>CM057347.1:459649389-461037927 GCA_030015575.1 Agapanthus africanus
AGTCCGTATTATGTGTGGTTGTCGGGACCCATCACCTCTCTGACGACGTTGAAGGATTACAACGACAAATATCAGAGGAGTTCAGAGATGTACCCTTGAACCGGGTGCAAATTGATTTGAGAGAGCAGTTGTGCTCAGTTCAATTTAATTTGAGGACTTATGGCCAGTATTGGGCTAAGTCCAATTGAGAATATTCAACATTTTTATTTGTGTCTGGCCTGTTAGGCCTTTACTTGGGCTCTGCCCTTTGTTTAATAATGCGTAGCATTAGTCTTGGTTTGTTGGACCTTTCAATTGGGCTCTGCACTGCATTTAATAATGCACTGCATTTTTATTAGGCCTGTTAGGCCTTTTAATTGGGCTCTGCCCTATCGTAATAATGCGCAGCACTTAATAGTCTGACAGTGCGCCACGTGGCCTGTCAGGTGCTTTGCGCTGATTGAGGAGCGCAAGGCGCAAACTGATGTGGAGGTGACACGTGTCGCGCTCTGGTGAGCGCAAGCGCAATGCGCTGCGCCATTGCACTGCGCTAGTGCGCTGCTGACACGTGGCGCGCTCTGACGACTTGTGCCAATTCAAGAGTGCAATGCTCATTTTTTTTAAAGCGCAAGGCGCAGATTATTCTGGGGTTGACACGTGGCGTTTTCTGGTGGCTTGCGCCAACCTAAGAGCGCAGAGGCTCAAATTAGTAGTGCAGGGCACTGTTCAAAAGCGCAGAGCGCATCTTGATCTATTTTAGATCAAAGAACAGAATCATTTTGATTCTAAAGAGGTTCTACCTCAAATTTTTCAAGAACCAATGGTTCATCAAAAGGCAATGCCTTTATATAGATCGAAAAATCTAATAAAGAAGTAAAATTACTTCTTTTTTATTTTTTATTTTTTATTAAAGATCTTGATCTTGTTCTTAGATCATTGATTTTTTTAGAAGAAATTCTTCTTTTTTCCAAAGGTTTTACCTTTTTTCTTTCTCTCTGAATTCTTCTCAAAGTTTTTAGAAGAGCTCTCTGTATCTCTCTCTCTGTGTCAATGTGTTTTAGACTTGGAGTCTAGGGGCCTTTATATAGGGCCAATTAGTTTGTTAGGTTGGTTACAGAGCGGTTGATTTGGGGATATTTTCCCACCGTTGGATCTTTGATCCTAGGGCTTCTGTTTTACAGAAGATAATCTTCTTGTTTTTAACAAGATTGGAAAGATCTTTCTGGAATTTTAATTCTGTTTTAGTGCTGGCACAGTTGGCGCAAGCGCACCTGCGCTTGACACGTGTCGCGCAGCGCAGAGCACAGCGCAACTGCGCGAGCGCAACTGCGCCGACACGTGCCGCGCAGCGCAGAGTGCAAGTCAGCTGAAGCATTGCTTCCTTTATTAAAATTTGAATTTTAAACAGAGCCTTGCTCTGATTGGGTGCGCTGCCTTGGGCGCTGCGCTCCTTGCGCTGGCGTGTCTAATTTTGACATGTGGCGCTCTGCGCGCAGCGCAAGAGATCTGAAGCGTTGCTTCACCTTTTGAATTTGAAATTCAAACAGAGCTTTACTCTGATTGGGAGAAACATTCATTGATCAAGGCGTTACAAGAGCCAGAGCAATTCCAAGCTTTCCTCGCTGAAGAAAGGATGAAAGACGAGCTTGAAGAAGTACACACAGCCGATATCACCTTCGGCGATTAAGATCTCCTCCTTGGGACGTGCGAGCACAACCGTCCCCTCTATGTCTCAGGATACCGTCACGATATTAAGATAGGCAAAATCCTGGTCGACAATGGGCCTTTCGTCAATCTCCTCAACGTGCGAGTGTTGAAGGAAATCTGCATGAGCGTCCAGCACCTCGCTTGTGATAAAATCACCATCTCCGGTTTTGACTCCCACTCATCACGGACTCTCGGCTCCGTGATATTGACGTTACGCTTTGGATTGCTCGTCACGGATATTAAATTTCACGTCATTGATGCCAAGACGTGCTACAATGCTTTGCTCGGCCGGCCTTGGTTACATGAATACAACATCATCCCTTCTACACAACATCAGTGTATGAAATACTTCAAGAATGGTCTCGAGTACACTGTGACGGGAGAGCTGAACCCATTCTCCGTGAACGAAGTCCGAAAGTACGAAAATGCAAAATACTTCTTGCCAGACTTTGAAGACACAGAGAGATGTCATAAACCGGAGAACAAAGCTATCGCCACCATTCCGGTCTTCGGGAGTGATACCGAGGAGGAAGAAGAAATAGTTTATTCAGGGCCACCCCAGTACAACAAGCCGGGGCCGTCCGCTCCTATGCTTATCTTCGGCAGTGACTCAGAAGATGAGGTCCATGCTATATTCTCTGCTCGGCCATCAATACAAACCATCGCTGGTGAAGATCAAAGTTTGCAAATTGCCATGGTTCCGCCCAAACATCATAAAGAATTAGACACGCTTGATACCTACAGTGTGGAAGAGATGCAGACATTCTATGTCCCTCCCAGTCGAGAAGGTGAAAAGGCAATCCTATTCTACCGATCCGGGGAAACTAAAGTGGAGAAAGAAATCTGGCACGGCGCAGATTCTACACTCAACAGGCTCCAGCCCATCCGTTTGCCCAGATATTATACGAACGGACTAAAAAGGCTATTAAAGCGCCAAGGCGTGCCTCTCAAACAAACTGCTCGACAAGCACAGTTCTATAACAGGATCTGGAACATTCCTGGAACTCAGCGAAAATTGCCGAACGGGAAAATGAAAACGACCGGGCTTGGGTATGTTCAATCCAAGAAACGGGAGCCACTCCGCGACTGCTACGTCATACATGACTTTGATGAAAAAGGGGATGCTCGGTGGGAAGATGCTAACCCTGAACCAGAAAGAGCTCCTGATGTGAAAATGCCCAGTCCGTCGTTCGAAGAACAAATGGACAAGCTTATAAGGGAAGCGGGTCAAAAGGTTCGAGACGATCATAATCGTGAAATGGCCATCTACGAGAAAACCAGGATGCAACGCCTTCTTCAACAGGCTGCGAAAGATGAAAATGCTCCTCCCTTTCAACCCGTTGTACAAAAGGCCCGACGCAGAGGTAGAAACAAACCAAAGAACGAAAAAGGCGTTCGACAGCGACAAAGCAGATCCAAGAAGCCATGTGATCAGGAACCAAGCGGTCCGGATTCATCTCTTATAAAGAAGATGGGTTGAGCATACTCTTTTTCCCAAGACAAGACGAAGAAAATACTTGATCTTGCCATGAAACATCAACTGATTACACTCCCGGAGTCCAAGCACCCCGAGCAAGCAGGCGAAGTTTCTCACCCGGACTATTGCTCATATCATAGGGAAATAGGACATCTTATTGAAGACTACTTCACCTTCAAGAACTGGGTCGAAGATCAATATCGACAGGGCAGATTCGCTCTATCCAGCAGCTGGAGGGTAACCCCGCCGCAGAAGCATGAACCCAAATCCACGAGGGTAGAACCAGATCAACATCGGTCTTGGAAGCAAGCTCGTACTTGCCACGTGATAACGCTAACAGAAGAAGACCCCGACAGTATGGATAACCTCCCCTGGTGCTTCGAAAACAATGATGACGAGGTGATCTCAGAGTTTCCACCGGCGCCGAAAGAGCTGGAAGATGGAATACATACCACTGCAGATGATCTCAAGAGAATTGATTTGGGGACGACAAGCGACCCGCGGCCGACATTCGTAAGTGAGTTGCTGTCTAAAGGGTAGCTACACTAAAAGACGTGCTTATGCAGCATAAGGATTGCTTCGCATGGAATTATTCCGATATGCCGGGGCTAGATCCAGAAATAGCTGTGCACAAGCTGGCAATATCCCCAGACGTCAAGCCAATCAAACAAGCACCGCGAAGAATGCGGCTCGAGTTTGAGATGAGCATCAACGCCGAGGTCAAGAAGCTGATCGACTCTGGCTTCATCCAAAAGGTGCAGTATCCTGACTGGATCGCCAACATCGTCCCGGTGATGAAGAAAAATAGGACAGTGCGCATATGTGTGGACTTTCGGGATCTCAATAAAGCCTGCCCGAAAGACGACTTCCCAGTACCGGTTACCGAGCTGATGATAGAAAATACGTCCACCCATGAGGTTTTCTCCTTCATGGACGGCTCGTCAGGATACAATCAGATAAAAATGCATCCCGAAGACCAGAAGCACACCGCTTTCCGGACCCCTTTGGGTATATTCTGCTACAAGGTGATGCCCTTCAGTCTAAATAACGCCGATGCCACCTATCAGAGGGCTATGACGAAGATCTTCGATGACCTCATACATGAAGTCGTCGAATGCTATATCGATGACCTCGTGGTGAAAAGCAAATCATACGAGGAACATCTAGAGCATCTGAAGATCGTGTTTCAACGCCTTCGGCAATACAACTTGAAGATGAACCCTCTCAAATGTGCGTTCGGAGTTTCCTCAGGCAAGTTCCTAGGATTCATTGTCCGACACCGAGGCATCAAGATAGATCCGTCAAAAATCAAGGCAATTATGGAGATGCCCCCACCAAGGACTCTCAACCAATTGCGGTCTCTCCAAGGGAAGCTCGCGTATATCCGGCGATTCATAGCCAATCTCTCAGGCAAGTGCCGTCCTTACAGTCACCTGATGAAGTAGGAACCCCGTTCGTTTGAGATCACAAATGCCGAAGCGCGCTGGAAGAAATCAAGCAATACCTGCAGAATCCGCCAGTACTAGCCGCTCCGGTCAAGGGAAAGCCTCTCATTCTTTATACAACAGCCCTTGAAGGTTCCTTAGGCGCATTATGGGCACAAGAGAACGACCAAGGAAAGGAAAGATCCATCTACTATTTGAGTCGGGTTCTACTGGGGGCAGAAAGCAATTATTCTCCCATCGAAAAACACTGCCTGACATTGATCTTCACGATAACGAAACTCAGACACTATGCGTTGGCGCATGAAGTTCGTCTCATATTGAAGGTGGATCCTCTCAAGTATTTGATGTCAAATGCTATATTGACAGGGCGGCCGCTAAATGGGCCTTGCTCTTGATGGAGTTCTCAATAACCTATCGGCCTCTTAAGGCAGTGAAAGGCCAGGCCATCGCCGACTTCCTCGCTGAGCATCCAATACCTGCCGATTCTCCTTTGAATTGCGAACTGCCAGACGAGCACGCGTTTGACACGATTAACGGAAATGATACCCGGAAGGAACTTTACTTCGATGGAGCATCCTCCATGAAGAAGCGCAAACAAAACACCCCCATAATCAAATTGGGGATAGGCCTCATCTTCGTAACTCCACAAGGAGGGATAATGCGCTTTGCTTTCTCCTTAACAGAGCCGAGGACAAACAATGAAGCCGAATATGAAGCTTTGATAGCAGGTCTCGAGATCCCTATCGACATGGGGATTGAAAACCTCTTCATATACGGAAACTCCCAACTGGTTGTTAGTCAAGTAAACGGCGACTATCAAACGTGCAAACCAGAACTGGTAAAATATGGTGAGAAAGTACAGCAACTGCTGACCCAAATTCCTTCCTACACCTTGGAAAGCATACCGCGTGCGGAAAATAGCAAAGCGGGTGCATTAGCCAAACCTGCTAAAGAATTGGCCGATAAGAACCTCGATGACGTAAGAATCGTAGTACAAAGCCGTCGGGTTCTTGCACCAGCAGAAATATCTCCGGAGTCGTCCGAGGAAAAGGGAAAGACCAAGCCAGTGGCCCTGCAAATAAAAGACCAGGAAAAGGCTGAGCATTGGAGAGAAGTCTTTATAAACTACTTCAAATCCCGTCGGACACCTGAAGACGCATCCTCAAAACATCAGCCCATGAAGCGAGCCTTATCCTTCGCCTTCGTCAATGATACTTTGTATAAGAGGTCATTTGATTCTCTGTGGTTAAGATGCTTGGGACCTGAAGAAGCAAAAAGAGTCGTCCAAGAAACTCATGACGGACTCTGCGGTTCTCACCAAGCCGGGCCGAAGATGAAGCTGAAAATAAAGCGGATGGGTTATTATTGGCCCACGATGATCCAGGACTGCCTCAAGTATGCGAAGCAATGTCACTCGTGCCAGATCCATGGAGACTTTATCCATCAGCATCCAAATCCACTACATCCAACAGTGGCCAGCTGGCCGTTCAAAATATGGGGAACTGACATAATCGGCCCCATCGAACCAGCGTCGTCCAGAAGACATCGATTCATTTTGGCGACAACTGATTTCTTCTCTAAATAGGCAGAAGCGGTACCGCTGAGGGAAGTGAAGACGAAGAATATCCTCCATTTCTTCAAGACACACGTCATTTATTGGTTCGGTACTCCGCGACGGATCATTTCCAATAACGGGCCAGCCTACAGAAGCCACAAGATCAGCCGCTTCGCACAACAGCACAACATAGATTGGAGATACTCCTCAGTCTATAATCCCCGGGCTAACGGTCTAGCTGAGGCTTTTAACAAGACCTTGACGAAGATCGTGAAAAAGACGGTGTCCCAAAATAAGAAGGACTGGCACGAGAGACTGCATGAAGCTTTCTGGGCGTACCGGACTACGTTCAAAACGGCCACGAACACAACGCCGTATGCATTGGTATTCGGTACAGAGGCAGTACTCTCCCTCGAGATAGAGCTACCCTATCTACGAGTGGCAGTTCATTATGAGCTAACGGACGAAGAGAATGCTCACCTTCGGCTTGAGGAGCTCGATACCCTTGATGAAACCCGGCTCATAGCGCAGCAGAATCTGGAAGCTTATAAAGCAAAGATGACGCGCTCATATGAAAGATTGACTAGGCCGAGGGCATTCCGCCAAGGTGAACTCGTGCTAGTGGTCAAAAGACCCATGATCCCTAATCGCGCCAAGCGGGGGAAATTCGAGCCAAACTACGAAGGCCCATATATCATAGACAAAGTCTACCAGGGTGGAGCCTATTTACTCATGGACATGCATGGTGAAAGACCTTTCAGGCCAATAAACGGTCCCTTCCTGAAGAAATATTACGCTTGACGAGTCATGGCCTAGGTCAATGATAGATGACGACGATTATGCCCGCTCGCTATCTTCCTAAGCCCAAACTCTGTAAGTAGTAACCGGCTTCCTTTACTACGGACCGAAACGTCCTTAAACTAACAACGGACCGAAACGTCCTTAAACTAACAATTGACCGAAACGTCCTTAAACTAACGACGGACCGAAACGTCCTTAAACTAGCAACGGACCGCAATGTCCTAAAACTTGCAACTGACCGAGATGTCGATAAACTACGGTGGGTTGCAGCCTCCCAAAGCTGATATAAAAAAAGAATAAAAAAAAGAGAAAAAAAAGAAAACGGTATGTCCATAAGCAAAATGGGCACGGATGAAAACCCGAAAGGGCTCCGTGAGTAAAAACAGCATGGCTACCGGCGAGTTTTGTGAAAACCCGAAAGGGCACAAACTCGTTAAAATAAAAAAAAAACGGTATGTACATAAGCAAAATGGGCACGGATGAAAAGCCGAAAGGGCTCCGTGAGTAAAAACAGCAGGGCTATCGGCGAGTTTTGTGAAAACCCGAAAGGGCACAATCTCGTTAAAAGACACTTGCAAGGTCCTCTCGACTTTGTAAAGAGAATCCACCTGCGTGAGATCCTTACGACTCACAAGGGGGCAACACACTTAGGGATCCCCACGATTCCTAAGGAGAAATTACACATGCGAGACCCTCACGACTCGTAAGGAGAACCCTCTTATGGGACCCTCACGGCTCATAAGATCTGAAAGTCTTAAGCTACAGGGATCTGAGCCTGTTCTTAAGCATCCCCCACAACCTCCAATACTGCCCTACAAGCGGTTCAGTACTGACCCTTGTATACAATCCACGGACGCGAATAAACATTTCCCTAACAAGGTCCCATCCATGGCTAGGGATATGTCTGCATGGTGAACTGCCCTTGTAAGTCCTCTCGACTCATAAGGAGAAAATACTCTTGTAAGATCCTTACGACTTATAAGAGAACATGCACTTAAGGATCCTCACGATTCTTAAGAAGAAAACGCACCTACGAGATCCTCACAACTCGCAGGGAGAAATACCTTTATGAGACCCTTACGGCTCATGAAGTCAAAAACCTTAGTCGACAGGATCCTAACCCTAATCACTAAGCCACCTTTATTCGATATCGACAGAGGCAAATGATAATTCGCTCCTGACAATACCCCAGTTGTAGCGGTGCTGATGCCGAAATCGGTGTCCAAATCCAAGCTTTCAACAAAAAGCTGGTAAGCCACATATGCATACGAAATAGCCGAAATGATGGGGTAACTTGCAAATAAAAAGTCAGCAAGTAAAAATGTATGCATGCAAAATAGCCTAAATGATTGGGCAACTCGCAATAAAAAAACAGCGAGTAAAAATAAAACAAATAGCCGAAATGATTGGGCACTGCGAAAAATAGCCGAAATGATTGAGTAATCGCGACCTTCGCGATATAAAAGCTGAAATGATAGAGCGTCGCGGAAAGAAATAAAAAAAATGAAAAATGAAATTTATGCCCTACAGGTGATATCACATCAATCCCTGTATACAATCCAGGGGCGCAAACAAAGAGAGAATCACACCTTTCCTCCCCAGGTTTTCATCAGAAGAAGAAGCCAAATCTCAACGGTTCACAGATAGCCTGGAGATCATCTAAACATTCGTCTCATTACAATAGACACAACATCAAGCAAAACGGAATAGCGGCAACTCCCAATTCCATGACTCGGCGGTGTACAGATGACCGAGAGTTAAACTCTGATTCCGTGAAATGCGGATAAAGTCAACTCTTCCTGGCTACGTGGAACGCGGATTATGTCACTCCTGACCCCGTGGAAAACGTCCAGAGCGGATCCTGGTCCTCGCAGAGCACGGCAATGACCCCGTGTGAAGCATCCAGAGCGGAGCCTAGTCCTCGCCGAACACGGCAGTGAACCCGTGGGAAGCATCTAGAGCAAAATTCCTGGCTACATGGAACGCGGATTATGTCACTCCTGACCCCGTGGAAAACGTCCAGAGCAGATCCTGGTCCTCGCAGAGCACGGTAATGACCCCGTGTGAAGCATCCAGAGCGGAGCCTGGTCCTCGCCGAACACGGCAGTGAACCCATGGGAAGCATCCAGAGCAAAATTCCTGGCTACGTGGAATGCGGATTATGTCACTCCTGACCCCGTGGAAAATGTCCAGAGCGGATCCTGGTCCTCGCAGAGCACGGCAATGACCCCGTGTGAAGCATCCAGAGCGGAGCCTGGCCTTGCCGAATACGGCAGTGAACCCGTGGGAAGCATCCAGAGCAAAATTCTTGGCTACGTAGAACGCGGATTATGTCACTCCTGACCCCGTGGAAAACGTCTAGAGCGGATCTTGGTCCTCGCAGAGCACGGCAATGACCCTGTGTGAAGCATCCAGAGCGGAGCCTGTTCCTCGCCGAACACGGCAGTGAACCCGTGGGAAGCATCCAGAGCAAAATTCCTGGCTACGTGGAACGCGGATTATGTCACTCCTGACCCCGTGAAAAATGTCCAGAGCGGATCCTGGTCCTCGCAGGGCATGGAAATGACCCCGTGTGAAGCATCCAGAGCGGAGCCTGGTCCTTGCTGAACATGGCAGTGAACCCGTGGGAAGCATCCAGAGCAAAATTCCTGGCTACGTGGAACGCAGATTATGTCACTCCTGACCCCGTGGAAAACGTCCAGAGCGGATCCTGGTCCTCGCAAAGCGCGGCAATGACCCCGTGTAAAGCATCCAGAGCGGAGCCTGGTCCTCGCCGAACACGGTAGTAAACTCGTGAGAAGCATCCAGAGCAAAAATTGGACTGTGAGGTCCTTAAACTCACGGACTATGATGTTCTTAACCTCAACCGTGATGTCTTAAAACTAATATCGGACTGTGGGTCCTTAAACCCATGGACTATGATGTCCTTAACCTCGACCGTGATGTCTTAAAACTAACATTGGACTGTGAGGTCCTTAAAACTCATAGACTATGATGTCCTCAATTTCGACCGTGATGTCTTAAAACTAAACAACGGACTGTGGAGTCCTTAAATTCATGGACTATGATGTCCTTAACCTCGACCGTGATATCTTAAAACTAAACAACGGACCGTGAAGTCCTTAAATTCATGGACTATGATGTCCTTAACCTCGACCGTGATATCTTAAAACTAAACAACGGACCGTGAAGTCCTTAAATTCACGGACTATGATGTCCTTAACCTCGACCGCAAGGTCTTTAAACTACGGTATCCTGGAAAACGTCCAGAGCAGATTCTGGTCTTCGCAGAACACGGCAGTGAACCCGTGGGAAGCATCCAGAGCAACCCCTGACTCCGTGAAATGCGGATAAGGACAACTTCATCCATCACTTGCGGATTCTCACGACTCGTAAGGGAGTAAATTCTCTTGTAAGATCCTTACGACTTTCAAGAGAAAACACACTTAGGAATTCTCACGATTCTTAAGGAGAAATTATACCTACGGGATCCTCTCAACCGGTAGGGAGAAAATTCTTTATGAGACCCTCACGGCTCATAAAGTTGAAAAGTCTTAGGTGACAGATCCTAACCCTGTTTTCTAAGCCATCACCACCTTACAAAGAGCACAAGATTGACAGCTATATACTATCTAAAGATCGCACTTGCTAAAATCACATGGTAACAACACAGCAAGGAGAAGAAAGTGACAGAAAGAATATCTGATTTGCATTTAATTAAGCGTCCGAGGCATACTTATTTAGGTATGTGCAAAAGATTTAATACATAAAATAAAACACGCTGAAATGAAAAATTTGCCATTCATACTGCGAAAAAGTTCTTACAATTATGAAAGCAGTAAACAAAAACATTATCGAGATGGTTACAATGGCAAAACCTCAGACCCAGGGCATGGATTGAGGAATTCAAAAGTGACCTTGTCCAGAATCTTCCAGGCCTTTCGAACCATCCTAGTATGCTTTCTTTCGCGATCACAAGCGTCGGGATCCCCACGGATATCCTCCACCCGCCGATAGGCAGCAAGTATGGCCGACTGTTGAAAAGCCTGATGCAGGAGATCGACAAGATTGTCTCGCCTTCTCTTTGAGATTAGGCTCATCAGATACACCGAGTGCACCTTATCCTCGGCGGCATCCAATGCCCTAAGCGGCACGCCGGTACAGAATAAAGGAAGCGTTTCCTAGATCGCTCCCACAACAAGTTTCAGGAGAGAGGAACGTCGAGGAAGCAGCCGACCATCGTATGCGTCAAAGCGACTCATGATTTTGGCACACTCGGCGTTTGTGAATTCTCGATTTTGAGAACGGCCGAGTGAGCGGATGTCTCCATAAGAGATAATCTCGTCGAGGTCATACATATGAGTGTCCATTACTCCTGAAAAAGAAAATCAACAAGAATTAGCGGACAAATTGATTAAGCGAAATTCTTATTAAAAACAGGCACAGGGAGTTAAACTCCTCGAGACCAATACTCTGCAGACAGGAGTGACACCTGTCGAAATCAATTATGGAGGGAATTTAAAGAAATTCCCCGAGAACACTGAGAGCCTTGCTCTGAGAAGATGATATAATTCATCAAAAATAAAATTCCATTTTTAATCTTCAAGATCGATGAAAAACTCTTAAGAGTTCTCCTATATGATTTGAAATGAGCAAAGCTCCATTAACGAATTGAGAAATCATAAGTAAAATCCTTTTAGAGATCAAAGCTTTATTAATGGAACCCTAAAAGGGTTCTCTTTAGATCAAAGATCTATGGAGCAAAGCTCTGCTAGTGAAACCCTAAATGGGTTTTCTATAGATCAAAGATCTATTAAGAGCAAGGCTCTGTTAATGGGTAAAACCCTAACTCATTAAAATTTATTAAAATTTTACCTAAGTTTGAAAAGAATTTCTTTTTTTTGGCTTTTGAGAAGTTCTTAAACAAAAGAGCTGTGCTCTGAACAAAATTCTCAAAGAAGATGATAATCATCTGAGGACCAAAGGTCCTATTTATAGGCACCGAACCGCCTCTTCAATTTCTGAGTTGATCTAAGGGCTCAGATGTTGCCACCGCTGCACTCACGTATATGCCACTTAAGCGTAACGGTGGGGGGGCATTGGTTTCCCCCAATCAGAGCAAAACTCTGTTTTGAATTTCAAAATTCAAAAATTAAAGCAACGCTTCAAATCCTGTGCGTTGTGCGCTGCATGCCACATGTCAAGCGCAGACGCGCTAGCGCCAGGTGCGTTGCGCCCTAGGCAGCGCACCCCCAATCAGAGCAAAGCTCTGCTTCAAAATTCAAAATTTAAATTGAAGCAACGCTTCAGATTCTGCGCGCTGCGCGCCACGTGTCAAACACAAGTGCGCTAGCGCAGTTGCGCTGCGCGCCACGTGTCGAACGTAGGTGCGCTAGCGCAAGGTGCGCCAGTGCTGGAATTAAAAATTCCCCCACCGTCAGATCAAAAGATCTACTAATAATAAATTATTAATTAATCAGAACTAAAATTCTGTTATCCAAAGATTTTTCAATCTTATTAAAACAAGAAGATTATCTTCTGTAAAACAGAAGTTTTAGGATCAAAGATCCAACGGTGGGAAATATTCCAAATCAATCAGAGAAAGATCTCTCAAAACCGATTTAACAAATCATTTGGCCCTATATAAAGGACCCTAGACTTCAAGTCATAGATACAGAAAGGTGAGAGAAAAACCCTCTGCAAAAGAAAAGAAAGCTTTTAGAAAAAAGAAGATTTTTCTTCATCTTCAAGGTAAAAAGAACTATGTTCTTGAATAATAGAGATGAAACCATCTCGTAAAAAGAAGAACCATCTTCTAAAAAGATCAGAGATCTAAGAAAAAGACCAAGGTCTTTAATAAAAAAGAAAAGATCAAAGATCTAATCATAAAATAATAAAAAGAAGTAAAATACTTCATTCATAGATCTTTTGTTCTATAAAGGCAGAGCCTTTTATAAAAACAAGAACTTTTGTTCTTGGATCTTGAGGCAAAGCCTCCTTTGGGAAACATAAATCTGTTCTTTAATCTTAAAATTGATCATAAGCGCTTTGCGCTATTAAAAAGTGCCTTGCACTCATGTATTGCGCTTTTGTGCTTCTTGGATTGGCGCTCAGCGCCAAAACAAGCCACGTGTCAACCATAGACACCATTTACGCTTTGCGCTTTAAAACAAAGTACTGCGCTCATGGACTGGCGCTCAGCGCCAAGCGCGCCACGTGTCACTCACTGGCACGCCCTTAAATCAGCGCAAAGCGCTCATAAATTAAAAGCGCGGTGCGCTAATAAACTAGCGCTTAGCGCTAAGCACGACACGTGTTCTCTTCGCGTGCGCTACCTGACAGAAGCGCAACGCGCTCTTCAGATGGAGCAGAGCGCCTGGCGCGCCACGTGGCGCATTGTCAGAACACAATCTATTCTGATGAAGACAAAAGATGTCAGAATTCAATACTTAGCATTATTAAAAGGGCCAAGCCCAAATAAAGGCCTAATGGCCAGAACAAAAAAATAAATGTTAAAACATTTTAATTGGACTTAGCCCAATTCTGGCCATAAGTTCTCAACTTATCTTGAACTGAGCACATCTGCTCTTTCAACCAACTCACCTTGGTTCGAGGGTACATCTCTTCACTTCTTTGATAATTGTCGTTGTAATTCCTCAACGTCGTTAGAGAGGTGATGGGTCCCAACAACCACAAATTACTACGGACTGTGGGGTCCCTAAACCCATGGACTATGATGTCCTTAATCTCGACCGTGATGTTTTAAAACTAACAACGGACTGTGGGGTCCTTAAACCCATGGACTATGATGTTCTTAACATTGACCGTGATTTCTTAAAACTAACAACGGACCGTGGGGCCCCTAAACCTATGGACTATGATGTCCTTAATCTCGACCGTGATGTCTTAAAACTAACAACGGACTGTGGGGGTCCCTAAACCCATGGACTATGATGTCCTTAATCTCGACTGTGGTGTCTTAAAACTAACAACGGACTGTGGGGTCCCTAAACCCATGGACTATGATGTCCTTAATCTGGACCATAATGTCCTTAAACTAATTATCGACCGCAATATCACTAAACTAAACAACAGAGCCCAATTGCTCTCTTGTCGGATCTAAACGATCCTGTTAAGTCAATCTTAGTCTAAAATAAGACTGACGTATCCTTAACAAACGTTTAAGTCGATCTTAGTCTCAAATAAGGCTAACGTATCCTTAAACCCAAACCCCCAAAACCCAAATCTAAGAAAGATACGGATTTGGACTAGTCCACGCCCTATGGGCGACAACATAACTTAGTCTCCGTATACAATCCACGGGCAACCAAACACAAAACAAACACCCACGATACGAAGTGACCATCTGGAGAAGGAGAAAATTGTTACCGCGATGTGGTAGCGTAATTAACTGCAGGGGCTTGTGCCTGTAGGGAAGAGCGTCCCCACAATTAAAAACCCCTCAAATGAGGGGGAATCTGACGAAGTCTGCTACATCGGCCGCATCCGTTTAAACCTTCGATACACGTTGCCATAAATCAACTTGGCATCTTCGGAGAGGTGGACGGATAGCACCAATTAGCATCTGTCCCGAATTTCAGGCAAGACGTACGCCGCGTCTCCGCCACGTCTTTCGGAGGGGAACACTGATCTCCAAGGTCGACCCACTCAAACACTTAATGACCAAGGCAAGCCTAGTCGGCAGAATGGCGAGATGGGCCGTCATGCTGCTTGAGTTTGACATAGTTTATACTCCTCAGAAAACAATAAAAGGGCAAGCCCTTGCCGATTTCCTCGCTGCTCATCCTATACCAGAAGGGTCACTACTCAATTGCGAGTTACCCGATAAACAAGTGCTGCACCTCGAGGAAGGTAAGCCATGTTGGGAGCTCTATTTCGATGGAGCTTCATCAATAAGGACCTCCAGCAAATCAAGCGTCCCGGAGATAAAAGCAGGGATAGGATTGGTGTTCATCACACCATCGATGGGAACCCTATGACATTCTTTTGCTCTCACAGAGCCTCACACAAACAACGAGGCTGAGTACGAGGCTCTGATGGCTGGTCTGGAGCTCTCCATAGAAATTGAAATTCTTCGGCTATGGGTTTACGGTGACTCCCAGCTTGTCGGCAACCAAGTAAGCGGCGACTATAAGATATACAAACCCGAGTTAGCTCGGTACAGAAGCTGGGTGGTGGAGCTTATTAAACAGTTCACCCATATTGAGCTGATGAGAGTTCCAAGAGCGTTAAATGGAAAGGCTGACATATTCGCTCGCTAAGCCAAGGAGCTGGCTGATCCTGACATGGACGAAATTCTGATCACAGTCAGATGCCGGCAAGTTCTACCCCCGGTCTCTCTACGAGAATAGGAAAGCACGGAACAGAAGAGCAGTCCTGCCGAAGAAGCTTCGATCATCCAAGACGAGCCCGATTGGAGAGAACCCTTCATAGAGTACCTCCGATACGACAAGCTGCCCGAAGGAAAATCTACAAGGATTCAGCTGAAGAAGAGAGCTCTCTGATACGTGTTTGTAAATGACAAGCTATACTGCAGGTCATACGACCAACTCTGGCTCAAGTGTCTGTCATTGGCCAAAACCCAAAAGGTCATGAAAGAAGTTCACTCGGGCGTTTGTGGTGCTCACCAATCTGGCCCCAAGATGCGACTTCAAATTAAACGGCTTGGGTATTACTGGCCCACCATGATACGGGATTGCGGAGAGTATGCAAAGAAATGTCATATCTGCCAAATTCACGGTGATTTTATTCACAAGCATCCCAATACGTTGCATCCTACGGTGGCGTCGTGGCCCTTCGATGTCTGGGGGACTGACATAGTTGGTCCAATCGATCCTCCGTCATCCAAAGGCCACCGGTTCATACTGGCTGCAACAGACTATTTCTCCAGATGGGCTGAAGCCGTCCCGCTAAAAGAAGTCAAGACAGAAAATATTCTGACGTTCTTCCAGCATAATATTCTATACCGCTTCGGTACACCAAGAAGAATCATTTCTGACAACGGGCCTTCTTTTAAGAGCTTCAAAGTCTCAAGGCTTGCTACTCAGCACAAGATAGACTGGAGATATTCCTCCATCTATAATCCAAGAGCCAATAGGCTAGCTAAAGCCTTCAATAAGACTCTATGCAAGCTCCTGAGGAAAAATGCTTCAGCCAACAAGAGAGACTGGAATCTCAAGCTTCACGAGGCGTTGTGGGCATATCGTACCATGCACCGTACTCCAACCCAGTCCACTCTATACTCATTGCTCTTCGGAGTGGAGACGGTCCTCCCACTCGAAATCGAAGTTCCAAGCTTAAGAATGGCCGATCAGCACGAGTTGACGGAGGAGGAAAACGTGCTCCTTCGGCTTGAAGAGCTCGACGCCCTCGAAGAAAAGAGGCCCGCGGTGCAGCAAAATCTGGAGCTATACCGAGCCCAAATGTCACGGGCCTATGACAAGATAACCCGTCCCCGTGCTTTCAAGAAAGGTGAATTGGTGTTGGTCCTCAAAAGACCGATCATCCCTAATCGACATGCCAAGGGAAAATTCGAGCCAAACTGGGAAGGACCATACGTCATCGAGAAAGTGTTTGATGGGGGATCCTACCAACTGATAAATGCCGAGGGAGAAAGGCCCATGCTACCCATTAATGGCCGATATCTCAAGAAATACTCTGCGTGAATGCTCCAAGTCGCAGGCGAATTGAGCACACCAGCCCTACGGTCTAGATCATGCATCCTGTAAAATCATATACAATCCACGGGCGTAAACAACCCCTATCTCTCCCAAGTCCTGTCGGTGAGACTACTTTCAAAGTCCTACCAGTGCAAAAAAAAACGGTATGTCCACGAGCAAAACGGGCATGGATGAAAACCCGAAAGGGCTCCGTAAGTAAAAATGGCAAGACTGCCGGCGGGTTTGTGAAAACCCGAAAGAGCGCAAACTCGTGAAAAGAGATAAAATACACTCGCAAAGTCCTCTCGACCTTGTGAGGAGAAAACCCCTGCGTGAGATCCTTTCAACTCACAAAGGAGCAACACACTTAGGAATCCCTACGATTCCTAAGGAGAACATACACCTGCGAGATCCTCTCGACTCGTAGGGAGAAAATGCTTTTATGGGACCCTTACGGCTCATAAAATTGAAAAGTTTTAGGTGGTAGGGACCTAAACCTGTTGTTCCCCGCCGAAACACGGTGACGCGACCGCACAGGTCCGTCTCGCCAGAATTTCGGGACAGATGCTAATTGGTGCTATCCGTCTACCTCTCCGAAGATGCCAGGTTTATTTATGACACCATGTATCGAAGGTTTAAACAGATGCGGCCGATGTAGCAGATTTCGTCAGATTCCCCCTCATTTAAGGGGTTTTTGATTGTGGGGACGCTCTTCCCTGCAGGCGCAAGCCCCCGCAGTTAATTACGCTACCGCATCGCGGTAACCACTTTCTCCTTCTCCAGATGGTCACTTCGTGTCGTGGGTGTTTGTTTTGTTTTTGGTTGCCCGTAGATTGTATACGGAGATTAATTTATGTTGTCGCCCGTAGGGTGTGGATTAGTCCAAATCCGTATCTTCTTAGATTTGGGTTTGGAGGTTAGGTTTAAGGATACGTTAGTCTCATTTGAGACTAAGATCAACTTAAACGCTTGTTAAGGATACGTTAGTCCAATTTTAGACTAAGATCAACTTAACGGGATTATTTAAATCCAATAAGAGAACATTTGGACTTTATTGTTTAGTTTAGAGATATCGCGGTCGATTACCAGTTTAAGGACATGGTGGTCCAATGTTAGTTTAAGGACATCTCGGTCCAAGGTTAAGGACATCATAGTCCGTGAGTTTAAAGACATCACGGTCAAGGTTAAGGACATCATAGTCCGTGAGTTTAAAGACCTCACAGTCAAGGTTAAGGACGTCGTAGTCCGTGAGTTTAAAGACCTCACAGTCAAGGTTAAGGACATCATAGTCCATGGGCTTAAGGACCCCACAGTCCATGAAATGTATGGTTAGCGGGACCCGTCACCTCTCTGAAAACGTTGAAGGATTACAACGACAAATATCAGAGGAGTTCAGAGGTGTACCCTTAAACCGATATGGGTTGAGAGACCTGTAGTCCAATTGGGACTAAGATCTGTGATTTATGAGCATATGAACTCAATTAATCTGAATTGAGGACTTATGGCCAATTTGGGCTAAGTCCATTCAATTACAATATTCAACGTTTGTTTTTGAGTTGTTAGGTGTTCGTTTGAGTCCAATCCCATTAAAAATGCTAAGCATTGGTTTGGTCTCTGACAATATTTTGTCTTTAGTTAAATGTTGTGCATTTATCATAGCTCCAGGCTTATTCAAAGAACAGTTTATGTTCTGTCCAAGCGCACATAAAAGCATATGGCGCACTTGGCACTAGCGTCAGTCGAAGAGCGCGGTGCGCTATAGTTAAAGCGCTAATGTGCTTAACGCTTTGCGCCAGATATGAAGCGCTAATGCGCTTAGCGCTTTGCGCAAAATGAAGAGCGCTGATGCGCTTAGCGCTTTGCACTAGATGTAGAGCGCTGATGCGCTATAGTTGAAGCATTGAGACGCTGGTGCCATATAATGAGCACAAAGCGTTTTTAGTAATGCAGCGCACACGTGAGGAGCGCATGGCGCGTTTAGCGCTGAGCACTAGCCAATGAGCGGAGTGCGCTGTGTTTAAAGCGCTATGGCACTGCAGCGCTTTGCGCTAGATGAAGAGCACTAAGGCACTTTTAAATTAGGAGCGCTAAGGCTCTTCTTAGATTAGGAGCGCTAAGGCTCTTCTTAGGTTAACTTTGCGCTCTGAAGATTATCTTTTCTTTGATAAGAGACTTTGTCTCAAGATTCTAAGAACAAAGTTCTTAGTTTATAGGAGATATTTCAATCTCTTTTTGATGAAAGGCTTTGCCTTTATGGATCTGTGATCCTGAGAGAATTGAATAATTCTCCCCACCTTTATAATGAGATGTTCATAATCTTTTTTGTAAAAGACAATTTGTCTTATAGATCTATGATCTGTGAAAGAAGTAAATACTTCTTTTTATATTGAGACGATTTCGTCTTTCTATTCTTTTTTACCTTGAAAAGAATTGTCTTCTTTTGCCGAGAGCTTCTTCTTCTTCCTGAGATTTTTCTCAAAGTTTATGGGGGGGTCCTCTCTATTGTTTCTTCTTTCTTCTTTTTTTTATTTTGGAAGGAAGGATTATTGGTCGTTGGGACCCACCACCTCTCTGACGGCACTGAGAGATTATAGTGCCATATATCGAAAGTGAGGAGGGATGTGTTAGTTATATGTATGCCCTAGAGGCCATTACTATACATAGGATGTATATTGTAGTGGATACTTGGACATATATAGGGAGGACTTTCTTGCTCGACATGATAGTATGCTATCTGGTTGATCTTTACCTTAACGAGTACACTGATTGTCTCTCTGTTACATGTTGGTAAAGCCCTTAGGATGTGTACTTGACTACCTGGATTATGATGCGGATCATACTAGTAGGGACATGGTAGTCCATAAGTACATCCTTCAAGGTCCCTAGTCGTGGGTGTATCGAGACGGGGTATCGATATACCAGAGTAGACTAGCGTATACCTTCTCGACCCATACAGATGGGCGATGGATGATCCCATATCCATTGGTGTTTGACATCGGAGATGATATACGGGTGCTCAGTGGAGACTGGGTACACTGGACGGACTCGCCGAGAACTCCCAGATGGTATTATACCTTACGTCAGATGGCAGTTCTCTGGTGACACTGGTACAGAGTAGTCTGTTGACCCGAGATCGTCATAGAGTCTTGTGTGGTTCCCACTGTGCTTTGATTTCCACCTTACGACGTCCAAGAGGGCGTGCAAAACGGTGGTTTTTGGGTACAGTCCCGAATCACATGGAAGCAATGAGCGCTAGGAGGGGATCCGTCTCTCCCGATATAGGGAGTTGATGTTGCACTGTGTTCGATTGGCTATAACCGGAAATCCCTGGCCAGGGTTGCTGAGATTTACTGGTAAGTGTTACCAGTAGTTTCTCGAACTGTTATAGACCTCATATCGACACGACTTATCGAGCTATTGGGGTCTGACGTTTACCACCCCTAGGCGAGATATGCGACATATCAGACGATCAGACCGGACTGTGCGGTAAGTGTTACTGGTTGGATTCACAGGAGTGTGAGCGGGCTTGCTCGTCGATCTTCTGATCGCTCAATACCCGGGTGGCCGTTACGTTTAGCAGACCGCTTGCGGCTTGTGGGTGTTTGATATGATCATCACCTGCTGCCGGCGTATTGACGAGTCTTTAGAGTCCTACACAGAGATTTTCTGGCTCAAGCGAAATGAAATAGGAGCGCATATGAGATATGTGCAGGACCGAGAATAATACCAGTATGTGATACTGTATTTGATTCTCACGATTTGTGACATTGATCGGTTATATGCGATATAGCCGGGTTATCGGATCAAGTGTTGATTCGATAAGTTGTTACTATTGATATTAGTCGGTCATATGCGATATGACCGGATCGTTAAATCAAGTGTTGATTTAATGATTTAATGCATAATTATATATTTGATATATTACTTTGCATTAACTATTATTGGTTCACTTAAAAAGGATTTTCTCACTTGGTGTGCACATTATATATATAATATATTTTTGTGCACTTGATTGTATCATGTTTGATGATACATGCAAGTTTGTGTGTATGTTTAGTTTAAACCTTGGTTAAGTAAATGGTTAGGGTTTTGTTTAATTTATTTATTCATTTATTTATTTATTTCACTTTGGCAAGAAATGAAATGGTTGCTACTTTTGTTTTACATTGAAGCTTCATGAAGCTTTGAAAAAGTCTACCATTTTTGTTTCATGCCTAACCTAACCATTCACCTAACCTTAGTTTACTCTCTACACATAACCATGGTTGCTAATATGATAAGAATCACTCATTTTCTATTATTCAATATTCTTATCATATTATCATAATTCTTTTTCTTCTTCTTCTTCTTCTTCAAGAAGAAGAAAACATTCTAGTATCAATGGTACCTTAAGAAAAAGAGTGAGAAATCCAATTCTAAAGTGAACCCACTTCCTATTTCTTCATCCTCTACCACTTGCCAAGCAGTATAGGGTGTTTTCTTCACAAGTTTCATGACTTGGCGAAGTTGGAGCTTGATCTTGAGTTGCCTCGACGTAGATCATCTTCGGCATCGAAGTCGACGACCTAGCCCGATCATTTCTTCGACGAAACCATTACTAGAGTCCGGGATCCAATGATCGCAGCGGAGGGACGTCAACGTGGAGCTATGGAGGTGGAGGACCGGATCTACAAAGGTTGTATTTCCGTTCACTTAATTAAGTTGCTAACTAGTTGCATGTTTCGCCTAATTTCTAGTTAACGATCCGTATCAGGATTTCTCGGCACCTAGAATTTTTGAATTTGGCATGGTTGATGCCTTGTGAGACCTCATTAGTGTGCCTAGGAACCCTACAGTGGTATCAAAGCCTAGCTAGAGCCTTAGGCGAAGTGTAGACGATGTTAGAATTCCGATCGAACCCCGAAACCCTAAAAATGACCCCTCTCTGTACCTTTTTACAAACTGGGTTTTTTCCAGATTAAAAATGCTTAAAAAATTCAGCAGGAAATTCTAAGAATTACGGTGCAAAAACGAGCAAACGATACGCCCAAAGCGCGGCGGAACCGCCGCAGAAGCATGGCTTCTGCGGCGGTTCCGCGGCCAAATTATGTGATTACGCTTCCATTTTTGCACAGTAATTTGTCTCTTTAGGTGCTGAGTTTTCTGGGGATTTTTAATGTTTACTCAAAAGTTGAGTTTTCTGGGTTGTATTGCGAGTTCGTAGATTCGATCGGATTATCAGACTTTGTCTATGTGTCTTTCCGGGTAATTTTTGAATATGTTAAAAAGTTCGACCGGATATAAATACCCACTTTTTCCCCTGTCGGGAAATTTCCAAGTGTTGGATCTTTCCGTGGTTTAATAATGTTCTAAGTAGTGCAAGTAACGCGATGGACCCTCTAGAAGACAACAAACCTTAACTCGATTATGTGACCGTCTTGAACTGCCCTTTGAACCTTAGGGTTTGGGGCAGTACGGCGTGACATATGTGAGGCGTTGGCTTGACCCTTCTACGGCTGGATCGTTGGTACTGAGGCATGAACTGGATGTTTTTAAACCTATTTCATGTGTTGAGCTGTTTCGGAAAAACTTGGGTGTTCGATTGTTCGATCGGAAAGTTTGACATTTTCTATTTATCCGGAATGTGATACAATAATTGGAATTCACAAGTTGTTATGAGATAACTGAATGAATATTATAAATCTAGTGGTTTAGTCTCACTTGATCGGTTGCCACGGAATTTTGATGTGATCAAAAGTCCATCGCAATCACGTAGCGTACGCGGATACTCGCCGGATAAACTTATTAGACAGCTACATCCCTTAGCCCCGACCAAGTGACTGTAGGAGAATCCCGTCGCCGAAAGCATCCGTTCGGGTGCTCGCGGCAGCGGTGTTCCGCCTTGGTGCACTTCGTCGACGGCGTCGGGGGTGCGGCCGCCTACTAAAGTTTGCGACGAGCATTCGATCAGGATGTCGGGAATCTTGTTGAATTGCCCGACTTGATATTGAAAAGTGTTTTCGATAATGAGACTAAAATGCGGGGTTTATAATTGTTAGGCATGCGATGTCTAAGGAATTCATTTGATTAGGCATGCGATGTCTATGCAGGTTGCGGATTCCAACTGTTGTAGTTTTACACTTTCTTTTCTGTGACCGTAAGTGTAATATGTGATATTGCCGGTTTCGTTGCTATATGTCAACGACAATTGGGATGCGCATATTTACTTACGTTGATGACATGTGATATTATGTGTTGCTGGATATGTTATATTGGATCGTTGTGTTTGAATAGCCGGGGGTTTTTATGTGAGATGAGTGTTTTTCATTTTCATTCATGTAAAAACTTGTATGTAATATTCTTTTATTGGGGCACTTCCAGGTTGCGGAAGATGTCACCTTTTGTATATTATTTACTTTTCCGCACTAGGATAGACCCAAGGAGGAGGGCACAAGTAACCGGGTTCTGGAGTCCAGTGGGAGACCAACTCGAGGAGTCGAGTCCGGGTCTCCTAACTCCAGAATTGGTAGGGTTGCTTGCCGCTCTCGTAGGGGTCTAGGGGTGTGGGTTTGGCTATTCATCGCGACCGTGGAATCCGTGTTTTATACTGGCTCGTATTGAAAACACGGACGTCCTAGTATATCTAATGTTTCATATGATTCTTCTGCTGCGATATCTGTGATGTGATCATGTGATGTTCTGTGATAAATACTGTATATAGTATATATGATATATTATATAGACGTTACTTATGTTTTACATCCGCGCTAGCCCTGCCCCGCTCTGTCGTTAGTTACCTAGCCTAACGGTGCACGAGGGGACATCGAGGCGAATGCAGATGGCATAAGTGTACGTCGTATTTATCTGTGATGTTTAGGTACTTAAATGATGGGACTTCATTAATGAGATTAATGAAATAAAAGAAACCTAAGATATTGTAGAATCGAATTTCAAAAATAAAACAGGTAGCTACAGTTCTTGCTTTGCACAGCGGTATATATGATATATCCTGCACCTTATTCGATGAGGAAAGAGCCGACGATCCCTTCACCGGGAGTGACCCCTTTAGCAATAACTGGCAGATGCTACACACTCGGTTTCTCTTTTGATAGCTTCTATAGTTTCTGCTTTGCACAGTGATATATATGATATATCCCGCACCTCATTCGACGAGGAAAGGGCCGACGATCCCTTCACCGGGAGTGACCCCTTTAGCAAAACTAGAAAAGCCTAAAAAACACTCCATTTCAAAATTCATTCAATCCTACAACGATATCAAGTTCATTACGCAATAGGTTTTCAGAAAAACCTGTCGTAGCCCTCCGTCATTTCAGATAAGTCCTGTTTAGTATTCGTGCTGCGTTTGTTGACCTTGTCAAGGCGCAGTGTGCGGTAGCTAACCAGTATTTATCTGCTTATGCATATGATGCAGATTGGGTTAGGGTAGTCGTACGGCCTTATTGACCTTGTCAAGGGTCGTGCGGGTGGGTTTGATTCAATCAAGAAATGACGGGTTGAACTTGACTTACGGTCTATGGTTTGTTGACCTTGTCAAGGTCATAGATCGTTTGGGGCAAAATATTATCGGGAATTTCAAGTGTTGAAATTTGCAATGAGATTGCATACCTTCTATGAGATAGTTGGATCCCGATACCCGCTGCGAGTAAGAGTTACTCCTGGGAGAGTTTTACACATTACAATTAGCCGATCAAGTAGGTGTCTAGAAAGGTGTCAACGGGGTTACGCCTCTGGGAAAACGAGGTTTACATTAATTAGGTTCGTGCGAAAGCACGGGGGACCTCCCTCAAAGTACCGACACTGGCCTGGCTGAAAGATTGGCGAACTTGTAGTGTGTAATTAATCCCGGTTAGTCTTTCCTTTTAGGGTTTGAAGGAAGATTTGATAAAAACAGAGGGAGCCATCCTGATTACATAAAATAATAACCAATCTGATCTTGCAAGAGCGCACGCTGAGTGTTTTCTTCTCTCTCTCTCCAGGTAACGACCATATCATGCCTTAATCAAGATAATAATACGGATTATTGACCGAACCCGCTTGTTATACTGAGCTGGGGAACGTTGGTCCCGCTCCAACTTATAATTGTTATAAGACAGAGCAGGAAATTGGGGATTACCAGAATTCCCGTGCCACCCAAACGAAGAGAGTGCATGTTGATGCATCATCTTCGGGTGTGTTCGTTACAAAGAACTGTTACTCTGTATCCTCTACGTTCTGGGTATTTGATACCAGATTAGGATCCCAGATATGTAATCTGTTACATAGGGCTACAGATAGGTAGAGAACTGAGAACGGGTGATAAGTTTCATGAGGCAGAAAACGGGGCAAGTGTCGCAGCCAAGTCTGTTGGTCACTGTCACCCTGTATTACCAATACATTGATTCTGAACGAATGTTATTAGATACCGAACATAATATACAAAATCATATCAGTCTCTTTATTGGTAAAGAAATGATAAAATTTTGTATTGTTGGATAATGTTTTGAACATTTCCTATATCAAAAGTTGATCGGTTCAGGCACGTTATCTAAAAGCATTGATGTTCTAAATCAAACTGCAGTTTTTAGTATATAGAACACACACAAGAGGAAGAGTTCAGAAATGAACAAATCCTTCTTGAGGCATTGTAGACTAGGTCATATCAATACGACCCGACTAGCTAAAGTTACATGTAGATGCATATTCAAATCAGTTTGAATTTATATCTTATGAAACTTGCCAGTCATGTCACAAAGATAAGATGACCATAGCTCCGTTTACTGGAAACAGAGAAAGAGTTAGTGAACTCTTGGGATAATACATGTTGATGTATAAAGGTCCCCAGTCTACACATGCCAAGACCGGTTCTTTATACTTCATTACATTCTCTGATGATCTCTCAAGATTCAGACATATGTTCCTGTTGAAACACAAGTCCGAACCTTTTGAGATATTCACGGAATATAAGTTAGAAGTAAAGAACCAAAATGAGGGTAGAAGTATTATGTCCTATGATGAGATCAGGGAGGAGAATACTCGAGCACTGATTTCTTGGACTTTTCTAAAGGAGAATGAGATTCTCTCTCAGCATTACTCCTCCGTATACACCATAGTACGATAGTATATCGGGGTGGAGCAATAGCACCCTATGTGATATGGTGTGCTCTATGATGAGTACTACTGAGTTTCCTATTTCCTTTTGGGAGTTATGCACTTGAGAAGCTGCATACCTATTGAATAGGGTTCGAATCAAATCAGTTGCCTACCACTCCATATGTGATATAGTATGGGAAGAACCCATGTCTTAAGCTAGTTAAGATTTGGGGTTGTCCGGACTATGTCTAAAAGTAAAATCCGGACAAGCTCGAGGCAAGATCTGTTATGTAGAACTGGAAATGTTTCAGCTATACAAACTGCAGCTGATGATTTGATAGAACCAAAGGATTCAGTAGATGCCAACGAACCTCAGCCTCTCCACCGATCTAGTAGGGTTTCTCACCCACCTGAGAGATACTTCTGTTTCTCTATGACAGTGGGAGCGAGGATTGCATCATGAGATGATGACCCAACTAGTTTCGAGAAGGCCATCGAGAGTAGTGACTCTGTAAGAATGGCTGGGTGCTTAGCGATCTGAGATGGAATCCATATACACCAACAAAGTATGGACTTTGGTTGCTATATCTGAAGGGTTAAATCCCCATCAGGAGCAAGTATATCTTGAGAAGATTACTTGGTGTAGATGGAAAAGTTGAGACTTTCAAATCTAGACTTGTTATAGGTTTTCATCATCAACCAGGCGTGGATAATGATGAAACCTTTTCTGGGGCCTATGCTTAAGTCCATCCAGATCCTACTTGCCACGGCTACATACCATGACTACGATATCTGGTGGTTGGGTGTCATGACAGCTTTTCTAAATGATGTTTTAGAAGAGAGCGTCTATAAGTACACAGCCAGAGGGCTTCGTAAACAATGGGAGCAGCGGAAACGTGTGCAAGTTGCTTTATAGGATAAAGCAGACATCGCGGAGTTGGAACGTCTGTTTTGATGTAGTTGTCAAAAAGTTTGACTTCATCAAAATGGTAGATGAACCTTGTATATGCAAAAAGGTAGTAGGGAGTATGGTGGTGATCCTCGTAGAGTACGTGGATGACATACTCTTGATAAGAAAGGAGTTTCCTATGCTACGCTCGGTCAATCTCCGCTTATCACAAGGATTCTCCGTATAGGATCAAAGTGATACCTCCTAAATCCTGAGTTTTGATCTATGAGATAGAAGTAACTGGATGTTAGGATTCTCACTAGTTGTAGTGAGATGGTATTAATCAATCCTGGGGAGAATCACTGGAAAGGTTCCAGAGTGATAAGGATGACTGAATATCAGTCACATGCATTGTCTTTACCCTCAGTGAAGGGACGGTATGTTGGAAGAGTTCCAAGCTAGATACCGTGACATACTAGACGATAAAGGCAGGATACATCGCTACTTAAGATACTACCAAAGAGGCTGTTTGGGTGTATATTGGTTCATGAGATGAACTAGGTTCCTACCATTGTGTGACAATGGAAGTGTGGCTTTAGCCCGGGAACCACGGTCCCATCAGTGACCCAGACATAATCTAAGGCAGTATCACCTGATCATGGAGATGGTTGATCTCCAGGGTGATCGAGGTTAGGAGAACAGACTCAGAGGACAACACGGCGGATCCACTCACAAAGGCCTTTTCCCAGAGAGAGACTTTTATGAGATGGTTGAGTATGAGATACTATAACCACTGCTATCAGATGGCCCTAGTGCAAGTAGGAGATTGTTAGTTATATGTATGCCCTAGAGGCCATTACTATACATAGGATGTATATTGTAGTGGATGCTTGGACATATATAGGGAGGACTTTCTTGCTCGACATGATAGTATGCTATCCGGTTGATCTTTACCTTAACGTGTACACTGATTGTCTCTCTGTTACATATTGGTAAAGCCCTTAGGATGTGTACTTGACTACCTGGATTATGATGCGGATCATACTAGTGGGGACATGGTAGTCCATAAGTACATCCTTCAAGGTCCCTAGTCGTGGGTGTATCGAGACGGGGCATCGATATACCAGAGTAGACTAGCGTATACCTTCTCGACCCATACAGATGGGCGATGGATGATCCCATATCCATTGGTGTTTGACATCGGAGATGATATACGGGTGCTCAGTGGAGACTGGGTACACTGGACGGACTCGCCGAGAACTCCCAGATGGAATTATACCTTACGTCAGATGGCAGTTCTCTGGTGACACTGGTACAGAGTAGTCTGTTGACCCGAGATCGTCATAGAGTCTTGTGTGGTTCCCACTGTGCTTTGATTTCCACCTTACGACGTCCAAGAGGGCATGCAAAACGGTGGTTTTTGGGTACAGTCCCGAATCACATGGAGGCAATGAGCGATAGGAGGGGATTCGTCTCTCCTGGTATAGGGAGTTGATGTTGCACTGTGTTCGATTGGCTATAACCGGAAATCCCTGGCCAGGGTTGCTGAGATTTACTGATAAGTGTTACCAATAGTTTCTCGAACTGTTATAGACCTCATATCGACACGACTTATCGAGCTATTGGGGTCTGACGTTTACCACCCCTAGGCGAGATATGCGACAAATCAGACGATCAGACCGGACTGTGCGGTAAGTGTTACTGGTTGGATTCACAGGAGTGTGAGCGGGCTTGCTTGTCGATCTTCTGATCGCTCAATACCCGGGTGGCCGTTACGTTTAGCAGACCGCATGCGGCTTGTGGGTGTTTGATATGATCATCACCTGCTGCCGGCGTATTGACGAGTCTTTAGAGTCCTACACAGAGATTTCCTGGCTCAAGCGAAATGAAATAGGAGCGCATATGAGATATGTGCGGGACCGAGAATAATACCAGTATGTGATACTGTATTTGATTCTCACGATTTGTGACATTGATCGGTTATATGCGATATAGCCGGGTTATCGGATCAAGTGTTGATTCGATAAGTTGTTACTATTGATATTAGTCGGTCATATGCGATATGACCGGATCGTTAAATCAAGTGTTGATTTAATGATTTAATGCATAATTATATATTTGATATATTACTTTGCATTAACTAGTATTGGTTCACTTAAAAAGGATTTTCTCACTTGGTGTGCACATTGTATATATGATATATTTTTGTGCACTTGATTGTATCATGTTTGATGATACATGCAAGTTTGTGTGTATGTTTAGTTTAAACCTTGGTTAAGTAAATGGTTAGGGTTTTGTTTAATTTATTTATTCATTTATTTATTTATTTCATTTTGGCAAGAAATGAAATGGTTGCTACTTTTGTTTTACATTGAAGCTTCATGAAGCTTTGAAAAAGTCTACCATTTTTGTTTCATGCCTAACCTAACTATTCACCTAACCTTAGTTTACTCTCTACACATAACCATGGTTGCTAATATGATAAGAATCACTCATTTTCTATTATTCAATATTCTTATCATATTATCATAATTCTTTTTCTTTTTCTTCTTCTTCTTCTTCAAGAAGAAGAAAACATTCTAGCATCAATGGTACCTTGAGAAAAAGAGTGAGAAATCCAATTCTAAAGTGAACCCACTTCCTATTTCTTCATCCTCTACCACTTGCCAAGTAGTATAGGGTGTTTTCTTCACAAGTTTCATGACTAGGCGAAGTTGGAGCTTGATCTTGAGTTGCCTCGACGTAGATCATCTTCGGCATCGAAGTCGACGACCTAGCCCGATCATTTCTTCGACGAAACCATTACTAGAGTCCGGGATCCGATGATCGCAGTGGAGGGACGTCAACGCGGAGCTATAGAGGTGGAGGACCGGATCTACAAAGGTTGTATTTCCGTTCACTTAGTTAAGTTGTTAACTAGTTGCATGTTTCGCCTAATTTCTAGTTAACGATCCGTATTAGGGTTTCTCGGCACCTAGAATTTTTGAATTTGGCATGGTTGATGCCTGGTGAGACCTCATTAGTGTGCCTAGGAACCCTACAGGATGTACGCTTTGAACCATGTCCCACTCATCAGGGGGAAGAACAGGCTGGAGCTTATGCTTCTCCCTGCTGAAAAAGGCTTCTTTGCGTTCGCGCACATGCGTCGCACGTGTTGGGCGCACGTGCGTCGCACGTGTTGGGCGCACATATTTGCACGTAGCGCACATGGAGTTTGCGCATATGCGCATTATGGGGGAGCAAGCTTCTATGGAGAATATATCTCTTTTTAATATTATTAAATGTTCTCATGTGGTGCGCACGTGCGTTGCACGTGGTGCGCGCATGGCGGGCACACGTGCGTTACACGTAGCGCACATGGCGCTTGCGCATTATGGGGGGAGCAAGCTCCTATGGAGAACGTACCTCCTTTTAATATTATTAAATGTTCTCATGTGGTGCACACGTGCACTGCACGTGGTGCGCGCATGGCGGGCACATGTGCGTTGCACGTAGCGCACATGACGCTTGCGCATATGCGCATTATGGGGGGAGCAAGCTCCTATGGAGAACGTATCTCCTTTGAGAATTGAATTTTTTGATGATTGAACTCCACCTTTTCTAAGAGGTATCCTCTCTTCGTTATATAGGAGTGGTAGAGAAGGGATCTCTCATTTTCCCGATGTGGGACTAAAAATGCATTCCCCATGTAGTAGAGCATTATTTTAGATTACATGTGCATAGCACATTTGCTCATAACTTTTGATCCTGGATGAATTATGAGGCCCATAATATATCAAATCGAAGGATTTTTCGAGACACTTTCGATACCATCAGAATTTAGCTCTTTCTCATTTGGGAGTTTGTCAAAATACAGCTCGGAAAATACTGGTTCGCATTTTCTTCCTTAGATCACATGTGCATAGCACATTTGCTCATAACTTTTGATCCCGGATGAATTATAAGGCCCATAATATATCAAATCGAAGGTTTTTTCGAGATGTTTTTAACACCATCAGAAGTTAGTTGTTTCTCATTCGGGAGTTTGTCAAAATACAGCCCGGAAAATACTGGTTCACATTTTCTTAAGCGTATCGCTACCATTTGATACCTTGGGCTCTTTTGCGTAGAAATTTTTGGCGGGAACAAATGCCCCCCATTACTTTGCCCACGTAAGTATGTACGTGGGTGAAATAGTGCAGAGTTATGCATGGCCATAGAATTGAGGGCTTAAGAGACAAGTTTAGGGTCCTTGTAGCCTAAGACTTTTTCATCTTCATGAGCCGTAAGGGTCCCAAGAAGGTTTTTTCTCCCTACAAGTCGAGAGGATCTCATAGGTGCATATTCTCCCTAGAAATCGTAAGGATTCCTAAGTGTCCATCGCCTCCATGAGTCGTAAGGATCTCATTCGGGTATTTTTCCTTACGAATCGTGATGACCCATAAGTAGCTCTTTTATTTCAGTGGCCTGTAATTTTGGCAAATGTGGCACGTAGATAGTCGGTAGCTGTCCATCTTAGATTCTTTGCAGGTTAGTGATGGCTTAGGAAACATGTTCAGATCTGCTGCCTAAGACTTTTCAATTTTATGAGCCGTGAGGGTCTCATAAAAAATTTTCTTCCTACAAGTCGAGAGGATCTCATAGGTGTATTTTCTCCTTAGGAATCGTGAGAATTCCTAAGTGTGTTTTCTCTTGCGAGTCGTAAGGATCTCACAAGAGAGTTTTCTTCCTTACGGGTCGAGAGGTCCCGTAAGTGATTGATGAGGTTGAAATTATCCGCATTTCACGGAGTCAGAAGTCGCTCTGGGCGTTTCCCACGGGGTCGAGATTGACTCTAGCCGTGTTCCACGGGACCAGGATTTGCTCTGGATACTTCCCACGGGGTCAGGATTGACATAGTCATGTTCCGCAAGGACCAGGTTCCGCTCTGGACGCTTCCCACGGGGTCAAGATTGACATAGACCGTGTTCCACTAGACCAGCATTTGCTCTGGATGCTTCCCATGGGGTCAGAATTGACATAAGCCGTGTTCCACAAGGACCGGGTTCCGCTCTGGACGCTTCCCACAGGGTCAGGATTGACATAGCCGTGTTCTGCTAGATCAGGATTTGCTCTGGATACTTCCCACGGGGTCAGGATTGACATAGCCGTGTTCCGCAAGGACCAGGTTCCGCTTTGGACGCTTCCCACGGGGTCAGGATCGACATAGCCGTGTTTCGCAAGGACCAGGTTCTGCTCTGGACGCTTCCTACGAGGTCAGGATTGACATAGGCCGTGTTCCGCAAGGACCAGGTTTGGTTGACTCTCGGTTGTCTGTGCATCGTCGAGTCATGGAACTGGGAACTTTGCCGCAGCTCTGATTTGTTGATGTTGTGTTTGTTGTAATGAGAGGAATATTGAGATGATCTCCAAGTTGTCTGAGAACCGTCAAGATTTGGAACATGGACTTTGCCATGGCTCCGTTTTGCTGATGTCGTATATTCCTGCAGAGACACTGATTTCTCTGTGAGTTGACGCGAATACAGATGCTCTTGTCAAGGACGCTGATTTCCCTAAGGTTGAGACGAATCGAGGAGTTCTCACAAGAATGTCCTAACGTTACAGTTAACCTTTGCTCTTTACGACAGAGGTCCGTTAGGGTTTTGCCCGTTGTACAGTCGCGTTGGCTGATGTATCCCTCGACAGGCAATCTTGCTGTTCGAGTAGCCTTGCAACTGTCGTGCCTCCGATCCCTTCGGGGGCTGGACAAGACGTCTTCAAGCAATCTTCCTAGGCAGTTTGACCGTCGGAAGAGCAAGCGTTAATAATTTTGCCATGCCGCTTTTTATTTGAGGTTAGGCTCAGTTTGGGGAGCCCCGATGAGTCATAACCACTCCACGCTGGTGTGGGATGATCTTCGATAGTCTTTCAGGTTTTATATGAGTTGCCATCAAGACCTTGAAGCTAGGAATTTGGCATTTACTTCGTTTGCTAGCATTGCGTTTGCTGTATCGAGACGAATGTCGCGGTTGTCTTTAGGTTGTTGATGAACCGTCGAGGTTTGGAACTAGGGATTTTACCGTGGCCTCGTTGTTTGATTGTCGCGTTTGAATCCTGCCGGAGGAAGAACGCTGTGGTGACATTTCTTCTGCTGTATCGAGACGAACGTCGAGGTGGTGACCACTCCATGTGGGATGATCTCCGGTAGTCTTTCAGGTTTTATATGAGTTACCGTCAAGACCCTAAAGCTAGGAATTTGGCCTTCGCTTCATTTGCTTCGGCATGTCCGAATCCTGTTGGAGGAAGGACGCTGTAGTGACATCTCGTCTGCTGTATCGAGACGAACGTCGAGATGGTGACCACTCCATTTGGGATGATCTCCGGTAGTCTTTCAAGTTTTATATGAGTTACTGTCAAAACCCTGAAGCTAGGAATTTGGCTTTCGCTTCGTTTGCTTTGTCGTGTCCGAATCCTGTTAGAGGAAGGACGCTGTAGTGACATATTGTCTGCTGTATCGAGACGAACGTCGAATTGGTGACCACTCCATGTGCGATGATCTCTGGTAGTCTTTCAGGTTTTATATGAGTTACCGTCAAGACCCTGAAGCTAGGAATTTGGTTTTCGCTTCGTTTGTTTTGGCGTGTCCAAATCTTGTTGGAGGAAGGACACTGTAGTGACATTCTGTCTACTGTATCGAGATGAACGTCGAGGTAGTGACCACTCCATGTGGGATGATCTCCGGTAGTTTTTCAGGTTTTATATGAGTTGCCGTCAAGACCCTGAAGCTAGGAATTTGGCATTCGCTTCGTTTGCTGGCATTGCGTCTGCTGTATCGAGACGAATATGGCGGCTGTCTCGATGAACTATCGAGATTTGGAACTAGGGATTTTGCCGTGGATCCGTTGTTTGACCATGGGGTCTTTTGTTGACGTCGCATCTGCATCCTGCTGGACTGTGAAGGAACGCCGTTGTTGACATTGCGTCTGCTGTAACGAGACAGAGCTGGGATTTTGCCATCACTCCGCTTGGTGACGTTGCGTCCGAGTCCTGTTAGAATGAGGAAGATCACCGTTGCTGATTCTTAGGCTGTAGATATTGCCGTTAAGTTTTGGAACTAAGGACTTTTCTATGGCTCCGTTGTTTTGACCCTGGGATGACATTGCGTCTGCTGTAACGAGACGGATGCTGAGGTGGAGCTGGGATTTTGCCATCACTTCGCTTTGTTTCGACCGTGAGGTCTTTCGTTGACGTTGTATCTACATCCTGCTGGACTGCGAAGGAAAGCCGTTATTGACATTGCGTCTGGTGTAACGAGACGAATGCTGAAGTGGAGCTGGGATTTTGCCGTCACTCCGCTTTGTTTCGACCATGGGGTATTTTATTGACGTTGCCTCTGCATTCTGCTGGACTGCGAAGGAACGCCGTTGTTGACATTGCGTCTTCAGGCTGTAGATGTAGCCGTCGAGACTTGGCTCTTCTTCTGATAGAGTCTGGAGGGATGATACGGTTCCCTCTTTGTTTGCGCCCCTGGATTATATACAGGGATCGATGTGATCTCACCTGTAGGACAAAAATTTTATTTCATATGTTTTTTTGTTTTCTTTTCGCGATACTCTATCATTTCAGCTTTTATATCGCGAAAGTCGCGATTGCCCAATTATTTCGGCTATTTTTCGCTGTGCCCAATCATTTCAGCTATTTGTTTTATTTACTCGCTGCTTTTTATTGCGAGTTGCCTAATCATTTCGGCTATTTGTTTTATTTACTCGCTGCTTTTTATTGCGAGTTGCCCAATCATTTCGGATATTTTGCATGCATACATTTTTACTTGCTGATTTGCAAGTTGCCCAATCATTTCGGTTATTTCATATGCATTTATGGCTCGCTGACTTTTCGCTGCGAGTCTAGGATTTAATACCGATTTAGGCATCAGTATCGCTACAACTGGGATATTGCCAGGAGCGAATCATCATTTGCCTCTGTCGATACCGAACAAAGGTGGCTTAGCAAACATGGTTAAAATCCTGTTGACTAAGGCTTTTAACTTCATGAGCCGTAAGGGTCTCGTGAAAGCATTTCTCCCTACGAGTCATGAGGATCTCGTAAGTGCGTTTTCTCTTTAAGAATCGTGAGGATTCCCAAGTGTATGGCTTCTCGTAAGTCGTAAGGATCTTACAAGAGTGCTTTCTCCTTATAAGTCGAGAGGACTTACAAGGGCTGTTCATTGTGTAAACATATCCCTAGTCGCGGGCGGGACTTTGTTAGGGAAATGTTTATTCGCGCCCGTGGATTGTATACAAGGGTCGAGACGCTTGTAGGGCAATCTGGGGATAGTGATGGCTTAAGAACAGGTTTAGATCCCTGTAGCTTAAGGCTTTTGAATCTTACGAGCCGTGAGGGTCTCATAAGAAGGTTCTCAAAGCGCTAGCACCCAAAGCGCTAGCGTCCGAGCGCCCACGTGCCTGGCACGTGGGGGGCTAGCGCCCAAAGCGCTAGCATCCAAAGCGTTGGCGCTTTTTCCCACGCATCCTTTGGATGCCCTTTTCCTTTTTTTTATATATATGTATATATACATATACAGACACACACATACTCCACAATACTGTCCCTGTTAGAAAAAAATTTCTAACGGGGCGCTGCCCCACACCCCACGAGGGGGTTGGTAGCCGCCTTGACCCCCAGCCCGCTATTCGGGTAGCGGGACCCCCGTAAAAACTCTGCGAGGCCCTCGATATATCCAAAACCCCCTTTCAAAACATAACACACATACACTGCACATTGAGTTCGCATGACCTGTTTGACCCGTTAATCGGAGGTTCTCTCGCTCCAAAGGTGAGGGTTAATTAACGGCAGCTTAGTCCGCGGTTGCCGGAGATTTGGATCCCCGCAATCAATAAACCCTAGCCTACCCACGAGGGGGAGTCTGTAATGCGCCTGGCAAGCGCACGCGCATTCCCATCTCAATGGGGTGACGAAAAACACCCTACAATCCTTAAGGATCAAAGCCCTCGCTAAGAGGCACCGGGCAGCAACCCTGCTCGGCCATCCTTAGTAGGCCTCTTACGGCCCCTCACGCGCTAAGGATCCAAAGACCTCAAAAGAGGCAACCGGGCCCGCCCTTGCTCGGTTATCCCTTGCTGGTAGCTCCCTACCCCAACACACCAGGGATCAAAGCCCTCGCCAAGAGGCAACTGAGCAGTTTCACTGCTCGGTCCATCCTTAGCAGGCTTTCCACGGCCCCTCCAGCGCTAAGGATCGAAGCCCTCACTAAGAGGCAGCCGAGCGGCGCAGCGTTAAGGATCGAAGCCCTCACTAAGAGGCAGCCGAGCGGCTACCCCGCTCGGCTATCCCTGGCTGGTAGCTCCCCTACCCCACAACGCCAGGGATCAAAGTCCTCACCAAGAGGCAGCCGAGCGGTTACCCCGCTCGGCTATCCCTGGCTGGTAGCTCCCCTACCCCACAACGCCAAGGATCGAAGCCCTCACCAAGAGGCAGCCGAGCTGCTACCCCTCTCGGCTATCTATGGACACCAGGGATTAAAGCCCTCACCAAGAGGCAGCCGAGCGGCTACCCTGCTCGGCTATCCCCGGCTGGTAGCTCCCCTACCCCACAACACCAGGGATCGAAACCCTCACCAAGAGGCAGCCGAGCGGCGATCCCGCTCGGCAATCCCTGGCTGGTAGCTTCCCTACCCCACAACGCCAGGGATCAAAGCCCTCGCCAAGAGGCATCGGGCAGCAACCCTGCTTGGCCATCCTTAAGGATCAAAGCCCTCGCCAAGAGGCACCGGGCAGCAACCCTGCTCGGCCATCCTTAGTAAGCCTCTTACAGCACCTCCCGCGCTAAGGATAAAAAGCCCTCGCAAGAGGCAACCGAGCCTGCCCTTGCTCGGTTATCCCTGGCTGGTAGCTCCCTCCCCCAACACACCAGGGATCAAAGCCCTTGCCAAGAGGCACCATGCAGCAACCCTGCCCGGCCCATCCTTAAGGATCAAAGCCCTGGCCAAGAGGCACCGGGCAGTAACCCTACTCGGCCCATCCTTAGTAGGCCACTTAAGGCCCCTCTCGCGCTAAGGATCTAAAGCCCTCAAAAGAGGCAACCGGGCCCGCCCTTGCTCGGTTATCCCTGGCTGGTAGCTCCCTACCCCAACACACCAGGGATCAAAGCCCTCACCATGAGGCACCGGGCAGCTACCCTGCTCGGCCCATCCTTAGTAGGCCACTTACGGCACCTCCCGCGCTAAGGATCAAAAGCCCTCGAAAGAGGCAACCGGGCCCGCCCTTGCTCGGTTATCCCTGGCTGGTAGCTCCCTACCCCAACACACCAGGGATCAAAGCCCTCACCATAAGGCACCGGGCAGCTACCCTGCTCGGCCCATCCTTGGTAGGCCACTTACGGCCCCTCCCGCGCTAAGGATCAAAGCCCTCACCAAAAGACACCGAGTAGCTACCCTGCTCGGCCCCGTCCTTAGCATAACTCTCCGAGCCTCCCACGCTAAGGGATATGACCTCACCATGAGGCATCCGGTCTGTCTACGTCTGAGCGATCTCCACCTCGACTTCGGGGCCATGGAGATATCGTCTTTGCATACTGGGAAAATGAACAGATTCAACTCGACGTGTAATCGCTGGACGAAGAACCGATATAACACAAAGGCAGTACTGCGCAACTACAAGTGTTTACCGACAAAGGAAAATACGCGCGCAAATATTACTGCAAAAATTCTTTATTCACAAAGCCAAAATTCTTTACAAGGGTATTGTGGGTTCCCTAGCCTTATCAAATTACTCGGAGGCTTACAAAAGAGAGAGGAAGAAAAGCCAAAAAGTTCGAGTAGACCTCGCCTCCCTCATCACCGTCGGCCAGAGGCATGACCACCGAAAGTGGGACTCGAGCACAGAGCTCACCATCGGCAAACTCCAGAAACTGCTCCTTGACGGCATCAAGAGCTTTTTTCCATGCAATGGCGGAGGCCTCGCCGAGGTCGACGTAAAACCGGTCCGACCCCTTGTAATCGGTCATCGCCTTCCTAGCCCGAATCTTGGTAACCTCCGCCATCTGAAGCGCTGCCTCGGCATCCCGCCTGCTGGCATCCCTTGCCCTCTTCATGGCTGCAAAGCGATCGGCCAGTTCCATCAACTTCGCCTCGACGACTCGGTGGGACTCACTTAGGCGGTGATAGGACTCCAGACACCTTGAGACGGCGAGTTCCGCGGTGGCCGATTAGGCTTCCACGACCGCCACCCTCTCCCTCTCCAGACGCGGCTCAAGTCGCAGGTCCTCGGCATCCTAAGAAGATTCTCCTGTCGGCCTTGTAGCGTGGATAGCCCCCTCGGCCTCTGTCACGCCCCGCTTCCCAGAGTACGCAAGATTGGGCACGTGACATAGCCAACCATGCTACCTATGGGTAGGAAATATCCATCCACAGTCACATTACGGTTGTAGAGATATCAAGAACAAAATAATAAACTAATCTAATACATGTCCAAGTCCATAATAACAAGAATCAATAAACAATAAGTGCGGAAGCAAATGATCCAATGCAATAATAGAAAGGTACGTCCCGTAATGCGGGATCACACCTGGAAGTAAAATGCAATAAATGAACTAACCACTACAGAACTCACAAATCAGCCTGCTGGCTGAAGTACTCCTGCTCGGTCGTCGGTAGAGGTAAGGAATCTGGGCCATGCAAAACCCAGACGTCAGCGCGTCATGTCAACCAAATAATATAGTATAAACATGGTAATAAGCAATGCAGGTGTGAACATGAAATAAGCAATATTATGAAACAACAGTGCAGGGTAATGTGCAAAGGGTAACTAAACTGTTCTATCAGTTTTCTACTCTAAAGTCTTTGAAACCAATTGATGAATCGTCGATGTAACTCAATAGTATCCCGTGCGTGCCCGGGACCACGGTCAAGATCCTCGGGGCTGAATCCGAGACGTGCCGCTAAGCAGTAAAAGGTAGTAGGATGGGCAAGTGATGTCAGCATCAACACTCCGGGGCTGGCCAAGCCCGTAAGACTGATCAGAACATGTATCGAACTGTTGAGTTACAAGTCGGTTTCACCTTTGATTTCCCCATACCCCCAAGCTATGTATGTCAGGTCAGGTATTCAGTAGTCAAGGACTAATGCCCACAAAATCAGGTAAAGTAGGTCTGTCTGGATAGACAGCAGGAATGGTCAGGTTTGTCGGCATTAGGCATGAGATCAGGTAACAGGTCAGGTAATGTATAAAAGTGTCATGTCATGTCAAGAGTGTACGGTACCATATCATGTCAAGTAGGAAGTGTAACAGGTCATGTCAGGAAGCACAAGATGTCATGTGGGTGCTCATAATCAAACTATCATAAACATGTGTATAAATAAACAAGCATGAGTACTATTAGAACAATAAACTGGAACATGTAATATGATAGGCAAATAGATATAATTTCAAGGATATGGATGCACAGTTATTGATTAGGGTTACATTTATAGTTCCAATATTAATTAGGATGCAATTTATTAAACATGGAGTATTAATATCACATTATTATGTAGTAATGTGATCTATGGATGCAATTATATTTATCTTAAATGCGATGGATGCAAACGGGTATCCGAAGAGTTATAAAACTATAAAATGGTAGTGTGGGATGTACAACTAAGCAATATGTGATATAAATATTTATATAATAATATTAATATGGATAGCATGTTCAAAGCGATTAGTAACTATAAAAGCTGTATTGATTAACCATGCACAAGAAGGTTCCGTTCAGAAATTCAGCGTCACCCTAATTTGTAAAATAGCTTAAAAATAACAAACGTTCTCCAAAAGAGACGTATCTTATACCAAAACAAAGATAATTCAATAAGATTTTCAGTTTTATAAGTATAAGCATCTCAGGTTATCCCTACAAAAAGTTATGAATATTCAAAGTTGAAAGTTTGCTGCTGGAATTTTCCTGGACAGCAGTTTAAAGGCATTTTCATTTGCATTTTACGTTATTTAAACAATTTATTTTGCAAGTAAATATTTCGTAGAGTTATAGTATTCTGAATTAGCTTCGTAACGAACTAAAGAACGTATACTAATGATTTTTCTATGATTTATAATGAATTTTATAAGATAAGGTGTACAGTAAATTTCAGATTTGTCATATTCGATTTTTCAACGACATTTCATATGTAAACTATAAGATTTTCAAATGTATAATATTATAAAATGAAGATTATAAAAGTATATAGCATGTAGCAAGATTAACTTGCCTCAATGGGTCGCGAATCGGGAAAACGGAACGTTAACCGTCGGCGGGGAAAACTCACGACGGCGCACGGTTCACGGAATGAACCCAAACGACGAACAAAGGAACCACACGGGTCGGGGTATCTCGCTGGAACGTCGAGAAACGTCACCGGCACGACGGAATTCCGGCAACAAAAGAACAGTTAAAAGAAATGAGAAACGAGACATGAAGCAAGAAGAGAAAAATGATAAAGAGAAGTACGAGAGAATATATGAGGGAGAGGGAGAGAGAGGAAAAAGTGGAGAGAGAGAGAGAGAGAAAGTGGGGCCCACGGGGTTAAAGGGGAGGTTGCGATTGGCTGAGAGAATAAATTAAGAAGGATATAAAGATTGTAAAAATATTATATGGTTAACTTAAAGATTTAAAAGATAGGTAATGAACAGTAAGATATCAGGTTAGTTAGAAAAAATATATGCGATGGTTTTAATAATATTAAAATTTAGGATTTTGGCGCCAAATGAAACATTTCCAAATTGCGCCCGGGTTGGGTCCAAAAATTCGAAATTCAAATAATAGGATTTTAGGCGGGTTCCAAATTTTAAAATGAAATATTTTATGATTAAAAAGCATACTCCCAAAACGGACACACGCACGTGCACGTAGCCATCCAAACTCGCCCGTTTCACTGAACGGGACGAGAATACAATGCACGGACGCTACCACGAGGCTAAGGGTGTCAAGTAGGCCAAGAAGAATATTTTCAATTTTATTTTAGGTGCTAAAATTTGTTATATGCAGAATGACTTAGCCGGTTAACATTGTGCAATAAGAACCAAACAAGCAAGATAAATGAAATGAGCAATGCCAAACACTCAACCAGTAACAGAAATAGTATTATTGGGCTCGGGTGTTACATCATACCCAACTACAAAAAGAATTTCGTTCTCGAAATTCCAAGAATTCAAGATAGATAACTACAGGAAAAGGTGAGGAAACTTCTGCCGGATCTCGTCTTCTCGCTCCCAAGTGGATTCTCCATGCGATCGATTACCCCAAGAGACTAGCACAAGGGGGATAACCTTGTTCTTAAGAACCTTTTCTCTTCGATCCTTGATTTCAACTGGTCGCTCCTCAAAAGTCAAGTCTTCTCGTACTGTTAGCTCCGAATGATCCAAAACGTGTGTTTCATCTCGAACATACTTACGGAGTTGAGATACGTGAAACATATCATGCACATTTGCCAAGGACTGTGGTAACGCCAAACGATATGCTACCTCACCAACACGCTCCACGATCTCAAGGGTCCAACGAACCGAGGACTGAGCTTTCCTCGCCTTCCAAAACGAATCACCCCTCTAGTCGGTGATATCTTCAAGAACACCAAATCACCCACGGTGAATTCTAGAGGTCTTCTCGATGTGTCAGCCCAACTCTTCTGTCTTTCTTGTGCTGCCTTCATATGATTTCTGATAGTGTTAACCTTCTCAACTGTCTGCATCACCAAATCTGGTCCCAACAATTTTCGTTCACCGACATCATCCCAACAAATAGGTGAACGACATTTACGACCATACAAAGCTTCAAACGGAGCCATCTGGGTAGTTGCCTGAAAACTGTTGTTGTAAGAAAACTCCACCAAGTGTAGATGATCCTCCCACGAACCCTTGAAGTCCAACATGCATGCTCTCAACATATCATCAAGAGTTTGGATCGTTCTCTCCGACTGACCATCAGTTTGAGGATGATAAGCTGTGCTAAACTTCAATCGAGTCCCCAAACTTTCCTGTAAACTCCTCCAGAAGTGTGATAAGAACCGAGTGTCCCGATCGGACACGATGCTCACCGGTACGCCATGCAATCTTACAATCTTCTGCATGTACCGCTCTGCCAAAGTCTCCGTTGATTGACCAACCTGGAAAGGAATAAAGTGAGCTGCCTTGGTCAATCGATCGACAATCACCCATACTGCATTGTTGCCATTTGGACTTCGCGGTAAAGCCGTCACGAAATCCATGGTTATATGTTCCCACTTCCACTGAGGAATCGGAAGTGGTTGCAACAAACTAGCAACCCTTTGGTGTTCAGCCTTGACTTGCTGACATACCAAGCACTTAGCCACGAAGCGAGCAATCTCCCGTTTCATGCCTTCCCACCAGAAATGCTGTCGAATATCTCGGTACATCTTTGTACCTCCTGGATGTATAGAATAAGCTGAACTGTGTGCCTCCTTCATAAGCTCTTCACGAACATCCCCCTTTGGCACACACAAACGGCTACCATACCTCAACGAACCATCTTCGTAGACCAGTAAATCTGTTCGTAGTCCAACCTCAACCCGCTCTCGAAACTTCTGCAGTCTAGGATCCTGCGATTGTGCCGCTTTAATCTTCTCAACCAAGGACAACTGTACTTGCAACTGCATCAACTGTCCCGTAGAATGTGGTAGCACAACTTCCAAGTCAAATCTTCGAAAATCTGCAATGATCTCCCCCTGTGTAGTTAACACCTGAATTGCTGGTAACCGACTAAGCGCATCCGGCACAACATTAACCTTCTCCGGATGGTACTTAAGATCAAGATCGTAGTCAGCCATCAGCTCCAACCATCTACGCTGCCTCATGTTAAGCTCCTTCTGTGTAAACACATACTTCAAGCTCTTATGATCTGTAAAAACTTCGACTCTTTCCCCCAAAAGGTAGTGTCTCCAAATCTTCAAAGCGAAAATCATAGCCGCACGCTCCAAGTCATGAGTTGGATAATTCTTCTCATGGGTCTTCAACTGTCTCGATGCGTATGCTACAACCTTCCCATGCTGCATCCAAACACATCCCAATCCTTTCCCAGATACGTCGCTATGAATCACTAGTCCTCCGGAATTGTCTGGTACGGTCAGGATAGGGGCGGTTATCAACTTCTGCTTCAACGTCTCAAAAGCCAACGCACACTTATCCGTCCATACAAAAGGTACCTCCTTGCGCGTAAGCTTGGTCAACGGTTCTGCCAAACGAGCGAAGTTCTCCATAAATCTCCTGTAGTATCCGGCTAATCCAAGGAAACTTCTTATCTCAGCTACATTCCTTGGAATAGGCCAATCTCGAACTGCTGCAATCTTTTCGGGATCGACGGCGATTCCATCGCCCGACACAACATGCCCCAGAAACTTCACTTCTTCCAGCTAGAATTCGCACTTACTCATCTTCGCGAATAACTTCTCTTGCCTCAGCGTCTGCAGTGCGATCCTTAAATGCTCAGCAGGCTCCTCCGGACTCTTCGAGTATACCAGAATATCGTCAATGAATACCACAATAAACTGGTCCAAGAATGGTGAAAAGATCCTGTTCATCAAATCCATGAATATTGCCGGCGCATTAGTCACTCCGAAGGGCATCACTAGATACTCGAAATGTCCATATCGAGTCCGAAACGCCGTCTTGCAAATGTCTTCTGCTCTCACTCGGACCTGATGATATCCTGATCGCAAATCCAGTTTCGAGAATACCCTCGCGCCACTAAGCTGCTCAACAAGTTCTCCAATGCGAGGGATCGGGTACTTGTTCTTAATAGTCACCCGGTTCAACTCTCGATAATCAATGCACATCCTTCTCGTGCCGTCCTTCTCCTTTACTAAAAGAACTGGGGCTCCCCAAGGTGAGTTGCTGCTTCGAATCCAACCCTTCTCGAGTAATTCACCAACTTGTTTCTTAACTTCTTCCAATTCCACCGGTGCCATCGGATAATAAGATTTTGATACTGGCGCTGCACCAGGAATAAGGTCAATCGCGAACTCCACATCTCGCTTCGGCGGTAAGCCCGATATATCTTCAAATACGTCCATAAAATCGCGAACAACTGCCGGCTCTTCATTACTATCAACTTCCATAGCTGCAAGAACACTGTTTGTCGGCCTAGCCCTAAACTCGACTGGCCCGACAGAACTGCTTCCTTACCGCAACTGCTGTCTACATTGTTGGCCACGAAAGGTCCAGCAAGACTACTGAGTCTCGTCCATTCTGCTGCATGCACGTCCACGGTTGCTCCATTCTGCCTTAGTCCGATGAACTTCTCTTCCATTTCCTCCGCGCAGTCCGCGGAAGGACTTCTCCAGTAAACTCTTAGAGAAATCCGCCCACTGCTTGGCCTGGGGCAAGCGGTTCTCCTCCACAAGCCACCACTCTCGGGCGTAATCCACTAGTTGAATGCGCACTACATCAACTCCTTTGTCCTCTGGAATCTGTGCCGCAATCAGCAAATTCTCCGTGTCACTAGCCACTGCTCGGCTGGCAACGGCTCCTCCAGACCAGTGAAAGTACACGGACCCAAAAGTCTGAAATCTGCTACAGTCCCTACTCGTTCGATTGGTCTAGTTCCATCATTGTTTACAGACTGCTGAACGATCTGCAAACCTTCCTGAAACGAATCTGCTATTGCTGGATCAGCTCAGTCTGTCTCTTTGATTTCCAGCATTCCTCTTATCACTCCAAGCATGGCGGCTTCGTTCACACGCCTCTGGTAAGTCTTCAACTTCTTACCTGTCATAATCCTGAACTCAAAACACCCAACATTAGCATGATGATAGATTCTGAATGTGGATCAAGGCTAGAACTCCAAGATACTTAAATAGAGTACTGCATTGTAGCTATGCCGCGGTATCATAGCCGCAATTACTTAACTCCACCCAAGTCGCCCAAGTCCTAGGGATAACAAGAAATCAGGTTTCCGAGTCGACATGCAAAGTAAGTTTGCACGTCGTAAAAGATATAATCAGGAAGAATGTGATTCAAGAATGGTAAAACGGTCAATGTGGCTGGACATGTTTCCTAAACACGGGTATTCTGATTCGTGTATTGGGTACAATACCCAACTACAAAAGAATCAACCCGACTAACCTATGTCTCTGATACCAAAAGAACCATGTCACGCCCCGCTTCCCAGAGTACGCAAGATTGGGCACGTGACATAGCCAACCATGCTACCTGTGGGTAGGAAATATCCATCCACAGTCACATTACGGTTGTAGAGATATCAAGAACAAAATAATAAACTAATCTAATACATGTCCAAGTCCATAATAACAAGAATCAATAAACAATAAGTGCGGAAGCAAATGATCCAATGCAATAATAGAAAGGTACGTCCCGTAATGCGGGATCACACCTGGAAGTAAAATGCAATAAATGAACTAACCACTACAGAACTCACAAATCAGCCTGCTGGCTGAAGTACTCCTGCTCGGTCGTCGGTAGAGGTAAGGAATCCGGGCCATGCAAAACCCAGACGTCAGCGCGTCATGTCAACCAAATAATATAGTATAAACATGGTAATAAGCAATGCAGGTGTGAACATGAAATAAGCAATATTATGAAACAACAGTGCAGGGTAATGTGCAAAGGGTAACTAAACTGTTCTATCAGTTTTCTACTCTAAAGTTTTTGAAACCAATTGATGAATCGTCGATGTAACTCAATAGTATCCCGTGCGTGCCCGGGACCACGGTCAAGATCCTCGGGGCTGAATCCAAGACGTGCCGCTAAGCAGTAAAAGGTAGTAGGATGGGCGAGTGATGTCAGCATCAACACTCCGGGGCTGGCCAAGCCCGTAAGACTGATCAGAACATGTATCGAACTGTTGAGTTACAAGTCGGTTTCACCTTTGATTTCCCCATACCCCCAAGCTATGTATGTCAGGTCAGGTATTCAGTAGTCAAGGACTAATGCCCACAAAATCAGGTAAAGTAGGTCTGTCTGGATAGACAGCAGGAATGGTCAGGTTTGTCGGCATTAGGCATGAGATCAGGTAACAGGTCAGGTAATGTATAAAGGTGTCATGTCATGTCAAGAGTGTACGGTACCATATCATGTCAAGTAGGAAGTGTAACAGGTCATGTCAGGAAGCACAAGATGTCATGTGGGTGCTCATAATCAAACTATCATAAACATGTGTATAAATAAACAAGCATGAGTACTATTAGAACAATAAACTGGAACATGTAATATGATAGGCAAATAGATATAATTTCAAGGATATGGATGCACAGTTATTGATTAGGGTTACACTTATAGTTCCAATATTAATTAGGATGCAATTTATTAAACATGGAGTATTAATATCACATTATTATGTAGTAATGTGATCTATGGATGCAATTATATTTATCTTAAATGCGATGGATGCAAACGGGTATCCGAAGAGTTATAAAACTATAAAATGGTAGTGTGGGATGTACAACTAAGCAATATGTGATATAAATATTTATATAATAATATTAATATGGATAGCATATTCAAAGCGATTAGTAACTATAAAAGCTGTATTGATTAACCATGCACAAGAAGGTTCCGTTCAGAAATTCAGCGTCACCCTAATTTGTAAAATAGCTTAAAAATAACAAACGTTCTCCAAAAGAGACGTATCTTATACCAAAACAAAGATAATTCAATAAGGTTTTCAGTTTTATAAGTATAAGCATCTCAGGTTATCCCTACAAAAAGTTATGAATATTCAAAGTTGAAAGTTTGCTGCTGGAATTTTCCTGGACAGCAGTTTAAAGGCATTTTCATTTGCATTTTACGTTATTTAAACAATTTATTTTGCAAGCAAATATTTCGTAGAGTTATAGTGTTCTGAATTAGCTTCGTAACGAACTAAAGAAGGTATACTAATGATTTTTCTATGATTTATAATGAATTTTATAAGATAAGGTGTACAGTAAATTTCAGATTTGTCATATCCGATTTTTCAACGACATTTCATATGTAAACTATAAGATTTTCAAATGTATAATATTATAAAATGAAGATTATAAAAGTATATAGCATGTAGCAAGATTAACTTGCCTCGATGGGTCGCGAATCGGGAAAACGGAACGTTAACCGTCGGCGGGGAAAACTCACGACGGCGCACGGTTCACGGAATGAACCCAAACGACGAACAAAGGAACCACACGGGTCGGGGTATCTCGCTGGAACGTCGAGAAACGTCACCGGCACGACGGAATTCCGGCAACAAAAGAACAGTTAAAAGAAATGAGAAACGAGACATAAAGCAAGAAGAGAAAAATGATAAAGAGAAATACGAGAGAATATATGAGGGAGAGGGAGAGAGAGGAAAAAGTGGAGAGAGAGAGAGAGAAAGTGGGGCCCACGGGGTTAAAGGGGAGGTTGCGATTGGCTGAGAGAATAAATTAAGAAGGATATAAAGATTGTAAAAATATTATATGGTTAACTTAAAGATTTAAAAGATAGGTAATGAACAGTAAGATATCAGGTTAGTTAGAAAAAATATATGCGATGGTTTTAATAATATTAAAATTTAGGATTTTTGCGCCAAATGAAACATTTCCAAATTGCGCCCGGGTTGGGTCCAAAAATTCGAAATTCAAATAATAGGATTTTAGGCGGGTTCCAAATTTTAAAATGAAATGTTTTATGATTAAAAAGCATACTCCCAAAACGGACACACGCACGTGCACGTAGCCATCCAAACTCGTCCGTTTCACTGAACGGGACGAGAATACAATACACGGACGCTACCACGAGGCTAAGGGTGTCAAGTAGGCCAAGAAGAATATTTTCAATTTTATTTTAGGTGCTAAAATTTGTTATATGCAGAATGACTTAGCCGGTTAACATTGTGCAATAAGAACCAAACAAGCAAGATAAATGAAATGAGCAATGCCAAACACTCAACCAGTAACAGAAATAGTATTATTGGGCTCGGGTGTTACAGCCTCCATGCGAGTGACAAGGGCGTAGCGCTGAAGGAGCTGACGGGAAAAGAGCAGAGAGACTTAGAGACACTCAAACTAAAGAAAGGGCGCTCAAATGACACATGAGGGAGTACGTACCTGCACAGCCTCCTGAGCTATAGCCGCCATTTGGGCCCTCAAGGTCCCCCGTGGAATCTTGCACCCGGCCGATTCTTCCATACCAGCAAGCAGGCTGGCAGCAACGGAAAGCCCAGACGGGACAATGAAATGGACGTCCCCCTCCTGCACAGGAATCCCCCAGGATTCTCCGACGGTGGCACACGAGAGACCGTCCTCTTTCTCTTAAGAGGAACCCCGTCTTCGCCCGCTCCTGCATCCCTCGTCTGGGGCTCGGGAACCCGTGGACGCCTTTGGCCGCCGCCGGGACAATCATCGGGAGCTCGTAACGAGGTAGATGGCCCCGCCATCGGCGGCACATTTGGTGCTGGGCTCGGGTCAGCCGGAGGCACGGCCGCACCGCCGGCCCCCATCCGGGACTGAGCGCCGAGAGCATCAAGAGTTCTAGATCGATCCATTTGCCCTGCCAAAGGAAGAGGTAGACTCAACTCAGAAGGAGAAGAAGCAGAAGAAAGAAAAGGAAGACATCTAACCCGATGAAGAGAAGTCCTCAGGAACGCGGAGATCCGACCTAAAGAGGAGAACGCCGAGCTAACAAGACCAAAGACGAGGAGATTATGAAGAGAATGGGTCCTCAAGCGGACCCCACCTCTACTTATTGCACCGGCGTTCTCATCCAACGGTGATAGTCATCTCCCACCGAAACGGTTCAGTACACTCGACGGCCGCGATCACTCCACCTGTCGCGTGCACATTGGCATATCCCCTCAGACGCCGGAGGTCTGCCGCCCGTCGTGTCAGCCAACCGGCGCCCGACATGTAGACTGTCGCTTCAGTAAACGTACATACGATCCGGCGCACCCTCTTTAATGTAGAAATCTCTTCTCTGATTCGCTGGCATCATCCAGAAAATACAACAGATTGCCTGGGAACACGCCCAACGATATCTTCAAAAAGGAGCTCACCTCGGGTGACCCGTCAGACCACTCTCGACCCGACCCGTCAGCTGGTCGGGACGAGAGTGGGGGGCTAATGATGATGCTCGATAACGGTGATCTCCCAGATCATGACACGTGGCAGATTTGTCCTAGGGCATGCAAGAAAGGACCTACAGTGGCCGACTAGACCACTCCTGTGCCCGTCCCACAGACAAGCGCTGGCTCACCTCCGAGCCTCCAGCACAATTGGTCTCCTCGGCCTCACAGCTCATCTCCGGGCTACCACTGAACCAAGATACCATGACTCTCCCGCTCGTCCGCGAGCTCTCTCGCCGAGGTCAGCTTTCTCGGTCTCATCGACCGACCAACGGCACCGCTCATAGGCGCAACCGCCATCCCGCGAATCTCGCCATGTGCGAGATATCCGCCGGCCACATCCCACGTTCCACGCCATCACGATCCCCCATTAACGAGCCTGTCTCGCCATTAATGGGAGATCTGGCTCTTCGCGCGGGCGTGATGTCGGGAGCGTAACGGCCGGCGTGATTCTCGCGCCTGCCTTGCCTGCTGCCACCGCTATATAAATTCCTTCTTCAGACGGTCCAAGTAAGCCATTTTTACTCCACTAAGTCGTTACTCTGCTCGGATTTCCTCTCTAACTTGACCGTCGGAGGGTCCTCGGTAGTACAACCATCCCGGGACTTCCTTGCAGGTCGCTCGGCGCAAACAACCTCAAACCCATTGAGATCCACACGCCTCAGGAGCCAGCCTTCAGATCAAATCTCAACCGTCCATCGCCGCCGTCAGCAGACCAACGGAAGGTAACATCTTAACGCGCGGATCCGTCCCGCGTCAGGTACTTACTATCAAAACAAATACTTGAAGTGTCGGAAGTAAGCCTACTTTCGTTACTTCCATACTACTTTATGGCAAACAAACATGTCCTTATATTGTTTTGTCACACAATTATTGAGTCTGCTGAAAATATGTTTTTTGTGTTACGGATCATCGAGATAAAACGGAAAAAGAGATTAAAGCAACACAAATAAAAGATAAATCAACACAGCGAGATAAAACCATCACAGATTGCAGATTTTCAGATGAGAAAATTTACATAAACCGTCACGCATCTCTCCTCAAAGATTTGGAAAAAGAAGAGCAACTCTCATGAATATTAGAGAGATGGAGATGGGAAAGGGGAAGACTTTGAACCTGCTCACAATTAATACAGTAACTCCCATTGCCATCAATATTATTAGGCAAGAGGTACTTAATAAATAAAGGTTATTTCTTTTAAGATGGGAATTAGTAGTTAAATACCTTATATTTCCCTCCATGTATATATAGCTCTTTAGACATTTTTAAGAGCAGGTACGGAAGCTATTTGCATCGGATTCTTGAATTCCTATATCTCCAACGGCCTACTTGGTATGCAAATCTTCAATCTGACAACACATTTTTTTGCATAATGCGGATTTTCATACGTGTCGCATTATTTGCATTTGTTTTGTTTAAATATTTTCGGGATACCATGTTTCCGCTTTTTTATTGTGTTCGGTACCCTATACTAGGATCTTCTGAAGTGTGCAAGGTTTAGATTTTCATCTGTCCTGATGAGTTTGCACAACATATCCGTTGATACCATTTTCATGTGCATTATTTTTTGGGTGAAAAATAATAAATCTTCATAAGTACAGCATAAATCATTGCTGCCGATTATCTTTCAAAGCGAAAACCATTTTTTCTCTCTCTTGCAGTATATATCCAGCGGCACATTTCAGAAGACAATTACAAGAACAATACTGAAAGCCCATCACATGTTTTCGATGATTAAAATTCTATTGCTTAATTTACATCACAAAAACCTAAAAGTTCATCGACCTCTTCGCTTCTTAAACATATTACGCCTACTATGATGCGCCGTGCTCCTCAACTTTCTCCCAGAACCCTTCAAATGAACCGAAACCTCTCTCGTCTTCAACCTCACATGATGATGATGATGATGGCTTCCGTTTCTTCTCATTCTTTTCGAACTATGCACCGTTGGATACAACGATCTTCGGATTCGATCCTTTCCCCTTTCTCGAACTGATCTCTTTCTCCTAATGGCGTAATCGTCGTCGTCTGAGGAATCATAATCATCGCTGGTACTGAATCCTTGCTCTAAATCTTCGAACCTACGGCGATACACTCGCTTAGTGTTCTTCAGTTTGTGAAATAAGAAGCAGGTGATTTCTTCTAACGCGGTCCAGTAAGTCGTGCAAGCTGCCCATGTCATTTTGCACAGGCTTCGCCCGATGCATTGGACGATGCCGACTTTGAACAGGAGGTAGAAGAAGAGAAGAGCTGAGGGAAGAAAATCGGTTAAAATTTGAGGAATATAGAAGTTACATTGTGTAAAAATTTGAGAGTTTTCTTACTTATGTAGGTGAGAATTGAAACCATCAATAGTTTTAAAAGGCTTGAGATGCACAGATGTTCGACGAAGCAGATTAGGTCCCATGTTCCATCGCATACTCCTCTGCATTCGAACAAATAAACATTGCATTTTATAAGTAATTAGAGAATTATGCTTGGTTTCATTTTGGGTAAATTAAGAAGTATAAAGTAAGATGAAAAGATTCATGACCATAATCGCCTCACTTTAGTACTGCTTCCAAATCTCTGTTTCATGGAATACTCGGAGCTTTTTTGTGTGTACAGGTATCAAAACTTAACATCTATATTCATTCATCGTTCAAAGATTGCAGCAAATCAAGCAACATTTAATCGAGTAAGACATAGATAAAAGTGCCGAATCGTTAAGTTTCTTACTCGCAAGAAGCACCGAAGATAGTTTTGATAGGCGCCACAAACGCGTTGCCAAGAAGCGCACCGAGTCCATTTGCAGTTTTACTTATCACAGTCCCCATTGAATTAAAAGGCGGCTGATGCGGCTACTACAGAAATTTCACATAGTTCGGTTCATGCTGCCTGCGTTTGTATCAACCTTATTTTTCATTCGGAAACGTAGACCTGAAAGATATACACATCCAGCAATCAATCATTATACATGAGTGCAAAAAATAAAAATAAAAATAAAATAAAATCTCTTGTACAGATTCAATTGATTAAGCATCATACATGTATTTTTGCGTGTACCGATTCAATCATTCCATTTCTCATAAATCAGAAAGAAATATGGGTAGAAATGTGTTTCAAAACGACATGGTTCAAACAGTGGAATTAGAGCACTCTAATCTTTGAATCGCCGAAAAACTCGATAAAATCTAAGAGAAGCCAATAATCAACTAAGCATTAGGATAAGAAAGCCACACACTTTCTTCCCTAATTATAAACTCAAAAAAAAAGGAGAAAAATAAACAGAAAAAATCACAAAAAGTAAATAAAAAGTTATCTGTTTACCCAAAATTCGAAGTATCTCTCTCTGTGGATCTCGATTGATTCTGCTCCTCAAAAAGGTTGCAATTTTGAGAAAAAAGATGGGACTTTTTTAAAAGTTTGTTTTGTTTCGTTTTGCCTCTGACAATTGAAGCAGCATAACCGTCACGCCCTCTCACTAACGGGTCGGGTCCGACCGTACATGATACCCGAACCCGACCCAGTTTGCTTTATGAAATTGAGTTCCCATTTTTGGCACTCGGACCATTTACCATTGCATGCTCTCGTTTTCCCCAAATGGGATTTTTTTCAATAATTTAGGGTAAAATGTGAAGAGGGGTTGGATGCGGGCAAGGGTTTGGGAATTTTTTTCTTTTCTCTCTTTGTGGATCAATCAACAGGGTGCGATCCTCTTCAATTCATTTACTCTTAACTGTTTGTATGTTTGTTGATTTATTGAGTTTGCTACTTATTTGCTACTGTCTTGTTTCATTTAATTAGCTTGTTACTTGCATTTCACAGTGCACATGTTAAAATTGTTATCCAAACTACACCTGCATGAACATTTCAAAGAATTCGTAACACACATTAGAATGCATAAATTGTTTGTTTCCCCTTATTTTTTCGGAAAGCCTTGCGATGATTCAATTAAAGGATAAATTGGGTTTGGTGGAATTTTTTTGGCTTTTTGCCGGGTAAACTAGGAATATAAAAATCTTGTTATATGATTACGTCTCATATTCTCCAACGGAGAGAGTAGCTTAATGCAAGATTTGGGTTTATGAGTAGTTATTCTATAATTAGATGGTCCTTTGGCTTTATGTTTGTAAGTTTTCTAGCCGGTTGCTGTGTCGGTTGCATCATGGTTTGTGGTGAGTTAGATCGTGGTATGCATGTTGGGCATGGGAGTAGGTTAATGCAACGCCGCATTATAAAGCAACAAAGTGAATTCTGGTCTTCTTTGGATCAATCTTGGGCTTGTCTCCAAATTTGCACTTTAAGGGGGATCATCACACGCACACGCACACGATCAACAATGTGGGAAGCCTCCATTTTTGTATCCAAATATTTATAATAAGGGTGCAATGGATTCTTGATCTTGCGCTGAGTGTGGATCTTATTCATAATATGGCTGCAAGGGATACATCGAAATAAACTTATACCATTCTTGTGCGCACACATCAACCTCTTGATAAGCTTGTTAACTTTCTCTTCTTAACCTTTTGTATATGGAGTGTAATACCAAATATGTACATATTCATGTTGTACCCTGGCCTCAAAAATGGCTGGAACGGAGTCACCAAGTCCAGCAGTTGGCTGGTCTAGGCTTAAGGAACAAATGGCTGGGTAGGCATGGCGGCATTCAGATAGCCCAACTGTCTGACACAGGTAATACAGTCGACTTTTCCGAAACAAGTGCATTAAAGATAGGGACGCTGAAATATGCATCGACTTCAGAAACCTTTAAAGCTGAAAGAATGCTGATGGGGATCGGATTTATTTATTTAGATTAGATGGACTTTCATTTATTCATTTAGTAGATGTTTTCATGTAGTTCAATTTATTTTGAGCTTTTTTGTAAAGTCTTATTAGCCAACGTTTTTTTTTTATTATATTGGATTTATTTGAATAATTGTAATAGGTCTCTCCTATTCCAATATAAAGAGAGAGGCATCCAGAGTTTTAATTAGGGGATGATTGATTATGTTTTGAGAAAGCGTGTGTCGTCGTTCTTTTTGTGAAAAGTGTTGCCGTCATGTGATTCGGGTTAGGGAGCGAGTCCCTTGGGTGTGAGGCCCCGAAGAGCAATTCTTCACGTTATTTCTATTCGCCGACCGTAGAACCATTGTCAACCGCCGTTTCCTTTTATCATCGATCCACGGTTTCCTCACACAAATATCCCATTCATCATCACCGAAGCCTTTTCTTTTCTCATCACAATCTCCAATGATTTAAATCCTCTGCCTTTAATTAAATCTCCAAAGTTCCAACACCAATCCATTATTCATTCAACCAAAAATCCAAAATCGTATCACATGAATACCTACCCAACAGAGCTCATTGCATATCTTGTGAAAAATTGTTTGTGCTTGTCACAACTGAAGCCATGCCAGCATTTATCTCTATTCGCCGACCGTAGAACCATTGTCAACCGCCGTTTCCTTTTATCATCGATCCACGGTTTCCTCACACAAATATCCCATTCATCATCACCGAAGCCTTTTCTTTTCTCATCACAATCTCCAATGATTTAAATCCTCTGCCTTTAATTAAATCTCCAAAGTTCCAACACCAATCCATTATTCATTCAACCAAAAATCCAAAATCGTATCACATGAATACCTACCCAACAGAGCTCATTGCATATCTTGTGAAAAATTGTTTGTGCTTGTCACAACTGAAGCCATGCCAGCATTTATTCTTCGGCGGTGTTCGTTGCCATAATTGTGGAATCGCGTGAATTCTTGGATTGATTCGCAAAGTACTTTAAGGTAAAATTGTGCGTGTGCTTAATTTTAAATTTCTGAATATTTCTCTGGTATGATACTTTAGTTATTTGATTTAATTACTACCTGCGAAATTGAGATCAAAACAACGCCGTTAGCAATATTTACACTCTTTGTATCGTGTGATCACGAACGCTATATTTTTCTACATTAAAATCCTACTCGATTGTGGACAAGGCATTGACTTGAATGAATTTATCTCACTGCTATTTTAGTATTGGATCTTGTGTGCTTGTCTGCATATGCATGCTTGTTTAGCCCTGTAGCCCCGTCCTGCGTCGCATGCCCTTAGTTGCGATATTTTGGTATCTGAAATTGTGAGATAATACTAGCAAGGGACCCCGCCGTACGAAGTACAAAGTCAAGAAAAACCATATTAATTTAAAGTTTATCGTCATATGATTTGTAAGTTGTAATATCTCATATTTATGAACTTAACATGTAAGATATATGAAAAATTAACCTGCAAACATTTCGGTATTTTTCTTCAGCTTTTCAATATTTTTCTTGCTATAACATATGAAAATAGCATTAAAAATCCCAAAAAAATATTGTTCCGTTTTTTCTATATTTTACTTGTTATATATATAGCACACACGAATCATGAAATATACAAAAATCCCAAAAATAATTTTTTTTTTAAATTTCAACATTTTCAATGCTATAGCACACGAATATAATGAAATTTTAAAAATCTCAAAATTTTCTATTTCTCCCTTTTTTCAATATTATGAATGCTATAGCACACGAAAATCATGAAATTTTAAAAATCTCAAATTTTTTGTTATCATCGATTTTTAATATTTTGCATGCATAACACATGACAATCGTGAAATTTATAAAACTCCTAAAACTATTTGTTTTCTTCAAATTTATAATATTTTGCATGCTATCACACGAAAATTACGTAATTTCAAAAATCTCAAACTTTTATGTTTTCTTCGTTTTTTTAATATTTTGCTTTAAAAAATGGTGAAATCTTCAAAAATCTCATAAATTTATAATTTATTTTCAGATTTTTCAATATTTTGCATGTTATATAACAAAAGTAAATCATGAAATTTTCAAAAACCTCAAAATTTTCTATGCTCTTCAGTTTTTCAATATTTTGCTTGCCACAACACCCAAAAATCACAATATCTTCAAAAATCCAATTTTTTTGTTTTCATCAAATTTTCAATATTTTGCATACTTTGAGAAAACTCAAAAAAAAAATTGTTTCACTTTTTCAATATTTTACATGATAGCACATGTAAATCACAAAATTTTCTGTTTCCTTCAAAATGTTAATATTTTACATGTTATAACACACGTGGAAATAGCGATTTTTTCAAAAATGTCAAAAAATTCCGTTTTCTTTGGTTTTTATATTTTTTGTAACACCAACGAAAATTGCGAAATTTACTCAATTTTTTTTTAATTTTTCTATATTTTGCATGCTATATCACACAAAAATCCTGATTTTTTTCTTCAATATTTTGCTAATAAAACTATGTAGTGTGAAAAAATAGAAAGAGAATTTAATATTTTTTTCCATTTGAAATAATTCCGTAACTATGGAATGGATATGATATTTTTGATAAATCTTAGCAAGACTCTGGACTCTGGAGAAGGAATGATAGTAAAATATCAGTTCCTTAAAACTTTCCACTAACATCGTTGTAATTTATTCCTCTGATGTTTGCCCTTTTGTGGTGTTGTAAGTTAATGTGTGTGTGGTCACTCACGAGCTTGCTGTGTGGACATATTCAAGATTTGTATATGAGTTGGATATGAGCTATTGATTGCTTCCTTGTTTCCTCTGTAGAATATAAGTATTAGGACCGCATAACATGTTTATGCTTGTAGATAAGTGTCCTTCATTTGTTGCCGAGTTGATGTCATTTAATGCTGCTGCTATAACTTATTGTCTTTGCATATATATGAACTAGATTGCTAATTCCCTTTCTTGAGATGCAAAGTAGAAATGTTGATAGAAATAGTCGTATTAATCGGGTGCTAAATTATAGGAAGAAATTGGCGTATCAATTAAATTGGATGCATTCAATATTTTATGGAGGATAAAGAAGTGAAATTAGTGCTGCAATAAAGGATAGAAAAAGGTTACTAGGATCTAGGATTTCATTTCTTATTGTCTTTTTATCATATAGTAAAATGTTATCATTAGCATCACTTATACTGCTTAGAGTTCCGATGCATACACATTACAATCTTGCTCCTCATGGATCGCATGCTAAACTGATTGTAAGACATCTTTTGTGCATCAAGTGAATTACACTCAAACTTTAGACACATGAATTGCCTCATGCATCAGGAAGAAAACCAACTTCACATCTGTCGTTTTTATGTGAAAAAGAGAGAGAGATTGCACTGTGTAAAGTGTTTTTCATCATATTATTGAGGTAGTATGCGCTCGCTTGTCAGGCGTTGTACAGATTCCTCCTGTCTAGGATCGACAGAGGTTTATTGATTGTGAGAATTCTAATATTTGGTAGCCGCGGATAAATCTGCCGTTAATTATCTCTCTCTTTGAGTCGAGAGAATCTCCAACTAACGGATCTTGCGATCTTGCGAACTCAATGTGAAATGTGTGTTTAAAAATAAATGCAGATTTGTTCATTTCATTTTTTGTTTATTTATTATATTTTTATTTTTTTATAATAAAGATAAATGCCCGTTTACCTTGGAGAGGGGAAATCCGGGTCCGGGTGTCCCGATGGCACCCGGGATGGCCCCCTTTAAGAGGGGAGCCGAGGTCGGGTCCCCCTTAGGGAGGGGTCGGCTCCCCCCAAAAAAGGGGGTCGGCTTTTGTAATATTTTATTTATTATATTTATTTATTTTCTTTTAATTTTGTTTTCTAAAGAGACTAAGTGTGAATTTCGACGAAATTTCGGCGGCATAACCTGGCTAATGAAGCAAATGCTTCACGAGTCGTCTCGCTTCGCTTTTCCATGAGGTGAAAAAAATTTGCCTCGTGATGATGTGGTCGGGTTAGGCGAATTGCCTCACTTTGTTGCGACGAGTCAAGCGAACAAAGCGACGAGTCAAGCGAAGCGAGTGGGTTCCTCAAATCCGCGATATTGCCTCGTCGGAGTTCGCCTCGCCCAACACACCGACTCATATCACCTCGATTCAGGAATCGTCTTGATTTGCTACGAATCGTCGCTTCGCCTCGCTTCACCTCGTTGACCGATTCGCTCGAAGTTGGCGTCCAACGGACATCAATGGCTAGGTGCACGCTGAGCCGTCTTGCTTCGCCACGTGTCGCTTCGCCTCGTCTTGCCATCTAACGGCTAGATACTGGCAACTCAAGGCGAGACGAGATGAATTGTCAAGGAGATTCGCTTCGCCTCACATTGATTTCCCCATCCAACGGCTATAAACGGGCAAATAGAGGCGAGGCGAGGCGAATCGTCTTGCCTTGATTTTCACATCCAACGGTTAGAAACGGACAAATAGAGGTGAGGCGATTTGCCTCGCCTCATAACGGCTATAAGTGGCCAAATAATTCAAAAAATCCTTAAAAACCTATAAATACCCCCAAACCCCTGTTAGCTTATGGATTTGATATCGTTTATCCATTCCCTCTTTGTTTTAATGATAACTTAAACGCGAATAGTTTATTTAGTGTTACTTGCTTATCTTGCTTTACCTTATCGACACTAAACTCATATATACTTCAGTATTAGCTTGCTTTTCCTATATCTTGTGTATACCGAGTAATATATTAATATATCCCATGCTATACTTATGTTATATTCTTGATATCGATATATTACTCTCATTCATCGTTTTGATAATTCACAATATGAATTTGTATATACATGTGATCTATATCTTGCTTTTCTTATACTATATATATATATATTAATATATATATAGTATATCAATATCTCATGCTTTGAGTTTGAGTTATATTTTGATATTGATATATTATTCATGATTATGATATAAAAAACAATGAATATTCATATACTTATGTTTACTATCTTGTTTATTTTATAACACTGTATATGATGAGTATGGTCGTTTTGAGATTGTTTTTCAGGATATCGGATATCTCACGACACAAGCATATAAAGGATGATGGACGATATTGAGCTTAAACGGATATATCTAATGGAGGTTGGAATATACGGACGAGTGCTTCTCAATTTGTCAAGATCAAGCCACAAATAGCTAAGTGATTCAACCCGAACTGTCAAATCTTGTCCGATTCGCGCGCTCCACCAGCCAAATCGAAGATCTCGCAAAATTGTCTGGGTCAACGGATATGTTGCATGCATTACATTGATGTCTCTCGGAATCGCGAAATTCCATCGTTTAGGGTCCCGAAATCGCGTATCTTAAATGAGGGTTGCACCAAGAAGCCAAGTCCTAATTTGAAGCGTCATGAGTCGAAATCAAATTGAATATTCATCGACCAACGCTTTTGAGTGACATGTCCAAATTTGAAGCTATGAAGCTATGAAGTCAAGTTCAAGCGCACGTCAAAATTCTAGAGCTCAAGACGACAAAGAATCAAGAATTCGAAGAATTTACGATACCGACATAGGAATCTTTGTAAGCACTCTATTGAATATGGTTATTATCAATTAGAGCTCTTGAAACACTCACACACGCTTGCACAAACGTTTTACATTGCATGAACTTTGGGGGGGTTTTGATTTAAAATTGTTTTTCATCACAAAACACATATTTATGAGTTTTTACACTTCAGACGTCTGTCGTCTTACTGTGTTTTTATAAAATCTTCAAATATCAGAAATTTCAGTTTTCCTACGTTTGGTGCTTCAGACGTCTGTCCCTTAATTGTTCAGACGTCTGTCTTTTCTCTGTGTTTTCATATGGCTTATTTTTATGAGATACAGACATCCGTCCATTGCGTGTTCAGACATCTCTTTGTACTCTGTGCTTTCATTTTAATGAATTTCTTTTAAAGACCAAACGTCTGAAAATATAGGCAACAAACGTCCGTAGTTCAAAATCTTTGAAAACCATTTCTTTTTCAAACGTTTGTCCCATGTTTCTTCAGACGTCTGATTATTCTCTGTACTTTCTTTAGCCATCTTTGAAAACCCACGACAGACGTTTGAACCTATATTCGATAGACGTTTGCAGCAATATTTTTTTGAAAATATAACCGTTGGATTTTATTTTGTTAAAACTTCAGACGTCTGTTCTATTGTTCTTCAGACGTCTATTCTTACTGAAAAATACTAATTTGACTTATAACTACTAGTTTTTTGTATGAGACTATAAAAGAATTTTGTATTGGTTTTTTGAGCACTAATCACTCAATATTTCAGTTGCCAATATTCCTAAATGATCAAGAGAGAAAAATCCCACAGCTTGTGAGAGTCTAAAGAGATTTTCATTTGCTTATCCAATATCTCACATGCACACACTCAAGAGATTCTAGTTTGATTATCCATATTCTTGAGTATTAGTGCTTCATTGTAATACTCTTTTGAGAGTATTGTGTGCTTGTATTTCTTCCTCTTTCTTCTTTATGTGAGAGCTCTTGAGTGCAAGGTGTCTTTGTAAGGAAGCTGGGTGAGTTTACTTGTAGAGAGAAGTGCTTGTAGAGCGACGAGCTTGCAAGGGAAGTGTTATTCGTAGTGGCGAACAACGTGTGGTCTTTTGAGAAGACGTGTTTGGTTTTAGCCTCCACCGGAAGCGGAGTTGCGTGTTGCTTGCGGGCAACATGTTTGTCTCCAAAAGAAAAACGTGTTTAGTGGAACGGGCTCGCGCGTCTAAAGAAAGTGGACCAGGGGATCTCCTGAACCATTATAAACCTTGCGGTTTGAGTTTGCAATTTCTTACTCTTTAATTGTTTATTTGCTTTAGCTTAGAAATTGCATTCTAGATTTATTGTTTTCTCTTTATGCTCATTGCTATACTTGATATTGTTCTTATTTCACAATTGTAGTTTTGCTTAACTACATCTCTATTGGTATATCATTTGTTTAAGTTTACAATTATGATTTCTATTTGCAAGTGTAGAATTTTTAATTTGGACATATTGGTAGCATAGTCCTATTCACCCTCCTTTAGGACTATTTGTGTAAGCTTCCGCGTATTTTCAACCTCATTTCTTCTCATTCCAAACTCGTTTCTTTTCCAAATTAAAAAAATACCTATCTCTCTAAAAAACACTCTCTAACTTCCAAATTTCCAAGAATAGAAGCTTCAATCCGATCCTCCGATAGTCCAACTCTAAGATTTTGAAACTTCGAGCCTCCGACCCAAGGTTCGAGAACGAGGTTTCGGTTTCGGTCTCTCATAATTTTATTAGTTTTGGTGGGTTTCGGCTAGTTTCGCAAATCTCGGTTTGGGTTTCGGTTTCGACGGTAATACAACATGCATAAGTGTAGATATATTAAATATTTAAATTTATGCTTTTATATTACAAGATAATGATCCTATTACTTAAAAATCCAGCCATGATACATAATATATTGAGAAGTGTACTTAAATAAATATTAATATAGGGTTTGGATTCACTTTTTACGGTTTTCTAACAACGAAGGCCTACAATGATTACAATGATACTAAAAATGGTATTAAAAAGTTTTTAAAAGTTTTGGCCGAAACAATATTGTATGGTTGGTTTTGTATCGGTCTTGGTTGGTTTCGTATCGGTCTCCACCGAAACCGATACAAAACTACCACGTATCGGTGGTTTCGGCCGAAACCTCAAACCTTGCTCCGACCGACTCATTTTATTCTACTGCTATTCTGAAATTCTTCTTACTTATTTCTTATTTTTAATTTATTATTTGAAATCTAATACGCTATCTTTTTTTAATTAGTTAAAATGGAGGGTCATCCGATATGCATCAAACATATATTCCTCATCTCGAATGACCCGAAATAGAACCACAAGCAGAAAGATCCACCCCTACATCTAGAAAAACTAAAAAACGTGCGACTATTAGTAATGTTTAGGATCATTATAAAGTTGAATTTAGGGACAGTGTTAGATATGCCGTTTGCAATTATTGTGGCAATGCATATAAATACAAGGAGGGTGCCGACACCGGTAGTTTGCAAAAACATGCAAAAAAACACTTAGAAGCCCGGCCAGTTCTTCCACCATATAAACACAAATTGGTTTCGCCGGTCAAGGTCTTTTTCAATATAATCATGATTTAAATGGTTCAGAAATGACAAGATATGTTATGGCAAATGAACATGTTCTCGGATTTGGAGAAAGTGCGGCTTTTGAGCAGTGCGTTCAAACAGCGTTGCAACCGGCATACAAAAAGGTTCTGAGGACTATGCTAAAAAGCCGTTTTAGCCTCTACAACGACAGTAAACATATATTAATTGCTATTCTTGCTTCTTTAGATACCAGAATTGTATTAACTTCTGAATTTTGGACTGATAGAAGGGAACTCCCTGAATTTGTGTTTCTGCACATTTGATAAATTCCGACTGGTATTTGCAAAAAAGAATTATTGTTTTTAGACAATTTCCATACCCGCATAGTGCTTTTCATATAAATACTGAAATTAGATCAATTTTAGAAGAATATCATATATAAATAAAAAAATTTATATATCTTTCGATAATGTTAGCAACAATAATTCTGCTATCCTGAACTTATTAGGCTATGCAAACCAATTTGCAATTGTCGCTTTTTCATATTCGTTGTGTATGCTATATACTTAATCTGGTTGTACATGATGCATATACCGTATGTAGAGTAAATATTCAAATGATTAAGGATGCATGGAAGTTTATTAAAAGTTCTGAAAAAAGAAATGCTGAATATAAAACTAGATACCTGCCTGCAGGAGTAAGACCTTCTCTTAGAAAAGATATGGCCACTAGGTGGTATAGTACATATGATATGCATCGTACTGCATCAAAGACCGTCAAAATTATTAGTAACATGTAGAATGAAGTTATGCTTGTAGAAAACCACTTCGAAGAGGATCATTGGGCGATTGCAGATCTTTTTCAAGATTTTCTTATGACTTTTAAAATAGCAACTGAAGAATTTTATGTTACTTATACCTCTACTTCTCATGTTCTTGTTTTTGAATTGTATAATATAGCTCAATGTTTTGCTAGTCACATCGAAAATCATTTACTTCACGGAGTTATACTTGCTATGCTAGGTAACATTTCTAAATATTTTGCTTAAATTCGAATTGTTTTTTGCTTATGTTTAGTAATGGACCGTAAAATTAAATTAGAAGGTTTGGAGGCTCTTTTAAACAGGTTCCACACAGCTATAGGGCATATTTTAGATATTGATGATTATGTTAGTGTTGGGGTCAAAAATTACATTCCAGTTGACCAATTCAAAATCAAAATCAACCCCAAGCTAAGTGGGCCTAAGCCGAGGTCAAGACCAAGCATGGAAGGGACGGCCCCATGACAAAAAGAATGAGGTCATAAAATAGTTTAATGTAATTCTTTTTTTAGAAATAAATATATGTAAAATGGGCAAAAAACCAAAATTTTGTAAACCCCATGGCTTATATGCAAAAAATGATAAGCACATAAGGCATGGGGTGGCACAAGTGCCATTTGGCAAAGCTCAAGGAGCTATATATAAAGTGTATAGCCTATAAAGGCAAACATGATGAAAAAATCAACAACTTTTCATTCTCTCAAAAAATTCCAGGGTTTATGCCTCCATATCCTTTCTCTCAAGTTCTCCATTTCCTTTTCTTTTCCAATTAAATCAAGAGTTTAACTCTTCTTTTTTCAAAAAAAAATAGTTTTTCACCGTAAAACCCCCGAAGGGGAATTCAGATCTCCTATCAAATCCCTAAAAGGGAGATTTTTGATCTCACCTCTTTTTTTCTCCAAGATCCAGTAAAAGGAGAGGAGGAAAAAGAAGAAGACCCACCTCCAAAAATCCCACTTCGGGAGGATCCGAGGCTTCATGGAGAAGAAATGAATCTTCTTTGATCACCTCCGAAAATTTTTGAGGAGTCTAACTCCAAGATCCAAATTCTCAAAAGAGTTTAACTCCATATTCAGACCTTTTATGAGTTTAACTCCAAATCCAAGCTTTTTAGGAGTTTAACTCTAAATTCATATCCAATTTATTACACTTCAAATCCAAATCTTTTGGGAGTTTAACTCCAAATTTATTCCTAATTCCTGTTTAGGAGTTCAACTCCAAAGCCCCTCGGGAGTTTAACTTTCAGTTCATGGGCTAAGCCCCTTTCTCTGCTAGCGTTTCCAGCGGTCGCGTGTCGTGCACATGACCCGTGGGCGTCCAGCGCTGGGCATGTGACCCGCGGGCGTCCAGCACCTACACGCCGGGCACGTGACCTGCGGGCGCCCCACGCCCACACCCGGGCACGTGGCCTTGGGGCGTGCAACACTTACGTGTCCTTGGGATGCTCCATACTCAAAACACGTCCCCTGTTAGAAAAAATTTCTAATGGGGCACTTCCCCGCATCCTGCAAGGGGGCTGCTAGCCCCCTTGACCCTCAGCCCACTATCCAGGTAGCGGGACCCCCGTAAACTCTGCGAGGTCTTAAATACGTCCAAGATCCCTTTCAAAACACAACACACACTGCTTATTGAGTTTGCATGACCAGTTTTACCCGTCAATCGGAGGTTCCCTCATTCCAAAAGTAAGGGGTAATTAACTCTTAGTCCGTGGCTGCCGGAGTTTCGGATCCCCACAATTAATAAATCCCGGCCTATCCTAGACAGGAGGAATCTGTACATGCCTAGAAGCACGCACATTCTTATCTCAATGGGGTGACGAAAAACACTCTACACTTAGTGCCGTTAAAAGTAATCTAGCTGAAGTGTTTGATTTGTATGTTGCAAGATCTTCTTCTGGTAGAATTAGTAGACCATTGGTCGCAACCAGTTCATGTGCTTCGACTCCAGTTTTAGCACTTATTCAACAAAGAGAAATGGCTAAAGGCCTCGTGGCCTCATCATTGCCAACTTTAAACGAGTTCACAATATATTTACAAACTGAGTCGGATGTAGATTATACCATAGATGAGTTTGATATTTTAGTCCGGTGGAAAAGCCACGGACATTTGTATCCGGTGGTTTCTACTTTAGCCCATGATTTACTAACCATTCCAGTGTCCACAATAGTGTCAGAAAGTGGTTTTAATACAGGTGGAAGGATATTAAATGAAAAGAGATGCAACTCGGTACACGACACAATGGACTGCATGATTTGCTCGCAAAATTGGAAAGCAACAGTTGTCAGGAAACGAAATACAATCATTTTGGACTCAGATTATCTACCAGAGGAGTTTACAGGATCGGACGAGACCAACACCGATGGAGGAACCACTACTAGTGCCGACGAGTAGTAACTAGTGAGTACGATTTGTAACAGTAGAAAAAGAACTCATAGACCTGATTCGCTCTCATCGAGCTCAATATTTAGGAGGGATACGTAGGCAACCCAGGTGGGTTCGATCTCTAATGTAAAAAAACAATATTGTATTATGAAATTGTAATTTGATTTATTTTTATGAAAATTTACGTTCGATTTTCGATTTTTCTTGATTTTTATGTTTTTTTAATATTTTTTTAAAGAAAATTAATCAGAGACAAGCGAATTTTTCGCATGCCTCGCCCGATTCACCTTGCTTCGCCTAGACGAATCGGCGAAGAAAGTGGGTTCACGTTTGGGCACTGTTGGGCTCGCCTCGCTTGCTCGGCGAAGCGAGCCCAACTCGCTTCGTTTGATAAGCGGCAGGCAAATCGCGAAGCGAATCGTCTTGCCTCGCTTCATTAGCTAGCCCAGCATAACCGCTAGGTTTCGTCGTTTTATCGTTTATTTGGGAGAAATATAGAATAAAATCTATGTTTTTCCGCGTTTGGTTGATGCACGGATGAAATCCACATTCAAAGTGGGGAGCATGGATCGAAATCCATAACCCGACGGTTTCCCCAAAGGAGAGGCCTAAAGGTTTTCCCTTTTGAGGGGTCATCTTCAAACTTCTCTCTATTTAGTCCAAAACAGCTCTCTTAATCTTGAAAAACGTGAGTTATGGATCTCAAATAAGGGAAAAGGGGTTCTTTTTTCCTCTTTTAGGCTTTGGATCTCTCAAAAATGGGGTTTTGGATGATGTGTTCTTCTTTCTCTTTAAGGAGCCAAGAGAGAGGAAGGAAAAAAAGGCTAAAAGGCTCTCCTTTTTGAGATTTTAAGAGACTCTTTTTCAATGGATTGATGGGTTTATCTAATTTATTTTAGAAAATGAAAGGGTTTTTTCTCTAAATTAATTTGGAGAAGATGAACTTTGAGGAGAGAGAGAGGAGGCTCAAAACCCTAGAATGATTAGTGAATCAAAGTTATTGATTTCTTCGTATATTTGCTTTCTACATGCTTTACATTTTACACTTTACCCTTTAGGCTTTACAAAATTGCTCTTTTGCCTCTCCCATGCCCGTGTGCTCATTTCTTTTTGCACATTTAGCCATGTGTTTTTACATAATTTGGTTTTTTTGCCCATTTAATTTACAATTTCATACTTACATATAAAATCTATTTATTATAAATTTCTTTTTCTTTCTTCTTCGATGGCCGTCCGGCTTCGCATGGGCTTGAGTGCGATTTGGGCATGGGCCCAGTTGCTTGGGGCATTTGGACGTTGATTTTGACTTTGACTTTTGATTTTTGATTTCGGCAGTGGGTGTAAATGTAAACATCGACCCCAACACCGTGCTAATTGGACTAATTAATTAACTTGTTTGAGAACAAGTACATGTTAGAAGCAGACACTATGTTGCATGCTTTCACCAAAAATTTAGATGGCTGTTACTCGATTATGCTGCGTAATTTTCTGGAAGGGAAAAGAAAACTTTATGTTCATGTATGGAAGTGCATTTTCCCTATATCATCCAATGCCGATTAGTAAAAAAAATGAACATAACCTAATGCTTCTGTATCAATAGTCATGCATTTCTAGGATCTTTTTATGTTTATTTGTCTTTTAATTATCACAAGATATTTATATGAAGCAAATGACTCCCTTAAGTATTATTTTGATGATAATGCCTCCTCGTTTGTGTATACCATCTTTGGTATCTGGCAATATGGATCTAATCTTCCTGAGCTTGTAGGAGATTCCTTGAGACATGCAGGTAGGTCATTATTATACTTCAGTTAGGATAATCTTATGCTTAATCATTCTCTACAAGTTTCATATAATAGTTGCATAGAATTACTTAGATGGATAAAATTATAATCATGTCCCCTATTATAATCCCTGACATAATGAATGTCATATGAGCTCTTTCTCGTTGGCCTTTCATATTCTTGTTGTTTCCTTCAAATTGAATTAAACAAGTCAACAGATCACTCATTGTCAAGTAGATTGACAAAAAAAAATCTTGTTTCGGATTTTGTGCATCGTAGGTCTTAGTTTGCATTCAGGAAGTAGAGACTTGTCACTGATTAAATGACCTCTTCTTTAATGATGCACTCATACAGAAACAAGTGTCATAGAATTATTATATCAATGGCATCTAAAGCTGTGATCCCCTCTTTTTAATTCAATCTGTATCTGAGCATATTTCATCCATATATCCTAAGCTGAAATGGCCGTTGAACTACCACCGGCACATGGCTATACGAATCCTAGGCAGTAGATGGCCCCAAAGGATGTAGAATCATAAAACTCTATATCATGTCGCCATCACCTTTAGAAAACAAGCATTACACCAAATATATTTAGACGAAATTACTCCGACCAGATTGACTAAATTATTCTTCACAAATTATAAAATGATGATATGTTGATGGTAGATACTGACAACGATGTTGTTTCATCTATTATCATATATGGGCTTTGGTCGCTAATTTCTAGATCAAGAGAAAACTATGTATGCTTTAAGTTGAAATGTAACATTTGCAATTTCATCTGAAGGTTCACTCGTCAAGCTCGATACTTGCTTTCTCAATTAGGTCCTAATTATAAAATTCTTTAATATGCTGCTGTTTGGATCTTGTGTGCTTCTAGATTTTCATGAGATCAACTCCTGAATATTTTGACACTACTCTCTTGACAAATTTACTTAATGTGTTCATTAGATGTGATCCTGTATTTCTCTTTAACGTTCACTGCAGATTTACTTCGATAAAAGAAGATAACCTTTCTACTGCTTTATTTACAATTATGCTTATCTCTGCTTTATATTTATATATGTTTATTTTGACTATTAGTTGTCACAGAAGTTAAAGTAATGCGAATATGTCCCTTAAAATTAATCTTATGGTTTGGTTGGTGGAAGTCTCCACTGTTTGCGAATGATATAGTGGTTGGATTCTGCAAATATGGTCCCTATTTGGATATGTCTTTGTTTTCTCTTTTTTAGTATATAATTCAGTCACATATAAACTTTAGCCAAAATGGCCGATCACTTAACTACCATGGGCACATTGTATGAAATTACCAGGAAATACATTACCCTAGCTAAGAGGATGTAGATTCATGAAACTGACCAAAATATTTCTCAAACTCATAAATTTCCAAAACAGGCATACAATATGGTGCTAATCCTGAAGAACTGAGACAGGACCCTTAGAAAATGAGAAGGTAATGCTGAATTACCTTCAACTCGATGGAATGAGATACATGATATGATAATTGAACATGGCGTATTTGTTTAGCACATGAGTTTCCACCTGTTACATGTATATGGAAATAGTCTCTGATAACCTATTTGTCAAATAGTTGAGGAAAAAGCTTTGCACTTGTGTCACCTATATGTCAAATAAAGTACAAATTATATTGTTGTGTATTGTTGTTCCTTACTTTTTTGATGGGCCAAACAGCAGAAGCTAATTAATCCCTTTTCCAAAGTATCGGCTATCATTAGTTAGGAACAGAGGGGGCCTCACATGATATATATATTCATTTAAAATAAAACAGTGGTTGGAGTGCAGGTCTAAACGATATTGAGATATCATAACCTGTCCCGCTCTTGTATACTTCCTGCTCCTTTTTCTTAGTTTTCTTCGCAATTTGGCCGTTTTTAAACCAGAAAGGGGATATCTTTTTTTCTCGATAGCACAAGAAGAAGATATGTTAAAGCATTGTTTGAGGCCACGGAAAGCAACGTCATGTTACTTGAAAATGGCAGCCTGGCTGAGTTGGTATATATAAATGAGAAAATCGGATATCATCTAGTATTTAGCTATCAGGCAGCAATGACACGGCAATTTTGTTATCAATTTGAATCTTGTGGGGAGAGAGCACATGGATTTCTAAACACATGGTTGGTCGAAAAGCAAATCATGGACCAGTTATGGATGATCCACACTGGACATTGTAATCTAAATATCATAAATGATGGTTTACTAACAATCAAGTGGTCGAATACTTCTCGCCGTTGGTCTTATCTGTTATATGAAAAAAATAGGGTAACGTCATAGTATCTATCATGTGTAGCCATCTATCTATATCACACTTCTGCCGGTTTATCAGAACAAAACATTTTATGATCGGTCTCAATATCACCCCTCTGCCAATAAATAGATTGTTCATTTTACCAACATTTCAGGCATGGTTTAGAGATATAAATTTGCAAATGAGTATTTTTCGATACAGTTAGATCATTTACTTAGACGGTGCACTTTGAGATTTAGGTTGCCTCTTTTAATAACTGCCTAAGTAGGTGCCTTGTCGCTTCGAAAGGAATTTATGCGTGTTTTGATAAGTCCCAATCATGTTTACAATTTTCGAAAAGTCTTGATGAATCTGATTAATTTCAAATTTATGATGTTGATTTTTTGTCCGGTGTCTCAGGTATCATCCCTGAAAGCAAGCTGCACCAGGTCTCTTTAGAAGCTGCATCCAAGTTCAACCATTCTCAAGGATGGCCTCATATCACTACGCCCTCATATTATTCTCTCTTCTCGTTGTCTCTTTTTCATGGGCCGGAAAAAAACGATACCGATGCTGCAAATTATCAAGAACTGTCTAGAAAGTTGAAGGCTCGCGCAACGTGCAACTTGAATGACATCAACTATAGAACAAATTCCGCTTGGGCAAGGACGATACAACAATACTATGTTCCAGTTTATCATGATTAATAAATCTCCTGTGGCTGTGTTTGACATCCACGTCTCATTCGTCGGCTTCTACTCCAACGATTTCATTGCTCCAAACATCTTTCGGGTTGTCAAGGTTGGAGATTGTCTTGTCAATAATGAGAAGCCTATTCGCCTTTATAACACTGTTATTTTCTTAATCCAGCATCACCAGCTTCAATTTCTGGGTCGTATGGATTAAGTGTTTGTTGAGTAGAGATGGTAAGAATTTTTTTAGAAATTAGTCTAGTGATATCGCCTTTCATTGAATAACAATGATCTAATTATAACATCTTGTTAATATGAATGTGTCAGTTGATATATGTTTTGTGGTTAAATTATTGTGTATTGTGGTGCTTTATGTTTACAGTAGTCCTGAGGACGTGATTTATAATGTCAAACATTTTCTCTGATTTATTTTTTTTAATGAAGAACTTATATGGAGGGTATTTATCTTCTGACATACCTTAGAAAAAATTTCTAGGTGATCGGTACATTGTCGTACCATGGTTTTTGCCTTTGAAGTTAATCCCCCTTAATTGTTTAGTGTCTAATAAATTAATATAATTAAGTTTGTAATCAATCTCTTGGATGCTACTTAGATTAGTGTAGTATGAAGGAAGATCCAATGGCCACAAAATTAAATTATTAAATAAATAAATAAATAAAGGAGGGCAAAAAAAGAAAAGAAAAAAGATGTGCAGGTACAAGGCTGTTGACTAATCTAAGAGATTATTCTCACCTGCCTGTTAATTTTCCAAATAAACTAATGGGAAGTGCAAGTAATCATGCAGAAAACAGATTCCATGTTCATTATGATATGATTTGCTCATGCATGCTTCTTTTCTAGAAAGGCTAAAAGCAAGCATTGATATAGCTATCAAATGATGCAGAGTTAGAATTACATGATCTTGTAATGGATATATTCATGGCATGATACCATTGATGATGAAAAGAGAGGATTTGATTTTTGGGCTCCGATGAAGAGGATGTTGTTGTTATAGATACTTAGAGGAGATGATCTCTTTGCAATATATAGGCCTCTTCCTCTACCCTAGTCCCAAAACTGTCTTAGATTTTCTCTACGAAAACAATCTCCACTCTTTCCACGATCTTCGCGCTTGACGCGGTCGCGAACGAGAAACCCAAACGAACAAGGTGTTTTGTTTCTCTCTGACAACCGGGTCGGGTTTAAAGTATTGGGCCATAAGGCTACATTCACTTACATTTTTTGTGTCTCATATTTATTGAGAACTGAAGACATTTGGTTTTGGATTTAGGCCGAGATAGTTTCATCTGTCGGTGTGAGCTGCCAATAGATGAGAAGCTGCAGGAATATGGAGAAGTAGGAACAGGAGTTAAGCACGATACAAATAACCTCTTGTGCTAGTGCATGAGGGGTTGTGATCATCCTATTTTATTGTGTGTGAGCGAGAGAGATGAGATGAGATCTATAGTGTTGTTGATGGTGTGAGCTCTTGTTACTTTTTCTCTCATAGTGGAAACCTTATGTTTGTACACAGTGGATGTTAGGCTTTGTTTGGCTAGACCATTTTTCAGCATATGTGAGTCTTCTTGTGTGATTGATATCCTAGGCTAGGTCACGTTTGTGTGGTTGAGTTGAACAGCGGCAGTGATGACGTGATAATAGGTGGATCCATTGGGTTCTAGTCGAACGATTACTAATATCATAGGTTAGAACTCAGTATGTCAATTTAGAGATCAAATTACAAACGTTTAGAATTCTTGATGTCTATCCCCACTTGGCGGCCGAATTGGTTATAGCATCCATTGTAATTGGCTACCATTCTTAATTTATAACTTTATTCACAATTTTCACTTCTCTCAAATAAGATTTCAAAAACCTAGCTACAAATAGGCAACCTTGACATGAGTTGACCACATCAACTCATAAAAACACCTTTAGCCCATGCATTGCACCTAACATATAAATATTCCATCTTCTGCCTACTTTCAACCCCTTCATATTTCAATTCAAACCAACAAGTTAGGTACCTTCTCCCAATTATAGCAAGTTTTCTTCCAATCAAAACCAGAAAAAGGTCACGTGAAATGCACAAGACGACCTGACAAAATTCCTTGGCCTCACATAATTGTAATCTAATCATGATATGGACAATAATTGTAATATGATCATGTATTATTACCATCACATTATCAAAGTTTTGGCCTCACATATTCATCACATCATCATATTTTTTTTCATTTTTCATAAGATAAGAATGCACACATGTATAAATCGGAAACGAACATTATACAGCGTTGGATAAATTGATATATCTAACAAATCTGAGCCGTTAATTTTAACCGCTAGTTAAAGTAGCGGTTCACATTTAACAACTACTTTAAATAGCGGTTCCTATATAATAAAAAGTGCCGCCGTCCGAACAGTTTCAGCACAGTTTTAGTGGTTTAAGGGTTAAGAGATCGAAATTGAGAGATTTTTGCTGTGATTTGAACTGCGATTCCTGCTGCATTATCTTGATTCGTGGATCGATCTCATAAGGTAAATTAATTACTTTAACTAGTATATGATTTGTTATTTTTTAGGGAATTTTTGTTAGGGTTTTCAGATGTAAATTAGGGCTTTTTTCCTGTGATTTGAATTGTAATTGTTGCTGAGTATTCTCATGTTTCTTGGATCGATTTTATAACATAAACCAAGCCTAGGTCGGATAGGTTTGTGCACCCTGTGCACCCCGATGATAGAAAACTCAAAATATAACTGCTAGTTTAAGTGGCAGTTAAATAGTCTGCTCTCTGTTGGGGCGAAATATAGCCGCTACTTAAAGTAGCGGTTAAATAAATATAACCGCTACTTTAATTCAGGGATAGTCCACTCATAGGCTAGATTAATCGACATGCTAGCATATGTAAACGTAGAAGTAAAAAATGTACCGCTACCACTTTGAAAAACTTCGTTGAGGAAGACGTAGACGTGCTTTGAAGGAAGCCAGGATTCCAAAATGGAGAGATCACTTCGTATAACTTCTTTGAGGAAGACGCAAAAGCTCTGGCGGAAGCTAGGCTTCCAAAATCGATAGGCGATACTCAACCGTCTTGAAAAAAACTTACTTAAGTGACGGTTTGTTACTTATTTTTAACTACTACTTTAAGTGGTGGTTAAATAATACTTGTTGGATTTGCGCGGTCAAGATTTGTTGGATAAATTAAAATATCCATCGAACCCTGTATAAATACCCTATAACCCATAAGTTCTAAGCCCTTAGCCTTTAAATTAAGCTCCACGAAGTTTCCTTGGCTCCATATGCTCAACCAACCACTAGTTATAATTTTCTTCCATTTTTTCTCTGGAGGCGTGAATCTCCTTCAAATGTTACTTTCCGTTGATCTGCTGATAGCGGCGATGGGTGGCTGAAATTGGGTCTGGAAGCTGTCGCTCCTGAGGCGTGTGGATCTCAATGGGTTTGATGTTGTAGTTGCCGAGCTACCTGCAAGAAAGTCCCGGGGTGGTTGTACCACCGAGGACGCTCCGACGGTCAAGTTAGACTAGAGATCCGAGCAGAGTAACGGCTTAGTTGAGTAAAAATGGCTTACTTAAACCGTCTGAAGAAGGGGTTTATATAGCGGTGGCAGCAGGCGAGGCAGGCACGAGAATCACGCCGGCCATTACGCTCCCGACGTCACGTCCGCGTGATAAGCGGGACCTCCCATTAATGGCGAGACAGGCTCATTAATGGGGGATCGTGGTGGCGTGGAACGTGGGATGTGGCCGGCGGGGATCTCGAGTATGGCGAGATTCGCGGGATGGCGGTTACGCCTGCAAACGGTGCTGTTGGTCGGTCGATGAGACCGAGGAAGATGACCTCGGCGGGAGAGCTCGCGGAGGAACGGGAGAGCCCAGGTATCTTGGTTCTGCTCGAGCCCGGAGGCGAGCTGAGAGGGCCGAGGAGGCTCGGGCCTGTGATAGCTCGGAGACGAGCTGTGGGGCCGAGGAGGCCAATTGTGCTGAGGGCTCGGAGGTGAGCCAGCGTTTGCTTGTAGGACGGGCACGTGAGTGGTCTGATCGGCCACTGTAGGTCCTTTCTTGTAAGCCCTGGGACACGTCATCTGCCACGTGTCCTGATCTGGGAGATCACCGATATCGAGTATCATCATTCTCGCTTGTAAAAAATGACTAAATTTCTTTTATTGGATCCATAATAAACCAACCATCCAATTTTAATTCTTTAACCCCCTTTTCCTACTAAGATTAACCTTATTATTTTGGAAAACAATTATCCAGTGTGTTTTAGTGAGGCTTATCCATTTAAATATCTTGTCGTCCACGTAAATCTACGATTTGTAAAACTAGATAATAGATGCTACCTTGATTCAACTTTAGACGTACATGCTTTCCTTTTCCTTATGCATGTTGATACTCTCGTGTCCTTGCATATGAGAAGATGTGATTTTATATTCTTTTTGCTTAATTTAGAAACTCAAATCATGATACGACTTATTTCTAACTTCTGATCGACTTGAACACGATAATACTTTAATCCCTACCGGCCCTAGCCTAATTTAAACTCCATGCCTGCTTTTCGGATTTATATGATAAACCGGTCGCGCTCCAATTTCGAAAGTTTTCTTTCTCAAGAATGCCTCAAGTCTACAGCTTGCAAAAACGATAAAAAGAAGCTACTCTAGGCCTAGCAATCCCGAGCATGAGTGGGGTCCATTGGAGGTGACATAGCCTAGCCTTCACCATACAGTCCCAAAAGAAGGAAGTAAGTTTGATTATGGATTGATTGATCAAAGTGGATGTCACAACCTCAGCCGACCGCCCCCCAAACAGTAACCCTAATCCTGGATATAGCCACTATAGTTTATATATATATACTAGTGGCTAATCCAAACTCATTCCCATCAATCATTTTCTTATTGATTTCAGTGACATGAGGAGATCTCTGCAAGCTTCCATTCCATTCTTATTAGCGTGCAAAAAATATAAAATAAATCATGTTAATCTCGCCGCATAGCTAGGCCTCTTCATTCTTTATTGCTTTAGGGCCTAATGTAGGTTAAGCTTGTTTAATGTTAGAGCTAAGGTTAGAAAAACGCTTAACTACCATCTTTGTTGATACCACATGCACTACTGGATTGGTGACAAGCTAACATAAGCAATATGTAGCCAACTACCAACCCAGTAGCCTATATATGCGAAATTTACCGTATTGGTGGAAAAAAGTAGGTTTTTTAAAAATATTTTGAATGCCAACTAGTTTCATGTTTTCAGAAAATCCATAAACTACTTCATAATTTCAAAAATAACGCCAAATTCTTCACCGTTATCTAAAAAGGACACATTTGTCAGGTCTGATGAGTTATGAGACGAGTTAATGTAACTGTAGGGTAGGGTTAAAGAAATTATGTCAGCAACTGCCCCTCTTTTCTCTTGTTCTCTCTCATCCCCCTCATTCCCTCCCTCTCCCGAAAACACGATCCATAAATTCCCAAAAATTCCTTTTCTTTTCGGCCACCCCAAACACGATCCATGAAATCCCCCATCTTGGACCAAGGCTGAACTGCAAGCTTCATTGATTTTTTAAGTAAAAATTGAAACAGAGAGAAGAAGAGAGGTGGCATAGAGGGCAGGGACAGAACCGGGATTTCTCCTTTAAAGGGGCAAAAAATACCGTGTACAATTTAATTTTTCCAATTCCAAATAGAATAAGAAAACAAATTGAGTTCTTAAATTTAGCCACATATAAGGGGTATTTTGATTGCTTACAGGATGTGAATACCATAGCATAGCTTTTATAATCTTGCTTTAATTTTAGTTCGATATGGTTTTAACTTCTTACAACAATTTGGTAAACAAAACTCTTTTGAAATCAAAACGAGGAATTAATAAAGATACTACTCTATTTATTTTCGATTTGAGAGGGTAACAACTATGGCATTTTTAGCTGTAAACATAAGGAGAATATGTAGAAGAATTTAAATAGACGGTAATAAAAATACTAAGCAATAACATACAGTATTAAAGAATAATTTGCAAAGTTGTTTTTGTGAGATTAGAGATTATGATATTCAAAACAGAAACTAAAGACTCAAAAGAAAAAAATAATTGTGTTATGGAAAAAAGATAACAAAGAAAGAATTGTGTTATGAAAAAAAGAAATGCTTGAAAAAATATTATCGCAGTTATACTGGCTAGAGTACGAAATATTACAGTCATAATATTTGTAACTACATGGAAACAATTCTTATTAAGCTAATTTGTTCGCATGATAATTTAATTGAAAGAATTAATCAAGTAGAAATTTTAGCCCAGAACTATGGGATGCAATTATTTCGATAAGGTTTGAAAAGATAATAATTTTCTGGAGAGAAAAATTAACTGGAAAGTCATAACAATATGGGAAATAGTGTTCCATTAATTGTTAGCCATTGTCCATTTAATTAGGGAATTAATGGGCTGCTACAGATTTTCTTCCCAGGGGCTAAAATATAGCTATAATGCATATATTTAGAAAGTTTGGAAAGGCCCTACCTTCCTACTTCCGACCCTAAGAGTGGGTAAATCATTTAAACTCCCAAATATAACAGTTACGGGGCACTTTAGTCTTTACATGCCCCTAATGGTTACAATTAACAACAAATAAACAGTGTCCGGATGAAAAGCTGACGGAACTTAACTATGGTGTCCTTTTTAGATAAGTATGAAGATTTTTGGAATTATAAAGTAGCTGGTGGATTTTTTGAAAATATGAAAGAATCTCAAATCACACTGTCTGTATGAACAAACAAACTTTGTACAGCCAGCTTACGTGGAAAAGATTCCATATTCTATGCCAATAGACTCGTGACATCCATGAAATAGTCTGTATCGTCAAATGAGCCACGTTAAGAAAGCCCAAACTTATAGGCATTGGCTATTAAAAATAAAAGTATTACTCCTTGCACTATAGAAAACTAAGTGATTTATTTAGCTCTTGCAAGCTAACCATATGTAGAGTATAATGTATATCCGAGACATAAAGATAATTTGGAGCATTCATTTAGTGGTTCAAGGAATGAATTTGGCATGCAATTTATGAAACAATCTTTTTTTTGGGAAAAAAATTTGTTGGTGAAATAGGAGGACCTTCAAATCTTTCATATTTTTATATATAACCCTTTTTTTCTTCTAATGACACTTAAATCTTTTCGTTAGCTAATAAGACCCCGTCTTTGGATTAATTAGATGACATTTTTGGCTTGGCTAGGTTAACCATATATGGTCAATTTTCCAGAAAAAAAACATCTACCATCTTATTCACCTTCTTCTCTTTTCAAGACTAACAATGGTCTACTTTTTCCTAATTTTTGATGATAAGTCTTTTTTTTTATATCGACACTTAGAGAAGACTGGACGAGGAGGTCGTGGAGAAATAAAAAAGCAACTAGTGGTGCACCCTCCAAAAACCAATAATAAGTAAATATAAACAAAAAAGTAAAGATATATATACTTAAAGAATCGACCAATTTTTTTTGATAAAAATTGATGTGCACCATTCGAGAATTCTGAACTATCTTTTTGCAAAGAGTGTAAATCGTCTCTTGTATTTCATACTATATATCCCCCCTACTCCATCATTAAGCTATCCCTATAAGGATTAAGAAAGTTCTTTTGAAAATGATGTTGATCTTGTCATTTTGAAAAGCTTTAGATCAGTAATAAACGGCCTCACACACACATGAGCGCGTGCGTGCATGTGTGTGTGAGAATAATGGAGGAAAGAGGCCATAGGAGGGGATTTCCTCCTTTGGCGTCGGAAAAATACAAACTCCATCATTTTTTTTTCTAACGATCGACATCCACCATCTTCATTGTTATCATCTAAGATGTGCATACATCAAATTTCATGTGATTCTACCACTTTTTCACTGTTGAATTAGTAATGTAAAAAGTTCTATTGTCGGTAAACCATTAATTTTGCACCAACTAAATCAACAGTGAAAAAATGGTATAATCATATGAAATTTGGTATATCCACATCTTAGATGATAAAAATGGAGGCGATATATACCGATCGTCGAAAAAAATCATGGAGGATGAATTTTTCCGACGCCATAGGAGGAAATTCCCTCTTATGGCACCTTTACGCCCTCTCTCTCTCTCTCTCTCTCTAAATATAGCTTGTCATGAATTTTTGAAAAAGAGAGGGTGCTGAACCATTGATCAACCCCCCCCCCCCCCTCCTTCTGTAGTTTAAATTACTAGAGTGTTGGAAGCCATATGCAGGAGCCTTTCTTCTTATGCAGGGGAGATTCGAATGGAATCACCAATTCATTATCTCAATCTAACTCATATATCCCAGCTTGCTGCTTAATAAACTCTATGCATGATAATGTTGCTTTCAGGTTAATTTTACTTGCTCAAAATTAACAACTAGACATAACCAGATTAAGTGTTTCTTCTAGATTCTTTTGCTCACCATTGAAAATGAATGTGTATATGATTCATAATGTACCAAGTTTAATGGCAACGCACTACAAAATTCTTTGCTGTAACTGGAAATAGAGGGAGAGCTAGGTCCACAGGGGGGTTATCATGGGGTTTTTTGGGACCCAAACAACAAAGAGATCCAACAAGGGAGTGGTGCTTAATTTTTCTTAGCTTGGCTTGCAACCAAAGACCATCTTTTTATCTCCACCGTCTCCTCTCTCCTCCAACAGGCATGGGCCCCGTCAGCGTGTGGCCGTGCAGAGCGCCAAGGGCGCCTCGGTAATTTCATCTATGGAGCGTCTATTGTAATTCGGATTTTCTCTTCTTCTCTGATACTAATGAGGCAGCCGCTGGTATACGCATTCAACATATGGGGCATCTAGATATTGATATAGAACGCTCTATCATAAAACAAATTATTCAGTGTTTCAGATGCAATGCATCCGGATAGAAAAACGATAAGACATCTAGAAAACATTCATTTGCAATTTCCAGATAGCAGCATATATGGGTCCCATAATTCTATCTCTTCCTCATGCCCAGACACATGTAGCTCGAACACGGTATGTGTTTCTTCTTTCCTCCCCATGGGGCCTCCATTCCACTATTTCCCTCTTTCTTTCTTTCTTTCAAAAGAATGATATAACTAAACATAGAATAGAAGAAGGTAGAAAAGAGAGCATCAGTAGACCCACCACTCACCACTTTTGTAGTGGTTGGAGAGGCTCCTCGACGGCGGGGAGCGGCTGGGGAGCGCCGGCAGTACTGCTCCATTGATGAAAGACCACCAATGCATTACTATATCATCTCTTTGGGACCATGATGGTGAGATTTTAAATTGGAAAATGATTAAAATTAAGGATAAGGAAAAGGAATAAGAAGTCATAAAGCAACATTATAGTAATCAACTAGGATGTGTTAATTAGTGTGTTGGAAAATAAATAATGGAGAAGGTTGATGGTGATTTTTCTATTTATGTAATGGGTTTATATTAATTGTACCTATTGTTCTTTGAATATGGGCTCACATGCTTGTCATCGGTTAGTGACAAAAGATAGAAATGTAAAAAATAATGACATTTTGAGTCTTTTAGTTAGGGTTTCTTCTTGATGTGGGCACAAGTGTAATGATTAATTTGTTAATCTCCCTAATATCTCCTTTAATCATAGGAGATTTATATGTGTTTTGCTTGGCTTTGGTGTTTATTGTTTGGCTTTGAGGAGAACTACCATTTAACTGGTTATTATGGTACTAAAATAAAGAGGTTGGGCCTCATCGAATACTTTTCGATCCATTTTCTTTTCTTTAATTTGAATGATAGGAGGTAACCGGCTGCAAGCGCGATTTGAATCCTTGACCGCTTGCTCAAGGACATCGAAACTCTACTACTAAGTTATAATGGCAGTCACAGATGGATCTCAAGTTGGAGACAATGATGTTGGTATGAAAATATTATAAAGAAGAGCTCATTGACAGTACGAGTTTGGTTGTCCTCATTAATTAGTTTTAGCAGATCTATGTTCTGAAATAGTGCTAACCCTTGCTTTCATCTTCATTACTAAGAATTTAGAAACTTTGATTTTTTAAATCAATTTATGCGAATTTAAATGGAGAGGTTTATGCAAAGTTTGGTCGACAAGTCGTGCAATTTGGCAAACTCCGGCTTTGGGGTTTTACTCAACTTAATGCAAATTAAATAAATCTTAAGTAATGATGAAAGAAGAGGATTTGTTTCAACTCTGACGTAGAAAAATTGCAAATGCATTAATAGATCGCATCGATCTGGTTAATCCGCTTTTGCATCCATCTATTGTTTTTCTTGTAGATCCAGAACTCGGAATCATCTATATAATTATTATTTGAAAAGATAGGTTGATGTTTTATGTACGGATATCTTTTCAAATTAGGCATCGTCAATCTGTTATACCGGCTAGACTCCCTTCTTCTATCTATTGTTTACTTTTATTGTTATAGTACTCCGTGATCTATCTAGCTACAATGTAACACTCTTACAAGTTTAACCATCCTCTCTCTCTCTCTCATCTTTCTACGGTTTGCATCTTTCCAATGTTTGCATCGCCTACATGATGAACTCATGACAAGTTTCAATGACTTGGTCAAGGAATTTTCTAAGAAGTATCTGTTGTATATCGTAGCGGTGCAAGTCTTGTTCTTCAAGCAAAAGAATAAATACCTGCGGAACTTAATAACTCTGCCTGTTGCGCTTCAACTGATTTGAAATTAGTGAGAGTACTTGTCCATACCACCGCATTTTTTCTTGTAGGATGGATTAGTCGTGAAAATGTTACTTCTGGGTTGAAGTTCACCGATATGCGAAAATTGGACTAGATTAGTCCAGGATTTTCAAGTTAATTTCTAAGCAATTGTTAACATGGAACGCTGAAAGGCGTTGTTAGTTGGTTTGAAGAAGATGATATTTTCGGGGGCTTTACAGATGTTGGACACCAACACTAACTTGCTAGCAGTTAATCATTCAACCTGTTAAATTTATTTCCCATCAAACCCTTCTCCTAAACTTCTTATAAATTAGAAACGCCCTTTGAGACCATATGCCCTCTCTCTCTCTTTCTTTCTCTCACACATACACAAGCCTACCCAGTGTTGCACTACTTTAATGGCATTTCCATTCTGATTTCTACTTTACTTTCTCCATTAATCCTCTCTTTGTTCTTTTTTTTCTAGTATGGATTCTTCTTTCTTGGTACTTTTGGGCATCACTCTACCTTATTAATATATATGGGCGATTTCCTTGTTAATTACTATCCAAACGCTGAATTTTTGAAGCCTGTTTTAATCACACTTCTTCTTCTTCTCTCTCTCTCTATGGCCAATTTTTCACCGAAACATCATACAGCATCGATCTCCGCATCGGGGGCAAAGATCCTCTTCCTCATAATCGGAGTCGCCTCCACTGCCATCTTGATGTCAAGATTTGCTTTCCCTTACTTTCTTGATCTCCTCTCTTCCTCTTTCCCGAATCTCCGGGATTCGGTTACATCGTTTCTCACCCCTCCTTACCTCTTCGTTGTCGTCAATTTCATCATCATGGTCATCTGGAACCTCAGCTGCACCAATCCAAGGCCAACAGTCGAACCCGACAATTCGACCAAGTCTTCTTATGTCGAAGATCATCGAGAACCCGAGCCCGAAATCTCCGAAATCGACACCGTTACGACACTAGATGCCGTTTTAGCCGATGATAAGAAAAGCACCAAGGGAAAGCCGTGGCCCCTGCCGGTGCGCAAGTCCGAGGACGTCGAGGAAATCAAAGAGATTGAGTACTACCAAGACAGCATAGATGAGACATGGAAGGCTATCACGGAAGGCAAATATTCCTCTCCATTCAATAACAATCAACTGATCAAGAAAAGCAACACGTGGGAGAAAACCGTCCGTGTACAGGCGGATTCAACGCCGGCTGTTCTCAAAAGAGCTGTTGTGATCGACGGCCGAAAGTTCGTCAATTCCGATACATTCAAGGAAAAGTCGGCGAAGAAAGAGACGAGGAAATCCAAGACTTTCAGAGAGCCAAAGTCCCCGGCTCATGATGCACTGGTAGATGACCATCATGAGTTGCTCCGGTGTAAATTCGAAGCGTTTATAAAGATGAATTACGACCAGATGCGGCTTCAAAGGAAAGAATCGGAGCTGCGCCGCCGTGTCGAGATGCAACTGAATGCTGCTTACCGATGATCTAAGGATTTGAATTGAGGAGATGAGATAAATACATAGCAGTCAGATGTGAATAGCTCTATGTTCCTAGTTTCTTTCTTTTTTTAACTGTTTCCTTTTCTTGTTTAATTTCTTTGTTGTCTAAAGAGAATGCAGGACAAAGATAACTCCCAATTCGCAGGTAATTAACCGTTTGACACTTGCTTTTTTTACTCTTTTTTAATTTGGTTACCGATGCTTGATTTTTATGTCTTACTTGTAATTTGCAGGCTTTTTTTTTGGCAGAATGCTGATGATGGGTCAAAAATATTGAACTGGCTTCTTCATTGATGGGATCTTATAAGCTTAGTGTCATCTTTTTAATTAATGTTGTTGCTATATGGTTTGAGGTTATGATGCCAAATAATATATATGAGTGTAGATTTTTAGTGAGTGTGTAATGTTTGCATGTGATGCTAAATAGTATATATATATGAGTTGTTTGGTGTGTAGTGATTTGTTTCCTGTTCTATTTTGATGAGACGACCGAGACATTACATCTGCCTTTGTTTTTTTTGTTTAATTTGCTTGTCTACATTTTAAATAAATTTATATAGATTTCTCATTCCAACAAACTAGTCATGGAGGGGAAAGGGAATAATGTAGCTTGCTCTATTGTTTTATAGGATTGTATCAAGTACATGGTACTATATGTTGCATATATAACATGAAGAATAAATGTTTGTTGAATCAAATAAATTAAGAATTTTTCACTTGACTGGGGAGTTTGGAGGCATCTAGTTGTGGAAAATGATATGCTACCTAAATCATGCATGATTATAGGTTTTTCAATAACTCGCAATTTTGAGGGGATATTTGATGGAAAAATCCACCGAAAAAGATAGAACGCTAAGTAGAGACGATTCGATAGAAAGGTTTGTAGAACTTGTACGAATAATCCAAAAATAGATATAGTTTATCTTTATACAGAAAGCAGCAGATATGATTTTATGATCTTTTTGTCATTGATGATGTTGTTGATATCATATATAGCTCTTATAGCATTCATTTTGAAATCCCTTGTGGCACCATAAGTTAACATCACTGTTAGGACCATCATCACCGTGAGATCGGTAGCATTGATTAGGAATTCCTTAGCATTGACTCTTGACTGCACAAGTCAGTCATATTGGGAGTAATTATTTTATAATCAAGTAGATAATTTCTCAAAGAAAATATTATATTAAAATGGGTAGCCATAATCTATTTCCCATTTCAATGTTTCATATCAACTCCTCTCACAATTCATTGTCCATGTAGGATTTGGATCCTCTTGATCCAGAGGTAAAATTTCTTCAAAAGTTTCAAGTAATCTTGCCGTGTTGTAGGCCCAATGTTAGTTGGAAAAAACTCTATTCTACTCCAGAATTTCACATATTTTTTTAAATAAAAATTCCGTCATTTCTGCAAGCTTTCTATTTCTACTTTATTGGTATACTTTCTAACCCCTCGATTTTTTCTAAACTTTTAATAACTTTCAAGTGATCTACCGAATTTAGATTGTGCATTTTCAAAGGTATATAAAATGAAAGTTTGGCAGAGCCTTTTCTTAAACCATCCTTATTGAAAAATGATTTTAAATTCTTATTATATATGGGCTAAAGATTAGATTATACCAAACCTAGCTATATTAATAGGATGGTTTAGTTTCTCCTATCATGGTATACAAAAGATATAAAAATGTAGATGGGTTGATCTAATTAAATGATCAACTCTAATGATTATTAATACTAGACTGGTATTTAATTGTAAGATCATAAAAAGTCTTTGACAATCCATGTGTTTCCTTAATCAACTTCATTTTCTTGGAAAAAGACTTAATGATTAATGCAATCCTTGCAAATAATTTGCAAGCTATGATATAAATTAGGAAGGTTGACCTTCCGTTTTAATCATAAACTTTTACTGCTTAGCTATTATCCTTTGGTTACAAAATCTCCCCTTCAAAATTTGAAAATCCAAGATTCAAGGTATTTGTGTTTCCAGAGCCAACATTTTGAGCCTAACATAAAAAAAATAATAATAAGATTAGCATTGATCTCTACTATTATAACCACAACTCTTAGGGATCCCAAATTGATTTCAGTTTGATGGTCTAACATACCCTCTAAAGACGACACATCAACCAGGGAAAAATAAATGTAGATTTTTCTTTAACAAATATTTGATAAATATAATCACCGACTGAATTAGTTTTAACCATACAATCATCTCTAATAACGTTGATCTCATATAACTTCCGAAATTACCGTGGATCAATTTTAAAACCAACTAACTACCCCTGCAGATTTCCATTGTCTTTAATTTTTTAATCCAAATTTAAAACAAATTGAACATGTTTTTTTATTTGAACACGTGCATTGCACGTGCACGATACTAGTTAGTATCACACTCTATACTTTTTTAAAAATTAAATGGTCAAAAATAATAAGAAAATTCTTCACTTAAGATTCTGCAAATTGACTCCCATTTCAACTTTTTTTGTGGGAAAAAAAACGGAAGGAAGGAAATTAGAAGATCATCAGAGGATTCCTAAGCTTTATTTATATTGTTTTGATTCTCATCAATGTCTCTTATGCACACAATCATTGCATATTTGTATTGTTAAACTTGAGGTAGGAATTGTTGAAAAACATTGTGATTAGGAGATTGGTATGAGGGCCCATTAAGAGTAGATAAGCCATCAACATCACTTCAACAAGCCCACGAGGCCTGGGGCCCAAAGAGCCCAAAGATTATAATCTCTTATCGACGGCAATAATTTTTGAATAATGAAGAAAACTAGTGGCATGGTCGGAAAATCAACTCTACATCACCCTTTCAGTCTACCTACACCGTCCATTTTAATTTTCACGATATAAAACAAGAATTCACCAAGTTACATACATATGCTTTTAATACTTTTAACTCGTTAATCTGTATTAGTAAGAATGTCTCTTTGATGACAGTACCATATTATTTATAAATGATTTATGAGTGGATATTATAATCAATGCATGTTAACGTGCGGTGCACACGCTTCGTCTAAGTTGGATGTGGAGGTTAAACGAAGCTTCATGCCGTTGCGATGAACCAATCATCCTAACAAGATTCGACAGCAAAAGCCACAAGAAGAAAATCTCTCGTCTCGGATGCCATTGGGATTTTGGGATAAATGACAACCTCGACGAGCCGTCGAGTCTGCATATACGATGATCTAAATTAGAATTCAATCACATTTAGAAAGTGATGTGCATGGCAACAACAATAGATGACATACACAATCTAGGATTTCACATTTAAGATGCCAATCTCAGTCACGAACTTATGAGTACTAGAGAGATGTAGAGAGTGCTGGTGTCTATTGATTCAAAACTTTGGATCTCTAACCAACCTTACAACCCTAAACAGCATGACAAATTGGAGAGAGCATCCAAGGGCTTTGGGAGAGTATCCAACAAAAGGAAAATGATAGAAGAAGGGATTACCATCAGTTAAGGGTCTACTTGAAGTCAGCTTCAGCAGAATCCTTTTCACTCACAATCGATTTCTATACTTTATTTTGAAATGATCACAGTAAACACAATAAATCAATAATAGACGCGAGAAAACACGTAGGGTATAGTAAATATGATTAAGAGAATATAAGTAACTCATTCTATAAGATGCGATTATGAGAACAAGCCTGGTCCACAAGGTGAGATCACAGCTGCCACAATATGTTGGCGCCGATGTGCTGAGCAAAAGAGAATGACATTGTACGCAAAATAAAACCTTAAAAATGTCCCGTGTTCATCAAAGTAATCATCAAAGTAAAATAAATAAGAGATTGAGAATCGCTGGTACCTCTATGGAAGTCCCAATTAGAAAAAGAAAAATTGCTTAATTCATCATCCACTATGGAAGTCCCAGGTAATCACAAGCTGAGGGTAAGCTTCGTGCTCCCGGTCTCAAAAGGTAATCATATATATGATCATGTCGAGATCCTTCATGTAATCTTCTAAGTGCCTGTTTGGTTGCAAGATTATGAAACCTGGATTCCAAAATAGTACGGTTGCAAATATCTGGATTTGGTAATTTGTTGTTTTGTTGGATTTGAGGACTGTAGAGATATATAGATAGAGAAAGGATTATTAAATAAATAAAGTATACGGGTCTCATCTAAAAGTACAATGAATAGTGCCAAATCCTTAAAAAAAGTTTGGATTCAGGAATCCGTGTTTTGTGGTGGGCCCCCCATAAAAAACAAAGGAATCCTAGAAATCCAAAACTCCCAACCAAACACAAAATTATGGAATCCGAGAATTCCACAATCCAAATCCAAAGAAATCCTGCAACAGGCCCTAAAGAGAGTGGGTGGTTTTATTGTATTCATTCTTGGAAATCCGTAATTGCCCAATCTATCTTTCTATATAATACATATAAACCTATGAGAGAATATTCCTTAGAATTTTAGTGAAAAAATGTTATCTAGCCTCTATTTAATACTCTTATTACATTTGGGTCATGAAAAAAATTTTATTCGCCCCCTACTCAATAATTATCGATCTTTTATCCCATATAGCCAGGTTTATATAGTGGAAAACGTACGATCAGCCTTCTTCTTTAAAATCTTTTACTATTTTTCTCACCACTTTGGTTTTCTTGTCAAAATATTGAAAAATTTCACGATTTATTTATGCTATAACATGCAAAATATTAAAATATAAAAAGCAGTAAAAAAGAATTAGAGTTAAAAATTTCGCGATTTTCATTTGGTATTGCAAAAAATATAAAAAACCAAAGAGAACAGAAAATTGACATTTTTGAAAAAATTGCTATCAGGTTCCATATACCATGTAAAATATTAAAATTTTAAAGGGAACATAAAATTTAATATTTTTGAAAATTTCACATTTTTCATGTGCTATATATAGTATGCATAATATTATAAATAAAAGGTAGATAACAAAAAAATATTGATTTTTGAAAATTTTGCGGTTTTCTTATGCTATAGCATGTAAAATATAGAAAAACGGAAAATATTAAGATTTTTGAAAATTTCGCGATTTCGTGTGTTAAAAAAACTATCAAAATATTGGAAATTTGAAGGGGGGAAATAGGATTCCTAAAATTTTCATGATTTTCCTGTATTGCCAGGGTTCCCAGTCGTCCGAAGTCTCGGTCACTCGGCCCGGAAATCTTTGTTCTATCAAGTTTTTAGTAGCAATAGGCGATCATTTCTTCTTTTATTTCACGTAACTTTTGTTTCTTTCATTCTTTGATACCCGGAAGTTCTTAAATTTTTGAATGAGCAAGTACAATATTAGAAAACCAAAGAATACAGAAAATTCTTAGATTTTTGAAATTTCATGATTTTCATGTGCCAGAATGCAAAATAATGGAAAAAAGAAGAGAACGGAATTCTTCTAAGATTTTTGAAATTTTGCAATTTTCATTAGTTATATAACATACAAAGTATTGAAAAAAATAAAGAAAACAGAATTATTTTGATATTTCCAAATATTTTACGATTTCCATTTTGTTATAGCAGGCAAAATGTTGAAAAACGGAAGAAAGCAAAAAAATTTGGGATTTTTTAAAGTATTGTAATTTTCATGCTCTATATAGTCAGCAAAATAATAACAAAACTCAAGAAAACATAAAATTTTGTATTTTTGAAAAATTTATATTTTTCTTGTGGTATATAGCATATAAAAATTGTAAAACTAAAGAAAACAAAAAAATTAAGATTTTTAAAAATTTAGCGATTTTCATGTGCTGATAGCAAAATATTGAAAAAAGAGGAAAATAGAAAATTTTGATATTTTTGAAAAGTTTGCAATTTTTGTGTGCTATAGGCTATGTAGCATGCAACATATTGGAAATTTGAAAAAAAATCTTTGTGAGCTATAGTTCGCAATCTTTGTGTGTAAGCAAAATATCGAAAACCAAATAAAACAGATTTCGCGATATTCGTGCATTATAGCATGCAAAATATTGAAAATTTAAAGAAATTTTTGATTTTTAATAAAAAATCACGATTTCTAAAAAAAAATCACGATTTTCGTATGGTATGCAAAATATTGAGAATTTAAATGCAACGGCTAATTTTTAGATTTTTAAAGATGTTATAGTAAATTGTCAAAAAGCCCCGGGCACAACCCAGAGTTGTCAGAAAACCCCTGGTATGTTAGAAATAGAAGAAAATGGCTTACTAATCAAAATCATTATGAGAAAACCCATGGCCGGTATTTGATTCAAGCATGTTATTTTATTTTAGATGAACTTACAAAATTGCCTTTTTCATCTCAACAAATTTCTCCCGGCCCTTCTCATTTCCATGCTCTCTCTTCATTCCTTTGTCACGGCCATCACCGTCAACGACTCCCGATGCCGTGAGGAGCATGATCGCTCATCTTCGTATTTTTCTTAGGCATTTTTCCAATTTAGGGTTTGATTTGGGAAAAATTTGGGATACAATTGAAGAACAAAAACAGAAACTGGATGGAAAGAACATTTTAATAGGGAAAAAAGACAAGTAGAAAAAATACAATTAGTGAAAGGGAGAATTCATTTTTTTCATTCAACATTTTACACCCCTTTCTATGACATAGAATATCTATTTATAGACCTCAACTAATTACATCCTAACAAATTTCATAACAAAGTAACCAAATTCCTTAACTAACTATTTAACAAACTGATCACAAGAGGTATCTAACAATACCTCTATCAGAATTGATGTCACGCCCCGCTTCCCAAAATACGGAATACGAGGGGTAGACAAGGCCAGCCATGCTCCTACGGTCAAGGAAATGCCCTGCCGTAGTCACACTTCGGCTTCTAGTTTATCATAGTAAACAGTAACGATACGCAGGTAAAGAGAAATGCAGTAACTGAAAGATACAATAATATAAACTGACCTGAAGTGGAACAAACGAAAGTAACTCGGAATAGCAAGTCAAGAAGTCTGTGATGCACGTATAGTTCTGATCCAGGCTAAATCTTCTCCTCACACTGAGCATGCATACTTAGGTCGTCAGAGCGACACAATAGCAATATAATATGTATAAAATCAAGTGACAGTTCTAGGAGTATTAATAGATATGGATAACAGTAAATCAATGACAGCATGAATATGAATGTGCAGTAATCAACGCAGCGGAACAGTAAAGCAGTATAACGATATGTCACGTATGTCAACACAGTATAAAAGGAATAAAATACCAGTATCCCTATCAGTCTCTAAGTCTCACTGTACAGGTCACTAAGCCTATCGTCAGTCCAAGTGTGAGAGTCAACCACTCGCGAGTGTCCTCCACCCAAGGGTAGGACCCAAGGGCAAGGGACCACGGGCCCAACATGTAACAAGAATATCACGGTGTATATATCACGTACCCTGTAAATCTCCATATAACTCCCTAAATATATAAGCCGGCATGGAACTCCCGAGATTCTGTTGAACTCACACTTAAACTACCCCACACCCCGTGGTCTACATCAAACGCTAACCATCACCCTAAATACTAATCGATCCGTGACAAGTCTGCGCGAGAACTGGAGGCAGGACCTCCATCAAGCACGTCCCGACTAATACCTAAGATAAATGGCAGTGTCGGATGCCTTATCTGTGACACCCGTGCAAGCGCTTCCATAAGTGTCCCATACCACTTATAGTCACACGTACACGCATCCCACAGACGTCGACAATGCAATAGAACAATAAGGTCACTGATTGTGTACAAGTACTCATCACTTTCACTTAATCACGAATACACGAACACTGACGTACTTGCCACAATCATCACTAAAATCTAACACTGGGTGAATGCACGATATCACTAGGTTATCGCTACAATGATATAGGTATGATATGATGCATGAACAGTATATAAGCACAATTAAGGTATCATAAACAGGAGTCTACCACTTGCACGATTTATCATGAAACGTACGTATATAATTTAGCGAAACGATAAACAGGTAGTAATTAGTATGTTCAGTTATCTATCCATAGAATTTTGTTTCAAGCCAATCGGGTTCCAGGATCATTAGTTATAACCATTTCATTTTAAGCGCTCGCGATTGGAAATCCGGTTTCAGAATCAGAAGTCCGTTTCGCAACGCATTTTGATCCCATTTGGGATCGGATTTTGGCGACTCTACAGTTGGATAAATTCTAGGGTTTTCAGTAAGGTTTTCAACGCAACAAATGGATCTTCAATCGCGTCTGTACGTTAGGAGTTATAATCTGTTTAATATTAACATGTCAATTCTGATTCTGCTGGGACTGTTAGGTGTCCCGATTTTTAAATTACAGATTAAATATCAAACGGTAACGAAACAGAATGAAACCAATTGTGTTGTCTAGCTAACAGAGTTACCTATAATAAAAAGCGGAGTTCCGCAACCTACGAGTTAAGGAAATCCTGTGGTATTCAATACGGAACAGCAAGCACGACTGGAGTCGCTCTGGACTGCAGTCCAGAGTCGCACTCCGATACAATTATCATCACGATTTTAGTACAGGAATGTCTGGAAACTAGCATAGGGTTAAAGTTCATCGAGTTGGCTTCGTTTTGAGCCCTCGAACGCACCATTCTATTATGTATATGATTTATGGTGAATTTAACGGTTTTCAGGTACAATATAATTTCAGTTTTGCAATTAAACTTGGGGGTAGCCGTTTTAATCTTTAACGATCACATTATGCAGCGAAATTCATACGCTAAGTTCACAGCTATACGGGCCAACCAATACCGTTTAGTTCCGTCAAATTAGGGAAATATTTCCTTTGGGAACACACGTCGAACAGGTTAAGGCACATAATTAGTTAAACTTGTACTTTAATAATCTATGCATTTAACGATTATAACTTAAGTAACATAGCATGTAAGCAAGTAAAAACTTGCCTGGAGGCGTTTTGGCGATGCACGGCAGTGAAGGCAGTGGTGTCACGCTTGGGCATGAAGTAGCAACAATACGACGAGCCTCGGCTGGGCTTGGCTCGAGCTTGGTGACGGGTTGTTGCGAGCTCAGGCGATGGTTGAGACGAGGCAGATGTGCTCGTACTGCAGAGAGAGTGAGGGGGACACAGAGAGAGAACCGCAGAGAGAGAGAGAGAGACAGAGATTTGAGAAATTGAGAGAGGGACTGAGAGAGATTGACAAGGAGATTGAGAGAAGAGAGAGAGAACTAGAGAGAGAGAGAGAGTGAGTGAGAGAGAGTTAGAGATGAGCAGAGGGAGGGAGAGAGAGGGAAGTGTGAAAGAGAGAGATGGAGAGTGAGAGAGAGAGAGAGATCTGTGTGAGCTAGAGAGAGGGGAGTGACAGAGATTAGAGAGGGGGCAGAGAGAGACGGTTAGAGAGCCAGAGGGCTCGGAGAGAGGGGAGAACAGGGGAAGATGACGACGACGACGACGATGATGATGATGACGGCACCGGGGAGTTGACGAGACGTAGTGGGGCTCGCCGGCAAGAGCGCGGTGGGTGTCGAGATGGGTGCAAGGATGGTCGGCCGGGGGTGAACCCAAGGGCAGCGACGGCTACGAGAGGTAAGGGATGGACTTTGAGGAGGAGTTCGGTGGTTGGTAGTGGCGACTGCAAAGCTATGGCGATGGAGAGAGGTGGCCGGAGGTGACGGCGGCGACGTGTACGTGAGGTTGGGACTGGGCAAATGGAGGTGATGGGAAGCTCGGGGTGCTGTGGTTTTGGGTTGAGGAGGAAGGAGATGAGGGAGGTGGGTGATAGGTCGTGGTCGTTGCCGTCAGGGCGAGGGGCGAGCGATCATGGGCATGGTTTCGAGAGGGGTGGAAGCAGAGGTAGAGAGGGGAGGACGAGAGGGAAAAGAAAGAGAAGGAGAACGTGGAGGCGAGAGAAGGGAGAGAGGAGAGGTAGTGGGGACGGGGTCGCGCGTCGTGGGCGTAACGGTAGCGCGAGCGAGGGCGACGGCGACGGCGGAGGCGAGAGACGCGGTCGCGAGCGGGAGTGAAGGAAAGGAGCCGTTGGAAATTATAAGAAGAGGAACAGTGAAGGGGGGGTCGGGTCTGATGTGGAGAGAGAGGGCCGGGCCTGTAAAGAAAATGAATTTAAAAGGAAAAGGAGACACGGGCCGGGCTCAGAGAAATAAAGAAGGAAATTGGAGAAAAAATGGAGATGGGCCGCAGCAATTTTAATAGAAAAAGAAGAGTGTGTGGACCGGGCTGAAAATCAATAAAATAGTGGAAAGAAAAGGGGGCCGGGGGATTAGAGAATAAGAAATTAAAGAGGTTAAAAGAGATGGGCTGAAGAAAGAAAAGAAATATTAATTAGAAAAATAGAAACAGCTGGGCTTGATCCTTTATAATATTAAGTAGGAAAAATGGTAGTGGGCTTGGGAAAATAATTATAGTTTGGATTTGGGTTGAAGCGGCTGCGGGGGAAAATTAAATGAAAAAGGCTTAGTCTTGGGTTCTAAATTCAATAACAGGAAAACGGCTGAGGCAGAGGAAAGAAAGATAAGATCTGAGTTTAATATGATTTCGAAAATAAACAAACAATTATAAATAAATCTTATAGGTAAAAGAAATACGGATTTAGACGTATAAGAAAAACCGGGTATTACATCATACCACCCTTACAAAAAAATTTCGTCCTCGAAATTTAAGACTAAACGATAAGTTGTAAAATCCAAAACGAAAGCTACCATATCATAAACTAATTCATAATGGTTTACTTAAAACAGGTGGATGGAATTTGTGAAGATATATATATATATATACAGAACAACATACAGCAGAAAGGATTTAAATAAGTATACGGTAGGAACAACTATAAGGACGAAATATAAGTACACGAGAATATAGATAACAATAACGAACGGAAATAAGCAATGCATGTTCAATAAAATCGAAACCCGAATGTGTGCGCATCTAAGTATATCAAAAATAACAAACAGAGATAATAAATATAAGGCTCAACCACTCATAATAGTAAGCATAGGCACGGCACTCGAAAATAAGACAACGACAATAAGATAATGAAAAAAAGAAAATATTTTGTCGGTAGGTCGAAACATCTTGGGAAATTGCATCGGTAACATAAGTTTAAAATAATTTGGGAAACTTATATAGTGAAAATAAGAAACATGGAACAAAATATGTGCGGTGTAAGGTCGCGCTACTGAAAAAGGGAAATAATAATAATGCACTTAAAATACATAAAACGGAGAAATCAATAGCACGTACTCTTTGGTAAATTTAAAATAAGGAAAACTAAGTTTTGAATAATAATGTCTCTAAATATATTTGGGGTAATAGAGAAATCACCAATATGAATAGGGCTAGCTAGGATATGTGATTACAAGAAAGTGTGGCTCAATCAGAAGGTTCAGAAGGTCGGAGTGTGGCGGTTTTAGGCTGAATGCTAAGGAGATTGGGATAGGGTCGGCACAGTAAGTAAGGATAAGCAACAAAGGAATACCAAAGGAAAGGGTGAGGGAAACAACAGTTGGTACAACACACGAATCAAAATTTAAAGAGTTAGTGAAGTCTCACAGGAACTGTTCTCCTCCCAGAAGGACCTCAAACGGGGCACAGACGAGGGATGAATGGTGGCTCACTCCAAGGACCAGAGTACGGTACTTTCTAATCGTAACGAGGGTGAAAACTATACAATGAGTAGGGGTGGACAGTCAGGAATCTCAGCAGAAAAAATAAATGGATATGGCAATAAACAAGTACTAAGCGAACCAAAAATCAAATGATTTACGAATTCAGAAGATTTATTTCATTCAAGAAAATATGAAACAAGGCATTGTCAAAGGCGAATAGTGGCCCTAAACTATACACATCTTATTTGGCCAGAAAACAACGTCAAAAAGGAATTCCGTCAGTCGCGGTTGTGGAGATTCAGTAGGTTGCGGTAGGCTCGCGCACTCAGGTAGGGGCGTCCATTTCTATATCGCCTCGCGGGCATCGCCATTAAAAGTTCTTCCACAGCAGGGTCTTGATCTTCTGGTCCTTCTTCCTCAGATGGAGCTTCTTCATCGAGATCCGATTCCATGCGTTCCTCTCCTTCTGGGTTCTCTTCCATGGGGTCTTCCTCCATAGGATTTTCTTCTATCGGTTCTTCCTCGGGATTTTCTTCTATTGGGTCTTCCTCAAGGTCTTCTTCCTCTTCGTCGGAATCGTCTATCATGTCAAACTCTGGGGCGGCTGCCCCTTTGCCCTCTGAGTCGTTGTTTCCGAAGTTGGCATGGGGACCGTTGACCTCATCATCAGAACTCATCAGTGTGCGATCTACGGAAACGCATGACTGTGCATCCTCATCTAGATGCGGCGCTGCTCCAGGGTAGGCCATGGTCTGGAAAGAAAAGTCATGATTAGATAGTGGAATACATCAAGGAAAGCTCAGGGTACAAAATATAGGAAAATGTGCGGTTGCAGGAACTGAAAGATCAGAATGAAATTATTGTGATAATGAATAGAATTTGACATAGAGAAAGCATAAGAATGATACATATATTATGATTCAAATTTTATTTCATTCAACCAAAAGTTCGACGGATACAAAGATTCAAATGGAAGGAAATGTTTATAAGAGTATGACAACATAATACTGAAATTGGAAAACATAAAATTCTTCTTTGACTGCCAGAACGCTGCATCATCGTTACGCGAGTTGAATCCTGTGTTGGGTCTGCTTTATCCTCGAAATTCGAACTAGGTAGAAATCCTCACTTGGCAGCAGTAGAGAGTGTGGACAAGTTTCTTCTTTGTAGTTCTTTCCTTTCTGGACATCCGTTGATGAGGTGTTTGTTGGAACCGCATATCAGACATTTCCCTTGGGCACGGCGACAATCCCTCTGAAGGTGTCCTGGCCTCTTACAATATTCACAGCAAGGGTTCTTCTGATGCTTCTGTTGACGCTTCATCTTCTTCTCTTTTCCTCGTCTAATAGGGATCCCTTTATGATAGGAGGCTCCCGCTGGGGTCTGACTCACCTGTCTTCTCAGCCCTTCAGCTAATAAGTCGTTTGTTCGCTCCTGGGCTTCCTTTAAACCTTGTAGTACACTAGGGATCTTAACAGTCTGATTCTGGGGAGCGGATAAAGATGAAGAGTCGTTGGAAGACATGATCCTGAAACAACAATTTCGAGAATGATGTGTCACACGCTAAATAAATCAAAATATGTTATGGATAGGACAAGGATTCAAGAATGTCAGAGATGATGAATTTTATTACAAGTGGAGAATCAACTGTATGACTTTAAGTCACTTGATTAGAGTACGATAGTGCAATTACAACCACGTATCCTTGTCAAGTCACCCGAAACCATAGCGAATGGATAGCTGAACACGCGATGTGAATATGGATCAAGGATATTAAGTTTACAATCTAGACTGAAGGATGTCTTAGATTGTCAAGCTATAAACGGAAAACTGCAATTCCAATCGATGCAAAACCTGGCTCTGATACCAACTAAACCATGTCACGCCCCGCTTCCCAAAATACGGAATACGAGGGGTAGACAAGGCCAGCCATGCTCCTACGGTCAAGGAAATGCCCTGCCGTAGTCACACTTCGGCTTCTAGTTTATCATGGTAAACAGTAACGATGCGCAGGTAAAGAGAAATGCAGTAACTGAAAGATACAATAATATAAACTGACCTGAAGTGGAACAAACGAAAGTAACTCGGAATAGCAAGTCAAGAAGTCTGTGATGCACGTATAGTTCTGATCCAGGCTAAATCTTCTCCTCACACTGAGCATGCATACTTAGGTCGTCAGAGCGACACAATAGCAATATAATATGTATAAAATCAAGTGACAGTTCTAGGAGTATTAATAGATATGGATAACAGTAAATCAATGACAGCATGAATATGAATGTGCAGTAATCAACGCAGCGGAACAGTAAAGCAGTATAACGATATGTCACGTATGTCAACACAGTATAAAAGGAATAAAATGCCAGTATCCCTATCAGTCTCTAAGTCTCACTGTACAGGTCACTAAGCCTATCGTTAGTCCAAGTGTGAGAGTCAACCACTCGCGAGTGTCCTCCACCCAAGGGTAGGACCCAAGGGCAAGGGACCACGGGCCCAACATGTAACAAGAATATCACGGTGTATATATCACGTACCCTGTAAATCTCCATATAACTCCCTAAATATATAAGCCGGCATGGGACTCCCGAGATTCTGTTGAACTCACACTTAAACTACCCCACACCCCGTGGTCTACATCAAACGCTAACCATCACCCTAAATACTAATCGATCCGTGACAAGTCTGCGCGAGAACTGGAGGCAGGACCTCCATCAAGCACGTCCCGACTAATACCTAAGATAAATGGCAGCGTCGGATGCCTTATCTGTGACACCCGTGCAAGCGCTTCCATAAGTGTCCCATACCACTTATAGTCACACGTACACGCATCCCACAGACATCGACAATGCAATAGAACAATAAGGTCACTGATTGTGTACAAGTACTCATCACTTTCACTTAATCACGAATACACGAACACTGACGTACTTGCCACAATCATCACTAAAATCTAACACTGGGTGAATGCACGATATCACTAGGTTATCGCTACAATGATATAGGTATGATATGATGCATGAACAGTATATAAGCACAATTAAGGTATCATAAACAGGAGTCTATCACTTGCACGATTTATCATGAAACGTACGTATATAATTTAGCGAAACGATAAACAGGTAGTAATTAGTATGTTCAGTTATCTATCCATAGAATTTTGTTTCAAGCCAATCGGGTTCCAGGATCATTAGTTATAACCATTTCATTTTAAGCGCTCGCGGCTGGAAATCCGGTTTCAGAATCAGAAGTCCGTTTCGCAACGCATTTTGATCCCAGTTGGGATCGGATTTTGGCGACACTACAGTTGGATAAATTCTAGGGTTTTCAGTAAGATTTTCAACGCAACAAACGGATCTTCAATCGCGTCTGTACGTTAGGAGTTATAATCTGTTTAATATTAACATGTCAATTCTGATTCTGCTGGGACTGTTAGGTGTCCCGATTTTTAAATTACAGATTAAATATCAAACGGTAACAAAACAGAATGAAACCAATTGTGTTGTCTAGCTAACAGAGTTACCTATAATAAACAGCGGAGTTCCGCAACCTACGAGTTAAGGAAATCCTGTGGTATTCAATACGGAACAGCAAGCACGACTGGAGTCGCTCTGGACTGCAGTCCAGAGTCGCACTCCGATACAATTATCATCACGATTTTAGTACAGGAATGTCTGGAAACTAGCATAGGGTTAAAGTTCATCGAGTTGGCTTCGTTTTGAGCCCTCGAACGCACCATTCTATTATGTATATGATTTATGGTGAATTTAACGGTTTTCAGGTACAATATAATTTCAGTTTTGCAATTAAACTTGGGGGTAGCCGTTTTAATCTTTAACGATCACATTATGCAGCGAAATTCATACGCTAAGTTCACAGCTATACGGGCCAACCAATACCGTTTAGTTCCGTCAAATTAGGGAAAGATTTCCTTTGGGAACACACGTCGAACAGGTTAAGGCACATAATTAGTTAAACTTGTACTTTAATAATCTATGCATTTAACGATTATAAATTAAGTAACATAGCATGTAAGCAAGTAAAAACTTGCCTGGAGGCGTTTTGGCGATGCACGGCAGTGAAGGCAGTGGTGTCACGCTTGGGCATGAAGTAGCAACAATACGACGAGCCTCGGCTGGGCTTGGCTCGAGCTTGGTGACGGGTTGTTGCGAGCTCAGGCGATGGTTGAGACGAGGCAGATATGCTCGTACTGCAGAGAGAGTGAGGGGGACACAGAGAGAGAACCGCAGAGAGAGAGAGAGAGACAGAGATTTGAGAAATTGAGAGAGGGACTGAGAGAGATTGACAGGGAGATTGAGAGAAGAGAGAGAGAACTAGAGAGAGAGAGAGAGTGAGTGAGAGAGAGTTAGAGATGAGCAGAGGGAGGGATAGAGAGGGAAGTGTGAAAGAGAGAGATGGAGAGTGAGAGAGAGAAAGAGATCTGTGTGAGCTAGAGAGAGGGGAGTGACAGAGATTAGAGAGGGGGCAGAGAGAGACGGTTAGAGAGCCAGAGGGCTCGGAGAGAGGGGAGAACAGGGGAAGATGACGACGACGACGACGATGATGATGATGATGACGGCACCGGGGAGTTGACGAGACGTAGTGGGGCTCGCCGGCAAGAGCGCGGTGGGTGTCGAGTTGGGTACAGGGATGGTCGGCCGGGGGTGAACCCAAGGGCAGCGACGGCGATGAGAGGTAAGGGATGGACTTTGAGGAGGAGTTCGGTGGTTGGTAGTGGCGACTGCGAAGCTATGGCGATGGAGGGAGGTGGCCGGAGGTGACGGCGGCGACGTGTACGTGAGGTTGGGACTGGGCAAATGGAGGAGATGGGAAGCTCAGGGTGCTGTGGTTTTGGGTTGAGGAGGAAGGAGATGAGGGAGGTGGGTGATAAGTCGTGGTCGTTGCCGTCAGGGCGAGGGGCGAGCGATCGTGGGCGTGGTTTCGAGAGGGGTGGAAGCAGAGGTAGAGAGGGGAGGACGAGAGGGAAAAGAAAGAGAAGGAGAACGTGGAGGCAAGAGAAGGGAGAGAGGAGAGGTAGTGGGGACGGGGTCGCGCGTCGTGGGCGTAACGGTAGCGCGAGCGAGGGCGACGGCGGAGGCGAGAGACGCGGTCGCGAGCGGGAGTGAAGGAAAGGAGCCGTTGGAAATTTAAAGAAGAGGAACAGTGAAGGGGGGGTCGGGTCTGATGTGGAGAGAGAGGGCCGGGCCTGTAAAGAAAATGAATTTAAAAGGAAAAGGAGACACGGGCCGGGCTCAGAGAAATAAAGAAGGAAATTGGAGAAAAAATGGAGATGGGCCGCAGCAATTTTAATAGAAAAAGAAGAGTGTGTGGACCGGGCTGAAAATCAATAAAATAGTGGAAAGAAAAGGGGGCCGGGGGATTAGAGAATAAGAAATTAAAGAGGTTAAAAGAGATGGGCTGAAAAAAGAAAAGAAATATTAATTAGAAAAATAGAAACAGCTGGGCTTGATCCTTTATAATATTAAGTAGGAAAAATGGTAGTGGGCTTGGGAAAATAATTATAGTTTGGATTTGGGTTGAAGCGGCTGCGGGGGAAAATTAAATGAAAAAGGCTTAGTCTTGGGTTCTAAATTCAATAACAGGAAAACGGCTGAGGCAGAGGAAAGAAAGATAAGATCTGAGTTTAATATGATTTCGAAAATAAACAAACAATTATAAATAAATCTTATAGGTAAAAGAAATACGGATTTAGACGTATAAGAAAAACCGGGTATTACAATTGACCTTATCCTCAAGGTCAAGAATCGATCATTGTCACGCCCCGCTTTCCAGTAGACGGAAACGGTGACGTGGAAAGCTCGCAACGTATTTATTATGAGAAGGTTATTTCCCTTAATAAATATATTAAGCGTATATAAGCAATATAACAATGTGCAAGAATAACCAGAGTAATAAAATTAAACATCAACTTTATTTACATTCAAATTTCAAATACAGCTGTCGGAAATAAAAGCTACAATGATTTAAATAAATACCTAAACATTGGCATACAAAAAGTAAATGCAGAAATGAGCTAGTTGTCAGGCTGGGTCGCCAACTGCTCCAAGTCTTCCTAGCTCGGCTCGATCTCCTCAGAGTCCGGTCCCCTTGACGAACATTTCAAGAAAAAGAAACAGATAGGAATGTCGTCAGCGAACTAGCGCTCGATAGGTCCCTAAAAAAATAAGTAAAGATAACCGAAAGGTATATAAAGTGAATAGAAACCAAGTGAATATGAACATGTAAGCTTGTATATAAGAGTATCTAAATATGCTCATTTACATGTATGAGATAGCAATTCTAACGTGATTGTTTGTACTATGATAAAGAAGGTATTCATGTATACGAGAGTACTCCAACTTACCCTGTGGATTATGGTAATATATAGTAAAAGGCCCCGTCATAACCCACGGGACAACAGCATGTGAATTCATGTAGGTGTCTTTTAAAATGACCTCTCGTGCCACGATACGCGTTCCGTACCAATCTACCCTTTATCTTCGCGTATTGTACTGTATAGTTCAAGTTTACAGGTCTTGGCCGAATCCATGAATATAAGAGTACAAGTTCATGTTCAAGTTGTAATCATGTGTGCAGGTATTCATGTCAAGTTCATGTCAAGTTATATTCATGGTTCGATCAAGTCAAGTCAAGTATTCAAGGTCAAGTTTGGATATTTAAGTTCAAGTTTGGATATTCAAGTTCAAGATCAAGTGTTCAAGTTTGAGTTGGATTCGAGTTAGAGTTTATAACAAGTTCGAGTGTGTATTCAAGTTATAGTTAATATCTTACGAATGGATTTAGCTTTTGAAATTCCTAAGTTCGAGAATAATTGGATAACCGCTGCACATGAACGACATGATGTGTCTTTTTCCAAGACGATTGACATTGATAACTCCGTTAAGTTGCAGCGTGGTCAAACTTGAATAAATAAGCACTCACTTTCTCCGGCTCCCTAGGGCTCAAGAGAAATGATACCGCTTAAACCTATATTAATCTAGGTTTCTTAAAGATTTATTCTTGTTATTTACATTGTATTTACATTGTTTGCATTCTCGAGAGGGTTTTAGGAAAAATATTATAACATTGTCTTAAAAATAAATCTCGAGGGTGATTTATAATATTAAGAGATTTTATAAAAAAAAAAATATTTTAGTTTTAGTGGTATTTTAGCGATGAAACCTAATTTTTAAAAATTTATGGTATTTTTATGAAAACTATACTTTTGGAAACTTGGTGGTATTTTTTTGTAATTTTATTTTTTTCATTTTAATAATATTTTTTTCAAAAATTAGTTTTCATAGAAAAAATATGGATTTATGATTTATTGAAATTTTCAAATGATATAATTTATTAAAAAGTCGTATTCTTTAAAAATCGTATTTTTATTTATTTTCGAGACTGAATTCTTCGTGAGGAGTTCTGTCTCTCGCTCTACTATCCTAAGGACGTACGATAATCCTCACCATCCATAAATAGGTTCCCGTAAAAAGGTTGTAGAGACGTAATTGCAAAAAAATTAAAAATATCGATTAAAAAATATTTTTGTAAAGTAATGGGATTTTAATGAAATTCGTATTCTTCAAATTAAACATGTATCTAAAATATGGTGCCATGTATCCATAATGTATGTGATGGTCGTTACCCTATGAATTTTCTATAATTATATATTCTAGTTATCGATAAGAGGGTTCTTTTAAAGTTCATGGTATTTATATGAAAAGTGTTCGATATGTGTTTATTTCGTATGAAATTTTAATTTCATTAAAAGGTAAATGATGTGAAAAATATTGTAAAGTGATGTTATAGTATTTGTGTGACATATTTGGCCTATCAAAGATTATAAAAATGTTTAAAAGAAATGATATTAACACTTACTCCACTTTGTCGATTTTTTATTTAAAGAATCGTTTTGAGATGAAACGAAAGATAAAGGAAGAGACTTATGGTTTGTGTAGCGTTGAGAATAGAGTAGAGAGAGAGAGCGAGTCTTCGTGGATCGCGGTAGCGCCGAGGATGGCTTCAGATTTTGATTAAACGAACTTGGACCGCTAATTCCACTTGACTAGTTTTAACCCTTCTTGAACTTAGAAGTTTTTAGAGAATTTTGATAATGATTTTCAGAATAGGAGAAAGCTAGAGAATGAGATAGTATTTATAGGTTAAAATGAGAGAGTGTGTGAAATAAAAATGAATTAAAAATAGGTTTAATGGTGTTGATGTAGGAATTGAAAGGTCTCTGGTTGAAATCAGAGAAAACAAACAATAAAATAAAATAGAGGGGAGTCAAAAGGACACATGGGCAAAGATTGGATGCATTTGAGGCCGGTCGAACCGCCGTGTAATGACTCTGAATTTACTGTACTGAATTTTCCATTTTAATGTACAGAAATGAGTTATAGCCTGAGTTTAAGTTATAAGTCAATTTTGTTAAATAACAGCAAGAAATAATTTGTAGCTCACTGGTAAAGCCTTGCATTGCTGTGACGTAGCCCCTGTGTTCGATCCCATCAGACACATTATTTTTTTCTCTGATTTTTTTAACTTTTGGGAAGCCCAAAAAATTGTACGTGCAATACACAGGGAAATGAAAAATTCAGAAAAATCAAATATATGCAAAAGGGTTTAAATACTATGTTGATCAAGTGGCACGAATCTTGAAGCAAATGCCTCGAGATAGACCGGCGCAAAGCTCAGGAAAACCGGCGGGGACGGTTGAATGAAGCCCAAATTGCCCCAGGCTTTGCACACTTGCCTCTTCACCTACCCCCAACTTCCCTGCACTGTTTGATTTCCCTGCAATCAAATAGAGACTTTTCATTTCACAATTAAACATTATTTTAATGCTTTTTAATCCACCATTTTAATTCCAAAACATTAATTCTCCACTATAAATATCACCCCCTACTTTGGCTCAGCATCATTCTGAAAATTATAGCAAAATTCTCTCAAAAAGTTCTAGTGCAAGTGAAGTAAAAGAGGAGTTACTAAGCAAGCAAGTTCCGACGAAGAATGAAGCAAATTCCGGCGCTCCCGCGACACCACGACGATCCTCCTCTATTTCTAACCTTTTCCTTGAGCTTTCAAAACAGTAAGTCCCTTCCAAACACCTTTTCTCTTCATTGAAATTCCATTTCAAAACTTATATCGGTAAGTGGAGTTAATACCGATATCATTGTACTAAACCCTAGAAACCCCTTCTCCTTATTCTTTGATCAACCAAGTTTTATACTACATCACTTGTAATCTTAAACCCTAATATTTAGAACCAAATTTCATCAAAATTCTCATGTGAAATAAAAATAGTAGCACTTTTTCATTAAAATACCATGAACTTTATAAACACCTCTTTTAGTATTTGTTAAAACAATACCTTAAGAAAACTTCACGGGGTAACGACCTACCCCACACGCACACTTGGTTTCATAGCACGATACTCATTGTATGTATTTCCATTTCGAAGAATAATATTACGATAAAATACCACATAACTTTAAAACCCGGAATTCTTTTAAAGCGGTATTTTCTATCCTTTGCGATTACGCATTTACAACTCTCTTTAGGGGACCTGCTAATGCATGGTGTGCACTATTGCATATTCTTGGGCTAATAGAACGAGATGCAGGCCTCCTCACGGAGCATTCGATCTCGAATGGATTTAAATACGGTTTTTAAAAAATACGAATTTTCTAAATAAAATAAAGTTATTTTTAAAATTAAAATTATATAAAATTATAAATCCATATTTTCAAAAATATAATAAACCTATGTTTTTCAAAAATGAAAAGATTAACAAATATCAATAAAATATCATCAAGATACCAAAAAGGCAAGTTTTACAATAAAATACCATGAACTTTCCAAGCTAGGTAATTATCACTAAAATACCTAATACTTAAAATTCACTCGTGAAAACCCTAAGTAATACTAATCACTCTCGAGATTTACTTTTAAACTATATTAAAATATTGTTTCATAAAACCTCCTCGAGATATATAAAATAATATTTAAAGACTTAGTAAATATAGGTTTAAGCGGGATCAATTCTTTTGAGCCCCAGGCAGCCGGAGAAAGTGAGTGCTTGCCTATTTAAGGTAGAAAACTTAACGGGGTTATTAATGGTAATTGTCTTGGAAAAAGACACAAATTCTGCCGTCCATGTGCAGCAGTTACCGATGACTCCCGAACCTAATTCTAGATTTAAATCAGTACAAGTGTCTGACTCAGTCTGAGTCTAATTCAAATATGAAGCCAATATCAAACATGAATACTTGATAATGAACATGAATACTTGAAATCAAGCTTCAATATCAAACATGTATACTTGACTTGACTTGACCGAACCATAGTTGTAACTTGACATGACTACTTGAATACTTGATTACATCCTGAACATGAATACTTGAACAATTTGTATACATGCTTTCGGCAAGTCTGATAATTATAATCCATACAATACATTACGTGGGATAAAATGGTAGATTGGTACGGAAAGTATATCGTGGCACGAGAGGTCACTTAAAAGACACCTACATGAATTCTCGTGCCGTTATCCCATGGGTTATGACGGGGCCTTGTACTACATGTTACCATAGTCCACGCGGTAAGATGAACTCCTCTCGTATACATGAATACCTTATTTACCAAACTACAAACAACCACGTTATAAATATTATCCTATACCAGTAATCAGTCATCTACTTTTCCTGTTCATTCTCATTTTATATACTATCTTCTTGTTCTTCTTTTTAGAACTTACCAAGTGCTAGTTCGCTGACGACATTCCTTTTTATTTCTTTCTTTGGAATGTTCATCAGGAGGACAGGACTTTCAGGAGATCGAGCCTAGCCAAGAGGACTTGAATCGGCTTGTGACACAGTCTGACTTCTAGTTCCTTGTACTTACTTTCATTTTATATGTTATTATTTAGGCACTGCTTATTATCATTGTATCTTTTTATTTTTAAACAGTTGTATATAAAGATGAATGTGAATAAAGTTGCTGTTATTTTATATTCTTGTCATTCTGTACATTTTATATATTGCTTAATTACGCTTAACGTATTTATTTCTTAGTAAATACGCTGTGGCCTGCCATGTCACCGTATCCGTCTACTGGGAAGCGGGGCGTGACATGCCAGGAGCAGTTTTAGGCTCGATTCTGGCGGTCGGATCTACGTCGCGTGTCTCGAGACTCGTGCCATGGGTTTTAATCGGTCTTAACTCCTCATTTATCTCGTTTGATTTCTCTGAAATTTTTCGATTATTCGTGTATTGCACGTGTAACTCTTAAGCTTCCAAAAAAGTTAGAAAGAAAAATTATAAAAATAATTGGGACTGATGGGATTCGAACACGCAGGCTATGGTACAGCGGTAGAGAGTACCAACCAATGAGCTACAAATTGTTTCTTGCTTTTATTGAACAAAATTAACTTATACCTCCTAGTCAGGCTGAAATACCTTTTTTATACATTTGGACAATTTGTACAAAGATTTCAGAGCCGTTACATTCTAGCCCCCTTATTAAAATTTCATCTTCGAAATTTACATAAAGACTAATTTTCAAAAAAGTGAGGGTATCATGCACGCATATCGTCTTCTTTCTCCTAGGTTGATTCTCTTGACGAATCCTTTCTCCACGTTACTCGGACTAAGTTCACCTCCATGTTCCGTAAAATCTTCACTTTTCGATCCAAGATCTCAACTAGTTGCTGCTTGCAAGTTAGATCGGTCTGTACAGTGAGCTCTGAGTGATCAATTATGTGGCTGGGGTCGCTCACATATCATCGTAGCTGGGATATGTGGAATACATTGTGCACTCCTTTAAATGAGAGTGATAGTGCCAAGTGATATGCCACTTCTCCAACTCGTTCGAATATGTCGAACAGTCCGATGTACCTTGGACTGAGTTTACCCCTTTTGCCAAAACGTATCACTCCTCTGTTGGGAGAGATCATCAGAAACGCATGCTCTTCGGGTTGGAATTCCCGGGATATATAAAATAATATTTAAGGACTTAGTAAACATAGGTTTAAGCGGGACCAATTCTCTTGAGCCTCAGGGAACCGGAGAAAGTGGGTGCTTGCCTATTTAAGGTAGAAAACTAAAACGGGGCTATCAATGGTAATTGGTTTAGAAAATGTCACAAATCTTACCGTCCATGTGCAGCGGTTACCAATAACTCCTAAACCTAATTCGGGACTTAAATCTGACTAAAGTGTCTGGCTCAATCTGGGTCTCGGCCTAGTCGGAATACAATCCAAACATAAATCCAACTATAATTTCATTTCAACATGAACCCAATGTATCAACATAAACACTTGAACATGAACATGCAACATGACTCGACTGGACCAAACCATGAATATATTTTGAACTTGACTACATGACTATCCGTTTACATCCGATCCATTTACATGAACAACTTATACCATGATTTTGGCAAGTCTTATATAACAAATCATTACAATCAATATAATATGCATTACGGGGTTTTAATGGGATACATTGGTACGGAATGTATTAGAAGTGGTACAAGACGGTCACCATAATACACCTAATCTGAATATCCGTGTCATTGTCCCATGGCTTGACGGGTCCTTGTGCTCCGTATATCTTAGTCTATGGAATAGTTGGACTCCTCTCATATACACCGATGCATTCTGTACCAACCTACAAACAACTGCGTTAGTATAACAAAAACAGATAAATTACCAGATATATTTCATTACTTGATCGATTCTTATTTTTCACTTGGGACTTACCGAGCGATTGTTCACTGACGACATTATTATTTCTTCTATTTTTGGAATGTTGTCAGGAGGACCCGACTCTCAGGAGATCGAGCCCAGCCAAGAAGATTTGGAGCAGTTCACTGAGGATCCAGAGTTCTAGATTTACTTGTATTTATCTTACTTTCAGTTCATATGTTATTGTTTAGACATTATTGTATTTTACTTTCCAATGTATGTAAAGAATGGATATAAATAAAAAGTTGTTGTTTCATTACATTTCTTGTGCTTTACTTTTATATTATTTATTTACGTTTAACGTGTTTACTTCTGAGTAAATACGTCGCATTCCTGCCACGTCTTCTTATTCGTACATTGGGAAAGCGGGGGGTGACAACTCTTTTAGAGGCGCACTTCATATTTTCAGCGAAATTATCACCATGGACAAATGCAGACAGAGAGTACATGTCTCGAGTGCCGTATGGGAGTGCAGTGGGCAGTTTGATATATGCAATGGTATGCACGATGCCGGATATTGCACAGGCAGTCGGAGTTGTCGGCAGATATATGGAAAATTTAGGCAAAGAGCATTGCCAGGTTGTGAAGTGGATTTTGAGATACTTAAGGGGTACTCCAGGGTTCGGCTTATTATTCATCAAGGGCAGTAGTGATGGATGCATTGTGACAGGTTATTGTGACTCGGATTTTGCAGATGATAGGGACAGGCGACGATCGACTTCAAGCTATGTATACATTGGGCATTGGCGCAGTGTCATGGAGGTGGACGTTATAGTCTGTCGTCGCATTATCAACAACAGAGATGAGTTGATAGCTACTACAGAGGCAACTAAAGAAGTCGTCTATTTGCGTAGGTTGATGGGTGACCTCGGTATTCCGCAGGAGGTAACAGAGGTATTCTGTGATAGTCAGAGTGCCATTCATATGGCCGAGCATCGGGCTTATAGTTCGAGAACTAAGCAAATCGATGTGAAAGACTTCTTCATCGAGCATAAGAAGAAGGTTGTTTCTCTTACCAAGATAGATACACGTGTGAACCCAGCGGACGCATTCACGAAGTGTTTCCAGTTTCGAAGTCCAAGCTTTGCTTGGACTCTATTTGCCTAGTTGATTGTTGATAGGCATACCGAGATGAGAATCAAGTTCCAAGATAGATCAAGTGTCTAGATATGTTCGTGGAGATTGTTGACTATTTTTGTGCCTAAATCTACAAGTTATTAAACTCCAAGCCCACGCCCAAAGAAAAGCAGCAGCAGCCCAGCAAGGAGCCTAGGCCCAAGAACCAGGTTGCAGCAGCTCCTCCAGCTCTCTCTCTCTCTCGTTCGAGCTCGTGGTGGCATGTAAGGAGCACATGGTTCGAAGTTACTGTAGCTTCCTTAGGATACGTATCAGTGCACAAGTGGCTGGGCCGATGTGGAGTGAGGAGTCGGGTTCGCGGGGTCCCATATTGGGTCAGGCTTGGAGTTAAATAACCTGTAGATTTAAGCACCAAAAAATCAACATGACGGACAAGTGGAATCATAGTAAGAAAACCTTGGTTACTCGGTAACCTACTCTTAAAAGCTAAACCCTTAATATAACCATCGATGCCAATATTAAAGAAAGCTAAGCATCATGCTCATCCCTCCAAATTGTACATGAAAAGACCTCGCTACACACATGTTAACTTGGCTATAGACCAAATGAGTCCATTGTTATCTAGTTGAGGTAGACAAGGTTGACATTGGTAATGTATTGACCTTGAGGAGATTATCGATGTGAGGGTGTGTATGATAAACACCAAACAAAGTTCCGGTTTCGGCCTTGGCCTCAGCGTCGTGTACCAATGACTGCTTTGTACAAGTTCTTCTCTTTAACCCAATATACTCCAAGTTCATCTCTTTTACCAATTATCCATCATAAAAATTTGGGCTCTCTTTGAATTCTTTGCCTATTATTACTTGTAGACCTGTAACAAATTCAAACTACAATCGATGTGGAACCTTATTAGGGTAAAGAAAATCAACAGAGAAAATCAAGATAGATTTGGAACCCTTGTGATCCGCGGCAGTGAATTTGACGGGGATAATCGGCGGTGACGTTGAGTCGGCGGTGGAGATGAACGAGGGGCCAAAATGAAATGGAAAATAAAAAGAGGTTTTGATTTTCAAAAACCCTATCTATTTCCAGTTTGATCTCGTACCAGAGCCAGCAATTAATGGGCTTGCGCCAATACTCGGCTGTGTATTCTGCTTGATTGTAATAGATCCAAACCAATTTTCTAGTTGGGATGTAAACGGATATGAATACCTGTATCCGAATCCAATCAAATACAAATGGTAATTTTCATTTCCGATAACTAGTATGATCACACGTATATCTGTTCCATGTCAGTTTCCGCTAACAAAAATAAGTACTTTTTGACTTTATTTGGGGTTTTTTCAATATTCATTTCCTATCCATATTCATTTCCGACTTATATCAAATACAGATTGGTATTCTTTATTTCCGATAACTATTTGTATCTACATTTGAATCCTTTTATGACTAGCAGATATGGATATGGTAACACCGATATCTGATCTGTATTCAATTTGTTACCAAAATTTTTCCATTCAAAAATCTTATTTAATTTCTCAGCAACAACTGCTGAGCCTTTGTCCTAAGTATGCAGGATGGTCTACATGAACTAACATGCGAATCACGCCGGGTTGAGCCCATGGATCCTCCGTCTCCACTCGCTCCTATCGAACAATACACTTTTACTAAGGCCTTCGGCATCCATGTATTTTCATATCGCATCCATCCACGTTTTTTTCTGTCTTCCTTTCATCCATTTGACTTGGTCTAAATCAAGAATATTCATTCGTTGAACTGGTGCTTCTGTAGGTCGGCATCGCACATGACCAAACCATCTTAAATGGTTTTCTTGCACCTTCTCCTCCAAAGGTGTTGCACCAATCTTTGCATGAATATTCTCGTTTTGCACATCATCTTTTCTTGTGTTACCATACATCCAACAAAGCATACGTATCTCCACTACACTCATCTTCTGCATGTACATGATGTTTTTTAGGAATCCAACATTCTGTATCATATAATAAGACGGGGCCTGATAGTGCTTCAATAAAACTTTCCCTTCGATCTTAACGGAAAGTTATGATCGTACAAAATCTTCGTTGCGCTCCTCCATTTCAGCCAACCAGCATGAATTCTATGGTTGACATCGCTATCGATCTTCCCTCCTTTTGGATGATGTAACCTATATATCTAAACTGATCGTTCGGTGGCATCCCGTGTCATACCACTGTGATCTTGACTTCTCTGTTTATTTCTCATCCTAATCCTTAATTGTTTTCATGAATTTAGTTACATGATGTATTTATTATGGTTGTGTAATCTAAACATTTTTGCATCAAATATGATTGGCTGTGAAAAGAACCCAAATGAATAACATCACACTCCTAGGTGACTTATGAGACAATGAACAGTCAATATCTAGAATTTAAATCTTGAAGCAAAAATAAAAAATAAAAATCGTCATTTAATTGCTTGCAATGATGATTTTGTTTTCTTTTTCGCGCAAATCCTTGATTTTGTGTGTAAAGACTATAAAATTGAAAGCATTTACCACCTGCTAGACCTACTCATATTCTCTACATATTTTGGGGAAAAATTGAACATGATTTCACATAAATGAGATGGTGGCAATGCATGTACCCTAGAAAATAACATTCTGACCCTAGCACTGCTTAGGCTTTCGCTTACTAAAACTATATATTGAAACTTTCATGTTAGGCGTGGCTGCATGGCAGGATTACAATGGCAAAATTGGAAATAAGAAAAGCTTAAATTAAAAGAGAAGAACAATCAACAGATAAATTGATGAAATTTTCAATCATGGGATCTGTTCTCTAATCAAGATTAATTAAATTTACTGTTGAGATTTTCTAAGAACCTAGACTATGATCATATCAAAGCAATTTGGAAACAAATTTTATTAAGTCTTTAGCACTACATATGCTCTGTGCAAACAATGATATCAATGTTAAAATAATTAAAATTGGATTTTTTCATAACTATTTGCACATATCCTAACATGCACAAGTATCTAATGATCAAAGAATTCATAGGATCTATTTCCAATCCTAATGATAGAATTTTGATTTGCTTTCCAGACCTAACCCTTTGGGAGTGAGATCGGCGACCTTTCAATTTGAGAGGAGAATTGTACCAACGGAGTTATGCACTTTTGGGCGATAGAATCCTATTATAACTTGTCTTTTAAGACACAAGAACACACATGTATCTTGAATCATGTTTCATGATTAGGTGCTCAATGTTTGTTGTTTTAGAGATTTTGGTCGTCAGATACTGGTCAACTTCTTACCCTAACCTTTTTCTTTCTTTATCTATCTACAAGAAAAAATCTGTAACGTTTCGGAATTTTTTTTAGATAATTAATTATTTTATTTTTAAAATGTTATTTTAAATTTTATAATTTTGATAAAAAAAAACTTTTTATAAATGGTTATGGTATTTAAGTAATATGGTAACTAGTTTAAATGACTTTTCAGATTGTAAAGAAAGTGTTTTAGTGGAAAGTCTTAATTTCAATAAGGAATATAGGTTTGTTTGGGGGTTTAAGTGCATATTGTAAGAATCATGAAGGTTATGATGAACTCACCCACAACACACCATGAGATGCACCTCAAGCCAACACCTCATCCTTGCAAACATCCACCTCACCCCTCCATGGTGACACCTCCTCCTCCTTTTTTCAACACAAAACTCTTTATATTTGTTCAATTTTTCAAACTGAAAATAAGTTTCACAATACTTAGCATCATATAATGAAGCTCTTCACCCTCACATAGAAAAAAAGGCTAGAGTTCTATGGATATTGATTCAAATCCCTAAAGCTAGGCCCCTCAACTCTTTGTGCACTTTTTGACGATTGAGCTCTGTGGAATCCTTCAAATAGGTATAACCCTCAACCTTTCAGATCTTATTAAGAGTTTTGAACAAATTAGTGTTTACGATATCGGAAAAACGTGTTTTAGTTTAAAGTTTTAGCTCTAGTAGTATCTGCTATAATTATATTAATCTCTAAATATGTTACGCTCCGCTTCCCAGTAGACGGAAACGGTGATGTGGCAGGCCGCAACGTATTTACTAAGAAATAAATACGTTAAGCGTAATTAAGCAATATATAAAAATGTACAAGAATGACAAATGATATAAAATAAAACAACAACTTTATTTACATTCATCTTTATATACAAATGTTTGAAAAGAAAAGATACATTGAGTAAAGCAGTGCCTAAACAATGGCATACAAAACGAAAGTGCAGGTGAACTAATAGTCAGGCTGGGTGGTGAGCTGGACCAAGCCCTCCTGGCTAGGCTCGATCTCCTCAGATTCCGGTCTCCTGACGAACATTCCAAAGAAAAAAATAGAAAGGAATATCGTCAGCGAACTAGCGCTCGGTAAGTCCCAAAAGAAAAAAAAGAAGATAGTATATAAATAAAATGAACAGGTAAATTGTATATGGTTTATTACCGGTATATGGTAGTTATTCTAACGTGATTATTTATGGTTTGGTAAAGAAGGTATTCATGTATACGAGAGGAGTCCATCTTACCCTGTGGACTATGGTAACATGTAGTACAAGGCCCCGTCATAATCCACGGGACAACGGCACGAGAATTCATGTAGGTGTCTTTTAAGTGATCTCTCGTGCCACGATATACGTTCCGTACTAATCTACCATTTTATCCCCGCGTAATGTATTGTATAGATTATATTTACAAGTATTGCCGAAACCATAGATGCAAAATGTTCACGTATTCATGTTCAGGATGTAGTCAAGTATTCAAGTAGTCAAGTCAAGTTGTAAGCATGGTTCGGTCAAGTCAAGTCAAGTATATATGTTTGATATTAATATTTGGATTCAAGTATTCATGTTCATATTCAAGTATTCATGTTTGATTTGGATTCATATTTGAGTTTGGACTCATATTGAGTCAAACACTTATAAACAAATTTAGCTCTTGAATTAGGTTCAGAAGTCGTCGGTGACTACTGCACATGGACAGCAGGATTTGTGTATTTTTCCAAGACAGTTACCTTTGATAACTCCGTTCAGTTGTCTATCTTAAATAGGCAAGCACTCACTTTCTCCGGTTCTCTGGGGCTCAAGAGAATCACCATTGATCCCGCTTAAACCCATATTTACTATAGTCCTTAAATATTGTTTAATATATCTCGAGAGGGTTTTATGAAAAAAATATTTTAATATAGTTAAAAGTAAACCTTGAGGGTGATTAGTATTACTTTGGGTTTTCATGAGTGTGGATTTTAAGTATTGGGTATTTAAGTGATAATTACTTAATTTGGAAAGTTCATGGTATTTTATTGAAAAACTTGCCTTTTTGGTATCTTGATAGTATTTTATTGGCATTTGTTAATATTTAATTTTTGAGAAAAATTCTAGGTTTATTATATTTGAAAATATGGCTTTATAATTTTTTGTATAATTTTTAAAAATTAATTTTATTTTGTTTAGAAAATTCGTATTTCTTAAAAACGTATTTAAATTCTTTCGAAATCGAATGCTCCGTGAGAAGGTCTGTATCTCGCTCTACTAGCCCAAGGATATACGATAATCCACACCATCTATTAGCGGGTCCCCTAAAGAGCTTTGTAAATGCTAAATCGCAAAGGATGTGAAATAACGCTTTAAAAGAAATCCGGTTTTTAAAATAGTTGGTATTTTATTGTAAAATTTTCTTCGTAACGAAAATACATACAATGAATATTGTGGTATGAAACCAAGTGTGCGTGTGGGGTAGGTCGTTACCCTGTGAAGTTTTCCTAAGGTATTGTTAAGCAATTATTAAAAGAGGTATTTATAAAGTTCAAAATATTTTAATAAAAAAGTTCTACTATGGTTGTTTCACATGAGAATTTTGATAAAATTTGATTCTAAATATTAGGATTTAAGATTACAAGTATTGTATAAAAACTTAGTTGATCAAAAAATAAAGGAGAAGGAGTTTCTAGGATTTAGAAAAAAGGATATCGGTATTAACTCCACTTACCGGTATAAGTTTTGAAATAAAATTTGAATGAAGAGAAAGAGAGATTGGAAGGGACTTACGGTTTAAAAAACTCAAAGAAAGGTTGAAAAAGAGGGGATGAGCTTCGTGGCATCGCGGGAGCTCCGGAATAGGCTTCGGTCTTCGCCGAAGCCAACTTGCTTGCTAACTCCTCTTTACTTCACTTACACTAAGAACTTTTTAGAGAGTTTTGGTTAGAATTTTCAGAATGATACCGAGCCAATGGTATTTATAGTGGAGAATTAGGGTTTGGGAATTAAAAGTGTAGATTAAGAGTATTAAAATTGTGATAAATTATGAATTGAAAGGTCTCTGTTTGATTGCAGGGAAATCAAACAGTGCAGAGGAGTTAAGGGTAGGTGAAGAGACAAGTGTGCAGAGCCCGGGGCAATTTGGCCGCATCTTGACCTCGGTGCCGGCTATAATGGGCTTTTGGCCGGTCGATCTCGAGGCATTTGCCTCGAGATTCGTGCAACTTGATCAAGCCTCTATTCAAACCATTTTGCACATGTTTGATTTTTCTGAACTTTTCATTTCCCCGTGTATTGCATGTGCAATCTTCATACCTCCTGGATGTACGGAATATGCGGAACTATACGCCTCCTTCATAACTTCTTCACGAATATCTCCTTTTGGCACACATAAACGGCTACCATATCGTAACGAACCATCTTCATGAATCAACAAGTCCGTTTGAAGTCTCACTTCAACCTGTTCTCGAAACTTCTGTAATTTTGGATCGTGCGACTGCGATATTTTAATATTATCGATTAAGGATGACTGTACTTGCAGCTGCATCAACTGTCCTGAAGAATACGGTAACATGATCTCCAACTCGAATCTCTGGAAATCATTTATAAGCTCATTCTATGCAGTCAACATCCGTATTGCTGGCAACCGACTTAGCGCATCCGGCACTACATTAACTTTCCTCGGATGGTACTTGAGATCAAGATCATAGTCAGCCATTAGCTCTAACCATCTGCGCTGCCTTATATTGAGCTCTTTCTGCGTAAACATGTATTTTAGGCTTTTGTGATTGGTGAATACTTCGACCCTTTCGCATAATAAGCAGTGTCTCCAAATCTTCAAAACGAAAATCACTGCTGCTCGCACCAAATCATGAGTTGGGTAATTCTTCTCATGGGTCTTCAATTGTCTCAATGCGTAGGCTATAGCCTCCCCATACTGCATAAGAACACATCCCAAGCCTTTCCCAGATACGTCGCTGTGAATAACTAACCCTCCGGAATCGTATGGCACGGTCAGAATTGGAGCGGTTGTCAATCTTTGCTTTAACGCCTCAAAAACTGACGCACGTCTATCCGTCCATACGAATGGTACCTCCTTTCGCATTAGCTTGGTCAATGGTTCAGCTAAACGAGCGAAATTCTCCACAAACTTTCTACAATATCCGACAAGCCCAAGAAAACTTCTGATCTCCGCTGCGTTCTTCGGAATCGGCCAATCATGAACTGCTGCAATCTTTTTAGGATCAACAGTGATTCCATCTCCGGATACGACGTGCCCCAAAAACTTCACTTCTTCGAGCCAAAACTCACACTTGCTCATCTTCGCATATAGCCTTTCTTGCCTCAAGATTTGCAGTGCGATCTTCAAGTGTTTTGCATGCTCTTCTTGGCTTCTCAAATAGACCAGAATATCATCGATAAACACTATTATAAACTGGTCCAAGAACGGTGAAAAGATTCGATTCATCAAGTCTATAAATATCGCCGGTGCGTTCGTGACTCCGAATGGCATCACTAGGTACTCGTAATGCCCATATCGAGTTCGGAACGCTGTCTTGCAAATATCTTCTGATTTTACTCGAACTTGATGATATCCGAATCGCAAATCCAGCTTCGAGAATACCCTCGCGCTACTGAGTTGCTCGAATAATTCACCGATGCAAGGGATCAGGTACTTATTCTTAATAGTCATTCGATTTAATTCTCGATAATCGATGCACATACTCCGCGTGTCATCTTTCTTCTTAACTAGAAGAACTGGAGCTCCTCAGGATGAATTGCTGCTGTGAATCCAACCCTTCTCTAACAATTCGGCAACCTGCTTCTTGACTTCTTCTAACTTCACTGATGCCATCGGATAATACGCCTTTGAGATTGGCGCTGCTTCAGGAACAAGATCAATCGCAAACTCCACATCTCGTTTCGGCGGTAAAAATCGAGATGTCTTCGAACACATCCATAAACTCTCGAACCGATATCAGCGCTTCATCTGCAACTTATTTATGAACTTCACCTTCCAGTAAACGGTTATCCTCATCATGAATTTGCAAGTTGTTTTAAGACTTGTGGGTTATTAGCCCACCACGCTTCCGCTATACTACTCTGAAAATCTGCGGCGGGTTCATCGGAACTCCTCGAAACATCCTGCATCTGAAATGTCTTGAAGCAGTTGGTAATACTGCAATCAAAGTCTTCTTCTGCGCTTCTTCTTGTTCTTCGAAACACAAATGGATTGATCACTATGGGACAAGGGAAAAGATACAACACGGTTGTTGGATTCAAGCTTGCGATAAAACAAAAACTGGTAAGCAAAGCAACCGAGAGAAACAAGGTAATATAGCGACCATAAATCAAGGAAAGGAAGCAAGAATAGGACTCCAAGTTACTTAAATAGAGTACCGTATTATAACTATACCGCGGTATATAGTTACAATCACATAACTCTATTCAGGTCGTCCAAATTCTAGTATCAGAATCGAAGGAACAGGGAGGGAGAACAATAAGGAACCAAAAGGATTCCAAGCCGAGATGCAAAGTCACTTGCATATCATCAAGATAAAAAGTCAAGAGAAAGATAAGATTCAAGAATCACGATAACAATGTGGCAGGACATGTTCCTAATTACGGGTTCTCTGGTTAGCGTATTGGGTTCAATACCTAACTACAAAAGAACCAAACCTGATTAACCTAAATCCTATGGCTCTGATACAAAACAAACCCTATCACGCCCCGCTTCTAAGAGTGCGCTAACTACTGCACATGACAGAGACAACCATGCTACCTATGGCTAGAAAACATCCCTCCACAGTCACATTACGGCTGTCTATAAGATATCAAAACTATAAAACATAAACTAACCAGTACATGTCCATCTGCCTGAATAAAAGAGTCAAGAAATATATATGCGGAAACGATAAAATCCAATAAACAACATCTGGAAAAAATACGTCCCAATATAGGCTCACATCAGGAAATAAAACCGCGGAAAGGAAACTAACTAAACTATCACTAACACGATCCTTACTACTCGGCTTGACGGCTAAAGTACTCCTGATCAACCTACGATAAAGATAGAGGAACTAGGCCATGTAAAACCCAGATGTCAGTGCGTCATAATATCAACAATAAATAAATAACCAGGATGCAACAAGATATGCATGCATGAATATAAGCGATAACATGAATATAACAAGTAAACACAGATATGAAACAGTAAAGTGTATAAGTGTATGTAAAGTGTGGTGAGTAATCTAAACTGTGCTACCGGGTTATCTATTCTAAAGTCATTTGAAACCAATGAATGTACTCCTCCATATAACTCAAAAGTATATGCCCCGTTACCCCCCGGGACCACGGATCAAGATGTATGAACCAAGAATGGTTCTGTCCTGTTACCCCCCCGGAACACGGATCAAGATGTATGAACCAAGAATGGTTCTGTCCCATTACCTCTGGGACCACGGATCAAGTAGTAAGAATGACGAATGACTCTGTCCTGTTACCCCCCGGGACCACGGATCAAGTAATATCCTTTTAAGTTACACTCGGTTACACTTTTGATTTCCCCATACCCCCAAGATTATGTGTTCAAGTCAGGTATTGATAAATATGGAGCTAATGCCAACACAGGATCAAGCAGGTACAGGTTTTGTCTATGCAGACAATAGGATACGTCCGTCAGGACAACAAGTCAGGATTGTCGGCATTAGTAACAAGATCGGATAACAAGTCGGCGATGGCGAGGTTTCACGGCAAGACAGGGGATCAAGGGTTCTTAAGGTCGGGGCCGGGTTTTGCAGGGAAAGAGGCTCAGGAAAGGAGGTGGTGGTATCAGGGGAGAGGTGATGAGGGAAAGGAAGCGGTTTCGAGGGCGTGGATACGACGACGAGTTCGGAGCTCCGGCAACGTGACGGTGCAGCGAGGGTTTTTGCAGTGGTCATGGGTTCTTGGGTTTCAGGTCGGGGAAAGAAGGGAAGGAGTTGAGGAAGAAGAGAAGGAGATGAGAGGGTGTCGACGAGGGTATGGGGGTGATCCGTCGGCGACGTGAGGGTCGACGTCGAGAGTTGCAGTTATCGTTCGGTGATGGTTAAGGTTTTCGTGGCGAGAGAAGAGAGAGGTGAGGTGAGGTGGTCGAGGAGGATGAGAGGAGAAGGTCGAGGGTGATGGGCGCGGGTGGAGGCGGCGACGGCGACGCGCGGGCGTGGGTTAGGGTTAGGGTTTTGCGAGGAGGCGGGAACTGGGAAAGAAGAAGAGAGAGAGAGGGAACGTGGGGAAAGAATATGTTTTTTAGAAAAGATAAAAGAAATATAAAATAGGAGAGAGACAGAGAAGCTAGGATTAGATAAGATTTGAAAATATATAAAATATATTTTTTTGGTTTAAAGAAAATATAAACTTATATAATATATATTAAACAGTATAATATATAAAGAATATAATATTGAATACATTTGAGTTTTCTGGTTAATACAAAAATACTCTAAATTATGTCCGGGTTGGGTCTAAAATTACGGTTTGAAAATACGGATAATATACGTGTCAACCAAACAAAAATGCGATATCCGGTTAAAGAAAATGCATACCCCCAAGATCGGATACATGTAGTATGCACGTAGCGATCCAAACGAGTCAGTTTCACTAAACGGGACGTGAACACGATATATGGATGCAAGCATAGGGTCTGGGGTATGATGCAGGCCATGCTAGGTATTTAAAAATATATTATTTGACTACAATTGTATTATTAAAAATATATGCAGATGTCAGATGTATGATGCAGGTTTACAGAACATATGTGTGCATGGATTCTCAGCACTAGCAGGGATAAAACATAATCAAGAACCAAGACGGGTTTCAAGCTTGCGGGTCGGGTCGGATACTAGGCACATATACCAAAACACTATCCGCACCAAAAAACTAATAAAATCAAGAGATAGCCACAAAATAAATAAAATCATCAAATCGAATATGGTATAACTGAACTAGGGTGTTACATGGCAACCCACCCCTATTATGCCTTAGTTCCTTACAGGAGATGCGTGGACGTATAGCGGCGTTGCGGACATATTTGTCACAGCTTTCGTCCCTTATCTTGTTAGGTAGGTTACATGTTTAGTAACCGTCTCTTTTGATATTTTGTATTTTGTATCTAGTGTCACTCTATCAGACCATGTATATTAATTAACTTAGAATGAGGATATACTTATGTATGTATTTTGGATCGATTTGAGTAGAATCAACTAGTTATGGTTGCTTGTGCTTTCTTTTACTTTTATTCTTGTGATTCTTCGCTTCTGAGCGTCGTATATTATTTACGTGAGTTGTTTCTGCCGATTGGCGTTGATTTTGCTCCCAAGTAGGAGATGTCACTATATTAATGATTATGTATTTGTTTTCTCAAAAATTACTAAGGAGGTGCTGTCAAAATTTCCAATACTAAAACCAATTGTTTTAACCCCATTTCAAAAAAAACCATTCAACATGTGGTCTCATTTTCATTATTTTCAAAATTGTACCTTCTTATTTCTGCAAACGGGTTTTAGATCTTGGTTTTCTGGCTTACTCGGATTGTGTCGGCGTCTTTAGACGTCACACAATCTATGTGTCGGTCACGTGCCAAATTCGAGTCATGACAAAATTGATATCAAAGCCTTAGGATTAACCTTACGAAACCTATAATTGACTTTAGGAGTATTAGGCTCTCACTTTCGTTATTTAGATTTACCCTGGTTTGATGGAGTAAGTAACTCTGGAAGAGTAACGTACCGTATCTATGTTCCGCGGCATATTTACGATACGATACCCCGCCTAAGTAACATTAGGATGTATGTTTTGATTAATTCTTCCTTTGACTCTCTATATTTGTTGTTCCTGTTCGTACACCTTACCAATTCTTGTTTCATGTTCCAGTTGCCATAGCTACGCGAGCTAGGCGAGCCGCAGCCAGGGATGCAGCTCGGACAGATCCGCCGATGACGGCGACTGACCTACATGACATCCCAACGGCATAGGGACATGATGATCCTCCTCTTCCCGATCAGATGACTAGATTGGAAGAGGGTATGTTAGGCTTACAGCAGATGATGGGGTGGTTGGACGAGGTTACCCGTATTCAGATTCGGGATCAGGCATTGACTATTGTTAAGCCCGTAGTACAGCCCGTTCATACAGTCGCTCTAGAAGTCGCGAGGTTTATGGAGGTATCACTCCCAGAGTTCTTGAGGTTAAGACCTCCGGTGTTCACAGGGACAGACACGGCAGAGGATCCTCAGTCGTTTCTTGATAAGATCGCTAGAATCGGTAGGTCTTTGAGATGCTTAGATACGAGATCAGTGGAGCTAACCAGTTTTCGTTTGGAGGGACTTGCCCAGATATGGTGTGAGTCAATGGAGAGAGGGCGAGCAGCAGATCTTCCTTCGATGACATGGGCAGAGTTTTCCGAGGTTTTCCTTACTAGATTCCTTTCGCAGAGCGTGAGAGACGCCCGAGCCAGTAGTTTTGAGGCATTGTGGAAACCTGCCGATATGTCTGTGGAAAATTATGATTTGAAGCTTACCCAGTTGTCGCATTATGCTCCATATTTAGTTCCCACAGAGGAGCTCAGGGTGAAGAGATTTGTGAGGAGCCTGGATATGCAGCTGTTCCTTGCCATGAGCTCCCAACACTTCGATACATATGCACAGGCTATGGACGCGGCGATTCGAGTGGAGGAATGTCTGATCGAGACGACGATTGTTAAAGTGAGCCAGACCTATTGGATTAGCTTCCGGATAGTTTGGCAGAGGGTGTAACGACTTTGAAATCATAGTACAGAAATTTTCTTGTTATTGTATAGAAAAGAGAACTACAGCCTGTATAAGAGTTATACGTTAAATTTGTTTAATAAAAGCCAGAAGTAACTTGCAGCTCATTAGTAAACCCTCTACACTGCTGTGACGTAGCCTGTGTGTTCGATTCCCATCAGACACAATTATTTTTTCTGATTTTTCTTTTTAATTTTTGGAAGCCTAAGAGTTGCACGTACAATACACAGAAATAAAAAGTTTCAGAAAATTCAAACATGCACAAAATGGAGTAAACACAGATATACCCACGTAGCACGAATCTCGAGACAAAACCTTAAGATCCGACTGCCCATTCTTCTCATATGGCCGGCGCTGACGGTCAAGATGAGCCTAATTGGCTCCGTGCTTTGCGCACACACCCTTCGACTCCTCTTAACTCCTTTGCACTGTTTGATTTCCCTGCAATCAAATAGAGATTCTTCATTTCACCATATAACATCTTTTTAATGCATTTTAATTCAAAATTTTAATTCCAAAATCCAATTCTTCACTATAAATACCACCCCATGTCTTAGCTCTTCACTATTCTGAAATTCTAGCAAAAATTCTCTCAAAACTCTCTAAGTGCCAAGTGGGGTTAAACCTCTCAAGTGAAGTAGCGAGCCAAACTCGACGACCGGAGTATCTCCGATGAAACCAAGACCCGCGAGAGCTTCTTCAACCTCTTCTTAACTTTCTAAAAACCGTAAGTCCCTTCATCCCTCTCTCTTCCTATCTCAAAACTTATTTTTAAAACAAACCGACAAAAGAGGAGTTATCTCCGATATAGTTTTCTTTTTAACATTTGTAAGCCATGTGATAAGCAAACGAGATCAAACTAACATTCTACACTAATCCTAAACTTATTCACATCAATTAGTTTTCAGTTGTAACAAATTTTCATATGAAACAAACATATAAAAAACTTTTTTTCATTATAATACCATGAACTTTAGTGTAACCTCTTTTCGATATCTAGTATACCCAAACCCTAAAACCTTCATGGGGTAATGACCCACCCCACACGCACACTATGGTTTCATAGCACGGTATTCTAAGCATAAGGGTAATTCAAAGTAACAGAACTTTTTCATTAAAATACCACACCGTTTCAAAACGGGTTTCTTTAAATCGGTATTTCGAAATCCTTGACAATTACGTCTCTACAACTCTCGTTAGGGGACCCTCTAATGGATGGTGTGGATTATCGCACATCCTTGGGACAGTAGAGCGGGATGAAAAACTCCTCCCGGAGTATTTGGTCTCGAAAGGAATAAAAATACGGTTTTTATGAAACGCGACTTTTTCTAATAAAAACTAATTTTTTGGGAAAATTATATATAAATCATAAATCAGTATTTTCAATAAAAACAAATTAAGAAATTATATTTTTAAAATGAAAGATTAGAATTTGTTAATAAAATACCACCAAGTTTCCAAAAGTAGTAATTTCATAAAAATACCATAAACTTTCAAAATGCTACGTTTTATCACCAAAACATCACAACAAATAAAATACATCTTCATGAAACCCCTAAATGCTATTAATCACCCTCGACCTTTATTTTTAAACAATATTAATATATATTTTTCATAAAACCCCCTCGAGATATGCAAACAATATTTTAAGAACTCTAGATTAATATAGGTTTAAGCGGGATCAATTCTCTTGAGACCCAGGGAGCCGAAGAAAGTGAGTGCTTGCCTATTCAGGTTAGACAACTTAACGGAGTTATCAATGGTAATTGTCTTGAAAGAAGACACAAATCCTGCTGTTCATGGCAGCAGTTGCCGATTTCTCCTGAACATAAGAGTTTAACAATTTATATCAATTCACAAAAAAAGACATGAACTCAATTCCAAACTCAAATCTAAACTTGAACTCGAACTCGAATACAAACTCGAACTCTAATTTAAACTCTAATATAAACTCGAATCCAATCTACTCGAACCAACTTGACTCGAATCCAGATTGCAATTGTCATGACTCGCACATTACTCGACTCACTCGAATACAATCTACACCTTTTGCAATCTAGGGTTTCGATCAAGACATGTAAATCAATCAATCAAATCAATTAAGTATATTAACCAGCTATAATATATTATACACGGGATGCTTTGGATAGTTTCTTGTGTGAATCCAACGGAGCTTCAAGAGTCCCGTATTAACCTATTTTTTATTTTACTCGAATATCAGTCGGGTTGACTCATCCACAGCCTAGAGCCCCAATACTAACACATGAAATGGGCCCATGTTTCTTTGCTCCTGCGGCCCCACTCTTGAGCTCGTGAATACTTCTATGGCTGCGTTGATATTCACACTTGGAATTTAACGTTAACATAATGACTACCTAGAGACCTATAATATATACTTACCCATGATCATATACTCTTATTCGTCATATATATATTATTATCTTGTCATTTTCTGTACTCTTACCAATTTTTGGGACTTACCGAGCGCTAGTTCGCTGACAGGCATTCCACCCACTTTTCTTCTCTTGGAATGTTCGTCAGATACGGTCGAGACGGAGGAGGTTGAAGCCACAGAGTAGGACTACAACCAGATCACTACTCAGGGATAGCTCAGCTTGTTTTTCCCTTCAGTTTATGTATGCCACTTGTTTAGGCATTGTCCTTATTGTATTTACTTTCCAGCATAAACTCTTGTCTTTGTAAATATTGGAAGTTGAATATAAATAAAGATATTTGTTGAAAAATTTTACAGTCTCCATTTATTCTTGCATTGTGTATAATTGTTCAATACGCTTAGTATATTTATTTAGGGAATGATTTTCTCTGGATAAATATGTCGCGGGCTTGGCACATCACCGTTTCCGTCTACTGGGAAGTGGGGCGTGACAGAGGGCGAGGTAGATTCGTTCCAGGACGCAGTAATGGTCGAGATTGGGCTCAAGGCCGGATGTATGGCTCGTACCCCGAGGAGAAGAGGCCGCCGTCGACATGTTTCAATTGTGAGCATCCAGAGCATTTCACTAGAAATTGTAGATGCCATAGAGGGACTGTAGTTCCGCAGGTCGCTTTATCCCCTCCACCTTCTTCTTCGATGGCATTACTTCCTCCACCAGCTGCTACTCTACACTAAGAAGTTGCACTGAGAGGCCGTGGTTTTGCTGGACGTACTCAGAGGGGACGAAGAAACCGAGGGAGTGGATATCAGGATGCAGGTAGGGGTCAGGCTAGGATTTTCGCTTTGACTCCCCAGGATGCCAAGGCATCAAATGCAGTTGTGACAGGTACTCTTTCCGTATATTCCCTACATGCGCATATTTTGTTCGATCCTGGTTCTATGCACTCATTTGTGTCTGCACACTTCGCACTTTCTCTGGGGAGAGATTCGTCGTTGTTAGAGTTACCGCTAGTTATGATTACTCCAGTGGGAGATTCTTTTGTAGCCCGACACGTATTCAGGTCATGTTCCATACGTATTGGTGATAGAGCTTCGTTAGTCGATTTGATTCTTCTCGATATGTTAGATTTCGATGTACTTCTCGATATGGATTGGCTGGCCGCTTGTCATGCATACATTGATTGCCGGGAAAAGCAAATAGATTCTGTTTTCCGGGTGAGCTGATTTTCGTTGTGCAGGGGGGCTACAGCGTCCCTCCTGCCAACCTGATTTCTGCCCTTAGTGCTAGACGGCTCTTGAGGAAAGGGTGTCGTGGGTTCTTGGCGTTTATTCAGGATGTGGGAGCCGCAAAGGTCCTTTTGGATCAGGTTCAGATTGTATGAGAGTTTCCTGATGTGTTTCTTGCTGAGTTGCTAGGGTTGCCGCCAGAGCGCGATATTGAGTTCTGTATTGACTTGATTCCCGGCGCGGGGCCTATTTCTATACTGCCCTATCGGATGGCCCCGACGGAGCTTGTAACAACCCTAAACTTTCTGTTCAATTTTTTTCAAAAATACAGAAAAGAGTACTTAAGCCTTAGCACAAGTTATAAGTTTGATTTGCTTTTGAACAGCAAGGAGGAGCTTGTAGCTCATTGGTATGACCTTGTATTGCTGAACCAAAGCACCACAGTTCAAATCCCATCAGCCACACATTCTTTTTATTTAAAATTCTTTTAATCTTTTAGAAGCTCAAGAGTCTACAGTGCACTACACGTAATAGGGTAAGCTACAGAATAAAAAAAACATGTCCACGAGGCTAGGCCAAGCGTCAGAGACACGTGGTGAAGACACGAGTCCCGACTCGCCCGACTCGGGCCGGCGAACCTGTAATACCCAGCCCCTTTTGTACCAAAATCTGTACTCTATTACTTTAGAATTCTATGTATTCTTATTTGTAATTGTATTCATTTTATTTATAATTTTATTTCTTCTAAACCGCATATTTCTTTTATTGCAACCCAATCCTAATTCCCTAATCCTATATTATCCCCTTACAAATCACCGAGCCCGGCACACATTTTTCTCCAGCCATATTCTTTCATTCATTCCCATGTAATTAAACCCAAACCCTCAGCCCACTTCTCGTTTTTGCTAAAGTTTTAGCTCCCGGCCCAGCTGTCTTTATTTATTTAAAATACTTTTCCTTATTCCTCAGAGCCCACCTAGCCGGCCCATTTTTTCCATCAATTTATTCCCAAGCCCGAGCCCACCTCCTCAATTTTCTCATTAAAAGAAATTCTTATGCTGGTCCCGGCCCCCTTATTCTATTTTCTTTAAATTCTTAAGTAGCTCAAACTAGCCCGGCCCCCTCATCTTGGTAATTTGTTATATTTCCATTTAAAGAACTCGGCCCGGCCCGTTTCTCCCTCACCAGCCCACACCATTTTCTTAATAATTCCTTAATTGTTTTTCCCGGCCCACTCCCCGCACCCGCGCCCGCTTCAATCTCGACCCGACCCGCTCCTATTCATCCCTCGTCTCCAACGGCTCTTTTCCCCAACTCCCGCTCGCGAGCGCGTTTCTCGCCTCCGCCGTCGCCCCCGCTCTCGCGACGTTACACCCACGACTCGCGCCCGCTCCATCATGGCTCACTTCTCTCTTTGCCCCTCTCTTCCATCACACCCTCTTACTCTTTCTCCCTCTCTCCTTTCTTCTACCTCTGTTCTCTCGTTCTCGAGCCACACCCACGCCCCCTACGTCGCCGTCACCTCACACCGAGCCGACCACCCCAAGCTTCACCAACGTCTCCTCCTTCCTCAACCCCACCTCGACTCCATGGTCGAGTTCCCGGCCAAGGCAGCTCCTTCGTAGCCAAGACAACACCCCGGCCGATCTCCCTTGCACCCACTCACCCGCACACCGAGCCCCTGCATCCGAGCTCGACCACCCCTGCCCGGCGCCGGCGAGCTCCTCGTCTCATCATCAATATCGTCGTCGTCGTCTTTCTCCTCACCATCTCTTTCCCTCTCTCTTGATCTCCTCATCTCAGATCTCTCTCGCTCACATCTCTCTCTCCCTAACTCTCAACTCTCTCTCTCTTCCTTCTGCCTACTCTCACTTTTCTCACACTGCTCCCTGCTCTCTCTGCCTCTCACTCTGCATACACTTTCATTCTCTGTTTCACTCTCTTCACCTGCACTCTCCCCCTTCCTCGGTTTCTCTCTCTCTCTCTCCTCAGTTTCTCTGTCTCCCCTCTCTCTAACAGATCTCGTTTCTCTCTCTCTCTCTCTGTTTACTCTCTCTTTCTCTCTCTCTCCCTCTCCCTCTCATTTCTCTCTCTCTCTCTAACACACTCACCATCGTCATCATCACCCATCGTCGAACCCCTTGACGCACAAGAGCCAAGCTTCACAGCTGAGCCCCGACCACCAAACTGCGAGCCGTCGTTGCCGAGACTCGTGTTCGAGCCAAGTCTGGGGCCGAGCCGCGCGTGTGTCGCGATCGTGCCGTTATCACTGCCGAGCATCGCCAAGACATCTCCAGACAAGTTCTTTACTTGCTTACATGCTATATATCCTGGTTATAATCGTTAATTTCATAAATCATAGTGTACACTTTTGGATTAATATTGTACCATACCTGTTCGATATTTGTTCCCAATGAAAATACCCATCAAATTTGGCGGAACTAAACGGTATTGTTTGGCCCGTATAGATGTGAATTTAGTGTATGAATTTTGTTGGATAATTCGATCGTTAATGACCAAAACAACTACCCCCAAGGTTAACCGTAAAACTGTAATTCTATTGTACCTGAAAACCGTTAAATTCACCGTAAATCATATACATACTAGAATAGTACGTTCGAGGGCTCAAATCGAAGCCGACTTGACGAACTTTAGCCCTATACCAGTTTCCTGACATTCCTGTATTTAAACCGTGATGATATTCGGATCGGAGTGCGACTCTGGACTGCAGTCCAGAGCGACTCCAGTCCTTACTTGCTGTTCCGTATTGGGTACCACAGGATTTCCTTAACTTGTAAGTTGAGTAACTCCGCTGTTTGTTATAGATAAATCTGTTAGCTAGACAACACAATTAGTTTCATCCTGTTTCGTTATCATTTACTATTTAATCTGTAATTTAAAAGATCGGGACGCATAACAGTTCCAACAGAATCAGAATTGTCATGTTAGGGTTAAACATTGTGTATCTCCTGACGTGCAGATGAGATTGAAGATCCGTCTATTGCGTTGAAAACTTTACTGAAAACCCTAGAATTCATCCAACTGTAGCGTTGCTAAAATCCGATCCCAACTGGGATCAAAATGCGTTACGAAACGGACTTCTGATTCTGAAATTGGATTTCCAGCCGCGTGCGCTTAAAATGAAATGGTTATAACTATTGATCCTGGAACCCGATTGGCTTGAAAAAAAATTCTATGGATGGATAACTGAACATACTAATTACTACCTATTTATCGTCTCGCCATATTATGTATGTACATTTCATGATAAATCGTGCAAGTGATAGACTATTGTTTTTATGACACTTTAATCGTGCTTATATACTGTTCACGCATCATATCATACCCATATCATTGTAGTGATAACCTAGTGATATCGTGCATTCACCCAGTGTTAGATTTTAGTGATGATTGTGGCAAGTACGTCAGTGTTCGTGTATTCGTGATTAAGTGAAAGTGATACGTACTCGTGCACAATCAGTGTCCCTTTTATTCTATTGCATTGTCGACGTCTGTGGGATGCGTGTACATGTGACTATAAGTGGTATGGGACACTTATGGAAGCACTTGCACGGGTGTCACAGATAAGGCATCCGACACTGCCATTATCTTAGGTATTAGTCGGGACGTGCTTGATGGAGGTCCTGCCTCCAATTCTAGCGCAGACTTGTCACGGATCGATTAGTATTTAGGGTTGTGGTTAGCGTTTGATGTAGACCACGGGGTGTGGGGTAGTTTAAGTGTGAGTTCAACAGAATCTCGGGAGTCCCATGCCGGCTTATATATTTAGGGAGTTATATGGAGATTTACAGGGTACGTGATATATACACCGTGATATTCTTGTTACATGTTGGGCCCGTGGTCCCTTGCCCTTGGGTTCTACCCTTGGGTGGAGGACACTCGCGAGTGGTTGACTCTCACACTTGGACTGACGATAGGCTTAGTGACCTGTACAGTGAGACTTAGAGACTGATAGGGATACTGGCATTTAGATCCCTTCTATACTGTGTTGGCATACGTGACATATCATTATACTGCTTTACTGTTCCGCTGCATTGATTTCTGCACATTCATATTCATGCTGTCATTGATTTACTGTGATTCATATCTACTACCACTGTTAGAACTGTTGCTTGATTATATATATATTATATTGCTATTGTGTCGCTCTGACGACCTGAGTATGCATGCTCAGTGTGAAGAGAAGATTTAGCCTGGATCAGTGCATCACAGACTTCTTGAGTTGCCATTCCGAGTTACATTCGTTTGTTCCACTTCAGGTCAGTTTATATTATTGTATCTTTCAGTTACTGTATTCCTCATTACCTGCGCATTAATTACTGTTTACCATGATAAACTAGAAGCCGAAGTGTGACTACGGCAGGATATTTCCTTGACCGTAGGAGCATGGCTGGCCTTGTCTACCCCTCGTATTCCGTATTTTGGGAAGCGGGGCGTGACATGGTTTAGTTGGTATCAGAGCCAGGTTTTGCATCGATTGGGATTGCAGTTTTCCGTGTACAGTTTGGCAATCTAAGACGTCCCTCGGTCTAGATTGTAAACTTGTCATTCTTGATCCATATTCATATCGTGTGTTCAGCTATTCATTCACTATGGTTTCGGATGACTTGGGAAGGTTACGTGGTTGCAATTGCACTACCGTACTCTCTTCAAGTGACTTAAAGTCATACAGTTGATTCCCCACTTGTAATAAATTCATCAACTCTGATAATCTCGAACCTTTGTCCTATCCATATTATATTCGTCTAGCCTGTGACTTATATCATCCTTAAAATCATTGTTTCAGGATCATGTCTTCCAACGACTCTTCCTCTATCTCCGCTCCCCAGAATCAGACTGTTGAGACCCTTAGTGTACTGCAAGGTTTAAAGGAAGCCCAGGAGCGAACAAACGACCTATTAGCTGAAGGGCTGAGAAGACAGGTGAGTCGGACCCCAGCGGGAGCCTCCTATCATAAAAGGATCCCTATTGGACGAGGGAAAGAGAAGAAGATGAAGCGTCAACAGAAGCATCAGAAGAACCCTTGCTGTGGGTACTGTAAGAGGCCAGGACACCTTCAGAGGGATTGTCGCCGCGCCCAAGAGAAATGTCTGATATGCGGTTCCAATAAACACCTCATCAACGGCTGCCCAGAAAGGAAAGAACTACAAGGAGGAAACTCGTCCACACTCCCCACTTCTGCCAAGTGAGGATTATCGTGTAGTTCGGACTTCGACGATAAGGCGGATCAAACGCAGGATTCAACTCACTCGACGAGAATGCAATGTTATAGGAGTCGAAGAATGATTTTTTTCATGTTATCTACTTTCAGTAATAATGTTGTCATCTTTTATGAATATTTCTTTCCGTTTGAAATCTTGTATCCGTTGAACTTTTAGTTGAATGCAATAAAAATTTGAATCGTAATATATGTATCATCCTCTTACTTTCTCTTTATCTCATTCTATTCATTATCACGGTATTTTAAATTCTGGTCTTTCAATTCCTGCAACCGCATATTTTCCTATACTTCGTACCTTGAGCTTTTTCCTTGGTGTATTCCACTGTCTAATCATGACTTTTCATTTCAGGCTATGGCCCACCCTGGAGCAGCGCCGCATCTAGACGAGGATGTACAGTCATGCGTTTCCTTAGACCGCACATTGACGAGTTCTGATGATGAGATCAATGGTCCCCAGGTCAACTTCGGAAACAACGATTCAGAGGACGAAGGAGTAGCCGCCCCAGAGTTTAACGCGATAGCTGATTCCGACGAAGAAGAAGAAGATCCTGAAGAGAACCTTATAGAGGAAGACCCGATAGAGGAAGAACCGATAGAAGAAAATCCAGCGGAAGAAAACCCAGAAGAAGAAAATCACATGGAATCGGATCTCGATGAAGAAGCTCTATCCGAGGAAGAAGAACCAGAAGATCAAGACCCTGTGGTGGAAGGACTTCCAATAGAGGTACCTGCGAGGCGCTATGGAAATGGACGCCCCTACCTGAGTGCGCGAGCCTACCGCAACCTACTGAACCCCCACAACCGCGACTGACGGAATATCTTCTGATGTGTCTTTCTGGCCAAATAAAATGTGTATAGTTTAGGGCCACTTTTCGTCTTTGAGAATGTCTTGTTTCAAATTTTCTTGAATGAAATAAATCTTCTGAATTCGTAAACTTTGTGCTTATTGGTTCGCTTGATACTTGTTTATTGCCCTTATACATTTACTTCTTCTGCTGAGATCCCTGACTGTCCACCCCTACTCACTGTATAATTTTCACCCTCATTTCGATTGGAAAGTACCGAACCCTGATCCTTGGAATGAGCCACCATTCATCCCTCGTCTGTGCCCCGTTGGGATTCTTCTGGGAGGAGAACAGTTCCTGTGAAACTTCCGAGTTCGCTAACTCTTCAAATTTTGATTCGCGTGTTGTACCGACTGTTGTTTTCCCCACACTTTTCCTTTTGTATCCCCTGTTTACTCACCCTTACTTCCTGTACTGACCCTATCCCGATCTCCTTAACATCCAGCCTAAAAGCCGCCACACTCCGATCTTCTGATTGAGTCACACCTTCTTGTAATCACTACCCCAGCTAGCCCTATTCATATTGGTGATTTCTCTATTACCCCAAATATATTTAGAGACCTTATTATTCAAAATTTAGTTTTCATTATTTTAAATTTATCAAGGAGTGTGTGTTATTGATTACTCCGCTTTATGTATTTTAAGTACACTATTATTATTCTCATTTTCAGTAGAGCAACCTTACACCGTGCATATTTTTATTCCATGTTTCTTATTTTCACGAAACGAGTTTCCTAAGTTATTATAAAACTATTTGATCGATATATAGTCCTAAATTGTTTTAACCTACCGACAAATCTTTCACTATTTTATTGTCGTTACTTTATTTTTCGAGTAGGGTGCCTTATACTTACTATTTCTGATGTGCTACTTTGATATACGTATATGTGCATATATCTGAGTTTCGATCTTATCGAGTACGCCTCGAATGATGCTGTCGTATTGTTGTTATTTATATTTCCGTATATATGTAACTACCCTTATAGTTGTTCCTATTTTATACCTACTTAAATCTATATTTTGTATGTTATTCTTACGTATTTTATATTTTCGAAATTTCTTCGTCCACTCATTCCTAGTAAATCTTTATGTGTTAAATTGCAAAATAATAGCTTTCGCATATGGTTGTATTACTTATAGTTTGTTTTAAATTTCGAGAACGAAATTTTTGTAAGGGTGGTATGATGTAATACCCAGCCCCTTTTGTACCAAAATCTGTACTCTATTACTTTAGAATTCTATGTATTCTTATTTGTAATTGTATTCATTTTATTTATAATTTTATTTCTTCTAAACCGCATATTTCTTTTATTGCAACCCAATCCTAATTCCCTAATCCTATATTATCCCCTTACAAATCACCGAGCCCGGCACACATTTTTCTCCAGCCATATTCTTTCATTCATTCCCATGTAATTAAACCCAAACCCTCAGCCCACTTCTCGTTTTTGCTAAAGTTTTAGCTCCCGGCCCAGCTGTCTTTATTTATTTAAAATACTTTTCCTTATTCCTCAGAGCCCACCTAGCCGGCCCATTTTTTCCATCAATTTATTCCCAAGCCCGAGCCCACCTCCTCAATTTTCTCATTAAAAGAAATTCTTATGCTGGTCCCGGCCCCCTTATTCTATTTTCTTTAAATTCTTAAGTAGCTCAAACTAGCCCGGCCCCCTCATCTTGGTAATTTGTTATATTTCCATTTAAAGAACTCGGCCCGGCCCGTTTCTCCCTCACCAGCCCACACCATTTTCTTAATAATTCCTTAATTGTTTTTCCCGGCCCACTCCCCGCACCCGCGCCCGCTTCAATCTCGACCCGACCCGCTCCTATTCATCCCTCGTCTCCAACGGCTCTTTTCCCCAACTCCCGCTCGCGAGCGCGTTTCTCGCCTCCGCCGTCGCCCCCGCTCTCGCGACGTTACACCCACGACTCGCGCCCGCTCCATCATGGCTCACTTCTCTCTTCGCCCCTCTCTTCCATCACACCCTCTTACTCTTTCTCCCTCTCTCCTTTCTTCCACCTCTGTTCTCTCGTTCTCGAGCCACACCCACGCCCCCTACGTCGCCGTCACCTCACACCGAGCCGACCACCCCAAGCTTCACCAACGTCTCCTCCTTCCTCAACCCCACCTCGACTCCATGGTCGAGTTCCCGGCCAAGGCAGCTCCTTCGTAGCCAAGACAACACCCCGGCCGATCTCCCCTGCACCCACTCACCCGCACACCGAGCCCCTGCATCCGAGCTCGACCACCCCTGCCCGGCGCCGGCGAGCTCCTCGTCTCATCATCAATATCGTCGTCGTCGTCTTTCTCCTCACCATCTCTTTCCTTCTCTCTTGATCTCCTCATCTCAGATCTCTCTCGCTCACATCTCTCTCTCCCTAACTCTCAACTCTCTCTCTCTTCCTTCTGCCTACTCTCTCTTTTCTCACACTGCTCCCTGCTCTCTCTGCCTCTCACTCTGCATACACTTTCATTCTCTGTTTCACTCCCTTCACCTGCACTCTCCCCCTTCCTCGGTTTCTCTCTCTCTCTCTCCTCAGTTTCTCTGTCTCCCCTCTCTCTAACAGATCTCGTTTCTCTCTCTCTCTCTGTTTACTCTCTCTCTCTCTCTCCCTCTCCCTCTCATTTCTCTCTCTCTCTCTCTAACACACTCACCATCGTCATCATCACCCATCGTCGAACCCCTTGACGCACAAGAGCCAAGCTTCACAGCCGAGCCCCGACCACCAAACTGCGAGCCGTCGTTGCCGAGACTTGTGTTCGAGCCAAGTCTGGGGCCGAGCCGCGCGTGTGTCGCGATCGTGCCGTTATCACTGCCGAGCATCGCCAAGACGTCTCCAGGCAAGTTCTTTACTTGCTTACATGCTATATATCCTGGTTATAATCGTTAATTTCATAAATCATAGTGTACACTTTTGGATTAATATTGTACCATACCTGTTCGACATTTGTTCCCAATGAAAATACCCATCAAATTTGGCGGAACTAAACGGTATTGTTTGGCCCGTATAGATGTGAACTTAGTGTATGAATTTCGTTGGATAATTCGATCGTTAATGACCAAAACAACTACCCCCAAGGTTAACCGTAAAACTGTAATTCTATTGTACCTGAAAACCGTTAAATTCACCGTAAATCATATACATACTAGAATAGTACGTTCGAGGGCTAAAATCGAAGCCGACTTGACGAACTTTATCCCTATACCAGTTTCCTGACATTCCTGTATTTAAACCGTGATGATATTCGGATCGGAGTGCGACTCTGGACTGCAGTCCAGAGCGACTCCAGTCCTTACTTGCTGTTCCGTATTGGGTACCACAGGATTTCCTTAACTTGTAAGTTGCGGAACTCCGCTGTTTATTATAGATAAATCTGTTATCTAGACAACACAATTAGTTTCATCCTGTTTCGTTATCATTTACTATTTAATCTGTAATTTAAAAGATCGGGACGCATAACAGTTCCAACAGAATCAGAATTGTCATGTTAGGGTTAAACATTGTGTATCTCCTGACGTGCAGATGAGATTGAAGATCCGTCTATTGCGTTGAAAACTTTACTGAAAACCCTAGAATTCATCCAACTGTAGCGTTGCTAAAATCTGATCCCAACTGGGATCAAAATGCGTTGCGAAACGGACTTCTGATTCTGAAATTGGATTTCCAGCCGCGTGCGCTTAAAATGAAATGGTTATAACTATTGATCCTGGAACCCGATTGGCTTGAAACAAAATTCTATGGATGGATAACTGAACATACTAATTACTACCTATTTATCGTCTCGCCATATTATGTATGTACGTTTCATGATAAATCATGCAAGTGATAGACTATTGTTTTTATGACACCTTAATCGTGCTTATATACTGTTCACGCATCATATCATACCCATATCATTGTAGTGATAACCTAGTGATATCGTGCATTCACCCAGTGTTAGATTTTAGTGATGATTGTGGCAAGTACGTCAGTGTTCGTGTATTCGTGATTAAGTGAAAGTGATACGTACTCGTGCACAATCAGTGTCCCTTTTATTCTATTGCATTGTCGACGTCTGTGGGATGCGTGTACGTGTGACTATAAGTGGTATGGGACACTTATGGAAGCACTTGCACGGGTGTCACAGATAAGGCATCCGACACTGCCATTTATCTTAGGTATTAGTCGGGACGTGCTTGATGGAGGTCCTGCCTCCAATTCTAGCGCAGACTTGTCACGGATCGATTAGTATTTAAGGTTGTGGTTAGCGTTTGATGTAGACCACGGGGTGTGGGGTAGTTTAAGTGTGAGTTCAACAGAATCTCGGGAGTCCCATGCCGGCTTATATATTTAGGGAGTTATATGGAGATTTACATGGTACGTGATATATACACCGTGATATTCTTGTTACATGTTGGGCCCGTGGTCCCTTGCCCTTGGGTTCTACCCTTGGGTGGAGGACACTCGCGAGTGGTTGACTCTCACACTTGGACTGACGATAGGCTTAGTGACCTGTACAGTGAGACTTAGAGACTGATAGGGATACTGGCATTTAGATCCCTTCTATACTGTGTTGGCATACGTGACATATCATTATACTGCTTTACTGTTCCGCTGCATTGATTTCTGCACATTCATATTCATGCTGTCATTGATTTACTGTGATTCATATCTACTACCACTGTTAGAACTGTTGCTTGATTATATATATATTATATTGCTATTGTGTCGCTCTGACGACCTGAGTATGCATGCTCAGTGTGAAGAGAAGATTTAGCCTGGATCAGTGCATCACAGACTTCTTGAGTTGCCATTTCGAGTTACATTCGTTTGTTCCACTTCGGTCAGTTTATATTATTGTATCTTTCAGTTACTGTATTCCTCATTACCTGCGCATTAATTACTGTTTACCATGATAAACTAGAAGCCGAAGTGTGACTACGGCAGGATATTTCCTTGACCGTAGGAGCATGGCTGGCTTTGTCTACCCTTCGTATTCCGTATTTTGGGAAGCGGGGCGCGGGGCCTATTTCTATACCGCCCTATCGGATGGTCCCGACGGAGCTTGTAACAACCCTAAACTTTCTGTTCAATTTTTTTCAAAAATACAGAAAAGAGTACTTAAGCCTTAGCACAAGTTATAAGTTTGATTTGCTTTTGAACAGCAAGGAGGAGCTTGTAGCTCATTGGTATGACCTTGTATTGCTGAACCAAAGCACCACAGTTCAAATCCCATCAGCCACACATTCTTTTTATTTAAAATTCTTTTAATCTTTTAGAAGCTCAAGAGTCTACAGTGCACTACACATAATAGGGTAAGCTACAGAATAAAAAAAACGTGTCCACGAGGCTAGGCCAAGCGTCAGAGACACGTGGTGAAGACACGAGCCCCGACTCGCCCGACTCAGGCCGGCGAACCGCTTGACTCGGCCGGCGCCGCCGGTCTGACTCGGCCGAAACCCTAAATTTCTTTAACCCACTGCACCCTTTGGCCTACCTTACTCCCCCTGCACTGTTTAAATTCTCTGCAATTAACCAGAGAATTAAAATACCCCATTTTAATTCTTTTTAATGCAAATTTAAATACAATTTTTATCACACCCTTTCACTACCCTTAACCCTAGATTTTTCCTATAAATACTACCCTTCAAATCACCCCCCCTCACTCACAAATTGCTGCCCAAATTCTCAAGAAAATTCCAAAGACTTTTTGTGTGCAAGTGGAGTTGACAAAGGGCGAAGCTCCGACGAACTTCCGACGACGATCCGAGGAGATTCCGACGACGAAATAACGCACCGGCACCTCCTACCTCTTCCTCCTTCTCTCTTCTAGTCTAATAACCTGTAATTCCCTAATTCTTCTTCTTTTCTCTATTATAAAAATATTCAAAACTAAAACCCGACGGAAGCGGAGTTAATCCGACTTCCGATTCGGTTTTTCCCTAAAATGTTCTATTTTTTTTAAACACAATAATACCAAACTCTTATGTCATGACTATTAAACATTCACAAAGATAATAGAACATGTTTGGCATCAAAATAATAACCGTAGCAAGTTTTATTCCACTTTTATATTAAAATACCCTTATGTTTCATTTCGATATGCTTGGACTTTTTAAACCGTATTACCTTAAAAAACTCACGAGGTAATGACCTACCTCCTCACAATACTCATATATAATATAGCACGATAGAATTTGGGAACATAGATCTGAGAAAATACGACTTACATATAACTACCTTTAACCATTAAAACCTTTTTCTACAAGAAGTGTATTTTAACAAATTTTTGAAAATGCGTCTTTACAACCCATTTCGGGGAACCCGTTCGAGATGGTGCAGATTTCGCACATCCTCGGGCTTAACAGAGCAAGATGCAGACCTCCACAAGGAACACACGATCTCGAAAGATTTAAAATACAATTTTCTTTAGAAAATATGATTTTTATTATAAATAAAACTTATATTTTTAATAATATATATATATATATAATTAATATCAAAATATCTATTTTTTAATATTTATTATATTCCACATTTCCAAAATTCAAGAAAACACTCCATTTACAAGAAAATACCATACAATTCCAATATTACAAATAAATACCATATATTATGAAATTAGGTTTTATTTCACTAGAAATGTCACATTGATCAAAGAAACATTTATGAAAACTCTAAAACCGATAATAAAATACTTGAGGTGTATTTTGAAAATATAACAAAACTATTTTACATAAAACCCCTCAAGTTATACTAAATTACAATAAAAACCCTAGTAAACATAGGTTTAAGCGGGACCAGTCTCTTGAGCCTCAGGGAACCGGAGATATGGGTGCTTGCCTATTTCAGGTAGACAACTGTTCCCCTCCGAAAGACGCGGCGGAGACGCGATGTACGGCTTGCCTGAAATTCGGGGCAGATGCTAATTGGTGCTATCCGTCCACCTCTCCGAAGATGCCAAGTTGATTTATGGCACCATGTATCGAAGGTTTAAACGGATGCGACCGATGTAGCAGACTTCCTCAGATTCCCCCTCGTTTGAGGGGTTTTTGATTGTGGGGACGCTCTTCCCTGCAGACGCAAGCCCCTGCAGTTAATTACGCTACCGCATCGCGGTAACAACTTTCTCCTTCTCCAGATGGTCACTTCGTGTCGTGTATTTTTGTTTTATTTTTGGTTGCCCGTGGATTGTATACGGAGACTAATTTATGTTGTCGCCCGTAGGGCGTGGATTAGTCCAAATCCGTATCTTCTTAGATTTGGGTTTGGGGTTTTGGTTTAAGAATACGTTAGTCTCATTTGAGACTAAGATCAACTTAAACGTGAGTTAAGGATACGTTAGTCTAATTTCTAGACTAAGATCAACTTAACAGGATCATTTAGATCCAACAAGAGAGCATTTGGGCTCTATTGTTTAGTTTAGGGACACTGCGGTCGATTACCAGTTTAAGGACATGGTGGTCCATCGTTAGTTTAAAGACATCCCGGTCAAGGTTAAGGACATCATAGTCTGTGAGTTTAAAGACCTCACAGTCAAGGTTAAGGACATCATAGTCCGTGAGTTTAAAGACCCCACAGTCAAGGTTAAGGACATCATAGTCCATGAGTTTAAAGACCCCACAGTCAAGGTTAAGAACATCATAGTCCGTGAGTTTAAAGACCCCACAGTCAAGGTTAAGGACATCATAGTCCGTGAGTTTAAAGACCCCACAGTCAAGGTTAAGGACATCATAGTCCGTGAGTTTAAAGGCCTCACAGTCAAGGTTAAGGACAACATAGTCCGTGAGTTTAAAAACCTCACAGTCAAGGTTAAGGACATCATAGTCCATGAATTTAAAGAACTCACAGTCAAGGTTAAGGACATCATAGTCCGTGAGTTTAAAGACCTCACAGTCCAGTTTAAAGACGTCATAGTCTATGAAATGTGTGGTTGTCGGGACCCGTCACCTCTCTGAAGACGTTGAAGGATTACAGCGACAAATATCAGAGGAGTGAATAGATGTACCCTTGAACCAAAGTGGATTAAGTGATTTGTAGTCTAATTTGGAACTAAAATCAATTAAGTAGAATTATGAGCACATGGGCTCAGTTAAATCTGCATTGAGGACTTATGGCCAGCTTGGGCTAAGTCCAATTGGATTTGAAGTATTGGCCCTTTGTTGGACCATTAGACATTTGTCTGGGTTCAAGCCCATATTATTTAGCAATGTTAAATCAGGGTTTGAGGGCTCTGAGAACATTTTGTCCTTTCTTAGGCACTGACCATTCATCATGGCTCTGGAGTTTACTTTGAATGTCATGTGAAATGATCAAGTTTGGAGAACAAGGGTATATTTGAAGTTCAGTCAAAGGGGAATCCTGCCTCTGGAAAAACTTAGCCATTTTGGGCTAGGTTGGTTTTGAAATAGTGTTAACACTAGAAGGTATTTGACGATCACGTGTTCCCACGTGATGCGCTTTAAAAATAGTGTTAAACACTAAAAATGGGGTGGTCACGTAGGGTCACGTGAGGCGCCTGAGAATTGGGCCGAAACTCCTTTATTTTACCCTCAAAGCTGCAAATAAATGTTAAACACTTAGCTTTCAGGCCATCACGTGTGAGCACGTGAGGCATCTGAAGATTGGGCCAGATTTCCTTTTACTTTGTTCTGCAAATAAGTGTTAAACACTTTTTGACTTTCTGGCCATCACATGCGGGCACGTGATAAGCATTCATACACTGATTTGTTAAAGCATTTATTAGGGGTCACGTGGTAACACGTGTGAGCGCCCAGAGCCAACATTTCCTTTGCTTTTTCTTTCTGTGTTTTGGAGGTCACATGGGAGCACGTAAGGCGTTGCCTCAGAGCTTTTTCCTTCTTATTTTTGGGGATCTCTTCAGGGGGTCACGTGGGGCCACGTGACCTTAATTCTTTTCATCCAGAGAGATCTCTTAAGTCTCTTTATTTTTAAGAATTGAATTCTTTTATAGAGTTAAACCCTAATCATGATTTTGGAGGAATTAAATTCCTATATATGAAGAATTAAATTCTTATATAGAGTTAAACCCTAGTTCTGTCTTGAAGGAATTAAATTCCTATGATTTTGGGAGAATTGAATTCTCATGCAGGGTTGAACCCTAATTTTATCTTGGAGGAATTAAATTCCTATAACTTTGGGAGAATTAAATTCTCATATAGGGTTAAACTCTAGTTTTGTTTTGGGAGAATTAAATTCTCTAAACTCAATTCCCCCTCTAAGTTTCGGATCTGCATGGCAGGATCTCAACCCGATGAGAATTAAATTCTCAACTTATGGGGAGATGTGCTCTTTGCAGATCTTCAACCAGAGGAAGAACTAAGTTCTTTTGTGCAGAAGAGTTAAACTCTTAGATTTGAGAATTAAATTATCTGTTTAAAGTTTTGATCCCCTTTCTTTTCTCACCTAGGGTTTTCTTTCTTGAGAATTAAATTCTCCTCTTTTTTTCTCTCTGTTGTTGTTATCTCCCAAAAATAAGTAGATCCTTCTCTTCTTTTCTTGGCTCCTATTTATAGGAGAAAGAAAAAAATCAATTTGTTTTGTCAATCTTTCATTGAAAGATTTTAATTGATTTTGTAACCAACATGATCTTTTAGATCACTCAGTGAATTTTATTCACCATTGAATTTTTAATCCAAAAGATCTTTTATCTGTTATTCAAATTTCAGGGAAATCTTTTCTTGTATAGAATCTTTCTATAAACTGGTGATTTTTAATCACCATTGGATTTTTAATCCAACGGTGTTCCACTTTACAGAGCACAATCTTTTTGTCCGAAAGATTGAAAGAATTATTTTTCCCGTTAGGGTTTTTGATTTCCCTTAATTAGAATTTAATTCTATTATTTCAGAGATTTTAAGATCCCATCACATGTTGACACGTGACCCCCTCGATTAAGCATTTAATCCTGTTGTTTTAAAGAACTCAGGAATTATCACGTGTCAGCACGTGACCCTTTGTCACGTGTGAGCACGTGATGCCCCATTGGGGTTTTTCCTTGTTATTTTATTATACTTTTAATTCCTTTCAGTGAGTTTAAAGGCCCATCACGTGATGACACGTGACCCCATTTAATTATTTATTTATCCAGTGCCCACAGGCTTTGCCTGTAAATGGTCATGTGTGGGCACGTGATACCCGGTCACGTGTGAGCACGTGATGCCTCATAACTTTTGATCCCGGATGAATTATGAGGCCCATAATATATCAAATCGAAGGATTTTTCGAGATTCTTTCGATACCATCAGAATTTAGCTATTTCTCATTTGGGAGTTTGTCAAAATACAGCCCGGAAAATACTGGTTCGCATTTTCTTAAACGTATTGCTGCCATTTGATACGTTGGGCTCTTTTGCGCAAAAAAATTTTTTTGGCGGAAACAAATGCCGCCCACTATTTTGCCCACGTAAGTATATACGTGGGTGAAGTAGTGCAGAGTAATCCATAGCATATGACCAGTTTTGGGTTGGTATATAATCTTCAGGATTTTGATCTGAGAAGATAACGAGCGGACACAAGTGTCGTCATTTATCATTGACTCAAATCTCGACTCTTAAGGGATATAGTTCCAAACCCTCAGCTCCATGAGCCGCATCCTTCTATTTCTTTATGTTTTACTCTGGCATGAAGTAGGTTATATGCTTCATGAGTAATTTCTCCATTTTAGTGGCATGTAGATTTGGCAAGTGTGGCCCATAGATGGTCGATAACAGTTCATCTTGAACTCTTTATAAGGTAGCGATGGCTTAGGAAACAGGGTTAGGATCTGTTGCCTAAGACTTTTCAACTTTATGAGCCGTGAGGGTCTCATAAAGATTTTTTCTCCCTACGAGTCGAGAGAATCTCATAGGTATATTTTCTCCTTAGGAATCGTGAGGATTCCTAAGTGTGTTTTCTCTTGAGAGTCGTAAGGATCTCACAAGAGGATTTTCTTCCTTACAAGTCGAGAGGACTCGTAAGTGATTGATGAGTTGACCTACTTCTGAGTCAAAGCATTGCTTCAACAGGGAGGTCGAAGGTTGACTTTGGTTTGTCTGTGCATCGCCGAGTCATGGAACTGGGAACTTTGTCGTGGATCCGCTTTGCTGACGTTGTATATTCCTGCAGAGACACTGATTTCTTTGCGGATCAGCGCAAATCGAGATGCTCTCGTCAAGGACGCTGATTTTCCTGAATCAAGGTTTTTGCCAAGGACGCTGATTTCCTCGGAGTTGAAACGAACCGAGGTATTCTCGTAAGGATGTCCTATCGTCACAGTTAACCTCTGCTCTTTATGATAGAGGTCCGTTAGGGTTTGTGGTACTAGGGTTTTATCCGTCGTATCGTCGCGTTGGCTGATGTATTCCTCGATAGGCAATCTTGCTATTCGAGTTGCCTTGCGACTGTCGTGTCTCTGATCCCTTCGGGGGCTGGACAAGACGTCTTCAAGCAATCTTCCTAGGCAGTTTGACCGTCGGAAGAGCAAGCGTTAGGAGTTTTGCCATGCCGCTTTTTACTTGAGGTTAGGCTCATTTTGGAGAGCCCCGATGAGTCATAACCACTCCGCGCTGGTGTGGGATGATCTCCGATAGTCTTTCAGGTTTTATATGAGTTGCCGTCAAGACCATGAAGTTAGGAATTTGGCCTTCACATCGTTTGCTGGCACTGCGTCTGCTGTATCGAGACGAATGTCGTTGTTGTCTCTAGGTTGCATGTGAACCGTCGAGGTTTGGAACTAGGGATTTTGCCGTGGCTCCGTTGTTTGATTGTCGCGTCTGAGTCCTGTTGGAGGAAGAACGCTGGGGTGACATCTCGTCTGCTGTATCGAGACGAACGTTGAGGTGGTGACCACTCTACGCTGATGTGGGATGATCTCCAATAATCTTTCAGGTTTTATATGAGTTACCGTCAAGATCCTGAAGCTAGGAATTTAGCCTTTGCTTCGTTTACTTTGGCGTGTCCGAATCCTGTTGGAGGAAGGATGCCGTAGTGACATCTTGTCTGCTATCGAGACGAATGTTGAGGTGGTGACCACCCCGCGCTAACGTAGGATGATCTCCGATAGTCTTTCAGGTTTTATATGAGTTACCTTCAAGACCCTGAAGCTAGGAATTTGGCCTTCGCTTCGTTTGGTGGCACTACGTCTGCTGTATCGAGATGAATGTCGTGGTGGAGCTGGGATTTTGCCATCACTCTGCTTTGTTTCGACCATGGGGTCTTTCACTGACGTTGCATCTGCATCGTGCTGGATTGCGAGGGAATGTCGTTGTTGACATTGAGTCTGCTGTAACGAGACGAATGCTGAGGTGGAGCTAGGATTTTGCCGTCACTCAGCTTTGTTTCGACCGTGAGGTCTTTTGTTGACGTTGCATCTGCATCCTGATGGACCGCGAAGGAACGCTGTTGTTGACATCGCGTCCGCTGTAACGAGATGAATGCTGAGGTGGAGCTGGGATTTTGCCGTCACTCCGCTTTGTTTCGACCGTGAGGTCTTTTGTTGACGTTGCATCTGCATCCTGTTGGACTGCGAAGGAACGCCATTGTTGACATCTCGTATGCTGTATCGAGACGAATGCTGAGGTGGAGCTGGGATTTTGCCGTCGCTCCGCTTTGTTTCGACCGTGAGGTCTTTTGTTGACGTTGCATCTGCATCCTGCTAGACTGTGAAGGAACGCCATTGTTGACATCTCATCTGCTGTATCGAGACGAATGCTGAGGTGAAGCTGGGATTTTGCCGTCGCCCCGCTTTGTTTCGACCGTGAGGTCTTTTGTTGACGTTGCATCTGCATCCTGTTGGACTGCGAAGGAACGCCATTGTTGACATCTCGTCTGCTGTATCGAGACGAATGCTGAGGTGGAGCTGGGATTTTGCCGTCGCTCCGCTTTGTTTCGACCGTGAGGTCTTTTGTTGACGTTGCATCTGCATCCTGTTGGACTGCGAAGGAACGCCATTGTTGACATCTCGTCTGCTGTATCGAGAAGAATGCTGAGATGGAACTGGGATTTTGCCATGGCTCCGTTTGATGGTGTAACCTCTGTGTCATGCTGGAATGAGGTGGCCCACCGTTGTTGGTCTCCAGGCTGCAGATGTGGCCATTGAGATTTGGAACTAGGGACTTTGCCATGGTTCCGTTTCGTTGCGACTCTGAGATCGATTGTTGACGTCACGTCTGCATCTGGTTGGAGTGAGGAGAAACGCCGTTGGTGATCTCTAAGTTGTTGATGTTGACGTCGAGACCCTGAAGCTAGGGATCTTCCTTTGCTTCATTTGTTGACATTGTGTCTGCAATATTGCGACAAATGTCGAGATTGTCTCTAGGTTGTCTATGAACCGTCGAGATTTGGCTTCGCTTTCTGATGGAGCCTGTTGGGAAAGTATGGTTCCCTCTTTGTTTGTGCCCCTGGATTGTATACAGGGATCGATGTGATCTCACCTGTAGGGCATAACTTTCATTTTTTCTTTTATTCATTCATTTTTTTTCTTTCCGCGACACTCTATCATTTCAGCTTTTATATCGCGAAGGTCGCGATTGCCCAATCATTTCGGCTATTTTTCGCGGTGCCCAATCATTTCAGCTTTTTATTTTATTTTTACTCGCTGCTTTTTATTGCGAGTTGCCCAATCATTTCGGCTATTTTGCATGCATACATTTTTACTTGCTGACTTTGCTGTAAGTTGCCCCATCATTTCGGCTATTTCGTATGCATGTGTGGCTCACTAGCTTCTTGCTGCAAGTTTGGAATTAGACACCGATTTCGGCATCAGCACCGCTACAACTGGGATGTTCCCAGGAGCGAATCATCATTTGCCTCTATCGATGTCGGACAAAGGTGGCCTAGCGATCAGGGTAAAGATCCTGTCGACTAAGGCTTTTGACTTCATGAGCCGTAAGGGTCTCATAAAGGTATTTCTCCCTGTGGGTCGTGAGGATCTCGTAGGTGCGTTTTCTCCTTAGGAGTCGTGAGGATTCCTAAGTGCATGGTCTCTTATAAGTCGTAAGGATCTTACAAGAGTGCTTTTTCCTTACAAGTCGAGAGGACTTATAAGGGTTGTTCACGGTGTAAACATATCCCTAGTCACGGATAGGACTTTGTTAGGGAAATGTTTATTCGCGCCCGTGGATTTTATACAAGGGTCAATACTGGACCGCTTATAGGGTAGTATTGAAGGTTGTGAGGGCTGCTTAAGAACAGGTTCAGATCTCTGTAGCTTAAGACTTTTGAATCTTATGAGCCGTGAGGGTCTCATCAGAGGGTTCTCCTTACAAGTCATGAGGATCTCGCAAGTGTGTTTCTCCTTAGGAATCGTGGGGATTCCTAAGTGTGTTGCTCCCTTGTGAGTCGTAAGGATCTCACGCAGGTGGTTTCTCCTCACAAGGTCGAGAGGACCTTGCAAGTGTCCTTTAACGAGCTTGCGCTCTTTCGGGTTTTCACAAACACTCGCCGGTAGCCCTACTGTTTTTACTCACGGAGCCCTCCCGGGTTTTCATCCGTGCCCATTTTGCTTATGGACATACCATTTTTTTTTGTTTTTTTAACGAGTCTGCGCCTTTTCGGGTTTTCACAAACATCGTCGGTAGTCCTGCTGTTTTTACTCATGTAGCCCTTTCGGGTTTTCATCCGTACCCATCTCGCTTGTGGACGTACCCCCTTTTTTTATTTTTTTATTTTTTATTTTTATTTTTTTTTACGAGTCTGCGCCCTTTCGGGTTTTCACAAACATCGTCGGTAGTCCTGCTGTTTTTACTCACGGAGTCCTTTCGGGTTTTCATCCGTGCCCTTCTTACTTGTGGACGTACCCTTTTTTTTTGCTTTTTTTTTACCACGTCAGCCTGGGGATGCCGCAGGTTGGTAGTAGTTTAACGACGTTTTGGTCATTTGTCAACGTACTATTACGCAGCTAGATTTTGTGCCGGAGGTAGATAGAGAGTGCTGATGGAGATTTCTTCGTCAGAGTCGCTTCCAAAGGTGATAACTTGCGATCCCTTTGTGTCGACTATGCGACAGTTGCCAGCAGCTCTTTCGCGCTCATCTGTCGTGCTTTTCTGTTCCCGACGAGCCTTGTGCTTTACTCGCTGAACGTGTCGTCGATGGGCAACATATCCCTGCCACCAATTTTTAAAGGCTATGCACTCCTCGGTGGGGTATGCAATCCTCTGATGGTATAGGCAGAAATTAGGATGTATGTCCGCTTCATCAAGACGTATATTGACAGGGGAATTTCCTTTGAGAGAGGGCAACTTCATTCCTATTGCCAGGGCCCTAGCGAATTGATTCCTTACTTTAAACTTGCTTTTGCTGGTGATAAGGATGCTTTGCTCCGGTCGGGGTGTCTCGACCTTTTCCTCCAGTCGTCGGCGTTTGGCACTTTCAAATATAGCCAGTTCACGCTCTCGATTGGCTTTGCTTTCCTGACGGGCTTCGTTTAGGAATGCATCAATCATTTCGTCTGATGGTCCTAGAAGTTCAGGCTCAGGATTTGCCCCTGGTTTTTCTACATCCAAAGCTTCTTCACCGTTTATTAACGAGTGAGAGATCACATGACAGCTTGCCACATAATCCTCAGACTCATCCGACGAGTCTTCTCCATTATCATTATCTTTGTCCACAAGGATGTGGGTGAGAAATTCTTGGAGTGTGACCGGGGTCCGCGCCTTCTGATTATATTCTTCCAACGTGTCAATCTGTTTTTGCAGGTCTGTACGCTTGTCACCAGGATTCACGGGCTTTTTGGTCTTCTTCTTCTTCTTCGAAGACTTTGACGGTTGGGTGTGAGCGCTCTGACCATCACCACCAGTTTTTGGAGTTGGGCACGGTTTCAGCATTCCCTCGATGATCTCGGGTTCCAGTGGATTTTTCCACCTGATCGCCAGGCATGTTTGGAGATCCTCCAGCATTCTTTTCGTCTTGGCTGAAAGAACGTCCTCCGATGGGGCTTCCCTTATGAATGAGCACGATGCCCCCGGCATGTCCACCTTTTTAGGGGCGTGAGGTTGTGGTGGGTTTACCTTCCAATTTTCGGATAATCCGAACTTGCCTTGTTGGTATTGGTCCTCCATCCAGCCTTTGAAGACGAAACAATCTTCGATTGGATGGCTTACTGCTTGGTGGTAAGGGCAGTAATTATGATTGTTGACATTGCCTGGCTGCAACGGACGTTTTGGATCCGGCAGATTGATGAGTTTGTTGCGCACTGCCAGCTTGAACAGTTTCCTCGTTTTATCCTGGGGAAATGAGTAAGGACGTCCCAGTCTCTCCTCGAGGGATGGGCGTGGACGCACGTTGTTTTGGAGAACAACCGGCTTTAAGTTGCTCGGCCGTTGTTGAGTATTGGCAACGAAGGTTGCTTTCCCTTTGCCCTTTTCATTCCAAGGTTCTGTCTTTGAAGAGGAAGGCCTATGGCCCATCTGGTCCATTTGGGCCAGCTTGTCAATCAAGGCCTGGAAGGTGGTCGGCTTGAAGAACATCATGAATTGGGATATGGTCGCTTGAGGGTCAAGAGTACCCACGAACATGCCTACCGCAGGCGCTTCTTCGATGCGCTGCTCGCACTTCGACCATAGATTACACCACCGTATCACATACTGGACCCATGTTTCTCCCGGTTTCACCCTGGCATTGATCAGTGCCATGATTGGGGTGTGTTCGCTAGAGCTTGCGAAACGCCGAGTGAATAGCAACTCCATTTCTGTAAACGTTTTGACGAAGTCGTCGGGAAGCTCTGAATACCATTCGAAAGCTGTGTCCGACAAGCTGCCGACGAATTGTCGAAGCAACAGTTTATCATCGCCCCCGGTGTTTTCGCAAAGAGCCCTGAATTGAGCGACATGTTGATGTGGATTCCCCGTCCCTTTATATACATGGAACTTAGGAATCGTATATCCCGGCGGGTAATTTATTTGGTCATACCAGCTCGGATAGGGTCGTCCAGTATTGACAACTTGGCCAGCCGTTTCGTTCACTCGGTGAGCTCGTATTTGCTGAGCTATATAATCATCGAGTGTGGCCTTGGAGATGGTTTCCTCCTTGGCTGCTGAAAGAGCCGGAGGAGGAGTAGATGTCTCCCCTCTATCGTCTTCAACAATGATCGGAGGGTCTTCAGCTGGAGGTTCCAACTGTAGCATCATCCCTACCATGTCTTGGAAGAGAAGCGCCGTTTGTTTTATATTAGCCGCTTGTTCTGTTGCTTCTCTGTCCTTCTTTTCGAGGACTCTGCGTAGGAAGTCAGCGTCAGTTTCTTGTTCGTGACGCTATTCTGATAATGCCTCCGGGCTTTCTTTTGGCTCGGTAAGTGCGGCCATTGTAGTCAGCATCTCTTGAAGCTTCTGCTGTTGCTGTTCTTGAGCCCTTGTTATTGATCGGGTGAGCGGTCGGTGACCCGTCGAAGTGCGGCTTTCCTCTTTTCCGGAAGCCATATAAACAGTATGCACCGTTATGCCCCCGGACTTGGGGCGTTTGTGCTCGGCGCTTTTACGGTTCGCCATGTTCACAGGGGCTTTTTGCGGCCTCCTTTTCTTTTGAGTGGTTGACGTTGAGGGAGCCGTTCAAGTGGGCACCCAGACGGATGACATTTTCTGTGGTTTGACAGGACGGTTCTCTTCCTACTGGACCTTCAGCTTTTTCTGTCGGCGAGGATGGTCTTGATCAATCACCGACTCCTGGACCCGTCTCCAGACTTTGTAAACTTTGGAGGACAGCCGTTGAGGGGGCTGCTCCGGCTTTGTTTCTGTAATATTCTCTACCGGTTGAGGAGATCTCTTAAGCACGGCGGTAGGAGAGTTCCTGCGCACCTTGTTTAGCAATTCAAAGTTGTTCCCGGTTGGAACAGCAGCATTGACTTCTACCGTTGGGACTGGTGGAGTTAGCCCAGAGGGGGAGTTACCCCCAGCTTTCCTTACTCAGCGCCAGTGGCGACGTCGAGCGTGTCGAGCCGATGGTGTTGGTTCGGTGATGGGGATGGCTTTGTCATGTCCCCTGTTCTGGTGAGGCGTTGCTGGTACCAGCCTCTTGAAGACCGAGGTTCGTTGAGCAGCAATATCCCATCTGTCAAAGACAGACCTTTGAGCAGGAACGGGGGCCGGAACAGTCAGTCTTATGAAGACCGACCCTTTGGCAGGAGAAGCCGCCTTGACGACTTCAGGAGCAGGGATGGCTATCCTTTACGGAACAACTTTTTTTGGTATTGCAGGCCTCTTCATGGGCCCACATGAGTTTTGGCCCAGTTTGCTGAAAGCTGAGGTATTGGACTTGGGCGACCCGTTGAGAGGGGCCGCGGTAGTTGTAAGCCGATTAAAGACCGAGTTCTTTGGAGCTTCTTGCGATGACATTGGAGCATTGAAGCTCGTCGGTGGGAGCATGGTCCCAAAGAACAGCCCAGTGGTGGTCTGAGTTACCCGTTCCACTGGCATCTTGAAAAAGGAGGCCGCTTAAGGCCCGTAGGTCACTCCTCCGGCGTGGATGGAGTGGGAGTTGTTGTAATGAGTGCAGTTTGAAGCCATTGATCTTCTATTTTCTGCACGGAGCAAGACACCAAATCTAAGTACCTCGAATCTACAGGAAACCATAGCAAACCGTGATTCGTTCGCAAACACGATGCACGAAGTGTGGAGTGGAAAGAGGAAAAGGTCCCACCGGGCGTGCCAGAATCTGTTCCCCTCCGAAAGACGCGGCGGAGACGCGATGTACGTCTTGCCTGAAATTCGGGGCAGATGCTAATTGGTGCTATCCGTCCACCTCTCCGAAGATACCAAGTTTATTTATGGCACTGTGTATCGAAGGTTTAAACGGATGCGACCGATGTAGCAGATTTCGTCAGATTCCTCCTCGTTTGAGGGGTTTTTGATTGTGGGGACGCTCTTCCCTGCAGGCGCAAGCCCCTGCAGTTAATTACGCTACCGAATCGCGGTAACAACTTTCTCCTTCTCCAGATGGTCACTTCGTGTCGTGTATGTTTGTTTTATTTTTGGTTGCCCGTGGATTGTATACGGAGACTAATTTATGTTGTCGCCCGTAGGGCGTGGATTAGTCCAAATCCGTATCTTCTTAGATTTGGGTTTGGGGTTTTGGTTTAAGGATACGTTAGTCTCATTTGGAACCAAGATCAACTTAAACGTGTGTTAAGGATACATTAGTCTAATTTCTAGACTAAGATCAACTTAACAGGATCATTTAGATCCAACAAGAGAGCATTTGGGCTCTATTGTTTAGTTTAGGAACACTGCGGTCGATTACCAGTTTAAGGACATGGTGGTCCACCATTAGTTTAAAGACATCCCGGTCAAGGTTAAGGACATCATAGTCCGTGAGTTTAAAGACCTCACAGTCAAGGTTAAGGACATCATAGTCCGTGAGTTTAAAGATCCCCCAGTCAAGGTTAAGTACATCATAGTCCATGAGTTTAAAGACCTCACAGTCAAGGTTAAGGACATCATAGTCCGTGATTTTAAAGACCTCATAGTCCAGTTTAAAGACGTCATAGTCTGTGAGTTTAAAGACCTCACAGTCAAGGTTAAGGACATCATAGTCCGTGAGTTTAAAGGCCCCACAGTCATGGTTAAGGACATCATAGTCCGTGAGTTTAAAGACCTCACAGTCAAGGTTAAGGACATCATAGTCCGTGAGTTTAAAGACCTCACAGTCAAGGTTAAGGACATCATAGTCCGTGAGTTTAAAGACCTCACAGTCCAGTTTAAAGACGTCATAGTCTATGAAATGTGTGGTTGTCGGGACCCGTCACCTCTCTGAAGACGTTGAAGGATTACAATGACAAATATCAGAGGAGTGAAGAGATGTACCCTTGAACCAAAGTGAATTAAGTGATTTGTAGTCCAATTTGGAACTAAAATCAATTAATTAGAATTATGAGCACATAGGCTCAGTTAAATCTGCATTGAGGACTTATGGCCAGCTTGGGCTAAGTCTAATTGGATTTGAAGTATTGGCCCTTTGTTGGACCATTAAACATTTGTCTGGGTTCAAGCCCACATTATTTAGCAATGCTAAATCAGGGTTTGAGGGCTCTGAGAACATTTTGTCCTTTCTTAGGCACTGACCATTCTTTATGGTTCTGGAGTTTATTTTGAATGTCATGAGAAATGATCAAGTTTGGAGAACAAGGGTATATTTGAAGTTCAGTCAAAGGGGAATCCTGCCTCTGGAAAAACTTAGCCATTTTGGGCTAGGTTGGTTTTGAAATAGTGTTAACACTAGAAGGTATTTGACGATTACGTGTTCCCACGTGATGCGCTTTAAAAATAGTGTTAAACACTAAAAATGGGGTGGTCACGTAGGGTCACGTGAGGCGCCTGAGAATTGGGCCGAAACTCCTTTATTTTACCCTCAAAGCTGCAAATAAGTGTTAAACACTTAGCTTTCAGGCCATCACGTGTGAGCACGAGAGGCATCTGAAGCTGGGGCCAGATTTCCTTTTACTTTGTTCTGCAAATAAGTGTTAAACACTTTTTGACTTTCTGGCCATCACGTGCGGGCACGTGATAAGCATTCATGCACTGATTTGTTAAGGTATTTATTAGGGGTCACGTGGTAACACGTGAAAGCGTCCAGAGCCAACATTTCCTTTGCTTTTTCTTTCTGTGTTTTGGAGGTCATGTGGGAGCACGGGAGGCGTTGCCTCAGAGCTTTTTCCTTCTCATTTTTGGGGATCTCTTCAGGAGTCACGTGGGGCCACGTGACCTTGATTCTTTTCATCCACAGAGATCTCTTAAGTCTCTTTATTTTTAAGAATTGAATTCTTTTATATGGTTGTTCCCCTCCGAATGACGGCGCGACAGGGACGTCTTGCCTGAAATTCGGGGCAGATGCTAGTTGGAACTATCCGTCCACCTCTCCGAAGATGCCAAGTTGATTTATGGCACCATGTATCGAAGGTTTAAATGGATGCGGCCGATGTAGCAGACTTCGTCAGATTCCTCCTCACTTGAGGGGTTTTTGATTGTGGGGACGCTCTTCCCTGCAGGCGCAAGCCCCTACAGTTAATTACGCTACCGCATCGCTGTAACAACTTTCTCCTTCTCCATATGGCCACTTCGTGTCGTGTGTGTTTTTTTGTGTTTGGTTGCCCGTGGATTGTATATGGAGACTAAGTTATGTTGTCGCCCGTGGGGCGTGGACTAGTCCAAATCCTTATTATCTTAGATTTGGGTTTGGGGGTTTGGGTTTAAGGATACGTTAGCCTCATGTGAGACTAAGATCAACTCAAACGTTTGTTAAGGATACGTTAGTCTAGTTTTAGACTAAGATCGACTTAACGGGATCGTTTAGATCCAACAAGAGAGCAATTGGGGGCCCTATTGTTTAGTTTAATGACATTGCGGTCGATAGGTAGTTTAAGGACATTGCGGTCCAATGTTAGTTTTAAGACGTTACGGTCAAGGTTAAGGACATCATAGTCCATGGATTTAGGGACTCCACAGTCCATCGTTAGTTTTAAGACATCACGGTCAAGGTTAAGGACGTCATAGTCCGTTGTAGTTTTAAGACATCCCGGTCAAAATTTAGGACATCATAGTCCATTGTTAGTTTTAAGACATCCCGGTCAAGGTTAAGGACATCATAGTCCATGAGTTTAAGGACCCCACAGTCCATTGTTAGTTTTAAGACATCCCGGTCAAGGTTAAGGACATCATAGTCCATGGGTTTAAGGACCCCACAGTCTGTATCAATGTGTGGTTGTCGGGACCCGTCACCTCTTTGAAGACGTTGAGGAATTACAACGACAAATATCAAAGGAGTGAAGAGATGTACCCTTGAACCAAGGCAGATTAAATGATCTGTAGCCCAATTTGGAACAAAGACCGATTAATTATATTATAAGCCCATTGGCTCAGTTAAATTTGAATTGAGGACTTATGGCCTTCTTGGGCTAAGTCCAATCATATTTGAAATATTGGCCCTCTGTTGGTCCATTAGACATATTCAATTGCAAGGGAGGCTTTGCCTCTAGAAACTTAGCCAATTAGGCTAAAACTAGTGTTAAACACTAAAGACCAACAGTGTTGAACACTGGGAATAAGATTAGAAAATTAGTGTTAAACACTAAAAAAAGTTGTGATTCTCAGATTAGTGTTAAACACTAACAAATAACAGTGTTAAACACTGGCAACAGATTAGTGTTAAACACTAAAAGAGGGGGGATCACGTGGGAGCACGTGATAGCATAAAAAGGTGGGGCCAGATCCCCTTCAGTTTGTTCTGCAGATAAGTGTGTAACACTTTTGATTCTCACAGCCACCACATGCGGGCACGTGATGGGTGCTCATGCCTTGATTTATTAGCATATTCATTAGAGATCACGTGATGACACGTGAGGGCGCCCAGCGCTTGCTTTTTCTCCTCTGTCACGTGGGGGCACGTGTGGCGTTGCCTCAAAGTTCTTTTTCTGTGGATCTTTACAGGGGTCACGTGGTAGCACGTGACCCTGATTCTTTGCTTGTTTAAAGATCTGTTCATCTTTTAAGAATTAAATTCTTCATAGGGTTAAACCCTAGCTATAACTTTAGAGGAATTAAATTCCCACTTTCTTTTTGAAGAATGATATTCTTGGATAGGGTTAAACCCCAATTTACATTCTGTAGGAATTAAATTCCCATATATGTGAAGAATTAAGTTTTGGCATAGGGAATTAAATTCCTGTAAGTTTTAAGAGAAATAAGTTCTCAATTAGGGTTAAACCCTAGTTCTGTCCATTTTGAAGGAATTAAATTCCTATAATTTTGGAGAATTGAATTCTCATATAGGATTAAACCCTAATTTTATCTTGAAGGAATTAAATTCCTATAACTTTATGAGAATTAAATTCTCAGAACTCAATTCCTCCTCTATATTTTAGATCTGCATGGCAGGATCTCGACCCAATGAGAATTAAATTCTCAATCTATGGGGAGATGTGCACTTTGCAGATCTTCACCAGAGAAAGAACTAAGTTCTTTTCTTAATAGAAGAGTTAAACTCTTTATTTTTGAGAATTAAATTCTCTTTTTGAAGCCTTTTTCCTCTTTCTTTTCTTACCTAGGGTTTTTCTTTTCAGAGAATCAAATTCTTCCTTCTGAATTTTCAGGATTCCAAGGCTCTATATCTCTATCTCTGTATATATTTGTATCTCTCTGTATCTCTCTGTATATAAAACTCTCCCATTTGGCTCCTATTTATAGGAGAAGGAAAAGAATCAATCTGTTTAGTAAATCCCTCATTGAAAGATTTGATTTGTTTATTGAGAGATTTGATTTATTTTCATCATTGATCTGGGCCTTTAGATTATTAGGTGAATTTTACTCACCGTTGGATTTTAAATCCAAAGATATTTCTTTGTTATTTCGGTGAGATTTGGGAGAAATCTTTCCATGTCCAAGATCTTTCCATAAATTGGTGATATTTAATCACCCTCGGATTCTCAATCCAATGGTTTTACATAATTCTTCTCTATTTTGGAAAGATTTAAATGATCTTATTCAGAATTTAATTCTGTTGAACAGCAGGGCTTTTAAAGCCAGTCACGTGCGGCCACGTGACCTCCGGTCACGTGTGAGCACATGACCCCCCTGAACTCTTTCTCCTCTTTTTTGCTCTGTTCTTTGCCGCTGCTTAACCATCGCGTGCCAACACGTGACCACTGATTACGTGTGACCACGTGATGCCTCTTCTGAAGCTTTTCCTGATTTTAAATCAAGGAACAAATGCCCCCACAGCGTTGCTCTCACGTGTTTGCACGTGAGTGCAACGCTGTCACTTTTATGACCGTTGGATCTGCCTTGGGAGTAGGGTAGATGAAACATTTTACATCCCATCCTATAAATGCCCATGTCCTTTCAGAAGAGCCTCCACTTTACTCATCTTCCTCCTTGCGAACTTTTCCCTTTGAGAATTTAATTCTCCTTCTCGGAGCTTAGTTCTCTGTTCCAAAATTTTCAGAGTTTAACTCTGTTCAAAAGACTCTTTCTTCAGGTAATGATTTTTGAACGATCGAAGAATCCTCACAGAAACCTTCACTTGATTTTAAATCCGCACCAAGGGTTTTCCCTTTTAACAAGAACCCATTTTTTCTTTAAGTTCTTCAACAGAAATATAAAACCATTTAATCTTCAACAGTAGGTCTCTTTAGGGTTCATCTGATCTTTTAGGGAGATGATGATGTTGGTTGCTTTTTATGGAATTTAATTCCATCCCCAAGGAGCTTCGGCTCTGGAACAGAACTTTTCTAGGAATTTAATTCCCTTTTTAAAAAAGGAATTTAATTCCTACGAAGAACTAAGTTCTTCCTAGAGAACTTCATGGGTTTTCCTGCCCTGAGTCATCTTCTTCACAATCTAGAAGAAGTTTGCACTATTGGTCTTTGGGAATTTAATTCCCTTGATTCTGTTTGATTTACCACGGAGTCCAAGAGGGATCTGTCTTTTAGGGGAATGTGTAGGGTCACTTGAAACTCACTGCCTATTTATGAGAATATTCCCTTTGTCTCATTATAATTGCTGTGCTTCATCATTAGCCAGCCGCCATCTTGATTTCGTGGGGCCCACATGTTTTGTAACAAACAAGTCCCCTGTCGCTTTCTTCCACTGTCTTTTTTTTTTATATATATGCATTCGTAACCATATATATATATATATATATATACATACATTGTCGGCCTCGCTTTAATAGTTTCCCCTTATTCTATTTCAGGTGCGATGGCTTCCGTTCCGTACTTTCCTTTCACTCGCTCGGAGGCCGCTTTTCCTCAGTCACCATCCGATGAGGAAGCGATGGCAATGATCAGGGCGCATGACCCGAACTGCACTAGCTTACTTCTATGGGGTCGCCGGAGTTTCCTCTGCGAAATGCCGACAGAGCCCACCTTCCCGTTCTTGCCGATGGATCCTCCGAGGACGGTTTTCGCTGTGGAGATGCCAAATTGGACTCCAACGGGGCGGCTCGAGCCTTCGACAACTGGTATCCCGAACCATCCGATCCCAGCTATAGATATTCTGGGCCGATGTATTTGCCAGGGTGAGGCCCAACCATGGGGGCAAATCTATAAGATAGGGCTTACCCCTCGACACCCCACGGGCTACCTTCTCTGGGCTCGCTACATCTTTCTGCTCATCGTGCGCGGCTGCAGAAGGTCGGGCTTTACCAGGTGATATATGCGTCGCTCTTTCACTACCAATCTCCGCATGTCTGGTGGGTTAAGGTGTTCTTGAACCAATGGAATCTCCCCACCAACACTTTTATTCTAGGAGACCGCGAGGTCTTGATCTCTCTGGCAGAATTTTATGAAATCTCGGGATTGCCAATCAGGGATACCCATTATGAGGAGTTGCTGCCTCCTGACGAGTACGTCTTTGAGCCCGAGCCTGCACCGGTTGATGGCTTGTCTGCTGAGAACGCCGTCCGCCATAAGCGTCCCAGCTTGATCAAGGCGCTGGGTATCTTTGACCGATTGTTCACCGAATCTGAGGAGCAGGGCATTACTTTTAAGAGCTTCATTGCCTGCTTCCTTCGCGAGGACGTCCTGTCAAAGACAACTCCGAAGTTCGCCAACATCAAAGACCCCTTTGGGTTTGGTCCGAAGAAGCTGCCGACCACTGAATCGGATCTACCACAGTACTACATCCCCATTATGTCGCCGATGTCTTTTGAATCCATTGCAGCTCCCGGCATGGATGAGGAGACGTTCTTCGTGGGGTTTGTCAGTGTCTGGCTCAGTTGGTTTGTCATCCCCATGCATCGCCGCTTAATGAGAGCCTCGGTTATCTACCCGGCTCATTGTATCGCTGAGGGGACGCGGTTGGCCATCGGCATCCCGGCGCTGGCGCATCTGTATCACGGGTTAGGCGCTGCGGCTAATACCTCGACTCCTGGCGTGAATGTAGTAAACTTTTCTCTCCATTATTTCACGTCTTGGATCGAGATGCATGTGTTAGGGGCTTTTGCTATCCATCAGAGGCCCGCATTTTATGATGCTTACACCTTTCCGCGACTTATGCTATTGGTGGATGCTTTTGCTCCTGACCCGACTCAATTCGGGGCTATTCGGACGCTGATTTCTCCTTGTGCTACTGCTAGCGGGTTGGTATTCACTGATCGGGTCTTATCTTCTCTATCGGGTTCAGCTCAGCCACTTTGGGACCGGTCAAAAGATAACGTGCCCTCTTTGAGGCCCCGGGAGGCCGTGCACTTATACGCAATCAGACCGGGCTACCTGGTATTTCGTCAGGATAGCGCGGCCCTTTTCATGCGATACAATCCGCATCGCTTTGCCCGGCAGCTCAGCTACGATCAGGGCGTCCCTTTTGAGGCTTTCATAGTCGCGCCGGTTCCTTCGCCCGAAGCCATTCGAGATGCCGCCCATCATTTTGTGAGGTTGAACACCGGCTCCCAGTTCATGATCCCCGATGCTGATTACATGCCCTGATGCGTAGGGTCGTTTACGGGCTGGTATCTCTATCGGGCCAACCCGATTATTCTTGAGGAAAGAAGGGTACTCCTTGACCATGGTGCTCCTACTCGGGTTCTGGTCACAGGAGCTACGCTGCGACTGCGCGCGCCGGTCCATTTTCCTTTGAGGGATACCGGTGTTGCGCTCATTCCGGGGGAGTCGGGGGTGGATCTTACCCCAACGGCTGGTATGCCATTGGGTACCCGGTCGCGGGGTAAACGGGCTCCGGTAGCAGCACCACCACCCACGGCAGCACCACCACCCGTGGCATAGACAATGGTGGTGTCATCCTCGGTTGTGGCACCAAGCGAGGGTGATAGGGATGAGGGTGTTGAAGGTGATGTGGGCCGGCACCGCACTAAGGCTCCACGAGGGAAGAAAGGGTCGTCTTCGGCGGCCGGTTCTGGATCTAAGAGGCGGAGGAGGGTGGCCACCAACTTACTTGATTCTTTAACGGAGTCTGAGCCCATACTTCCAGATGAGCCGTTGGTCATGCAAGAGTCGGACGCTGGTCTTCTCTTCCTGGGCTCGGCTGCCGAGGAAGCCGCACAATTGGCTGAGGCCATAAGACGTTCTAAAGATGAGTCTCAGAACACAAGGGTTCCGAAGAAACCCTATCCTGCCGTGATCTTCTATGAAGACCCCTCATGGATCCGGCGACGGTTTATTGGCCCTTTGGAGGAATGGGGAGAACGGGCCCTAAAGCAGGCTGCTTCGGAGGATGCCGCGGATGCACTTTCCTTATGGACCGGCGGCCACGAGTCCACCTACAAACCCCGGCGAGCACACCTCCTTGAGAAGGAGCATCAGCTTGAAGAAACCATATTGAAGGCTTCGTTACGTATTGGTATGTTTTTATACTTCTTTGTAGCATTTCAGATTGTTTATACCTGTATGCATCCTTATTCTTTCGTGAATTGTGCAGAGTCTTCAGCGATAGGGGAGGTCCCTACGGGCTTGTTGAAGATAAAGCCTGTTGACGTCCCCAATGAAGCATTGCTCGATGTGGAGGGGGTCGATGATGCTGCGCTTCTCACGATAGAGCCTCCTGTGGCGGTTGTTGATCCTGGAGCACTTGCTTCTTTGGGGGAGGCACCTTTGGTAGTCTCCGTCCCACCGGCTCTTCCTGAGGCCGTTCCCGAGGCTGGGGTGGAGGTAGTCAGGACCAGGCTGGGGTGGAGGTAGTCAGGACCATCCTCCCTTCGTTGGAACCCGAGGCCACGGCGGAGGCCGCTGAAGCTGCTATCCTCCCGGCTCAGAATGGGAGGAGTGTCGAAGGTAACCTTCTACATTTTAACTTAGCGATCTTTCTATTATCTGAACTCTTTTGTTTTTTCAGAATTGCGCGGACTAGCGGCCTCTATTGCCGATCTGTCTCCCCGGCAATCCTTTCAGTGTCTGCTGGAGATGGCCGCTCCGCAGGCGATATCTCCTCAACGCATTGTCCTCTCATCTGGACAAGGTTAGCGTCGTTCTCCATTTTTTATTATAGCATCGTTGTTATTTTGCGGAATGGCATTGATGTCTTTTACAGTTTTGGAAGCCGATGACGAGGTCGGGGTTATTGAAGGGCCGGAGGAATCTTCACCTCCTACTTGCATGACCGTAGGTAAGTGACGTTTCAATATGGTCCCACTTGTTCCTTTGTTTAAGAGTTTCATTGACACTCTTCAAATCTGAACCGCCTTGCCAGCTCCCGCAGCGCTGGAATCGCATATCGCCATGCCGCCCGGCCCTTATGCTCTGCGAGCTTCAAAACGCTTGGCCCAATTAAGCCTTGTCTCCCTGTCATCTTTGATCGAGGAGCTCCGTGCTGGCAGCGCAATCACAGATGAAGCATTTGCTGCTGAAGCTAATGGTTCTCTTCCTTTTCTTGCCACCTACCATAGCGAGGCGGTGGTGCGAGTCTGGGTGGAGTTCTGTCAGCAGGTGGAGGCTTGCTTGCATGCACTTGAGTGTTCCCACCTTTCTTCGGAGGCCGTGGTTGCAAAGGCGGACTTGCGGGGGCTGATAAAGCGGTGCGCGGCAAACATGGTATCATGCGAGAAGAGGCTCGTCCGCAAATTCTCAGAGAGGGAGCTGGCCTTTAAGGCGCTGAACGAGCTTCAAGCCAATCTTACAGCCAAAGCCAACAAGGCGTATGATCTCTAGCGAGTGCTTCAGGAGTCTATCAAAGAGGTGGTGGCCCTCGATAAGGCTGTCGTGTTCACCCGCGAAAGGGTCGAGGCCCACAAGGCTACCGAAAAAGAGCTCGAAGGTCGGCTTGCCTTGTATCAGGCCCAGCAGGCTCAGGTGGAGGCCCGCCTTCTGGCGATACTGAATCATGAAGCCGTGACTCAGCAGAAGAAGGATGAGCTAGTAAAATTGCTAAATCGCCCGCCGGCTTGAAGACTTGTATCTTTTCCTTTCTTTTTGTACATACTCCTGAATGGGAGTATATTCTTTTTTTTTATGAATTGTATTTTGTATCCATTTTGGTTTATGAATAAAAGACATATTTTTCTTCTCAATGGTGTGTCCCTTTTTATTGAATGTGTTCTGCGGACAATTTATCTTGGTCTCCTTGCAGGGTAGCGATGGCTTAGGATTCAGGGTTAAGATCTGCCTCCTAAGACTTTTGAGCTTTATGAGCCGTGAGGGTCTCATAAAGAGTTTTTCTCCCTACAGGTCGAGAGAATCCCGTAGGTGTAAGTTCTTCTTCAGAATCGTGAGGATTCTTAAGCGGGTTTTCCCTTGGGAGTCGTAAGGATCTCACAAAAGAGTTTTCTTTCCTATAGGTCGTGAGGACCCGCAAGTGCTGGGTGCGGTCGCCCTTGTCCGTATTTCATGGGGTCAGGGGTTGCTTTGGAATGTTTTCCAGGGTACCGTAGTTTAAAGACATCGCGGTCAAGGTTAAGGACATCATAGTCCATGGGTTTAAGGACTCCACAGTCCGATGTTAGTTTTAAGACATCACGGTCAAGGTTAAGGACGTCATAGTCCATGGATTTAAGGACCCCATAGTCCGATGTTAGTTTTAAGACATCACGGTCAAGGTTAAGGACGTCATAGTCCGTGGATTTAAGGACCCCACAGTCCGATGTTAGTTTTAAGACATCACGGTCAAGGTTAAGGACGTCATGGTCCGTGAATTTAAAGACTCCACAGTCCGATGTTAGTTTTAAGACATCACGGTCAAGGTTAAGGACATCATAGTCCGTGGATTTAAGGACCCCACAGTCCGATGTTAGTTTTAAGACATCACGGTCAAGGTTAAGGACGTCATAGTCCGTGGATTTAAAGACTCCACAGTCCGATGTTAGTTTTAAGACATCACGGTCAAGGTTAAGGACGTCATAGTCCGTGGATTTAAGGACTCCACCGTCCACGAAACGTGTGGTTACTGGAACCCGTCACCTCTTTGAAGACGTTGAGGAATTACAACGCCAAATATCAAAGGAGTGAAGAGATGTACCCTTTAACCAAGGTAAAATCAGTCTAGAATCATCATGGTTGATCGTTAGTTTTAAGACATTACGGTCGAGGTTAAGGACATCATAGTCCGTGGATTTTAAGGACTCCACGGTCCAATGTTTGCTCTGGATGCTTCACACGGGTTCACTGCCGTGCTCTGCGAGGACCAGGCTCCGCTCTGGACATTTTCCGCGGGGTCAAAGAGTGACGTTATCCGCGTTCTACGTGACCAGGAATTTTGCTCTGGATGCTTCCCACGGGTTCACTGCCGTGTTCGGCGAGGACCAGGCTCCGCTCTGGACGTTTTCCACAGGGTCAAAGAGTGACGTTATCCGCGTTCCACGTGACCAGGAATTTTGCGCTAGATGCTGCACACGGGTTCACTGCCGTGTTCGGCGAGGACTAGGCTCCACTCTGGATGCTTCGTACGGGTTCACTGCCGTGCTCTGCGAGGACCAGGATCCGCTTTGGACGTTTTCCACGGGGTCAAAGAGTGACGTTATCCGCGTTCCACGTGACCAGGAATTTTGCTCTGGATTCTTCCCACGGGTTCACTGCCGTGTTCGGCGAGGACCAGGCTCCACTCTAGATGCTTCACACGGGGTCAAAGAGTGACGTTATCCGCGTTCCACGTGACCAGGAATTTTGCTCTGGATGCTTCCCACGGGTTCACTGCCGTGTTCGGCGAGGACCAGGCTCCGCTCTGGATGATTCACACGGGTTCACTGCCGTGCTCTGCGAGGACCAGGATCTGCTCTGGACGTATTCCACGGGGTCAAAGAGTGACGTTATCCGCATTCCACGTGACCAGGAATTTTGCGCTAGATGCTTCACACGGGTTCACTGCCGTGTTTGGCGAGGACTAGGCTCCGCTCTGGACGTTTTCCACGGGGTCAAAGAGTGACGTTATCCGCGTTCCACGTGACCAGGAATTTTGCGCTGGATGCTTCCCACGGGTTCACTACCGTGTTTGGCGAGGACCAGGCTCCGCTCTGGACGTTTTCCACGGGGTCAAAGAGCGACGTTATCCGCGTTCCACGTGACCAGGAATTTTGACTTTGTCTGTATTTCACGAAGTCAGAATTTGACTCTCGGTCAGCTGTACACCGCCGAGTCATGGAACTGGGAGTTGCCGCTGTTCCGCTTTGCTTGATGTTGTGTCTGCTGTAATGAGACGAGTGTTGAGAGGATCTCTAGGCTGTCTGTGAACCATCGAGATTTGGCTTCTTCTGATGATGAAACCTGGGGAGGAGGAGTGCGATTCCTTCTTCGTTTGCGCCCCTGGATTGTATACAGGGATTGATGTAGCATCACCTGTAGGGAAAAATTTTCATTTTTATTTTATTTCTTTTTCCGCGATGCTCTATCATTTCAGCTTTTATATCGCGAAGGTCGCAATTGCCCCATCATTTCGGCTATTTTCCGCGGTGCTCAATCGTTTCGGCTATTTATTTTATTTTTACTCGCTGCTCTTTATTGCCAGCTGCCCAATCATTTCGGCCATTTTTTTATGCATATATTTTTACTTGCTGCTTTTTATTGCAAGCCGCCCCATCATTTCGGCTATTTCATATGCATTTTAGCTCGTTGATTTTTTTCATCGCGAGTGTAGAACTTGGAATCTGGAGCCAATCTCAGCATCAGCATCGCTACAACTGGAATATTTCCAGGAGCGAATCATCATTTGCCATGAAAAGACTCGGAATTTGATACCATTTCAGGCATCAGCATCCCTACAATTGGGATATTGCCAGGAGCGAATCATCATTTGCCATGAAAGGACTCGGAATTTGATACCGTTTCAGGCATCAGCATCGCTACAACTGGGATATTGCCAGGAGCGAATCATCATTTGCCTCTATCGATGCCGAACAAAGGTGGCTTAGTAAACAGGGTTAGGGTCCTGTCGACTAAGGCTTTTGACTTCATGAGCCGTAAGGGTCTCATAAAGGTATTTCTCCCTACAAGTCGTGAGGATCTCGTAGGTGTGTTTTCTCCTTGGGAATCGTGAGGATTCCTAAGTGCGTGTTCCCCTGTAAGTCGTAAGGATCTTACAAAAGGATTTTCTCCTTATAAGTTGAGAGGACTCACAAGGGTTGTTCACCGTACGAACATATCCCCAGTCACGGATGGGACTCAGTTAGGGAAATGTTTATTCGCGCCCGTGGATTGTATACAAGGGTCAGTATGAGCCGCTTGTAGGGCAATATTGAAGGTTGTGGGGGTTTCTTAAGAACAGGTTAAGGTCTCTGTAACTTAAGACTTTCAAATCTTATGAGCCGTGAGGGTCCCATAAGAAAGTTCTCCTTTCGAGTCGTGAGGATCTCGCAAGTGTAATTTCTCCTTAGGAATCGTGAGGGTCCCTAAGTGTGTTGCTCATTTGTGAGTCGTAAGGATCTCACGCGGGTGGTTTCTTCTTACAAGGTCGAGAGGACCCCGTAAGTGTTCTTTTAACGAGGTTGCGCCCTTTTGGGTTTTCACAAACACTCGCCGGTAGTCTTGCTGTTTTTACTCACGGAGCCCTTTCGGGTTTTAATCCGTGCCCATTTTGCTTATGAACATACCGTCTTTCTTCTCTCTTTTTTTTATTCTTTTTATTTTTCTAACGAGATTGCGCCCTTTCAAGTTTTCACAAACACTCGCTGGTAGCCCTGCTGTTTTTACTCACGGAGCCCTTTCGGGTTTTCATCTGTGCCCATTTTGCTTATGGACATACCGTTTTTATTTTTATTTTTTTTATTCTTTTTTTTGTATCGGTTTTGAGATGTTGCAACCTACCGTAGTTTATCGACATCTCGGTCAACGACTAGTTTTAGGACATAGTGGTCCGTTGTTAGTTTAAGGACGTTTCGGTCCATTGTTGAAGCAGACCGGTTACTACTTATAGAGTTCAGGTTTAGGAAGATAGCGAGCGTACATAGTCGTCGTCATCTATCATTGACCTAGGCCGTGACTCATTAAGCGTAGTGTTCCTTTAGGAAGCGACAGTTTATTGGCCTGAAAGGCCTTTCACCATGCATATCCATGAGTAGATAGGCTCCACCCTGGTAGACCTTGTCTATGATATACGGGCCTTCATAGTTTGGCTCGAATTTTCCCCGCTTGGCGCGATTGGGGATCATAGGTCTTTTGACCACTAGCACGAGTTCGCCTTGGCGGAATGTCCTCGGCCTGGTCAATCTTTCATATGAGCGTGTCATCTTTGCTTTATAAGCCTCCAGATTTTGTTGCGCTATGAGCCGGGTTTCATCAAGGGCATCAAGCTCCTCAAGCCAGAAGTGAGCATTTTCTTCGTCCGTCAGCTCGTAGTGGACTGCCACTCGTAGAGAGGGTAACTCTGTCTCGAGGGGAAGTACTGCTTCTGTACCGAATACCAACGCGTATGGCGTTGTGTTCGTGGCCGTTTTGAACGTAGTTCGATACGCCCATAGAGCTTCTTGCAGTCTCTCGTGCCAGTCCTTCTTATTTCGGGACACCGTCTTCTTCACGATCTTCGTCAAGGTCTTGTTGAAAGCCTCAGCTAGACCGTAAGCTCGGGGATTATAAACTGAAGAATATCTCCAGTCTATGTGGTGTTGTTGCGCGAAGCGGCTGATCTTGTGGCTTCTGTAGGCTGGCCCATTATCGGAGACGATCCGTCGCGGAGTTCCAAACCGATAAATGACGTGCATCTTGAAGAAATGGAGTATATTCTCCGTCTTCACTTCCCTCGGCGGTACTGCTTCTGCCCATTTGGAGAAGTAGTCAGTCGTCGCCAAGATGAATCGATGTCCCCTAGACGGTGCTAGTTCGATGGGGTCGATTACGTCAATCCCCCACATTTCGAAAGGCCAGCTAGCCACTATTGGATGCAGAGGATTTGGATGCTGATGGATAAAGTCCCCATGAATCTGGCATGAGTGGCATTGCTTCGCATATTCGAGACAGTCCTGAATCATCGTTGGCCAATAGTAGCCCATCCGTTTGATTTTCAACTGTAAGTGCACGGCGGCGCCCCGGCCGTCAATCCGAGGCCAAAATGCGGAAATGATGATTTACTTTGAACTTTATAACCGGCACCACCGCGCACAAAAATTCCGGATCGGGCCATTAATCTAATCCTAGCTAACTAGAGAAGGGGTAGAGAGATATACCGAGCGATCCGTGTCCTTCGGTCTTCTCGTCGTCGTCCCGATCTCCCGCGGAATCTCCGGTCTTCACCTCCTCGCCGAAAGGGCACCACGTCGCCAGCTTCTTTTACGTGCTCCCACCTCTGGACCGAGGCAACTCGGGCACGAAGTTGGCGAGCCGACGTGTCCAAGGATGCTGTAGGTTATCTGTAGACTACTTTTTCTCATTTGGGGTTGTGGAAGTTGCCATATAAGTGGAGGAATGATATATGAACCTTTTGTAGATCAATTTGGGGATTTTGCAAGCATGAAAAGAACAAAATACCATACCCAAAAATTGGGACAGCCCCATCCTCAAGTGGCCGGCCTCATGTGGTGATGGGAGAGAATATGAGAGAGGGAGTGTATGAATGAGGTGAGTGAGTGAGCCAATAATCAAAGAGAGAGAAAAGGGGTATCATGATGAAAAGAAATGATCATCAACCAAAAGCAACACTCCACCAACCAATCATCTCATCACAAAGTCAAGCAATCATGAAGTCAAGAAAGTCAAGGGATGGTGCAATCATCATGACACTACAACTTGCAAAAAACAACCCTTCAAATTGCTAATTTGCACATTTGCAAATTAGCCCTCCTCCACCAACTTTAAGCCAAGGAAAGATACAAAGGAAAATGGCCGAAACGGAAAGCAAACTGGCAACTCCAAAAAAAAACTGATCCCGTAATAAATTACAGGAAAACCCCGCTACTGTATATACATACCCGCATTTGTATTCCGACCGAAATACAAATGCAATGAGACAAAATCTACACTGTACAATACTAGAATCCGGCTTAAACCAAAGCCCGCTAGTATAATCCGTCCAATCATGATCTGTGCAATACCACACGTATCTGATCGAACCCTGCCATATCTGTTTACCCCAATCAAAGCAAAGCTCTGTTCAAATTCCATGGTGGGAAAAGAAGAAATGTTTCTGTTTTCCTCCAATCAGAGCAAAGCTCTGTCTTGAAAATTAAAGTGAAAATTAAATTTAAAATAAATGAAGCAACGCTTCAGATCCCTTCGCTGCGCGCAGAGCGCCACGTGTCAGAATCAGACACGTTAGCGCGGGAGGGGGGGGGGGCGCAGCGCCCAAGGCAGCGCACCCAATCAGAGCAAGGCTCTGTTTAAAATTCAAACTTTAATTAAAGAAGCAACGCTTCAGCTCGCCTGCGCTCTGCGCTGCACGCCACGTGTCAGCGTAGTTGCGCTGCGCTGTGCGCTGCGCGACACGTGTCAGCGCAGTTGCGCTAACGCGGTTGCGCTGCGCTGTGCGCTGCGCGACACGTGTCACAAGCTGGTGCACTTGCGCCAAACAAAATAAATTCTGAAAGATCTTTCTCAATCTTGTAAAAAACAAGAAGATTTTCTTCTATAAAACAGAAGCTCTTGGATTAAAGATCCAACGGTGGGGAAAATTCCCCAAATCACTCAGAGAAAGATCTCTTTAACAAATTTAACTGATTTATGAGCACTATAAAAAGGACCCCAGACCTCAATTCAAAGGCATCAACATTTTCTTGAAAAAAGTCAAGAGCTTCAAACAGAGAGAGAACTCTGAGAAAATTTCAAAGAAAAAGGTAAAAACCTTCACGAGAGAGAAGAAATCTCTTTTAATAAATCATTGATCTAAAAACCAGATTAATGATCTTCACATAATAAACAGTGCTTTGCACTTCTTATGAACCACTGGTTCTTTAAAACAAGAAAACAACAAAATAAAAAAAAATAGTGCTTTGCACTTCTATGAACCTCTGGTTCTTGAAATAAAAAGAAAAACTTGTTTTTCTTTGATCTAAACTAGATCAAGAAATCAAATAGTGCTTTGCACTTCTGTTCTTGAATCTAAAAGATTCTTAGTGCTTTGCACTTGCAAACTGCGCTGTTGCGCTCTTGAGAGAGCGCCAAGTGTCAGCATCTGAACCGCTTGCGCCATGCGCTTTAAGATAGAGCTTTGCTCCCTGTAATTGACGCAACTCACCAGAGTGCGCCACGTGTCAGCAGCGCAAGCGCAGCGCACTAGCACAGCGCACTAGCGCAACGCACTACGCTTGCGCGACATGTGTCAGCACTATAAGCGCTCGCGCTCTCTGATTGGCACAAAGCGCCTGATAAATGCAATGCATTTCTCAAAGGGCCAGGCCCAAGTCAAAAGACCAAACATGCCTAATTAAATTGATGCTCTGCATCATTTATAAATGGGCAAAGCCCAAACAAAATAATAAAAATGCTATGCAGATGCCTTGCAGAGCCCAAAATAAATTGATGCTCTGCATCTTTTATGGGCAGAGCCCAAACAAAAAAATAGAAAATAATGCAATGCATTATTTAAAATGGGCCAAGCCCTAACACAGGTCTAACAGACCAAAAACAAATAAAAGGCGTTGAATATTCTCAACTGGACTTAGCCCAATCATGGTCGTAAGTCCTCAAATTAAATTGACTGAGCACGACTGCTCTCTTAAATCAATTTACATCCGGTTCAAGGGTACATCTCTGAACTCCTCTGACACCTATCGTTGTAATCCTTCAACGACGTCAGAGAGGCGACGGGTCCCGACAACCACACATCAACACGGACTGTGGGGTCCTTAAACCCGCGGACTTATGCATCCTTAAACTAATGGACTAATGCGTCCTTAAACACACCCATATGGACTATGGGGTCCTTAAACCCATGGACCGCAATGTCCTTAAACTACCAATGGACCGCAATGTCCCTAAACTACCTATGGACCACTACGTCCCTAAAACTGGAACAATAGAGCCTCCAAATGCTCTTTTGTCGGATCTAAACGATCCCGTTTAAGTTGATATTAGCCCCAAACACGGCTAACGTATCCTTAAACATTCAATTAGACTATAAAACTCCAAATCAACCTTGGTTCAAGGGTACATCTCTGAACTCCTCTGACATCTGTCGTTGTAATCCTTCAACGACGTCAGAGAGGTGACGAGTCCCGATGGCCAGATATTAAATGGATTATCACGTTAAGTTGATCTTAGTCTTAAACAGGACTATCGTATTCTTAACGAACGTTTAAGTTGATCTTAGCCGCAACGCGACTAATGCATCCTTAAACTCAAAACACCAAACCCAAATCTAAGTAAATACGGATTTGGACTAATCCACGTCCTACGGGCGACGGCATTACTCAGTCTCCGTATACAATCCACGGGCAACCACAAACAAAACAAACACACACGACACGAAGTGAAATTCTGGAGAAGGAGAAAGTTATTACCGCGATGCGGTAGCGTAATTAACTGCAGGGGCTTGTGCCTGCAGGGAAGAGCGTCCCCACAATCAAAAACCCCTCAAGCGAGGGGGAATCTGACGAAGTCTGCTACATCGGCCGCATCCGTCTAAACCTCCGATACACGGTGCCATGAATCAACTTGGCATCTTCGGAGAGGTGGACGGATAAAACCAAATAGCATCTGCCCCGAATCTCAGCGTCAGGACATCGCAGTCTCGTGCGCCGCCATTCGGAGGGGAACAGATTCTGGCACGCCCGGTGGGACCTTTTCCTCTTTCCACTCCACACTTCGTGTGTCGTGTTCGCGAGCAAATCGCGGTTTGCTGTGGTTGCCTGTGGATTCAAGGTACTAAGATTTGTGTCTTGCTCCGTGCAGAAAACCGAAGATCGATGGCTTCGAACTGCACCGCCTGCAGCTGCAACTCTCGCTCCGTCATTGCTAGAGGAGTGACTTATGGGCCCCAAGCGGCCTCCTTTTTCAAAATGCCGGTGGAGCGGGTGGCTCAAACCACCACTGGACTATTTTTTGAGACCATGCTCCCATCAATGAGCTTCAATGCCCTAATGACGCTGCGAGAAGCCCCAAAGAAGTCGGTCTTCGATCGACTTACCACTGCCGCGACCCCTCTCAACGGGTCGCCCAACTCCACTGCCTCGTTTTTTAACAGGCTAGGTCAGAGCTCTAACGGGCCCATGAAGAAGCCTGCAATACCAGAAGGCGTTATCCCGAAGCGGATAGCTTTCCCTACTCCAGTTTTAGGCGAAATCACCAAGGTTGCTTCCCCTGCTCGGAAGTCCGCTTCTGACAGGTTGGCCATCCCCGTTCAACGGACGTCGGTCTTTAAAAGGCTGGTACCAGCAGATTCTGACCAACACAGGGGGCATGAGGAGGTCACCCCTATAGCTGAAACAACTCCATCAGCACGACATGCTCGACGTCGCCACTGGCGCCGAGTGAGGAAGGCTGGGGGCAACTCCCCCTCTGGATTTACGCCACCAGCTCCAACGGTGAGGATCGATACTGCTGTTCCAACCGAGAACAGCTTTGAATTGCTGAATACGGTGCGTAAAAATTCTCCTACTGCGATGTTGAAACGAACTCCTTCACCTGTGGAGAATACTCCATAGAAGAAGCTAGAGCAGCCCCCTCAACGGCTGTCCTCTAAAATTTACAAAGTTTGGCGACAGGTCCAAGAGTCGGTGATTGATGAAAACTATCTCCGCCGACAGAAAAAGATGAAGGTGCGGCAGGAGAAGGATTACTCTGTCAAGCCACAAAAAGCAAAAGCTACTTGGGTGCCCACAACAACGGCCCCCTCAACTCCAATCGCTCAAAAAAGGAGGCCACAAAAATCCCCTGTGTCTTTGGCAAATCGCAAAGACACCGAACACAAACGCCCCAAGTCTGGGGGCATGGTGGTGCACACCGTTTATATGGCTTCTGGAAAGGAGGAAACCCGTGCTTTGACGGGTCACCGACCGCTCACCCGATCCGTGACAAAAGCTCAGGAGCAGCAACAGAAGCTTCAAGAAATGATGACTGTGATGGCTGCACTTACCGAACCGAAAGAAAGCTCAGAAGTATCATCAGAACAGCGGCACGAACAAGAAACCGATGCTGACTTTTTACGCAGAGTCGTCGAAAGAAGGGACAAAGAAGCTGCAGAGCAAGCGGCTAACATAAAACAGATGGCGCTCCTCTTCCAAGATATGGTAGGGATGATGTTACAGCCGGACCCTCCTGCTGAAGATCCTCCGATCGTCCTTGAAGACGACAGGGGAGAAACGTCAAATCCTCCGCCGGCTCTGTCAACAGCCAAGGAGGAGGCAATCTCCAAAGTTGACCTGGACGAATATATAGCTCAGCAGATCCGGGTTCATCAGGCGAATGAAGCGGCTGGGCAAATTGCTAGAACCGGACGACCGTATCCGAGCTGATACGACCAAATCAGTTACTCGCCGGGATATACGATCCCTAAATTCCACGTATATAAAGGGACAGGGAATCCGCATCAGCATGTCGCTCAATTCAGGGCCTTATGCGGCAATACTGGAGGCGATGACAAATTGTTGCTACGTCAATTCGTCGGCAGCTTAGCAGAAACAGCCTTTGAATGGTATTCGGAGCTACCTAATGACTCTGTCAAAACATTTGCGGAGATGGAGCTACTGTTCACACAAAGATTCGCGAGTGCTAGTGAACGCACCCCAATAACAGCATTAATAAATGCCAGAATAAGGTCAGGCGAAACGTGGGTCCAATACGCAACACGATGGTGAAACCTATGGTCAAAATGCGAACAACGCATAGCAGAGGCACCTGCGGTAGGCATGTTTGTGGGCACTCTCGATCCGCAGGCGACCATCTCGCAATTTATGATGTTCTTCAGGACGACCACCTTCCAGGTCTTGATTGACAAATTAGCCCAAATGGACCAGATGGGCCATGGACCGTCCCCTCCAAAACCAGATTCCCGAAATGAGAAAGGAAAAGGGAAAGCGATCGTCGTCGCCAATGCTCAACAACAGTTAAGCAACTCAAAGCCGGTCGTTCGCCAAAACAATGTGCGACCATGCCCATCCCTCGAAGAGAGGCTAGGACGTCCTTACTCGTTTCCTCAGAATAAAATGAGAAGACTGTTCGAACTGGCAGTGCGCAACAGACTCATCAATCTGCCGAGTCCAAAGCGTCTGTCGCAGCCAGGCGATCTTAATAATCCCAATTATTGCCCTTACCACCAAACGGTAAGTCACCCGATTGAGGATTGTTTCGTCTTTAAGGGATGGATCGAAGATCAGTACCTACAAGGCAAGTTCGCGCTGTCGGAAAACTGGAAGGTAAACCCACCACAGCCGCACCCTCCAAAGAAGACGGACACGCTGGGGGCAACTTGTTCTTTCGTCGAGGATGAAAACGATGGAGAAAACTTATCAGATGAATCCGAAGACTACGTCGTGACTTGTCATGTGATTTCTCATTCACTGACGGATGATGAGGAGGCTCCTTGCGCTGAGAAATCAATGGCGAACCCTGAGCCGGAGATTCTACAGCCATCAGACGAGTTGATCGATGTCTTCCTAAATGAAATTCGTCTGAAAGCAAAAGCCAATCAAGAGCGTGAAATGGCCATGCTGGAAAGAGCCAATGCATTCCCGTCAAATCAAAAGCCATACACTGCGAGTAAAAACAAATTCAAGACAAGCAAAAGGTTCGCCAAAGCTCTATCAGTAGGAATGAAGCTACCGCACTCTGAAGAAAATACTTTCGCTGAGGTAGAGATGCACCCTAACTTCTGTTTATATCATCAGAAAATCATACATCCTACCGAAGACTGCGAATCCTTTAACTGTTGGTGGCAAGGGTATGTCGCTCAAAAGCAACACTTCGACAAGACAAAATATGAAGCTTGTAGACGTCGAAAGAATGCGATAGATGAGCGCAAAAGAGCCGCCGACGATTGTCATATAGCCGACTCTAAGGTATCGCAAATTATCACCTTTGGAAGCGACTCTGACGAAGAAGCTACCCCCAACCTTTCCCTCGGGGAATCTATTTCAAAAATGAAGGAATTGAGGAGCTGCGAGAACGTTCAGACATGCAATCGCACGCTACTCGAAAAAAATCCCGGCCCCGCAAACAACAGAGCGAACAAAAAGGATAAAGGAAAACGAAAAACGGCCTTCATCGCCAGCGCTCAACAACAATTAAGTGACCCTAGACCGGTTGCTCGCCAAAGCAACAAGCGGCAACCCCTCCAGGAAAAGTTGAAACGTCCTTACTCATTTCCACAAGATAAAACAAAGGGACTGTTCGAGCTGGCAGTGTGCGACAGACTCATCAATCTGCCGGGTCCAAAACTTCCGTTGCGGCCAGGCGATGTTAATAATCCTAATTATTGCCCTTACCATCAAACGGTAGGTCATCTGATCGAGGATTGCTACGTCTTCAAGAACTGGGTTGAAGACCAATATCAACAGGGCAAGTTCGCGTTGTCCGAAAATTGGAAGGTGAACCCGCCACAACCGCATGCTCCGAAAAAGATGGATACGGCAGGGGCATCGTGCTCTTTCATAGAGAAAGCCCCATGGACCGAAAAGTCCGTAAACTAGAAATTCGCCTCAAATACGGCAACGGCGGACCGCAATGTCCTAAAACTTGCAAATTACCGAAACGTCGTTAAACTACTATCAACCCGCGGCATCCTCAGGCTGGCGTGGTTATAAAAAAAACGGTATGTCCATAAGCAAAATGGGCACGGATGAAAACCCGAAAGGGCTCCGTGAGTAAAAACAGCAGGGCTACCGGCGAGTGTTTGTGAAAACCCGAAAGGGCACAATCTCGTTAGAAAAAAGAATAAAAAGAATAAAAAAAAGAGAGGAAAACGGTATGTCCATAAGCAAAATGGGCACAGATGAAAACCCGAAAGGACTCCGTGAGTAAAAACAGCAGGGCTACCGGCGAGTGTTTGTGAAAACCCGAAAGGGCGCAATCTCGTTAAAACACTTACAGGGTCCTCTCGACCTTGTAAGGAGAAACCACCCGTGTGAGATCCTTACGACTCACAAGGGAGCAACACACTTAGGGATCCTCACGATTCCTAAAGAGAAATTACACTTGCGAGATCCTCACGACTCGTAAGGAGAACTCTCTTATGGGACCCTCTCGGCTCATAATATTTGAAAGTCTTAAGTTACAGAGATCTGAACATGTTCTTAAGCAACCCCAACAACCTTCGATATTGCCCTACAAGCGGCTCATATTGACCCTTATATACAATCCACGGGCACGAATAAATATTTCCCTAACAAAGTCCCATCCGTGACTAGGGATATGCTTGTACAGCAAACAACACTTGTAAGTCCTCTCGACTTATAAGGAGAAAACCCTTTTGTAAGATCCTTACGACTTATAAGAGAATATGCACTTAGGAATCATCATGATTCCCAAGGAGAAAACACACCTACAAGATCCTCACGACTTGTAGGGAGAAATACCTTTGTGAGGCCCTTACGGCTCATGAAGTCAAAAGCCTTAGCCGACAGGACCCTTAACCCTGTTTACTAAGCCATCTTTGTTCAATATCGACAGAGGCAAATGATGATTCACTTCTGGAAATATCCCAGTTGCAGCGATGCTGATGCCTAAACCGGTATCAAATTCTAAGTCCTTTCACGGCAAATGATGATTCGCTCCTGGCAATATTCCAGTCGCAGCGATACTGATGCCAAGATTGGTATCAAATCCCAAATCCCCTACTCGCGAAAAAAAAAATCAGCGAGCCAAAAAAAAATGCATACGAAATAGCCGAAATGATGGGGCAACTTGCAAACAAAATCAGCAAGTAAAAATGTATGCATGCAAAATAGCTGAAATGATTGGGCAACTCGCAATAAAAAGCAGCGAGTAAAAAGAAAAATAGCCGAAATGATTGGGCACCGCGAAAAATAGCCGAAATGATTGGGCAATCGCGACCTTCGCGATATAAAAGCTGAAATGATAGAGCATCGCAGAAAGAACTAAAATAAAAAAATATATATATATGTAACGAAATTCATGCCCTACAGGTTAGATCACATCGATTCCTGTATACAATCCATGGGCACAAACAAAGAGGGAAACATACCTTTCCAACAGGCTCCATAAAAAAGCGAAGCCAAATCTCGACGGTTCACAGACAACCTAGAGACCATCTAAGCATTCGTCTCGTTACAGCAGATGAGATGTCAATAAAGGCGTTCCTTCGTAGTCCATCAAGATGCAGATACAACGCCAGCAAAAGACCTTGCGATCGAAACAAAGCGAAGCGACGGCAAAATCCCAGCTTTATTTTGACGTTCGTCTCGATACAGCAGACGAAATGTCAACCCCAGCGTTCTTCCTCCAGCGGGATTCGGACGCGACAATCAAACAAACGGAGTCACGGCAAAATTCCAGCTCCACCTCGACGTTCGTTTCGATACAGCAAACGAGTTGTCACCCTAGCGTTCTTCCTCCAGCAAGGATCAGACGCGACAATCAAACAAACGGAGTCACGGCAAAATTCCAGCTCCACCTCGACGTTCGTTTCGATACAGCAGACGAGTTGTCACCCTAGCGTTCTTCCTCCAGCAAGGATCAGACGCAACAATCAAACAAACGGAGCCACGGCAAAATCCCAGCTCCACCCCGACGTTCGTCTCGATACAACAGACGAGATATCACTCCAGCGTTCTTCCTCCAGCAGGGATCAGATGCGACAATCAAACAAACGGAGCCACGGCAAAATCCGAGCTCCACCCCGAGTTCGTCTCGATACAGCAGACGAGATGTCACTCCAGCGTTCTTCCTCCAGCAGGGATTCGGACGCGACAATCAAACAGATGGAGCCATGGCAAAATCCCTAGTTCCAAACCTCGACGGTTCATCAGCAAACTAAAAACAACCGCGGCATTCGTCTCGATACAGCAGACGCGATGCCAGCAAAACGAAGCAAAGGCCAAATTCCTAGGTTCAGGGTCTTGACGGCAACTCACATAAAACCCGAAAGACTATCGGAGATCATCCCACACCAGCGCGGAGTGGTTATGACTCATCGGGGCTCGCCAAAATGAGCCTAACCTCAAGTAAAAAGCGGCATGGCAAATTCCTAACGCTTGTTCTTCCGACGGTCAAACTGCCTAGGAAGATTGCTTGAAGACGTCTTGTCCAGCCCCCGAAGGGATCAGAGACACGGCAGTCGCAGGGCTACTCGAACAGCACGATTGCCTATCGAGGACTATATCAGCTTATGCGACAGTACGATGGCCAAAACCCTAAGTACCACTGACCTTAACGGGCTTCTGTCGTAAAGAGCAGAGGTTAAATGCGACGTTAAGATGTTCTTGCGAGAAACACTCGATTCGTCTCGACTTGTGAAGAAATTGTTGAGGCGGCTCGACTCGTGAGATAAAGCCTTAGGCAATAGGCATAAAAGAAGCCTGTTTCCTAAGCATTGGGACCATACAAGTTGACCCAAAACGGTCTCTTGCATACTATCCACGGGTCTCACTCTTCAAAGTCGAGTTTCGACAGGGAGGGAAACAACCGCTTACGGGTCCTCTCGACTCGTAAGAGGGAAAAATTCTCTTATAAGATCCTTACGACTTATAAGAGAAAACCACACTTAGGGATCCTCACGATTCCTAAGGAGAAAAAACCACCTACGAGATCCTCTCGATCCGTAGGGAGAAAAGTCTCTATGAGACCCTCACGGCTCATAGAGTTGAAAAGTCTTAGGCGGCAGATCTGAACCTGCGGCCTAAGCCATTATTATTGCATGCAGAAATCAAGGTGCTTACCAGCTAATTGTGACAGTATACTGATAATAAGAGAGTGAAAGAAAGAACATCCGATTTATACTTGATCAAGCGTTCGAGACACATTCATTCATACAAAAGATTCAGAACAAAAGATAAGACAGGCTAGGGAAAACAAAAATTTTCATTAATATCGCCAGAAGTTCTTACAATCATAGAAGCAATAAACTAAAAATATAATTACAAGGGAATGACCTCGAACCCAGGGCATGGATTGAGGAACTCAAAAGCTACTCTATCTATGACTTTCCAGGCCTCGCGGACCATCCTAGTATGCTTTCTTTCGCGAGCACAAGCGTCAGGGTCTCCCCTGATGTCTTCTACCCTCTGATAAGCAGCGAGTATGGCGGACTGTTGAAAGACCTCGTGCAAGAGATCGATAAGACTGTCTCGCCGTCTCTTCGAGATAAAGTTCAACAGGTACACCGAGTGCACCTTGTCCTCAGCAGCATCCAACGCCCTAAGTGGCACGCCGGAACAGAAGAGGGGAAGCGCTTCCCAGATGGCTCCCACGATAAGCTTAAGGAGGGAGGAACGTCGGGGAAGCAGTGGACCATTATACGCGTCGAAGCGACTCATTATTTCAGCACACTCCTCGTTTGTGAACTCCCGATTTTGAGAGCGGCCAAGTCGGCGGATGTCCCCATAAGAGATGATCTCGTTAAGAGCATACATGTGGGCGTTCATTGTTCCTGTGAAAGAAAATCAACAAAAATTATCAGAAAGACTGATTAAGCAAAACGATATAATGCACTGAGGAATAAAATGTCATCTTTAACTTCCAAGATCCATGAAGAATTCTTAAGAGTTCTTCTATATGATTTGGGAAGAGCAAAGCTACATTAATGAATTGAGAAAATCCAAGGAAAATCTTTCAGAGAGCAGAGCTCTATGGAACCCTAGTAGGGTCCCCTTTAGTTCTCTTTAGATCCCTTTAAGACCTGTAGAGCAAAGCTCTGCTAAGTGAAACCCTAAATGGGTTTCCTTTAGATCAGGGATCTATTGAGAGCGAGGCTCTATCAATGAAAATTAATTTGATTTAATTTAATCCAAATTAAAATTTTCACCTAAAAGTTTTAAGAGTTTAACTCTTGAGGTTCTTGAAAGTAAAGAGCAGGGCTCTAAGTTCTGAAAGTAAAATTTTAGAGATGAAAATCATCTAAAGGACCAAAGGTCCTATTTATAGGCATCAAATGCCCTTTCAACTTCCAAAAGTTGCCACAACGGCTGGAATTCTGTCACCGTTGCGCTCACGATTTGGAATCACGTAAGCGCAACGGTGGAGGGCATTTGTTTACCCCAATCAGAGCAAAGCTCTGTTCAAATTCCATGGTGGAAAAAGAAGCAATGCTTCTGTTTTCCTCCAATCAGAGCAAAACTCTGTCTTGAAAATTAAAGTGAAAATTAAATTTAAAATAAATGAAGCAACGCTTCAGATCCCCTGCGCTGCGCACAGAGCGCCACGTGTCAGAATCAGACACGTTAGCGCAGGGGGGCGCAGCGCCCAAGGCAGCGCACCCAATCAGAGCAAGGCTCTGTTTAAAATTCAAACTTTAATTAAAGAAGCAACGCTTCAGCTCGCCTGCGCTCTGCGCTGCACACCACGTGTCAGCGCAGTTGCGCTGCGCTGTGCGCTGCGCGACACGTGTCAGCGCAGTTGCGCTAGCGCAGTTGCGCTGCGCTTTGCGCTGCGCGACACGCCTCAGCGCAGTTGCGCTGCGCGACACGTGTCACAAGCTGGTGCACTTGCGCCAAACAGAATTAAAATTCTGAAAGATCTTTCTCAATCTTGTTAAAAACAAGAAGATTTTCTTCTATAAAACAGAAGCCCTTGGATCAAAGATCCAACGGTGGGGAAAATTCCCCAAATCACTCAGAGAAATATCTCTTTAACAAATTTAACTAATTTATGAGCACTATAAAAAGGACCCCAGACCTCAATTCAAAGGCATCAACATTTTCTTGAAAAAAGTCAATAGCTTCAAACAGAGAGAGAACTCTGAGAAAATTTCAAAGAAAAAGGTAAAAACCTTCACGAGAGAGAAGAAATCTCTTATAATAAATCATTGATCTAAAAACCAGATCAATGATCTTCACATAATAAACAGTCCTTTGCACTTCTTATGAACCACTGGTTCTTTAAAACAAGAAAACAACAAAATAAAAAAAAAATAGTGCTTTGCACTTCTATGAATCTCCGGTTCTTGAAATAAAAAGAAAAACTTGTTTTTCTTTGATCTAAACTAGATCAAGAAATCAAATAGTGCTTTGCACTTCTGTTCTTGAATCTAAAAGATTCTTAGTGCTTTACACTTACAAACTGCGCTGTTGCGCTCTTGGGAGAGCGCCAAGTGTCAGCATCTGAACCGCTTGCGCCATGCGCTTTAAGATAGAGCTTTGCTCCCTGTAATTGGTGCAACTCACCAGAGTGTGCCACGTGTTAGCAGCGCAAGCGCAGCGCACTAGCGCAGCGCACTAGCGCAGCGCACTGCGCTTGCGCGACATGTGTCAGCACTATAAGCGCTTGCGCTCTCTGATTGGCGTAAAGCGCCTGATAAATGCAATGCATTTCTCAAAGGGCCAGGCCCAAGTCAAAAGACCAAACAGGCCTAATTAAATTGATGCTCTGCATCATTTATAAATGGGCAAAGCCCAAACAAAATAATAAAAATGCTATGCAGATGCCTTGCAGAGACCAAAATAAATTGATGCTCTGCATCTTTTATGGGCAGAGCCCAAACAAAAAAATAGAAAATAATGCAATGCATTATTTAAAAATGGGCCAAGTCCTAACACAGGTCTAACAGACCAAAAACAAATAAAAGGCGTTGAATATTCTCAACTGGACTTAGCCCAATCATGGCCGTAAGTTCTCAAATTAAATTGATTGAGCACGGCTGCTCTCTTAAATCAATTTACATCCGGTTCAAGGGTACATCTCTGAACTCCTCTGACACCTATCGTTGTAATCCTTCAACGACGTCAGAGAGGCGACGGGTCCCGACAACCACACATCAACACGGACTGTGGGGTCCTTAAACCCGCGGACTTATGCGTCCTTAAACTAACGGACTAATGCGTCCTTAAACACACCCATATGGACTATGGGGTCCTTAAACCCATGGACCGCAATGTCCTTAAACTACCAATGGACCACAATGTCCCTAAACTACCTATGGACCACTACGTCCCTAAAACTGGAACAATAGAGCCTCCAAATGCTCTTTTGTCGGATCTAAATGATCCCGTTTAAGTTGATCTTAGCCCCAAACACGGCTAACGTATCCTTAAACATTCAAATGGACTATAAAATTCCAAATCAACCTTGGTTCAAGGGTACATCTCTGAACTCCTCTGACATCTATCGTTGTAATCCTTCAACGACGTCAGAGAGGTGACGAGTCCCGATAGCCAGATATTAAATGGATTATCACGTTAAGTTGATCTTAGTCTTAAACAGGACTATCGTATCCTTAACGAACGTTTAAGTTGATCTTAACCGCAACGCGACTAATGCATCCTTAAACTCAAAACACCAAACCCAAATCTAAGTAAATACGGATTTGGACTAATCCACGTCCTACGGACGACGGCATTACTCAGTCTCCGTATACAATCCACGGGCAACCACAAAAAAAACAAACACACACGACACGAAGAGAAATTCTGGAGAAGGAGAAAGTTGTTACCGTGATGCGGTAGCGTAATTAACTGCAGGGGCTTGCGCCTGCAGGGAAGAGCGTCCCCACAATCAAAAACCCCTCAAGCGAGGGGGAATCTGACGAAGTCTGCTACATCGGCCGCATCCGTCTAAACCTCCGATACACGGTGCCATAAATCAACTTGGCATCTTCGGAGAGGTGGACGGATAAAACCAAATAGCATCTGCCCCGAATCTCAGCGTCAGGACATCGCAGTCTCATGCGCCGCCATTCGGAGGGGAACAATATCTCCATACGGCCTCTACAGCGTTTCGCCCGAAACTTGAGTAACTGTCTGTGGGGAAATCTAAAGACTCGTCAATACTATGGCTGTGGATTTAACCACTAGCACGTCAGAGGTATTAGCCATACGTAACCGGCTACCAGCTAATGACCAAAAGGGACGTCGATGAGAGAACTCATCCTGACACCCTACTGAGCCTGTCGGTGACAATATCCGTACAGTCCGGTCCGTTCGTCTATGAGCATCGCATGGCGGGCCTAGGGGGTTGGTAAATGTCAGACCCCCAAAAGCGGTACAAGTCGTGTCGGAGTGTAGCCCAGAACACCCTAAGATACTACTGAAATACCTACCAGTAAATCTCCTGCCTTGGCCAAGGACTTCGTGTAATGGCTCTCCTAGACACAGCGCGACCTCACCCCCAATACCGGGAGAGACGAACCCCTGAAGATCCGCTCACTGCCTCCATGTGGCTCGGGACTGTACCCAACTAAAACCTGTTTGCACGTCTCCTTTGAGCGTGGTAGGGTAGTAATCAAAGTACAGTGGGAACTCACACGAGACAAATGACGATCCTCAGGTCGATGAACTAACCTGTACACATGTCACCAGGGAACTGCTATCTGACGTCAGGTATAAGGCCAACTAGCATGTTCCCGGCGAGTCCTGTCCGGTGTACTCATAACCCAATAAGCACCTGTATACATCTTAGGTGAACCAACTGACACCAGTGGCTTGTGAGACCGGCCACCGCCCCTCGTCGGGGTCTCGACTGTATACACTAGTCTACTCTGGAGTATCGATGCCCTGTCTCGAAACTCCCACGACTAGGGACCTTTTAAGGATGTGCTTATAGACTACCAGCTCCCACGTATATGATCGCCCTCATACTGCTGGCAGTCAAGCAAGAATCCTAGGGGCTCTATCAACGTGTAATAGCGACCTGTCAGGTCACCTAAAGCAGTACACGATGATAAAAATAAACCAGATAGCATACTATCATCTTGAGTAAGACTGTCCTACCGGTATAGGTCCTCCCTCAATCATTGCAATCACGTGCCTGTGATCCAATAATTGACTCTGATGGCACTATCTCCAACAATCTCCCACTTGCACTCAAGGCTAATTATTGCGATGTCGCATACTCACAGCCCGTGTGATACCGAACACCCAACTCCTCTACTAGTCAGTCTCACAAAACCCGTTTGTGAAACTATTGCGTTCAAGGAATAGCCTCAGTGAGTGGATCCGCTTTGATGTTTCTTTCTATGTCTCTCTATATCTCAAGTTCGCGGAGAAAGCCATCTCCCGAAATGAGCAATACCTGTCTTAGAATGTGTCTGGATGTCTGATGGGATCTAGCTCATAAATGAACTCCAAATCCAAACTTCTTAGACTGTATCGTCAACTAAACTTAATCAGTATCCTGCGCCATGCCTCCCTCAGTATCCCCTTGGACCACCTGTCCAAAATACTGCCCCTCGTCAGAGGGAAGACTATAACTCTGACAACCACCCTGTCGTCCAGGTCACCTTAGAAGCCTGGAATGATAACTGTCTCCCGAATGAGGCTGATGTCATTATGTCCCTAGAACATCCACTTATGTTCTAAAACTGCTTCCGATTGTTTCTCCAGGATTGGATTAATATCAATTTATTGCATCCACTGCAAAAACAACATCTGGTGTGGTACTTGACATCTCATGATTAACTCAATTGCCTAAGCAAGTGATCTGCCAATCATTCACATCCCTCTCCCCTTTAGTCTGCAAGATACCTTTAGAGAGGGTGACTCCATCACCTGCAGGTACACCACCATGCCAGGAGTCGTCCATTCTAAAACACCTTTAGAATGCTGTCTAAGTACCCTGATTGGGACACTTCCCAAATCTAGATCTAAAATCATAGATCTAGTAACCAGAATGTCTGATATAATATTCAAGTCCCATGTGGAGAAACCACTGTGTGACAACCAAAGTTTAACCGATCGTAGTATAGGAATATCACTTCCTACTCTGTGTATGTCATCCAAATATCAGGACATCACACCCTACTACCTTCTTAACAGATCCATCCCCTATTCTGATGAAGTCAAACATATGACTGTCATATCAGAAATAGATGATCTATCTCCGCTACATCTGCTTTAGTCTATAAATAGACATAAGCCGCTTGTCCAGCAATGCTTCCGCTGCTCCCACTGACTACGACAACCCTCTGGCAGAGTCATATACACGTACACTTCTAAAGGTAGTTTAGAACGACGCTATACTCATCCTCCTGCCGGGTCTCGCAGCCTGGAACAACAGCAATGGCAAGTCTGGGTAAACAAGAACCTCCCTGTCACCGTCCTTGAGGCTACCGGAGTACCCCTCGGGTGCCTGAGGTTACCCACCATATCTGCGGAGTGGCCAATGGAATGTCAAACCAGATTGAATCTTTAGGTTTTTATCAAATCCATTTTTATTAAAACTGTGGCGAGTCTTGAACAATATCACTATTGATCTTCCGGATGGTAGAAAGTCAACCCTCGTCATAGCCTGGGTCAACCCACAAACAGCCATTACAGAAACGTGCCTTGAGTTATCCAGAGTCTGGTTTTAAGCATAAGCCGGACAACTCCCCGTATCTTAATATCGTTAAGATATGAACTGTTCTATATCCAATACAGAAACAGAGGCACTGATTTAATTGAACCAGACTCAAATTATGCAGCTGTCTCCAGTGCATGTCAACTAAATGGAAAAAGGCCGATCAGTATTACTCAACTTAGGAGTGCTTCCAATTATGAGTAATCTGAAAGAGAAGCAAGTTCTCTTAAACATTACTATCAACTGAATACCATACACAAGTATCTACATCTTCGATCACTTTGAAGAATCCCGATACTCGCAATACCTGGTTCTCTACTTTATTCATATACCTATAACTTCTCAAAATTCGGACCCTGTGTTTCTACGAAACACTTATCTAAGAACTAGAGAAGTCATAAGTAAACCGAATATAGTACGAGAACCAACCCCTTTGTCCTCATGGACGCTGGACAACATACAATACTCTGTATAAGTCCCTTGAGTCTAATAACTCAATCCCTGCGTGTCGTAGGTTGAAAACTGTACTATGGTTATGAAGAATTACACCGCTGTTTAATGCTCCTTACCTAACCATCCACTGATATAGGTAAATGTCATAGACATAATTTCAAAAAGGTATATCTCATTCTATGAAAATAGACGTACAGATATATCAATTTGAAATTGGTGCATAACAACGGATATTCAAAACCAAATATTTGCCGACCGGCAAACAGCCCAGGCGATTTCCTCAAATATCACCAATTACCACGAATTCCGATATAATGAGGATGATCACCTAATTCCCAATAACTTACTCCCACTCATCATCTGTAAAACCATACAGATGTGAGAATCATACCTGGTAAATACATACCCTGGAGCAAGGATTAATTGGGAAATCAGTTTTCTTTTAACAGTACACAGTGAAACTGAAACATTGAAATGTTTCGATGGGGTATCCGGGTATTCCTAGTAATGCATCTTCCATTGTCAGATTCACACCTGTAACCTTATATTTCTTTGCTATCTCTCCAAATCCCTTCATATGTCTTTAATCATTACCATCTGCACACCCCTTTAGGCCAAATGGTTTTCTTCCTTCCTTACCGTTCGGCACCAGCCTATGGTTTGGAAGAAGACTATCCAATAAGCCTAATGGGTGTACTGTCCTAATCCTAGGAACACTCGCAATGCGAGAGAAGGTGAAGATAAAAGACAACCGAATAAACCTTATTCCTATTTCTCCTGAACCAGAATCCATCCCTGAACTGGAACAAGTTCCTTTCGAGTTCGTATATAACCATACGATAGAATATCCAATAAACTGTGGATCTTCGTAGTGATACGGAGTGTTCTGGAAAAATACAAAGGTGATGTGGAAGTGGCGATGAAATACTTGGTTTGGTCGTGAATGTCAGTCGCAATTTACTTTGACATCCTTCTAATCCCTTTATTTGTCTTTACATAATACCTTCTGTACACCATCGTTAGGCTAATTGGTTTTCTTCATTCCCTACCGGTCGGCACCTGCCTATGGTTTGGAAGAAGACTATCCAATTTGCATAATAGGTGTACTATCTCCTAAACCAAGGAGTACTCGTAACCTGAGAGGAGGTAAAAGGAAAGGACAACTGAATAGTCCTATTCGTTTTCTCCAGAACCAGAAACCATTCTCGAATAAATTCCTTCGAGTTCGTATATAACCATACGATGGTTTTGTCCAATAGAAGTGGACGTTCGTAGTAATACGGAGTGTCCTGGAGAAAAGGGTAAAAGTAGGAGTGGCAATGAGGTTTGCAACTCTGACAATCCAAAAGCCAGTGTTTAAGAAGGTTTGGTTAACTTGGTCACTGAGTCATAGTCTAGGGTCGGGTCATGGTCGCTTCCAAAGAGAGATATAAAAGAAACACTCAGCGTGCACTCTAACCTAGATCAGAATGGTTACCAATTTATCTAATCAGGAAACCTCCCACTGTAACGTCAAATTCTTCTCCAAACCTGAAAGAAGAATTAGTCGGGATCACCCGAGGAGTAAACCAACTCATCAGTGGGAATCGGGATCCAACTATCATCGCATGATAACATGACGGAATCCGCTCACGTTATCACACTCCAGAAGGTATGCGCATATCTGGCAAGTTTCAGTTTCTTTAGAAACTCCCGATGTGATTTTTGCCCCATGTTCTTATGACCTTGACGAAGGTCAACAAATCATAAGTCACATGTCAAGTTCTACCCGTCATTGTCCAGGTTAATTTGAACCCACTCGTACAAGCCTTTGACGAAGGTCAACAAGGCTATACGACTGTCCCAAACCAACGCATCTATCTATGCAGCAGAAAGGTAACAAGCAGCTACCATACACTATGCCTTGAAGAAGATCAACAAACATAGCATGAATACTACGTGCTACCCGTCTGAAATGACGGAGGGCTACGAATGGTTTTTAGCGAAAAACCTTTAACGTAATGAACTTGATATCGTTGAAGGAACCGGATAGCTTTATAAAAATATAGTAACGAAAACCTTTTCTAAAGAGGTCACTCCCGGTGAAGGGATCTCGGCTCTTTCTCCGTGGAATGAGGTGCAGGATATTCCAACTGAATACCACTATGCAAAGCAAAAGTAAACGACTATAGTGAAGTTATTGCCCTGACGCAAACTTTTGTCCAAGGGGTCACTCCCGGTGAAGGGATCTCGGCCCTTACCTCGTCGACCGAGGAGCAGGATATTCCAACTGAACACCACTATGCAAAACAAAAGAGAACGTCCTTACAATAACAGCTTTTTGAAAAATGTTCCAACAACATCAGATTAGGTTTGTTTTTTTTTAACTTGCATTGATCCGAATCAACGCAGTCCCATCAATTGATCACACCAATAAAGAACGAAAATAATGACGTACGTATATGCCATCCGCATTCGCCACTGGGTCCTGTCATTACCCATTAGGTTAGTTAACTAACGACAGAGCGGGGACTGGACTAGCGCGGATGCAAAACATATACAACATCTACTAGTATATATATATATATATATATATCAATATATAATATTTCGCTCAAGGCGTGATAAAATGCAACATCACAGAAATATAATAAGCATCACAGAACAATACAGATATCTGGGATCCCCGGGTTTCATAGAGCCGCTACTGAAACCCGACGTTCCCCTGGTCGTGTGGATAGCCTGTGCAATGAAATCCTAGACCCCTACGGGCGCGGCAAGCTACCCGCCAAAACCTGAAGCGAGGCAGCCCCCTTCAGCAACGTGAATGGACTACCCAGCACTTCACGGAATCCGGTAACTTGGGCTCCCCTCCTAGGTCAACCTATACCCCCTACGAGTGCGGCGAATAGCCCGCCAATTCTAGAGTGAGGCCCCCTCCGTCTCAACGCCATGAGATGCGGGCCCGTTGCCCTCTAGAACCCGGCTATCCGTGCACCCCTCTGCGGGGTAATCCTAGTACAGAAAGTAAAATATACATACAACGGGTACATCGACCTCAACCTGGTCGTGCCCCAAAAGAATAATATACAAACGGGCAGTGACGGCAGTCCACATGTCGGACGCTCGCCCCGCAATATCAAATGTACATAATACAACAAAAACTGTACTAACATTGCATCCAGGCTATCCCCCACGACCAATCCGCAACATCACAGCACAACACAGAATATCAACGTGAATGTCACGTTCGCAAATCCGTCTAACCGGGCTATAGCAGTTAGACAGGATTTACCGATCAAGTGACATTCACGGTCGCAGATATAATGTAAATACTGTGAACTAATGTGTTTAAAATTTTCGATCGATCAAATTTACCCAAGTGGGCCCCAAGCATTACTGTAGCACTTAAAGAAATTCTGGGCCCTAAAAGAATATTCCAAAAGCCCAATTTCCCTGTAAAAAGATCACTGTGCAAAAATGGTGCAGTGAAGGCACTGTACAGCGGCGGAACCGCGGCGCCAAGGGGGTTTTCGCCGCGGTTCCGCGGTGGGTCTACAGTATCACGCGACTATTTTTTCACAGATGTCTTAGAATTTCCTGAACATTATTCTGAAACAACCTGAAAAATTTTTGGAGCCAAAAAAATTTCGACAGAGAACTGATGCTCACGAAATCGGGTTTTCGGAAAATTGTTCGATCGAAAATGTAAACACATTAGACAAAGCTAGACTAGGTTAATGGCGTGGCTCTGATACCAATGTAAGTGCACGACGGCGCCCTGGCCGTCAATCCGAGGCCAAAATGCATAAACGATGATTTACTTTGAACTTTATAACCGGCACCACCGCGCACAAAAATCCCGGATCGGGCCATTAATCTAATCCTAGATAACTAGAGAAGGGGTAGAGAGATATACCGAGCGATCCGTGTCCTTCGGTCTTCTCATCGTCGTCCCGATCTCCCGCGGAATCTCCGGTCTTCACCTCCTCGCCGGAAGGGCACCACGTCGCCGGCTTCTTTTACGAGCTCCCACCTCTGGACCGAGGCAACTCGGGCACGAAGTTCGCGAGCCGACGTGCCCAAGAATGCTGTAGGTTATCTGTAGACTGCTTTTTCTCATTTGGGGTTGTGGAAGTTGCCATATAAGTGGAGGAATGATATATGAACCTTTTGTAGATCAACTTGGGGATTTTGCAAGCATGAAAAGAACAAAATCCCATACCCAAAAATTGGGACAGCCCCATCCTCAAGTGGCTGGCCTCATGTGGTGATGGGAGAGAATATGAGAGAGGGAGTGTATGAATGAGGTGAGTGAGTAAGCCAATAATCAAAGAGAGAGAAAATGGGTATCATGATGAAAAGAAATGATCATCAACCAAAAGCAACACTCCACCAACCAATCATCTCATCACAAAGTCAAGCAATCATGAAGTCAAGAAAGTCAAGGGATGGTGCAATCATCATGACACTACAACTTGCAAAAAACAACCCTTCAAATTGCTAATTTGCACATTTGCAAATTAGCCCTCCTCCACCAACTTTCAGCCAAGGAAAGATACAAAGGAAAATGGCCGAAACGGAAAGCAAACTGGCAACTCCAAAAAAAAAACTGATCCTGTAATAAATTACAGGAAAACCCCGCTACTGTATATACATACCCGCATTTGTATTCCGACCGAAATACAAATGTAATGAGACAAAATCTACACTGTACAATACTAGGATCCGGCTTAAACCAAAACCCGCAAGTATAATCCGTCCAATAATGATCTGTGCAATACCGCACGTATCTGATCGAACCCTGCCATATCTCCATACGGCCTCTACAGCGTTTCGCCCGAAACTTGAGTAACTGTCTGTGGGGAACTCTAAAGACTCGTCAATACTATGGCTGTGGATTTAACCACTAGCACGTCAGTGGTACTAGCTGTACGTAACGGGCTACCAGGTATTGACCAAAAAAGAGGTCGATGAGCGAACTCATTCTGACACCCTACTGAGCCTGTCAGTGACAATATCCGTACAGTCCGGTCCGTTCGTCTATGAGCATCACATGGCGGGCCTACGGGGTTGGTAAAAGTCAGACCCCCCAAAGCGGTACAAGTCGTGTCAGAGTGTAGCCCAGAACACCCTAAGATACTACTGGAATACCTACCAGTAAATCTCCTGCCTTAGCCAAGGACTTCGTGTAATGGCTCTCCTAGACACAGCGCGATCTCACCCCCAATACCGGGAGAGACAAAACCCCTGCCGATCCGCTTACTGCCTCCATGTGGCTCGGGACTGTACCCAACTAAAACCTGTTTGCACGACTCCTTTGAGCCGTGGTAGGGTAGTAATCAAAGCACAGTGGGAACTCACACGAGACAAATGACGATCTCAGGTCGATGAACTAACCTGTACACATATCACCAGGGAACTGCTATCTGACGTCAGGTATAATACCAACTAGCATGTTCCCGGCGAGTCCTGTCCGGTGTACTCATAACCCAATGAGCACCTGTATACATCTTAGGTGATCCAACTGACACCAATGGCTTGTGAGACCGGCCACCGCCCTTCGTCGGGGTCTCGACTGTATACACTAGTCTACTAATGGAGTATCGATGCCCAGTCTCGAAACTCCCACGACTAGGGACCTTTTAAGGATGTGCTTATAGACCCCAGCTCCCATGTATATGATCGCCATCATACTGCTGGTAGTTAAGCAAGAATCCTAAGGGCTCTATCAATGTGTAATAGCGACCTATAAGGTCACCTAAAGCAGTACACGATGATAAAAATAAACCAGATAGCATACTATCATCTCGAGTAAGACTGTCCTACCGGCATAGGTCCTCCCTCAATCATTGCAATCATATGCCTGTGATCCAATAGTTGACTCTGAGGGCACTATATCCAACAATCTCCCACTTGCACTCATGGCTAATTATTGCGATGTCGCATACTCACAGCCCGTGTGATACCGAACACCCAACTCCTTTACTAATCAGTTTCACAAAGCCCGTTTGCGAAACTATTACGTTCGAGGAATGGCCTCAGTGAGTGGATCCGCTCTGATGCTTCTTTATATGTCTTTCTTTTTATCAAGTTCGCGGAGAAAGCCATCTCCCGAAATGAGCAATACATGTCTTAGAATATGTCTGGATATCTGATGGGACCTAGTTCATAAATGAACTCCAAATCCAAACTTCTTAGACTGTATCGTCAACTGAACTTAATCAGTATCCTGCGCCACACCTCCCTCGGTATCTGTTTGGACCATCTGTCTAAACTACTGCCCCGCTTCAAAGGGAAAACTATAACTCTGACAGTCACTCTGTCATCCAGGTCACCTTGGAAGCCTGGAATGATAACCGTCTCCTAAAAGAGGCTGTTGTTATCATATCCCTAGAACATCCACTTATGTTCTAAAACTGCTTCCGAACGTTTCTCCAGGACAGAATTAATATCAACTTATTGCATCTAGTGCAAAAAACAACGTCTGGTGTGGTACTTGATGTTAGTGTATATGCCCTAGAGGCCATTACTGTATCATACTAGTTTGTATATTACTTAATGGATGCTTGGGATATTCACCTTGTATATACAATCTTGCTCAAAATAGTAGTATGCTACTTGGTTTGTTTCTACTTCAATGTGTACATGTGTTTATTTTTGTATATCGCCTATACACATTAGTAGAGCCCTTAGGATTTTTGCTTGATTACCAGCGATGTGATGGCCGTCACACTAGTGGGGCTGGGTAATCTATAAGCACATCCTTATGCAGGTCCCTGGTCGCAGGACTATCGAGACAGGGCATCGATACTCCGGAGTAGACCAGCGCATGCGCTTCTCATCCCAGTGTGGGAGACGGTCTGTCCCACAGCCGTCAGTACGTCGTACTTGAGATAGTATGCGGGTGCTCGTTAGGTTACGGGTACACTGGACAGGACTCGTCGGGAACTGACTAGTTGGTATTATACCTATCGTCAGTTATCAGTTCCCAGGTGACATGAGTACAGCTTAGTCTGCTGACTTGACACTGTCACTCCGTCTCGAGTGTGTTCCCACTGTACTTTGATCACTACCCTACCACGGCTCAAAGGAGTCGTGCAAACAGGTAGTGGTTGGGTGCAGTCCCGAAGCACTTGGAGGCAGTGACGGTTAGACAGGATTCGTCTCTCCCGGTATTGGGGGTTGACATCGCGCTGTGTCTAGGAGAGCCATTACATGAGTAGTCCCTGGCCAGGGCAAACGAGATATACTGGTAGGTTTCCAGTGTTATCTCAGGGTGTTTTGGGCTTCGCTCCGGCATGACTTGTACCGCTATTTGGGGACTGACGTTTACCGCCCCCTAGGCCCGCCATGCGATGTATCAGACGAACAGACCGGACTGTACGGAGAATGTCACACTCAGGCTCAGTAGGAGTTCAGATGGGTTTCGCCTCGTCGGTCTTCTTGTCGGCATTACCTGGGGACCGTTACGCACAGCTAGTGCCGCTTGCGGTCTGTGGTTAAACCCACTGCCAGCGTAGTGTCGAGTCTTTAGAGTCCCACACAGAAAGCTTTTCGCCTTTAGGCAAAAGAGTAGAGGTCGCATGGTATTGCGACAGGTCGCATGGTTTTGCGACAGGGTTCGGTCACATCCGTGCACTTGTGCACGTACAGTGTCCGGACAGTTTACACTAGCGGGCTTTGGTTTAAGCCAGATCCTAGTGTACCTTATGGGATTGGATTTATCCAGTTTGCATTCGTGTTCCTCGGAACGCGGATGCGGGTGTGTATGCACAGTTGACAGGGAGGCAGAGGCAGCGGATTCTCATTAGGGTTGTTGACAGTTGACCGTTGACTATTTGACTTTATGCTCAACCCTAATGAGAATGTGATATGTGATTAACTATTATATTAATTAAGTATTATGGTGATATGGTTGTTGACTTGTTGACTTTTGTTGACTTGTTGACTTTGTTGACTTGTTGACTTTTGTTGACTTGTTGACCGGTTGACTAGGCTTGACTAGTTGACCATCATGATAACCATAGCCATCATTTCATGGCAAAGACTTTTGTTTACTTGCTCATTTGTGTAAAATGAGTGCATGAAATGATATGGTTGTGGTTGCTTCTAACCATCACATAAGACTTTTGTTAATATGATGAGTTATCATTACTTTGGATTATGAGAGGGTGAGAGACAAAATACTTGCTCATTCTTTCTTGCTCATTCTCTCTCTTGTTCTTGAGCTCTCCTCTTGCTCTCACCCTCAACCTCTTGCTCCCTCTCTTGATCTATGGTTCTCTTGTCTCATGAGTTGAGAATCAAGAACCATAGATAAAATCCCATTCTATTTCTTCTCTACTCATTCTAGTTCACTAGGTTTAGCAAACCAAGTGAACTAGTTTCTTCAAAGAACGAAGAAGGAGCTAAAGGTTGGAGCTTTCAGGTGGATCTATCTTCGGCGTACGGGGACGACGAGAAGAAGCCATCGGACCACCATCGGAGCTTTGAAGACGAAGGAGTTCAAGACAAGCAAGGTATAACCCCCTAACCGAGTAGCTAAAACTCATAGTTAGGTTGTTAGATAGATGTTTAACCAAGATCCGGGTTTTAGGTCCATGTTACCATCTTTAAGAAAATCGTTTTCTACCAAATTCCGCATTCCCGTAAGTACCGGGAGAGGTAGCATGGACTTACAGTGGTATCAGAGCCTAGTTAAACTCTATCTAACATGTTAGCAAGTAACTAGAAGATCGATCAACGAAAAAGTCCCGAAACGAACCCCGGAATTTTAAACTTTCTGTCGATTTTAAAAGTGCTGGAAAACTTTTTTAATATACACCAAAAATCGACTCAGGCTTTTTTAAAGAAACTGCAAAAATTTGGGCCCATGACTCGATCAAAGCGTCGCGGTTCCGCGGCGGGAGCACGCTCCCGCCGCGGAACCGCGGCCGAGTTGACTCGGTCATGGGTTTTATTTTTTGCAGTTTGCTAATTGGGGTATTTTGGGATTTTTAGTATATGTATTTTCAACCCAGATTTTCCAGAACGAAAATTTTATTTTGGGGTCCCGAAAATCCGTATTTTTTATCGAACTTCTAAAAGACTTGAGCTAACGGGTTTTTCTGTAATGTGATATTTGTATTGAACGTCTACTAATCGCTATATGTCGATTAGTGGGGGTTATACAAATCCGTGATCTGTAATGTGCTGGAATGTGTATATGAATATGTTGGATTGTCGCGGGTGAATAGCCGGGGGTTGTGAGACGAGAGTTTTCTTTTCTTTCAATTCATGTAAATTTGTAAATTGATGTAATAATTATTTATATGGCCGCACAACCGGGTCGGGGTTGTAGCCGTCATTGTATAATTTCTTTTTACTGTTATTGCTCCTAGGATGGACCCATGGAGGGGGTGCACAAACTACCGGGTATGCCGAAGTGTCGAGTGGCCTACACATAGGAGATGAGGGAGGTTACTACGCTTCGGGTACTTGGCGGGTAGTTTGCCGCACCCGTAGGGGTCTTGGGTGGGGTATTTGGCTATTCACCGCGACCGTGTAATCTGTCTTTTGTTACAGGCTCGTACAAATTACAGATTCCTAGTATATCCAATGTATTCATCTGTGATCTGAAATGTTTATCATTGCAGTATATCTATATATGATATTATTTAGGCGTTGCTTATGTTTTACAGACGCGCTAGCCCAGCCCCCGCTCTGTCGTTAGTTAAGTAACCTAACGGGTAATGACGGGGCCCCGTGGCGAATGCGAATGGCATAAGCGTACGTCATATTTTGGTTGTTTTCTGCAATGGTAGGATTAAATGATGGGACGCATTAAAAGAACTAATGCAAGAATATCACGCATTAAAAGAACTAATGCAAGATAATAAACCAAGTTAAAGTCGTTGGAACACTTTCGAAAAACCACTCGGTTCTTTTCAAAACAACTTTTAAATACGGAGCTTGAGCCACTCCTTTTAAAATCTATCTCGTTCCATCGACCATATCAAGTTCACTACGTTCACGGTTTTGCCAAAACCATCCGTAGCCCTCCGTCGTTTCACATGAATAGTCAATAGTATTCAAGCTGTGTATGTTGGCCAAAGTCAAGGCACAGTGATTGGTAGCTATTGGGTGTTCATGTGTAGCATAGATAGATGCGTTGGTTTGGGACAGTCGTGCTGCCATTTTGGCCAAAGTCAAAGGTAGGTACGGATGGATCCAAATTAACCTGGATAATGACGGGTAGAACTTGACATGTGACTTATGATATTTTGGCCAAAGTCAAGGTCATAAGAGCATGGGGCAAAAATCCACAACGGGAGTTTCATAAGTACTGAAACTTGCTAGATTTGCATACCATTTGGAGTGTGATGATTCTGGTAGGATTCCTTCAGTTTCGTCACGCGATGATATTTGGATCCCGATCCTACTGTGAGTATATGCTACTCCTCGGGAAATTTCTCACTAAACGATCAATGCTATAAACCTAGTAGGTGCCTAGAAAGGTGTTAGCGGGGCTACGCCCCCAGGGAAAAGAGGTTCTCTAATTAAGGAACTTCGCGAAAGCGTTGGAAAACCTCCCTCGAAGTACCGACACCGGCCTGGCTGAACGGTTAAGCAAGTATTGTACGGTGGGATTGATCCCGACTAATTCTTCCTTTATGGTTTGAGGAGGGATTCGAGAAACAGTGGGAGCCATCCTGTTTAGACAAACTAAAAACCACTCTAAACTTGCAAGAGCATCATGCTGAGTGTTTCTTCTTCTCTCTCCTAATTGCAGCGACCTAATCGACATGACTGGACTTAAGTTACTCCTAGATAAAAACAAACTGACAGGGCCAAACTACAAAGATTGGCTCAGGAATGTCAAGATAGCAATCACTTACGACAAGCTGGGGTATCTTCTTACCACCAAAGCTCCCCCTGTCCCTGGTCCAACTTCCAGCGTCGCGGATAAGGAAATCCGTAAGACTTGGGAGATTGATAGCGCGAAGGCCAAATGCCTCCTGCTTGCCTCGATGGACAACGAACATCAGAGGAGGCATGAGAATATGGACATGGAATCCATATTGCTCCATACAAAAGAACTGTATGGAGAGCAATCTCGTATCGCAAGATACGAAGCGTCAAAAAAGTTATTTTCGACAAGAATGGCCGTCGGATCATCAGTAGCCGAGCACGTGCTAAAGATGATCGGCTTCATTGAGGAGCTCGCTGACCTAGGGATCACATTGGAGAGTGAGCTATACACGGATATAGTTCTCCAGTCCCTTCCTTCCACTTACGCCCAGTTTATACTGAACTTCAACTTACAAGAAAAAGAGGTTGAACTTTCAGAGCTCCTCAACATGCTGAGGAGCGCAGAGGGCACCCTACAGAAAGGTAGGGATACATCCACTTTATTTGTAGGAGGATCATCTTCTTCTAGGTCCAAGGCGAAAGCCAAGGGAAAGAAGAAGAAGGCCCCCGCCAAACCAAGGGGCGGTGTTAGTAAAGTGGATACGGAGGGAAAAGGTAAAGCAACAAAGATAGCGGGGAAGCTTGTGGATAAGGAAGAATGCTTCTATTGTCATAAGAAAGGACACTGGAAGAATGATTGCAGGGCCTGGAAGGCCAGAACACAGGAATTGAAGCAGGTTGCAGCTTCAGCTTCAGGTGTGTATGTTATTGAAAACTGTCTTTCAATAAACTCTACTTCCTGGGTATTGGATACCGGATCAGGATCTCATATCTATAATTCTTTGCAGGCGTTGAGAAACCGTAGGGTTTTGAAGGCAGGTGACATGACCCTCAAAGTTGCGAACGGAGCTAGCATGGATGCTAAAGCCGTGGGGGACTATCACCTGGGAATGTCAGATGGACATGTTTTGGTTTTGCGTAATTGCTTTTTTGTACCCAACGCAACTTGTAATATCATTTCTGTATCTTTAGTTTCTAAAGAAGGTTATGAATTTGCGTTTGTAAGTAATGTTGTAAACATTCACCTTAATCAAGTTTTGATTGGGTCAGGTACATTGAGTAATGGTATATACGTGTTAAACCAACCACAGATTTTCAACGTCCAGAATACACACAAAAGAAAGTCTCCAGAAATAAATCAGACTTTCTTATGGCATTGTAGATTGGGTCACATCAATGAAAGAAGGTTGACTAAGTTACATACAGAAGGATATTTGAATGCGTTCGAATATCAATCGTATGCCACTTGTCAATCTTGTCTCAAAGGAAAGATGACAAAGACTCCGTTTACTGGACATGGAGTAAGAGCGAGCGAGCTCTTGGGACTCGTACACAGTGACGTGTGCGGTCCAATGTCTACACATGCCCGAAGCGGACATTCTTACTTCATTACTTTTACGGATGACTTCTCAAGGTACGGTTATGTCTTCTTGATGAAACATAAGTCCGAGGTCTTTGGAAAATTCCAGGAGTATAAGAATGAAGTAGAGAAACAGACCGGCAAAAGTATTAAGATTCTAAGATCGGATCGAGGTGGAGAATACTTAAGTGCCGAGTTCCTGGACTATTTAAAAGAGAACGGAATTCTCTCTCAGCTTACTCCTCCATACACCCCGCAACATAACGGTGTATCGGAGAGACGGAACCGCACCCTATTGGATATGGTGCGGTCCATGATGAGTAACGCTGAGTTACCGCGATCATTCTGGGGATATGCGCTAGAATCAGCCGCATACCTTTTGAACCGAGTTCCCACTAAGACTGTGCCTACTACGCCATTTGAGATGTGGTGTGGGAAGAGACCCCATCTTAATCACATTAAGATATGGGGAAGTCCAGCTTTTGTCAAAAAGCAGCATGCGGACAAGCTCGAGGCACGCTCAGTACTGTGCAAGTTTGTGGGATATCCAAAGAATTCCAAGGGATATTTCTTCTACTGTGAAGAGGAACAAAAAGTTCTTGTTTCTCGTCATGCCCACTTTCTAGAACACCAGTTCATAGAAAAAGAAATAAGTGGGAGCGCAGTAGAACTGGAAGAAATTCCAGAACCACGGACTATTACTGAAAGTTTAGTGGAACCAGAGGGTTCAACAGAACAGGACATTCCTGCGCCACTCCGCAGAAGTAGTAGGCAGACTCATCCGCCCGAGAGATACTACGGTTTTCTCATTGACGGGGATAGAGAGGATTGCATCATAGATTATGATGAGCCTACTAGCTTCCAGCAGGCCATTCAGAGCGTTGACTCAGTGAAATGGCTGGATGCAATGCGGACCGAAATGGAGTCCATGTACACCAACAAGGTATGGACGTTGGACATTGCTCCAGACGGGGTAAAACCCGTAGGATGCAAGTGGATCTTCAAAAGGAAGATTGGTGTAGATGGACAGGTTGAGACCTATAAAGCTAGGCTGGTAGCAAAGGGTTTTCGTCAAAGACCTGGCTTGGACTATGACGAAACCTTTTCTCCAGTAGCCATGCTGAAATCCATTCGGATCCTTCTTGCCATTGCTGCCTTCCACGATTATGAGATCTGGCAAATGGACGTAAAGACAGCTTTTCTAAATGGAAATTTAGAGGAGTGTGTCTATATGGACCAGCCAGAGGGTTTCATTCAGAGTGGGAGCAGCGGAAAGGTGTGCAAGTTGCTTAAGTCCATCTATGGACTAAAGCAGGCGTCGCGGAGTTGGAACATCTGCTTTGATGAGACGGTCAAAGAATTTGGCTTTATCAAAAATCCAGATGAACCATGCATCTATAGTAGATTTGTAGCGAGAACTGTAGTATTCCTCGTTTTATACGTGGATGACATTCTCTTAATAGGAAATGACATTCCTATGCTACAATCTGTCAAGGGGTTCTTGTCACACAGGTTCTCCATGAAAGACCTGGGTGATGCCTCATACATTCTGGGTATCCGGATCTACCGTGACAGATCCAAGAGGATATTAGGACTTTCTCAGTCCAGGTACATCGACACCGTGCTGAAAAGATTCAGTATGGAAGATTCCAAGCGCGGTAACCTGCCGGCTTGTCACGGGATCACCCTCTCTAAAGAGATGTCTCCCAAGACTGATTTGGAGAGGGATCGCATGTCTATTATACCCTACGCTTCTGCGGTAGGCTCTATAATGTATGCGATGTTGTGTACCAGACCGGATGTAGCTTATGCACTGAGTGTGGTAAGCCGGTATCAGTCAAACCCTGGGGAGAAACACTGGATAGCGGTAAAGAACATTCTCAAGTACCTGAGAAGGACTAAGGAGATGTTCTTGGTGTATGGCGGAAAAGACCTCCAGATCGAGGCCTTTGCTGACTCCAGCTTCCAGAGTGACAAGGATGATTCCAAGTCCATGTCGGGTTTTGTCTTTACCCTCAATGGAGGGGCGTTGTGTTGGAAGAGTTCCAAACAGGAAACCGTTGCAGACTCGACGATGGAAGCGGAATACATCGCTGCATCTGATGCCGCAAAAGAAGCTGTCTGGATGAGGAAGTTCTTGAAAGAACTTCAGGTGGTTCCGTCCATTGTTGATCCAATACCTCTGTATTGCGACAACAACGGGGCTATAGCTTTAGCGAAGGAACCCAGGTCCCATCAGAAATCCAGGCACATCTTAAGGCGGTATCACCTGATCAGGGAGATCGTGGATCGCCAGGAGATCGAGGTTCGTAGAGTCGCTTCAGAAGATAACACTGCAGATCCATTCACCAAGGCCCTGCCCCAGACTCAGTTCGAGCGGCTGATCGAGATGATAGGTCTTCGATACGCCAGTACATGGCCTTAGTGCAAGTGGGAGATTGTTAGTGTATATGCCCTAGAGGCCATTACTGTATCATACTAGTTTGTATATTACTTAATGGATGCTTGGGATATTCACCTTGTATATACAATCTTGCTCAAAATAGTAGTATGCTACTTGGTTTGTTTCTACTTCAATGTGTACATGTGTTTATTTTTGTATATCGCCTATACACATTAGTAGAGCCCTTAGGATCTTTGCTTGATTACCAGCGATGTGATGGCCGTCACACTAGTGGGGCTGGGTAATCTATAAGCACATCCTTATGCAGGTCCCTGGTCGCAGGACTATCGAGACAGGGCATCGATACTCCGGAGTAGACCAGCGCATGCGCTTCTCATCCCAGTGTGGGAGACGGTCTGTCCCACAGCCGTCAGTACGTCGTACTTGAGATAGTATGCGGGTGCTCGTTAGGTTACGGGTACACTGGACAGGACTCGTCGGGAACTGACTAGTTGGTATTATACCTATCGTCAGTTATCAGTTCCCAGGTGACATGAGTACAGCTTAGTCTGCTGACTTGACACTGTCACTCCGCCTCGAGTGTGTTCCCACTGTACTTTGATCACTACCCTACCACGGCTCAAAGGAGTCGTGCAAACAGGTAGTGGTTGGGTGCAGTCCCGAAGCACTTGGAGGCAGTGACGGTTAGACAGGATTCGTCTCTCCCGGTATTGGGGGTTGACATCGCGCTGTGTCTAGGAGAGCCATTACACGAGTAGTCCCTGGCCAGGGCAAACGAGATATACTGGTAGGTTTCCAGTGTTATCTCAGGGTGTTTTGGGCTTCGCTCCGGCACGACTTGTACCGCTATTTGGGGACTGACGTTTACCGCCCCCTAGGCCCGCCATGCGATGTATCAGACGAACAGACCGGACTGTACGGAGAATGTCACACTCAGGCTCAGTAGGAGTTCAGATGGGTTTCGCCTCGTCGGTCTTCTTGTCGGCATTACCTGGGGACCGTTACGCACAGCTAGTGCAGCTTGCGGTCTGTGGTTAAACCCACTGCCAGCGTAGTGTCGAGTCTTTAGAGTCCCACACAGAAAGCTTTTCGCCTTTAGGCAAAAGAGTAGAGGTCGCATGGTATTGCGACAGGTCGCATGGTTTTGCGACAGGGTTCGGTCACATCCGTGCACTTGTGCACGTACAGTGTCCGGACAGTTTACACTAGCGGGCTTTGGTTTAAGCCAGATCCTAGTGTACCTTATGGGATTGGATTTATCCAGTTTGCATTCGTGTTCCTCGGAACGCGGATGCGGGTGTGTATGCACAGTTGACAGGGAGGCAGAGGCAGCGGATTCTCATTAGGGTTGTTGACAGTTGACCGTTGACTATTTGACTTTATGCTCAACCCTAATGAGAATGTGATATGTGATTAACTATTATATTAATTAAGTATTATGGTGATATGGTTGTTGACTTGTTGACTTTTGTTGACTTGTTGACTTTGTTGACTTGTTGACTTTTGTTGACTTGTTGACCGGTTGACTAGGCTTGACTAGTTGACCATCATGATAACCATAGCCATCATTTCATGGCAAAGACTTTTGTTTACTTGCTCATTTGTGTAAAATGAGTGCATGAAATGATATGGTTGTGGTTGCTTCTAACCATCACATAAGACTTTTGTTAATATGATGAGTTATCATTACTTTGGATTATGAGAGGGTGAGAGACAAAATACTTGCTCATTCTTTCTTGCTCATTCTCTCTCTTGTTCTTGAGCTCTCCTCTTGCTCTCACCCTCAACCTCTTGCTCCCTCTCTTGATCTATGGTTCTCTTGTCTCATGAGTTGAGAATCAAGAACCATAGATAAAATCCCATTCTATTTCTTCTCTACTCATTCTAGTTCACTAGGTTTAGCAAACCAAGTGAACTAGTTTCTTCAAAGAACGAAGAAGGAGCTAAAGGTTGGAGCTTTCAGGTGGATCTATCTTCGGCGTACGGGGACGACGAGAAGAAGCCATCGGACCACCATCGGAGCTTTGAAGACGAAGGAGTTCAAGACAAGCAAGGTATAACCCCCTAACCGAGTAGCTAAAACTCATAGTTAGGTTGTTAGATAGATGTTTAACCAAGATCCGGGTTTTAGGTCCATGTTACCATCTTTAAGAAAATCGTTTTCTACCAAATTCCGCATTCCCGTAAGTACCGGGAGAGGTAGCATGGACTTACACTTGACATCTCATGATTGACTCAATTGCCTAAGCAAGTGACCTGTCAATCATGCACATCCCTCTCCCCTTTAGTCTTTAAGACACCTTTAGAGAGGGTGACTCTATCACCTGCAGGTACACCACCGTGTCAGGAGTCGTCCATTCTAAAACACCTTTAGAATGCTGTCTAAATACCCTGATTGGACACTTCCCAAATCTAGATCTAAAACCATAAATCTAGTAACCAGAATTTCTGATATAATATCCAAGTCCTATGTGGAGAAACCACTGTGTGACAACCAAAGCATAACCGATCGTAGTATAGGAATTTCACTTCCTACTCTGTGTATGTCATCCAAATACCAGGACATCACACCCTACTACCTTCTTAACAGATCCATCCCCCATTCTGATGAAGTCAAAGTCCATGACTGTCACTTCAGAAATAGATGATATATCTCCGCTATATCCGCTTTAGTCCATAAATAGACATAAGCTACTTGTCCACTATGCTTCCGCTGCTCCCACTGACTACGACAACCCTCTGGCGGAGTCATATACACGTACACTTCTAAAGCTAATTTAGAACGACGTTATACTCATCCTCCTGCCGGGTCTCACAGTCTGGAACAACAGCAATGGCAAGTCTGGGTAAACAAGAACCTCCCTGTCACCGTCCTTGATGGTACCGGAGTACCTCTCGGGTGCCTGAGGTTACCCACCATATCTGCGGAGTGGCCAATGGAATGTCAAATCAGATTGAATCTTTAGGTCCTATTAAATTTTCAGTAATCGTTTGCGGTTCTGGAATCACTTCCAGTTCTACCATACTCCCACTACTGTTTTCTGAAAAAATCCATTTTACTAAAACTATGACGAGTCAAGAACAATATCACTATTGATCTTCCAGATGGTAGAAAGTTAACTTTCGTCATAGCCCGAGTCAACCCACAAACTGCCATTACAGAAACGTGCCTTGAGTTATCCAGAATATGATTTTAAGCATAAGCCGGAAAACTCCCCGTACCTTAACAATGTTAAGATATGAACTATTCTATATACAATATAGAAATAGAGGCACTGATTTAATTGGAACCAGATTCAAATCATGCAGCTGTCTCCAGTGCATGTCAACTAAATGGAGAGAGGCCGATCAGCATTACTCAACTTAGGAATACATCCAGATATGAGTAAGCTGAAAGAGAAGCAAGTTCTCATAATCATTACTATTAACTGAATACCATACACAAGTATCTAAATCTTCGATCACCTTGAAGAATCCTGATACTTGCAACGCCTGGTTCTCTACTTTATTCTTTTACCTATAATTTCTCAAAACTTAGACCTTGCATTTCTACGAAACACATGTCTAAGAACTAGAGAAGTGACAATTAAACAGAATATAGTACAAGTACCAACCCCTCTGTCCTCATGGACACTGGACAATATACAATACTCTGTATAAGTCCCCTGAGTCTAATAACTCATTCCCTGTGTGTCGTAGGTTGAAAACTGTACTTATGGTTAAGAAGAATTACACCGCTGTTTAATACTCCTTACCTAACCATCCACTGATATAGGTAAATATTATAGACATAATTTCAAAAAGTTATATCTCACTTTTATAAAAATAAACGTACAGATATATCAATTTGAAATTTGTGCATAACAACGGATATTCAAAACCAAATATTTGCCGTCCGGCAAACAACCCAGGCGATTTTCTCAAATATCACCAATTACAACGAATCCCGATATAATGAGGATGATCACCCAATTCCCAATAACTTACTCCCACTCATCTTCTGTAAAACCATACAGTTGTGAGAATCAAACCTGGTAAATACATACCTGGAGCAAGGGCTAATTGGGAAATCAGTTTTCTTTTAACAATACACAATGAAACTGAAACATATAAATGTTTCGAAGGGGTATCCGGGTATTCCTAGTAATGTCTCTTCCATTATCAGATTCACAACTGTAACCGTATATTTCTCTGCCATCTCTCTAAATCCCTTTATATGTCTTTAGTCATTACCTTCTGTACACCGCCTTTAGGCCAAATGGTTTTCTTCCCTCCCTACCGTTCGGCACCAGCCTATGATTTGGAAGAAGACTATCCAATAAGCATAATAGGTGTACTCTCCTAATCCTAGGAGTACTCGTAACCCGAGAGAAAGTAAAGATAAAAGACAACTGAATAAAACCTTATTCCTATTTCTCCTGAACCAGAATCCATCCCCGAACTGGAACAAGTCCCTTCGAGTTCATATATAACCATATGATGGAGTATCCAAATAACTGTGGATCTTCGTAGTGATACGGAGTGTTCTGGAGAAATACAAAGATGATGTAGGATTGGCGAAGAAATACTTGGTTTGGTCGTGAATAGCAGTCACAGTTTACTTTGCCCTCTTTCTAATCCCTTTATTTGTCTTAACTTATTACCTTCTGTACACCATCGTTAGGCTAATTGGTTTTCTTCATTCCCCACCGTTCGGCATCTGCCTATGGTTTGGAAAAAAACTATCCAATTAGCGTAATAGGTGTACCATCCTAATCCAAGGAGCACTCGCAACCTGAGAGAAGGTAAAAGAAAAAGACAACTGAATTGTCCTATTCATTTTCTCCAGAACCGGAAACCATCCTCGAATCTGGAACAAGTTCCTTCGAGTTCATAGATAACCATACGATGGTTTTATCCAATGGAAGTGGATGTTCGTAGTAATACGGGGTGTTCTGGAGAAAAGGGTAAAAGTAGGAGTGGCAATGAGGTTTACAACTCAGACAATCCAAAAGCCAGTGTTTTAAGAAAGTTCGATTAACTTGGTCACTGAGTCATAGTCAAGGGCCGGGTCATGGTTGCTTCCAGAGAGAGAGAAAATAAACACTCAGCGTGCACTCTAACTTAGATCAGAATGGTTATCAAGTTATCCAATCAGGAAACCTCCCACTGTATCGTCAAATTCTCCTCCAAACCTGAAAGAAGAATTAATCGGGATCACCCGAGGAATAAACCAACTCATCAGTATGAATCGGGATCCAACTATCATCACATGATAATATGATGGAATCCACTCACATTATCACACTCCAGAAGGTATGCGCATATCTGGTAAGTTTCAGTTTCTTTAGAAACTCCCGATGTGATTTTTACCCCATGCTCTTATGACCTTGACGAAGGCCAACATATCATAAGTCACATGTCAAGTTCTACCCGTCATTATCCAGGTTAATTTGAACCCACCTGTACATACCCTTGACGAAGGACAAAATAGTAGTACAGCTATTCCAAACCAACGCATCTATCTATGCTGCAGAAAAGCAACAAATAGCTACCATACACTATGCCTTGACGAAGGCCAACATACATAGCATGAATACTAAGTGCTACCTTTCTGAAATGACGGAGGGCTACGAATGGTTTTTGGCGAAAAACCTTTAACGTAATGAACTTGATATCGTTGAAGGAACCGGATAGTTTTTTATAAAAATATAGTGGCGAAAACCTTTGCTAAAGAGGTCACTCCCGGTGAAGGGATCTCGGCTCTTTTCCCATAGAATGAGGTGCAGGATATTCCAACTGAATACCACGATGCAAAGCAAAAAGGCAATCGGCTATAGTGAAGTTATTACCCTGACGCAAACTTCTGTCCAAGGGGTCACTCTCGGTGAAGGGATCTCGGCCCTTGCCTCGTCAACTGAGGTGCTGGATATTCATAACCGAATACCACTGTGCAAAACAAAAGAGAACGTCCTTGCAATAACATATTTTTGAAAATTGTTCCAACAACGTCAAACAGGTTTGTTTGGCTTGCATTGATCCAAATCAATGCAGTCCCATCAATTAATCACATCACAAAAGAACGAAAATATGATGTACGTATATGCCATCCGCATTCACCACTGGGTCCCGTCATCACCCGTTAGGTTACTTAACTAACGACAGAGCGGGGACTGGACTAGCGCGGGTGTAAAACATATACAACATCTCCTAGTATATATATCAATATATAATAATCGCTCAAGACGTGATAAAATGCAACATCACAGAAATGTAATAAGCATCACAGAACAATACAGATAATCTGGGATCCCCGGGTTTCATAGAGCCGCTACTGAAACCCGACGTTTCCCTTGTCATGTGGATAGCCTGTGCAATGAAATCCTAGACCCCTACGGGCGCGGCAAGTTACCCGCCAAAACCTGAAGCGAGGCAGCCCCCTACAACAAAGTGAATGGACCACCCAGCACTACACGGAATCCGGTAACTTGAGCACCCCTCCTTGGGTCAACTTGTACCCCTACGAGTGCGGCGAATAGCCCGCCATTCTAGAGTGAAGCCCTCTCCGTCTCAAAGCCATGAGATGCGGACCCGTTGCCCTTTAGAACCCGGCTACCCGTGCACCCCACCGCGGGGTAATCCTAGTACAGAAAGTAAAATATATACAACGGGTACATCGACCTCAGCCCGATCGTGCCCCCAAAAGAATAATATACAAACAGGCAGTGACGGCAATCCATATGTCGGACGCTCGCCCCGCAATATCAAATGTACAAATACAACCAAACTGTACTACCATTGCATCCAGGCTATCCACCATGACAAATCCGCAACATCACAGCACAACACAGAACATCAACGTGAATGTCATGTTCGCAAATCTGTCTAAAAGAACTATAGCAATTAGACAGATTTACCGCTCGAATGACATTCACGGTCCCAGATATAATGTAAATACTGTGAACTAACATGTTTAAAATTTTCGATCGACAAAATTTCCCGAAGTGGGCCCCATACAATTCCCAGTACTCAAAATAATCTGGGCCAAAACAAAAATTACCAGAAACCCCAATTCCAACTCAGAGACCACTGCAGAAGGTTTGGTGCATTGATGCTACAGGAGTGCGGCGGAACCGCGACCAAAACAAGGGTAATGCCGCCGTTCCGCGGCGCTACAGTGTGAACACTTCACCAAATTTCATCTGTGGTCTTAAAAAAGCCTGCCTGATTTTCTGACACACTCAAAAAAAAATTTCGACGACAAAAAAATTTCGACAGAAACTGCAGAATTGGAAATGCGGTTTTTGAAAATTCCGTTCGATCGATATTTTAAATACGTTAGAGCAAACTAGTAAAGGTTAATGGCGTGGCTCTGATACCATATAAATCTACGGTAGCGCCCCGGCCGTCTGTCCGAGGCCAAAATGCGGAAACGGAAACTTTTTCAAAACTTTAAACTGGCGCTATCGTATACTATAAATCCGGATCGAACCATTAACCTACAACTAGCAAACTAGAGAAGGGTTGGAAAGGCTATACCGATCGATCCGTGTCCTTCGGTCTTTGGCCACCATCCCAAGCTTCTCGCGGCATCTCCGGTCTCGATCTCCTCGTCGGAAAGGGCACCACATCTTCGAGTCTTTTTACAGGCTCCCGCTTCATCCGAAGCAACTCGGGTATGAAGTTCGCTAGCCGACGTGTCAAAGGTGAAGTAGAGAATGTGTGTCATCACTTTGTCTCTTGAGGATTTAGTGGATGCCATTAGTGAGGAGATAATGAGCTCAAGAGAGAGGAGGAAGAAAAAGAAGCTTTCCTCTCTTTTTCTTATGTTGAAATGATAAAATGAGAGTGAGAGTGTATTAGAAAATACAAGAGCTAACCATGAGGTTATGGCTGCCCTTTCTCTCCCTCCCTCTCATTTCAACACTCAAATCCATCAACAATATGACATATGCACAAGTAAAGAGACCATGACTCATCACTTGTGCATGTATCACAATTAATGCACCTAATCATGATTATGAGCTTATTATTTCCTTATGCAAATATTAATCCAAATGTTTGTAACAATAAAAAGAGAATGGTATCTACTAAAGTAAACTCGTGACGGATCACAAGAGTACCCCTCACCTGTATATACATACCTGCATCCATATTCCGACCGAATGCGAATGCGATGAGACTAAAGTAATCCAACAAATCTAATACTAGGATCCGGCTTAAACCAAAGCCCACTAGTATAATCCGTCCGATCATGATCCGTGCACTACTGCACGTATATGATCGAACTCTACCATATATCATACGGCCTCTACAACGTTTCGCCCGAAACTTGAGAAACTGTCTGTGGGGGACTCTAAAGACTCGTCAATATTTTGGCTGTGGATTTAACCACTAGCACGTCAGTGGTACTAGCTGTACGTAACGGGCTATCAGGTATTGACCAAAAGGGAGGTCGATGAGCGAACTCATCCTGACACCCTACTGAGCCTGTCAGTGACAATATCCATACAGTCCGGTCCGTTCGTCTATGAGCATCGCATGGCGGGCCTAGGGGGTTGGTAAAAGTCAAACCCCCCAAAGCGGTACAAGTCGTGTCGGAGTGTAGCCCAGAACACCCTAAGATACTACTGGAATACCTACCAGTAAATCTCCTGCTTTGGCCAAGGACTTCGTGTGATGGCCCTCCTAGACACATCGCGATCTCACCCCCAATACCGGGAGAGACGAAACCCCTGCCGATCCACTCACTGCCTCTATGTGGCTCGGGACTGTACCTAACTAAAACCTGTTTGCACGACTCCTTTGAGCCGTGGTAGGGTAGTAATCAAAGCACAGTGGGAACTCACACGAGACAAATGACGATCTCAGGTCGATGAACTAACCTGTACACATATCACCAGGGAACTGCTATCTGACGTCAGGTATAATACCAACTAGCATGTTCCCGGCGAGTCCTGTCCGGTGTACTCATAACCCAATGAGCACCTGTATACATCTTAGGTGATCCAACTGACACCAATGGCTTGTGAGACCGGCCACCGCCCTTCGTCGGGGTCTCGACTGTATACACTAGTCTACTAATGGAGTATCGATGCCCAGTCTCGAAACTCCCACGACTAGGGACCTTTTAAGGATGTGCTTATAGACCTAGCTCCCATGTATATGATCGCCATCATACTGCTGGTAGTTAAGCAAGAATCCTAAGGGCTCTATCAATGTGTAATAGCGACCTATAAGGTCACCTAAAGCAGCACACGATGATAAAGATAAACCAGATATCATACTATCATCTCGGGTAAGACTGTCCTACCGGCATAGGTCCTCCCTCAATCATTGCAATCATGTGCCTGTGATCCAATAATTGACTCTGAGGGCACTATATCCAACACCATGAAGCTCAATATCTTGTGGCCTGTCGAGCTGTCGACGAGATAATCTATCCGAGGGAGGGGATAGTTGTCTTTGGGGCAGGTCTTGTTGAGGTCGGTGAAGTCGACGCACATGTGCCACTTCCCGCTCGACTTTTTGACCAGAACTACGTTCGCCAGCCACTCCGAATAGGGTACATTCTGAATAAAGTTAGCGGCGAGGAGCCGATCTACTTTGTCCTCGATAGCCTTCTGTTTGACTGGGGCGAAGCTTCGCTTTTTCTGCCTGACGGGTCGGGCCGTAGGATCTACCCCGAGCTTGTGAGATATAATTTTAGGGTCGATCCCAGGCATGTCAGCAGGCGCCTAAGCGAACATGTCGGAGTTGTTTCTGAGGAAATGAACCAGGTCATCTCGCTGAGTTCCTGTCAGAAGCGATCCGATCTGAACGATTTTTTCGTCGTCCCCTTCTACGAGGGGGACCTCTGTCAGTGGCTCCACCGGGGTTTCTCGGACCTCTTTTTGCTCGTCTCGAGTGTCCAGGGAACCCTTGATGTCACCTTCACCCTCGACATCGTCGGTTGGCCGCTCAGACGAAGATGTCGCGGTGAAGCAAACCTTTGCAATCCGCTGGTCTCCATAGACCCGACCTATCCCGCCTTGGTCGAGAGGGAACTTCATCGTCGAGTGGTAGGTCGATATCCGGGCCTGGAGGGAGTTTAGTGTTGGGCGGCCGAGAAGGATGTTGTAGGCCGATGGGATTCTCGCAACGATGAATTCCACAGGCACTGTTCGCGTACGGCCAGCCTCCCCGACGTTAAAATGCAGAGTGATTACCTCTTCCGCCGGGATGGAGTGGTTGGTAAATCCTAAAAGGACGTGGAAGGTCGGCCTTAGGTCAGCTGGGGTGAGCACCATGCACAGAAAGCAGTCGTAGAAGAGAATGTCGGCCGAGCTCCTCGAGTCGACCAGTATCCTGTGCACCTCATATTGGTGGATCCGAGCCGTAATCACCAGAGGGTCGTTGTGGGGCAGGGATATGCCGTAGAGGTCCCTGTCGTCAAAAATGATCGGCTCGGTCTCCCTGGCCTTCTTCCTCGGACGGCTGTTGGCCTCTACGGCCGGCGTAAGGTGCTGAGTCTCGTAAGTACTCGACGTACCCCCCGCCAACATGACCATGATTTTTGATGAGCCCTGGTTCCTTTTGATGAGGTTCCTTAGGTCCCTTGGCGAGGTAGTCTTCGAGATGCCGTGACGAGTCCCGTCCGCGTGACCCCTTCGAGGGAGGGGGTGGTTGTCATGCCTGGGCGCGGGCGAGCTGACAGACATCTTCTCGGGAGGGACAGGGGCATGAAGGGGCTCGGGTCGAGGCGCTCTGGCGACGGACCTCGGTGTTGAACTACGGGGCACCCAGCGGGTCATAGAATATGTTAGCCCAAGAGATCTGCGGCCGTGGGAGGCAGCGAGGCGGTGGTCGGCAGTGCCTACGCGAGCAGTGTCTTCTCTCCCTCTGTAGGGGTCCCTGTCCCGAAGTGGGGGAGCGACGATCTGGGGAGCTTGCCCCGCCGTTAGGACACGAACGAGCACATCCACGACGGATGTGAGTCGATCTATCCGGACGGCTAGGATGTTGATGGCGTTCGGGGGAGGAGATTCGTCCGCACCTCCGTTGTGGGGGAGGCGGCGGCTAACGTTTAGATCGTCACGGTGATCGCTCGCCATTGAGTTGAGATCGGAAGGTAAACTTTGTTCAGTGGAATCAATCGTTTCCCACAGACGGCGCCAGCTGACGGATGTCGGATCTCGTCAAGATGTTACCTTCCGTAGATCTGCTGCAAGCGACGATGGACGGCTGAGATTGAGTTGGAGGTTGCCTCCTGAAGCGTGTGGATCTCAATGGGTTTGAGGTTGTTGGGGCCGAGCTACCTATAAGAAAGTCCTAGGGTGGTTGTGCCACCGAGGACCCTCTGACGATCAAGTTAGACCGGATATTTGAGCAGAGTAATGGCCTAGTGAGGAAAGAATGACTTACTTGAGTCGCCTGAAAAAGGGGTTTATATACCCAGCAGCGAATGGCAGGTGGGCACGAGAATCATGCCGGCCGTTACGCCCATGGCGTCACGCCTGCATGATAGGCGGGATCCCGCATTAATGACGAGACAGGCTCGTTAATGGGTGATCATGATGGTGTGGAACGCGGGACATGGCCAGCGGATATCTCGCGCATGGCAAGATTCGCAGAGGCGTGGCGGAGGTGCCTGCGACTGGTGCTGCTGGTCGGTCGATGGGACCGAGGAAGATGAGCTCGGCGGGTGGCTCAGGAACGAGCGGGAGGCCGAGGCATCTTGGTTCTGCGGTAGCCTGGAGACGAGCTGAGAGGGCCGAGGAGGCCAATTGTGCAGGGGGCTCAGAGGCGAGCCAACTGTTGTTTGTAAGGCAGGCATAGAAGTGATGTGGACAGTCACAGGAGGTCGGCCACGTCCATGGGCCGCAGACCCGGGGTATTCCACCGACGTACCGTTCCTGATTCTTTTTTGCTAGCTTCGGGACATGTCATCTGCCACTTGTCACGATCTGGGAGATCACCGATATTGAGCATCATCAAGGTGTGCTTCTTATACGTTCTTATAGGTTGCTAAAAAACCTTTAATATATGTATTGCTAATTTCTTTTAAAAAAGAACAACTACTCTCTTAATTTGTACCACAGATCTTTCTCCCTATACATGTTTAGATTGCAAAATTAACAAAATTGATCAAAAAAACTGAGTAAAGACTCATCATTTTCTGCAAATATCTAAAATTTGATCCAAAAATAACATTCGAGTACTCGGTTTTCGATGTCGGAATCGAGCTGCCATCCACCCACGATTATCAAAGTAGCAAATCACGATCCCGTCCTCATCCTCACCGACGCCGTCCAATCCCAAATCGACTTCTGTCGCCTCCTCCTCGTCGTCCCGAGCCTCGCAGCTCTAAGTGAGCCCCTTGATCTGTGGGCCCCACGCCTCATGCGTCGTTGCTAATAATAAGAAAATTCCTCCAAAACCAGCATCAAATCAGATAAAATATAAATAAAAATCAAAACTTCTTCAGAGAATTCGATAGCTTTCGATTCGATTAATTTACCGATGATCATAAGGACTTTGGTAAATCAATTCCAGAGAGAGATAAACCTCCAAACCATGGGCTTACTATAAATAAAATTCAAAAATTTCAAGGGGCGACCACCCTCTCTGGGCTATGAGTGGATCCGCCGTTGCTCGGTTGGTACCAATTTCCTCTCCGATGTAAGAGCCCGCGATTCGATCCTTAAAGGGGGTCGATTTCCCAAAAACATACCTCTCAAAATCTTCTCTCACCCTCTCTCGCGCACATACATGGCGATTGTTGTTAATAGTTTGAAGGGAAGTCGTGTCGTTGGGTTTAGATCATAGCTTTCTAAAATTCATGATAGAAGAATTAAATTCTGGGCTTAACTTTCTTGAGTTTTGATGTTGGTTTATTTCTAAAGTAAACTACCCTAATATACCACGAACTTCCGGGTCAATATTGTTGGTATATGAAAATATACATCTATAAGGACAATAAATGAAGGAGGAGATAAGTCAAAACTAGTATATTGAAAGAGAAAGTCTCAAACTTTATTGATCTTAAAATACTCTTCTTTCTAATGGATACTCTCTCTTTTTAATAATATCCCTCCATTACAAATTTTGAGCGGGACTCTTTAAATAACTAATATATGACAAAACTAAATCTGCTCAAACTAATTTAAACTTATCTATAATTTACAACTCTAACTAACTCAATTTAATTCAAACATAAACATTTGAATTTAAAACTTAAATCTAACTTAATCTAAGAATCGAATTATAATTTCCGACAGCCTTCCTTAGTTCAATTCTTCTATGCATGCACATTGAACAATCCTTGAAGATGCTTCTTGTTTCACCTTGCCCAATCACTGTCTTGTTTATATTGCTCGAAAGGGGTGTGCACGGGTCGGGCTAGGTGGGTTTGGATCATAAATGAACCCGAATCCGCTAGTGTGTGCAGGTTTTCCAACCACTTTAAACTCGTCCATTGGAATGGGCAGATAAACCAGGACCCAACGGGTTCGAACGAGTTTCGGGCTCGGGTTTTATTAGTTCGGACGGGTTAAACACGGTTCCGAGTATTATAGGGTTTCACCTATTAAATTTGACATATAATTTATATAATATAAAACGATGAACCATAAACTCCGAATTTTCTCCCATCTCTTGATTCCGAATCATAGTTTTCTACTATCTTGATTTTAAAAGTTGAAATGTTAGTTTGAATCCCATGGTCGAGAAATAAAAAAAATGATATTTAATTTAAGAAGATGAAAAGATAAAAGAAATGAGAAATGGCTAAAAAAATAAGGCTTAATTAAATTTTAGATTTGAGAACTAAAAAAAGGGCTTAGATAATCTATATAGGTATGGATCTTACCCATATTATTAAATTTATCATCGGTTTGAATGTTTATTAAGAGATGGGTTCGGGTTGGTTGCGGGCCGGTACGGGTTGCGGGCGGGTTTGGAACGGAAATTTTACCCGTCAAAAGCGGACGGGTTCGGGCGGGCAACGGGTCCAAACCGACCCGATGAACACCCTAGCTCGAATGACTTCCCTCAATCTTGAATTAACAACCGACTTATTATTTGCATAAATCCTTGACGTCACATCTTCACTTTCTTCTTCCACTTAATTCCCATCAGCTTTCCACTTTTAATCGAACCGATCAACAATTTTCTTTTATCTGGACCTTTTCTTTTCTCTGCTTTAATCTTTACATTTTGAACCTTTTCATTTTTTGATTTTCTATATACAATTTTTTCCTCCCTCTTTCCTTTTATAAGTTCTTTTTCAGTAATCAACAAATATTATCTCTTTCTTCACAAACTCTATCTTGATCCATGAAATCTTTCTTCGTTTTTTCTTGTTCTTGACGTTGTAAGGTTTAAATTCCCGGAAACACCCTATTTCCAACTAGTAAAGATTCGGGGATCCAATATTAGCACTGTAGCTATAGTGGATTTTCACTCCGTGATGCTTTTGCCGCTCGTGAGCTTTTGGCCTCGTGAATAAAAGGCACATGTGAACGTGGAGGTGTCTGTGTGCCTTGGGTGTTTAATTATTGCGACTGCAACAACTCGAGAAGATCTCAAAGCTCTGTGAAAAAAAGAAGGGTCTCCATTATTGTTATATATGTTTATAGTATTCTTCAGCATGATGAAGTGGCTTCACGTGCCTGTCTTCTTCAGCTTTGCACAGCACACCACCAAAGGCATTGGAAGAAAAGGCCAGGAATAGAGGGAGTCGGAGCGTTGCCAGGTTTTGCTGCATTTAGAATGTTAGTTTCAGAATATGATTAGTTTTATAAACTCCTCATGCCTCAGTTGAAGCCAACCAGTTAGAAGCCGTAAGTTTGATACTTGAAGGGTTTTAATTTCCTCCCTTCCCCGCAAAAGGTTTAAAAATTAAAAATTAAAAATGAAGTAATTAAAAAACTTGACTAAATCCTGGTTAGGACTCACATCCCTATGTTTGTCTTAACGGAAATGATATTCCTAGGAATTTTATGATTCCAAGGTAATCAAATGTCCACGAGTCATGTGGATGATATTTATTGCAGACCGGTGTCTCTTTAAATATTCCATGACATATTAATTCCATTGTATCACGGCCATTATCATGATCGTCGCCTGCTGCCACCGTGGGCGGTCGCCGCTTGCCACCCTCCAATGCCCGTCTCTTGTTGGCCATTGCCCTCCGCTGCTATCGAGTGCCACCGAACGCCCTTTGCCATCACCGGCGTCGTCCGCTGTTGTTGCACATATATATTAACGAGAATAATCAAATTCTACCGAGCATGACACTGCAACATTCCGTCTATGCAATCAAATCCACGGTGGTCACGTTTATAAGAAATGTATGTATGGATCTAGGCAACCTTACATTTTATGTACCGACCCCCGATCCTAAATTGATTTAAACGGTAAAAGATAGCATGGATTAATCTGTAACGACTTTAGAGAATGCAGATGGGTATATTTAACGGAATAAATGGGTTTGCAATATAGCTGCGATGTCAAGACACAAAGGGGTCGGGATGGGACTCGCGCAACTTAAACAGTAAGTCCCCATCTCCCATTCTACCCTTAGTTTGAATCTACGGTTTGTGGCTAATCAACTACGGCATACCGCATGCCGGGCAAGTCCATGTGTAAATTGAAGATTTTGAGGGGGTATATGTAAATAGTTGATGTTGTTAAACAAAACCATTAATCTAACCAAAGCACATACATTTCTCGCATTGACGGGGCTCACCTTCTACTTTCATCACACAGGCGCATGTGTCTACTAATGAAAAGGTCTATCCTTTTCCCGTTGGGCTTAATTAATTGCTTTTCTTTATCATTTGCTAACGTATCTTAGACCACATCCATGATATTGACATTTGACTCCCCTTTAAATCACAGCAATTCTCAAAAGATGAATTAATTTTAGTGCACGTCACACAAAAACACAATCGACCATCTTCTACTTTCACCAAACAACCATTTATATAAGTTCAGAGTAAATTTTAATGATCAATGGTGATGTTTGAAATCTAAAATGTATTAGGTTGGTTTCAAACCGCTCCTGTCCATATTTTGTGGGTAAAAAATCCAGTGAAGATGTGCGTGTCGCTGTATTACACAGGCATTTAATATCTTGTTTTAATGTTGGACCGATTTAAGAAGAACTATGTGTCTAAACCCATGCCCATACCCAACCGCTACATGAACAATTCGAGCTCAACCCTAGTCCATCTTAGGACATCAATCATCATTTTTACCTCAATTTGAAATTTTGTGCTCTTGTATATGAATTTAACTCTGTAATACAAGTGACGTGTTGTTTTTGCTATCTGTTATTAACTTAAGATTACATGATGATCTTATATATCTATTAGATACATATTCTAACTGATGGAGGGTGGAATCTCCTTCAGATGTTGCTTCCCGTTGATCTGCTGAAGGCGACGATGAGTAGCTGAGATTTGATCTGGAGACAGACTCTTGAAGCGTGTGGATCTCAATGGGTTTGAAGTTGTTGAGCCGAGCTACCTGCAAGGGAGTCTCGGGGTGGTTGGACTATCGAGGACCCTCCGACGATCAAGTTAGTGGGGTAATCTGAGCAGAGTAACGGCTTAGTGGATTATAATTGGCTTACCTTGACCGTCTGAAAGGGGGGTTTAAATAGCGGTGGCAGCAGGTGCAGTAGGCGCGAGAATCACGCCGGCCGTTACATTTCCGACGTCAAGCCCGCGTGATGAGCAGGACCTCCCATTAATGGCGAGACAGGCTCGTTAATGGGGGATCGTGGTGGCATAGAATGTGGGATGTGGCCGGCGGAGATCTCGCACATGGCGAGATTCGCTGGATGGCTGTTACGCCTGCAAGCGGTGCTGTTGGTCGGCCGATGGACCAAGGAAGATGACCTCGGCTGGAGAGCTCGCGGACGAGCGGGAGAGCCGAGGCCTCTTGTTTTTGCGGTAGTTCGGGAATGGGCTGTGAGACCAAGGAGGCCTATTGTGCTGGGGCTCGGAGGCGAGCCAGCGCCTGCTCGGTAGGACGAGCATAGGGGTGGTTTGGTCGGCAGCTGTGGGTCCTTTCTTGCATGCTCTGGGGCACGTCATCTGCCACGTGTCATGATCTGGGAGATCACCGATATCGAGCCCCATCATTGGCCCCCCACTCTCGTCCCGACCAGCTGACGGGTCGGGTCGAGAGTGGTCTGCCGGGTCACCCGAGGTGAGCTCTCTTTCGAAGATATCGTCGGGCGTGTCCCCGGGCAATCCGTTGTCTTTTTCTGGATGACGCAGGCGAATCAGGGCGAGATCTCTGCATTTAAGGAAGGTGCGCCGGTTCGTGCGTTCCGTCACTGAAGCGACGGTCCACGTGTTGAGCGTCGGTTGGGCGACGCGACATGTTGCAGACCTGTGGCATCTGATGAGATGCGGCCCAATGCTGGAGCGACAGGTGGAGCAATCGGGGTCGTCGGACGCGAGAAGTCGTTTTGGCGAGGGATGAAGGAAGTCGCTGAATGAGGGCGATGGCAGCAATAGATAGGGATGGGGTCCACTCCAGGGCCCCTATCTTTTCATACTTTCCTTGCTTTAAGTCCTGATAGCCCGGCGCTCTTCTTCTTTCTTATGCTTTTGCCTCCCGAGGATCCCTCTTCTTCAGGTTAGATGACTTCCTTTATAGAGTCTGTAGACGTGGTGGGAGTAGGCTCTAGGGACCCTCCAGTCGAGCCCGAGTCTTCCCGGGAAGCAGGGGTCAAATCCTCTTCCCGGGATCATGCAACTGGGGCAGCCCCCAGGGAGGAAGCGGCGGACGCCGCTCCTGACGTGCCATCTTTGAAGAGGCACGAGATTGAGCTCACCAACGCTCGAGCTCGCTTCCATATCCCTTCTGGCTATACGCTTCACTTGGCCAAGGAAGGAGAGAGGGCGGACCGAGTACGGGGTAGGGAGATCGCCCTGTACCTGAAAGCCTTTTGGGGCAGAATGCGCCTGCCCTTCCCTCCTGAGATCGTCGAAACGTTGAACTTCTTCGGGTTAGCTCCGGGCCAGTTAGTGCCGAACTCATGGAGGATCCTCCTCGGGTTCCTGGTCCGCCTGAACCTACAGGCGGTCCCCTTCAATCTCTCCATCCTTGATTCCTCTCTCCTCTTCATGGAGGAAGAGGTGATAACCCCGGCGATGAAGACCGCGGGCCGGCTTACCTCACTGGAGGAGAGCTCCAAGCTGGAGCTGGAGGCGGCGATGGCGAGGGTCGCCGTCTTGGAGGGCGAGGTGGCGGCCGGGAAGCAGGAGGTGGCCGCTGCGGCGCGTGCGGAGGCGGCCTCGAAGCAGGAGGCTGCCCGGCATCATGAGGCCACCCTGGCCTCCAAGGCCAAGCTCCAGGACGCCAGGGTGCTCGTCGGCACCATGAAGGAGACGGTGGAGACCCTCCGAAAGGAGTTGGGGGTGGCGGCCGAGGAGGTGAAGCGGGGCAATCTCGGGGCGGCTAAGGCGATGAAGGACTATAAGAAGTCGAAGGACTACTACTCCGACCTAGCCGTGGCCACTACCAACATCTGGCACGAGGCCCTCGACGCCGTCAAGGCCCGGATGCCGGAGTTCGCTGATGAAGAGCTCCGGGCCAAATACCCCCTTGTGGATGCCGACGAGCAAGGGGACGACCTCGGAGAAGGAGAGGTCCCCGATGAGGAAGTGGCCAAGGACCTTGCCCGAGCCGTGGCAAATATTGAGGCTCTTGGGGTCGCGCCTGGCCCCGAGGCCTGAAGCCCCGTGTTTTCCTGCTTCTTTTATTTTTCCTCATCGGGAATTCTATAAGGCTGGGGAGCCCCCAATACCCTTGTAAAGAATTTTGTTTGTGCGAATAAAACTTTTGCTGTTTCATTGCCTGCATATTACCCTTTGTTTATGGAGAATACTTGTAGAATATTCGGACTTGCACTGTTTAGCTTCCATGTCATGTCAGCTCTTCGTCTGGCGATCGCACGTCGACTTGAATCCGCTCTCTTGCCAAGTGTTCCAGGGCAGGCGGTAAGACGGTATCTCCATGGCCCCGAAGTCGAAGTGTAGATCGCTAAGACGTTGATAAACCCAATGCCTCTTGTTGAGTTTATGCTCCTTAGTTGTCGGAGTGGCCGTAATTTGCCAACTGAGGATGACCGAGCAGGGTAGCTGCTCGGCGCCTCTTGGCGAGGGCTTTGATCCTCAGCGCGAGAGGGGCCGTGGGAGGCATGCTGAGGATGGCCGAGCAGGGTAGCTGCTCGGTGCCTCTTGGCAAGGGCTTTGATTCTCAGCGCGAGAGGGGCCGTGGGAGGCCTGCTGAGGATGGTCGAGCAGGGTAGCTGCTCGGTGCTTCTTGGCGAGGGCTTTGGTCCTTAACCGTTGGAGGGGCCGTAAGAGGCCGGCTAAGGATGGCTGAGCAGGGTAGCTGCTCGGCGCCTCTTGGCAAGGGCTTTAATCCTCAGCGTGAGAGGGGCCATGGGAGGCCTGCTGAGGATGGCCGAGCAGGGTAGCTGCTCGGTGCCTCTTGGCGAGGGCTTTGATCCTTAACCGTTGGAGGGGCCGTAAGAGGCCGGCTAAGGATGGCCGAGCAGGGTAGCTGCTCGGTGCCTCTTGGCGAGGGCTTTGATCCTTAACCTTTGTAGGGGCCGTAAGAGGCCGGCTAAGGATGCCGGGCAGGGTAGCTGCTTGGTGCCTCCTGGCGAGGGCTTTGATCCTTAACCTTTGTAGGGGCCGTAAGAGGCCGGCTAAGGTTGGCCGGGCAGGGTAGCTGCTCAGTGCCTCTTTGTGAGGGATTTGATCCTTAACCTTTGTAGGGGCCGTAAGAGGCCGGCTAAGGATGGCCGGGCAGGGCAGCTGCTCGGTGCCTCTTGGCGAGGGCTTTGATCCTTAACCTTTGTAGGGACCATAAGAGGCCGGCTAAAGAGGGCCATAAGAGGCCGGCAAAGGCTTTTCATCCTTAAGGACGCCCGAGCGGCTTTGATCCTAAAGGACGCCCGAGCGGGGTTGCCGCCCGGTGCCTCTTGGCGAGGGCTTTGATTCTGAAGGACGCCCGAGCGGGGTTGCCGCCCGGTGCCTCTTGGCGAGGGCTTTGATCCCTGGTAGTGTGTAACACCCGAGCCCAATACTACTATTTTCAGTTACTGTTTGAGCATAATGTGGTACTCATTTCATTTAACTTGCTTGTTTGTTGCTTACTGTAAAATTTACCCGGCAAAGTCATTTCTACATATAACAAATTTTGGCATCTAAAATAAAATTGAAAATATTCATCTTGGCCTACTTGACACCCCTAGCCTCGTGGTAGCATCCGTGCATTGTGTTCTCGTCCCGTTCAGTGAAACGGGCGAGTTTGGATGGCTACGTGCACGTGCGTGTGTCCGTTTTGGGGGTATGCTTTTTAATCATAAAACACTTAATTTTAAAATTTGGATCCTGCTTAAAATCCTATTATTTCAATTTCAAATTTTTGGACTCGACCCGGGCGCGATTTGGAAATGTTTTATTTGGCGCCAAAATCCCAAATTTTAATATTACTAAAACCATCGCATATATTTTTCTAACTAACCTGATATCTTACTGTTCATTACCTATCTTATAAATTTTTAAGTTAACCATATAATATTTTTACAATCTTTTATATCCTTCTCAATTTATTCTCTCAGCCAATCGCAACCTCCCCTTTAACCCCGTGGGCCCCACTTTCCCTCTCTCCCTCTTCTCTCTCTCCACTTTTTCTCTCTCTATCTCCCCCTCATATATTCTCTCGTATTTCTCTTTATCATTCTTTCTCTTCTTACTTCATGTCTCGTTTCTCATTTTTTTTAACTGTTCTTTTGTTGCCGGAATTCCGTCGTGCCGGTGACGTTTCTCTACGTTCCAGCGAGGTACCCCGACCCGTATGGTTCCTTTGTTCGTCGTTTGGGTTCATTCCGTGAACCGTGCGCCCGTCGCGAGTTTTCCCCGCCGACGGTTAACGTTCCGTTTTCCCGATTCGCGACCCATCGAGGCAAGTTAATCTTGCTACATGCTATATAATTCATTTTATACCTATTTAAATAAATACCATACCTATAGTTTAAATCTAGTTCCCAAGTTTAATTTTATAACGTTTCGATGTTCCGTTTGCATCCGTTTATATCATATTAAATCTAGATCATGAAAACTTATCTTATGACATACTAGATTACATTATACTGCATCCATATCAATTAAAATATACATCGTCGTAATATTTCCTATTATTATCTTTAATTAGTTTATAATCTGCATTTTATGATATTATATATATTTAAAATATTATAGTTTACACATGAAACGTCGTTGAAAAAGCGGATACGACAAATCTGAAATTTACTGTACACCTTACCGTATAAAATTCATTATAAATCATAGAAAAATCATTAGTATACGTTCTTTAGTTCGTTACGAAGATAACTCGGAATACTATAATTATATGAAATATTTACTTGCAAAATAAATTGTTTAAATAACGTAAAATGCAAATGAAAATGTCTCTAAACTGCTGTCCAGGGAAATTCCAGCAGCAAACTTTCAACTTCGAATGTTCATAACTTTTTGTAGGGACAACCTGAGATGCTTATACTTATAAAACTGAAAACCTTATTGAATTATATTTGTTTTGGTATAAGACACGTTCCTTTTGGAGAACGTTTGTTATTTGTAAGCTATTTTACAAATTAGGGTGACGCTGAATTTCTGAACGGAACTTTCTTGTGCATGGTTAATCAATACCACTTTTATAGTTATTAATCGCTTTGAATATGCTATCCATATTAATATTATTATATCAATATTTATATCACATATTGCTTAGTTGTACATCCCACATTACCATTTTATAGTTTTATAACTTTTCGGATACCCGTTTGCATCCATCGCATTTAAGATACATATAATTGCATCCATAGATCACATTACTACATAATAGTGTGATATTAACACTCCATGTTTAATAAATTGCATCCTAATTAATATTGGAACTATAAATGTAACCCTAATCGATAACTGTGCATCCATATCATTGAAATTATATCTATTTGCATATCATATTACATGTTCCAGTTTATTGTTCTGATAGTACTCATGCTTGTTTATTTATACACATGCTTATGTTAGTTGATTATGAGCACCCACATGACATCTTGTGCTTCCTGACATGACCTGTTACACTTCCTACTTGACATGACATGGTACCGTACACTCTTGACATGACATGACACCTTTATACATTACCTGGCTTGACCTGATGTACCATGGCTTTACCTGTTACCTGATCTTGTGTCTAATGCCAACAAACATAACATATAGTCCTCATAGACCGTTCTTGTTGTCTATCCAGACAAACCTGTTTACCTGATCCTGTGTTGGCATTAGTTTCTTGATTACTGAATACCTGACCTGACATATATAACTTGGGGGTATGGGGAAATCAAAAGTGTAAACTAAAGTGTAACTTGAAAGGGTATTACTTGATCCGTGGTCCCGGGGGGTAACGGGACAGAGCCATTCGTGACTCTTACATTTTCTTGATCCGTGGTCCCGGGGGGTAACGGGACAGAGCCATTCGTGACTCTTACATTTTCCTGATCCGTGGTCCCGGGGGGTAACGGGACAGAACCACTATTGGTTCACATATTCCTGATCCGTGGTCCCGGGGGGTAACGGGACATATCCTTTGAGTTACATGGAGGATTACTCAATTTGATTTCAAAGACTTTAGAATAGAAAACCTGATAGAACAGTTTAGTTACCCACTGCACATTACCCTGTACTGCTTGTTTTACATTATTGCTTTATTCATGCTTATTTTGCATTGCCTGTTACATTTTCATATTATATTACTGGTTGACATGACGCGCTGACGTCTGGGTTTTGCATGGCCCAGATTCTGTACCACTGTCGCAGTCCGAGCAGGAGTACTTCAGCCAGCAGGCTGAGTTGTGAGTCCTGTAGTGGTTAGTTTTATTTCCTGCATTTATTTCCAGATTTGAGCCCGCATTATGGGACTTACTTTTCAGTTATTGTATTGGATCATTTGCTTCCGCATTCATTTATCATTGACTCCTGTTATTCTGGATTATGGACATGTTTTTAGATAGTTTTATCTTGTTCTTGATATCTCTACAGCCGTAATGTGACTGTGGATGGATACTTTCTACCCACAGGTAGCATGGTTGGCTATGTCACGTGCCCAATCTAGCGTACTCTGGGAAGCGGGGCGTGACATAGTGTGCCAGGGACAACCGAGCACAGTTGGTGCTAAGCGGTTGCCTCTTTCGAGGGCTTTTCATCCTTAGCGCGGGAGGGGCGTAGGAGGCCTACTAAGGATGTCCGGGCGGGGTTGCCTCCCGGTGCCTTTGGAGAGGGCTTTGATCCCTGATGGTGTGCCAGGGACAACCAAGCACGGTTGGTTTCGAAGCGGTTGCCTCTTTCGAGGGCTTTTGGGTCCTTAAGGATGGCCGAACAGGGTTGCTGTCCGGTACCTCTTGGCGAGGGCTTTGATCCCTGGCGTCGTGGGGTAGGGAAGCTACCAGCCTGGGATAGCCGAGTAGGGTAGCTGCAGGGCTGCCTCTTAGTGAGGGCTTGGATCCCTGGCGTTGTGAGGTAGGGAAGCTACCGGCCAGGGATAGCCTAGCAGGGTAGCTACGGGGCTGCCTCTCAGTGAGGGCTTAGATCCCTGACGTTGTGAGGTAGGGAAGCTACCGGCCAAGGATAGCCGAGCAGGGCAGCTGCAGGGCTACCTCTTAGTGAGGGCTTAGATCCCTGGCGTTGTGAGGTAGGGAAGCTACCGGCCAGGGATAGCCGAGCAGGATAGCTGCAGGGCTGCCACTTAGTGAGGGCTTGGATCCCTGGCGTTGTGATGTAGGGAAGCTACCGGTCAGGGATAGCCGAGCAGGGTAGCTGCAGAGCTACCTCTTGTTGAGGGCTTAGCTTCATGAGAAAGGACCGAGCAGTGAAGCTGCTCGATTGTCTCTTGGCGAGGCTCTATCTGACCTTCCCACGTGAGCACCGAGGAGTGGGACAGCATCGAAGACACGTGTCGTGGGGGTGCTGTTGAAGGCGAAGAGTCGGAGTCCTGTTGTTTCGGTTCCACATGGGGAGGCGCAACGCTTGCCGCGTGGCGCCTGCGTTGCGGGTGAAACGGGCGACTGTTGGCTTCCCACGCGTCGTTATCTGTAACACCCGAGCCCAATAATACTATTTATATTACTAGTTGAGGGTTAAATATTGCTCATTCCAATTTTCCTGATTTTCTGCTGTTTGTTGCTAAATTTTACCCGGTTAAGTCATTTTGGCACATAACAAATTTTAACTCCTAAAATGAAATTTAAGATGTCCATGTTAGCCTACTCGTCGCCACTAGTCGTGTGGTAGCGTCCGCGTGTCGAGATTCCGTTCCGTTTGGCTAAACGGGCAAGTTTGGACGACTACGCGCGCGTGCAAGTGTCCGACTTGGGGGCATGCATTTTAATCATTAAACACCTCTTTTCAAAATTTGGAACCCGCTTAAAATCCTATAATTTGAATTTGGAACATTTGGGCGCAACCCGGGCGCGATTTGGAAATGTTTCATTTCGCGCCAAAAAGGGCCCGTTTCAATTTAATATCTAAAACTATAATTTTATACGAAATATTTCCCTTAACAGTATAATCCTTCTTAACAATTCCTTCTTCACCTCCTGGCCAATCGCGAGCGAGGACTGTGCACGCGTGGGCCCCTCCTTTCCCTATCTCTCTCTGTCTCTCTCCTCATTCTCTCTCTCTCTCTATCTCACCAAATCATTCTCTCTCTCTCCAATCTCTCTCTCTCTCTCCCTCTATATATTCGAAACCATGCAGCCGCCCCTCACCATCCCCTTCCTCGCGAGAAAACCCAACAAACCCTAACCCTAGCCTCGTACTCGCGCAGCCCACCATCGCCACCGCGACCTCGCCGTCGCCGTCAGCACCCTCAGCCTAGCCGCGCCTTCCTCCTCCCGTTCTCCCGACGACTCCCGCGCCTGCACCCAACCCCGACCTCGCCTCCACCCTCGCAGACCTCGCCGTCGACGCCACCCCTCGTCGTCGACGACTCCCGCGACTCCCTCTCACCCTCCTCGTCCCGACCTCGTCGTCGCTGCCCTCCTCCCCTCGCAGGAACACCAACACGAGCCCTAACCCCTCGCCTAACCTCCGCTGTTCGCCGGAGAAACGCGCCGGCGACCTCGTCGACGTCACCTCCGACCACCTCCCTTCCCCCTCGACCACCAGAGTCGACTACCACCCTCACACTCGCTGCAGCACCCTCGTTCCAGCGAACTCAGGATTTTTCCAGCCACCGTTCTTCGCCGTCGCTGCCTCGCCGGCGTCCCAGTGCCGTCGAGCCATCGTGTTTGCACCCTGTTTCTTCTCTGTGAGTTTTCCTTGTGCTTCCTTTTGGTACAATCCCTTCGCTGGTCGTATTTTGCGTGTATCGTATCTTTGTTGCTAACTTGTTACCGATGACATTTTGCCGGAATCCGACCGTGCCGTCTTGTGAACCCGACGCTCCAGCGAAGTACCCTGGTCCGTGTGATCTCGTTGATCTTTGTTGGGACTCGATCCGTGGCCCGTGCTTTCATATCGCGTTTTCCGCCGACTTTGCATCCGTGTTCCAGTTTGCAGACCGTCGAGGCAAGTATCTGAATACTTGCTTGAACATGCTAGCGTGCGAGATCTAGTCTTGCCACGCAATTTAATTCAAACTATTTAATACCGTAACTTAATGATGGCATTCGACATCGTATTATTGCTGTTATCTTTATAATGGAATCGTTACAACAGTTCCTCGTAATTAATCAACCCACATCAACCCATATTTCAACTAAATAAAACGACTGAATCATATCCGCTTAAACTGTTAAACCATTTAGGAGACAATTATTATATAATTTCATGTAGTTCCTTAATTTATAATTGTGGATATTGCTTTACCTTGTGGCTATTGCACCCTAAAGATGATTGAACCTGTTATTAAGAGAATACAAACATCACTGTGGTTATATGGAATATTGTGGTTAATTACTGTTTCCTGCTGCTGTTCATTATTGATTGTATACCTGTTGTGAGCACTTACCCGATTGCACGACATATTGACCTGACCCTGCTACACCTGACATATACATACATACCGACTCATCCTGTTGTACCATGACATTACTTGTTTCATGATTTCATGCCTAATGCCAACAAACCTGACCATTCCTGCTGTCGAGCCAGACAGACCTACTCTTACCGGATTTTGTGTTGGCATTAGTCCCTGACTACTGAATACCTGACCTGACATACATAGCTTGGGGGTATGGGGAAATCAAAGGTGAAACCGACTTGTAACTCAACAGTTCGATACTTGTTCTGATCAGTCTTACGGGCTTGGCCAGTCCGGGAGTGATGATGCTGACATCACTCGTCCATCCTACTACCTACTTTTACTGCTTAGCGGCACGTCTCGGGTTCAGCCCCGAGGGTCATGACCGTGGTCCCGGGCACGCACGGGATACTATTGAGTTACATCGACGATTCATCAATTGGTTTCAAAGACTATAGAGTAGAAAACCTGATAGGACAGTTTGGACACCATTGCACATTACCCTGCTTGTTATTCCTTGTTACTGCTTTATTCATGTTCATACTTGCATTGTTTATTACCATGTTTATGCTATATACTTGATGTCATGACGCGCTGACGTCTGGGTTTTGCATGGCCCAGATTCCTTACCACTATCGACGACCGAGCAGGAGTACTTCAGCCAGCAGGCTGAACTGTGAGTTCCTTAGAGTTTAGTTTATTTATTTTCATTTCATTTCCAGATGTGAGCCCGCATTATGGGACGTACTGTTTATTCATTGTATTGGATCATTAGCTTCCGCACTTATTGTTTATTTGATTCTTGTTGTTATGGATTTGGACATGTATTAGATTGGCTTTTTATCTTGTTCTTGATAACCTTACAACCGTAATGTGACAGTGGATGGATACTTCCTACCCACAGGTAGCATGGTTGGCTATGTCGCGTGCCCGATCTTGCGTACTCTGGGAAGCGGGGCGTGACATGGTTTTATGGTATCAGAGCCATAAGTTAACTGGGTTGATTCTTTGTAGTTGGGTATTGTACCCAATACACGAATCAGAATACCCGTGTTTAGGAAACATGTCCAGCCACATTGACCGTTTTACCATTCTTGAATCACATTCTTCCTGATTATATCTTTTACGACGTGCAAACTTACTTTGCATGTCGACTCGGAAACCTGATTTCTTGTTATCCCTAGGACTTGGGCGACTTGGGTGGAGTTAAGTAATTGCGGCTATGATACCGCGGCATAGCTACAATGCAGTACTCTATTTAAGTATCTTGGAGTTCTAGCCTTGATCTATACTCGAAATCTATCATCATGCTAATGTTGGGTACTTTGATTTCCAGGAATATGGCCGGTCAGAATTTGAAGATGGACCCAGGGCGTGCGGTCTTAGCCGCCAGGCGTAGAGTGATAAAGGGATTGCTGGAGAAACTAAAGGAACAAATCGAGCTGGAACCAGCATTTGCACTGAACCACACGTCCGTACATAGAAGTATTCCGGTGAACAGGCGCAGCGTAGCACCAATGAAGAAAACAAGTGTGGATGATCGGAAGGGGAGCGTGATCTGTAGCTACTGCCATAAACCCGGACATGTGCGAAAGAAGTGTCGTATGAGGCTGGGACTCTGTTTTAGATGTGGAGCGGCAGATCACACCGTTGATGCTTGTCCGTCGAAGCCTCGCACGAAAGATGATGTTCAGAAGCCTCCGCAGAGACCGTTCCAAGGGCAGAGACAGTTGAATCAAGGATCTAATCAGGCTCGAGCGTTCTCGTTGACAGCTGAGGAAGCTAAGGCATCGGGAGAAGTGGTTTCAGGTAATTTACTCGTTCATGGCTTTCCCGCTTTGGCATTACTTAATTTCGGAGCATCCCATTGTTTTGTCATCCAAATTTATAACTACACACTCGATTACCTGCACGACCCTGTCTAGTTTTTGGGACATACACACTGGGAATGGGAAAATCATAGCTAGTAAGGAATGTAGAGATTGTACGGTTGTTGTTTGCGGACGAGAGCTTTTTGCAGATTTCTTGGTGATTGATACGGGCAGTTATGATGTAGTTTTGGGAATGGATTTTCTTGGCACTTTCCACGCACACATTGATTGTAGGGCAAGGAAAGTAATTTTTCAGATTCCCGGGCACCCTGAGTTTACTTTCATCGGAGGAAGCAGTTCTGTCGGGCCAGTCGAGTTTAGGGCTAGGCCGACGAACAATGTTCTTGCGGCTAAGGTTGTGGATAGTAATGAAGAGCCGGCAGTTGTTCGCGACTTTATGGATGTGTTTGAAGATATTTCGGGCTTACCGCCGAAGCGAGATGTGGAGTTTGCGATTGACCTCATTCCTGGTGCAGCGCCAGTATCAAAATCTTATTATCCGATGGCACCGGTGGAATTGGAAGAAGTTAAGAAACAAGTGGGTGAATTACTCGAGAAGGGATGGATTCGAAGCAGCAACTCGCCGTGGGGAGCTCCAGTTCTTTTAGTAAAGAAGAAGGATGGCACGAGAAGGATGTGCATTGATTACCGAGAATTGAACCGGGTGACTATTAAGAACAAGTACCCGATCCCTCGCATTGGAGAACTCTTTGAGCAGCTTAGTGGCGCGAGGGTATTCTCGAAACTGGACTTGCGATCAGGATATCATCAGGTCCGAGTGAAGGCAGAAGACATTTGCAAGACGGCGTTTCGGACTCGGTATGGGCATTTCGAGTACTTAGTGATGCCCTTCGGAGTGACTAATGCGCCGGCAATATTTATGGATTTGATGAACAGGATCTTTTCACCGTTCTTGGACCAGTTTATTGTAGTATTCATTGACGATATTCTGGTGTACTCGAAGTGTCCGGAGGAGCATGCTGAGCACTTAAGGATCGCACTGCAAACGCTGAGACAGGAGAAATTATTCGCGAAGATGAGTAAGTGCGAATTCTGGTTGGAAGAAGTGAAGTTTCTGGGACATGTCATGTCGGGCGATGGAATCGCCGTTGACCCCGAAAAGATTACAGCAGTTCGGGATTGGCCTGTTCCAAAGAATGTTGCAGAGATAAGAAGTTTTCTTGGGCTCGCCGGTTACTACAGAAGATTTGTGGAGAACTTCGCTCGTTTAGCTGAGCCGTTAACCAAGCTTACGCGTAAGGAGGTACCGTTTGTTTGGACGGAGGGATGTGCATTGGCCTTCGAGACGTTGAAGCAGAAGTTGATAACCGCCCCGATCCTGACCGTACCGGATAATTCAGGAGGACTGGTGATTCACAGCGACGCATCTGGAAAAGGATTGGGATGTGTTTTAATGCAGAACGGGAAAGTCGTCGCTTACGTATCGAGACAGCTGAAGACTCATGAGAAGAACTATCCGACTCATGACTTAGAGCTTGCAGCCGTGATCTTCGCCCTGAAGATTTGGAGACATTACCTATTGGGCGAGAGAGTCGAAGTCTTTACAGATCACAAGAGTTTGAAGTATGTGTTCACTCAGAAGGAGTTGAACATGAGACAACGCAGATGGTTGGAGCTGATGGCCGACTACGACCTCGATCTTAAGTACCATCCGGGAAAAGTTAACGTCGTGCCAGATGCGCTAAGTCGGTTACCAGCAATTCAGTTATTGACTGCACAGAGAGAGATCATTGAGGAGTTTCGGAGATTTGACTTGGAGGTTGTGCTACCGCGCGCTACAGGACAGTTGATGCAGTTGCAAGTACAGTCGTCCTTAGTTGAGAAGATTAAAGCGACACAATCGCAGGATCCTAGACTGCAAAAGTTTCGAGAACAGGTTGGAGCCGGACTACGAACCGATTTACTGATCCATGAAGACGGTTCGTTGAGATATGGTAGCCGTGTGTGTGTGCCAAAAGGAGATGTGCGTGAAGAGCTTATGAAGGAGACACACAGTTCAGCTTACTCTGTACATCCAGGAGGGACAAAGATGTACCGAGATTTTCGACAGCAATTCTGGTGGGAAGGTATGAAACGGGAAATTGCTCGCTTCGTGGCTAAGTGCTTGGTGTGTCAGCAAGTCAAGGCTGAACACCAAAGGGTTGCTGGTTTGTTGCAACCACTTCCGATTCCTCAATGGAAGTGAGAACATATAACCATGGATTTCGTGACGGCTTTACCGCAGAGTCCAAAGGGCAACAATGCTGTATGGGTGATTGTCGATCGGTTGACCAAGGCAGCTCACTTTATTCCTTTCCGGGTTGGTCAATCGACAGAGACTTTGGCAGAGCGGTACATGCAGGAGATTGTCAGATTGCATGGAGTACCGGTAAGCATCGTGTCCGATCGGGACACTCGGTTCTTGTCGCACTTTTGGAGGAGTTTACAAGAAAGTTTGGGGATTCGATTGAAGTTTAGCACAGCTTATCATCCTCAGACTGATGGACAATCAGAGAGAACGATCCAGACCCTTGAAGATATGTTGAGGGCTTGCATGTTGGACTTCAAAGGTTCTTGTGAAGATCATCTACACCTGGTGGAGTTTTCGTACAACAATAGCTTCCAAGCAACTATTCAGATGGCCCCGTTTGAAGCACTGTATGGTCGTAAGTGCCGTTCACCTGTTTGTTGGGATGATGTTGGTGAACAAAGGTTACTGGGACCAGATTTGGTGGTACAGACAGTCGAGAAGGTGAATACAATCAGGAAGCATATGAAGGCAGCTCAAGACAGACAGAAGAGTTGGGCCGACACGTCAAGAAGACCTCTAGAGTTCGCCGTGGGTGATTTGGTATTCCTGAAGATATCACCGACTAGAGGGGTGATTCGCTTTGGAAGTCGGGGAAAGCTTAGTCCCCGATTCATTGGACCCTTCGAGATATTGGAGCGTGTTGGAGAGGTATCGTACCGGTTGGCGTTACCACCGTCATTAGCAGGAGTTCACGATGTGTTTCATGTGTCTCAACTACGGAGGTATGTTCGTGATGAGACTCATGTCTTGGATCATTCGGAGTTGACTGTTCGGGAGGACCTGACTTTTGAGGAGCGACCAGTCGAAATCAAGGATCGAAGAGAAAAGGTTCTTAAGAACAAGGTTATCCCTCTCGTGCTAGTTTCTTGGGGTAATCGATCGCTTGGGGAATCCACTTGGGAGCGAGAAGACGAGATCCGGCAGAAATTCCCTCATCTTTTCCAGTAGTTAGCTATCTTGTATTCTTGGAATTTCGAGGACGAAATTCTTTTTGTAGTTGGGTATGATGTAACACCCGAGCCCAATAATACTATTTATATTACTAGTTGAGGGTTATATATTGCTCATTCCAATTTTCCTGATTTTCTGCTGTTTGTTGCTAAATTTTACCCGGTTAAGTCATTTTGGCACATAACAAATTTTAACTCCTAAAATGAAATTTAAGATGTCCATGTTAGCCTACTCGTCGCCACTAGTCGCGTGGTAGCGTCCGCGTGTCGAGATTCCGTTCCGTTTGGCTAAACGGGCAAGTTTGGACGACTACGCGCGCGTGCAAGTGTCCGACTTGGGGGCATGCATTTTAATCATTAAACACCTCTTTTCAAAATTTGGAACCCGCTTAAAATCCTATAATTTGAATTTGGAACATTTGGGCGCAACCCGGGCGCGATTTGGAAATGTTTCATTTCGCGCCAAAAAGGGCCCGTTTCAATTTAATATCTAAAACTATAATTTTATACGAAATATTTCCCTTAACAGTATAATCCTTCTTAACAATTCCTTCTTCACCTCCTGGCCAATCGCGAGCGAGGACTGTGCGCGCGTGGGCCCCTCCTTTCCCTATCTCTCTCTGTCTCTCTCCTCATTCTCTCTCTCTCTCTATCTCACCAAATCATTCTCTCTCTCTCCAATCTCTCTCTCTCTCTCCCTCTATATATTCGAAACCATGCAGCCGCCCCTCACCATCCCCTTCCTCACGAGAAAACCCAACAAACCCTAACCCTAGCCTCGTACTCGCGCAGCCCACCATCGCCACCGCGACCTCGCCGTCGCCGTCAGCACCCTCAGCTTAGCCGCGCCTTCCTCCTCCCGTTCTCCCGACGACTCCCGCGCCTGCACCCAACCCCGACCTCGCCTCCACCCTCGCAGACCTCGCCGTCGACGCCACCCCTCGTCGTCGATGACTCCCGCGACTCCCTCTCACCCTCCTCGTCCCGACCTCGTCGTCGCTGCCCTCCTCCCCTCGCAGGAACACCAACACGAGCCCTAACCCCTCGCCTAACCTCCGCTGTTCGCCGGAGAAACGCGCCGGCGACCTCGTCGACGTCACCTCCGACCACCTCCCTTCCCCCTCGACCACCAGAGTCGACTACCACCCTCACACTCGCTGCAGCACCCTCGTTCCAGCGAACTCAGGATTTTTCCAGCCACCGTTCTTCGCCGTCGCTGCCTCGCCGGCGTCCCAGTGCCGTCGAGCCATCGTGTTTGCACCCTGTTTCTTCTCTGTGAGTTTTCCTTGTGCTTCCTTTTGGTACAATCCCTTCGCTGGTCGTATTTTGCGTGTATCGTATCTTTGTTGCTAACTTGTTACCGATGACATTTTGCCGGAATCCGACCGTGCCGTCTTGTGAACCCGACGCTCCAGCGAAGTACCCTGGTCCGTGTGATCTCGTTGATCTTTGTTGGGACTCGATCCGTGGCCCGTGCTTTCATATCGCGTTTTCCGCCGACTTTGCATCCGTGTTCCAGTTTGCAGACCGTCGAGGCAAGTATCTGAATACTTGCTTGAACATGCTAGCGTGCGAGATCTAGTCTTTCCACGCAATTTAATTCAAACTATTTAATACCGTAGCTTAATGATGGCATTCGACATCGTATTATTGCTGTTATCTTTATAATGGAATCGTTACAACAGTTCCTCGTAATTAATCAACCCACATCAACCCATATTTCAACTAAATAAAACGACTGAATCATATCCGCTTAAACTGTTAAACCATTTAGGAGACAATTATTATATAATTTCATGTAGTTCCTTAATTTATAATTATGGATATTGCTTTACCTTGTGGCTATTGCACCCTAAAGATGATTGAACCTGTTATTAAGAGAATACAAACATCACTGTGGTTATATGGAATATTGTGGTTAATTACTGTTTCCTGCTGCTGTTCATTATTGATTGTATACCTGTTGTGAGCACTTACCCGATTGCACGACATATTGACCTGACCCTGCTACACCTGACATATACATACATACCGACTCATCCTGTTGTACCATGACATTATTTGTTTCATGATTTCATGCCTAATGCCAACAAACCTGACCATTCCTGCTGTCGAGCCAGACAGACCTACTCTTACCGGATTTTGTATTGGCATTAGTCCCTGACTACTGAATACCTGACCTGACATACATAGCTTGGGGGTATGGGGAAATCAAAGGTGAAACCGACTTGTAACTCAACAGTTCGATACTTGTTTTGATCAGTCTTACGGGCTTGGCCAGTCCGGGAGTGATGATGCTGACATCACTCGTCCATCCTACTACCTACTTTTACTGCTTAGCGGCACGTCTCGGGTTCAGCCCCGAGGGTCATGACCGTGGTCCCGGGCACGCACGGGATACTATTGAGTTACATCGACGATTCATCAATTGGTTTCAAAGACTATAGAGTAGAAAACCTGATAGGACAGTTTGGACACCATTGCACATTACCCTGCTTGTTATTCCTTGTTACTGCTTTATTCATGTTCATACTTGCATTGTTTATTACCATGTTTATGCTATATACTTGATGTCATGACGCGCTGACGTCTGGGTTTTGCATGGCCCAGATTCCTTACCACTATCGACGACCGAGCAGGAGTACTTCAGCCAGCAGGCTGAACTGTGAGTTCCTTAGAGTTTAGTTTATTTATTTTCATTTCATTTCCAGATGTGAGCCCGCATTATGGGACGTACTGTTTATTCATTGTATTGGATCATTAGCTTCCGCACTTATTGTTTATTTGATTCTTGTTGTTATGGATTTGGACATGTATTAGATTAGCTTTTTATCTTGTTCTTGATAACCTTACAACCGTAATGTGACTGTGGATGGATACTTCCTACCCACAGGTAGCATGGTTGGCTATGTCGCATGCCCGATCTTGCGTACTCTGGGAAGCGGGGCGTGACATTATCTATAAAACGGAAGGAGTAACTGTTTGCTTCCTCCCCATCCCGAAATGAAAAAATGGAAGACTTCCCCTTCACCATCGAAGACATCGTAAGCTTCGAGGATGTCTACCTCTACGACCCGTATTGCACTGAGGACACGGTGCAGTTGGTAATCGGCAGGATTGAAGACCACTTCGGCCGATTGCTCCCTCGGCGGTCCTCCCTCCTGCAGCTGCTGATGTACTCTATCTGGAGGGCGTCGCCGGGGCTTTACAACCCTTTATCTGAAATGCTGTTCGACGAGGCCATAGGCAAGCTAAGGTCTCTGAGGCGCTTCGGTCTAATCTCCGCGGGCCGGCTAAACCGATCGGAAGCGCTCGTACGTGAATGCTACCAGTTGAGGCTCGACGCCGAAGCTCGTGGGGGGATCGGAGGCAGAGGTTAGACGTTGCGAGGGCTCGGCTGGAGGAGATATGCTCAGAGTACCACGAGCAGTGCTCTCTGCATCCCATTCCCCCGCTATTGTAATAATAATTTTTCTTTTTGTGTACGGCTGAGGAGCCTATAGTACCTTTTGGGTGAATAAAATTCTTTTTCTTTTATGCAATGCTCTATTGATCCCTTTATTGTATAAACAAAAGATCTTAGGAAGATGGTACATTGCTTTGGAAAGGAAATACATGCTAGTAGATGCTTTTATTCATGCAGCTTGAGCCCCCTATACGTCTGTTGGTATCTGTGCTCGGCATGGGGTACCGAGCTTCGGGGGTACCAGACGTATACCCTGCTGACACCACATTATCTGGCCGATGGTCTACTCGGCTAGAGGGGGACGCTGTTCCTGCTCGCGGTCAGCTTGTCGCTTATCCCTCAGGTACGCTACGAGGTGCCCCGAACGGATGAGCTTTTCAATATAATCTCGGAGTTGTTTGCAGCTCTTCGTTGAGTGACCCAGCGATCTGTGAAAGCCGCGGTAGGGGCCCGGGTTCGCTTCGAAGCCGAGCGTGGGATCGGGGGGAACTTGAAGAACTCTTCGCCCTTGGCCTCCTCAAGTAGCACTGCCTGGGAGACATTAAGCGGCGTGTACTTTTGGAACTTCGGGGGATTGGGCTTTTGCCGTTCCGGTCCTCTTCTCTCGTCCCTTGCCCTCTTTCTCTGGTTAGCTTGCTCTGCGCGGGGGAGGCTTGCGTTCACCTCGGACTCGAGCTGGATCTCGCGCTCGGTCCAGGCCTTTACCTCGGCCATGGTCTTAGGTTGCGCCAGTGCAAAAGAGTGTAACCACTCCTTGTGCCTAAGACCAGACCTTAGAGCCATGATGACCGTTTCGTCTCGGTGCTCCGGGACCTCGAGAAAGGCATTGTAGAAATGGGTGACATAGGCCTTGAACGTCTCCATGTCCCCGCTCTTGATCGTGAAGAGGCGGTCGACTGTGCGCTTCTGCCGCCTGTTCCCAACGAAGTGGCCGAGGAATTTTGTGGCCAGCTCGTCAAAGGTCAAGATCGAGCGCGGCTCGAGTCCTCGGAACCAGTCCCGCCCGGCACGGATGAGAGTGGCCGGGAAAGCTCGGCACTGGGCGGCATCGGAGTGGTCTTGGAAGCTCATTCCCGCAGTGAACGCGTCCAAGTAGTCCTTCGGGTCAGATTTGCCGTCGAAGAGGGAGACCTTTGGGAGCTTGTTGCGAGAGGAGACGTGGACGGCGAGCAGCTCCTCGGTGAATGGTTTTGTGAGCGAGTCGGCGGCATACTTAGCCCCGTCGCTCGAACGGTGACCTTCCCGATGCAGACTCTCGATCTTCTTCTCGAGGGCGTCGAGTCGGCCATGGTACCCCGACGACTTGGCGCATTCTGATCCCAGGCCCTTGCTGTTGGTGGCCTGCGTCTGGCCTCGGCCACGGTTTCTCTCAATGAGATTCCTCAAATCTCCTGGTGGCCCTTGAGCTCCCTTGACGAGCCCCGTCTGCACGGCCCCGTCGGGGGAGGGTGTGTCGGTCATGCTTGGTGACAGGCGAGCTGACCGACATTTCCTCAGGAGGGACAGGCGTGCCAAAGACCTCGGGGCGGGGCGCTCTAGCGACTGACCTCGGTGTCGAGCTGTTGGGCGCCCAGCGGGTCGCAGAACGTACTGGTCTGGGGGATCCGCGGCCGTGGGATGCAGCGAGGTAGCGGTCGGCCGTGCCGACGCGGGCTGAGTCTTCTCTCCCCCTGTAGGGGTCCTGATCCCTAGGCGGGGGAGCAGTGACCTGGGGATTTTGCCCCGCCGTTTGGACGCGGACGAGCGCCTCCATGAAGGATGCGAGTCTGTCTATCCGGCCGGCGAGGGCGTTGATGGCATTCGGAGGAGGAGGCTCGTCTGTGCCTCCATTGAGAGGGAGGCAGCGCTTGGCGCTTGGATCGTCTTGATGATCGCTCGCCATTGGAGTATGATCAGGAGGTGAACTTTTGTTTTTGTGGAATCAAAGTTTTCCCACAGACGGCGCCAGCTGATGGAGGGTGGAATCTCCTTCAGATGTTGCTTCCCGTTGATCTGCTGATGGCGGCGATGAGTGGCTGAGATTTGATCTGGAGACAGACTCCTGAAACGTGTGGATCTCAATGGGTTTGAAGTTGTTGAGCCGAGCTACCTGCAAGGAAGTCCCGGGGTGGTTGGACCACCGAGGACCCTCCGATGATCAAGTTAGTGGGGTAATCCGAGCAGAGTAACGGCTTAATGGATTAGAATTGGCTTACCTTGACCGTCTGAAAGGGGGGTTTAAATAGCGGTGGCAGCAGGTGCAGTAAGCGCGAGAATCACGCCGGCCGTTACGTTCCCGACGTCACGCCCGCGTGATGAGCAGGACCTCCCATTAATGGCGAGACAGGCTCGTTAATGGAGGATCGTGGTGGCGTGGAACGTGGGATGTGGCTGGCGGAGATCTCATGCATGGCGAGATTCACGGGATGGCGGTTACGCCTGCAAGCGGTGTTGTTGGTCGGCCGATGGACCGACGAAGATGACCTCGGCGGGAGAGCTCGCGGACGGGCGGGAGAGCCGATGCCTCTTGTTTCTGCAGCAGTTCGGGAATGGGCTGTGAGGCCAAGGAGGCCTATTGTGCTGGGGCTCGGAGGCGAGCCAACGCCTGCTCGGTAGGACGAGCATAGGGGTGGTTTGGTCGGCAGCTGTGGGTCCTTTCTTGCATGCTCTGGGACACGTCATCTGCCACGTGTCATGATCTGGGAGATCACCGATATCGAGCCCCATCACTAACCCTATTGTTGCAGTAGATAAACCATTTACCAGCTCAAGCTCAAACACCTGCCTGTCACCCAAAATACTCCAATATCTAGATGAGTGCATGTACATGTATCGACAACAACAAAAAACATTTGCGTAGATGAATCTTGTAAGGTGAAAAACCTGTCATTAAGTCTAGGTTTGAATGTGAAATAGGCCCACCGTGTTGGATTAGACCAAAACACGTCTGCACCCATCCGCATTTGGTCGGTAAGAAACCCGGTCAAAACCTACATGCTTCTAAATTTTGTGGCTTTTGAATAGATTGGATTTTAAATCAGGCGGGTTTGAAAAAGATAAAGACCCGCTTGAACCCGCACCCGCATCCGCACTCACCCGCTAAGCCCGGCTAATGAAGCGAATCGATTCGCTTCGCTTCATCACGAAGTGAATAAAATTCGCTTAGTGATAATGTGAGCGAATTTGGCGAGGTGATTCGCCTCGCCTGTCATGAATTGGCGAAACGAGCGGGTGACCAACTTTTCCGGCGGTACTTCGTTGTAGTTCGCCTCACCTAACTCATCTCAGGAATCACAGTGATTCGCCACAAATCGGCAAGACTCGCCGATTCGCCTCGCCTCGCCTTGTCTCGTTGACCGATTCGCCACAGATTCGTCTCGAATTCGCCGTCCAACGGTCATAAACGGCCGCCTGCTCGACGAATCGCTTCGTCTTGCCTCGGGTTCGCTTCTCCCCACCTTGGAATTTCCCATCCAAGGGCTATCAACGATCGGATTTAGACGATGCGAGGCGAATTTCGATTCGCCTCACCTTGTAACGACTATAAACGGCCAAAAAATTCAAAAAAACCCCAAAAACCTATAAATACCCCCCCAAACCCCATTTCTTCTCATTCCAAACTCTTTTCTCTTCCAAAAAAAATTCCAATCTCTCTAAAAGAAATTATTCTAAATCTCTAATGCTATTGTGGCAATTTCCATCTCTCTAAAGAATAGAAGCTCTGATCTGATCCTCCGACAGTCTGACTCTGGGTTTTCGAAGCTCCGAGCCACCGATCGACCTATTCTTCTCTCTTTCTTATTTCTTGTTTTTAATTTATTAATTCTAAATTTCTACGCTAAAACTCTTTTTTTTAATATTTAGTTAAAATATTGATATGAGCGTTCATCTGATATGCATCAAACCCAAATTTCTCATCCCAAACAACAAGCGGAAGGATCCACCCATTCATCAAGAGAATCTAAAAAACGTGCGACTACTAGTGATGTTTGGGATCACTGTGAAATTGAATTTAGGGATGGCGTTAGATACGCCATTTGCAAATATTGTGGCAATGCATATAAACACAAAGATAGTACCGGCACCGGTAGTTTGAATAAACATAAAAAAAACACTTAGAGGCCACGGTCGGTTCTTCCACTACACAAACACAAATTGGTTTCGCCGGTCAAACTCTTTTTCAATATAATCATGATTTAAATGTTTCAGAAATGGTAAGATATGTTATGACAGATGAACATGTTCTCGGATTCGGAGAAAACGCGGCTTTTGAGCGATACGTTCAAACGGCGTTGCAGCTGGCATTCAAAAGGGTTCCGAGGAGTACGCTTAAAAGTCATCGTTTTAGTCTCTACAACGACGGCAGACAGATATTAATTGCTACTCTTGCTTCTTTAGATACCATCATTTTATTAACTTCTGATATTTGGACTGATAGATGGGAATTTCCCTGAATCTGTGTTACTGCACATTGGATAAATTCTGACTGAATTTTGCAAAAAAAGAATTATTATTTTTAGACAATTTCCATATCCGTATAGTGCTTTTCATGTAACTCCTAAAATTAGATTTATTTTATAAGAATATCATTGTGTAAATAAAAAAAATCAATTTTTTTCGATAATGCTAGCAACAATAATTATGCTATTGCTGAACTTGTTAGGTTATGCAAACCAATTTGCGGTGGTCATTTTTTCATATTCATTGCGCATGTCATATACTTAAACTTACTGTACATGATACATATACCGTATGTAATACAAATATTCAAACAATTAAAAATGCATGTAGGTTTATTAAAAGTTCTGAAAAAAGAAAAGTTGAATACAAAACTAAATGCCTGGTTGCAGGTGTACGGTCGTCTATTAAAAAAGATGTGGCCACTAGAATAGTACATATGGCATGCTTCGTATGGTATTAAAGACCGCCGGAATTATTAGTAACATGTGGAATGAACAAATGCCTGTAAAAAACCACTTAACATCCGATTATTGGGCGGTTGCAGATCTTTTTAAAGATTTTCTTAAGGCTTTGAAAATAGCAACCGAACGATTTTCTGTTACTTATATCCCTACTTCTTATATTCTTGTCTCTAAATTGTATAATATAGCTAATTGTTTTGCTAGTCACGTCGAAAATCCAGTACTTCACCATCCGATACTTATTAGACTAACTAAGATTTCTAAATATTTCTCTGAAATTCCAATTATTTATTGTTTATGTTCAGTAATGAACCCTAGAATTAAATCAGAAGGTTTGAAGACTCTTTTAACTGGGTTCCACACGGCCATGGACATGGTGTAGATATTGATGTCTATGTCAGTATCGTTAGAAGTAATTTAGATGAAATGTTTGATTTGTATGTTGCACGATCTTGTTCTGGTGGAACTGGTAGACCACCACTCTCAACCAGTTTGCGTGCTTCGACTCCAGTTTTAGCATTTATTCAACAAAAGAAAAAGGCAAAAGGCCCGGTAGCCTCATCTTCGTCATCCTTAAATGAGTTATCAATATTTTTACAAACTGAGTCAGATGTAGATTTAACTGTAGTTGATTTTGATATTTTAGCCCGGTGGAAAAGCCACGGACATTTGTATCCGGTGATTTCTACTATGGCCTATGATTTACTAACCGTTTCAGTGGCCACAGCAGCGTCGGAAAATACTTTTGGTACAGGTAGCAGGATACTAAACGAGAAGAAATGCAACTTGGCACACGACATAATGGAGTGCATGGTTTGCTTATAAGATTGGAAAGCAGCAGCCGTCAGAAAACAAAGTGCAATCACTTTGGACTCGGATTATCTATCCAAGAAGCTTACAGGATCGGACGAGACCAACACCGAAGGAGCAGAAACAACAACCGGCGCCGACGAGTAGTGAGTAAGATCTATAATAGTAGAAAAAGAATTACGTAGATCTGATTCTCTCTTATTGAGATCTATATTTGGGAGGGATGCGTAAACAGCCCGAGTGGATTCGGTCTTTAATGTAAAAAAAAAATAACATATTGTATTATGAAATTTTTTAATAAAAAAATTTGTTTAAATTTCAAATTTTTAAGCTTAATTTTATTTTTAATTTTTAATTTTTTATAAAAAAGAGTAGTCGAGCCAAGGCGAAGAATTTGCCTGACTCGGTGTATTTGCCTCGTCTTGCCTCGCGAACCGGCGAGACGAGACAAGAGGGTTTTGGCTTCGCTACTGTTGCCATCGCCTCGCCGAAGCAAACGATTTCCTAAGCGAATTGCTTCGGCTCACTTTATTAGCCACATCTATCACCCTCTAACCGAACTCAAAACTTCTTAAATCTACATGTAATTATGCAGTTGTTGTATTTTATAGCTGGTTATCTAACCTAAATGCTAACTTTATTTTTATTCATTATCTAAATCTGGAATTTTTAGACATAAAATTTTATTTTAAAAATTGTAACCACAGCCTATTTTAGCAATACCAAATTTTAATTTTGTATGTTTTATCTGTCTTTTTTAATCAATTTAATTACTCTTACCTAAACAGCTTATGATTGAGTTTTTTCATATATATCAAATGCCAAGTTCTATATATAAATAGGATATATGTCAAAACCCGCAGCAATATGTCCTAAACTAGAACCTGAACCCGTAGGGTTACGGGTTGGGATTACATACTTGTTCCAACATATGGATATGAATGGGCTATGTAAGAATATAAATATAAAACCCTCAATCCTCACCATAACTTTGAATTTTTGGTGCAGTGGCAGGACTTTACACATGGTATTAGAGCAGTCCAGTTTTGATTCCTATCGGATGTATATTAAATATGGATTTATTTTAAGTAAAATACCGCTACGCAAAAGCCCAGATTTCAGCCCTTTGGACATTCGACCTGCTGGGACGTGTAAGAATATAAATATAAAATCCTCAAACCTCAATATAACTTCGGAGTCCTCGGTAACTGGTTTGGATACAAAGGTTGTTCAAAACCAATCCTACCGAACCGTGAACAGCCTTAGTGGGGTAAACCTACCACAATTTTATGGACCAAGTCGAGCCATTTCTTCCTCGGCAACCATAAACGGTAACATACGAACAACCTAATTCCACCGTTATTTATTTCCACAAAACCAAGATAATGCCCAACCGTTGGATCTCCATCCAACGTTCCAAATTTAAAGCGACTCCACGATTTTTGCGTCCCTCCACCAATCACAACGTCCTTTTCAGGCGCTAATTCATCAGGGCTAATTTCGTAAATACATAAATTCCAATTTGGATAACATTTATTATTTTCCTATAGCTGAGGGGTTTACACGCTAATTTCCTTTTTCCCGAATTAAAAAATTTCGAGGCTTGTGTGGCCGCCGACAACCGACGGAGGAAAGTAACCTTTTATCTACCAATTAAAAAATAAATAAATCATTTATTTAATATTTTGTAACATTTTTTCATTAATAAATAATTTTAGAGAACAATAGATGGAACAGTCGCCATTCTGTTGAGCACCGCAGAGCACCAAGACGAACAAAAGAATATTTTAGTTTAGGTCAAATTAATTTTTGATTTCGCAAAAATTCTTCAAAAAATTTATTTATTTTTTTTCTAGTTGGCCATCGATCGAGATCGAGATTTGAGATCCGAGCATGGCTTCGCTGCAGAAGCCGCTGCCTAAAACCCCAACCTCGAAGAAGAAGAGCCCGAGGCCGCCGGCGCCGGCGAAGCCGGCGAGGCCGCAGGCTGCGAAGACGGCGAGGCCTGCGGCGAGACCACGTGCGCCGCCTCCGCAGCTCCAGTCGGTGAAATCGCTGCCGCTCGATTTCAGATTCAACGCCGGCTCGCCGCCTGCCGCCATTGATGACGGCGTGGATAGCGCCGTTGGCAGCAGTTTCGATGCTGTGATCGAGGAAGCAGAAGGTGTGAACGAAAGCAGTAATCTTGAGGTTAGTAATGAGTCGCCTTATTGTTCGAAGATCGATGGTGGGGGTGAGAGTGAGAAGAGAGGCTCTGTGGCGGCGGCGGCTGCTCCGGCGAGGGGCGGATTGCCTGATGACTTGCCGTTGAGGGTTGATGCGAGGTGGAGTGATACAAATTCTTATCAAGCCAAAAAGGTGAGATTTTTATTTGCGCAATAGTTCCGTTTATACGGTTCTTTTTCATTTAAGGGAATTTAATATGGTTCAATTTTAATTTGGACCCATATACATATATGAAGATTTGTACTTCATCTACTGCTAAATTGCGTACAATCCTTGTCACTTGTTTATCATTGGCTCAAGTATTAATAGGGGATTTATCATTAATTAACCTATTCGGATTTCCTAGTTTTGTGGGAATGTGACATCTCATTGTTTAGCTGTTCTTCGAATCAGTAGGTTAATTGTAAGAAGTACGAATGGGACTCCTTCGCATATTCCGTTAGAGTATAGTAGATCTGAATGTAGAGACAATGGTCCCTATTTTCCTTTGCTTAGAAGTTAGATCTTCACTGGTTGGTTAAATTTTAGTTGGCTCATATTTGGTGTCAATTATATTTGATACTTAAAGACCCTGTTAAGGAATAAAGCGAGACTTCAAATTCTTTTGTATCAGGATTTGGAACATCACTTTACTGCCAATATCATATGGATAGCATATGGCGTAGAATCTACTCATATATCCTCCTAGTATTGCTTCAGCTTACTGGTTTACTGTTTTCTGCATCACTGCTGCATTTAGTTGGTATTAAGTCAACATCGAGGCATGAATAAGGATAGGTTACAGGAGAGATTCCCTAATGCATTAAGTCTGGAAAGTTTGGAATATGATATATTTTTTGATATGCTTTTATGCTTGCAAACATATGCACATAAAGAAGAATCTACATGCAAGAAAAATAAAATAAAATATAGTACACATTATAGTACACAACCAGTTTCCTTGAACTTTTTCATCAAGCATATATTAACACCTAAGAGAATAAGGTAGTTCACATATGTAAGTTGTTTGAAATTTGCGTGGATGGGGATTTAAAAATTGACACCCTTGAGGATGTCTGTCTCAGTATGAATCTAGCACCACCAAGATTATTAAACAAATTCTCTTTGCGCGTTAAAGAATTAAGATGTTTTCTTATCGAGCACATATACTCTGCTATATACTTTCATTTAATTTTTTGAAGTACCTTGAAACTTATTCAAGGATCATACTTATCAGATTTATGGGTACGTTTTGTTATCTGATATTACCTTACCAGTTTACTAATTATGCTATGAACACTAGACTTGCTATTCCTGACTGGCACTGAATCTACTGGCAGAACAAAGTTCTGATTCATTTGCTCGTAAAATAGATTTTGTATTGTTTATACGACCTTAACTACTACTCCAAATGGGTTCTGCAGTGAAGAAGGTGGAAACATGAATTTTTTGTTTGTTTGTTTTACACCTAAAAGGTGATTCCAGTTGTGTCAGAAAACTTGCTTACATAATCTTTGTAATGACATCAGCCTGTGTTTGTATGATCAATATCCGCTATTGATTGCGAGAATCATTCATTGTTAACTTTATTGTTTCAGAAGCTTCAAGCTTGGTGCCAGCTTCCAGATGGAGAGTGGGCATTAGGGAAGATTATATCCTCTTCAAGTCAAGAGTCCACCATATCTTTCCCGGAGGGCAAAGTATGCATCACTTTAAAATCACAAGAAAAATCTATCTTCTGTATCAGCTGTACATGTTGAGTTCATTCTGCGCCTTTTCAGGTACTGACAGTAAAAACAGAATCTCTGTTACCTGCAAACCCTGATATCCTTGATGGTGTAGACGATTTAATGCAACTGAGTTATTTACACGAGCCTTCAGTATTGTACAATCTGCATTATAGATACTCACTGGATATGATTTATGTGAGTATTTCTATTGAATTCAACCACTGGGCACATACCAAATGTTTAACTTCTAACATCTCTTTATATTTATTTAATTAACATAATTTATTTATTTTGTCTTTGCAACTTAGACTAAAGCTGGACCAGTATTGGTTGCTATCAATCCATTCAAAAAAGTTCATTTGTATGGAAATGAATATATTGAAGCATATAGGTGTAAATCTATGAGCAGCCCACATGTTTATGCTATAACAGATACTGCAATCCGTGAAATGATAAGAGGTTTTTCATCATGGATTTAGATTTTACACAACATATTTCTGAAATAGGGCCTCCAGCTTATCTATTATCTTAATATGTGTTTTATTTTTGCAGATGAAGTCAATCAGTCGATCATCATAAGGTTTGTTAATATTTGCTAAATTCTCTTCTAGATTTGTATGTCAATCTCAACAGCTCTTTATTTCTAATTATTCCACTCCCATTTCATGCTATTTGTCATTATTTAAATATAACTCAATGTCTTCATAAGGGTGCTAGATAAATGTCAATATCAAAAGTTCTTTATCGTCAATTATTCAACTCCTGTTTTTTCTTCTTCTTTCTGGTTAGCAACAGACAACTCAATATAATACTTTTTTTTGTATTTATGTCCTATCTTTTGACTTGTGCAGTTTGTTCATAGAATACAAGAATTGTGCTTGTGTTTTCACATGGTATCTAGATGAGTTATAAGAATAGCAAGTATCTCCTTTTTATCCGAAGCAAGTATTTCTGTTTGATAACCATTTTGTTAGAACTTCCGTAGGAAAACAGAAATTACCTGCAATAAAATAGATAAGATGTTACATGTCTTAGGGTATATGTGGATAGGCATCCCTGAGAACATCTGACACCTTTCTATTCTATTAACCCCTAATCTCTTCCTATCCCTAATCCATCCTTGGCCACTTGTCATTCCACCTGGGTGGTGTAGATGCAACTCGCCATTATCACACACCCTAGAAAACCACCCTTGCTTACTTATAATTCCAGCGAGACAGAAGGTTACCTTACATTATATCATCTTAAGTTTGCATATCAGTTTCTCTTATCCATTTCCTTTAAAATCCACTAGGTGTCCTAGGTTGTCAAGTATCTGGTTGAAGTAGGACATAGAAGGTTACATCCTCTGGTGTTGCCTTGCAGCAAGCCTATAGATGCATGCTGGCAAAAGAGGGCAAGCTATTAGTAATAGGTATATAATTTAGTTCATTCACACATACAGATCACTTTTCTTTAAGAAATGAATACATGATCAGCGATTTTGCTTTATTCATGTGCCTTAGAGTTGAACGAATTTACAATAAAAAGTTTATAATTCCTCCTTCTCGATTTTTCTGAGTGTAAGAGAAGTTTGAAGGATCGCTCTTGGTTGCTCTAGCTTCAGTCACACCATCAATAAGGTAGATTCCTCTCTCTGCCAACTGATATGCCCCTCTCTTGTCCACAGGTCCATAACTAGGAATTTTGACAACATTTGAGAAGGCTCATAATTTTAAGTTGATACACATTTGGACATTTGTCAATCTCTTATGGAGACTTATGCTCCAAATCTGGCCCTTCTTATGAAAGAAGGCTAGGGTGATGAGCGTTAATTTATTTTCTTTTAGTAGTGGCATTTATCATTTTCACTCTGTGTTAGTGAGACTTTGAGATCTATTATCTAGTCTATCATCATAAATTTAAACTGGTTTTCCTTATAGTCTCTAGAAGTTTTATTATGAGAAAAGTTATTTACATCTTTTTGCTAATTGCAATCTGCTTACCAGTGGTGAAAGTGGAGCAGGGAAAACTGAAACTGCGAAGATAGCAATGCAATATTTGGCTGCTCTTGGAGGAGGTAGTGGAATAGAATATGAGATCTTACAAACAAATCCTATACTTGAGGCATTCGGAAATGCTAAGACATTAAGAAATGACAATTCCAGCCGTTTTGTAAGTTTTTTCGACTCTGACTTGAACTTTCCTGCCCTGGGCTATATACACAGCCTATTTTAAACCATGGGTTTTAAAGTTGAATTAGATAAACAACCTGCCAATTGTGCCACTTTAAATTCTTAAATTTCTTACTATGCTTAAAATGCAGTTTAAATCTGCACTTGTTTATATGTTTACGACATGTCACTGTTCTGCAGGGCAAGCTGATTGAAATTCATTTTAGCATTACTGGGAAAATTTCTGGTGCCAAGATTCAGACCTGTAAGAATGACAATCTATTAAATCTTTGATTCTCTTAATATTTTTTTCTTTAAAAACTGATCTTAATAGTTGCACCGCTGTTTTGGTGTTGGCAACTGTGACTCCGCTATCCCTGGATAGTTTTACTAGAAAAGGTAATTCTCTTTGCCTCCAATCCTATGTTAATTTGTCTCAGTTTACGCATTCTGTCTCATTTTATATGATGACTATTTATATTATGAGCAGTCAAGAGTTGTCCAATGTACGGTTGGTGAACGTTCATATCATATATTTTATCAGCTCTGCGCTGGTGCTCCGTTGTCTCTTAGAGGTACATGTCTGTCATTTCTATATCCAGTTTTCATTTGTTTCCTGAGCATTATGCATTTTTTGTAAGAATTGCACTATTTGTTGTGTAATTATAGAAACGGATAAGTGTGATGATGTTTTCTGAGCATCATGCATTTTCTCATTTGTCATTTCTCTTCCAGTAATGGATAGCGTTAACATTATTTTTTCTTGTTCGATACCAAATTCTTTATTTTCTTGTTTTCCCTCACCAGTTATGGATAGTTTTAGCGCTCTTTCTCGATCCCTTTACTATACTCTAGCTTAAATATTATTCTTGGCCTGTGTTTTTATCTATACTAATGCCTCCTATACGTATTATATTATCAACTGGCACCATACTGATGCATGTTATGTTCTAGACTATTTTCTTTGTATTACAGTTCAGTCAAGAATCCCCTCCTTTTATCTCCACTCCCCCCATCCTAGCCAGGACTATATTTATCGTATTGGATTCCTTTTTAAAGACTCCTAGATTGAGCATTTCTTTCTTTCCCCACCATTCAAGTCTCAATAAACGGTGCGTGCTTGTCAGTAGACTCAGGCATGCAAGCAGTTTGTCTATAACAACAATATTTGCTTTATTAACTAAGACTCTAGATCATATACTTTGGAATTTTAAACAACTTGATATGTATAATTAGTTTTTATTGGCTGACGGGCTCTGCCAATTATTTGAGCCTCTTCTTTCTATCCAAGTATATCTAAGACATCTCAGCAGAAGTTACATATTCATCTTTCTATCCAAGTATATCTAAGACATCTCATCAGAAGTTACATATTCATTTGCTTTGTTATTTTTTGTTATGAATATAATTAGCTTTAGTAGGTTTAGTCCTATATTGCCTGTATTAGGAGAAGTGGTCTATCTCGCCTCTTATATATATGTAGTAGGAACTCATATTCTAGTATGCCAATAAATTATTTTTTTCTCAGTTCTTTTCATGGTATCATAGCTCTGAAAAGAATTGAGAGAAAACCCTAATTTTCCAAAACCAAAAACCTAACCCTAATCCCCTTTTTGGAACCCTAGCCGCCACCCAAAACCCTATCCCAAATCTTCCTTCGCCGTCGCAACCTCCAGCCACCGGCGCATCCTCCAGCTGCACCTGCCTCCTGCCTTTGCCTTCTTCACCGCACCTGCCTCCGCCTTCTTCACCGGACCTGCCTCCTCCAGCCGCCGTCGCCTCCTTCAGCCGCACCCACCTCCTGCCCTAGCCGTGGTCGTGATCGTCTCCTGCCCTAGATCTGTGGCCGCGATCTGATCGCCTCCTCAATGCTACTACAGCCCTCTCGTCTCCGCTACTCTCGGTTATTAATGATGATCTATTAGACCGTCTTGCTACTTTTGTACCCGCTTGTGTTAGATAACCTTTATCCTCTTTCTCTTGTGATCTATTTCTACGCCGTTCATCATGAATTCTGGTGATGATAAAATTCACTCGGCCTTTCTTTAGTCCGTTGACTTCAAGACGGATCTTCGCTTGACTACGATCTCCCTCTCCGGCGTAAAGAACTACCTCCAATGGCAGTACTGTTGAAAGAGTCTTGAACAACAAAGGTCTTCACCGCCACTTGACGGATGCTCCCCTTGACTCCACAGATCCTAAGTATGATACCTGGTTCCAGAATGATGATAATAAGATAATTGTTTAATTGTCTAACTTTATGGATTCTCGCTGCTATACTTCGATTATGTCCCTGAAAACAGCTAGGGAAGTTTGGGAACACCTTTGTTTTCTGTACTTGTCTGAAGATAATTTACAGAAGCTCTATGATATCTTTCACACTTTTACTACGGCCACTCTACGAGAAAATATTCAGGATTTTAGTGCCCTCATCAGTGGACTTCTTGATCAATGGAACGTTTATTAGCCCATCTCTACTGATCCTGCTGTTACTCGACATCAGAGAGAATCTCTTGTTAGCGCTTTACTCTTGACCCATCTGCCATCCAGTTTTGAGGGTGTCCGTTCTCTCATTTTTTCTCAGAATAGTTCTCCTTCCTTGACGAGTATCCTGTCGAGCGTTTATCGTATGCTCTCAGTCTCTTCCCCATCTACTGAGCCTATTTTGATCGCACTTATTACTCGAGGCCGTGGGCGGAGGACCTACACTCATTCTGGACATAGTTTTTTTGACTATCTTTGGTGGCGTAGGGGATCGCGTGGTCGCCCCCCTTTGCCTGCTCGTGGTCATGGTTTCCTGGACGCGGTCGTGGTCGTGCTGGCCTTTATTGTGCTTATTGCAGCGGCACTAATCATCACGAAGACTAGTGTTGGGAGAAATATGACTATGTAACACCCTAATCCGATCGTACTTTTTTTTCTTTTTCTTTTGGATATATTGGGTTTTGTTTTATTATTATTATTATAACTTGGAGTTTAATACTTTTAATCAAGATATATACATATAATTATGGTTTTTCAAGTTTGTTAAATAGGCATATTATTAGTATTTAATTATTTATTTGTCTAACACTATTTTGTAACCATATTTATATTTTAGTATTATAATTTAAACAAAACATATTTTGTTTGGTATTTCTTTAAACAATATATACACACAAGATTTTACCCCTTTTTAAATCTTATTTATAAGATATTTTGTCTAACGATATTTATTTAGTTAAATGTTCCGATTTGACAAGTGATGAGAGTCCATGTTAAATCTTTTTACCATATAAATATTTTTTCTAAACTAACAACTTAATTTTCTCACTCCAATCACCATATATCTCTCCCCCGATCTTATCTCTCTTTCACCTGATAACTCTCTCCTTTTAACACATACTATTTTCTTTCTATCTCCAATCAATTATCTCTCTCCAAAAAAATATCATTTCCAACAGATTTCTCTCTCCATATTCTATTCTATCTGCATATATTTTTTTATATCACTAACTATATTTTACCAAACCCCCGCTCTCTTTATATATATATTCCATAACAAAATCCCTCTCTCTCCAATCCAATCTAATCTCTCACAGAAGATTCTCTCTCTCAAATCTACTATTTCTCTTTAATTCTTTTTCTACGAACCTATATATATATATATATAATTGAAGATATTTTGTTATGATAGTTTAACTGAAAATATATTTTAGTTGTTTGATATCTTACAATCCTATATATATATATATAGTAACTAATTATATTTATTTTAACGAACCCATAACCATATACATATCTACATATATTTTTACTATGTACTAATATATGTATATACATATATTTTCCTATTATCCTAACTATATACAAACTAATATGTGTATATGCAACTTTTCTGATATCTTATAGAAGTATTTAGCCCATCATATCTCTCTTTTATATTTATATATCTTTCTCTCTCTTAAAATCAAACCCAAATCCCATCTCATCAGAATATTTTTCTCTCTCCGATTATAATAATCTCTTTCTTCAATCTTTAACATCTCTTTTCCCTATAAAAAACAACCTAATAATCATCATCTCTTCTCCATCAAAACAAAATCCAAGCCTTTACCGAGACCCCTGCCCGGCCTACTGCCATCATCATCATCCTCGTCTCAATTCCTATCAACCCATCTCCAGCCCACACCCATAGACCCCGACCACCATCCTCACCGGTGCCTTCGCCCCCCTCACCGGTGCCTTCGTCCATCAACCGTCGGTGACCCCGCCTCTCTCCCTGGGACCACCATAGCCCAGCCATCAATCCTTGCCTGCACCAACCCAACTCCTCCCTCACCAACATGGCAACACTAGCTCGTGATCCCCGTCGCCAAACCCATCAACTCTTAAGCCGAAACCCTAACCCGGCCACCTCCTTCTCCATCTTTAACCGAGAATCCATCGCAAAATCTACACCCTCGTCTCCATCGCCGGCAACGACGCCGCAGCCGCAATCGTTAGCTTCATCGTCTTCCTCGCGCCATCGCATCTGCCATTGGAAAAAGTCAAGAGATATCTCTAGGATGTCATTGCTCATAAACAGGCTATTCCCTTTCCGTAGTTTTGTCAAGGTGTTGGCCGAACTGCACAAGCTAAGAATCGTCACTCTAATGGTCAGGGACACTGGCCTATGAGATCAATCAAGTTCATCTTGGATTTGCTTAAGAATGCTGAAAGCAATGCAGATGTTAAGGGCTTGGAAGTTAATGCAATTTATGTATCTCACATCCAAATGATCCAAGCTCAGAAATAGAGGCGCAAGATTTATCATGCTTATGGGCGGATTAACCCTTAACACCAAGGCCATCATATCCTTCTGCACCATCTTCAACACCCAACCGAATCTTGCCGAGCATCAAGCTTGGAATTTTGCTTCGTATCGTTGTGCCTTATCCGTCTCCAGGCAGGTATTCTTACTCTTTATTTTTGGTTGATGCAACATCGGCAGTTCTCTATATTTTTCTTTAACCTACATTGTTCGAATAAAACTGTGTTAGAACGCAACTTCATATACCTTAATAATACAAAATCATATGTTTCTTGTATGCAAGTTAATAATGCATTAGTAAATTAACGTATTTAAAAAGTAAAGTTGACGGAAATAGATTAAGCATGGATCTATAAGGGAAATATAATTAAATACAAATAATATTTGAAAGTTGTTGATCTATCTTTAATATATATGTATACTAGCCATTCAGCGATTAGGAAAATATAATTAGTATATCTATAATATAGTTAACATAACAGTATAGATGACATGTTATTTTTCAGCACTTTATTGTATATTAATATACCGACTTTATTGTATATTACTATACCGACTGTATTTAACATGCTACTTGAGACTAATGCTATCGACATGCTCGAATAATCCTTACAGGTTATTACTGTTCATGGATACTATTTCATAATAACGACCGTACTTGACATACCATGATGCCTTATTACTCCAGCCCACTTATATAAAAACGAGATCTCTAATTAGAATGTTGAATTACATGCCATGACGCCTTCTATACTGTTTACAGGTTTCATTTCCATACAATTAATATGATATTATAAGTTCTAGTCCACTCAGCATTCTTAATTAGCGATTCAGTTTATTACCATGTTAGATAAATATGCGGGGTGTTGGGCTAGTTTTAGTGTGCGTTCGTACAAAAAGATCTCAGGGGTCCTATGCCGGTAGCTCGTACCGAGCTATATCGGCCGCATGTTATTAGAGCTCGTACCTGGCTATATCGGTCGCCTGTTCATTCCACAGTTGGGCCTGTGTTTCTTAGCCCCTGGGACCCTACCCTTGGGTTAGGAATACTCCTGCGAAGGTTGACGTACACACTCGAACTCACGATAGGATAGATTATCTTTTAGTGACCAGTTAGGATATGACTTGACCTGTGTATATGTCTGTTTCATATTTTTACTATATCCATATATCTATATCTACATGCGCACACGGGCTTCACAACACTTATATATTTATGTTATCACACACATACACACACTTTATATGTTGAGTACTTGTTGGGATGTTCTGACATCCCTGAGATTTGCCATCTCATGTTAGAGACGGATTTTCAGGCTGCGCAGGATCGGAGAGGCTATCAGGACATTGCCGAAAATCAGTAGCTCGTAGGTTTATTTCTTTTCGGTTAGTATTTAGCATGTGCGCGCTTACGGGACATTAGGACTTATGTGTCTCTTTTCGGATCTTGTTTTTATTTCGAACCTATTGTATTAGATCTTTATTTGCATCCATTATCTAGTGAACATATTTTTAGTATTTCTTGTGATTTCATTGCAGCATGATTATCGGTGTTATCTATTCTGTTTTGGACATTATCTTGACAGGATTAGCTAGACAGCCTTTATGTGACTATGGAAAGACTTTCCTTACCATAGGTACCACGGCTGGCCTTCGTTACTCTCCGTATTTCCGTATTTTGGGAAGCGGGGCGTGACAAGGTTTTGTTGGTATCAGAGCCAGACTGACGTTGAAGTTAGACTTGTAACTACCGCCTTTTGAGTTAAAATCATGTCTAAGTTGCCCTTAGTGTGTCATGCTGCATATTCCGTTGACTCATTCGGGCGACTGAGATAAAATTACGTTATTGTATCCATGTACCGCGGCATGGTTACAATGCGTCATTCTGTTTGAGTAACTTAGAGTTCTATCCTTAATTTGTTTCCGTTGATTTGATTTTCCTTGCACACGCCGATTTCTCGAGCCAAGACTGTGACTCTTCATACCCTCATTTGTTTCCTTGATCCTTGTAATTAATTCACGATCTTGTATTTTCGTTCTTCTAATTTCGAGAACGAAATTTCTTGTAAAGTGGGTAGGATGTAACACCTTAATCCGATCGTACGTTTCTTTTTCTTTTGGATATATTTGGTTTTGTTTTATTATTATTATTATAACTTGGAGTTTAATACTTTTAATCAAGATATATACATATAATTATGGTTTTTCAAGTTTGTTAAATAGGCATATTATTAGTATTTAATTATTTATTTTTCTAATACTATTTTGTAACCATAATTATATTTTAGTATTATAATTTAAACAAAAGATATTTTGTTTGGTATTTCTTTAAACAATATATATATATATATATAATTTTACCTCTTTTTAAATCTTATTTATAAGATATTTTGTCTAACGATATTTATTTAGTTAAAATATTCAGTTTTGACAAGTTATGAGAGTCCATGTTAAATTTTTTTACCATATAGATATTTTTCTTAAACTAACAACTCAATTTTCTCTCTCCAATCAGCGTATATCTCCCCCTCTGATCTTATCTCTCTTTCACCTGATAACTCTCTCCTTTTAAAACAAATACTATTTTCCTTCTCTCTCCAAACAAATATCCTTTTCAACAGATTTCTCTCTCTCCATATTCTATTCTCTCTCCATATATTTTTTTTATATCACTAACTATATTTCACCAAATCTTCGCTCTCTCTATATATATTTCCTAACAAAATCTCTCCCTCCAATCTAATATAATATTTCTCAGCAGATTCTCTCTCTCAAATCTACTCTCTTTAATTCTTTTTCTACAAACCTATATATATATATATATAATTAAAGATATTTTGTTATGATAGTTTAACTGAAGATATATTTTAGTTGTTTGATATTTTAAAATCCTATATACATATAGCAACTAATTATATTTATTTTAACAAACCCATAACCATAAACATATTTACATATATTTTTACTATATACTAATATATGTATATACATATATTTTCCTATTATCCTAACTATATACAAATTAATGTGTATATGCAACTTTTCTGATATCTTATAGAAGTATATAGCCTATTATATCTCTCTTTTATATTTTATATATCTTTCTCTCTTAAAATCAAACTCAAATCTCATCTCATCAGAATATTTCTTTCCTTCTCCAATTATAATAATCTCTCTCCAATCTTTTAACATCTCTCTTCCCTATAAAAAACAACCTAATAATCATCATTTCTTCTCGTGCAAAAAAAATCCATGCCTTCACCTAGACCCCTACACGGCCTACTGTCACCACCATCATCCTCGTCTCAATTCCCATCAACCCATCTCCAGCCCGCACCCATAAACCCGACCACCATCCTCACCTTCGAACCCCTCACAGGTGCCATTCGCCCATCAACCGCCAGCGACCCTTTGATACGTCCCGCTTTCCAATAGATAGAAACGGTAACGTGGCAAGCCCGTGACGTATTTATTTCAAGAAAGATTATTTCCCGGAATAAATACACTAAGTGTAAAATAAGCAACATAAAATGACAAGAAATAAACATAAGATATAAAATTCAACAACTTTATTTACATTCAACTTGATTCATTTACAATACATGAGTTCAACTGAAAGAAAATACAAGAAAAAAAATACCTAAACATGTAGCATACATAAACTGGGAGAAAAAGATAACTATCTATGCCTAGGTCGTGATCTGATCGTGCTCCTTCTCTGTGGTGTCCACCTTCTCAGTCTCCACGGTATCTGACGAGCATTCCAAGAAACAAAGGTGGGTGGAATGTCCGTCAGCGAACTTTCGCTCGGTAAGTCCCCAAGAAATAGGTGTGAAGTATAAAGTATAAAGATAAAGAAATGTATATCATGAAGCAATGGGCTAGGATGTTGTTTAAGCATGTCATTTAATATAAGCATGGTAATTATATTTAACATGCAATTCTATTTATACCATGGCAAAATAACATGAGCATAGTATAGCATGGCCGTATAGCGTAGGTATAGTGAACATGAAGTGAATATAAGTGTCCTAAATGGTCTTTATGTTGGTAAACTAATTAACGTAAGTTCAAGGGTGAATGCCAACCAATCTTAAGAGTGTTCTCGAACCCAACAGGCTGTAATTCAGGGGTAAGGAACCACATGTCCGAATCAATTATTAGTAACGGGACTTCAACCTAGTGTTGAAGTATTCAAAACTCAACAGGCTATAAATCAGGAGTAAGAAAACACGGGCCCTCATGATAACTTTCTTGTGTTTAGTAGGACATGGATTCATGATCTAGGGGGACTCCTGACATTTCGTTGGATTCACGTATGAACTACCTCAACATCCCGTGTATTCTACGTTACAGTTAAATTAGTAATCTTGCTCGAATCCATGAATACTATAATAGCCCTATTTGGATGCAGTAGTTCAAGATTTATCAAGATTCTTTTTCCATAAATTTTTGAACTTTTAGTTGGCCGCTAATATATTTTATTTTGAATTTTACTGTAAACAATTTTGATATGGAAAAATCTTCAGTTTTTATATTATATATAATATTTTCTTAGTGGCAGCAAAATAATATTTTGCGTATCTGTTTACTTTAATATGAGAACAAGAAAATCTGTACCGAATCTCTAAATACGATTAATTGATGATATGTATATATATATATATATTTATAAAAAAATTCTATATATACAAAACAAAATATCTCTCTCTCATTCTTACATCTCTCTCTCCCCCGTCTGCTCCTCAAATTCCCTTTTCTAACCCGACCCTCCTTTCGCCACCATCACTGCCGCCGCAACTCTCGACCTCGCTCCTCACTCGTCGACCTTCGCCTCCCTCTCCTTCCCCCTTCGCCGTCGCCTTCGCCCTCGTCCTCATCCCACCGACGCCGCTTCCATCTCTCATCCCGGCCACAAACCCCAATGCCCTCATCTCATCCCATCACCATCGCCTTCGCCCCTTCGCACCACCATCTCCGACTCCACCACAACCCCCAGCGATCTGCACAGAACCCTCGTCTTCGCTTCGCAACAGCCCTCGTCTTCGCCTCGCAGCTGCTCCCCTCTCTCCTCCTCCGACGACGTCGCCTGCTCCACCATCATCCCAGCCCTTCCATCGCCAGATCTGAACCCTCGATGCTTCCTCGACTCGACCAGGACCCATCCAAACCCTAGCATTTACCATCATCCTCTGTAAGTTTTCCCTGATCCCTGTTTTTTTGAGAAAAAATAGAAATATGGATAAAATGAAATGATAAGAAATCAGTGAACAATTGAAAGGGGAAAATTAGTATTAAAACCCTAAGTTGTTATAATTGTGTTTGGTTGTGTGACAATAGTTATGCAGATATTTATGGTTAACTGATGATAAATTTATCTAGGCGGATCGTATAACTCAGATCCCAAGTCGCACTTTAGCTGAGATCGTGCCCCGCATTTCGTACATCGTTTTCCGTGATCGTTATCCTCAGGCAAGTACTCTTGCTTTACTTTTGGTCGATGTACATCGGCATTCCTTTGTGGTTATATGTATATATATATATATATATATATATATATATTTCCTGCACTGTTAGAATAAAAGAGAAATGTGTTAGTATCTATTTTTCGTTATATCATACAAAAATATATATATGCAAACTTTTATGTTGCAAGTAAGAATAATTAGCAAGTGTGGTTTTAAAATGAGATTTATTTTAAGTAGAAATAAAGTTCGAAAGTTGTTAACCTATCTCACATTTATATATTTCTAGCCATATTGTGATTAGTATATCCATATTAAGGTTAACGGTAAAGATAACAATTGTGACTCATACCAGCTTGTACATCGCCCTCATGTAGTTACTATTACCTGATAACTATTACCACTGACAAGTCCTGACTATTCAATACTCTAGTCTTTATGAACGAGATCGCTGATTAGGATGCTGAACTACATGCCATGACACACTACTATTTACCCGTTTCATTCTATACAATTAACACACCACAATTCCAGTCTTTTTAGCATTCTTAATTAGTGATCTAGTCATTACCATAGTAGCTATAAATACGCGGGTGTTGGGGGTAGCTTGAGTATGCGTTCGTACAATAGGATCTCAGGAGTCCCATGCCGGCAGCTCGTACCGGGCTAATCGGTCTCATGTTTACAGCTCGTACCGGGCTATATCGGTCTCATGTTTATAGCTCGTAACGGGCTATATCGGTCTCATGTTTACAGCTCGTACCGGGCTATATCGGTCTCATAATCATTCCACAGTTGGGCCCGTGTTTCCTAACCCCTGGGGCACCACTCTTGGGTTAGGAATACTCCTGCAGAGGTTGACGCACACACTCGAGCTTACGATATGATAGTTTACCTTTTAGTGACCAGTTAGATTGTGATTTGACCTCATACATACATGGTTCATAGTGTTAATGCATCTAATTATTTATATACCTGTTTTTCTTGCGCACCGGGCTTCACTATTTTCATATATTCATGTTATTATGCTACACACACTTTATACGTTGAGTACTTGCTGGGATATTCTGACATCCCTGAGATTTGCCATCTCAGGTTTAGAGACAGATTTTCAGGCTGAGCAGGACCGCAGCGACTACCGGGAATTTGCCGAAGTTCAGTAACCGTAGGTTTATTTCCCTTTTCTATTAGTTTTTAGCTTATGCGCCTTTATGGGACATTAGGACTTATGTATCTCTTTTGGATCTTGTTTTATTTCCGAATCTATTGTATTGGATCTTTAATTGCATCAATTATCTAGTGGACCCATTTTTAGGATTTCTTGAGGTTTCATTGCAGCATGATTATCAGTTTTATTCCTTTTTGGTATTGGATTTTATCTTTGACAGGTTAATTTAGACAGCCTTATGTGACTATGGAAGGATTTTTCCTTACCGTAGGTAGCACAGCTGGCCTTCGTCGCTTCCGTATTCCATATTTTGGGAAGCGGGGCGTGACAAGGTTTTGTTGGTATCAGAGCCAGGCTAACGTCAAAGGTTAGTCTGGGTTCTTTCGACCTTTTAGGTTAGAATCACATGTTTAGGTTTTCCCCAGTATGTCATGCTGCAGATTCCGTTGACTCTGACCGTAGGATTCGGACGACTTACATAGAGTTACGATATTGTGCCCATGTACCGCAGCATGGATACAATACGATATTCTGTATGAGTAACTTAGAGTTCTACACTTAATCCGTATTCTTTGAATTGATTTTTACATTATCTTTTTGCTTCGCTCAGTTTTAATATTTTGAATTTAAACCTCATTTTCGTTGCTAAACTTCGTCGTTCGTTTTGACTTCAGAAACATGGCAGAAGAGAATTTGCGAGTATATGGGAGACATGACAACAATACTGCACTACTTGGAGTTATACGTGGTATGCTGGAGAGTCAACAACAGCAGACCGAATTGCTACAGGAGGGCCTACTTGCTTCTCAACAGACCGCTACTGCAGCCCTGAACAAGGTAGCTGAGGTTCATGAATGTAGACGTCCGGGCAGCGTCGCAGATTTCAGGAGACCACAGCTGGCAGTTTTCACTGGCGCGGGCGGACCATTGGATGCTGAGCAGTGGATTGTCGACATGGAGAATTTGCTGTCAGCCGCCCGGATTCCTGAAGAGGATAGAGTGGATATAGTCAAGATTCAGCTGCAGGATATTGCTAGAATTTGGTGGCTCGCAGAAGAGAGCAGGTTGAAGAAACCAATTGTATGGACTGATTTCTCTTCGGCTTTTCTTGAGAAATTCTTTCCCAAATAGGCCAGGATCGAGATGGAACAGCAATTTATCAGTCTTCGTTAGAGAGATCGCACAGTGGACGAGGTGGCGGCTGAGTTTATCCGACTCAGTCTTTTCGCTCCTTCAATGGTAGCTCAGGAGGAGGATAGAGCTAGAATATTCTTACAGTGTCTCACTCTGGAAATACAGGAGAAACCAGCTTCACATGATCTGGGGACTTATTCAGAGGTATTAAATGCGGCCCGCAGAATTGAGACAGTTATGGATAAGAGGAAGAAATTTCAGAGTGGAGGATTCAAACGGCCGGTGAATCAAATTTCAGGGAGGATTCCAGTTAGACAGCATGGAGGAGTTCAGATGAAACGTACCGCAACCCTACCACAACGAGAACCTCCGGTTTGTGGATACTGTCGGATATCGGGACACGTCGAGAGAAATTGCCGCCGCGCTAAGGGTCTATGTCTGATTTGTGGTGCTAGTGACCATCAGATTGGGAGCTTTCCTAGGAGAGCTGAGCGCAACCAATTTCAAACCTCAGAAAGGACTTGTCTCTCAGAAGCAATTTTTTGATCAGAGATGAGGAAACACAGGTCGTGGACAGGGGCGAGCTTTTACCCTGACAACTGAGCAGGCGGAGGCGTCGGAGGATGTCGTTTCAGGTACCATTCTAATTTGTTCTGTTCCCGCTAGAGCACTTTTCGATTCCGGGACTTCGCATTGTTTTATGTCTTTGGATTTTGCCATAACACATTCTATTACACACAAAACACTGACTAGAGGTTGGGACATTCATACTGGAAATGGAGTAGTTACCACCAACCTAGAGTGCAAGTTTTGTCCGGTAGTGATTTGCGGCAGGGAGCTTTTCGCAGATTTCCTGTTGATCGGGACCGGAAGTTATGATGTCGTCTTAGGAATGGATTGGTTGGGCACCTTTCACGCACATATTGATTGTCGGGCCAAATCTGTAAACTTTCGCATTCTAAGCACCCAGAGTTTGTGTTCACTGGGGGGAGCAAATCTCTGGGACCCATAAAGTATAGAGCTAACCCGACGTGCGGCATCCTAGCGTCAATGGAGGTTGATATGAGTTCGGCACCGGTCGTGGTTCGGGAATTTTTGGATGTTTTTCCTGAGGACTTACCTGGCTTAACCCCGGCTCGTGCTTTGGGGTTTTCGATAGAATTATTACTAGGAACGGCACCGATTTCTAAGTCACCCTACATGATGGCACCAGTTGAATTGGCGGAATTGAAAAAGCAGATAGAAGACCTCCTCAGCAAAGGATTCATTCGTCCGAGTACTTCTCCGTGGGGCGCTCCAGTTTTACTAGTAAAGAAGAAGGACGGCTCGTTACGCATGTGCATTGACTACCGAGAGTTGAATCGGGTTACGATTAAAAACAAGTACCCTATATCTCGGATCGATGATTTGTTCGATCAATTATGTGGTGCTCGAGTGTTCTCTAAGTTGGATCTTCGGTCGGGGTACCATCAAGTTCGTGTTAAAGCGGAGGATGTATGCAAGGCAGCCTTCAGAACTCGATACGGTCACTATGAATTCTTGGTAATGCCATTCGGTGTTACTAATGCCCCAGCTGTGTTTATGGATTTAATGAACCGAGTTTTCTCTCAATACCTTGATCAGTTTGTCGTAGTTTTCATCGACTACATCCTTGTGTATTCCAAAAGCAAGGAGGAGCATGCCGAGCATCTGAGGATCGTGTTGCAGATACTAAGACAGGAAAAGTTATACGCCAAGCTTAGTAAATGTGAATTTTGGCTTGAACAAGTTTAATTTTTGGGCCACATCGTTTCTGGAGACGGTATATCAGTAGATCCGGCGAAGATTGAAGCAGTGAAGGATTGGCCAGCACCAAAGTCAGTAGCAGAGATTAGGAGTTTCTTGGGACTCACAGGCTACTACCGCAGATTTGTTAAAGATTTTGCACGAGCGGCCGAGCCGTTGACAAGACTTACTCGAAAGAGGGTACCATTCGTATGGTCAGAAGAGTGCAACCGAACGTTCGAATTATTGAAGGAGAAACTCACAACTGCACCCATATTGACCGTACCAGATGGGACAGGAAGACTGGTGATTCATAGTGATGCTTCCGACAAGGGGCTAGGCTCGATTTAGAGTTGGCCGCTGTAATCTTTGCTTTGAAGATTTGGAGGCATTATCTTTTGGGAGAATGAGTGGAAATTTTTATGGACCACAAGAGCTTGAAATATGTATTCACGCAGAAGGAGCTAAATATAAGACAGCACAGGTGGTTGGAGTTCATGGTTGATTATAATATTGATTTGCAATATCATCCTGAGAAGGTAAATGTAGTACCGGATGCTCTCAGTCGAAGACCAACAGCGATGTGGTTGACTGGCCAGAAGGAACTCATTGATGAATTTTGAAGACTCAATTTAGAAGTCGTAGAGCAGGGGACGCACGGACAGTATTGGCAACTGCAAGTGCAATCTTCGTTAGTAGATCGTATTAAAACTGCACAGGCGGGGGACCCGCAATTGCAGAAGTTCCGCGGGTTAGTAGAGGCTAGGTTGAGAACAGATCTATTGATACACGAATATGGCTCATTAAGATTCGACAGTCGATTATGCGTGCCAAAGGACGAGGTTCGAGAGGAAGTGTTAAAAGAAGCACACAGTTCAGTCTATTCGGTGCATCCGGGTGGCACCAAGATGTATAGGGATGATAAACAACACTTTTGGTGGAATGGCATGAAGAGAGAGATTGCCCGCTATGTGTCAAAGTGCTTAGTGTGCCAGCAGGTGAAGGCCGAACATCAGCGAGTGGCCGGCCTGTTGCAACCACTTCCCATTCCCCAGTGGAAGTGGGAACACATCACTATGGACTTCGTGACAGCTTTACCGCGGAGTCCTAAGGGCAATAATGCTATTTGGGTTATCGTCGACCGTCTCACAAAGGCGGCCCGTTTCCTACCCTTTCGAGTGAGACAATCGATGGAGACATTGGCAGAGAAATATATGCAAGAGATCGTACGGTTACATGAGATGCCTATCACTATAGTATCGGACCGGGACACGAGATTCCTCTCACATTTCTGGAGAAGCTTACAAGAGAGTTTAGGCACTCGTCTCCGTTACAGCACAGCTTACCACCTCTAGACTGAGGGGCAGTCTGAACGTACGATACAGATATTAGAAGATATGTTGAGAGCCTGTATGCTAGATTTCAAGGGATCGTGGGAGGATCACCTTCACTTGGTGGAATTCTTGTATAATAACAGCTATCAGGCGAGTATTCAGATGGCACCGTTCGAGGTACTTTACGGACGTAAATGTCGTTCCCTATTTTGCTGGGATGATGTGGATGAGCGAAGATTACTAGGACCGGAGCTTGTAACCCAAACCGTTGAGATGGTCCAGTTGATCAGGGACCGTATCAAGACAACACAAGATCGTCAGAAGAGCTGGACGGATACTAGTCGAAGACCTCTTGAGTTTGGAATAGGAGGTCATGCCTTCCTTAAGATTACGCCGACTCGAGGAGTGATTAGATTCAGTAGTCATGGGAAACTCAGTCCCCGATTCATCAGACCATTCGAGATCGTGGAACGCGTTGGAGTAGTGGCATACAGATTGGCCTTACCACCCTCTTTGGCTGGGGTGCACAATGTATTCCATGTATCGCAGTTGCATCAGTACGTTCGCAATGACAGTCATGTTCTCGATCATTCTGAATTAATCTTGAGCACTGATCTCTCGTATGAAGAGCAACCTACAGCCATTGTCGACCGTAGAGAGAAGGTTTTGAGAAACATGATCATCCCTTTAGTTCTTGTATCTTGGGGCGGACGTTCTCGCGGGGAATCCACTTGGGAGCGTGAGGACGAGATTCGTCAAAAGTACCCATATCTGTTTTCTTGATCTTGTAGTCGTCCTTCCAATTTCGAGGACGAAATTTTCTGTAAGATGGGTAGGATGTAACAGCCCTATTTGGATGCAGTAGTTCAAGATTTATCAAGATTCCTTTTCCATAAATTTTTGAACTTTTAGTTGGCCGCTAATATATTTTATTTTGAATTTTACTGTAAACAATTTTGATATGGAAAAATCTTCAGTTTTTATATTATATATAATATTTTCTTAGTGGCAGCAAAATAATATTTTGCGTATCTGTTTACTGTTAATATGAGAACAAGAAAATCTGTACCGAAACTTTAAATACGATTAATTGGTGATATGTATATATATATATATTTATAAAAAAATTCTATATATACAAAACAAAATATCTCTCTTTCATACTCACATCTCTCTCTCCCCCGTCTGCTCCTCAAATTCCTTTTTCTAACCCGACCCTCCTCTCGCCACCATCACCGCCGCCGCAACTCTCGACCTCGCTCCTCACTCGCCAACCCTCGCCTCCCTCTCCTTCACCTTTCGCCGTCGCCTTCGTCCTCGTCCTCATCCCATCGCCGCCGCCTCCATCCCTCGTCGCGGCCATAAACCCCGATCCCCTCATCTCATCCCATCACCATCGCCTTCGCCCCTTCGCACCATCTCCGACTCCACCAATTCCCCCAGCGATTTGCACAGAACTCTCGTCTTCGCCTCGCAGCAGCCCTCGTCTTCGCCTCGCAGCTGCTCCCCTCTCTCCTCCTCCGACGACGTCGCCTGCTCCACCATCATCCCAGCCCTTCCATCACCAGATCTTAACCCTCGACGCTTCCTCGACTCGACCAGGACCCATCCAAACCCTAGCATTTACCATCATCCTCTGTAAGTTTTCCCTGATCCCTGTTTTTTTCAGAAAAAAATAGAAATATGGATAAAATGAAATGATAAGAAATCAGTGAACAATTGAAAGGGGAAAATTAGTATTAAAATCCTAAGTTGTTATAATTGTGTTTGGTTGTGTGACAATAGTTATGTAGATATTTATGGTTAACCGATGATAAATTTATCTAGGCGGATCGTATAACTCAGATCCAAAGTCGCACTTTAGCTGAGATCGTGCCCCGCATTTTCGTACATCGTTTTTCCGCGATCGTTATCCTCAGGCAAGTACTCTTGCTTTACTTTTGGTCGATGTACATCGGCATTCCTTTGTGGTTATATGTATATATATATTTCCTGCACTGTTAGAATAAAAGAGAAATGTGTTAGTATCTATTTTTCGTTATATCATACAAATATATATATATATATATATATATATATATATATGCAAACTTTTATGTTGCAAGTAAGAATAATTAGCAAGTGTGGTTTTAAAATAAGATTTATTTTAACTAGAAATAAAGTTCGAAAGTTGTTAACCTATCTCACATTTATATATTTCTAGCCAGATTGTGATTAGTATATCCATATTAAGGTTAACGGTAAAGATAACAATTGTGACTCATACCAGCTTGTACACCGCCTTCATGCAGTTACTATTACCTGATAACTATTACCACTGACAAGTCCTGACTATTCAATACTCTAGTCTTTATGAGCGAGATCGCTGATTAGGATGCTGAACTACATGTCATGACACACTACTATTTACCTGTTTCATTCTATACAATTAACATACCACAATTCCAGTCTTTTCAGCATTCTTAATTAGTGATCCAGTCATTACCATAGTAGCTATAAATACGCGGGTGTTGGGGGTAGCTTGAGTATGCGTTCGTACAACAGGATCTCAGGAGTCCCATGCCGGCAGCTCGTACCGGGCTATATCGGTCTCATGTTTACAGCTCGTACCGGGCTATATCGGTCTCATATTCATTCCACAGTTGGGCCCGTATTTCCTAGCCCCTGGGGCACCACTCTTGGGTTAGGAATACTCCTGCAAAGGTTGACGCATACACTCGAGCTTACGATATGATAGTTTACCTTTTAGTGACCAGTTAGATTATGACTTGACCTCTTACATACATGTTTCATAGTGTTAATGCATCTAATTATTTATATACCTGTTTTTCTTGTGTACCGGGCTTCACTATTTTCATATATTCATGTTATTATACTACACACACTTTATACGTTGAGTACTTGCTGGGATGTTCTGACATCCCTGAGATTTGCCATCTCAGATTTAGAGACAGATTTTCAGGCCGAGCAGGATCGTGGCGACTACCGAGACTTTGCCGAAGATCAGTAACCGTAGGTTTATTTCCCTTTTCTATTAGTTTTTAGCTTGTGCGCCCTTATGAGACATTAGGACTTATGTATCTCTTTTGGATCTTGTTTTATTTCCGAATCTACTGTATTGGATCTTTAATTGCATCAATTATTTAGTGGACCCATTCTTAGGATTTCTTGTGGTTTCATTGCAGTATGATTATCAGTATTATTTCTTTTTGGTATTGGATTTTATCTTTGACAGGTTAATCTAGACAGCCATATGTGACTATGGAAGGATTTTTCCTTACCGTAGGTAGCGCGGTCGGCCTTCGTCGCTTCCGTATTCCATATTTTGGGAAGCGGGACGTGACAAATAGATCAAGTGGCAAGATTGAGTTCATGTCAATATCATGTATTCGTGTCAGGTTTTTATGTATTCATGTCAAGATGTATTCATGGTTCGAGTCAAGTCAGTTTCAATAGCAACCATTGTATTCTGGTATTCATGTTAAGTTCATGTCCAATTATGATCAGGGTTTGGTCAAGTTAAGTCAAGTATACATGTTTGAGTTTGATATTGATTTCGAGTGTTCAAGTTCATGATTAGGTATTCGTGTTTGATTTTGGATTCAGGTTTGAGATTGGACTCAGACTGAGTCAGACACTTATAAACAGATTTAGCTCTTGAATTAGATTCGGGAGTCATCGGTAACTGCTGCACATGGACGACAGGATTTATGTTTTTTTCCAAGACAATTACCATTGATAACTCTGTTAAGTTGTCTAACTTAAATAGGCAAGCACTCACTTTCTCCGGCTCTCTGGGGCTCAAGAGAATTGATCCCGTTTAAACCTATATTTACTAAAGTTCTTAAATATTGTTTTATATATCTCGAGGGGGTTTTATGAAAAATTATTTTTTATATAGTTAAAAAATAAACCTCGAGGGTGATTAGTATTACTTAAGATTTTCATGAGCATGGATTTTAAGTATTGTGGTATTTTAATGACAAGTACTTAGCTTGGAAAGTTCATGGTATTTTATTGAAAAACTTGTCCTTTTTGGTATCTTGATGGTATTTTAATGTCATTTATTAATCTTTTATTTTTAGAAAAATATAAGTTTATTATATTTTGAAAATATGGATTTATAATTTTATATAATTTTAAAAATAAATTTTTATTTAGAAAGTTCGTATTACTTAAAAACCGTATTTAAATCCTTTCGAACATTGAATGCTCCATGAGGAGGTCTGCATTGTAGATGCATAATCGCAAACGAAATGAAATACCGCTTTAAAAGAAATCCGGTTTTAGAATTATGTGGTATTTTATTGTAAATACTATTCTTCTAACAAAAAATACATACAAGTAGATATCGTGCTATGAAACCATGTGTGTGTGGGGGTAGGTCATTACCTCGTGAAGTTTTTCTAAAGGTATTGTTAAGCAATTTTGTCGAAAAGATGTGATAACAAAGTTCAAGGTATTTTAATGTAAAAATTCAAATATGGTTATTGTACATGAGATTCTTGGTTAAAATTTATTCTAAACATTGGTATTAAGATTACAAGTGAAGTGGTAAAATTGGATTGACCAAATGATAAAAGAAAATGGAGTTATAGGTTTTAGAAAAGATGATATCGGTAATAACTCCACTTTTACCGATTTTGATTAAAAAAGAAATTCAATAAAGAGAAAAAGAGTTTGGGAGGGACCTACCGTTTGAAAACTTCAAAGAAAGGTTAAAGAAAAGTGGATGATCTTCGTGGCATCGTGAGAGCTCCGGAATTGGCTTCGATCTTCGCCGGAACCAACATGCTCGCTAACTCCACTTTACTTCACTTACACTAGGAACTTTTTAAAGAGTTTTGGCTATAATTTTCAGAATGGTGCTGTGCCAAAGTGTGGGTGGTATTTATAGTGGAGAATTAGGTTTTGGGAATTAAAAATGTGGATTAAAAGCATTAAAAATAATGTTAAATTGTGAAATGAAAGGTCTCTGTTTGATTGCAGGGAAATCAAACAGTGCAGAGGAGTTGAGGAGAGTTGAAGAGGTGTGTGCAAAGCATGGGCATTTTAGAGCAATCCCGACCATCCCCCGTTGGCCAAAATGAGAGATCCGCCAGTCGTTTTTGGGTGATGGGTCGCGAGATTCGTGCTACGTGTATTTCTCTGTGTTTACACCATTTTCCACAAGTTTGATTTTTCTGAACTTTTCATTTCCCCGTGTATTGCACGTGCAATCTTTTGGGCTTCCAAAAAGTTAACCAGAAAAATAATTGTGTCTGATGAGAATCGAACACAGGGGCTACGTCACAGCAGTGCAAGGGCTTTACCAGTGAGCTATAAGTGGCTTCTTGCTTTTATTTAGCAAAAATGACTTATAACTCATACACATGCTGTAAAAACTCTTTTCTGTATAGTAACAGAAGAATTTCGTACAGAGATTTCGGAGTCGTTACACCCCTCCTCTCTTCCTGGGACCACCATAGCCCAACCATCAATCCTCGCCTGCACTAGCCCAACTCCTCCCTCACCAACACCGCAACACTAGCTCGTGATCCCCGTCGCTGAACCCATCAACTTTTAGACCAAAACCCTAACCCGGCCACCTCCTTCTCCATCTTTAACCGAGAACCATCGCAAAACCTACACCCTCGTCTCCATCGCCGGCAACGACGCCGCAGCCGCTATTGTCAGCTTCATCATCTTCCTCGCACCATCACAGCTGCCATTAGGAAAGGCCAAGAGATACCTCGAGAATGTCATTGCTCATAAGCAGGCTATTCCCTTTTCGTAGTTTTGTCGAAGTGTTGGCCGAACCGCTCAAGCTAAGAATCATCACTCTAATGGTCAGGGACACTGGCCTATGAGATCAATCAAGTTTATCTTGGATTTGCTTAAGAATGCTGAAAGCAATGCAGATGTTAAGGACTTGGAGGTTAATGCAATTTATGTATCTCACATCCAAATGAACCAAGCTCAGAAACAGAGGCGGGTGGATTAACCCTTAACACCAAGGCCATCATATCCTTCTTCACCATTTTCAACACTCAACCGAGCCTTTGCCGAGCATCAAGCTTGGAATTTTGCTTCGTATCGTTGTGCCTTATCCGTCTCCAGGCAAATATTCTTGCTCTTTATTTTTGGTCGATGCAACATCGACGGTTCTCCATATATATCTTTAACCTACATTGTTCGAATAAAACTGTGTTAGAACGCAACTTCATATACCCTAATAATACAAAATCATATGTTTCTTGTATACAAGTTAATAATGCATTAGTAAGTTAACGTATTTAAAAAGTAAAGTTGACGGAAATAGATTAAGCATGGATCTATAAGGGAAATATAATTAAATACAAATAAATTTTGAAAGTTGTTGATCTATCTTTAATATATATGTATACCAGCCATTCAGCGATTAGGAAAATATAATTAGTATATTTATAATATAGTTAACATAATAGTATAGATGCCATGTTATTTTTCAGCACTTTATTGTATATCAATATACCGACTGTATTTAACATGCTACTTGAGACTAATGCTATTGCCATGCTCAAATAACCCTTACATGTTATTACTGTTCATGGATACTATTTCATGACAACGACCATACTTGACATACCATGATGCCTCATTACTCCAGCCCACTTATATAAAAACGAGATATCTAATTAGAATGCTGAATTACATGCCATGACACCATCTATACCGTTTACAAGTTTCATTTCCATACAATTATTAAGATATTACAAGTTCCAGTCCACTCAGCATTCTTAATTAGCGATTCAGTTTATTACCATGTTAGATATAAATACGCGGGGTGTTGGGTTAGTGTGAGTATGCGTTCGTACAACAGGATCTCAGGATTCCTATGCCGGCAGCTCGTACCGGGCTATATCGGTCACATGTTATTACAGCTCGTACTGGGCTATATCGGCCGCATGTTATTACAGCTCGTACCAGGTTATATTGATCGCGTGTTATTGCAGCTTGTACCGGGCTATCTCGGTCGCTTGTTCATTCCACAGTTGGGCTCGTATTTCCTAACCCCTGGGGTCCTACCCTTGGGTAAGGAATTCTCCTGCAGAGGTTGACGCACACACTCGAACTCACGATTTGATAGATTATCTTTTAGTGACCAGTTAGAATATGACTTAACCTGTGTACATGTCTGTTTCATATTATTACTATATCCATATATCTATATCTACATATGCACACGGGCTTCACAACACTCATATATTCATGTTACACACAACATACACACACTTTATACGTTGAGTACTTGTTGGGATGTTCTGACATTCCTAAGATTTGCCATCTCAGCTTAGAGACGGATTTTCAGACTGAGCAGGATCAGGTAGGCTATCAGGACATTGCCGAAGATTAGTAGTCCGTAGGTTTATTTTTTTCAGTTAGTATTTAGCATGTGCGTCCTTGCGGGACATTAGGACTTATGTGTCTCTTTTCGGATCTTGTTTTTATTTCAAACTTATTGTATTGGATCTTTATTTGCATCCATTATCTAGTGGACCTATTTTTAGTATTCCTTATGATTTCGTTGCAGCATGATTATCAGTGTTTCCATTCTGTTTTGGACATTATCTTGACATGTTTAGCTAGACAGTCTTTATGTGACTATAAAAGGATCTTTCCTTACCGTAGGTAGCACGGCTGACCTTCGTTACTCTCCATATTTTCGTATTTTGGGAAGCGGGGCGTGACAGACTACCCTGATGATACACTTACAGCTCGCCAGACATCCACTCCAGTTGCCACCGACAAACCTTCTTCTGTCGGCCAGGTACCTTTATCCAATATGAGTGGGACCAGTTGCGTTGTCTCCTCTCTTCTGCAGTTTTGCCAACCTTTCTATTCCGTCAGGTATATTTTTACTTTCTCATTCTAATTTGTGGGTTGCTGATTCCGGCGCCTCAAATCATATATCTCGTGATGGACAATCTGATCTTAGTTCTAGTCCTCACAAGTTTATTTCCATGGCTAATGGTAATACTACGCCTGTTTCTGGCTCTACTGATTTATCACTCTCTTCATTTTTACACCTGAAAAATGCTTTAATTATGCCATCTTTAAAACAAAACTTGTTTTCTATTCGTTAGTTACAAATGATTCTAACCTCTCCGTAACATTTTATCCATCCCACTTTATGACACATGACCTTCTGACGAAGTAACAGATTGGTGGGGGATGAGCTGAATGGACTGTATTACATTGATCACCTACCCAGTACATCTGCAGCTGTTTCTACTATCCAGTGGCACTGGAGATTTGGTCACCCACCTCATTCTTCTTTACGTACTATGTTGCCTTATTTTAATTTATCAGAATTTAGTTGTGGATCCTGTTTTCTTAAGAAGTATCATCGCCCGTCTTTTCCTCTGGTTAATAAGAGACATGATTTACCTTTTGCTTTAGTTCACTTTGATATTTAGGGTCCTTTTAAAATTCATAGTGTGTTTGGTTATAAATATTTTATGACATTTGTTGATGATCATTCGTATATGACTTAGTTGTATCTTTTGCATAATAGGTCTGAACTTTTGTATACCTTTAAAATCTTTATAACTGAGGTTGCTAATCAATTTGGTGTTTTGATAAAGCTTCTTCGTTCAGATAATACTAAGGAGTATATTAGCACGTAATTTAATGCATTTTGTCACACATGGCATATTACATCAAACTTCATGTTCCTATACTCAACAAAATGGGATTGCTAAATGAAAGAACCGATATTTACTTGAGATAGCTCGTTCACTTCTTTTGCATATGCATATCCCTAAACGATTGTGGAATTTTGCGTTTTTAGCTGCCTGTTTTTATATCAATTGCATGTCTTCTCCGGTCTAGGCAACCGGTCTTCTTTCTCTGTTTTGTTTCCACAGGACAACCCTTTCCTGTTCCTCCTAAGGTGTTTGGTTGCCTATGTAATCCTCATATTTAAGGTCCTTAGGTGGACAAGTTTGATCCTCCCGTATGGTGTTTGTAGGTAACTCACGATTCCAAAAAAGGTATGTTTGCTTTGACCCTGCCACATCTAAAGTTTGTACTTGATTGATCGTGAAAAAGTGTTTGTAGAATAACCGCAATCAATAACGGTATCGCGTGTAGCTAGCCGAGATGAGTACGGGTCGTCCTCAGGGATTCGTGGAACTTTTAATCTTGCTTTAGACGTGTTGATTAGAAAATAGGAAGGCAAATAGAGAATAGTGAAGAATAGATTCTACGGTAAATACGGATGTAGAATATATATTTTTCAGATTTAGTTTAAATAAGAATATAGAATATATAAGAAGAAGGCTTGTAGGGTTCGTTAGGATTTAGTAGTCATGGATGACTAATAAAAATTACTCCTTTTATCTATTAATAGATTTAAAACTAGATTGATAGTGATGAATGAGGTTTAGGATTCTTGAAGGAAACTAGGGTTTTCACACTATTGACTTTTGTCCTTTTATTGATCTCTATTCATATCTAGCCCTTAACAAAACAATTGTTAATCTGATCTCAAATCGCGGTCGAGACTAACAATAAATTGGTAGCGTGCTCGATTAGAATATTAACGATTCTTTTGCTAAACTTTATAAACTTCATAAGACTTAAAAGAAATTAAAATATTTTCTCATCCATTGTTTTATCCTAATCCCATGAACCCTAGCAAGTTAGGAATTACTCACGCATGTTGTGAGAAGAAGAAATGATAGAGAATGAGATCATAATAAAATGCAGAAAGTAGAAATATAGAAAATAAATAATTAAAAAAATGATCTACCTTTATTAATCAACTTCACAAGTACAAATCCTACGAATTTAGATTACAAGAGGAAGAAGTTGCTCTCAATCTCTGCCTCGTAGGAAGTAGATGCTCCGTCGATTTTCACGTCGCCATATAATGTCGAATCGTGGATCTCTTGTTCTTTCACAGTGATTTGCTTAGTGTAAAGGTGATGAGTTTTAACTTTAGCTCTCAGTCCTTTATATAACCCTCAAATCAGAAATCCTAGATCTCATAGGTTTAGACTTGCCATAAAGATCCACTTTTTAAGTTTTCGGATCCTACGATTTTATTGACATATTTTTGATCCTGACATCTTGAATATCTTGATCTCTTGACCTGAGCTAAATCTGCACAAAATCTCCATGAATAATATTAGTAATATTTATTAAATTAGAGAGAGTATCTTAATTATTTTATATGGAATAAATCTTTAAGAAACTTGATTAAGAATATTGGATATGCTATGCATCTTTTAATTACTAAAATATTATGCATATATTTTGAAATATTATTCTAACCATTTGTATGATATTATATCTTTTAAGAATTGTGATTAGAATATTTGATATGATATGCATATTTTAATTACCAAAATATTATATAAATATTATATGCATATATTTTCCTTCATAATGTTAATTATAATATATAAACATATGGTAAATAATATTTTGCAGATAAACCCAAATATGTTCTATATTTATAATAAACACCTTTAAATATTTAAGAAAAGTAAGGAAAATGTTATATCAAATGTACAATATTTTCGACTGAACAGTACTTTATGTGATGTGACATTCTTAGAAGATCAAGCATATTTTCCACAACATGTCAAGGACCCCACTTTTACTATCTCTATTTCTCACATATCTTCCTCAGAGCTTGATTCGTCTGTCCAACCTGTGCGTCATAGTTTTAATCCTGTGTCTCCTTATCCCCAAGTGTATCGACATCGTGACCCAAAAGTTCCTCCCTCTCCCACCATTTCTCCTTCTACTCCTGTTGATTCTTCTGCAGTTGCTCCGATAACGTCCATTATTCCTTCTTCTTTACCACCGCTGCCTTCAGAAGAAGATCTTTTCCATTCTATTGCCTTACGCAAGGGTAAGCGTTTCTGTACTACAACACATCCGATTTTTAACTTTGTTTCCTATCACAGACTGGCACTATATGCCCGTCGGTTTGTTTCTTCCTTGTTTGCAACCCCTCTTCTTTCCTCTGTTCAGAAAGCTATTCAGCACCCAGGTTGGCATGTAGTTATGTTAGAGGAGCATACTGCACCGCGCTTTAATCAGACTTGGAAATTGGTACCTCCGCTTTCAGATAAGAAGGTTGTTAGATGTCGATAGGTCTTTATTGTCAAGCAAAATACAGATAGGACGATTGAACGTCTCAAAACTCGATTAGTGGCCAAAGACTTTACTCAGCAGTATGGTTTGGATTATGTTGAGACTTTTTCGCCGGTTGCTAAATTAACCTCTGTTCGTATTCTTATATCCTTTGATTGTTTCTAACGCATGGCCACTTCATCATCTTGAAATGAAGAATGCCTTTTAATGGCGATATTTCGGAGACTATTTACATGTAGCAACCTCCTGGTTTTGAGCGACTGGTGGAGTCTATGGTTTGTCTCCTACATAAATCTTTATATGAATTAAAGCAATCACCGTGTGCCTAGTTTGAAAAGTTTTGTATGGTCCCACGACAGATTGGCTTCAAACGTAATCGTGCCGACAAATCTCTCTTTACAGATAGTAATTCTCAAGGCTTGGTGATTGTGCTGGTGTATGCTAATGATATTATCATTACTGGAGATGATTTTGCTGGTATCTCCAAGGTGAAAGAAGTTTGGCTTCACACTTTCAGGCTAAGGACCTTGGGCCACTTAGATACTTACTTGGAATTGAAGTGTCACGGAATTTTGGTAGATTACAGCTCTGTCAACACAAGTATGCACTCGATCTTCTATTTGAGATATGGTTTCTGAGATTTAGACCGGCAGACACTTCTATGGATTCCACAGTCAAGCTATTTCAATTGAGCTCTCTCTCGGATCCTTCATTGCCTGACACAAGACGATATCTATTTTTGGTTGGGAAGCTTATTTACCTCACTGTCACTTGTCCTGAAATTGCCTTTGCCGTTAGCACGGTGAGTTAGTATATTCAGAATCCTTTGAGTATTCACCTTAAAGCGGTTGAGTATATTCTCAGATACATCAAAGGTTCTCCAGGATATCTTCTCTACAAACCATCATCTATGTTGTCGCTCACAGCCTTTGCAGATGTTGATTTTGCTGGATCCATTGATGATCGTCGTTCCATTAATGGCTACTGTGTATTCTTAGGAGGAAATTTGGTTACGTGGAGGAATAAAAAGCAGAATGTAGCGGCTCGTTCTTCTGCCGAGGCTAAGTATAGATTCATGGTGCATACAGTTGTTGTGTCGGTACAGCTTACCTTCCTTCTGATAGATCTTGGGTTCTCTCTTTTCTTCTGACTACTTTTCTGTGATAACAAGGCCGCAATCTACATTACTGAGAATCCGGTTTTTCATGAGAGGACCAAGTATATCGAAATAGATTGTCACTTCATTTGTGACAAGATGATTGATAAGATGGTTGCACTCCAACATATTTTCTCTTCGGCTCAACTGGCAGATATACTTACTAAATCTCTTCTTCGATCGGTTTTCGCTCGTCTTCTATCCAAGCTCAGCATTATTGGCATCTATGCTCCAGCTTGCGAGAAGTGTTATGAATATTATCATGCCCCGCTTTCCAAAATATGCAAACACAGCATGTGACAGAGTCAACCATGCTACCTGTGGCTAGAAATCATCCTTCCACAGTCATATTACGGTTGTCAATCGGATATCAAGAACAGTAAAATATATAATCTAGCTAACACATGTCCATCTGCCACAATAAATAGAATCAAGAAATGCATATAGCGGAAACGAATCAAGATCCAATAAACAATAGTATCTGAATCACGTCCCAATATGGGCTCACATCAATAGAAATAAAACCACGGAAATAAATAAACTAAGAGTCTCTAAACTAAATGCCAGCTCCTCAAATAATGATTTATTCCGTTACGCCTGGAATCACGGCAAACAATGATTATTCCGTAACGCTCGGAATCACGGCAAACAATAATAATATGCTCCTGAGTTACGTTTCGGTTACATTCTTGATTTCCCCTTTTCCCTTAAGATTCCGTGTTCAAGTCAGATATTGACTATATAAATCTAATGCTAACACAGGATCAATCAGGTACATGTCTTGTCTATGCAGACAACCAGTTACGTCCATTAGGACAACAATCATGATTGTTGGCATTAGTAATAAGATCCAAGTAACAAATCTGGTAGTGTGTCGTGAACATGCCATATACTGTATATTAACCAAAATAGACACTAACATAAAACTGTAATCAATATCGAAACACGGTAAACACAACTAATGCCAGGATACATATGTTTCTATCTGTAATAACCGTTATACGTCCATTACCATGTATGATGCATTCTAGATAATATATTGAACTGTTATAGTAGTATTATAATATCGTGATATTCCGGCATATAACTAGATAAACTATTATCGGTACAGATACAAACGGATGCTATAAAACTGTAAATCGCTACTACTCGCTGAATATTAAAACGTATGCACTATAGTCAAGTATATAAATATCAATATAATCAAAAGCATGTTGCAAGTTTAGAACTTGCCTAATCGGATCTCGCGTCGAGATACGGATGTCACGTTCCGACATCAAAATAAACTCACGACGCAAAACTTACGTGCGCAGGACTGGACCTGGCTGACCAGCTGCGTGACGTAGTAACTGGGCTAGATGACGACGGTGGCTGGGTCGTCTGGATCGTCGGCGACGTGCGCAACTCCGGCAAGACGATCGGGGATCAAGAGAAGAAAGAAGAAGAAGAGTGGTTGTTGCTGGGTTTGCTGGTGTTCTATTGAGGACAGAGGAGATGGTGGCGATGATGTGACGGCGACGAGACGAAGTTGTCGGCGGCGAGGTCGTCGTGGACGAGGGTGTGGCCGTGAGCTTTGAGAGGTGGTCGGGATTTGCAGAGGAGGAGAAAGGGTGTGGTGGTGGTCTGGGTTGCTGGAAGTCAAGGGGAGGTGACGGAGGTGGTCGGCGTTGGTAGCTACTTTAGCGGCTTAGCCTGTTACTCGAAATTCGCAGGTTTCCGACGACGGGAGGCTGCCGGGGAGGTTGAGGGTGATGGGTTCTTGGGTCGGGGAAAAGGTTGGGTGGTGCTCAGGAAAAGGAGGAAGCGAGAGAGGAGGAGGGGGTGATGGAGGTGAGGCAGAGACGGCGAGGTGATAGGGTCGACGGCGATGCTAAGGCGGCAACGACAAGGGCGTGGGTTAAGGTTCGCGGGGAGGTGAAGAAAAGAAACGAGGGGGGAGAGAGAGAAAGAGTGAGATTATTATAAAAAAATTAATTAATATATTATATATATTATATATAACAGTCTATATTATATTAGTTATATGAAATATTATATATATATTGTGGGATTTTACAGATAATACCAGATTGCTCCGAATATTACCCGTATCCATTGAAAAATCTAGTTTTTCAATATGGAGAATATGCGTAAGAATTTAAACCTTAATGCGATATTTTGCAAATAAAAACATATACCCCAAATATGGATCTACGTAAATATACTCAGCAATCAAATAATCTGTCGGTTTAACAATTAGGATATGAACATGATATATGGACGCAACCACATGATATGGGGTATTGACATGCAAGGCTAGATAAGAAAATATATTATTTGATTTTATTTTGTATTTTAAAAAGATATTTAGAGTCTAAATTATATTATATGCGTATATAAAATCTAGATTTGCATGGATCCTTTATACTAGCAAATATTTGGTGTAATCTTGAACCATGATGGGTTTCAAACATGCGTGTCGGGTCGGACAATAACATCTATCAATTGCACTATCCGCAACCCAAAAGCAACAATAGTCTAGAATTTTACCGCAAGATTTGAAATACCCCAAATAAATATAGTATAACAGTGCTAAGGTGTTACATTATTTATACCCAACTACAAAATAATTTCGTCCTCGAAATTCCCGGAACAAGAAAAAACAAGAAAACACAGATCTAAGAAAAGAGGTGTGGAAACTTCTGTCGGATCTCGTCTTCACGTTCCCAAGTAGATTCTCCGTGCGAACGATTCCCCCATGAAACAAGTACTAATTGGATAACTTTATTCTTGAGGACCTTTTCTCGTCAATCCACAATCGCTATTGGTCGCCCTTCATATGTTATATCTTCCCTTACTGTCAGTTCCGAGTAATCTAGGAAGTGTGTCTCATCTCGAACATACTTGCGTTGTTGAGATACATGAAACACGTCATGAACATCCGCCAAGGATGATGGTAAAGCCAATCGATACGCTACCTCTCCAACGCGCTCGATAATACCGAAAGGCCCCACGAATCTAGGACTAAGCTTGTCTCGACTACCAAATCGGATCACCCCTCTGGTTGGTGATATATTTAAGAATACAAGATCACCAACTGCGAACTCCAGAGGTCTTCGTCCAGTATCAGCCTAACTTTTCTGTCAATCCTGTACCACCTTCATATGATTTCGGATCACGTTAACTTTCTACACCGTTTGCACAATAAAATCCGGCCCCAATAATCTTCTTTCCCTAATATTGTCCCAACAAACCGACGAGCGACACTTACGACCGTATAGTGCTTCGAATGGAGCCATCTGTATAGTCGTCTGAAAACTGTTATTGTAAGAAAACTCTACCAAGTGCAAACCAAATGCAAGTGATCCTCCCATGAACCCTTGAAGTCTAACATCCATGCTCTCAACATATCTTCAAGAGTTTGGATCGTTCTTTCAGACTGGCCATCTGTCTGAGGATGATAGACTGCTAAATTTCAAGCGAGTTCCCAAACTTTCCTGTAGACTCCTCCAAAAGTGTGATAGAAATCGAGTATCATGATTCGAAATGATGCTCACGAGTACTCCATGCAATCTTACAATCTTATGCATGTACTGCTCTGCCAAAGCTTCCGTCGACCGACCGACTCGAAATGGTATAAAATGAGCTGCCTTGGTCAATCGATCGACAATGACCCAAACTGCATTATTGCCCTTTGGACTCTGTGGTAAAGCTGTCACGAAATCCATGGTTATATGTTCCCACTTCCATTGAGAAATCGGAAGTGGTTGCAACAAACCAGCTACCCTTTGATGTTCAATCTTGACTTTCCGACACACCAAGCACTTCGATATGTAGCGAGCAATCTCCCTTTTCATGCTTTCTCACCAGAAATGTTATCGTAGATCTCTGTACATCTTTGTGCCTCCCGGATGTACGGAATACGCGGAACTATGAGCCTCCTTCATGACTTCACGAACATCTCCTTTAGGCACACATAAACGACTCCCATAACGTAACGAACCATCTTCATGAATTAACAAGTCCGTTCGAAGTCCCGTTTCTACTTGTTCTCGAAACTTCTGCAATCTTGGATCGTGCCAGTGCGCTGCTTTAATGTTATCGATCAAGGATGACTGTACTTACAACTGCATCAATTGTCCCGAAGAATTTGGTAGTACAATCTCCAATTCGAATATCTGAAAATCAGCTATAATCTCCTTTTGTGCAGTCAACATCCGTATTGCTGGCAACCACTTAGAGCATCCGGCACTACATTAACCTTCCTCGGATGGTATTTTAGATCAAGATCATAGTCAGCCTTCAGCTCTAACCATCTACGCTGCCTCATGTTGAGCTTTTTCTGTGTGAACGCATATTTTAGGTTTTTATGATCGGTAAACACTTATATCCTTTCGCCCAATAAGTAGTATCTCCAAATCTTCAGAGCAAAAATCACATGAGTTGGATAGTTCTTCTCATGAGTCTTCAATTGTCTCGACGCATAAGCTATGACCTTTCCATGCTGTATTAGAACACATCCTAAGTCTTTTCCAGATGCGTCGCTATGAATAACCAGTCCTCTGGAACCATCTGGCACTGTCAGAATAGGAGCGGCGGTCAATCTTTATTTCAATGCTTCAAAAGCCGATACACATTTCTCGGTCCATACGAATGGTATCTCCTTTCGTGTTAGCTTGGTCAATAGTTCTGCTATTCGAGCGAAATTCTCCACAAACCTTCTATAGTATCCGGTAAGCCCAAGAAAACTTCTGATCTCTCATATATTTTTTGGAATTGGCCAATCATGAACAACTGCAATTTTTTCAGGGTCAACGACAATTCCATCTCCGGATACAACACGACCCAAGAACTTCACTTCTTCGAGCCAAAACTCGCACCTAATTATCTTAGCATATAACTTTTCTCGTCTTAACGTCTGCAGTGCGATTCTCAAATGTTCTGTATGCTCTTCTTTGCTCCTCAAATAGACCGGAATATCATCAATAAACACCACTACGAATTGGACCAGGTATGGTGAAAAGATTCGGTTCATCAAGTCCATAAATATTGCCGATGCATTAGTAACTCCAAATAGCATCACTAAGTATTTGTAATGCCCATATCCAGTTCGGAACGCCGTCTTGCAAATATTTTCTGGTTTCACCCGAACTTAATGATATCCGGATCGCAAATCCAACTTCGTGAATACTCTCGCGCCACTGAGTTGACCGAATAATTCGTCGATACGAGAGATTGGGTACTTTTTCTTAATATTCACCCGATTTAATTCTCGATAATCGATGCACATCCTCCGTGTGCCATCCTTCTTCTTGACTAGGAGCTCCCCATGGTGAACCGTTGCTACGAATCTAATTCTTCTTTAGCAATTCGGAAACTTATTTCTTTACATCTTCCAGTTCCACCGGCGCCATTGGATAACAAGCCTTTGAAATCGGCGCTGCTTCAGGAATAAAATCAATCGTGAACTCCACATATCGTTTTGGCGACAAAACCGAGTTGTCCTCGAACACATCCATAGAGTCCTGAACTACTGCTGGCGCTTCTTCTTTATTTACTTCCACCGACGAAAGAACGGCATTAGTTGGTCTAGCCCTAAATTCGACTGGCCCGACAGATCTGCTACCTCCTAAAAATATAAACTCCGGATGTCCGGAAATCTGGAAAATCACTTTATTTACCCTACAATCAATGTGAGCGTGGGAAATGCCAAGAAAATCCATTCCCAATACAACATCATAGCTGCCAGTATCAATCACCAAGAAATCCGCGAATAACTCCCGTCCACAGATATCAATCGAGAAACCTTTGCACTCACTGCTAGATATGATGTGTCTCTGAATCTCCACATCCAAGCTACGCATAAACCGTCTTGCCCTATCTGCATCGTTGGCAACCAAGGGCTCCGCAAATCGGCTGAGCCGGGTCCATTCAGCCGCATGTGTATCCACGGATCCGCCATTCTGCTTCAAGCTTATGAACTTTTCTTCCATTTCCTCTCGAGTAGACCGCGGAAATAACTTCTCCAAGAAACCCAACTGGTCGCTTGGTCAGACGGGTCTCCTCTACGAGCCACCACTCGCGAGCGTAGTTTACTAATTGGATGCGTACAACATCCACTGTTTTCTCATCTGTAATCTGCGCGGCGACGAGCATGTTCTCTATATCAACTAGCCACTGTTCCGCTGGCAATGGTTCTTCCAATCCTGTAAATATGGACGAACCGAGCTTTCTAAAGTCCGCCACGGTGCCCTCATGCTGTGTTGGCCTGGGTGCTACTGCAACTACGGACTGCTGGACCGTCCGCAGACTCTCCTTGAAAGTCTCGGCCTGCCGCTGATTCAGCTCAGTTTGTCGCTTCTGGTTTTCAAGCATACCACGTACAACTCCAAACAATGCGACGTTATCTACATACCTCTGGTATGATCGCAAATCTCTATCCGCCATAATTCTGAAGCCAAGACACCGAAGAGGATTAGTAACGGTAAACAGTATTCAATAAACAAGATAGCTATAGATTCAAGACTGGCAAGATAGTAATGTGGCAGGACATGTTCCTAATTCCGGGTTTCCTGATTAGTGTATTGGGTTCAATACCCAATTACAAAAGAACCGAACCCGACTAACCCTAAATCGTATGGCTCTGATACCAAACAAATCCTGTCACGCTCCGCTTCCCAAAATACGCAAACACGGCATGTGACAGAGTCAACCATGCTACCTGTGGCTAGAAATCATCTCTCCATAGTCATATTACGGCTGTCAATCGGATATCAAGAACAGTAAATATATAATCTAGCTAACACATGTCCATTTGCCACAATAAATAGAATCAAGAAATGCATATAGCGGAAACGAATCAAGATCCAATAAACAATAGTATCTTAATTACATCCTAATATGGGCTCAGATCAATAGAAATAAAACTGCGGAAATAAATAAATTAAGAGTCTCTAAATTAAATAGCTAGCTCATCATTGCTCGGCTTGATTGCTAAAGTACTCCTGATCTGCCACGATAAAGGTAAAGGAACTGGGCCATGTAAAACCCAGACGTCGGTGCGTCATAATATCAAAATAATAGCGATAACCAGGATATGATGATATGATTAAACAAGAATGTAAATAATAAACACGGGTATAAATAGTGAGCTATATGTATGCGATGTGTACCCTAAAGTCTATGCTTCTAGGTTATCTATTCTACAAGTCTTTGAAATCAATTAATGTAATTCTCATCGTAACTCAACAGTATATATCCCGTTCAAACCTTTACGGGACCACGACACAATGATTTATTCCGCCACGCCTGGAATCACGTCAAACAATGATTTATTCCATCATGCTTGGAATCACGGCAAACAATGATTATTCCGTCATGCCCGGAATCACGACAAACAATAAACAATGATTATTCCGCAACGCCCGGAATCACGGCAAACAATAATAATATCCTCCTGAGTTACGTTTCGGTTACATCTTGATTTTCTTTTCCCCCCAAGGTTGTGGTTCAAGTCAGGTATTGACGATATAAATCTAATGCCAACACAGGATCAATCAGGTACAGGTCTTGTCTATACAGACAACCAGTTACGTCCATCAGGACAACAATCAGGATTGTTGGCATTAGTAATAAGATCCAAACAACAAGTCTGGTAGTGTGTCGTGAACATACCATGTACTGTATATTAACAAAAATAGACATCAATATAAAAATGTAATCAATATCGAAACACAGTAAACACAACTAATGCCACGATACATATGTATCTATATGTAATAACCGCTATACGTCCATTACCATGTATGATGCAATCTAGATAACATATTGAACTGTTATAGCAGTATGATAATATCGTGATGTTCCGGCATGCAACTAGATAAACTATTATCGGTACGGATACAAACGGATGCTATATAACCGTAAATCGCTACTACTCGCTGAATATTAAAACGTATGCACTATAATCAAGGATATAAATATCAATATAATCAAAATAGCATGTTGCAAGTTTAGAACTTACCTGATCGGATCAAACGTCGAGATACGGATGTCACGTTCCGACGTCGAAATAAAGTCACGACGCAAAACTTACGTACGCATGACTAGACCTGGCTGAGCAGCTGCGTGACGTGGTAACTGGGCTAGATGACGACGGTGACTGGATCGTCTGGATTGTCGGCAAAGTGCGCAACTCCGACGAGACGATCGGGGATCAAGACAAGAAAGAAGAAGAAGTAGAGTGGTTGTTGCTGGGTTTGCTGGTGTTCTGTCGAGGACAGAGGAGATGGTGGCGACGATGTGACGGCGACGAAACGAAGTCGTCGTCGGCGAGGTCGTCATGGACGAGGGTGTGGCTGTGAGCTTTGAGAGGTGATCGGGATTTGCAGAGAAGGGAGAAAGGGTGTGATGGTGGACTGGGGTTGCTGGAAGTCGAGAGGAGGTGATAGAGGTGGTCGGCATTGGTGGGTTTCCGGCGACGAGGGGCTGCAGGCGAGGTTGAGGATGATGGGTTCTTGGGTCGGGAAAAAGGTTGGGTGGTGCTTGGGAAAAGGAGGAAGGGAAAGAGGAGGAGAGGGGGTGATGGAGGTGAGGCTGAAGCGGCGAAGTGATGGGGTCGACGGCGATGCTAGGGCCGCGACGACGAGGGCGTGGGTTAGGGTTCGCGGGGAGGTGAAGAAAAGAAGCGAGAGAGAGTGAGAGATTATTATAAAAAAAATTAATTAATATATATATTATATAACAGTTTATATTATATTAGTTATATGAAATATTATATATATATATATATATATATATATATATATATATTGTGGGATTTTACAGATAATACCAGGTTGCTCCGAATATTACCCGTATCCATTCAAAAATCTAATTTTTCAATATGAAGAATATGCGTAAGAATTTAAACCATAATGCGATATTCTGCAAATAAAAACATATACCCCAAATATGGATCTACGTAAATATACGTAGCGATCAAATAATCTGTCGGTTTAACAATTAGGATATGAACATGATATATGGGCGCTACCATATGATATTGGGTATTATGACATGCAAGGCTAGATAAGAAAATATATTATTTGATTTTATTTTGTATTTTAAAAAGATATTTAGAGTCTAAATTATATTATATGCGTATATAAAATCTAGATTTGCATGGATCCTCTGTACTAGCAAATATTTGATGTAATTTTGAATCATTATGGGTTTCAAATATGCGGGTCGGGTCGGATAATAACCACAGCTATCAATTGCATTATCCGCAACCCAAAAGCAACAATAGTCAAGAATTTTACCGCAAGATTTGAAATATCCCAAATAAATATAGTATAACAGTGCTAGGGTGTTACAAATATAATTAGCTTTAGTAGCTTTAGTTCCATATTGCCTGTATTAGGAGAGGTGGTCTATCATACCTCTTATATATATGTAGCAGGAACTCATATTCTAGAATGCCAATAATTATTTCTTCTCAGTTTTTTTCATTTTTCATTTTTCAATATATACAGATCCTGTTCTTTTTCCCCTTACCGTTTTATGCATCGCTACAGTCAATTCATGTCTACCTACTAAATTGCTGCCATCCTTGAAACAGAGAAACTGAATTTGAGAAATGTTGATGACTACAAATATTTAAAGCAGAGCAATTGTTTTTCTGTTACCGGGGTTGATGATGCTGAAAGGTTTCGTTCCGTTGTGGTAATGAAATACGTCCACTATAACGATAAATTATCTAGTCATACTTCACATAGTTGTATTTGACACTTCTGTTCTCTTTTGCTTCTTAACTTGTTTTTGTTTCAGGAAGCCATGGATGTTGTCCATATCAGCAAAGAGGATCAAGATAATGTGTTTGCAATGCTTTCTGCAGTTCTATGGTTGGGCAACATCTCCTTTACCGTGGTTGATAATGAAAACCATGTTGAAGTTGTGAGTGATGAAGGTATAGGCATCGAGAATTATGTAGAAAAGCTAAAATTTAATAGGTGTCTTCGCTAATTCTTCGATAACTGAACTATAATTTGGGGTCATATATGCTAGACAGCCTAGACTTAAAGCATCCTTATTCTTGGGTAAAATTTTGGGAACTGTTGTTTGATATACTATGCAGTTAAATAAAGATAGAACAATGCAATATACAAACTGTCCCATAAAACACTGAAATACAAACTGTACCATGATAATATGATTGCGTATATGCTGTCTATCAGGACTGGAAATTATTCAGAATTCTTAGAAAAGAGCAAGAGATTAGAGGCAAAATCTAGAGGATAAGTTAAGGTCTCAATTTTCCTATGTAACTGAGAAACATTTCAGTGGTACAGAATACCTGGTTAAAGAGAAGGCAGCCGGACATGATATTCTACACACTGAAATAGTGGATTACATATGTATGGATATTGAATTAATGCTTGGTGATGAGTATGATAAAGATCAGTTCTTAAAGCTCGTGACTCACAAGTTGGTTCAAATGAATTGGTAAATGAGTAATGAATGGAGGGCATGTACCGCATGGATTATATCTGTAATCTATCGCTATAACAAATGAATATGCTTTTTTTCCTTCTTTTTTCCATACTATCCAAACTAGGTATTAAAATTAGGTTTGGCAGGTGTCTAATGAGAATTTGTTGTGTTTTCTTTTTCTTGTCTGGTTCAACCAAAGCTTCGAAACTTCTCCAGTTCTAGTTAAACCTAAAAATAAAAATTTCGTTATAGAGCATCAGGTATTGTGAGGAAGAAAGAAGAGGCGAGGAATATGTAGGCTTTTTTTTTTGTGTGTGTGTGTGAGGGGGGAGGGGGGCTGATTATTAGAGTCCTTGTGAAGCTTTGGCCAGTTCCTCCACTGTCAGCCATTGCTATAGACCTTACTCTCCCAAGGCTTTTTTAAGACTTCAGAATTTGGGGATGGGAGACTACAGGATCTGGTATTAAATAGTTACTAGTAGCAAACCCTGTGAGATGCACATGATTCATGCATTATTATTTCTCAATGAATTCTGAAACAGTAAATAAATTATATCTTCATTCTTGATGAATGGTTTGAGTAGGTGTCAAATAAAGGCTTATCCGGTCCATTTCTAAATCCTAAAAGTATTGTAAACTGACAAAATCAAATCAATTTGTTTATATACCTTTTTTCTTTTATTGTTGTTAAAATAAATATGTCAATGTGTTCAAAGATTTGTTTCATAGATGACAATTGTACAAATATAAGAGATAGTTCTAGAGTAATTGATCCGTAAAGAGGAAATATCGTATAAGGATTTGTTGTCTACAACGTCAAATGGAAGAAGGCATTTTCTAATATCAAAGTAAATTCAAAACGCTTATACGACATTGAAACTGATCTCCTGATTTTATAATCAAACTTTTCTACCGATCTCCTGATTAATCTTCATACTTAATATGAGAATATCGTTTGTGCTTTCCATATATTTGAGTATCAGGGGAAAAAATTAGAAACTGAATACTTAAACATAATATTGAAACAATATGAAGTTAGAATTTGCTTGTTACCCACTGAGCAAAACTGTGAAAAAACCATTATTTAGAAACCTATGACTCATACCTAATATGGGCCCCACCAGCCGTATAGGACAACTTGATGGAGATGTTCTTTGGAAGGAAAACTGCTTTCCAAGCAGGAGGTGCCTTGAATGAGTATAGGGGTGCGAGTTAAATTACTTATTTTGCTATGCTCATATGGCATATTCTTTTGAAGATAAACCATGATGACCCTCGCCTTATATTTTAAAATACCAACCATTGCCTTTATTTCAGTTTCCAGTTTAGGCTGAAAGCCGAACTAAAAGAGGACAAAGTCAGAATTTTGGAAAATTTCAGCTCCTACAAAAGATTCTCTTCTTACATCCAATTTTAGTAAGGATATATGATAGGGTACCAGGTTCATGATCCGTATACAAAGCATACATAACATCTTTAAATGGATCCTTATCGGCATAAAAATTATAGTTATGAAGGGTTTATTACAGTTAGATAAAATTCAAAACTAATATGTAAGTTCACTCATAAATGCTATGACATTAAGATAATTGAAGATACGAAAGCTTAAAACCAAATGCAATAACACTAAAATAATGAAAGATAGAAAGGCTTAAAATCAAACATAAATACTTAGAAATCAATACAAAACTAGAAATATTGAAAGTCATTTAAAGTAGTTTAAGGTAAACAATCAGAAACAAGAATGACAAATCAAGAAACACAGATAGTTACGTATAATTTAAAGCATAAATCACAACGTGAATCAATTCAAATTATAAAAGAACAGGTAAAGGCCTTGAAGAAACCGGTATTAATGAATGCACAATTATGTTCAATTGTGCTGGACCAAATCTCATTTACCCATTTCCTATATCCACAGAATCTTCTTACCGGTATAGTTTAGGCCTGCTGGTTTTTAAATTAATTGATTAAAACTTGATGTCTGTTCCGCTGTGTCTGATATTAGTATATGTTGGGTTCTTTCTCTGAGGAAACAGATCAAACCTCTTGACAGTTCTCAAAGTTCTATTTGAATCATTTTCATGCAATTGATGAACTCTTATTCCATAGTTTCTAACATGAACTTAGTATGTTGTGAATTTCTACAGCGTCACTTATTGCTGCCAAACTTATTGGGTGTGGTATTGGGGATTTAAAGATAGCGTTATCCACTCGTAAGATGAGAGTTCGCAATGAAGATATTATCCAGAAACTTACTCTATCTCAGGTTGCCCAATTTTTCAGAATGAAGCTTCAAATAGTTATCCTTAATTTGGGGCCATGAAAGATTGATAATCAGTTTTCCTTTCCTTCTTTTTTAAAGGCAATCGATGCAAGAGATGCACTAGCAAAATCATTATATGCTAGTTTGTTTGATTGGCTTGTAGAACAAATCAATAAATCATTGGAAGTAGGCAAGCGTCGAACTGGCAGATCAATTAGCATTCTTGATATATATGGTTTTGAGTCTTTTGATGTAAGTTTTTATGACGTATTGATGTGTACTGGTGCTTACCTATTGCATTGATTGCAATCCTGATGACATTGTTTTGATTTCACAGAAAAATAGTTTCGAACAGTTTTGCATAAATTATGCTAATGAGAGGCTGCAACAGCATTTTAATCGACATCTATTTAAACTGGAACAGGAGGTAAGCTTGTGCTACCTTTTTCATTTGCTACTTTTTTCATTTTGTGGAAGTTGGAAATATAACTATAATATAAGGGTCGTACAGAAATGTAAATATAAATTTTTTAGCTGTTTTTGCAGCATTTGTAATATACACTAATAATTTGCAGTTGATGTGGTTAAGAAGGAGCCACAAAGAATTTTATGTTTTCCTTTAAAAATTTTCATCATGTTATTCGATATTTTCTTATGTTAGTTTTCTTGGCATTAAGCTCAAAATGAATTGGTTGTTTCCACGTTATCTTTCAGTATTTCCACTAGCAGCAAATCAAAAGATAAAGAGTTTATATACTGTTCACTAGTGTCTTAGGGATGTTCTTTGTCAAAGGCCTTCGCTACATGCTGGTAGTGCTACATGGGCTGCCATCTATCTGCAACAGAAAGGGTTGCTTTAATTGCCTATTTATTCACTTTAGTTGGAAATGTTTTTGTGTTATAGTTAACTGCTTTTTGTGTAAAGTTAGGCTCTACTTGCATTACTGTCATCTCAGCGACGACTAGAAGAATCTATCTTACACCTTTTGAGGCATTTAAATAATGTTAGCTAGCCAATCTGTACCGGCATGTGAACATTAAAAGCTACAGTGTGCGCTATAAACATATTATCCAATATCTGAAAATAGAATTGCAGTAGTGTTTTCTACGCTTAACTTTTATGCAGCAGTATCTAGTGTTCCAAGTTTCTTGACAGTTGCCCAGTCCTCTGACATGTGTTGTGAAACAGCAAGGTCATCAGTATTCTGTGGAAGCCAGCAATATATTAGCCTACCCGTCAGTATTTTCCCCTTCTAGAGTGTTACGTTACATGGAATTTAATGTTTTTAATGATGTCTCTGTTTTTTTTAAATATTTTGATTGTGAACTTTGCATGATCTTTTCCCTGCAAATGCTCATGCATTCCCAAATAATTGTATTGACCCGTAAATAGTTCCTAGTCTTATGCCCTATCTTGGTGTTAATCTGCAATTTGTTTACACTTTTATATTTTCATTTTGTAGGAATATATTCAAGATGGTATCGACTGGGCAAAAGTAGACTTCGAGGACAACCAGGACTGTTTAAATCTTTTTGAGAAAGTAAGTATTCTAACCTTAATTTTTTATGTCATAGCTTTAGAAGAATATTCAAAATGAATATTTAGTCAACAAAATTTTAAATATAGGGAAATTTATGCTTTCTTTGCCTCCAATTGTTAACAAGCCATGGCAGATGATGCTCAGGTTTTACTATTAGTATGAGACTGTCGTAGACACTTGTTGATTGTGACTGTGGAGCTTCCTATCTTGTGAAAGTGTCCTCTCTTTCTGTGTATGTACATGCATGCATGTATATACATGTATGCATGCATATATATACTTCTTGTTTTGTTATGGTTCGGTTAATTTTGACTTGAAATCGTGCTGGAACAACAGATGGCAGGTTAAGTAGCGAGTGGGCCGGATATGGGCTGAAGGTTGTATTCGAACCGAACCCGAAACTTAATCCCAACGAACTGAAATCAAGTGGGCCCGAGTTTGTTTTCTGTTAAAATGGTTATAGGTGTATAAATGAGAGAAGGTGGAGAACTGTGGGTTTTCTTAATCCAGAAAGTAAACAAACAAATTGAGATCAAGAGCTCTCTTTGTAAAAGAGTTGGGGGTTCAATGGATGAGGACCCTGGAAAAATCATTTTTGACATGAAACAACTCACACTGACCATAACTAGTGATCATAGATCCTGAACATTACAGGGACTACAACAAGGAAATACTGATGTAATTAGCAGCATATCCATGCACAAAGTCAGTGTCCCTACCAGTGCCATGTATGTGTGCATGTCTGAAACTGACACCAACTTTGAAGTGCATGTTATTCCTGAAGACTTAAAGCTTTGTCGCAGGAATTCAACTCAGTGTTTAATGAACCCGAAGGCCTACCTCCTAACAGAGAATGTGACCATAGGATCCCTCTCCAAACAAATCCAAAGCCTATCAACCTGAGGCCCTACAGGCATCCTAGGCACCAAAAAAATGAGATTGAGAAGATGATTAGGGAAATGATATGTTCAAGAATCATCAGGCCAAGCTCCAGTCCATACTCTTCTCCTATTGTGATGGTTACAAAGGCTGATGGCACTTGGAGGCTATGTGTTGACTACAGGTCCCTCAATTCCATTACCATCAAGGATAAGTACCCAATACCCTTGATAGATGAGTTACTTGATGAGTTGTATGGTGCTACTTATTTCTCAAAATTAGACCTGAGAAGTGGATATCACCAAATTAGGGTCTATCATGAGGATATTCAAAAAACTGCTTTCAAAACTCATGAAGGCCACTATGAATTCTTAGTTATGCCATTTGGCTTAACTAATGCACCATCCACTTTTCAATTCCTAATGAATGAGATATTCAAAAGATTGTTAAGAAAATTTGTACTTATTTTTTTGATGACATCTTGATTTATAGCAAATCATGGTTGGATCATCTAACTCACTTGAGACAAGTCCTGACAATCCTTCAAGAGAATTCCTTATATGCAAAAAAGAGCAAATGTGCATTTGGAGTCAAGGAAGTGCATTATTTGGGGGCATGTGGTGTCTGGAGCAGGGGTAGCAGTAGACTATAGCAAGATTCAAGCAATTATGGACTGGCCAACTCCTAAAAATGTGAAGGCCCTGAGGGGATTTCTGGGTTTAACAGGCTATTATAGAAAATTCATCAAAGGTTATGGGCACATTGCAGCTCCTCTCACTTTACTCAGAGGCAAGGACAAGTTCCAGTGGTCATCAACAACTCAACAGGCATTTGATAATTTGAAACAGGCTATGACCAATCCTCCGGTGTTTAGGCTCCCTGATTTCAACAAGAAGTTTATCCTGGAATGTGGCGCATCTGGTAGTGGCATTGGTGCAGTACTTATGCAGGACAGTCACCCCATAGCTTTTCTCAGTCAACAATTGAAGGGTAAGGCTCAATTCCTTTCTGCTTATGAAAAGGAAATGTTATCCATCTTATTAGCCATCAAGAAATGGAGGCAATACCTACTTGGAAGAGATTTCATTATCAAAACTGACCATAAACCCCTAAAGTACATGCTTGAGCAGAGGGTTTACACCGAGGCTCAATTTACTTGGGCGATGAAGCTTCATGGATACAACTTTACTGTAGAATATAAAAAGGCAAGGAAAATAAAGTAGCTGATAGTCTATCTAGAAGGGGTCCTGAAGGAGATTGTTTTGTAATGACTGCCATAGAGGCAACCTGGTTCAATGATTTAAAAACAAAAGTTGATCAAGACAGTTTTTATAAAGAGTTAGAAGAGAAGTTAGAGAAGGGAGAATTGCACCTGTCTCTGTATACCAAGAGAGAGTGGTGTATACTACTAAAAAACAGGCTGCTCATTAGCCCAACTTCCAGTCTAAAAGCCACTTTGATTGCTATTCACCATGATTCTGCAACTGGGGGTCATTCAGGATACAAGAAAACATTACACAGGTTAAAAAAGGTTGTTTATTGGAGGGGAATGAATAGTGAAGTGAAACAACATATAAGGGAGTGTGACATTTGCCAAAGAAATAAGTATGAGTGCACATCTCCTGCAGGGTTACTCCAACCTTTGCCTATTCCTGATTACATTTGGGAAGTAGTATCCATGCATTTTGTGGATGGATTGCCAAGTAGTTAAGGCAAGAACTCTATCATGGTCATTGTGGACAAATTGTCTAAGTATGTACACTTAATCGCTCTCTCCCATCCTTATACTGTTAAATCAGTGGCTCATGTGTTCATGGAAACAGTTTGCAAGATTTATGGAACACCAAAGGCTATTATTTCGGATAGGGATCCTATTTTTACAACTATCTTTTGGAGAGAATTGATGAAACTGCATGGGACAGAATTGAGGCTTAGCACTGCAGATCACCCAGAAACTGATGGGCAAACTGAGGTTGTAAACTGGTGCTTAGAGACCTATTTGAGGTGCTTTTGTTCACAAAATCCCAGGGAATGGCTTAAGTGGTTATCTTGAGTTGCATTCTGGCATAATACAAATTGGCATTGTGCTACAAGATTCACCCCTTATCAAGTAGTCTTTGGAAGGCCTCCTCCAACCATTGCTGCATACATACCTCACACAGTTAAAGTTCCAGCTATTGAAGAAGAGCCTTTATCCAGAGATGCCATGTTGGTGATACTCAAAGACAATCTAAAATTGGCTGAGGAGAGAATGAAAAAACAGGTGGACAAGCACATGACTAAGAGAGAAATTGCTGTAGGAGACTGGGTATACCTCAAGCTCCAACCCTATAGACAAATTGCTGTTGGTAATAGAAGACCTCAAAAGCTTTCACCTTGGTTCTGTGGCCCTTATGAAATAATTCAGAGAATTCGGGCTGTGGCCTACAAACTCAGATTGCCAGAATCTGCAAAAATACACCCTGTATTTCATGTGTCCTTGCTGAAAAGAAAACTGGGTCTACCACAATGTTCTTCAAACTGTACCTCCAGTCAATTTGATTGAGCAACAATTAGAATCGTTTTGGAGAGAAGATTTGTCAAATTTAAAAATCAAACTAATACTGAAGTACTCGTTAAATGGAAGCATGGAACTGAAGAAGAGGCTACATGGGAAAGGTATTGGGATTTGAAGAAGTTACCAAATTTTGACCTTGAGACAAGGTCGAAGTAAATGGGGGAGTATTGTTATGGTTCGGTTAGTTTTGAATTGAAATCGTGCGGGAACAACAAAGATGGCAGGTTAAATAGCGAGTGGGCGGATATGGGCTGAAGGTTGCATTCGAACCCGAAACTTAATCCCAACGAACTGAAATCGAGTGGGCCCGAGTCAGTTTTCTGTTAAAATGGTTATAGGTGTATAAATGAGAGAAGGGGGAGAACTGTGGGTTTTCTTAATTCAGAAATTATTGTAAACAAGCAAATTGAGATCAAGAGTTCTCTTTGTAAAAGGGTTGGGTTCTCTTTAAACCCTAAATCAATCAATTTAGGGTTTCTGCTATATCCATTGGTTCTCCTTGTGCAATCTTGAGAGTGTGCAGGTTGAGATAAGGATTCATGGCGAAACCCAATCGAAATAAGGTGGTTTCATCTTCTGTGGGCCTAACATGTTCGCTCCAAAAAGTGGAAGTTAACAATATTCCAATATTCGATCACAAACTCTTCTTCGTTGATATATTTCAGCTTTTACAAGCACACAATTACTTTATCCCAGACTTTTGGGGTTGGATCAATTATTCAGAAGTACTCCTGTTATATTTATAAATACATTTGGTTGCTACTCTAGAACGTAATATTTTTCTATTGCTTTACTCTTTCCTATTTGATTTCATGCAGAAGCCATTAGGGTTGTTGTCTCTCTTAGATGAGGAGTCCACGTTTCCCAATGGTACTGATCTTACATTTGCGAACAAGCTTAAGCAGCACCTTAATTCTAATTCCTGCTTCAGAGGAGAAAGAGGGCAAACTTTTAGTATTAGTCACTATGCAGGGGAGGTTGTTACTTGTATCTTATATATTAAATTCTTCTCTACATGGGTTTTCAATAATTAACTAATTATCTTCTGCTATCAGGTTGTGTATGACACCTCAGGTTTTCTGGAGAAAAATAGGGATCTGTTACACATGAACTCTATTCAACTCCTTTCTTCTTGCACATGCCATCTTCCAAAAGCTTTTGCATCCAAATTACTTGAGCAATCTGACAAGGCAGAAGGTAATCTGTATAGGGCCAGCGCAGCAGATTCCCAGAAATTAAGCGTGGCAACAAAGTTCAAGGTAGTTACTGCGTTCCTTGCTTGATGATGGTGATTCCCTATTTCTATGGAAGCATTTATGAAATATGTTCCATTTCATTCTTGGCTATATTTATGCCTTAGGGTTGAACCTAGAAAATATATCATCTTTTTCCCTTTCTCGTATACTTCTCCATAGTCTATGAGAATTTGGAGAATACCAATTGGTCATATAGTACTTTGATAAGTCCCTCTCTTGTCATAGCTTTCTGAACTAAGAATTCGGTACTTATTTGGAGAGGATGGACATTAGGTCGTGTAACGTCCCAATTTCCGGAATACAGGAATATGGACCGAAACCGCCGGTGCTCCCAACAAGGGGAAAACGTCTTGCCATAGTCACACCTAAGTCTCTAGCTAAACCTGTACGATAATATCCAAGATATAACACTATCATCATACTGCAAGAATAACGAGTAATATCAAAAAATGGAATCATAAGATGATAGATCCAATAAAATATCCATGGAAGATAAAAGATCCAAAAAGAAGATACATTAGTCCTAACGTCCCGCGAGGGCGCACATTCTAATAGTAACTGAAATAAAATAAAAATAACCCTATAAATACTAATGATTTTCGGCAAACTCCTGATAGGCATTCTGATCCTGCTCTGCCAGTGAATCAGTCACCTGAGATGGTAAGTCCCAGGGATGTCGGAATATCTCAACAAGTACTCAATCATAATAGTGTGTGATAGCATGAATATGTGAGTATAGTGAAGTCCATGTGCACATGCAGATATAGATATGGCAGTAATATGAAGTAAGCATGCAAACAGGTCAAGTCGGTCAAGTCATATCCTAGTTGGTCACTAAAAGGATAATTTGTCCTATCATGAGTTCGAGGATATGCATGACGAAAGACCTATGATCCCCAACCATGCAAAGTAGGGGAAATTCGAGCCAAACTATGAAGGTCCGTACATCATAGACAAGGTTTACTAAGGCGAGGTCTACTTGCTCATGGATATGCATGACGAAAGACCCTTTCGGCCGATAAACGGCCGGTTACTTAAGAAATACTACGCTTGACAAGTCACAGCTCAGATTAGTGATAGATGACGACGCTCGTGTTCGCTCGCTGTCTTCTTGAGTCAAGAATCTATAAGTAGTATCCGGCAAAACTTCGTCTCGAAGCCGACAATGGACCGCGATGTCCCTAAACTAACAATGGACCGAGATGTTCCTAAACTAACAATGGACCGAGATGTCCCTAAACTAACAAAGGACCGAGATTTCCCTAAACTAACAATGGACCGTAATGTCCTTAAACTAAGTACGTCCCCTCAAACACGGCAACAGTGGAATTCAAGTCCATAAGTCCCAGCGGCGAGGATTGCAACTCAAGTCCTGCTGGCTGCCCCGGTGGCGAAGTCCCGCCTAAGTGCCATTGGCAAACGGAGGGGTAAAAAAAAAGAAAAAAGGGTACGTCCACAAGCGAAATGGGCACGGATGAAAACCTGAAAGGGCTCCGTGAGTAAAAACAGCAGGGCTACCGGTGAGTTTGTGAAAACCCTAAAGGGCGCATTCTCGTTAAAATAAAAACACTTGCAAGGTCCTCTCGACCTTATAAGGAGAAAACACCTGCGTGAGATCCTTACGACTCACAAGGAAGTAACACACTTAGGGATCCTCACGATTCCTAAGGAGAAATTACACTTACGAGATCCTCACGACTCGTAAGGAGAATGTCCCGCTATGAGACCCGCACGGCTCATAAGATTCAAAAGCCTTAAGATATAGAGGCTAGAACCTGTTCTTAAGCCATCACGCTCCCCAAGTTGCCCTACAGGCGGTCAATATTGGTTCTTGTATACAATCTACGGGCACGAATAAACAATTTCCCTACCAAGTTCCACCAATGACGAGGAATGTCCTCATGCGGTGAATGACACTCTCGACTTGTAAGGAGAAAACACTTTTATAAAGATCCTTATGACTTGCAAGAGAAAATACCACTCAGGAGTCCTCACGACTCCTAAGGAGAAAATACACCTGTGAGATCCTCACGACTCGTAGGAAGAAATACTTTTATGAGACCCTTACGGCTCATGAAGTCAAAAAGCCTTAGTCAACAGGATCCTAATCCTGTTTGCTAAGCCACCTTTGTTCAAATCGACAAAGGCAAATGATGATTCGCTCCTGATAATATTCCAGTTGTAGCGATACTGATGCCTAAATCGGTATCAAATTCCAAGTCCTTTCACGGCAAATGATGATTCGCTCCTGACAATATTCTAGTCGCAGCGGTGCTGATGCCAAAATTGGTATCAGATCTCGAGTTCCATACTCGCAATAAAAATCAGCGAGCAAAAAATGCATATGAAATAGCCAAAATGATGGGGCAACTCGCAATAAAAAAATCAGCGAGCAAAATATATGCATATAAAAATAGCCGAAATGTTTGGACAACTCGCAATAAAAAAACAGTGAGTAAAAAGAAAAAATAGTTGAAATGATTGGACGCCCCGATAAAATAGCCGAAATGATTGAGCAATCACGACTTTCGCGATATAAAAAGCTGAAATGATGGAGCATCGTGGAAAGAAATAAAAAAAATGATGAAACTTATGCCCTGCAGGTGAGTCCACATCCACCCCTGTATATGATCCATGGGCACAAACGAAAAGGGAACCACATTTTCCCACTGGGCTCTGTTCAAATCTTGACGGTACATCTACAGGAGATCACCACAGCGTTCCTTCTCACTCCAACAGGATGCAGATGTAACGTCAACAACCGACCCCAGGGTTGAAATAATGGAGCCATGGCAAAGTCCCTAGTTTCAAATCTCGACGGTTCACAGACAACTTAGAGACTACATCGGAGCCATGGCAAAGTCTCTAGTTTCAAGACTCGACGGTTCACAGACGGCCTAGAGATCAATAACGGCGTTCCTCCTCACTCCAGCAGGATGCAGATGCAATGTCAACAACCGACCCCAGGGTCAAAACGACGGAGCCATGGCAAAGTCCCTAGTTCCGACTCTCGACGGTTCACAGACAACCTAGAGACAACATCGACATTCATCGCTATATAACGGACACAATGTCAACAAACGAAGTAAAGGAAGATCCCTAGCTTTAGGGTCTTGACGGCAACTCAAATAAAACTGGAAAGACTATCAGAGATCATCCCACACCAGCGCGGAGTGGTCATGACTCATCGGGGCTCCCAGATTGAGCCTAGCCTCAAGTAAAAAGCGGCATGGAAAATCCCTAACGCTTGCTCTTCCGACAGTAATATGACCTGGAAGATTACTTGAAGACGTCTTGTCCAGCTCCCGAAGGGAACAGAGACACGGCAGTCGCAAGGCTACTCGAACATGCAAGATTGCATATCGGGGAATACATCGGCCAACGCGACGGTACGACAGACAAAAAAACCTTAGTACCACAAACCCTAACGGACTATTATCAGCAGAGGTTAGCTGTGACGTTAGGATATTCTTGCGAGAACTTCTCGATTTGTCTCGACTCGTAGGAAAAAAGCCTTAGGTAATGGGGATATCAATCTATTTCCTAAAGCACTGGGGCCCTGCGAATAGGTCCAAGATGGACTATTGTATACTATACACGGGCCACACTTTCCAAAGTCGAATATCGACAATGAGGGAAAAAACCACTTACGAGTCTTCTCGACTTGTAAGGGGAAAATTCTCTTGTGAGATCCTTACGACTCTTAAGAGAAAACACACTCAGGAGTCTTCACGACTCCTAAGGAGAAAATACACCTACGGGATCCTCTCGACTCGTAGAGAGAAAAGTTTTTATGAGACCCTCACGGCTCATAAAGTTGAAAAGTCTTAGGCGACAGATCCGAACCTGTTTCCTAAGCCATCGTTGCTCTACAAGGAGGTCAAGATGGACTATTTACGGGCCACATTTACCAAAATTACATGCCACTGAAATGAAGAAGCTACTTATGGGTCCTCACGATTCGTAAGGAAAAAATACCCGAGTGAGATCCTTACGACTTACGGAGGCGATGAGCACTTAGAAATCCTCACGATTTCTAGGAAGAATATGCACCTATGAGATTCTCTCGACTCATAAGGAGAAAAAACCTTCTTGAGACCCTTACGGGTCATGAAGATGGAAAAAGTCTTAGGCTACAAGGACATTAAAACTTGTCTCCTAAGCCATCAATTCTCTGGTCACGCATAACATTGCACTACTTCACCCCGTACATACTTACGGGGGCAAAGTAGTGGGGACATTTGTTCCCACCAAAATTTTGGCTCAAAACTTGCTCCCTTATAAAATAATAACAATAAAATAAAAATAAAGGGAAAGCTCCATATGCAAAGCATGTAGGTACTGCCTCGGATAGAATTAAATCCTATGATGGCGCCGCACGTGCTCCTCATGCGGGCGGCAATGTGCAGAGCATAAAAAGAAATCTATTAAATAAGAGTTAAACTCTTAGGAGGCGCCGCACGTGCTCCTCACGCGGGCGCCAATATGCAAAGCACAAAAAGAAATCTATTAAAATAAGAATTAAACTCTTAGGAGGTGCCGCACGTGCTCCTCACGCGGACGCTAATGTGTAAAGCACAAAAGAATCTATTAAATAAGAGTTAAATGGTGACGCACGTGCTCCTCACGCAGACGCCAATGTGCAAAGCGCATAAGAGTTCATAAGAGTTAAAACTCTTAGATGCTCCTCACATGGACGCTAATGTGCAAAGCACATAAATACCCATTATAAGAATTAAAACCTTAAGTAGCGTCTCACGTACACAACACGTGAGCACCGACGCCTTATAGAATCAAATTCTACTTTCTGAGCCGTTGGATCAAAGATCCAACGGAGATGATAAATCATCAGAATGCAGAATTAAATTCTGTTGAGAAAATATTCCTCAAATCTTTCTAAACAAGAAAGATTACTCTCTGTAAAACAGAGTACCGTTGGATTAAAAAATCCAATGGTGATTAAAAATCACCTATATATAGAAAAATTCTGTATGGGAAAATATTTCTCTAATCTTGTTAAAAACAAGAAAAATATCTTCTGTAAAACAGAAGTCCTTGGATCAAACATCCGACGTTGGATAAAATCCCCAAATCAATCAGGATCTTTCAACGGGAGATTTCTTTAACTAAATCAACAGATATGCCTCTACTATAAAAAGGACCCAAGACTTCAAGTCTTATAGAGAGAAACCCTCCATAAGCTTTAGAGCAAGAAAGAAGAAAGTTTTAAGAAGGAAGAAAGAGGAATACCTTTGTTCGAGGTAAATAAAAATAATAATAGAGATCAGAGCATCTCATCTGCATATCCAAGGGTTTAACCCTCATAAAAGAACATAGTTCTTTCCCTGGATCTGAGATCCATGAGACAAGTCTCCCACAAATGAGAATTTAATTTTCATGGGGATGAACTTGTTCTTGGGGATCTAAGATCCAGAAAAGAACAGAAAATTGAACTCTTCAGAACAGAATACACAGAAAATCTAGCGCCAAGCGTCTCACGTGCCCCGCACGCGGGCGCTGCTCAATAAGGAGTGCCTAGCACTCAGTGGTTGGCGCTCAGCGCCAAGCGCCTCACGTGCTCCACACGAGAACGCCATAAAGAGTGTTTAACACTCCATAAAAATAAAAGAACAAAAAAAAGAAAGAGGAAAGTAAAGCAAGGTATAAGTGTCAGAACCCATATGAATGCTCAGCATTATTTGCACAGAAAAGGGACTGAGCCCAAGTAAGTGCTTAATACTTTATTCAAAGACTGAGTGGGTTGAGTCTAAGTTGACCAAATCCCCAATTCAGATCAACCGAGCCCATGTGCTCATCTTTTTCCAAATTGGTCTTAGTCCGAAACACGACTACAGATCTCCCAACGGACATTGGTTCAAGGGTACATCTCCTCACACCTCTGATACATGTCGTTGTAATTCTTCAGCGTTTTCAGAGAGATGGTGGGTCCCGATAACCGACAACTCTTTGGTGCACTCCCAAATTGACGGACACATCCTACAACAAACAACGGACCGCAACGTCCTTAAACTAACATAATAGAGCCCAAATACTCTTTTATTGGAACTGAATGATCCCAAAATCCTGTTGAGTAGATCTCAGTCTAAAATTAGACTAGCGCATCCTCAACAAACATTTAAGTTGATCTTAATCTCAAGCGAGATTAACGATCCTTAAATCAAACCAAACTCAAATCTAAGAATATACGGATTTGGACTAATCCACGTCCTACGGGCGACAACATAAATTAGTCTCCGTATACAATCCATGGGCAACCAAAAATAAAACAAACACACACGACACGAAGTGGCCTTCTGGAGCAGGAGAAAGTGGTTACCGTGATGCGGTAACGTAATTTACTGTAGAGGCTTGCGCCTGCAGGGAAGAGCGTCCCCATAATCAAAAACCCCTCGCAAATGAGGATGAATCTGATGAAGTCTGCTACAACGGCCGCATCCGTCCAAACCTCCGATACACGGTGCCATAAATCAACTTGGCATCTTCGGAGAGGTGGACGGATAAATCCAAATAGCATCTGTCCCAAATTCAGGCAAGACGACCCCTACGCGGTCCGTCTCTCGTTTTCGGCGGTAAACACCCTCGCCTGCACCTTCACGTCGCCGGAGCTCCGACCTTGTCATCGTCTCCCCGCCTCGTCACCTCTTCCTCTTCATCATCACCTCTCCCCTGACACCACCACCTCCTTTCCCGAGCTCTTCCCTGCACACCCGACCCCAAGAACCTGACCTGACATCAAGAACCCTAGAACCCCTGCCTCACCGTGGATCTCGCCGTCGCTGACCCATCGTCGACGTCTCCCTCGTCTCGTTTCTGACCCCAGAGCACCCAAACCCATAACACAATCCTCTTCTTCTTGTCTTTCTTCTTCTTGGTTTCTTGGTTTCCGGTGATCGCCGGAGCCGTGCTCATCGCCGACGATCCGAGAAATCCAGTAAACGTTCTCATCCAGCGTGGTCATGTCCTTGAGTAGCCTGGTTCAGTTCTGTACACACGTGGTTTGTATCGCGACGTTTACCCGACGTCGAACATGACGTACGTATCCCGACGTGAGATCTGATAAAGCAAGTTTATCTTGCTACATGCTATGTTACTATATTTATACCCATATGAATAAAAATAATACATGTGTTTTGAATTGTGCATCCGATGTTACAGTTTACCGTTTTTCGATATCCGTTCGTATCTGTTACATTGCATATCTAGTTGCATGCCGGAATCTCATTATATCATGTTACTGTTATATTAGTACAACGTGCGTGTTAATATGCACGTTTGGTTATATACAATTATATGCTAAGTGTGGTATATTGTTGGCTTATGGCTAAATCAATCTAGGTAGAGCGTATGCCTCTGATCCTAAGTCGAACTTTAGCTGAGTTCGTGCCTCGTATCTTCGTACATCGTTTTCCTGTGATCCTTATCCTCAAGGCAAGTATTCTTGCTTTACTTTTGGTCGATACACATCAGCAATCCTCATATATATATATATATATATATATATATATAAAATTTTCTGCCCTGTTAAAATAGAAGGAAAAGTATCAATACTCAATTATTTCGTATTATCAGGATGATATAGATTTTTTTATGCAATAAAGAGAAAAAGGAAAATTAGCAAGTGTGGATCAAAAATGAAATTTATTTTACATATTAATAAAAGTTTAGAATTGCTAACCTATCTCATATAATCATCTAACTAGCGAGCCTGTAATTATTTTATATACATATCATGGCTGATGGTGAAGGCAACATTTGTGACTTGTGCTAGCTTGTACATCGCTTCTAACAGTTTTACTATCGTCAGATAGCAATTACCTCTAACATGACATGATTATTCAATACTCTAGTCTTTTAATAACGAGATCTCTAATTATAATACTGAGCTACATGCCATGATACACACTACCGTTTCTCAGTTTCATTTCTATAATTTTACAATATTACACGTTCTAGTCTTTTCAGCATTATTAATTAGTGATTTAGTTATTACCTTAGTAGATACGAACACGCGGGGTGTAGGGGTAGTTTGAGTGTGCGTTCGTATAACAAAATCTCAGGAGTCCCATGCCAGCAGCTTGTACCGGGCTATATCGGTCGCATGTTATTACAGCTCGTACCGGGCTATATCGGTTGCATGTTATTACAGCTCGTACCGGGCTATATCGGTCGTATGTTATTTAAGCTCGTATCGGGCTATATCGGTCGCTTGTTCATTCCACAGTTAAGCCCTTATTTCCTAGCCATGGGGCACTACTCTTGGGTTAGGAATACTCCTGCAGAGGTTGACGCACACATTCGAGCTTACGATATGATAGTTCATCTTTTTAGTGACCAGTTAGGTTATTGACTTGACCTCTTTACATGTTTGTTTCATAGTGGTAATGTATATTTTTATATATCTGCTTTTACTTGCGCATACGGGCTGCACTACGTTCATCTACTCATATTATCATACCACACACACCATATACGTTGAGTACTGTTTGGGATATTCTGACATCCCTGAGATTTGCATCTCAGGTTTAGAGGCAGATTTTCAGGCTGAGCAAGATCAGAACGGCTATCAAGACTTTGCCAAAGATCAGTAACCCATAAGTTTATTTTCTTTCTGTTAGTATTTAGCATATGCGTCCTTGTGGGACATTAGGTCTTATGTATCTCTTTTCGGATCTTGTTCTTAATTTGAACCTTTTGTATTGGGTATTTATTTGTATCAATTATCTAGCGGACCCATTTTTAGTATTCCTTGTGGTTTCGTTGCAGCATGATTATCAGTATTATCCATTTTGGTATTGGATTTTATTTTTAACAGGTTAAGCTAGACAGGCTTATGTGACTATGGTAGGATCTTTTCTTACCGTAGGTAGTACGGTTGGCCTTCGTTGCTCTCCCTATTCCATAATTTGGGAAGCGGGACGTGACACTCCATTTTGCTGTGGTGTGTAGATAACGGTATAATGTCGAACTATCCCTTCGTTTTTGCAGAAATTATTGAAATCTCCACCGCAAAACTCTTAACCCATTATCTGTCATCAGTCTCTTAATCTGCTTACCTATCTGCTTCTCAAGTATTGTCTTCCATTGCTTGAATATAGTAAACACATCACTTTTGTATTTTAAGAAGTAAACTCAAACCTTTCTCGAAAAATCATCAATAAAGGTAAGCAGATATTTGGCACCGCTTCCTTTAGAAGCAACTGGAGAGGGTCCCTACAAATCCGAATGGATATAATCAAGAGTGCCTTTTTTGTTGTGTACCGTCAAACTGAAGCTAACGCGCTTTTGCTTCCCAAAGACACAATATTCACAAAACTCCAATTTCGTCCCACTCTTCCCACCAATTAGATCCTGTTTCGATAACTCGGCCATACCTCTTTCTCATATGCCCGAGCCTCATGTGCCACAATCTGGTAGTTTCCGAATCCGTCATCGATTTGGATGATAAAATAGCCGCCAATCCGGAAGTCGTCGATCTCTGCAACGAATACAAAAAAACCTTTCTTCAAGCTCTTCATCACAACGAGAGCGTCTTTGGTTATCTTCAAAACTCCACTTTTAGCGGAAAACTTATAACCCTTATCGTTGAGTGCACCCAAAGAGATGAGATTCTTCTTTAAGTCAGATACGTGTCTGACTTCCACTAATATCCTTACAACACCGTCAAACATCTTGAATTGGATTGTCCCTTTGCCAATAGCTCGACATGAACTATTGTTGTCCATCAAAACCACTCCACCATCAACGGACTCATAAGTGGTAAACAAATCCTTATTAAGACACATATGGTAGGAACAACCCGAATCCATAATCCACTCGTCTTTGAATCGATGTGTGCTGTCAAGAACCACAAGATCTCCTTTCTTTTTGCTATACTCGCTTCAGCCGAAGACTCCTTCCATTTGTTTTCCTGCTTTAGCTTGTTCTGCAACTTAAATCAATCGATCTTGAAGTGTCTCTTCTTACAATAATTGCAGGTCATATTCTTAGCCTTGGGCTTATTCTTATTTACTTCCGGATCTCTCTTCTCCGTTCGCCCTCGAACAAATAAGCCAGACGATGAACTATCTAATTCGGTAGAAGTCAGCCCCTTATCAATCTTTTCTTTGTTCATCAAATTCTTCTTGACATGCTTGATTGAGATCGTGCCTCGTCCATAAACCATGGTGTCATGGAAGTGCTTATATGAGGACGGTAACGAACACAGTAAAAGAAGAGCTTGATTTTCATCATTAATCTTAATGTCGATCTTATCGAGATCCATAATAATCGCATTAAACTCACCAACGTGAGATTTTATTGAAGAGCCTTCTGACATGCAAAGTGTGTAGAGACGTTACTTCAACAGAAGTCGATTCGTGAGAGATTTTCTTAAATATAACTCCAATTTATTCCACAAATCAGCCATCGTCTTTTCAACCAAAACTTCTTGTAGAACTTCGTTTGTGAGACACACATAGATAGCCGTGATGGCCTTTTCATTCATCTCCTCTTAAGCTTCCTCCGTCATAGCGGAAGTCTTTTTATCCTTTCCATGAATCGCCTTCTTCAAATTGTTGAGTCAAAATGGCAACCGTAAGGACTTGCCATAAACTAAAACTCATATTTCCATCAAATTTCTCGATATCGAACTTCGTGATTGTTGAAGACATGATGCGGGATCAAATAAAAAAACATGATGCGCTAACAAACCCTAAACTTCAAATCACGATCTAAGAAAGTGGGAAAGAAAATGTAGTTGTCGTTACACACTGTTGACCTAGATCGCAAAATTAAAGACCTAATGGGTCTACCAAAAATCCCACAACAACGCAACAATAGCTCTGATACTAGTTTATCGCGTATACGAAATAATCACGAAGCAAACATAATCGATAACGAGAAGAAAATCAAACCCCAGGCAAAATAGAAATACGAATACTAACCACAAAACAAATAGGAGAAGGCAAAGCTTTATTAATTAATAAATATTCGGAGGAGTACAAATCGATAGAGAATTACAAATCTCTCTCAAACCCTAGATCTCTCATAATTATCAATGGGTTCTTACAAATTATCAAAAGGTATCATATCTAGGTCTAAAATACGCTATCACATATATAGCATACAAAAGATTTCCATAAATAACTAATTTCCAAATAAAGGAAATATCCGGTCCAGACATACGGCTGGCGTCTGCCTTTGTAGTCACAAAACTCCAAAGCACTATCCAGACGTCTGAATAAGGATAGGTCAGACTTCTGGTATTCTCATCGAAATAACAGAACGCTTGGTAGACGTCTGACCCTCAATGGGGCAGACGTCTGCCCAAAGTATACTCATGCATACAGAGAGCAGAGGCAAATGTCTGGCACTGAGACCATCAGACGTCCGACCTATAGATGACATCGAATCTCCATGTAGCTTTGTGATAATTCCGGATCTTCGAGTAGGAAATCTTAAGGGATCGAATGTGAGGCACATCTAACAGAGAGCGAGATAAATAATGGAGATCATTCAAAACAAACAACAGAGAATTGAGTTTTGACCACATAGAAGATTGTTTTCCTCTAATGGTACTTAGTATCCATTACTCACACACATGCATAAATGCATACCTGGATGCATAATATATATAGTTTGCGTAGGATCCTTCTAATAGGGAAGGATTTAAGCTCAAATCCTGTCAACCGAAAAATAATTATTAGATAACAAATTTAAAATCCATACATTTAGAAGTATATATGCTCTCTCTATACAGGATAAATAAAAATCATATGGTATGAAGGTATATTGTGCATCAATGACACTTTACATAAAGGTGAAAGCCTGTAATTTGTAAGGTGTTGATCAACTAACATGATCTCCAAATTATACGATTTTTCATATCAAGCCATTCAGACATGATAGATCACATCTAAAATGATGAGAGTTCAAATTTTGATGTTGCGTAATGTATTTTCGGATGGTTCATTGAATCTCAAATTCAAATCCTATTGTAGTTTTCAAGCAAATCTTGTAGTCAATTAGTTATTGGCTTAACACTATTCCCAACTTTCCGTGCCTTCTAATAAGCTATCTAGAGATTAGTTTTGTCATTCCTATATATACATGATCCATTATCTTATTCGCATTGACGTTTTCATTCTGACTTGATGCATAGGGACAATTGTTTCAACTGATGCAAAGACTAGAGAAAACGACTCCTCACTTCATACGCTGTATCAAACCAAACAGCTTGCAATTTCCTGCAACTTATGAACAAGGTCTTGTGCTTCAGCAGCTAAGATGCTGTGGAGTCCTTGAAGTTGTTCGGATATCAAGGTCTGGCTATCCTACACGTATGTCCCACCAGAAATTTGCAAGAAGGTAAGCAATGTACAGTGTTCATTCTGTACAGTTGATTGTTTATAAGAGAAAGGCTTTTCATTCTAATTGGAAATCATCACAGATATGGTTTTCTTCTTCTTGAGCATGTTGCATCTCGAGATCCTTTAAGTGTATCAGTGGCAATTCTTCAGCAGTTTAATATTCTCCCAGATATGTACCAAGTTGGGTACACAAAATTGTTCTTCAGAACTGGACAGGTGAGATCAATTTTTCTTTTGTTTCTTGTTGAGAATATCAAGGTGTGAGACATGCGAGACCCACCCCCTCCCATGAATAAATAGTTTGTTTCTGTCATTGTGTTCGTTGCATGCCATGAACTTGTGACATCAATTGCAATTCCCATGCTTTACCAACACACCCAACCAGCCTTCAATACATCTGATACTGATAGTTATCTCATTGTATTATGTGGTGGGCCTCATGGGCTATTGATATGCATTAATTTATATGTAAAGTAATTTTTGTTGTCTAATAGGTAAAATAATCTGAGGTTCTTTGGCATCCTTAATTTCTGAATCTATATGAAGTGATTTTCCATTTTAGTCTGCTGCATGGGACTTTATTATTGGGTGTGTAGAAGTTATTCAAAAGAAACACATGGGTATAAAATATAAAATGAGTCATACCTCAACAATGTTTGAGTCTTATTATTGGAACCCACTTATCATTAAAATCCCATTTGTAAAAGCCCATCACTCCTCCAACTCTTCTTTAACTTTAAACTTTACTCTACTTTAAAAATAACTTTAAGATAGTATCAGAGCCAATGGCTCGATCCTTCACGTGACAACCACACCAAAAAAAGTGATGGTTGCACGTAACTCTACTCATATTTTCCACATGAAAACCACATCAAGAAAAAATGATGGTTGCACGTGAGGATGCATGTTGAAAGTAAAAACCAAATGATGGGACTTTAAATATAGTCCCACATTAGAAACAACAAAAGAAACACATGGGTTTAAATTATAAAATGGGTCGCATCTCAACAAGGCTTGAGTCTTATTTTTAGAACTCACTTATCATTAAAAACCCATGTGTAAAAACCCATCACTTCTCCAACTCTTCTCTAACTTTAAACTCTACTCTACACATGAAAAGAACAAGAGGAAATAATTTATTGGTATAAAATAATCAAGAGTTCACATACATATATCGAGAGTCATAAACCACCTCTCATATTTTAACTGATCTAACAACTCATTATATTCATAACTAACATCTAATAACTAATTATACTCTTAACTAATATCTAACAACAAATTATATTCATAACACTCCCTCGAAAGCTGAAGTGTAGATATCAATCATGCCAAGTTTGGACAGAAAACGAGCGAAAACCGGTCGAGTAAGAGGTTTGGTAAGGATATCTGTTAGTTAAGTAGAAAAAGAAATATGTTGGAGTGCAACCATCTTATTTGTCATCTTATCACGAATGAAGTGACAATCTATTTTGATATGCTTGGTCCACTCATGAAAAACTGGATTCGCAGTAATGTGGATCGCGGCATTGTTATCACAGAAGAGTGTGGTCGGAAGAGAAAAAGGAACTCCAAGATCTGTCAGAAGGGAGGTAAGCCACACCAACTCAGCAACTGTATGCGCCATAGATCTATACTCAGCCTCTGCAAAAGAACGAGCTACTACATTTTACTTTTGCTTCACGTAACCAAGTTTCCTCCCAAGAAAATGCAATAGCCACTCATGGAACGACGATCATCAATGGATCCAGCAAAGTCAGCGTCCGCAAAGGTTGTGAGCATCAAGCATCAACTTAGATGATGGTTTGTAAAAAAGATCCTGTCATGAAGAACCTTTGATTTTTCTGAGAATATGCTCAACTGCCTTAAGGTGAGAGGTCAAAGATTCTGCATATACCGACTCATTGTACTAACGGCAAAGGCAATATCGGGACGAGTGACAGTGAGGTAAATAAGATTCCCAACTAGACGTCGATATCGTCCTGGGTCAGGTAGTGGAGGATCCGAGAGAGCTCAATCGAGACAGCTTAACTGAGGAATCCATAGGAGTGTTTGCTGGTTTATATCCCAGAAATCCTGTTTCAGATAGAAGATCAAGTGCATACTTGTGCTAAGAGAGCTGTAATCTACCAGAATTCTGTGATACTTCAATTCCAAGGAAATATCTAAGTGGCCCAAGGTCTTTGGTATGGAAGTATGAAGCCAAATGTTCTTTCAGTTTGGAGATGCCATCGGAATCATCTCCAGTAATGATAATATCAACATACACCAACACAATTATCTTGCCCTGAGGACGATTATGTGTAAAAAGTGATGTGTCGGCGCGACTGCGTTTGAAGCCAATCTATCGTAGAACTGTACTAAACTTTTCAAACCACACACACGGTGACTGCTTCAATCCGTATAATGATTTATGTAAAAGACAAACTATAAACTCCCCCTGTCGCTCAAAATAAGGAGGCTGCTGCATATAAATAGTCTCGGAAAGATCGTCATTAAGAAATGCATTCTTCACATCAAGCCGATGAAGTGACCATGCCTTAAAAACAACCAAAAATATAAGAACACGAGCCGAGATCAATTTGGCAACCGGCGAAAAGTCTCAATATAATCCAAGCCATACTGCTGAGTAAAGCCTTTGGCCACCAATCGAGTTTTGAAATGGTCAATCGTCCTATCTGAATTTTGCTTGACAGTAAAGATCTATCGACAACCGACAACCTTCTTATCTGAAGGCAGAGGTACCAATTTTCAAGTCTGATTAGAGCGAATGCGGCAATCTCCTCTGACATAGCTGCATGCCAACCTGGGTGCTGAAGTGCATGCTGAAAAGAGGAAGGAAGAGTGATGGCAGGTAAGGAAGAAACAAACTGATGAGCAGATGGTGTCGGTTTATGATAAGAAACAAAGTTAGAAATCGAATGTGTTATGGTACAAGAACGCTTATCTTTGCGTAAGGCAATAGGAAGAAAGAGATCTTCTTCTGAAAGCAGCAGTGGTGGAGAACCAGGAATAGTGGACTGTATCGGGGTACTTGCAGAAAAATCGTTAGGAGTAGAAATGGTGGGTAGGGGTAGGGTTTTGGGTCACGGCGGTGATACACTTGTGGATAGGGGCACAAGCTTAAAACTAGGACACACGGGTCAAACAGACAAATTAAGCTCCGAAAAAGATAGGTGAGGAACAGAGATAGCAGAAGTGAGGTCCTTGGCAGGTGGTGGAAAATATGCTCGATCTTCTAAGCAGGTCACATTACATGAAATACAAACTTTAGAAGTGGCAGGGTCAAAGCAAACATACCCTTTCTGGGATCGTGAATAACCTACAAACACCATACGGGTGGCTCGAGAATCAAGTTTGTTTACATGAGAACCTAGAATATGAGGATAATATAGACAACCAAATACCTTAAGAGGAACAGAAAAATACTTGTCCTATGGAAATAAAATAAAAAAAGGGGGCTAGTTGCCTAGGACCGGAAAAGGCATGCGATTAATATAAAAAGCGCAGCTAAGACCGCAAAATTCCATAATCGTTTAGGGATATTGTCACGCCCCGCTTCCCAGAGTGCGCTAAGATAGGCACGTAACAGAGCCAACAATGCTACCTGTGAATAGGAAATATCCCTCCACAGTCACATTACGGCTGTAGAGATATCAAGAACAATAATAAACTATCTAACACATATCCATAGGCCAAAATAAACGAGTCAAGAATAAAATAATATGCGGAAGCAATAGATCCAATTAACAAAACACCTGGAAGGTAAAACTGGATACCAACTGGATCCTCACTATTCGGACTAACGGCGGAAGTACTCCTGATCAGCCTGCGACAAAGGTAGAGGATCTGGGCCATGCAAAACCCAGACGTCAGTGCGTCATAACATCAAGCAATAATAAAATCAGGGGGTAACAAGACATGCAGGCACGGGTATGAACGGTAATAAAGGTATAACAGTAACATAAATGAGGACAGTGAGGGTAATGTGTAGTGAGTAATCTAAACTGGTCTACTGGGTTAACTACTCTCAAGTCTTTTGAAATCAATTTGATGAATTATCGATGTAACTCAATAGTATCACGTGCGTGCCCGGGATCACAGTCTAAGACTTTCGGGCTGAATCCGAGACGTGCCGCAAGGTAGTAAAAGGTAGTATGTAACGACGAATGATGTCAGCAGTATCATCCCGGGGCTGGCCTAGCCCGTAAGACTGATCAGTAAAGGTATCGAACTGTCGAGTTACAAGTCAGGTTTCATCATTGATTTCTCCATACCCCCAAGTTATGTGTTTAAGTCAACAACAACAACAACAACTGAGCCTTTTATCCCAAGCATATGGGGTAGGCTATTATGTGTTTAAGTCAGGTATTGCCAACACAGGATCAAGCAAGTACAGGTTTGTCTGAATAGACAACAGGAAATATCCGTAGGGACAGCAGGTCAAGCTTCTTGGCATTAGTAACAAGATCAGGTAACAGGTCAAGCTGTGGTACATCAGGTCATGTCAAGTAGTGTATATGGATCCCATCATGTCAAGAAGTGCACAGGTATCAAGTCGTGTCAAGTAGTAGTGTATCAAGTCATGTCAGGGAGTGCACAAGTATCACATGGGTGCTCATAATCAACTATAATAAGCATGGGTACACAAAAGCAAGTATGATGTACCAATGTAATAATAAAATGGAATAATGTAATGTGGTATGCAAATAGGTAAAAATTCAAACATATGGATGCACCGTTATCGATTAGGGTTACGTTTATAGTTCTAACACTAACTAGGATGCATTTTATTAAACATGGAATGTTAATATCACATTATTATGCATTTAGGTGATCTATGGATGCAATTATATATATATTAAACGAGATGGATGCAAATAGGTATCCGAAAGGTTTTAAACTATAAAATGGTACTATGGGATGTATAAATAGGCACTATGTGATATAAATATTGGTATGGATGCAGTTTAATGTAATCTAATATGCAACAAAATATGTTTTCCATGACTTAGATCTAAAATGGTATAAACGGATACAAACGGAACACCGAAATGTTATAAAATGAAACATGAGGTGCTAGATTTAAACAACAGGTATGATATATATTTAAATAAGTATATAATAATTTAAATAGCATGTAGCAAGATTAACTTGCCTCGACGGATCAAGAAACGGATATGTACGGAACGTCTCACGTCGGCGAAATGTCGCGACACGCGCACGGTATACGAAACGGTTCCAAACAACACACAAGGATGATCACGCAAGCAAGGTAAGTCCACTGGGTCGTCTGGATTGTCGACGTCAAGCACGGTTCTGGCGATGGCTGCAAATCAAGATTTCAATAATGCGAAAAGAAAAGAGAAGAAGAAGAGAAAGAAAGAGAGAGAAGGGGTGAGGCTTACTGGATTTGTGCACAGGGGTCAGGAGAGACGAAAGGGCGACGACAAGATCAACGGCGGCGATGGGGTCGCCGGCGACGACCGGAACGACAAGAAACAAGAAAGAGAAGGAAAAGAAAAAGAAGAAGAAGAAGAGAGGGCTACTGCTCTTGGTTTGGTGTTTGGGGACAGAGGCGAGGCGAGGGAGACAAAGGCGACGATGATGGGTTTCCAGCGATGGGGTTTACCGGCAAGATTTCACAACAAGGCAGTAGGGTTTCAAGATTGTCGGGGATCGGGGTGTGTAGGGTTTTTGGTACTTAGGTGAGGAGAGAAGAGTAGAGGGAGATGGTGGTGATGGGGTAAGGCCGACGGGGTCGGAGTTCCGGCGAGGAGCCGGCGATGGGTGCAGGGTCCGCTATGGTTACAGGGGAAAGGATGAAGGCGCTGGTGGTGGCGGCTGTGTTGATGAGGGTGAGAAGGGGTTGAGTAAGGTCATGGTGACGGCAAGGCGGTCACCGGCAGTGGTCGACGCAGGTGAGGTGCAGGGACGAGGGTTGTAGGCACGGGTATGGTTTACGGGGGTTCTTGGGTTGGTGGGTTTTGGAGCTTGGGAGAAGAAGGCGAGGAGACGAGATCGGGGAGAGGTGTTCGGCGAGGGTGTGAGGGAGGTCGTCGGCGGTGGTGACGACGGAGACAGAGAAGGTGGCCTCCGCGGGTTCATGGGTATTGGGGGTTGCGGGTTAGCCGGGGAAAGAGATGGGATGACGGTGATCGAGGGAAAGGAAGAGGAGAGGGAGACGAGAGAGGTGAGCGACGAGGGTAGAGGCGGCGCGTGGAGAGGGCAGGGACGAGGTGCATAGGCGTGGGTTTCGTGAGCTCGGCGGGAAAAAAAATTAAAAGAAGTGGATGGTAGAGAGAGGAAACGTGGTGTTTTAAAAAAAATAATAGTATTTAAAATATTAATATGTAAACATATATAGAGAGAGAGGTACGTGGGATCAGGGGGTTAGGAGGTTAGGATTTAATATGTGTGTGTATTGGAGGAGAGAGAGAGACTGTTGAGATTTAATATAAAAAAATATTTTTTTTGTTGAAAACGTATGTTAATAGTGAGAAGGAATTAAAGAATATAATAATAGTACGTTTTGAGATTTTGGTAAATACAAACCTTACTCCAAAACACGTCCAGGTCGGGTCTAAAAATTCAGATTTAAAATATGAAAAATATAAGCGACTTCCAAATTTAAAAATGAAAGCTCAGATAACGAAAATGCATACCCCCAAGAACGGATGCACGTACGTGCGCGTAGCCATCCAAACACGTCTGTTTCACTGAACGGGACGAGAACAAGATGTGCGGATGCTACCACGGGGTTAGGGGTAACATGCAGGCTATGAAATGTATTTTTCAAATATTTTTCATGACTTAAAATGTTATATTGTAAAATGCGCATGCCAGATAAAATGCCAGTATGCAGTGTACATGAAAGTGCACAAGTCTACGCAACAAGTCAGGATAAATCATAAACATAAATCAAACAAATTCAAGCAAGCGGGTCGGGTCGAATGCAATATAAAATGTAAAATACCATTCGTACCCAAAACACGATGAATCAAGAAAATACCACAATTAAGGGAATATGGGAACTGGAATTGGTATAAATGAACTAGGTTGTTACATTATACCCAACTACAAAAGAATTTCGTCCTCGAAATTCCAAGAACAAGAAAGGATAAATAATCCAGAAACTACAAGAATAGATGTGGAAACTTCTGCTGGAATTCATCTTCTCGTTTCCAAGTTGATTCTCCATGCGAGCGATTTTCCCAAGAAGCAAGTACAAGAGGGATAACCTTGTTCTTAAGAACCTTTTCTCTTCGATCCACAATCGACATCGGTCGCTCCTCAAAAAATTCAAATCTTCACGTACAATCAGTTCCGAATGATCCAGCACGTGTGTTTCATCTCAAACATAATTCCGGAGTTAAGATACATGAAACACGTCATGAACATTCACCAAAGATTGCGGTAAAGCCAATCGATAAGTCACTTCTCCAACACGCTCCAAAATCTCGAAAGGCCCCACGAATCGAGGACTAAGCTTGCCTCGACTCCCAAAACGAATCACCCCTCTAGTTGGTGATATCTTCAAGAATACCAAATCACCAACGGCGAACTCTAGAGGTCTTCTCGGTATATTTGCCCAGCTCTTTTGTCGGTCTTGTGCTGCTTTCATATGTCTCTAGATAGTGTTAACTTTCTCCACTGTCTGCACGATCAAATCTGGTCATAACAATCTTCGTTCTCCAACATCGTCCCAACAAACAGGTGAACGATACTTACGACCATACAATGCTTCAAATGGAGCCATCTGAATAGTCGCTTGGAAGCTGTTATTGTACGAAAACTCCACCAAGTGTAGGTGATCCTCCCATGAACCCTTGAAGTCCAACATGCAAACTCTCAACATATCTTCAAGAGTTTGGATCGTTCTCTCCGACTGGCCATCTGTCTGAGGATGATAAGCTGTGCTAAACTTCAATAGCGTCCCCAAACTTTCCTGTAAGCTCCTCCAGAAGTGTGATAAGAATCGAGTATCACGATCGGAAACGGTGCTCACAGGTACTCCATGCAATCCCACAATCTCCTGTATGTATCGTTCTGCTAACGCTTCCGTTGACTGACCAACTTGAAATGGAATGAAATGAGCTGCCTTAGTCAATCGATCAACAATCACCCAATCTGCATTGTTGCCTTTTGGACTCCGCGATAAAGCTGTTACGAAATCCATGGTTATATGTTCCCACTTCCATTGAGAAATCGGAAGTGGTTGCAATAAACCAGCAACCCTTTGATGTTCAGCCTTAACTTGCTGACACACCAAGCATTTCGCTACAAAACGAGCAATCTCCCGTTTCATGCCTTCCCACCAGTAATGCTGTCGTAGATCTCGGTACATCTTCGTGCCTCCTGGGTGTATGGAATATGCGGAACTGTGTGCCCCCTTCATAACTTCTTCACGAATATCTCCCTTTGGCACACACAAACGACTACCATATCGCAACGAGCCATCTTCATGAATCAACAAGTCCGTTCGAAGTCCAGCTTCAACCTGTTCTCGAAACTTTTGCAATCTAGGGTCCTGCAATTGCGCTGCTTTAATACTTTCGATCAACGACGATTGTACCTGCAGCTGCATCAACTGTCCTGAAGAATGCGGTAGCATGATCTCCAATTCGAATCTCCGAAAGTCTTCCATAAGCTTCTTCTGTGCAGTTAACATCTGAATTGCTGGCAACCGACTAAGCGCATCCGGCACAACATTGACTTTCCCCGGATGGTACTTAAGATCAAGATCGTAGTTAGCCATCAGCTCCAACCATCTACGCTGCCACATATTAAGCTCCTTCTGTGTGAATACATACTTCAGGCTTTTGTGATCAGTGTATACTACGACTCTTTCGCCCAATAAGTAGTGTCTCCAAATCTTCAAAGCGAAGATCACAGCTGCAAGCTCCATATCATGAGTTGGGTAATTCTTCTCATGGGTCTTCAACTTGTCTCGATGCGTAAGCTATAACCTTCCCCTGCTGCATCAAGACACATCCCAATTCTTTCCCAGATGCGTCGCTATGAATCACCAATCCTCCGGAACTGTCTGACACGGTTAAAACAGGAGTGGTTATCAATCTCTGCTTCAACGCCTCAAAAGCTGACGCACACTTATCTGTCTACATAAATGGTACTTCCTTACACGTAAGCTTGGTCAGAGGCTTAGCCAAACGAGCAAAATTTTCCACGAACCTTCTGTAATACCCAGCAAGTCCAAGAAAGCTTCTAATCTTTGCAACGTTCTTCGGAATCGGCCAATCTCGAACTGCTGTAATCTTTTCGGGATTAACGGCGATTCCATCGCCGAACACAACATGCCCCAAAAACTTCACTTCTTCAAGCCAAAACTCGCACTTGCTCATCTTCGCATACAATTTTTCTTGCCTCAATGTCTGCAATGCGATCTTCAAGTGTTCCGCATGCTCTTATATACTCCACGAGTAAACCAAAATATCATCAATGAACACCATTATAAGCTGGTCCAAGAATGGTGAAAAAATTTGGTTCATCAAGTCCATGAATATCGCCGGTGCATTCGTTATTCCGAAGGGCATCACTAAATACTCGTAATGTCCATACCGAGTTCGGAACGCCGTCTTGCAAACATCCTCTGATTTAACTCGGACCTGATGATATCCGAATCGCAATTCCAGTTTCGAGAATTTCCTCGCGACACTAAGCTGCTCAATAATTCGCCAATGCGAGGGACCGGGTACTTGTTCTTAATAGTCACCCGGTTTAATTCTCGATAGTCGATGCACATCATCCTTGTGACATCTTTCTTCTTGACTAGAAGAACTGGATCTCCCCAAGATGAATTACTGCGACGAATCCAACCCTTATCAAGCAATTCGGTAACCTGCTTCTTTACTTCTTCCAACTCCACTGGTGCCATTGGATAGTACGCCTTTGAGATTGGCGCTGCACCAGGAACAAGATCGATCGCGAACTCCACATCTCGTTTTGGCGGTAAACCCGAGATGTCCTCGAACGCGTCCATGAACTCTCGAACTACAACTAGCGCTTTCTCCTTATCAACTTCCATTGACGAAAACATTGTTTGTCGGCCTAGCCCTACACTCGACTGGCCCGACAGAACTGCTTCCTTCCGCAAAAACAAACTCCGGATGTCCGGGAATCTGGAAATTCGCTTTCTTTGCTCTACAATCAATGTGAGCGTGGAAAGTGCCGAGGAAATCCATTCCCAAGACAACAACAAACAAAGGGATGCACCAGAATTGAATAATTTTAATACGGGGAAGACATGATCAACTAGGATACCTGAAACGATTTCACCTGAAGCCAAACACTGAAGAAGATAAGCACGGTAAACAAAATTCAAGCTTGCGATAAAACATGAACTGGAAAGCAAGAGAAGTAAGGCAATATAATGACCATGAAATAAGGAAGTGAATCAAGACTAGGACTCCAAATTACTTAAATAGAGTACCGCATTGTAACCATGCTGCAGTTCATAGTTACAATCACATAACTCCGTTCAAGTCGCCCAAATCCTAGTATCAGAATCAAAGGAATAGGACGGAAGAAACAATAGGGAACCAAAAGAATTTCAACTCGAGATGCAAAGTTGTTTGCATATCGTCAGGACAAGGGTCAAGAGAAAAATATGATTCAAGAATCATGATAACAATATAGCAGGACATGTTCCTAATCACGGATTTTCTGATTCGTGTATTGGGTCAAATACCCAACTACAAAAGAATCAACCCGATTAACCTAAATTCTATGTCTCTGATACCAAACAAACCCCGTCACGCCCCGCTTCCCAGAGTGCGCTAAGATAAGCACGTGACAGAGCCAACCATGCTACCTGTGGATAGGAAATATCCCTCCACAGTCGCATTACGGCTGTAGAGATATCAAGAACAATAATAAACTAACACATGTCCATAGGCCAAAATAAACGAGTCAAGAATAAAATAATATGCGGAAGCAATGGATCCAATAAACAAAACACCTGGAAGGTAAAACTGGATACCAACTGGATCCTCACTGCTCGGACTAACGGCGGAAGTACTGATCAACCTGCGACAAAGGTAAAGGATCTGGGCCATGCAAAACCTAGACGTCAGTGCGTCATAACATCAAGCAATAATAAAATTAGGGGGTAACAAGACATGCAGGCACGGGTATGAACAGTAATAAAGGTATAACAGTAACATAAATGAGAACAGTGAGGGTAATGTGTGGTGAGTAATCTAAACTGGTCTACTGGGTTAACTACTCTCAAGTCTTTTGAAATCAATTTGATGAATCATCGATGTAACTCAATAGTATCCCGTGTGTGCCCGGAATCACGGTCTAAGACTCTCGGGCTGAATCCGAGACGTGCCGCAAGGCAGTAAAAGGTAGTATGTAACGACGAATGATGTCAGCAGCATCATCCCGGGACTGGCCTAGCCCGTAAGACTGATCAGTAAAGGTATCGAACTGTCGAGTTACAAGTCAGGTTTCATCAATGATTTCCCCATACCCCCAAGTTATGTGTTTAAGTCAGGTATTGATAAATCCGGAGGTAATGCCAACACAGGATCAAGCAAGTACAGGATTGTCTGAATAGACAACAGAAAATGTCCGTAGGGACAGCAGGTCAAGCCTGTTGGCATTAGTAACAAAATCAGGTAACAGGCCAAGATGTGGTACATCAGGTCATGTCAAGTAGTGTATATGGATCCCATCATGTCAAGAAGTGCACAGGTATCAAGTCATGTCAAGTAGTAGTGTATCAAGTCATGTCAGGGGGTGCACAAGTATCACGTGGGTGCTCATAATCAACTATAATACGCATGGATACACAAAAGCAAGTATGAGGTACCAATGTAACAATAAAATGGAATAATGTAATGTGGTATGCAAATAGGTAAAAATTCAAACATATGGATGCACCGTTATCGATTAGGGTTACATTTATAGTTCTAACACTAATTAGGATGCACTTTATTAAACATGGAATGTTAATATCACATTATTATGCATTTAGGTGATCTATGGATGCAATTATATATATATATATATATATATTAAACGAGATGGATGCAAATAGGTATCCGAAAGGTTTTAAACTATAAAATGGTACTATGGGATGTACAAATAGGCACTATGTGATATAAATATTGGTATGGATGCAGTTTAATGAAATCTAATATGCAACAAGATATGTTTTCCATGACTTAGATCTAAAATGGTATAAACGGATGTAAACGGAACACCGAAATGTTATAAAATGAAACATGGGTGCTAGATTTAAACAACAGGTATGATATATATTTAAATAAGTATATAATAATTTAAATAGTATGTAGCAAGATTAACTTGCCTCGACGGATCAAGAAACGGATGTGTACGGAACGTCTCACGTCGGCGAAATGTCGCGACATGCGCACGGTACACGGAACGGTTCCAAACAACGCACAAGGGTGATCACGCAAGCAAGGTACGTCCACTAGGTCGTCTGGATTGTCGACGTCAAGCACGGCTCTAGCGATGGCTGCAAATCAATATTTCAATAATGCGAAAAGAAAAGAAAAGAGAAGAAGAAGAGAAAGAAAGAGAGAGAAGGGGTGAGGCTTACTGGATTTATGCATAGGGGTCAGGAGAGACGAAAGGGCAACGACAAGATCAACGGCGGCGATGGGATCGCCGGCGATGACCGGAACGATAAGAAACAAGAAAGAGAAAGAGAAGGAAAAGAAGAAGAAGAAGAAGAAGAAGAAGAAGAGAGGGCTACTGCTCTGGGTTTAGTGTTTGTGGACAGAGGCGAGGCGAGGGAGACGAAGGCGACGATGATGGGTTTCCGGCGATGGGGTTTGCCGGCTAGATTTCACGGCAAGGCAGTGGGGTTTCAAGATTGTCGGGGATCGGGGTGTGTAGGGTTTTTGGTACTCAGGTGAGGAGAGAAGAGTGGAGGGAGATGGTGGTGATGGGGTAAGGCCGACGATGGGGTCGGAGTTCCGGCGAGGAGCCGGCGATGGGTGCAGGGTTCGCTGTGGTTACAGGGGAGAGGATGAAGGCGATGGTGGTGGTGACTGTGTTGATGAGGGTGAGAAGGGGTTGAGGAAGGTCGTGGTGACGGCAAGGCGGTCGCCGGCAGTGGTCGACGCAGGTGAGGTGCAGGGACGAGGGTTGCAGGCACGGGTATGGTTTGCGGGGGTTCTTGGGTTGGTGGGTTTTGAAGCTTGGGAGAAGAAGGCGAGGAGACGAGATCGGGGAGAGGTGTTCGGCGAGGGCGTGAGGGAGGTCGTCGGCGGTGGTGATGACGGAGACAGAGAATGTGGCTTCCGTGGGTTCATGGGTGTTGGGGGTTGCGGGTTAGCCGGGAAAAGAGATGGGATGACGGTGATCGAGGGAAAGGAAGAGGAGAGGGAGACGAGAGAGGTGAGCGACGAGGGTGGAGGCGGCGCTCGGCGAGGGCAGGGACGAGGTGCAGAGGCGTGGGTTTCGTGAGCTCGGCGGGAAAAAAAATAAAAAAAGAAGAGGATGGGAGAGAGAGGAAACATGGTGTTTTAAAAAAAATAATAGTATTTAAAATATTAATATGTAAACATATATATAGAGAGAGAAGTACGTGGGATCGGGGGGTTAGGAGGTTAGGATTTAATATGTGTGTATTGGAGGAGAGAGACTATTAAGATTTAATATAAAAAAAATATTTTTTTTTGTTGAAAACGTATGTTAATAGTGAGAAGGAATTAAAGAATATAATAATAGTACGTTTTGAGATTTTGGTAAATACAAACCTACTCCAAAACTCGTCCGGGTCGGGTCTAAAAATTCAGATTTACAATATGAAAAATATAAGCGACTTCCAAATTTAAAAATGAAAGCTCAGATAACGAAAATGCATACCCTAAAGAACGGATGCACATACATGCGCGTAGCCATCCAAACACGTCCGTTTCACTGAACGGGACGAGAACAAGATGCGCGGATACTACCACGGGGTTAGGGGTAACATGCAGGCTATGAAATGTATTTTTAAAATATTTTTTATGACTTAAAATGTTATATTGTAAAATGCGCATGCCAGATAAAATGCCAGTATGCAGTGTACATGAAGGTGCACAAGTCTACGCAACAAGTCAGGATAAATCATAAACATGAATCAAACGAGTTCAAGCAAGCGGATCGGGTCGAATGCAATGTAAAATGTAAAATACCATTCGTACCCAAAACACGATGAATCAAGAAAATACCACAATTAAGGGAATAGGGGAACCGGAATTGGTATAAATGAACTAGGTTGTTATGCAAAAGAAGAGAATGAGCTACCTCAAACAAATGTCGGTTCTTCCGTTCAACAATCCAATTTTGCTGAGAAGTATAAGAACATGAAGTTTGATGCAATATACCATGGGTCTGACAAAATGCAGTAAACTTCTTGCTAATATACTCTTTAGTATTATCTGAATGAAGAACGTTTAGCGAAATACCAAATTGATTAGTAATCTCAGCTACGAAGATTTTAAAGATAAACAAAAGTTCAGACCTATCATATAGAAGATACAACTAAGTCATACGTGAATGATCATCGATTAATGTCACAAAGTATCTATAATCAAACACACTAGAAAATTTCAAAGGACCACAAATATCAGAGTGAACTAACGCTAAAGGTAAATCGTGTCTTTTATTAACCGGAGGAAAAGAGAAGCGGTGGTGTTTACCAAGAATACATAATTCACAACTGAATTCTGATAAATCAAGAGAAGGTAATATAGTACGTAAAGAAGAAAGAGCATGGCGACCAAGTCTCTAATACTATTGGATAGCAGAACCAGCTGCAGATATACTGGGAAGTTGATCAACGTAGTATAATCCATTCTGTTCATGCCCTCCACCAATCCGCTGCTTTGTCAGAAGATCTTGTATCACAAAGTGAGAGGATAAAATGTTACGGAGCAGATAGAATCATGTATAAGCTGACAAATAGAAAGCAAGTTTTGTTTTAAAGATGGCACAATTAAAGTATTTTTGAGGTGTAAAGATAAAGTAAGTGATAAATCAGCAGAGCCAGAAATAGGTGTGGAATTAAGATCAGCCATGCAAATAAACATGTGAGGACTAGAAAGAAGATCAGATGATCTATTCGAGACATATGATGTGAGGCGCCAGAATCAGCGACCCACGAATGAGAATGAGAAAGAAATGATATGCCTGAAGTATAAGGTTGGCAAGAGCTACAGAAGAGAGGAGACGACGCAACTGATCCCACTCAGTACTGGATAAAGGTAAATTGCCGGCCGAAAAGGAAGATTGAGTAGTAGTGATTGGTGTGGATGTTTGGCGAGCTGTAGTTGTATCACCAGGGAAGCCATGCTTCTCCCAACACCAGTCGACGCGATGATTAGTGCCGCCGCAATAAGCACAATAAAGATAGGCATGGCTACGCCACGGCCACGGGAACCACGACCACGAGAGAGAGACGACCATGTGACGGCCCATGGCCACCAGAGACAATCATAATCTATGATGAACAGCGTAGAAGTAGATCACGAGAAAAGAGTATCTAACACACAAGTGAGAAGTCGGAGCAATACGATATAATAGATCATCGTCAGTTGAAGTTTCGAGAAGGATGCGGCGGCTATGGAGGAGGTGGCGGTATCATTGAAGGAGCCAGCTGCTAGGATCAGAGAAGGCATCATTGAAGGAGGCACTACTGTAGTGGAGGAGAGGCAGCGGGTACTGTAGCGGAGGAGAGGAGGCGGTACTGTAGCGGTACTGTAGTGGAGGAGAGGAAGGGGTACTAGCGGTTAAGGCAGGACTAGGGTTTGGGAGATGGGGGTTAGGATTTGGATTTGGAAGATTAGGGTTTCTTCTCAATTCTTTTCATTTTTCATGGCTCCGATACCATGAAAAGAACAAGAGGAAATTTATTGGTATAAAATAATCAAGAGTTCATATACAAATATATAGAGAGTCATAGAGCACCTCGCATATTTTAACTAATCTAACAACTTATTATATTCATAACTGATATCTAATAACTAATTATACTCTTAAATAATAGCTAACAACTAATTATATTCATAACATGGTGTAAATGCAATTTTCTTTTAACTTATGGTTTAGCCTCTTAAAAGGGACTTGCATTGATTGGTAACAGATGTCACTTTATTTTCGCATGGCGTAATAGCATTTCTAGCAAGGTTCGAGGTTTCGGCCAAAACCACCGATACATGGTGGTTTCGTATCGGTTTCGGTGAAGACTAATACGAAACCAACCGAGACCGATACGAAACCAACCATATAATATCGTTTCAGCCAAAACCTTTAAAAAATTGTTTTTTATACCATTTTTACTATCATTATGATCATTGTAGGCCTTCGTTGTTAGAAAACAGTAAAAAGTGAACCCAAACCCTATATTAATAATTATCTGAGTATACTTTTCAATATATTTTGCATCATGGCTGGATTTTTAAATAATAGGATCATTGTCTTGTAATATAGAAGCATAAATTTAAGTATTTTTTATATCTACACTTATGTATATTGTATTACCGTCGAAACTGAAACCCGAACCGAGATTAGCGAAACTAGCCGAACCCAGCGAAACTAATAAAATTATGAGAGACCGAAACCGAGTTCTCGAATCTTGATTTCTAGTTCTTCGAATATCTTGTCAAATAGTTCTTGAATGTATTAAACCTTGTCAATCTTTAGATTGGTGCGCTTGAAGATACAAGGAATCGTACTCTCCATGGGATTTTAAGGGTTCAGAGTTGCTTCAGAGGCCATCAAGCTCGCCGTTATGTGAAGGAGCGGATGAAAGGAATTATAACATTACAATCATGTACGCTCTTTTTTTTCTTCCTCTCAACTCTCTTTACAATGTCATATTTGTGCTACACAACTCTTTGAACAAGAGGAAGGTTGGTTATAAGTTATTTTTTGTTGATTTTATTCATTTTCCCAATAATTGTGCTGTTTAAATGAGTAATTCTACATCTATAATTTTCAGTTGTTCGTGGTGAGAAGACAAGACAAATGTACTCCAGCATGGTGCAGAGACATAGGGCTGCTATAATGTTGCAAAGAAATATAAAATCCAGTATTGTTAGGAAAAACTTTGTTAATACCTGCAGTGCTTCAGTAGTTATACAGTCTGGTATGATTGTTTCTGATTTATATTGTTATATATAATTTTTTTCTGATGAGGTGTTTTTGTGCAAATAATGTAGCTGGAGCATAATCTTTGTCTTACCTTTCATTTCTATTGCAGCAATTCGTGGATGGCTTGTCAGGAGGTGTTCTGGAGACGTCGCTTTACTAGACTCATTCAGGGCACGCAATGGCAAGAAGGTAATTGTCATCATCATTTCACTTGTCTATGTTGGTTTATATGAGATCTAGTGTAGAAAATGTCTTGGTCAACAGTCATTTCAAATGAGCATTTTTGTTTTGAATTTCGAACATCCATTATCTAAGCATAATAAATATCATATATAGGTCCTGAATAAAACTCTACATGAACCTAGGAAAATCATACATTACAGTGTGTTCAAATATTCCTCTGTTCATCCTCCTGTATTGATAATCAGAATAGATCTTTAAATTCTTTAAGTTGTTTTGTCATTTGGAAGAGCTGATTTTTCATTCAGAGATAATAAAATTAAGGAAAATAATTTTTCATGCATAGATTTATTGAATGAAAGTTGCTATAAATTTATGATCATCATAATTTGTGACAACGGGATATGGATTTGCACTCTAGAAAGTTTTCTAAAGTGGCAGCCAAGAAAGTCGATCATCCAACATTCTTTTGGATAATCAGCATTGTCCATCATCACCTCCATCTCCTAAACTATGTATACATCAGATTTAATGTGATTTGTATATCATTTGACCTTGCATCGAATTATTGCAAATTTAACAGCTTTCCAAACACAACATTTCACAACCCTTGATCAACGTACAAAGAGTACCTTGGCTATATAAATATCAGTGTACCCATATCTTCGAACATGAAGATCAAGAAGGGCAATGTTGATCATCAAAAAATAGTAAATAGTTGACTTTTGATTGCCACTCTAGGAAATTTATAGCGCCACGAAATATTCCATGCCCTCATCATTTTCAAATGTTTCTTGGCCATAAATTGGATATGATCAACTAGTTTACTAGTGAAAATAACTAACTTTAAGCAAGAATATAGCATTTCATTTGTTTGCTTATTTCTTATAAGTGATTATGGAAACGATAGTGAAGGCAACTACTGCTCGAGATTATTGATCTTCTAATTATCCTTTTTGAGTGTGTAAATTTTTTTCTATCAAATTTATCGTTTACGTTGTTATTTCTAGTTCTCTTTCCAATTCATTACTATTTTTCTCTCTCTAACTCTATTACTTTCTCTGACTCTTCCTTCCTCACATTATCACTAACTCTTTCTCACTTTAGAAAGAGAGTTTGTGAGAGACGAGTTAATTAGAGCAAGCTAGAGAGAGTTAAAAAGTGCTGGGGAGTTGGATGTAATTAAAGAGAAAAGACAGTAAAAAAGAATGATGTTTAATGAGAGTTGAAGGGTGGAAGAAAGGTAGAGAGAGAATGACTTGGCGAGAATTATAGAAAGAGAGATAAAGGTATAGAATATAGGAATTAAAATGTATAGATCAATATGTATTCTCCTTTGACACCAATGTGCGGATCTAGACATATCCTATTGTTTTTATTCGGAATTTTGCAAAAATAATTGCTATATTATGATTTGACAAAAGCAATTTTACCATATGTATGTGTATCTATATATGTATATGTGCTCACACACATGCATGTGGTAATGTATAATCTCTTAAAAATAATCAAATAAACAAAATAATTGAAATTAACAAGTTAGAAAAGATAATCCTAACAATGCAAGTGTGGCACGTGGTTAGCTGTGTTACCTAAGAACGTATTGCCACCCTTATATGAATATTTTCAACAAATACATTTCCAACAAACAACACTTCTTGCCCTTCTGAATCATCTTATGAGTATGCAATACAAAGAATGCTTGTACAATTGTAAGGTCTCATAGTCTAATAGTGCCTAAAAAATTGGAGTACAAAAAATCACCGAAATCGATGTTAAAAACAAAATAAGAAAGATATCGATGAATTGGTGATTCTCTGTTTTGAGAATATTTACCAACGACAAAGACTTTTATCTTAGATGTTGTTCCCATTGTATCTACAAAGTCCTTGAATAGACTTTTCTAGAAAGGTGGTGACTGAAAATCATGATTATCGTGACTTGTGAAAGGCACTAATGTATTCTCATGCCTCAGCAAAAGGACGCAACCTTCATAATGATAACATATAATTTTTAAACTAATTCAATAGGGTTTGAATTTAAACAAGTAAACAACCATAGATTTTTTCAACAAGTAAACAACCATAGATTTTTTAGGCCTTGAACAAGGTTGTAAAAAACGCTAGGCGGTTTGGGTACACCACCTAGCACTAAGATGGTGTTTATGCCGCTTAGGCGGTTTTAGTATTTTTTGTTAAATATATTTAGGGGGAGAGAGAGAGTTGGGGATTTAATTGAGTTTGGTATGCATTTTTTTTGTTAGGAGGGCAAAAACCATACCAACTCTGACCATTTGCAATAAAAGTCGATGATTAAGCAAGTTTGCCTGTCTAGATGGGTTACACCGCCTAGGCAGGCGCCTAAGTGGCCCAACATGCTTAAACGCAAAACTTGCTTACTTCAACCACTTAGTTAAAAACGAAGCGGTCTTGCGTCGCTTCTGCATAAGCGGCTGTCTAATTAGTTATGTGCACAATTTGCACATGTGGTTTCAAGGCCAAGAGATATGTTGAGCCTTGATACAAGCATTTGGTGATAGTGAAGGGGTTATGTTACCCTCACGTCATTCTCAACATAGCTTATTCATCTTGTTTATATTTAAGCTAAATTGCAAAAAAGTATCCATATTCTTTTCATTTTTGTAAGATAAGTACCACAAACTACTGTTATTGGACATAACTAACACATGTCAAATTTGTTATAATTGGATAGTTTATCCTTCTATTTGTCGTAACCCTTCATTTTAATGAAAGCAACAAACTACCAAAAAAAAGTTTGTTGCAAACTATAATTTACATAAAAATATGTTATTGAAACATGATTGAAGATCTGAGGAGCAAGGAAGGAGCGTGTGACGGCTGGTTGAAAATTGATGATGAGTGGAGGAAGTAGAAAAGAAGACAAATGGAGTAAAATATCAAGTTTTTAAGGATTTAGAGATATTTTGTGGGTAGGCACGCAAAATTTTGAAGGGTAGGGATTTTGAATTTTTTGGATTTATAGATATAAAGATTTGGGATTTAGCGATTTAATGATTTGGAGAATAAGGATCTCGAAATTTGGTGATTTAAAGATTTTGGGGTTTAGAAATTTTGATTAGTGTTCTAGATGTCGGCCGATATCGCCGAAATGTCGGAGACATGTCGGTTTTGGGAAAGAAAGCGAAACGGATTTGCAGAATTATTTTGTTACCGATATTTTGTAAATGTCGGCCGACATGTCGTGATGTCGGTGTTTTATCCAACATTTACCGTAGGGAAAAATTCGCATGATTTTCTTTCGGGTTTTGGTCTTTGTACATTAAGTAATTAACCTGGTCCATTGCAAAAATAAAGAACAAAAGATATCGTCATTGCCTACGACTGTTCACTTAATAGGTAACCGCTCTACCACTGAGCTATTGAAGAAAATATAATTTAATAAAACAAATTTTTTTGAATAAGCTAATTTTTTTTCAAAAAAAAATAAGTCATATAAATGACGTTTACATTATAAAAATGTAGAAATCGATATTTGATAAAACCACCCGATATTTCAAGATATCCGCTATCCGACATCAAAATCCTCAGACCGACAAAACACCGACATCTGAAATTTAGAACATTGATTTTGATATTTTGAGATTTGGGGATTATGAATTTAGGGATTTGGAGATTTTGGGATTTGAGAGTTTGGGGATTTAGTTGTTCGAAGGTTTTGAAATGATGAGAGAAGGAAGATGGTCAGGAGGTCCGGTCTTACTGGGGAGGGGAGAAGAAAGGAGGAAAGAGGAGAGAAGAGGAAGTGGGTAAAATGGTCAAAACATGATATTGCGGCCTGGCATTTAATATTAACATTTGCAGACGACAGGATACTTGATGGTATTTATTTTTAGTCGGGGATTGTGGTTCATGATACTTTTCTGTAATTGAACTAATTCATGGTACTCACCGTAAGACAAGTGATCTTTTGATGAGTACTTTTATGCAATTTAATCACATGATTACTTATTATCATTATTTAATTTTAAACCCCCACAAATTCCTCTCTAAGGTTCATATTATAAGATTTTTTTTATAAAAAATTGACACCATAAGTCGTGCATTATAGCATAACCAAGTAATAGAAATTAATAGTTATCCAAATAGCCATTTTTTTTATGTCCTTCATTGTGATACCAAACAAATTATATAAATAAATTTATGACATGAATTGAATTGTGAACTCTTTCATTTGTCCATTAAATTATTAACTTCTAGTCACATGTAGGTCTTCGATGTATCCATGATATCATTATAAATTATAGCAAGTATCTAACAACTATCCAGTCAAGAGACAAACATGAATAATAGAAGCAATTGGAATGATATGTTACTGGTCAATTTAACGGAGGAGACGGCCTTTAATTGAGCGGAATGGAAGAAACAGATCATATAGCCAACCCTAAAAGATTGGGATAAAGGCATCATATAGCCAACCCTAAAAGATTGGGATAAAGGCTTATTGTTGTTCTATCCTGCAACTATGCACCACAAGTATCAGATACGTTACATATAAAGTTGCACCCTTGAAATATCTTGCAGTTATAAATACTGTTATTCCTGATACAGTAAAGTTAAATACCTTTTAATTACCACTGTTTCTCTTTTCAACAAAATACCTGAAAGTTTTTAATTATTAAAGAACTCCTTTAAACTCTGGTTTTAAGAGTTGTTTTCCCACTAAAATACCCATTAATGTACTGCTTTAAGGGAGCTTCTAGCGATTCAAAGAAATATTTAAGGCGGTTTAGTGAAAAGTAACGGTAGTAAAGGGTATTTTAGTGTTTTTAGGCGCCTGATATATATTCTGTTGGCGCAATGAAGTAAATTTATCCGTGAACTTTCATTCAGGGACTCGAATCAGACGAGGTTCTGATCAAATCATCCGTGCTAGCTGAGCTTCATAGGAGAATCCTCAAGGCTGAGGCTGCACTAACCAAAAAGGAAGAGGAAAACGAAATCCTCCACCAAAAACTCCAACAGTACGAAACCCGGTGGTTTGAGTACGAGCAAAAAATGAAATCAATTGAAGAAGTCTGGCAAAAACAAATGCAAGCCTTACAATCAAGCCTTTCAATCACAAAGAGAAGTCTTGCCACAGAAGACCTCAACAGAAAATCCGATGCATCGGTTGAACAAAGTTGGGACAGCACAAGAGAAATAGACAGAGAGAGATTCGGTACAAGAACCCCAATAACCCCTGATGGTTGTATGAGCCCTAGCCTTAGTGTTGTTAGTAGATTAGCCGAGGAATTTAACCAAAGGAGACAAGTGTTTAATGATGATGCTAAGTTTTTGGTTGAAGTGAAGTCGGGACAAGCTGAGGCGAGCTTGGATCCTGAAAGAGAGCTCAGCAGGTTGAAGCAGATGTTTGAGGTTTGGAGGAAGGATTACAACGTGCGGCTTAAAGAGACTAAGCTTATTATAAACAAGCTTTCGAGTGATGATGCTAGTAGAGAGAAGGCGAAGAAGAAATGGTGGGTGAGGTTGAATAGCACTAAGATCATGTAAATTATTTTGGAGTTCATTATAAGCATTCATTTCGAATTCATGTGTATGTATTCAATTTCGATGAGGAGAATTGAGAGGGTCGGAATATGTTGTCTGTTTTTTATTATTAGAATTTGCGAGTGACGACAATCCAAAATACATACGAGTTGATTTGAAGAATACTTGAATTTGTTAATTTGCCTATAATAGTTGTAAGAGTAGCCGATTTGTGATGTAAAGGTTTACTATGAAACACGTGATTTAGTTAGTAAGGTTTTAGTGTGTATCAATCATCCCTGAGGGTTACTGTTCTTAAAGATCTGATGGTTCTATTAGCATGGTATCACAACATTTACCTTCAAAGGTTTTTTTACAACAAGGATAGCGTTTGCTTGCCAGGACTTAGGCTGGGCCCTAATTTTTCCTTGACAAAACCATTGATTTATTTAAAGATCATGCCATGCTAATTTCATCTTTTATGGGGGCTAGCAAGGGCCCCTGCAATGCGCATGTATGAATTAAAATCATATTAATTAAATGTTTATTGTTAGATAATTTATAAGTTGTAATATCTAATATTTATGAACTTTATATGTAAAATATATGAAAGATTAATTGGCAAATACTTCAGTGTTTTTCAATATGTTCCTTGTATATAAGACAATCGCGAAATTTTTTTAAAACTCAAAAGAAAAAATTCTTTGATTTTTCAATATTTTGCTTTTTATATCACATGAGAATTGTTAAATGAACAAAAGTCCTAAATTCTTTTGGCAAAATTTCTAAATTTTGCACACTAGCTCATGAATATGTCAAAAATTTTAAAAATATTAAAAAATTTGTTTTCTTCGGTTTTTCGATAATTTGCTTGCTATAGCATAAGAAAATCATGAAATTTCCAAAGTTCAAATATTTTTTGTTTTCTTCAATTTTTTCATGATATAGTATACAAAAAATCATAAAATTTTAAAAAAAACTCCCAAAATTTTCTGTTTTTTCCCCAATATTATGCATGATCTAGAACATGAAAATTATGAAATTTTCAAAAATCTTAAAATTTTCTGTTAACTTCGGGTTTTAATATTTTGCATATTATAACACATGACAATTGCGAAATTTTCAAATATCTAAAAAAATCGGTTTTCTTCGATTTTTCAATATAAAACGTGAAAATTATAAAAATTTAAAAAATCTCAAAATTTTCTGTGCTCTTCGATTTTTTCAATATTTTGCCTGCTGTAACAGCAAATGAAAATCATATCTTTAAAAATTCCAAAATTTTCCGTTTCTTTCAAATTTTCAAAATTTTAATTTCAATATTTTAATTAGCATACGAACATCAAGAATTTTTTTAAATTTCAAATTGTGTTTGTTTTCTTCAAATCTAGAATATTTTGCATATAGCACACAAGAAAAATCGTGAATTTTTAAAAAAATCTCATTATTTTCTGTTTTATTCATTTTTAAAATATTTTTGTAGATATATAACAAACAAAGATCGTGAACTTTTTTTAAATATAAAAAAATTCTGTTTTATTCCAGTTTTTTTTTTATATTTGCTTCCACACGATGTCACACCCCGTTTCCCCGAAGACTATGGCAGAGATGCGACGAGGTTCGCGGCGTATCTATACCGAGAAATTCACCCTCCTATATATATATAGACACGCTCAACTTTAGTCATACAGTACTTATATCACAAAAATCATAATACAAATCCATCTAACAAATTATTACAGCAAGATATTCAAAAAGTTATACAAGATACAACTATTTTTGAAAATTAAAGGAAATTCACCTCTAAAACAATGAGGTGTCAAAACGTACAAGAACAATAAAAGAGATAGCGGAGCTGAGCATAAAACTGCAGGAATTCCGCTTAGCTTTGGAAGTTGCGACCGATTTGCTATGTCAGTGTCAATAGGTATAGTCTTGTCCTCTACTAACTCTGACGGATCATGATGGTATATTTCATACGAAAATCATTAAATTTTAAAAAATCTCAATCTTTTTTTCGGTTTTACAACTTTTTGTACCCTATATTAGACATGAAAATCATAAAAATTTCAAAAATATCACAAAATTTTTTGTTTTCTTCGGTTTTACAACTTTTTGTATGTTGTATTAGATATTAGCATATGAAAATCATGAAATTTTCAAAATTCTAAAAAATTTCTTTTTTATTTTGGTTTTGCGACATTTTGCTTACAAAAAAAAATCATAAAATTTTCAGATCACAAAATCTTTTGTTTTCTTTACTTTTTCAATATTTTGCATGATATAGCATATGAAAATCTCAAGAAAATTCTGATCTCTTCATTATTTTATATATGCAAAATAGCACACGAAAATCACGAAATTTTAAAAATCTCAAGATTTCATATTTTCCTCTATTTTCAATATTTTACTTGAACTTTTAAGAACTTTCGGGTCTTAAGGAGATGAAAAGATACATGAAATAAAGGAAAAAGGGTCGTCAATTAGTACTATGAACCTAAAAGAACAAAGAGATCTGATCCAAGTGACCAGGACTCCGGATGACTTGGAACCCCTAACAATCCATGAATATCACGAAATTTTAAAAAACCCAAAGTTTTTTTGTTTTTTCAAATTTCCAATATTCTGCATGTCTATAAGCACACAAAAATCATGAAATTTTCAATAATCTCAAACTTTTTTGTTCTTTTGATTTTTCAATATTTTGCTTGTTGTAGCATGCGAAACTCGCAATATCTTCAAAAATCTCAAGAATTTTATGTTTTATTTGATTTTTCAATATTTTTTATCTGCCAGCATACGAAAATTGCGGAATTTTCAAAAGCCTTAATTTTTTCCCCGTTTTCTTCCCTTTTACATACTATAGCGCAAAAACAATATCGTGGAATATGTTGTTTTCTTCCTTTTTTTAAAATATATTATGAGCATACAAAATCATGAATTTTTCAAAAATCTCAGATTTTCTGTTTCTTTCAAAAATCTCAAATTTTAGAAAAAATGGGCATGTCAGAATTTTTCCATCATATACGTGTCTAAGTTTATGAGATAAAAGAGCGATAAATATTAAGTAAGAAGCCAATAAAAAATTTTCTATTACCCGAATATGGCAAGAAAATTAAATAAGGGACGGATAACAATCTCTTCACCAAAATCCAAGGTAGATGCGGAAATATTCCAAGAAACACTCTCTCTCTCATATAGCTTTATACATATTATATGGGATGGGCAATTGGTACGTTGAGGGTCATTTATTTTCAATGAATATCATTGTTGGGAAATTTTCAGAACTTGAATTTGGAACAAACCTTGCATGCTTGAGGTTTGAATTTTGGCCTGGAAGCAATGGAGTAAACTCGTAGATGATAGGTTTTCTCACCCATTAGCAAGATATATTATGAATAAGACGGTAAGTTTCCTTGTTGAATTACATTAGGGGTACAAACTATGTTTAGTATGGAATACTAGAAGGCAGTTTTTTTTCCCTTTTCAATAGAGTTTGGACCCCAAATCGCTTGTTCCGTTGCGACAGACTTTTACCTGATATATAAGTTGAATTCACCAAAATAAATATCACATCTCTACCGCAAAAAATGTATAAATAGAAAGATCACATCTGATAGTACAAGTCTTAACTATGCTGAATTAAATTAAGCATACCACATAGGATCATAACAGTAAGCAGCACTTAGCTCAGGTTCCTTGACATAAAAGTAAAGCCAATAATATTCTTCACACGGTCACTCAGATCCTTTATATTATCGCATTTTTCGGTGTTTCCAAACGAGATAATTTACTTCATCTCCGCTTATTGCTTCTCCGAAGGCTCTTCAGCGTGCTTCATATTGAACGACTGCAGCAAAAATAAATAAGAAGAGAATAAGAACCACTGGCATGAGAAAGAATGTGAAAGCGGCAGAAAACATGCAGATCATGAAGAATCAGCAAATAAGGTAGAAGCATTGTTTTCCAATTAACAATGTGGTAGATTTATCAATAATTTGTGAAGCTCCCCCACAACAAGAGTCAACCGTACCATTCTTCCGTAGAAACAGTATAAAACAAGCACATGTGGACTTGTTATAGAAAAATGAGATCTAGATATCAAGAGTAGAAGGCCATCTGGCTGCCAATACAAGGTAAAAGCAAGTGGGTGCTTCATAGAAATGATTCAATAAAAGATAAAAACAAACTTCGGTGGTTAATAAAAATCTGTAAGCTGTGGACAAGGCCTGCTGATAAAATTTGAACCGCTGTAATAATCTGTTTAGAAAGCACTTCTCAAGGACCGAGTACGTTTCCCCTAAAGAGCATTTTATGGACTCACTTATTTTTCGCCTTCTTGAAACAATTTAACATAATTAATAAAAATGCCTGTGCACCCACCCCAACCAACCCACACGCACGCGCGCAAGAAAGAAAAAAAAAGATCCATTCCAATTGGACAGCGGTTCCATTTAAGCCTGACTTATACTATTATGCAGTAACCCAACAGTAGCTAAAGAAACAGGAAGAGAAAATAGTTCTTTGCTCTTGAGAGCTTCTACCATGTGAATCGGATGGTTTTTAACTAAATCGTTTCATTTGGGAAATAAGAGGCTCAGCCTTTAACTATGTTGATTTGTTTTGCCTATAGAATCCTATACAACACACAGCTAAATCAAAAGTGTGTCCATTAAAACAAAATCAGAAATTCAGAATCCTCTTTGTCCAAACAAATCTTGTTCAAACTTATCCTTTCTTTCCCAATTTAAGTTTGTGTGTCAACAGTTAGGTTACAGATCCTCAAAATAAAGGGGTGGGTGAGTTGACGAGGCATGATAACTATGGCTAGGAGGTCAAAGTTCGAGGCATCCAACCAACGAGGAGAAAGGAAACAAACTCTATTTATTAGGGGAGGATGTGAGTCCCACAGGTTCAAATCCTATAACTCAAGAAAAACAAAGGCTGAGAAGGAAAACAAAAAAGGAGAAGACTTAAGAAGGTACTGCCCACACCATGCTATCTAGTCTTTTGTGTGCACGATGTTTTCCTCTTCAAAGAAGTCTTTCTTTCTACTAGAAGCATGGTAGAAAAAGATGGAGCAACATGCATTCACAATTTCAAGTTATGATCTTCTAAAATTTCTATTTTGCTCTTTGTAATATTCTTCAAATGTAATAATGACTCTCTTATTTTGTAACCAAACATTTTGGGCATGTTTGGCCCCAAAAAAACCAAAAGAAAATGGAACATAGAGAAAGTGACTGCCGACCACATTTTACTACAATTTCTGCTTGAAATAGAGAAGTGGTGAAATGAATATTGAACTCACCTTTTCTGTTACATAGGATTCAATAACAGGCTGATCAACTTTTACCCTAGCCCGAGGGCTAAAAAGTAGATGGTAAGTCATCATCTTTGTACTTAAGTTTCTTTATTTCTCTCATTCACATCAATTTTCCTTTTTTCCCTTTCGTCATTAAAAAAACACGCTTACAGTGGAAGCGAGAAGTACTCTTACTCTCTACTCCCTTTGATCTCTCTTTTCAACTAGTTTCTTTTTGTCATATAAGCTAAATTCCATGGAAGAGGAGGGGATAAGAGTTTATCCCCTGTTGTAGCTTATTGACAATCGAGGTCACTTACTGAACCATTTGTTGAACCATAGTGAACCAGAAATGCCACTTTTCGGTTTGATAGGCAGTTCAATCTTTACAGCATAGTCACTTTCACAGCATTGGCTCTACAAGATGCACTATGCAACGGTGTCAAATCAGCAAGCGAGAAATTACTATTTAAATCAGCTGGAAAAGTTAAATGCTTCACCATCAGGTCTTATCCCCCCATATTCCTCCCCACTAGAAATTAAATTGTGCACTGTAATACAACTGCGTAGATTGCTTAAAAGGCTATGGGTTAAATGTCCCTATCTAGTTTAGGTACCCATTCGCTCCAATGTTTTATATAAATTTGTACTTGATTTCATATATTTCCACATTTTCAGCCTTGTTTATTCATAATTCATATGGTTTTGCAAACGTTCTTGGGTAAGAATACCTACATATGGCCTAAAAAATCGGCCACAACTATATTTGAGGAAGATTGGCACTGCCCAACTTGATGTGACTAATGCATGATTACATCAATTTTCATGTGCACGTCTACTTAATGCTTATAGACTTATAAATTCATGTTAGAAATCTACAAGAAATTGTGCATGTATGTTAACAAACTCAAATATCCTATTGTGCTATTCACTACGCATTCACCAAATTTTAATGGATCTATATTGTCCACATACTAGTATAACGTATCTTGGAGAATCATAGGGTGTGATCCATATGAAAAGTTCATCATGTTGTTACTGCTACTTCCTTGGTACTGTCCTTGGAGACCAGCATAATGGAAAGGGTAGTAAATAAATCCAATCAAGTAGGTCTTTCCATTGCCTCGATTAACTACTCTACTGAAACACTCTTTAAAGAAAAACTTTTTCCGTTGTCACAAAATCATTTCTGCTGCGATAGACCTCCACATCTCTTGCAAAAGGAGAACTAAACAATATGTCAGGTTGACAATATTCCATGTTACAACTCATGCGGAAAATTTGATAATGGATCAAGTAATGAATAATCTGCTGTGTGCGGTAATTTTATCATAGAACAAGCTTAATGTGTGGTGGAATGGTAATAAGTTTACCATGTAAACTTACCTGACTGAAACGGTAACCTTTTCAAGTTTCATAACAAGTTTAACCATAACCAAACATCATCAAGCAGGACTCAGTTCATATTTCATGATGTTCTAGAATAATGGATGTGCTTTGGAGAATGATTTGGGTTATATACGAAACATCAGGTATTGGTATGGTTCTAGGCTGTATAAGCTAAAAGAACTCAATAATTAATAAATAATAACTTCATTGACAAGTGGTAAATGCCCAATTTTTCAGTTTGCAAAAAAAATGCAATGTTTATAAAGTAGATCAGAAAATGAAGAGAAAGCCTCTACTCTATTGTTTGTGTGAACATGGAAAGAACTAGAATTCTAGGATATGGTGTCCATATGACAACTTGATGGATGCAATGGATATGATCGAATTACTCAAAGATGATGTATTTCAAAGAAACATTGTAGATGGATTCCAGATGGAATCAGAACTCATTAGTTTAGAATAAAAGCTGATGAGTTAAGTTCTCGGTCTTTGGTGTCATGAATTGGATCGCCAAGGGTGTAGATAGAGCTAATCTTGTCATGTTTAATAATCTATCTTTTCTAGACAATTTTCGGATCCATTGATGGAAAAGGTATGAAGAGATGGCATAAATCAAGGAAGAGAAAGGTTTGTTGATTTTAAAGAGAAAAAAAGAGCACATGTTTTCCTCTTCACCGAAAGTCGAGATTATACAATTTTCCTTGGTTCGAAAGATCGGAACTGATGGATAGAAGAGCAAGAGAAATTTTGACAGTTATCTCTATATTTCCTTTCAAATGAAAAGGATACGAGGAAAGTAGCAACCGGTGTTTTAAAAGGCGGCCGTCAAGATGCGTAGAAGAGCCGCAGCGCACTGGATTAGACCGCATAGTCGGGAATTATGCTTGCGCTTGTATTCTTGTGGGTATGCTCTCTTTGTTTGTTAATTGTAGTGTAATATATAATAAATTGGAGTTGTTTTAGCACTATTAAATGCCGAGGGCTACCATGAAGCCCTCCACCGCCAATTTCGAGAACCGCTGCGGATTTTGAGGGCCATGAGAGCTAGCGAATTCCACTTCAAATTTGATCTTGTCTTCACCTTCGATCTTCAACTTTGACTTCAAGTTTCAACCACGCCAACACCGACTTCGAGTTTCGACTTCTCCTTCGAACTTCGAGTCTTTGACGACAATATTTTTTTTGCCCTTTTTTTTTTGCTTTTTTAAACTTTAAATTGGAGAGATTTAGTTTAGACAATTAATTATTTATTTAATTATTTTTTTCGGATCTTTGAAAAATTGACGGAGTGTATTTCATTACAAGCTTGCATTTAATTGTTGACACTTTTAAAAATGCTTATTTAGGCTGCTTCTATAAGTAAAAAAGAAACCAAAATAGTTATATTTATTTATTTTATTTGCAATATTCTTTTATTGTTTTGCTTTTCAATTCATGAGTAGCTAAATTTCTAATCTAGGGTTAGATGAAACTAAGTTTATGATTGGTGATATGCGTTAAAGTTCCAAGTTTTTTTTACGATCTTAATGACAACTAACTAAAGAATAAAAATCAACTCTTTGAGTGCATCACCGATAAACTAGATGGATCTTATGATTGAGAACCATGAGGCCTCATCCGGGAAAAGGATGTCAAAAAGGGATTTTTATTGTTTAGAGTTGATCTAATTAATTTAGGCTTAACTTTGACTAGCCGATAAAACTAGATAGTTCTAGAATTGACAACCATTAAATCTAACTAGGGAAATGTTTTAGATCAAATTAAATCTAAATTAATCAGAGTGTAATTTTTAAAATAAATATTTTCCTCATTATTAAGTTATAGGGTATTATTCGATGTTCATATGAATTATGCTTTTGTTAAAATTGATAGTTTATTGCGATGTATGAATGCCTTATGCTTATGGTAATTGATATTTGTTTTAGGGGTAGAAATAAAGATAAGAAAAACATATAAATTAAAATCACCATGAATAGATTTAGTGGATTCTAAACCCTGAATATTTTCCTTAATTTAAATCTTTACAATCTTGCATTTATTTATTCTAAATTTATGCATTCAATTAATTAGTATAATTTCCTAAACTAAAAGATTTTCTTAATTTGTCTAAATTTAACTAGGATTGCCATGTTCCTTGCGGATTGACCCACAAGTGCTAAAATTGAAAACCGTGCACTTGCGGTATAATTAGGATTGCATAAAAATAACCCAACAACAATCAAATTAGAATCAATATTTAACAAATAAGTTTAAGAATATAACAAAATTAACTCAAAGCTCACCTAAATTGATGTCAGTACGGTTTGAGCGGCCACCTAGGCAACGCCATTGGCCCAAACCCTTTGGCCGCACCGCTTGTTTTTTGCCGCTTTTAAATCACTTGTAGCAACAAATTCTTAAGGTTTAAAATATCAGAATCGGTGTGGAGTGATTACTTTTGGATCGCATCAGCAATCTCGGCCGTATCAGCCGTCTCGGGTCGGAAATATTGGATTATATCATTTGACAAAACAAAAATTTTAAATTAGGGAATTCTTTAAATAAATATTCGCGGCAACTAAAAACAATTTGGCAATTTCTTTACCAATTAATGATGTCTAAGATGATTATTATGGTACTGGTAAAGACAACTATTATATTTTCTATATACTTTTTGGTAATTAACGATTTCTAATAAACTGTAATTCAATGAACTATTATTTAACCCACTAACCCATTAATAAACTTAATATTAGAATCCTACTAATCAAATGATAAACCTATTTTCTAACTCGATATCACACGGTACTGGTATCGGAACTCGGGCGGTCATTTTTTTGATCGGGATCGGCCAGTCGGATCGGGATCGGCCGAGATTTTAAACCATGCCATATCCACAATCAATCCCATCTTCATATCATATACAACTAACTAGGCCAAGAATTACATGCATCAAATGATCCGACCTTCCAAAAGTATAACACAAAAATCAGTACCGGCATCATAATTATGCACAACCAATTCCCGAGATTCGACTTTCCAAAAGTTAATGAATTCGTATATAAAAGTCAACAATAAAATTGGTATGCTTACTATTGGTAAGTTAAAACCAATCTCGCTCGCAAATCTATTGGAGACCAAACTTAGCAATCAAAACTGAGAACATACGGAATCTTTATCACTCAACTAATGCCTATCCTCGTCCTCAACAATCGAATTCAACAAATAAAGAAAGAGACTTCAGTCCGAATTATTAATAAAATAAACAAAAGGAATTCTTTTCACTACCTATTTCCTATTTCCCTTCATGTATATCCCCAAAATCAACTTCAACACGTAAATTATCAGATCAAGCTCAAACACTTCAAACAATACGTTAAATGAAACAAAAAAAATGGGGGTGAAAATGAAAAAGATGCATACTTCTGCGAGTGCGCTTCTTGTAGAGGATGCGATAGCCGCACTCCCTGCACTGAATCACATCACCTGGCTTCAAAGTGTTCTCGGTTCCACAGTCTAAGCATCGATCAAGCGCACGATTTTAACTAGGAGATAATTTTCATGGATTATTTCACAAAAGATAGAAGAAGAGGGAAGCGATCGATCGATCGATCAATTACCTCCACAGAGATAGCTCACGGGTTCTGGCTGCGTATCCATGATGAATCGAAGTCAAAGGTAGGGTTTTTTTCTCTCTCACTCTGCGGGAAGATGAATTTGGGGGAAAAGAGGCTCTTTTGCTCAAATTAGGGTTTAAAGGGGGAGATGTATGTCAGTTGCGTTATTTTCACACGGACCCGAGAATATGGGACCCGGCCCAGTCGGGTCTAATAGAAAATACAATATGCTTAAGGCCTTTTTAACAGAAACCCATCATGGTTTGGGTAATATTCAGAAACCCTATATGGTTTGGCCGTTAGTTAAAAAAAATCCTAATAGCTTCCAATTGTTATCCCAACCCCCTTGGCGTTAAAACCCATATGAAACGACCATATTACCCCTCTCACTTCATCAAAATAAGATCGAATCTATTTTTTTTAGGAAAAAGAGAACCCAAACTTAACCAACATCGACGGAGGAGCTGAGATTGATCTCCTTTGAAGAAAAATCCTTCATCGACACAAATCGACACACATCGACATTGGAAACTCAGATCCGGAGATAAATCGTTCATCAATACCCTCAACGACACGGTGGCTGAGATCCACAGAAGAACCGAGGTATTTCCTTAATTTTAAACCCTAGATCGCAATTTTCTTTCGGATTTACTTTGTACATTAGGATTTTTGTTATCAATTTAGTCTTTTGAACTTTGTTTTTGGAATTTCATGTGTATCCATCTCAATTTTGGATTTCTTTGGGCAGCAATCTGTTCTGGGCAGAAATTATGTATGAAAAAATGCCACGCCCTGCTTCCCAAGATACGTAAACACGATACGCGACAGAGCCAACCATGCTACCTATGGTTAGGAATCATCCCTCCATAATCGCATTACGGCTGTCAATCGGATATCTAGAACAATAAAATAAAATCTAGCTAACACATGTCCATTTGCCACAGTAAATAAAATTAAGAAATGCATAAAACGGAAACGAATCAAGATCCAATAAACAATAGTATCTGAATCACGTTCCAATATGGGCTCACATCAATAAAAATAAATCTACGGAAATAAACGAAACTAAGCATCTCTACACTAAATAGCTAGCTCCTCATTGCTCGGCTTGCTTGCTAAAGTACTCATGATCTGCCCGCGATAATATCAGAGGAATAAACCCAGACGTCAGTGCGTCATAATATCAAATAATAGTAATAACCAGGATATGATACTATGATTAAATATGAATGTAAATAAATAACACAGGTATAAAACAGTGAGCAATATGTATGTGATGTGTATCCTGAAGTCTGTTGTAACACCCGAGTTCATTTATACCAATTCAGTTTCAGTATTTTACTTATCCATGGTCTATTCCTGATTTAGCGTGTTTGGGTGCGAATAGTACTTCGCAGGTCGCTGGGCATTCGACCCGACCCGCTTGCATGAACCTGTGTAACTCTCATTTATAGGTTACTTTGACTTGTTACATAGACTAGTGCATTTCATAATTTAGTATATACTGGTATTTGTCTTGTATCACATCTTTTGCATATAACAGTTTAAATTATGTAAAATAAATTAAAATATGTGTCATGGCCTGCTCGATACCCCTAACCCTGTTGTAGCGTCCTTGCATCGTGTTCTTGTCCCGTTCAGTGAAACGGATGTGTTTGGACGACTACGCGCACGTACGTGCGTCCGTTCTTGGGGGTATGCTTTTTAATTGCAGAATCCTTCATTTCAATTTTTGGAACCTGCCTATATTTTTCATATTTCAAATTCAAGATTTTGGGCCCAACCCGGGCGCTTTTCCGAAATGTTTTTACTTCCTGCTAAAATTCACTTGTTTGAGTTTTAAAATTTATATCTAAATATCTTTTCAGTTTATTATATATCTTAAAACAATTTTTAAAAAAAAATCTTTTATAACTGTGCAGAGGTTCTCTTATATCTTTCCCCTATTTTTTCCTTCCAACCAATCAGGACCTTTCTTTTATCCTACTGGGCCCATGTCTCTCTCTTTCTCTTTCTCCCCAAATCTCTCTTTCTCTTCGACCTTTCCTCATATATTTCCTTTAACCAATCAGGAAACCCCTCGTTTATTAGCGGGCCCCACCATCTCTCTCTCTCTCCTTTCCCTTTCTCTTTCTCTCTCTGCGACAAGCTCTGTCTCTCTCTCCCCTTTCTCTCTCCTCTCGCACCCACTCTCTCACCTCTCGCGAATACTGTGTATTCTTCGATTCCCGTCACCGCGCCTCGCATCTCGTCACCTCCCTCTGTGATTTCTTCTTCTTCGTTGCTTCTTTTAAACAGCCCATGCTTCCTCGCCACGAGACAACCACCAAAGAAAACCCTAACTCTATTTTTTACCCGCTCCTCAGCCCTCGTCGACATTAGCCTCGCCTCCTCGTCGCCTTCATCACGATCTTATTCTCCTTCTCTCCTTCTTCCAGAGTCTCTCCCCTGCACACTCCCGAGGATAACCCAAGAACCCATCGCCGCCTTCCATCGCCACCGACCATCCCCATCGCCATCGCCATCTCCTCCCTTTCCCTCTGCTCTCCCTCCAACAACCAAAATCTTGCACACAAAACCCCAGCAAAACCAAACCCGAGGCCTTCCCTGTAACCTTGAACACGTGCCGCCTCGCCGTCGTTCTTGTCGGAGACCCTTGCTGACGACTTCCAACCTTGTAGCCACATCCTAGCCTTCTTCCAACCCCAGTGAGCAACCCGTTAACTCTCCGTCTCTTCTTCTTATTCCTTCTATACTTCTTTATTTTAATTTTCCTTTTCTGGTTTTGTATAAAGAAGAGATGCACCTCTGTCGATCACCGGAGTTCCGTCGATACCGTTGACACCTCACAATTCCCTTTTAAACCACAGTGAGTTCCTCCCTCCTCTCCTTTCTCCTTCCATTCTTCCCTTCTCTCATTCTATGCATCATTTCCATTATTTCATGTTTACTATTTTCGTGATTTGCCGGAACCCGACCGTGCCGGCGACGATCACGATGACCCAGCGAGGACCTCTGACCCGTGTGATTCCACTGTTCGTTGTTTGGACCCATTCTGTGTACCGTGCGCGCATCGCGACTTTTCCCGCCGATGCGAGACGTTCCGTTTACCGTATCACGTTCCGTCGAGGCAAGTGAAACTTGCTATATGCTATAATAAACTATTCATATGCTAAATTACTTATTTCCTGTTAAAGCTCTAAATAGAATCGAAAGAAATGGATTTCAAGTTAACCGTATAAGTTCTGTTACACATTTTATGATTCCGAACTCGAAACTAATCTTGCATCTAATTATTTATATCTAACAATCACCTGTACATGATTGATCACTTTTGTTTATTGCCATGATATCCATTTTTCCAATTTAGCCTATCAGACATCCATGTGCAACTTTAACCGGTTTAACTACAACTGCATCCATGGAACAGATTATACATGTCGTCGCATCCATAGATTACTCGATGCTTATTAACCTGTTCTTTGCATTCAAATCTGTTATACGGTATTCATATAATGTTGACACCATCTCTTAAACACACACTGATAACCGTACGGCTAAATTAATTAAACTTGCATTCATTGCTTAACCTATCACATATGCCAATGTATCGTGTTGTTGATACCCATGCTTGATCATTTATAACCCTGATTATGCTAGCTGATTATGAGCACACACATGATATCGTTTACACCTTGACATGACTTGCTACACATATACTGGTTGACCCGACATGGTACCGTACACTACTTGACCTGACCTGATATACCATGGCTTGACCCGTTACCTGATCTTGTGTCTAATGCCAACAAACCTGACATGTAGTCCTCACGGACCGTTCCTGCTGTCTATCCAGACAAACCTGCTCTTACCTGATCCTGTGTTGGCATTAGTTCTTGATTACTGAATACCTGACTTGACATACATAACTTGGGGGTATGGGGAAATCAATGGTGAAACCTGACTTGTAACTCAACAGTTTGATACCTGTTCTGATCAGTCTTACGGGCTAGGCCAGCCCCGGAGTGATGATGCTGACATCACTCGTCTGTACCCGCTGCCTTTTACTGCCTAGCGGCACGTCTCGGTTTCAGTCGGAGAGTCTGTAGACCGTGGTCCCGGGCATGCACGGGATACTATTGAGTTATATCGATGATTCATCAATTTGATTTCAAAGACCTGAGAGTAGATAATCCAATAGAACAGTTTAGTTTACTCACTGCACACTACCCTTCACTGCCCTGATTTACATTACTGTTGCATCTGCTTTTCATTCATGATTATATTTGCATTGCCTGTTACCCTGTTTATATTTTATTGCTTGATGACATGACGCGCTGACGTCTGGATTTTGCATGGCCTAGATTCTTTTACTTGTTGCAGACTGATCAGGAGTATTGCCGCTGTTAGACGAGCGGTGAAGTTCCGGTCGGTATGTAGTTTCACTTCCAGGTGTTTCATTGATTGTATCTTTTGGCTTCCGCATATTGTTATTTCTTGACTCTTTTACTCTGGCTTATGGACATGTATTAGATAATTAGTTTACTTTCCTGTTCTTGACATCTCTACAGCCGTAATGTGACTGTGGAAGGATGTTTCCTATCCACAGGTAGCATGGTTGGCTATGTCACGTGCCCATCTCAGCGTACTCTGGGAAGCGGGGCGTGACATCTGTACTTCTAGATTATCTATTGTACAAGTCTTTGAAATCAATTAATGTAATTCTCATCATAACTCAACAGTATAAATCCCATTCATTCCCTACGGGACCACGGTACAATGTATCCCGTTCATTCCCACGGGACCATGATACAATAAACAATGATTATTCCGTTCACGCCCGAAATCACGGCAAACAATAATAATATTCTCTTGAGTTACGTTTCGGTTACATTCTTGATTTCCCCTTTTTCCCCAAGGTTCTGTGTTCAAGTCAGGTATTGACAATATAAATCTAATGCCAACATAGGATCAAGCAGGTACAGGTCTTATCTATGTAGACAATAAGTTACGTTCATCAGGACAACAATCAGGATTTTTGGCATTAGCAATAAGATCCAAGTAACAAGTCTGGTAGTGTGTCTTAAATATGCCATGTACTGTATATTATCCAAAACAGATACTAATGTAAAACTGTAATCAATATCGAACCACGGTAAACATAACTATTGCCAGGATGCATATGTATCTATCTGTAATAACCGTTATACGTCCATTACCATGTATGATACAATCTAGATAACATATTGAACTGATATAGTAGTATGATAATATCGTGATATTCCGGCATGCAACTAGATAAGCTATTATCAGTACGATACAAACGGATGCTATAAAACTGTAAATCGGTAATTTCCATTGCATAGTAAAACACATGCACTATAATTTATCAAATAAATATTGATATAATAAAATAGCATGTTGCAAGTTTAGAACTTACCTGATCGAATTTCACGTCGAGATATAGATTTTCTGAACGACGGCGATGTCTAAAATCACGACGTAAATACAATCTTTCCCACAAATGACTGTGTAACGTTCTGGGGTATCCGCTGATGCTCTGTAGAATTCCCAAAGGCTGATGTTCAGGGCCGGGAGCTCCGGTGAAGGGTCGGGGTTTGCCGGCGATGAGATAAAGTCAGGCTTTAAACTTGCGACAAAGAAAAGAAGAAGAAATGAGGCTGTTGCTGGGTTATGGGATTGGCGAAGACAGAGGAGAGATGGTGGCAACGAGGTGAAGTCATCGTCGGCGAGATCGACTGAACGAGGGTGTGGCCGTGAGCTTTGAGGGTGATCAGGGAAGGAGCAGGGGGTCGGCGGTGGTGGTGTGTTGGTGTTCTGGGGTTGCTGGGGAGACGAGGAGATGATGAAGGTGGTCGGTGTTGATGGATTTCCGACGATGAGGGGTTGCCGGCAATGGGGGTGTTGGGTTCTTGTTGTCGGGGATGTCGGGGTTGGGTAATCGGGAAAAGGAGAGGAGGAGGTGATGGCGATGAGGAAGAGGAGGTGAGGAGATAGGGATGGCAAAGGTAAGAGGGCGGCGACGGGACGAAGACGGGAGCATGGACGAGGGCTCGGGTTAGCGACAAGATGAAAGAAGAATCGAGGGAGAGAGTGTGTGTTGGGATATATATATATATATATATATATATTATAGAGAGAAAGAGGAGGTGGGGATGGGGGAAATTTGAGTGAGAGAGAGACAAAGAGAGATATTTAGGAGATTTATTATTTAAAATAATTAATATATTATATATAACAGTATATATATTAGTTATATAAAATATAATATATATATATATATATTGTAGGATTTTACAGATAATACCAGATTACTCCGAATATTACCCATGTCCCTTTAAAATCTAGGTTTTAAATATGGAGATTATACGTAAGAATTTAAACCATGATGCGATATCCTGTAAATAAAACATATATCCCCCAAATACGGATCTACGTAAATATACGTAGCGGCCCAAAAATTAGTCTGTTTAACAATTAGGACATGAACATGATATATGGACGCAACCATATGATATGGGGTACTATGACATCTAAGGTTAGAAAAAAATATATATTATTTGATTTTTATATCGTATTATCAAAAGATATGTGGATTCTAAATATATTATATATGTATATAAAATCCAGATTTGCATGGATACCGTTCCCCTCCGAACGACGGCGCGACGCGTGGTCGTCTCGCCTGGGGCTCGGGGCAGATGCTAATTGGTGCTATCCGTCTACCTCTCCGAAGATGCCAAGTTGATTTATGGCACCGAATATCGAAGGTTTAAATGGATGCGTCCGATATAGCAGACTTCGTCAGATTCCCCCTCGCTTGAGGGGTTTTTGATTGTGGGGACGTTCTTCTCTGCAGGCGCAAGCCCCTGCAGTTAATTACGCTACCGCATCGCGGTAACCACTTTCTCCTTCTCCAGATGGTCACTTCGTGTCGTGTGTATTTATTTTATGTTTGGTTACCCGTGGATTGTATACGGAGACTGAGTTATGTCGTCGCCTGTAGGGCATGGACTAGTCCAAATCCGTATTATCTTAGATTTGGGTTTGGGGGTTGTGTTTAAGGATACATTAGCCTCATTTGAGACTAAGATCGACTTAAACGTTCGTTAAGGATACGTTAGTCTAGTTTTTAGACTAAGATCAACTTAACGGGATCGTTTAGATCCGACAAGAGAGCAATTAAGAGAGCCCTGTTGTTTAGTTTAGTGACATTGCGGTCAATAGGTAGTTTAAGGACATTGCGGTCTATGGATAGTTTAAGGACATTGCGGTCCAATGTTAGTTTTAAGACGTTGCGGTCAAGGTTAAGGACCTCATAGTCCGTGGATTTAAGGACTCCACAGTCCGTAGTTAGTTTTAAGACATCCCGGTCAAGGTTAAGGACCTCATAGTCCGCGGATTTAGGGACTCCACAGTCCGATGTTAGTTTTAAGACATCACGGTCAAGGTTAAGGACCTCATAGTCCGTGGATTTAGGGACTCCACAATCCGTTGTTAGTTTTAAGACATTGCGGTCAAGGTTAAGGACCTCATAGTCCGTGGATTTAGGGACTCCACAGTCCGTATCAATATGTGGTCATCGGGACCCGTCACTTCTTTGAAGACGTTGAGGAATTACAACGCCACGTATCAAAGGAGTGAAGAGATGTACCCTTGAACCGAGGTAGATTAAATAATCTTTGGCCCAATTTGGAACCAAGACCAATTAATTATATTATGAGCCCGTTGGCTCAGTTGAATTTGAATTGAGGACTTATGGCCAGCTTAGGCTAAGTCCAATCATGTTTAGGATATTGGCCCTCTGTTGGTCCATTAGAGGAGAGGCTTTGCCTCTGGATATTTAGCCAATTGGGCTGAAATTAGTGTTAAACGCTAGCAACAGGGGGTTCAAATTAGTGTTAAACACTAGGGCAAGTCAGTGTTAGACACTAGCAACAGAGATCTCAAATTAGTGTTAAACACTAAGATAATCAGTGCTAAACACTGGTGGCAGAGATTTTAATTTGGTGTCGAACACTAAGAAAATTAATGTTAAACTCTGTCAACAGAGATTTAATTTAGTGTTAAACACTAAGAAATTCAGTGTTAAACACTGCAAGAAAGCTCTTTAATTAGTGTTGAACACTAAGGCAAAACAGTGCTTAACACTGGGCTCAGGGGTTCCAATTTAGTGTTAAACACTAAGGCAAGAGGGGTCACGTGGTAACACGTGAGGGCATCCTCCCTTTATTTTATTCTGTCAAAAGCATTGAATACTTTGGAGCATCACGTGCTGTCACGTGATGGGCATCTTGGTGCTTGTATATTAAAGCTTCCGCCAAGGATCACGTGGGTCACGTGAGGCACTACCTCAAAGGGCCTTTTCTGTGGATCTTTTCGGGGGTCACGTGATAGCACGTGACCCTGCCTCTTTGTATGTTTTTTGGAAGATCTGTTAATCCCTTTAAGAATTAAATTCTTCGCAGGGTTGAACCCTAACAATAATTTTTTGAGGAATTAAATTCCTATTTCCTTCCGAAGATTTATATTCTGGGATAGAGTTGAACTCTGAATTTTCTGTAGGAATTAAATTCCTCATATATGTGAAGAACTGCATTCTATCATAGGGTTAAACCCTAATAAAAGCTTTAAGGAATTGAGTTCCCACTCTCTTTTAGAGAATTATTCTGAGGAATGAGATTCTGTCATAGGGTGAAACTCTAATTTCTTCTTTCTTAAGGGAATTAAATTCCTGTTATTTTAACAGAACTAAGTTCTTAACTAGGGTTAAACCCTGATTCTGTTCATTCTGAAGGAATTAAATTCCCATAACACAGGGTTAAACCCTAATTTTATTTTAAAGGAATTAAATTCCTATAGTTCTGTGAGAATTAAATTCTCAAGCTTCCATTCCCTCTCTATGCTTTGGATCTGCATGGCAGGATCTCAACCCAATGAGAATTAAATTCTCAATTCAAGGGGAGATGCGCACTTTACAGATCCTCCACTAAAGAGAGAACTATGTTCTTCTGTTTAATATCAGAGTTAAACTCTGTTGAGAATTAAATTCTCTTTTAAGGTCTTCCCTTTCTTACCTAAGCTTTTCTTTTGCAGAAGATCCAAATTCCTCCAAAGTATCAAGGCTCAATTTTTCTCTTTTTTCTTTTTCTCTCTGTATATCGATCTCCCTGTCTATCCCTCTGTGTGTCTCTTGGCTCCTATTTATAGGAGAAGCAACAGAATCAATTAGTTTTTGATGAATCTTTCACTGAGAGATTTGATTTGTATTCACCATTCGTTTAGACCTTTGGATTATTAGGTGAATTTTATTCACCATTGGATTTTAAATCCAGAGATTTTCCTTTGTAATTTCGGTTAGATTTTAAGGGGAAATCTTTCCAAATTCAAGATTTTTCCATAGATAGGTGATATTTAAGAATCTTTAAATTTTTAATTCAATCGGTTCCAAATAATCATTTTTCTTTGGAAAGATTTGAGAGATCTTTTCTCAGAATTTAATTCTGTTAACAGATAGGCTTTGAAAGCCGGTCACGTGTGGCCACGTGACCTCTGATCACATGTGGCCACGCGACCCCTGGTCACGTGTGGGCACGTGACCCCCTGGTCATGTGTGGGCACGTGACCCCCTTGGAACGAGCCCTCTTCTTCTTTTTGCGCTCTGCCTTCTGGCCGCTGCTTAGCCGTCACGTGCCACCACGTGACCCCTGGTCACGTGTGAGCACGTGGCCTTTGTCTGGAGCCTTTTTTTCTTCATTTAATCAGAGAATGAGTCCGCTGCTTTTAAATGTCGCGTGCCAACACGTGACCCCTGGTCACGTGTGAGCACGTGACCTCTTTTGAAGCCTTTTCCTTGATTTGATCAGGGAACTGATGTGCCTTTGAAGCTGCTTTTAAATGTCACGTGCCAACACGTGACTGCTGGTCACGTGTTAGCACGTGATGCCTCTTCCGTAGGCTTTCCTGATTTTAAATCAGGAAACAAATGCCCCCACAGCGTTGTTCTCACGTGTCTGCACGTGAGTGCAACGCTGTCACCTCTTGTGACCGTTGGATTCCTTTAGGGATTTGGGGAGATGAGGCGTTTCCATCACCTCCTATAAATATTGGGGTCATTTCAGAGACGCCTCCACTTTGCTCATCTTCTTCCTTGCATACTTTTCTTTCTGAGAATTTAATTCTCCTCTCCAGAGCTTAGTTCTCTGCCTTGAACAATTTTCAGAGTTTAACTCTGCCCGAAAAGAATTCTTTTCTTCAGGTAATGCTCTCGCATGAACGATGAACTCTCTTGTCTCTATGGATTTTAAATCCAAAACAAGGGTTTTTATCCTTTTTTAACAAAGAACCCATTTTTCTTCGAGTTTCTTAACCAAAATACGAAACCGCTTAACCTCCAACTGTAGATTTCTTAGGGTTCATATGATGATCCATGGAGTTTAACTCCGTTCACAGAAAAAGGCTTTTTAGGAATTTAATTCCTTTTTCTTAATAAGGAATTTAATTCCTTTAAAGAACTCGGTTTATTCCCATGGAGGCTCCTTATCCTAGGTTGTCATTCTGCAATTAATGAAACAGGAACTTCGTAATGATGTCTTCTGTGGGAATTTAATTCCTTTGATCCTGTTGGATTTGTTGTAAAGCCCGAGACAGATTTGTCCTCTAGGGGGGATGTGTAGGGTTACTTGAAACCTATTCTTTATTTGATGAGGATATTCCCTCTGTTTTATTATAACTGCTTGGTCTCATTATTAATGAGCCGTCATCCTGATTCTGTGGGGCCCATGTGTTTTGTAGCCAATGGTCCAAAAAAAAAAGTCCACTGTTGTTTTCTTCAGCTAGTCTTCATGTTCATGCATGGATATATATTGCTGACTTTGCTTTTGACGGTCTTCTTCCATTCGATTTCAGGTGCGATGGCTTCTGCTCCGTGTTTTCCCTTTACCCGTTCGGAGGCCGCTTTTCCTCAATCACCGTCCGATGAGGAAGCGATGGCGATGATCCGGGCTCATGACCCGAACTGTACCAACTTGCTTCTATGGGGAACTTGGTACAGCCATATTATCTGGGGTCGCCGGAGTTTCCTCTGTGCAGTACCGACAGAGCCTACTTTCCCATTCTTGCCGATGGACCCTCCGAGAACGATTTTTGCTGTGGAGATGCCTAACTGGACTCCAACGGGGAGGCTCGAGCCTTCGACGACCGGTATCCCAAACCATTCGATCCCGGCTATAGATATCTTGGGGCGGCGTATTTGCCAGGGTGAGGCCCACCCGTGGGGGCAAATTTATAAGATAGGGCTCACTCCTCGACACCCTACGGGATACCTTCTCTGGGCTGGCTACATCCTTTCTGCCCATCGTGCGCGACTGCAGAAGGTCGGGCTTTATCAGGCAATATACGCGTCACTCTTCCATTATAAGTCCCCGCATGTCTGGTGGGTTAGGGCGTTCTTGAATCAATGGAATCTTCCCACCAACACTTTTATTTTAGGAGATCGCGAGGTTTCGATTTCTCTGGTAGAATTTTATGAAATCTCGGGATTGCCAATCAGGGGTGCACTGTATGAGGAGTTGTTGCCTCCTGACGAGTATGTCTTCGAGCCCGAGCCTGCACCGGTTGACGGCTTGTCTGTTGAGAACGCCATTCGCCACAAGCGTCCCAGTTTGATGAAGGCGCTAGGTATCTTCGACCGATTGTTCACCGAATCCGAAGAGCAGGGTGTTACATTTAAGAGCTTCATTGCTTGTTTCCTTCGTGAGGACGTCGTGTCGAAGACAGCTCCGAAGTTCGCCAACATTAGAGACCCTTTTGGGTTTGGTCCGAAGAAGCTGCCGACCACTGAATCGGATCTACCTCAATACTATATCCCCATCATGTCGCCGATGTCTTTTGAGTCCATTGCAGCACCCGGTATGGATGAGGAGACGTTCTTCGTGGGGTTTGTCAGTGTCTGGCTCAGTTGGTTCGTTATCCCCATGCATCGCCGCTTCATGAGAGCCTCGGTTATCTACCCGGCTCATTGTATAGCCGAGGGGACGCGGTTGGCCATCGGCATCCCGGCGTTGGCGCATCTTTATCACGGGTTGGGCACCGCAGCTAACACCTCTACTCCCGGCGTGGATGTAGTAAACTTTTCGCTTCATTATTTCACGTCCTGGGTCGAAATGCATGTGCTGGGTGCTTTCGCTATGCATCAGAGGCCTGCGTTTTACGACGCCTATCTCTTCCCGCGACTTATGCGATTGGTGGATGCTTCTGCCGCCGACCCGACTCAGTTCGGGGCTATTCGTGTGCTGATTTCTCCTTACGCTGCCGCTGGCGGGATAGTTTTTAATGATCGGGTCTTGTCTACTCCCTCAGATCCAGTTCAACAACTCTGGGACCTGTCAAAAGACAACGCACCTTCTTTGAAGCCTCGGGAGGCCGCACACTTGTATACTATTAGACCGGGCTACTTGGTGTTTCGCCAGGACAATGCATCTCTTTTCATGCGGTACAATCCGCATCGATTCGCCCGATAGCTTGGATACGACCAGGGTGTTCCTTTTGAGGCTTTTATAGTCGCCTCGATCCCTTCGCTCGATGCCGTTCGCGACGCTGCTCATCATTTCATGAGGCTAAACATCGGCTCCCACTTCATGGTCCCTGAAGCTGAGTACCTGCCCCGGTGCGTGGGCGCGTTTACGGGTTGGTATCTTCATCGGATCAACCCAATTATTCTTGAGGAAAGGAGGGTGCTTCTTGGCCACGACGCCCCTCCTCTGGTTCCAGGAGCTAAGCTGCGACCGAGGGCTCCGGTCCGCTTCCCTCTAAGGGATACCGACACTACGCTCATCCCAGGAGAATCGGAGGTAGACCTTACTCCAATGGCTGGTATGCCCCTGGATTCCCGATCGCGAGGTAGAAAGGCCCCAGTAGTAGCACTACCACCTGTGGCAGCATCGCCCCCCGTGGCATCGACAATGGCAGTGTCATCCTCGGTCGTGGCACCGGGCGAGGGTAATAGGGATGAGGGTGTCGAAGGCTATGTGGGTCAGCGCCGCCCTAAGGTTTCGCGGGGGAGGAAGCGGTCATCCTCGGTGACCGGCTCTGGGTCTAAGCGGCGGAGGAAAGCGGCCACCAATTTGCTTGATTCTTTGGCGGAGTCTGGGCCCATTCTTGAAGACGAACCATTGGCCTTGCAAGAGTCAGACGCTGGACTTCTCTTCCCAAGTTCGGCCGATGAGGAAGCCGCACAGTTGGCCGAGGCCATACGGCGTTCTAAAGATACGTCTCATAACGCCAAGGTTCCGAAGAAGCCCTATCCCGCTGTAATCTTTTACGAAGACCCTTCGTGGATTCGGCGGCGGTTTATCGGTCCTTTGGAGGAATGGGGGGAAAGGGCCCTGAAGCAGGCCGCTTCAGAAGACGCAGCGGACGCACTTTCTTTATGGACCGGCGGCCATGAGTCTACCCTTGAACCCCGGCGAGCACGCCTCCTTGAGAAGGAGCAGCGGCTTGAAGAAGCCATATTGAGGGCTTCTTTGCGCATCGGTACGTTGTTGTTCTTTTTTTGTAGTTTTTCCAAATTATTCACGCCTGTATATATGCATCCTTATTCTTATGTGAATCGTGCAGAATCTTCGACGCTGGGGGAGCTCCCTACGGGCTCGTTGAAGCTAAAGCCTGTCGAAATTCTCGATGAAGCGTTGCTCGATGTGGAGGGGGCTGATGAGGCTGCTCCTCTTGCAATAGAGCCTCCAGTGGCAGTTCCTGATCATGAAGCGCTTGCTCCTTTGGTGGTTGCCGCCCTAATGACTCTTCCCGAGGGTGGCCCAGAGGCTGAAAGAGAGGTAATCGGGACTACCCTCCCTTTGTTGGAGCCCGACGTCACGGCGGAGGCCGTTGAAGCTGCAATCCCCCCGGCTCAGAATGGGAGGAGTGTTGAAGGTAACCTTCTGAATTTTAAATTAGCAACCTTTCCGTTGTCTGAACTCTTTTGTCTTTCCCAGAATTGCGCGGTTTGGTGGCCTCTATCGCTGATTTGTCGCCTCGACAATCATTTCAGCGTTTATTGGAGATGGCAGCTCCGCAGGCGATCTCCCCTCAGCGCATTGTCCTTTCCTCCGGGCAAGGTTAGCGTCATTCGCCATTTTTTTTATCATAGCATTGTTGCCATGTTTACGAAATGGCGTTGATATCTCTTATAGTTTTGGAAGCTGACGGCGAGGTCGAGATCATTGAAAGGCCAGGGGAATCTTCAGTTCCTACTTGCATGACCGTAGGTAAGTGACATTTCATTACGATTCCATTCGTTCTTCTTGCTTAAGAGTTTTATTGATGTCTTTCAAATCTGAACAGCCCTGCCAGCCTCCACAGCGTTGGAATCACGCATCGTTATTGTCGGGTGTTTTTCGTCATCCCATTGAGATGGGAATACGCGCACGCTTGTCAGGCGTACTACAGATTCCCCCTGCTTAGGGTAGGCTGGGGTTTAATGATTGTGGGGATCCGAATCTCCGGCAGCCGCGGACTAAGCTGCCGTTAATTACCCCCCGTCTTTGGGGCGAGGGAACCTCCGATTGACGGGTTAAACTGGTCATGTGAACTCGATGTGCAGTGTACGTGTGTTTTGTTTTGGAGGGGGGGTTTAAATATATCGGGAGCCACGCAGAGTTTTTACGGGGGTCCCGCTACCCCGATAGCGGGCTGGGGGTCAAGGGGGCTAGCAGCCCCCTTGCGGGGTGCGGGGCAGCGCCCCGTTAGAATTTTTTTTTCTAACAGGGACAGTGTCGTGGAGTATGCGTGTATGTAAATATGTATACATATGTACAGATATATATGTATATATATAAAAAGGGGAAAAGACATCCAAAGGATGCGTGGGGACAGCACCTTGGGCGCTGTGCGCCTAGGTGCTGTGCGCTCAGGCGCTAGAGTGCCACGTGTCGGTACGTGGGCGCTCTGCGCTTGAGCGCTGGGCGCTGGAGCGCAAGCACGCCACGTGTCGGCACGGGGGCGACTTGCGCTGGAGCGCAAGCGCTGGAGCGCAAGCGCTGGAGCGCAAGCGCGCCACGTGTCGGCACGGGGGCGACTTGCGCTTGAGCGCAAGCGCGCCACGTGTCGGAACGGGGGCGACTTGTGCTCGAGCGCTTGCGCGCCACGTGTCGGCACGCGGGCGCTCTGCGCTTGAGCGCCGGCGAGAAAAAGAGGCTTTTAGCCTAAAAAAATTTCTCAGAAGAGAAATCGGAGAGGAGTTGGACTCCTGAGTGTGTGTGTTTTTTTTTTTTTTGGTTTAGTGAACGATGTTCTTCTTCCTCCTCCTCTGTTAGCTGGATCTTGAAGATCAAGAGATATGGGATTTCTAAAAATCTCTTCTTTTTGAGATCTAATGGAAGATCTGAGTTCCCCTTTATGGGTTTTGTGGTGAAAAACTAATTTGTTTTATAAAAAGAAGAGTAAAACTCTTGGTTTAATTCAAGAGAAAAAGGAAGGTTTTGGAACCTTGAAGAAGGAGAAAAGATCTCAGATCTGAAGAAAATTTTGAGAGAGAGAAAAAGTTGTTAGATTTTTGCATTATCTTTGCCTTTATAGGCTATACACTTTACACATAGCCCCTTGGACTTCACAAAATGGCATTTTGCCTATCCCATGGCTCATGTGCCATTTCTTTTTGCACATAAGCCATGGGCTTCACAAAAATTTGGCTTTATGCCTATTTTTCTTACATTTATCTATAAAATAAAATAAAAAAATACAACAAAATTATTTATTACAAAATTTTTATCTTGGCATGGGGGGAGGCCGGCCGCTTCATGTTCGGGCTCGACCCGGGCATGGGCCCACTGGATCTGGGCTTGGGCCCACTTGGCTTGGGGTTGACTTTGATTTTGACTTGGTCAACCGGGGTGTAAATTTTTACCCCAACAAATTGCCCCCCATCAATAAATGCACACCACATATGTGGGTCGTGTGCATGAAATTGATGGATCTTCTTTTACTTAGAGGCGACCTGATTTGGTTCCCGCTTTTGGGAAGCTGGCACTGTCCTTTTTATGACATGGACGGTCGTTGCTTGACATGTCTCCGAGACGGAGTGTCCGTGATAGACGTTTACCTGGCCCGGAGTAATCTGGTTCCCGCTTTGTAGGAATCCTGCGCTGCCCTTTTTACGACATGGACGGTCAATGCTGCCCTTTTTGCGACTTGGATGGTCGATGCTGCCCTTTTAGCGACTTGGACGGTCGGTGCTGCCATTTTTGCGACTTGGACGGTCGGTTATGCCCTTTTTGCGACTTGGACGGTCGATGCTGCCCTTTTTGCGACTTGGACGGTCGGTTCTGGCCCTTTTGCGACTTGGACGGTCGGTGCTGCCCTTTTAGCGACTTGGACGGTCGGCGTTGCCCTTTTAGCGACTTGGACGGTCGATGCTGCCCTTTTTGCGACTTGGACGGTCGATGCTGCCCTTTTTGCGACTTGGACGGTCGGTTCTGCCCTTTTTGCGACTTGGACGGTCGATGCTGCCCTTTTAGCGACGTGGACGGTCGGTGCTGCCATTTTAACGACTTGGACGGTCGATACTGCCATTTTAGTGACTTGGACGGTCGGTTCTGCCCTTTTTGCGACATGGACGGTCGGTTCTGCCCTTTTTGCGACTTGGACGGTCGATACTGCCCTTTTTGCGACTTGGACGGTTGATGCTGCCCTTTTTGCGACTTGGACGGTCGGTGCTGCCCTTTTTACGACTTGGACGATCGATACTTGATTTGACTTGCTCTGCTTCTTGCAGTGTCAGGGGTAGACTTGACTTGCTCCGCTTCTTGCTGTGTCGAGATTGGATTCTGACTTGCTTCGCTTTTTGCGGTGTCGGAGTGAAAGTTGACTTGTTGATTTTGATTTAGGTTGACATCAGCATCGCTATACTGGAATATGGCACTAGGAGCGAATCATCATCTGTCATTTAGAGGATTTTGGGATTTTGGTTTTTGTTTGGCATCTGCATTGCTGCACTGGAATAATGCCAAGAGCAACTCATCATTTGCTCCGGGAGGATTTGGGATTTTTGGTTTTTGTTTGGCATCTGCATTGCTGCACTGGAATAATGCCAGGAGCAACTCATCATTTGCTCCGGGAGGATTTGGGATTTTTTTTTTGGGACTTTGAATGTGGTCTCACCGGTAGGACTTGGGAGAGGTTGGGATTGTTTTACGCCCGTGGATTGTATACGGTTTTACAGGATGTATGATCCAGACCGTAGGGCCGGAAAAAATTTCGGGACTTTGTCGGCGTCTGCATCGCTGCACTGGAATATGGTACCAGGAGCGACTCATCATTCGCCGTTGGGGTATGGGATTTGGAATTCAGTTGGCGTCTGCATCGCTGCACTGGAATATGGTACCAGGAGTGACTCATCATTCGCTGTTTGGGGACTTGGAATTTGGATCTTGTTTGGCATCAGCATTGCTGCACTAGAATAATGCCAGGAGCAACTCATCATTTGCCTTGGGAGGACTTAGGATTTGGGTTTTTGGTCGGCATCAGCACCGCTAACACTGAAGCGAAATGCCAGGAGCGACTCATCATTTGCCGTTGCCCGTTGGGGAACGATGGCTTAGGAGACAGGTTTGGGTCTCTATCACCTAAGGCTTTTCAATTTTATGGGCCGTGAGGGTCCCATAAAAGCATTTTCTCCCTACGAGTCGTAAGGATCCCGCAGGTGTATTTTCTCCTTAGGAATCGTGAGGATTCCTAAGTGTGTTGCTCCTTTGTGAGTCGTAAGGATCTCACGCAGGGGTTTTCTCCTCACAAGGTCGAGAGGACTTTGCGAGTGTATTCATCTCTTTTCACGAGCTTGCGCATTTTCGGGTTTTCACAAACTCGCCGGTAGTCCTGCTGTTTTTACTCACGGAGCCCTTTCGGGTTTTCATCCGTGCCCGTTTTGCTTGTGGACATACCTTTTTATTTTTCTTTTTCTTTCTTTCCTTTTTTTTTGCCGCTGGTGGGACTTTAAAAGTAGTCTCACCGGCAGGATTTGGGAGAAATAGGGGTCATTTACGCCCGTGGATTGTATACGGTTTTGTAGGATATATGATCCAGACCGTAGGGCTGATGTGCTCAATTCGCCTCCGACTTGGAGCATTCATGTGTAGTATTTCTTAAGATATCGGCCATTGATGGGTGGCATGGGCCTTTCTCCTTCGGCACTTATTAGTTGGTAGGATCCTCCGTCGAACACTTTCTCGATAAAGTATGGTCCTTCCCAGTTTGGCTCGAATTTTCCCTTGGCATGTCGATTGAGGATGATCGGTCTTTTGAGGACCAACACCAATTCATCTTTCTTGAAAGCGCGGAGACGGGTTATCTTGTCATAGGCCCGTGACATTTGGGCTCGGTATAGCTCCAGATTTTGCTGCACCGCGAGCCTCTTTTCTTCGAGGGCATCGAGCTCTTCAAGTCTAAGGAGCACGTTTTCCTCCTCCGTCAACTCGTGCTGAACGGCCATTCTTAAGCTTGGAACTTCGACTTCGAGGGGGAGGACCGCCTCCACTCCGAAGAGCAATGAGTATGGAGTGGACTGAGTTGGAGTACGGTGCGTGGTACGATATGCCCACAACGCCTCGTGAAGTTTGAGATTCCAGACTCTCTTGTTGGCTGAAGCATTTTTCCTCAGGAGCTTGCATAAAGTCTTATTGAAGGCTTCTGCTAGCCCATTGGCTCTTGGATTATAGATGGAGGAATATCTCCAGTCTATCTTGTGCTGAGTAGCGAACCTTGAGACATTGAAGCTCTTGAAAGAAGGCCCGTTGTCAGAAATGATTCTTCTTGGTGTACCGAAGCGGTATAGAATATTATGCTGGAAGAATGTCAGAATATCTTTTGTCTTGACTTCTTTTAGCGGGACAGCTTCAGCCCATCTGGAGAAGTAGTCTGTCGCGGCCAGTATGAACCGGTGGCCTTTGGATGACGGAGGATCAATTGGGCCAACAATGTCGGTGCCCCAGACTTCGAAGGGCCACGACGCCACCGTAGGATGCAACGGATTGGGATGCTTATGAATGAAATCACCATGGATTTGGCAGATCTGACATTTCTTTGCATGCTCTCCGCAGTCCCGTATCATGGTGGGCCAGTAATACCCAAGCCGTTTGATTTGAAGTCGCATCTTGGGGCCAAATTGGTGAGCACCGCAAACGCCCGAATGAACATCTTTCATGACCTTTTGGGCTTCGGCCAATGACAGACACCTGAGCCAGAGTTGGTCATATGACCTGCGGTATAACGTGTCATTTACAAACACGTATCGGAGAGCTCTTTTCTTCAGCTGAATCCTCGCAGATTTTTCTTCGGGCAGCTTGCCGTATCGGAGGTACTCTATGAAGGGTTCTCTCCAATCGGGCTCGTCTTGGATGATCGAAGCTTCTTCGGCAGGACTGCTCTTCTGTTCCGCGCTTTCCTCTTCTCGTAGAGAGACTGGGGGTAGAATTTGTCGGCTCCTGACCGTGATCAGAATTTCGTCCATGTCAGGATCAGCCAGCTCCTTGGCTAGGCGAGCGAGTATGTCAGCCTTTCCGTTCAACGCTCTAGGGACTCTTGTTAGTTCAATGTGAGTGAACCGTTTCATGAGTTCCACCACTCGGCCTCTGTACCGAGCTAATTCGGGTTTGCATATCTTATAATCGCCGCTTACTTGGTTGACGACAAGCTGGGAGTCACCGTAAACCCGTAGCCGAAGGATTTCCATTTCTATGGCGAGCTCCAAACCAACTATCAGAGCTTCATACTCAGCCTCATTGTTTGTGCGAGGCTCGGTGAGAGCAAAAGAACGCCGTAGGGTTCCCATTAATGGCATGATGAATACCAATCCTATCCCTGCTTTTATCTCCGGGACACTTGATTTACTGGAGGTCCTTATCGATGAGGCCCCATCGAAGTAAAGCTCCCAACATGGCTCGTCATTCTCTAGGTGTAGCTTGTTCGTCGGGTAACTCGCAATTGAGTGGTGACCCTTCTAGTATGGGATGAGCGGCGAGAAAGTCTGCAAGAGCTTGCCCTTTTACTGCTTTCTGAGGAGTATAAACTATGTCAAACTCAAGTAGCATGACAGCCCATCTTGCCATTCTGCCGGCTAGGCTTGCTCTGGTCATCAAGTGTTTGAGCGGGTCGACCTTGGAGATCAGCATAACCCGATGAGCAAGCAGATAGTGCCTCAGCTTCTTCACAGCAAATATCAGAGCCAGGCATTGCTTTTCGATTGGGGAATAGTTGTGTTCCGCCCCGACTAGAGTTCGACTAAGGTAGTAAAGGGCATGTTCCTTTCCCTCCTCGTTATTCTGGGCAAGGAGTGCACCGAGTAACTCATCTAGCGCGGCAGTGTAGAGAATCAGCGGTTTATTTGGAATGGGAGCGGCCAGCACTGGAGGGTGCAACAAGTATTGTTTGATGCTTTCGAACGCTGCTTGACATTCGGCATCCCAGATAAAAGGAGCTCCTTTCTTCATGAGCTTTGAGAAGGGCCTACATCTTCCCGATAAATTTGAGATAAACCTCCGTATATATGCGAGCTTGCCTTGAAAAGATCTTAGCTGCGTCAGACTCTTCGGAGGGGGCATCTCCATGATGGCCTTTATCTTTGATGGGTCAACTTCGATCCCTCGATGTCGGACTATGAAGCCCAGGAATCTTCCCGACGACACGCCAAAAGCGCATTTCAGAGGATTCATCTTTAGGTCATATTCCCTCAGTCTGGTGAGAACGGTCCTAAGATCTTGGATATGATCGGCCTTGGCTTTAGTCTTGACGACCAGATCATCAACATAGCATTCGACGACTTTATGAATTAGGTCATCGAAGATATTGGTCATTGCCCTTTGATATGTAGCACCTGCGTTCTTCAGTCCGAACGGCATCACCTTGTAGCAATATATTCCGATCGGGGTTCGAAATGCTGTGTGTTTCTCATCCTCAGGTGACATTTTGATCTGATTATATCCAGATGAGCCATCCATAAAGGTGAACAGCTCGTAATTTGAGGTGTCATCGACCATCATTTCCATGACCGGTAGCGGGAAGTCGTCCTTTGGACATGCCTTGTTGAGGTCCCTGAAATCGACACAAACTCGCATCTGCCCATTTTTCTTCTTCACTGGGACTATGCATGCGATCCAGTCCGCATATTTCTCTTCCCTGATGAAGCCGGCGTCGATGAGCTTCTTGGTTTCCTCGATGAATTTTTCTTCTAGTTCCCTTCTCATTCTTCGAGGGGCTTGTTTGACTGGCTTAGCATCAGGAGATATAGCCAGCTTATGCACAGCCACTTCAGGGGAAAGGCCTGGCATTTCTTTGTATGTCCACATGAAGCAGTCGACGAACTCATGCAGCAGGGCAATTATCTGCGCTTTCATTTCCTCTGACAAGAGCGAGCTGATGTAGGTCGGCCTTGGATTATCGGGCGTTCCTAGGTCGATCTTGGTTAGCTCGTCAAAGATTGCTTGTCCACCATCTTCGAGCTCTTGAGAAGCTTCTTCTGGCTCGGCTATCTCGTCATCATCATTTGATCTTTCGCTGGCCTCACCAACATGGATCATGTAGCACGCTTTGGAATCAGGTTGAATGTAACCTATGCCCCGTCTATCTGGAATTCGTCCATCGATGAGTGCTCAGACCTGGGGCGGATACCATAGCCCTTCGTAAAACCTTGCTTCGGACTCCGTTTGATATAACCGGCATCCGCACTTCTTAAAGTATTCCCGCATCTCGGACGCATAGTATCTGGGATTGAGGATGGCTCTTATGCCTCTCTCATATGGAAGGCACGCGACAGACACATCGTCCGGGTGCGCAACGGGGTTTGACCCATAAAACAGGATGCCCTTCTGTCCACTATTCCTTCCGGGAACGTAGAAAGTCTTCAGCTGGTCCACGGTGGAGACTGATAACGCATCGAGCTCTTTGCACATCTGCTCTGGTACCCTTGTGACGGCTAGGGACCCTTCTGCAACTTCGAAGGTTTCTCGTAGTTTCGCTTGTTGCATAGGGGTCCAATCTGCATCGCTGTTGCACGGCAGGTCCTCTTCCTCCGACTCTTCAGTGTCGCTGCCAAGATGAGGGCAGACTTTGCTGCTAGATGGGCCTTCAGTAACAGATTCGTCTGTATCGCTGCCGAAACGAGGACGAGTTTTACGAAAGGACGGGCTTCCAGCGTCGGACTCGTCAGTGTCGCTACCGAAATGCGGGCGCACTTGGGCGTTTTTGCTCTTGAAAGTGACAGCCGGCGCAGATTTGCTTTTGAGTCTTGGGGCCGGTCTATCCTCAGTCAGTTGTGGCTTAGCATTTTGGTGGTTCATAAAGTACCGAGAATCTTCATAGCGGACTTCATGCACACCGAACGGCTGGATATCTCCGTCAATGCGTCTTTCTTCGCCACTTTTAGTATACTTCATGCATTGATGGAGAGTTGACGGAATGATGCCATAATCGTGGAGCCACGGCCGCCCCAAGAGAATCTTATAAGACATGTCGGCGTCGATCACGTATATCTTAGCTTCAGTTTGCAGATCCCCGAATTTGATTGGCAGAACTATGGACCCCAGAACTTGCTGGCAATTTTGGTTGAAGCCTTGAATGACAATCCTTTCCCTTGACAGGTGTCGGACGTCCATTGATAAACTCTTCAGCGTCCGCAAGTTCATGATGTTCACTGAAGACCCCGGATCAATCAATATGCGATTAATCCGATCTCCGTCGCTGTACCCGGTCACGTAAAGCGGCCGATTATGCTCAGCCGTTCCCAGTAGCAAGTCTTCATCCTTAAATGTGACTGCGGTGGCATGCAAAGCGTGCTGGGCTTCTTTCATATTAATTTCCGCAAAGTGAGCTTGATACCACTCGGGGTTTTGTAGAGCGTGAATGAGAACATCTCTAAGCTCCTTAGATAGGACCAAGGCGTCGTAGATGCTCAGGAGAGACGGAAGCTTCCGGAGATGTGCCAAGACATTATAGTCCACCGAGGAAGGACTTATGTTTTCATCGGCCGGTTCTCTGCCATCTTCTTCATTAGCGACTTGTTTTTCCTTCCCTTTTGGGGCGTTGCCCTGATTTGGCGGTAGAGCCCTGCCGCTTCTGAGCTGGATTTGATTGGCCTTTGTAGTGAGCTCCTCGTCCTCTTCGGGAAAACAGAGCTCATCCTCGGAGTCGCTGCCAAGATGGATGGCGTAGCAGGTCACTACTGGGATCTCTTCATTGGAGTCTTCTTCTAACTCATCCAGAATTTCAGCCGCTTGTACAGGGAAGAACTCCTTCAATTGAATCAATGTTCTTTCCCTTTGTTCATATTCTTCGAGGGAATCGATATATTTTTGAATGGTCGATCTCCCTGCAGACTCTTTTTAGCGCCGAGCTGCACTTTTCTTCTTCTTGAGCTTCTTGGATTTTGAGCCTGATGGAGCCGTATTGGCAGCTGGACTGGTAGGCTTTTTCTGCCCTTCCCATTCCGTCCTGGGTTCCTTCCGAAGTAGCTTTATCATCTTCTTCATCTTATTAGATATGTGCGTACTCCACAGAGGCCGCGATGAGTCCGTTTCATTTCTCAGGGCAGCGGGTTCGGCTATCTGCGCCCAGAAGGCTTCAATTTCTGTCTGTATAAAGTTGGTGGTTGCAACTTGATTGTTCACCAACACACTTTTGGACAGTTCGATCTCTCCAGCCTTGTACTGCTTCTCGGCCCAATCTTTGAAGATATAGCAATCCTCGATCGCATGGCTCACTACTCGGTGGTACGGGCAATACAGAGGATTGTCGGTCATTTTTGCTTCTTGGGGTCTTTTCGACTCCGGCAATTGGAGGCCGTTGTTCAAGGCATCTTTAAATATCTTGCGGACTTTGTCCCTTCTGAAAGAGTAAACCTTGTTCTTTTTCTCCTCTAGGGAAGGCCCATCTCCTCCCAACAATGGCTTTCGAGACCGTTAGTTTTGGATTCGGCCGCCCTTCGCTTTTCTTCATTGTCGGACGCATTGAAGACATTGGTACTGCTGGAACTCCCGCTCCTACGGCTGTCGTCCCGCTTGCTTTTCCAAGTTTTGTCTCTCTGAGAGTCCGGCGGGGACTCTTGCTTTGAGCGTTCTAGCATTTGGACTTTCTTGGTTAGCTCTTGAAACGTCTTGAGGCCTGCTGTACACAAGAATGGGACCATCCAATTGCTGAGGTTCCCAATGAGAAGGCTGACGGACTGGTCCTGCTCCAGCGGCGGTTCGCACTTGACCGTGAGATTACGCCATCGGGCAATAAAGTCGGTGTTGCTTTCATTCTTCCCCGGCTTGGTCCTCACAAGGTCGGCAATGGAGATTTTATCACTGACGCTCATGAACCTTTGCCGGAACAGAGACTCCATTTAGGCAAAGGTAATGATGGACCCGTCTGGTATGCTCGCGTACCAGTCGAAAGCGACACCGGTCAGGCTGTTGACAAACTGACGAAGAAGGAGCGCGTCATTGCCCCCTGTATTTCCGCACGATGCTTTGAAGTGGGCAACGTGCTGATTTGCATTCCCCGTTCCATCAAATCTTCCGAACTTAGGAATGACGTAGCCGCTTGGGAACTCAATCATATCGTACTGCGCGGGGTATGGCCGCCCACTACTGCCAATTTCTTTCTGAGCTTCAGCTTCGGCCACCAATGTTTTAACCTTGCTGGTGACCAAATCCATTATCCGATCCTGTGTTAGCGGGATAGTGCTATTTGGGGCCAAGGCGTCCCCAGAAGCAGAGTGTGGCCGGCTTTCATGTGGCTCGACCAGTCTTGGACCCGAAGGAACAGGCATTGGCTGCCTCGGATTGTCATCACCCGGCTGATTAGTAGCGGCTTGTGCTTGATTGGGAGGCGCTCGAGCAATTTGAGCCGTAAGCTGCATCACAACATTTGTTAGGTCGTCAATTTTCGAATAGAGCTTGGCCATCTCTTTATCCTTGCTCCTGAGCTGTTTTCGAAACTCTTGAAGCAGCTCTTGCTCTGCGCTCCTGGGGCGAAAAGTCGGCTCTTCCTCGCTGTCTGAGCTTGACTCTGCATGGACCGAGGGGTCTTTCTGCCTATCATCCTCATCGAGAGGGTTTTCTTCATCCAGCGGGGGCGGCTGTTCTTGGACAGCGGCAACCACATTCAGGCTAGATTGAGCTTGGGATGTGGTGGCCCCATCCTCGCTTTTGCTGCGAAGGTTGTCGCTGGGGCGCCCACCCGCCATATAGACCGTATGGATGATATATCCGGCCGTCTTTCTATCATTGGTGGAGGCTAATTTCACGGATCGCTGTCTTGACCCCCTTGTTTCGGTAGCTGGTAGTCGATCGAAGGCGGCTGGCCTAACCAGGTTCTTGAATGGTGCTGGCGCTTCTTTTCTGGGTTTGCCCCGCTGCTTTCGTGCTGCACAGAGTGCTTGATAGACTCTTGAAGAGACAGTGTCATACTTTTTCTGTTGGAGCCAGGACACGTCTCTTTGTGGCACTGTTCGGACCGCTGTCTTCTTGATTCTGGCGGTCATGGCGTTTTTCTGAACCCACTTCAGAGGGTCGAAGGAATTGCTGATTCTTACGTCCGACTCCGCCGTCGTCGCGGGACAACCCTGCACTTGGAACTTCACACGATTCCATTTGGCCGAAGCTTTGGCCTTCTTGTTGGCTCGATACCTGAGCCGCTTCTGCCTTAACTTTTCCGTTCTAAGCACCTGGCAGACTTTGGCTCTTTGGGAAGATGCCGCGGACCGGTCGATGGAGGGCCTTGGAAATACGCTCGATTGTGCATTTGTTGGAGTCATCGCCTGAGCTCGTCCGCAACATTTGACTTTGCCCTTTGTACCGAAGTTCTTGCACCCCGTTGGAGCACCAGAGAATCGTTCAGATACCGTCTTAAGTTTCGGTTGTGGTGTCTTAGCGATCACGACATTCGGCCTCTTACCCCTTGAGACCGGCTTGGCCATCTGTTCCGCCGGGATCTCCACCAGATGAGCGCTTCCGGCAGGGTAGATGATGACGGAGCCAAACTGGCGGGGCGGTTCCTCCCACTGTCGACTGAGGCTCGCGGGGAGAACCACACGAGCATTGATCTTGACCACGTACGGAATCGGAGTCACGTTGGAAGTTGAATTCGTCTGGGGAGACATTGTCGTCGAAGGTTGATTGCTGCATGGAAAAAAGAACATCATTTCAGTATAGGCAATCGATATGTATATTGATTGAGTTCGCATGAACGTTTAACCCGAAATATAGGAGGAGAGATTGGTCCCACCGGGCGCGCCAGAATCTGTAGGGTGTTTTTCGTCACCCCATTGAGATGGGAATACGCGCATGCTTGTCAGGCATACTACAGATTCCTCCTGCCTAGGATAGGCTGGGGTTTAATGATTGTGGGGATCCGAATCTCCGGCAGCCGCGGACTAAGCTGCCGTTAATTACCCCCGGCCTTTGGGGCAAGGGAACCTCCGATTGACGGGTTAAACTGGTCATGTGAACTCGATGTGCAGTGTACGTGTGTTTTGTTTTAGGGGGGTTTAAATATATCGGGAGCCACGCAGAGTTTTTACGGGGGTTCCGCTACTCGGATAGCGGGCTGGGGGTCAAGGGGGCTAGCAGCCCCCTTGCGGGGTGCGGGGCAGCGTCCCGTTAGAAATTTTTTTTCTAACAGGGACAGTGTCGTGGAGTATGCGTGTATGTAAATATGTATACATATGTACAGATATACATGTATATATATAAAAAGGGGAAAAGACATCCAAAGGATGCGTGGGGACAGCACCTTGGGCGCTGTGCGCCTAGGTGCTGTGCGCTCAGACGCTAGAGTGCCACGTGTCGGTACGTGGGCGCTCTGCGCTTGAGCGCTGGGCGCTGGAGCGCAAGCACGCCACGTGTCGGCACGGGGGCGACTTGCGCTCGAGCGCTTGCGCTGGAGCGCAAGCGCGCCACGTGTCGGCACGGGGGCGACTTGCGCTCGAGTGAGCGCAAGCGCGCCACGTGTCGGAACGGGGGCGACTTGTGCTCGAGCGCTTGCGCTTGAGCGCAGGCGCGCCACGTGTCGGCACGCGGGCGCTCTGCGCTTGAGCGCCGGCGAGAAAAAGAGGCTTTTAGCCTAAAAAAATTTCTCAGAAGAGAAATCGGAGAGGAGTTGGACTCCTGAGTGTGTGTGTTTTTTTTTTTGGGTTTAGTGAACGATGTTCTTCTTCCTCCTCCTCTGTTAGCTGGATCTTGAAGATCAAGAGATATGGGATTTCTAAAAATCTCTTCTTTTTGAGATCTAATGGAAGATCTGAGTTCCCCTTTATGGGTTTTGTGGTGAAAAACTAATTTGTTTTATAAAAAGAAGAGTAAAACTCTTGGTTTAATTCAAGAGAAAAAGGAAGGTTTTGGAACCTTGAAGAAGGAGAAAAGATCTCAGATCTGAAGAAAATTTTGAGAGAGAGAAAAAGTTGTTAGATTTTTGCATTATCTTTGCCTTTATAGGCTATACACTTTACACATAGCCCCTTGGACTTCACAAAATGGCATTTTGCCTATCCCATGGCTCATGTGCCATTTCTTTTTGCACATAAGCCATGGGCTTCACAAAAATTTGGCTTTATGCCTATTTTTCTTACATTTATCTATAAAATAAAATAAAAGAAATACAACAAAATTATTTATTACAAAATTTTTATCTTGGCATGGGGGGAGGCCGGCCGCTTCATGTTCGGGCTCGACCCGGGCATGGGCCCACTGGATCTGGGCTTGGGCCCACTTGGCTTGGGGTTGACTTTGATTTTGACTTGGTCAACCGGGGTGTAAATTTTTACCCCAATAGTTATGCCGCCTGGCCCTTATGCTTTGCGAGCTTCAGAACGCTTGGCCCAATTGAGCCTTGTCTCTCTGTCGTCTTTGATCGAGGAGCTTCATGCTGGTAGTGCAACCACAGCTGAAGCATTTGCTGCCGAGGCTAACGGTTCTCTTCCTTTTCTTGCCACCTACCATAGCGAAGAGATGGTGCGAGTCTGGGTGGAGTTCTGTCGGCAGGTGGAGGCTTGCTTGCACGCACTTGAATGTTCCCGTCTTTCCTCGGAGGTCGTGGCTGCAAAGGTGGACTTGCGGGGGCTGATAGCGCGGTGCGCGGCAAACATGACATCGTGCGAGAGGAGGCTTAGTCGCAAATTCTCGGAGAGAGAGCTGGCTTCTAAAGCTCTGAGCGAGCTTCAGGCGAGTCTTACTGCCAAGGCCAACAAAGCGTATGAACTCTGGCGGGTGCTTCAAGAGTCTATCAGGGAGGTGGTGACTCTTGATAAAGCTGCTACGTTCACTCGTGAGAGGGTCGAGGCTTATAAGGCCACCGAGAAAGAGCTCGAAGGCCGGCTCGCTTCGTATCAAGCCCAGCAGGCTCAGGCGGAGGCCCGTCTTCTGGCGATCTTAAATCATGAGGCCGTGGCCCAACAAAAGCAGGATGAGCTGACCAAGCTGCTAAATCGCCCGCCGGCTTGAAATATTTGTATCTTTCCCTGCCTTCCTGTATATACTCATAGATGAGAGTATTTTCTTTTGTTTTTTCATGAATTGTACTTTGTATCCATTTTGGTTTATGAATAAAAGATACATTTTTCTTCTCAATGATGCGTCTCCTTTTTGTTGAATGTGTTTTGCGGACAAATTATCTTGATCTCCTTGCAGGGCAGCGATAGCTTAGGATTCAGGGTTAATATCTGCTTCCTAAGACTTTTGCACTTTATGAGCCATGAGGGTCTCATAAAGAGTTTTTTCTCCCCATGGGTCGAGAGGACCCCATAGGTGTAAGTTCTTCTTAAGAATTGTGAGGATTCTTAAGCGGGTTGTCCCTTGAGAGTCGTAAGGATCTCACAAGAGAGTTTTTCTTCCTTACAGGTTGTGAGGACCTGCAAGTGCTGGATGTGGTCACCCTTATTCGTGTTTCACGGAGTCAGGGGTTTCTCGAGGCATCGTAGTTTAAAGACGTCGCGGTCAAGATTAAGGACCTCATAGTCCGTGGATTTAAGGACTCCACAGTCCGATGTTAGTTTTAAGACATTACGGTCAAGGTTAAGGACCTCATAGTCCGCGGATTTAAGGACTCCACAGTCCGATATTAGTTTTAAGACATCACGGTCAAGGTTAAGGACCTCATAGTCCATGGATTTAGGGACTCCACAGTCCGATGTTAGTTTTAAGACATCACGGTCAAGGTTAAGGACCTCATAGTCCGTGGATTTAGGGACTCCACAGTCCGATGTTAGTTTTAAGACATCACGGTCAAGGTTAAGGACCTCATAGTCCGTGGATTTAGGGACTCCACAGTCCGATGTTAGTTTTAAGACATCACGGTCAAGGTTAAGGACCTCATAGTCCGTGAATTTAAGGACTCCACAGTCCGATGTTTGGTCGCAGAGACCTGTCACCTCTTTGAAGACGTTGAGGAATTACAACGCCAGGTATCAAAGGAGTGAAGAGATATACCCTTAAACCAAGGCAGAATCCGTAGGGAATCGGGGTGGTTGATTGTTAGTTTTAAGACATTACGGTCGAGGTTAAGGACATCATAGTCCGTGGATTTTAGGGACTCCACAGTCTGGTGTTTGCTCTGGATGCTTCACACGGGTTCACTGCCGTGCTTGGCGAGGACTAGGCTTCGCTCTGGGCTTTTTCCGCGGGGTCAAAGAGTGACGTTATTCGCGTTCCACGTAACCAGGAATTTTGCACTAGATGCTTCACACGGGTTCACTGCCATGCTCGGCGAGGACTAGGGTCCGCTCTGGATGCTTCACACGGGTTCATTACCGTGCTCTGCGGGGACCAGGATCCGCTCTGGACGTTTTCCACGGGGTCAAAGAGTGACGTTATCCGCGTTCCACGTAACCAGGAATTATGCACTAGATGCTTCACACGGGTTCACTGCCGTGCTCGGCGAGGTCTAGGCTCCACTCTGGATGCTTCACACGGGTTCACTGCCGTGCTCTGCGAGAACCAGGATCCGCTCTGGACGTTTTCCACGGGGTCAAAGAGTGACGTTATCCGCGTTCCACGTAACCAGGAATTTTGCACTAGATGCTTCACACGGGTTCACTGCCGTGCTCGGCGAGGACTAGGCTCCGCTCTGGATGCTTCACACGGGTTCACTGCCGTGCTCTGCGAGGACCAGGATCCGCTCTGGACGTTTTCCACGGGGTGAAAGAGTGACGTTATCCGCGTTCCACGTAACCAGGAATTTTGCACTAGATGCTTCACACGGGTTCACTGCCGTGCTCGGCGAGGACTAGGCTCCGCTCTGGATGCTTCACACGGGTTCACTGCCATGCTCTGCGAGGACCAGGATCCGCTCTGGACGTTTTCCACGGGGTCAAAGAGTGACGTTATCCGCGTTCCACGTAACCAGGAATTTTGCTGATTGTATCCGCATTTCACGGAATGGAGGTTTGACTGTTGGTGATATGTATATCGCCGAGCCATGAAACTGGGAGTTACCGCTGTTCCGTTTAGCTTAGAGTTGTGTCCGTTGTTACGAGACGAGTGTTGAAACGATCTCCAGGTCTCCTTTGGCCCGTCGAGGTTTGGCTTCTTCTTTTGATGAAACCTGGGGGAGAAGTATGATCCCTTTTTTGTTTACGCCCTTGGATTGTGTACAGGGTGTGATGGAACATCACCTGTAGGGCATAAATTAAAACTTTTTTTTATTTTATTTCTCTTTCCGCGATGCTCTATCATTTCAGCTTTTATATCGCGAAGGTCGCGATTGCCCCATCATTTCGGCTATTTTTCATGCATACATTTTTACTTGCTGCTTTTTATTGCAAGTTGCCCCATCATTTCGGCTATTTCGTAGGCATGTGTGGCTTGCTAGTCTTTTTGCTGCAAGCTTGGGTTTTAGACGCCTCTTTCGGCATCAGCATCGCTACAACTAGGGTGTTGCCAGGAGCGAATCATCATTTGCCTCTGTCGATGTTGAACAAAAGTGGCTTAGTAAACAGGGTTAAGGGTCCTGTCGACCAAGGCTTTTGACTTCATGAGCCGTAAGGGTCTCACAAAGGTATTTCTCCCTACAAGTCGTGAGGATCTTGTAGGTGTGTTTTCTTCTTGGGAATCGTGAGGATTCCTAAGTGCATGTCCTCTTGCAAGTCGTAAGAATCTTACAAAAGGGTCTTCTCCTCATAAGTCGAGAGGACTTACAAGGGTTGCTCACCATATGGACATATCCCTAGTCACGGGTGGGACTTTGCTGGGGAAATGTTTATTCGCGCCCGTGGATTGTATACAAGGGTCAGTATTGAGCCACTTGTAGGGCAATATCGAAGGTTGTGGGGGATTTGCTTAAGAACAGGTTTAGGTTTCTGTAACTTAAGACTTTCAAATCTCATGAGCTTTGAGGGTCCCATAAGAGAATTCTCCTTACAAGTCGTGGGGATCTTGCAAGTGTATTTTCTCCTTAGGAATTGTGAGAATTCCTAAGTGTGTTGCTCCCTTGTGAGTCGTAAGGATCTCACGCGGGTGGTTTCTCCTTGCAAGGTCGTGAGGATCCCGCAAGTGTCCTTTAACGAGGTTGCGCCCTTTCGGGTTTTCACAAACACTCGCCGGTAGCCCTACTGTTTTTACTCACGGAGCCCTTTCGGGTTTTCATCCGTGCCCTTTTTGCTTATGGACATACCGTTTTTTTTTATTCTTTTTATTTTATTCTTCTTATTTTTTTTTACGAGGTCGCGCCCTTTCGGGTTTTCACGAACACTCGCCGGTAGCCCTGCTGTTTTTACTCACGGAGCCCTTTCGGGTTTTCATCCGTGCCCTTTTTGCTGATGGACATACCGTTTTTATTTATTATATTTATTTCTTTTTTTTATCCCGTCAGCCTAAGGATGCTGCGGTAGTAATTTAGGGACGTTTCGGTCCGTCGTTAGTTTAAGGACGTTTCGGTCCGTTCAGGGGAAGGCCGGCTACTGCTTATAAAGTCTGAGTTTAGGAAGATAGCGAGCGGACATAGTCGTCGCCATCTATCATTGACCTAGGCTGTGGCTCATTAAGCGTAGTATTTCTTTAGGAAGCGGCCATTTATTGGCCTGAAAGGCCTTTCACCGTGCATGTCCATGAGTAGATAGGCTCCACCCTGGTAAACCATGTCTATGATGTACGGGCCTTCATAGTTTGGCTCAAATTTTCCCCGCTTGGCACGATTAGGGATCATAGGTCTCTTGACCACTAGTACGAGTTTGCCTTGGCGAAATGTCCTCGGCCTGGTCAATCTTTCGTACGAGCGCGTCATCTTTGCTTTGTAGGCCTCCAGATTTTGTTGTGCTATAAGCCGGGTTTCATCGAGGGCATCAAGCTCCTCAAGCCGAAGGTGAGCATTTTCTTCGTCCGTCAGCTCGTAGTGGACTGCCACTCGTAGAGAGGGTAACTCTATCTCGAGGGGGAGTACCGCTTCCGTACCGAATACCAGTGCGTGTGGCGTCGTGTTCGTGGCCGTCTTGAACATAGTTCGATATGCCCAAAGAGCCTCTTGCAGTCTCTCGTGCCAGTCTTTCTTATTTCGGGACACCGTCTTTTTTATGATCTTTGTCAAGCTCTTATTGAAGGCCTCGGCCAGACCGTTAGCTCGTGGATTATAAACTGAGGAGTATCTCCAGTCTATATTATGCTGTTGCGCGAAACGGCTAATCTTATGGTTTCTGTAGGCTGGTCCGTTATCGGAGATAATCCGCCGTGGAGTTCCGAACCGATAAATAACGTGCGTTTTGAAAAAGTGGAGGATATTCTCCGTCCTCACTTCCCTTAGCGGTACTGCTTCCGCCCATTTGGAGAAGTAATCAGTCATCGCCAGGATGAAACGATGTCCCCGGGATGATGCTGGTTCGATGGGGCCGACTATGTCAGTCCCCCACATTTCGAATGGCCAGCTAGCCACCGTCGGATGTAGTGGATTCGGATGCTGGTGGATGAAATCCCCGTGGATTTGGCATGAGTGACACTGCTTCGCATATTCGAGGCAGTCCTGAATCATCGTGGGCCAGTAGTAGTCTATCCGTTTGATCTTCAACTTCATCTTTGGGCCCGCTTGGTGAGAACCGCAGAGTCCGTCGTGAACTTCCTGGACGACTCTTTTCGCTTCGTCAGGTCCTAAGCATCTCAGCCACAGAGAATCAAACGACCTCTTGTACAGAGTATCATTGACGAAAGCGAAAGATAGAGCTCGTTTCATGAGCTGATGTCTTGAGGACGCTTCTTCAGGCATTCGGTGGGACTTAAAGTAGTCTATGAAGACTTCCATCCAGTCCTCGGCCTCCTCACGGTCTTTTATTTGTAGGGTCGTCTGCTCAGTCGCTCCCTTTTCTTCTTATGATTCCGGGGATATTTCTGCTGGGGCGAGCACTCGACGGCTTTGTACCATGATTTTAACGTCATCAAGGTTCTCGTCAGCCAATTCTTTAGCGAGCTTAGCTAACACGTCCGCTTTACTATTTTCCGCGCATGGTATGCTTTCCAAAGTATAGGAGGGAATTTGGGTCAACAGTTGTTGCACCTTTTCGCCGTACTTCACCAACTCCGGTTTGCACGTTTGGTAGTCACCATTTACTTGACTGACGACCAGTTGAGAATCCCCGTATATAAGAAGGTATTTAATTCCCATGTCAATGGCGATCTTGAGGCCCACTATCAAAGCTTCGTATTCGGCTTCATTGTTCATCCTTGATTCCGTTAAGGAGAAAGCAAAGCGCATTATCCCTCCTTGCGGGGTCACGAAGATAAGGCCTACTCCCGACTTGACTATAGGGGTACTTTGTTTGCGCTTTTTCATGGAAGATGCTCCATCGAAATAAAGTTTCCATTGGGTATCATCACCGTCGACCGCGTCAAATGCATGTTCGTCCGGCAAATCGCAACTTAGAGGAGAGCCGACAGGTATCGGGTGCTCAGCGAGGAAGTCGGCGATGGCCTGGCCTTTCACTGCCTTGAGAAGTTGATATGTTATTGAGAACTCTATCAAGAGCAGGGCCCATTTAGCGAGTCGACATGTCAGTATGGCCTTTGACATTAAATACTTAAGAGGGTCCACCTTCGAAATGAGACGGACCTCATGCGCCAACGCATAGTGCCTGAGCTTTGTTATCGCGAAGATCAATGCCAGGCAGTGTTTTTCAATGGGGGAGTAGTTGCTTTCCGCCCCAGCAGAACTCGACTTAAGTAATAGAGTGCTCTTTCTTTCCCTTGATCGTTCTCTTGTGCCCATAATGCGCCTAAAGAACCTTCGAGGGCGGTTGTACAAAGAATGAAAGGCTTTCCTTTGACCGGCGCAGCCAACACTGGAGGGTTCTGCAGGTACTGCTTGATCTCGTCCAGTGCGCCTTGGCATTTGTGATCCCAAACGAATGGAGTTCCCTTCTTCATCAGGTGGCTGTAAGGACGGCACTTGCCTGAAAGATTGGCGATAAACCGCCGGATGTATGCGAGCTTCCCTTGGAGAGACCGCAACTGTTTGAGGGTTCTTGGCGGAGGCATTCCCATGATCGCCTTGATCTTAAATGGATCTATTTCGATACCTCGGTGTCGGATGATGAATCCCAGGAATTTACCCGAGGAGACTCCGAACGCGCATTTGAGGGGATTCATCTTCAAATTATATTGCCGAAGGCGTTGAAATATAGTCTTCAGATGCTCTAAATGCTCTTCGTATGACATGCTCTTCACTACGAGGTCATCAATATAGCACTCGACGATTTCATGTATGAGATCATCGAAGATCTTTGTCATGGCCCTTTGATAGGTAGCACCGGTGTTCTTTAGACCAAAGGGCATAACCTTGTAGCAGAATATACCCAAAGGGGTCCGGAAAGCGGTGTGCTTCTGGTCTTCGGGATGCATCTTTATCTGATTGTACCCTGATGAACCGTCCATAAAGGGGAAAACCTCATGAGTGGACGTGTTATCTATCATTAGCTCGGTTACCGGTACTGGGAAATCGTCCTTCGGGCAGGCTTTATTGAGATCCCTGAAATCCACGCATATGCGTACCGTCCCATTTTTCTTCATTACCGGGACGATGTTGGAAATCCAGTCAGAATATTGGACTTCTTGGATAAATCCAGAATCGATCAGCTTCTTGACTTCGGCGTTGATGCTCATCTCAAGCTCGAGCTGCATCCTTCTCGGCGCCTGCTTGACTGGCTTGATATCCGGGGATATTGCTAATTTATGCACAGCAATCTCCGGATCTAATCCTGGCATCTCGGAATAGTTCCACGCGAAGCAATCTTTATGCTGTAGAAGCACGTCCTTTAACGCAGCTACCCTTTCTTCAGATAGCAGCTCGCTGACGAATGTCGGTCGCGGATCATCTGCCGATCCCAACTCAATCTTCTTGAGGTTATCTGCAGTGATATGTATGCCATCTTCCAGTTCTTTCGGAACCGGTGGAAATTCTGAGATTGCCTCATTGTCCTTGTTTTCGAAGCACCAAGGGAGCTCATCTATGTCCTCGGGCTCTTCTTTTAATATTGTAATCGTGTAACATGTGCGAATCCTCTTCCAAGATTGATGTGGATCTGGTTCTGCTTTTGCGGCTTTGGGTTCGTGCTTTTGTGGCGGCGTTACCCTCCAGCTGCTGGATAAAGCAAGTCTGCCTTGTTGGTACTGGTCTTCGACCCAGTTCTTGAAGGTGAAGCAGTCTTCGATAGGGTGTCCTATGGCTCGGTGATAAGAGCAATAGCCCGGATAAGAAACCTCGTTAACTTGCTCAGGGTGCTTAGACTCCGGAAGTGCGATCATTTGATGTTTTATAGCGAGCTCGAGTAACTTCTTCGTCTTGTCTCGAGGGAAGGAATACGCTCGACCCATCTTCTTCATGAGGGACAAATCCGGACCGCGCGATGCCCGATCACACGACTTTCTAATCCTGCGTCGTTGTTGTCGGCTCTTCTTTCCGCTTCTTGATTTATTTCTGCCTCTGCGTCGGGCCTTTTATACAACGGGTTGACAGGGAGGAGCATCTTTGTCTTTTGCAGCCTGTTGAAACAGACGTTGCGTCCTGGCCTTCTCGTAGATGGCCATCTCGCGGTTGTGGTCTTCCCGAGCCTTTTGACCTGCTTTCCTGATAATCTTGTCCACTTGTTCTTCAAATGACGGACTCGGCACTTCGATTGCGGGATCTAGTTTTGATGAAGGGTTGGCATTGCTGGACAGGGCGTTTTCCTCCTCATCGAAGTTATATATGGCGTAGCTGCCGTGAGCTCGCTCCCGTTTCTCGGATCTCACATATCCAAGCCCAAGCGTTTTCATTCTCCCGTTGGGCAATTTGTGCTGAGTCCCAGGGACATTCCAAATTCTGTTGTAGAACCGAGCTTGTCGAATAGTCTGTTTTAAGGATACTCCTTGGCGCTTCAATAGCCTCTTTAGTCCATTTGTGTAATATCGGGGCAAACGGATGGATTGGAGCCTGTCAAATGTAGCATCCGCGCCATGCCATATCTCTTTCTCCACTCTCGTTTCTGTGGATTGGTAGAATAGGATCACCTTTTCACCCTTTAACTTGGGAGGGACGTAAAACTTCTGCAGGTCCCGCACATTGTAAGCTTGAAGTGCGTCGAGATCTTTGTAGTATTTCCGCGGCACCATGGTGATTTGCAAACTCTGATCATCACTAGGGGATGCTTGTATTGACGGCCGACTGGAGAACACGGCATTAACTTCATCTTCCGAGTCACTTCCGAAGATCAACATGGGGGCGGACTTTCCCGGGTTGTTGCGTCGAGACGGCCCAGCATAAACTATCTCTTCTTCTTCTTCGGTATCGCTCCCGAAAACAGGGATGGTGGCGGCGACTTTGTCCTCTGGCTTGCGGCACCTCTCTGTATCCTCGAAATCTAGCAAAAATTACTTTGCATCTTCGTACTTGCGGACTTCGTTCACGGAGAATGGGTTCAGCTCACCTGTTACGGTATACTCGAAACCATCCTTAAAGTACTTCATACACTGATGCTGTGTAGAAGGGATGATGTTGTACTCATGTAACCAAGGACGACCGAGCAAGGCGTTGTAGCAGGTCTTGGCGTCAATGACGTGAAATTTGATGTCCGTGACGAGTAGTCCAAAGCGTAATGTTAATATTACGGATCCGAGAGTCCGTGACGACTGAGAGTCGAAACCGGAGATGGTAATTTTGTCACGAGCGAGGTGCTGTACGCTCATGCAGATTTCCTTCAACACCCGAACATTAAGAAGATTGACTGAGGATCCATTATCCACCAGAATCTTGCCTATCTTGATATCATGGCAGTATCCAGAGATATATAGGGGACGGTTGTGGTCGCACGTCCCGAGAAGGAGGTCTTCGTCACCGAAAGTGATGTCGGCCGTATGCACTTCTTCAAGTTCATTCTTCATCCTTTCTTCGGCGAGGAAGGCTTGGAATTGCTCGGGTTCTTGTAACGCCTTGATTAATGAATCTCGTGCTTCTTTTGATAATAGGAGGGCGTCGAGAATACTGAGCTGAGAAGGTAGCTTCCTTAGGTGCGCTAGGATGTTGTAGTCCACCTTACCCTTCCTGGGAGGGTCCTTGGTAGTCAGCTCTTTCATGACATGGTCATCTAAAGTGATATCCTCAGTGACCTTTTCCTTTCCCTTATCTTTTCTATTTGCGGGCCCGAGATTCTTTTCCGGGAGCGTACGATTGCGCAGCTGAATGTTTTCGCAGGCCTCTGGTTCTTCCTCTTTCCCTAAAACGGATTCTTTAAAGAGAGGGCCCAGAGCCATTTCTTCATCAGAGTCGCTCCCAAAGGTGAGAACTTGTGACCCTCCGGCGTTAACCATGTAACAGTTGTCAGTAGTTCTGTTGTGCCCGTCGGCAGTACTTCTTCGTTCCCGACAAGTCTTGCATTTCATGCGCTTAAAATGTTGCCGATGAGCAACATATCCCTGCCACCATATCCTAAAGGCGTCGCACTCTTCCGTAGGGTGTGAAATTTTCCGATAATATGCGCAATAATTAGGGTGCCTCTCCGCCCCATTGAGCGTGTTTTCTTCCGAGGGTGGTAGCTTCATTCCCATTGACATTGGCTTTGGCAAACCTTTTCCTCGTCTTGAATATCTTTTTGTCTGCCTCGGATGCCTTTCGATCTGGCGGGAGTACTTCAACTCTTTCGTTTAGTCGCCTGCGCTTGGCTCCTTCCGATGCAGCCATCTCACGCTCCTGATCGGCTTTACTCTTCAAACGAATCTCGTCTAGAAAGGCGTCGATCATTTCATCTGTTGGCCATACAAGTTCTGGCTCAGGTCGTGCCCCTAGTTTCTCAGTGCCAAGAGTTCTTTCATCTTCCGAGTGGGAAATCACATGACAACTCACCACATATCCCTCGGATTCATCCGATGAGCTCTCTTCATCATCTTCCTCCTGAAAGACGTGGTTGAGGAACTCTTGCAGCGTGACGGGAGTCCGCGCCTTTTGATTGTACTCCTCCAGTGCGTCAATCTGTTTCTGTAAATCCGTACGCTCGTCTCTAGGCTTCACGGGCTTTTTGGATTTCTTTTTCTTTTTCTTCGAAGATTTTGACGGTTGGGCGTGAGTATTTGGGCCATCACCACGAGTCTTCGTAGTTGGACGCGGCTTCAACATCCCTTCGATAATTTGAGGTTCAAGCGGGTCCTTCCATTCGACCGCCGGGCACGCATGAAGGTCCCTCAGCATTCTTTTGGTTTTAGTTGACAGCACGACCTCCCATGGAGCTTCTTCAATAAAGGAACAGGTTACCCCCGGTGTATCTGCTTTCTTAGGAGTATGCGCTGTGGCGGGTTCACCTTCCACTTTTCGGATAGTGCAAACTTCCCCTGGAGGTATTGATCTTCAATCCATCTTTTAAAAACGAAGCAATCCTCAATCGGATGGCTTACAGTTTGATGGTAGGGGCAATAGTTGGGGTTGTTCATCTCAATGGGTTGTGGCGGTTGTCTTGGGTTTGGCTGGTTTATAAGTCTGTTACGTACTGCCAACTCGAATAACCGTTTCGTCTTATCCCACGGGAACGAGTAGGGGCGCTTCATCTTCTCGTTATAATACCGGCGTCTTTTTTCCAGTTGATCCGCCAGCTTTGGGGCATTGGGTTGCTGCTGGGCATTCGCGATGAAGGTTGCCTTTCTTTTACCCTTGTCATTCCGAGGTTCTGGCTTCGGGGGAGGCGGTCTATGACCCATCTGGTCCGTCTGAGCCAACTTGTCGATTAGAGCCTGGAATGTGGTTGGCTTAAAGAACATCATAAACTGGGAGATAGTTGCATGAGGGTCTAGGGTTCCCACGAACATGCCCACCGCAGGCGCTTCCTCAATGCGTTGTTCGCATTTCGACCATAAATTTCGCCAGCGTATAGCATACTGGACCCACGTTTCGCCTGGTTTCACCCTGGCATTAATTAATGCCGTTATTGGAGTGCATTCGCTGGCGCTTGCGAATCGCTGAGTGAATAGCAACTCCATTTCAGCTAACGTCTTGATAGAATCGTTCGGGAGTTCCGAATACCATTCGAACGTTGTTTCTGATAAGCTGCCCACGAACTGGCGAAGCAACAGTTTATCATCACCGCCAGTGTTACCGCAAAGGGCCCTGAACTGGGCAACATGTTGGTGGGGATTGCCGGTCCCCTTATACACATGGAATTTTGGTATTGTATAACCCGGCGGATATTTGATTTGGTCGTACCAGCTTGGATACGGCCGCCCTGTTTTTACGACTTGACCAGCTGCCTCAGTCGCATGATGAACCCGGATTTGCTGGGCTATATAGTCGTCCAAGTCAGCCCTAGAGATTGTCTCCTCCTTGGCCGTTGAGAGAGCCGGTGGTGGATTTGACGTTTCTCCCCTGTCGTCTTCAAGGACGATCGGGGGATCCTCAGCGGGTGGGTCTTGTTGGATCATCATTCCCACCATATCCTGGAATAAGTGGGCTATCTGCTTAATATTGGCCGCTTGTTCCGCAGCCTCTTTATCTTTCTTTTCCAACATCCTCCGAAGGAACTCAGCGTCGGTTTCCTGTTCTTGTTGCTGATCCGAGGACGCCTCGGGGCTTTCTTTCGGCCCAGTAAGCGTGGCCATTGCAATCATCATTTCTTGGAGCTTTTGCTGTTGCTCCTGAGCTTTGGTTACTGACCGTGTAAGCGGTCTATGGCCTGTAGACGGACGGCTGTCTTCCTTCCCCGATGCCATGTATACAGTGTGGACCATCCTGCCCCCAGCCTTAGGGTGTCTGGGTTCAGCGCTTTTAGCTCTCGTTGCAGGCCCGAGGATCTTCTCCGGCCTCCTCTTTTTATGAGCAGTGGAAGTTGAAGGGGCCGTTAAGGTGGGCACCCAGACAGCTTTTCGTGGCTTAGCCTGGTGACTGGCTTCCTGTTGGATTTTCAGCTTCTTGTGCTGGCGAGAGAAGTTTGGATCGATCATCGAGTCTCGGGCCTGCCGCCAGACTTTATAGATTCGGGCGGACAGCCGTTGAGGAGATTGGGGCTGTTCTGTCTTTACTTCTATAGCCCTTTTCAGCGGATGGGGAGACTTCTTTAGCACCGCGGTAGGAGAATTCCTACGCACCTTATTTAGCATTTCGAAGCTGTTCCCAGTTGGAACAGCGGCATTAACTTCTGCCATCGGGGCTGGAGGAGTTAGCCCAGAAGGGGAGTTGCCTCCGGCATTCCTCATTCGGCGCCAGTAACGATGTCGAGCGTGTCGTGCTGATGGAACCGGCTTGGTGAGGGCGTTAGTCTCGTCTTGCCCCTGTGTAGGTAGGGGGTCGCTGCTGGTGTCAGCCTGTCAAAGACCGATGTCCTTTGGGTAGCAGGAGCGGGAGCTGGAGCCGTCACTCTTGTAAAGACCGACTTTTTGGCAGGGAAGCCGCCTTGACGACTTCAGGTGCAAGACTGGTTGCTTTCTTAGGAGCAGCCTTCTCTGGGATTGTAGGCCCCATTGCGGGTCCACAGGAGTTCTGGCCCAATCTAGAGAAGACCGAGGCGCTGGTGTTGGGCGACCCGTTGAGAGGGGCCGCGGTAGGTGTAAGCCGATCAAAGACCGACTTCTTGGGAGCTTCCGTTGTCGGCGTAGGGGCGGTGAAGCTCGTTGGCAGGAGCATGGTCCCAAAAAACAACCCTGTGGTGGCTCGAGTGACCTGTTCCATGGGTATGGTGAATAGCGAAGCAGCTTGGGGTCCATAGGCTATACCTCCTGGCGAAGCAGAGCGTCGGTTGCAGTTGCAGTTGGAGCATTTCGCACAAGTGGAAGCCATTGATTCTTTGCTTTCTGCAATAAGCAAGACGCCAAGTCTCAGTACCTTGAAACCCAAGGGCAACTATTAGCGAACCGCGATTGGTTCGTGAATCACGACACACGAAGTATGGAGTGGAAAGAGGAAAAGGTCCCACCGGGCGTGCCAGAATCTGTTCCCCTCCGAACGACGGCGCGACGCGTGGTCGTCTCGCCTGAGGCTCGGGGCAGATGCTAATTGGTGCTATCCGTCTACCTCTCCGAAGATACCAAGTTGATTTATGGCACCGTATATCGAAGGTTTAAATGGATGCGTCCGATGTAGTAGACTTCGTCAGATTCCCCCTCGATTGAGGGGTTTTTGATTGTGGGGACGCTCTTCCCTGCAGGCGCAAGCCCCTGCAGTTAATTACGCTACCGCATCGCGGTAACCACTTTCTCCTTCTCCAGATGGTCACTTCGTGTCGTGTGTATTTATTTTATGTTTGGTTTCCCGTGGATTGTATACGGAGACTGAGTTATGTCGTCGCCCGTAGGGCGTGGACTAGTCCAAATCCGTATTATCTTAGATTTGGGTTTGGGGGTTGTGTTTAAGGATACGTTAGCCTCATTTGAGACTAAGATCGACTTAAACGTTCGTTAAGGATACGTTAGTCTAGTTTTTAGACTAAGATCAACTTAAAGGGATCGTTTAGATCCGACAGGAGAGCAATTAAGGGAGCCCTGTTGTTTAGTTTAGTGACATTGCGGTCAATAGGTAGTTTAAGGACATTGCGGTCTATGGGTAGTTTAAGGACATTGCGGTCCAATGTTAGTTTTAAGACGTTGCGGTCAAGGTTAAGGACCTCATAGCCCGTGGATTTAAGGACTCCACAGTCCGTAGTTAGTTTTAAGACATCCCGGTCAAGGTTAAGGACCTCATAGTCCGCGGATTTAGGGACTCCACAGTCCGATGTTAGTTTTAAGACATCACGGTCAAGGTTAAGGACCTCATAGTCTGTGGATTTAGGGACTCCACAATCCGTTGTTAGTTTTAAGATATCGCGGTCAAGGTTAAGGACCTCATAGTCCGTGGATTTAGGGACTCCACAGTCCGTATCAATATGTGGTCATCGGGACCCGTCACCTCTTTGAAGACGTTGAGGAATTACAACGCCACGTATCAAAGGAGTGAAGAGATGTACCCTTGAACCGAGGTAGATTAAATAATCTTTGGCCCAATTTGGAACCAAGACCAATTAATTATATTATGAGCCCGTTCGCTCAGTTGAATTTGAATTGAGGACTTATGGCCAGCTTGGGCTAAGTCCAATCATGTTTAGGATATTGGCCCTCTGTTGGTCCATTAGAGGAGAGGCTTTGCCTCTGGATATTTAGCCAATTGGGCTGAAATTAGTGTTAAACGCTAGCAACAGGGGGTTCAAATTAGTGTTAAACACTAGAGCAAGTCAGTGTTAGAGACTAGCAACAGGGATCTCAAATTAGTGTTAAACACTAAGATAATCAGTGCTAAACACTGGTGGCAGAGATTTTAATTTGGTGTCGAACACTAAGAAAATTAATGTTAAACTCTGTCAACAGAGATTTAATTTAGTGTTAAACACTAAGAAATTCAGTGTTAAACACTGCAAGAAAGCTCTTTAATTAGTGTTGAACACTAAGGCAAAACAGTGCTTAACACTGGGCTCAGGGGTTCCAATTTAGTGTTAAACACTAAGGCAAGAGGGGTCACGTGGTAACACGTGAGGGCACCCTCCCTTTATTTTATTCTGTCAAAAGCATTGAATACTTTGGAGCATCACGTGCTGTCACGTGATGGGCATCTTGGTGCTTGTATGTTAAAGCTTCCGCCAAGGGTCACGTGGGTCACGTGAGGCACTGCCTCAAAGGGCATTTTCTGTGGATCTTTTCGGGGGTCACGTGGTAGCACGTGACCCTGCCTCTTTGTATGTTTTTTGGAAGATCTGTTAATCCCTTTTAGAATTAAATTCTTCTCAGGGTTGAACCCTAACAATAATTTTTTGAGGAATTAAATTCCTATTTCCTTCTGAAGATTTATATTCTGGGATAGAGTTGAACTCTTAATTTATATGAAGGAATTAAATTCCTCATATATGTGAAGAACTGCATTCTATCATAGGGTTAAACCCTAATAACAGTTTTAAGGAATTAAGTTCCCACTCTCTTTTAGAGAATTATTCTGAGGAATGAGATTCTGTCATAGGGTGAAACTCTAATTTCTTCTTTCTTAAGGGAATTAAATTCCTGTTATTTTAACAGAACTAAGTTCTTAACTAGGGTTAAACCCTGATTCTGTTCATTCTGAAGGAATTAAATTCCCATAACACAGGGTTAAATCCTAATTTTATTTTAAAGGAATTAAATTCCTATAGTTCTATGAGAATTAAATTCTCAAGCTTCCATTCCCTCTCTATGCTTTGGATCCGCATGGCAGGATCTCAACCCAATGAGAATTAAATTCTCAATTTAAGGGGAGATGTGCACTTTACTGATCCTCCACTAAAGAGAGAACTATGTTCTTCTGTTTAATATCAGAGTTAAACTCTATTGAGAATTAAATTCTCTTTTTAGGCCTTCCCTTTCTTACCTAAGCTTTTCTTTTGCAGAAGATCCAAATTCCTCCAAAGTATCAAGGCTCAATTTTTCTCTTTTTTCTTTTTCTCTCTGTATATCGATCTCCCTGTCTATCCCTCTGTGTGTCTCTTGGCTCCTATTTATAGGAGAAGCAGCAGAATCAATTAGTTTTTGATGAATCTTTCACTGAGAGATTTGATTTGTATTCACCATTCGTTTGGACCTTTGGATTATTAGATGAATTTTATTCACTATTGGATTTTAAATCCAGAGATTTTCCTTTGTAATTTCGGTTAGATTTTAAGGGGAAATCTTTCCAAATTCAAGATTTTTCCATAGATAGGTGATATTTAAGAATCTTTAAATTTTTAATTCAATCGGTTCCAAATAATCATTTTCCTTTGGAAAGATTTGAGAGATCTTTTCTCAGAATTTAATTCTGTTAACAGATAGGCTTTGAAAGCCGGTCACGTGTGGGCACGCGACCCCTGGTCACGTGTGGGCACGCGACCCCTGGTCACGTGTGGGCACGCGACCCCTGGTCACGTATGAGCATGTGACCCCCTGGTCATGTGTGGGCATGTGACCCCCTTGGAACAAGCCCTCTTCTTCTTTTTGCGCTCTGTCTTTTGGCCGCTGCTTAGCCGTCACGTGCCACCACGTGACCCCTAGTCACGTGTGAGCACGTGGCCCTCGTCTGGAGCCTTTTTTTCTTGATTTAATCAGAGAATGAGTCCGCTGCTTTTAAATGTCACGTGCCAACACGTGACCCCTGGTCACGTGTGAGCACGTGACTCTTCTAAAGCCTTTTCCTTGATTTGATCAGGGAACTGATGTGCCTTTGAAACTGCTTTTAAATGTCACGTGCCAACACGTGACTGCTGGTCACGTGTTAGCACGTGATGCCTCTTCCGTAGGCTTTCCTGATTTTAAATCAGGAAACAGATACACTGTACTAGCAAATATTTGATATAATCTCGAACCATGTTGGGTTTCAAATATACGGGTCGGGTCGGATAATAACCACAGCTACTCATTACATTATCCGCAACCCAAAACAACAATAGTCAAGAATTTTGCCGCAAGATTTGAAATACCCCAAATAAATAGTATAACAGTGCTAGGGTGTTACAAAAAAGCTGGTAATCATTCTTCAAAATTGACTGATTTTCAACTGAAATATTTTTTAAAAAATTGCAATAATACACAAACTTTATATCAATATTAGAATACTGCTACAGTATTACAAATTTAATGCTACTCCACATACATCAGTTAAATGTTATATAATGATATTAAAGAACTTGATGCTACACATTTCTTATTGTTGGATTGAATGCGGCTCTGAGAGGGGTAGAAGAGCATGTTCCTACAGGCACGTTTCATCCCTCTAACTTCCGCGGCATACTATAATGCCATAATCGACGGGTGTAGTGGGTGAAAATGTACACTGGAATGGAGTTCAGAAATTAAAAAATTACGTTAGTAATCGTTTAGAAATTTTGAGTCATTCCACCCTCATATCTTTCACCATTTAGTAACCTCTTAGAAACTTCATTGCAAGTGTAGAGGTATTCTTTGTATCTTCTCTAATTCTTCCATGAGTAAACAGAACAAAAACTTAGACTCTTTTGGTTTGCTTTTTTCACTTATAGTATGTTGTTATTGAAGTGCTCTTCATTGCTATTTATAGCATGTTCCAAGCATTGGATTCATCTTGTAGAAACAGTAACAACCCTTTTTTTAAAGATTGTTTCTCGCTTTTTTTAGTAAATGTGGAATCTTAAGCATAGGCTGTCAATCCTATCCAATATTTGCATGTTAGGGTACTTAAAAGTGTTGATGAGGCTTGATATAGGGTTTCACATGTACAATAGTTTGATAGTAGTTATTTTTTTGGAGTAAAATAATCTTTATTTATGCAATACATGAATACTGATATAGTAATATGGATTGATATAGCTGATTAAACGATGAACATAATTTTTCATCATCGGGATGCAAATCCAAGTGATTTTGTATACAAAGGGGGCAATGTAGATAAAATTAATGTTGATGTGGATAAGTTAAGCTTTTCTGAGATTGTTGGGGGTATCGAAGGTATGTATTATGAGAAAGATACTTACAGTATTATATGGCATGCAAAGAGTCAACGATTGTATGAGCTCAAAGAAGGAATGGACCTAAGATTAATGGTGGAAATATTAGGTGTTCTTGGATATATGCATCTATAATTAGTACATAAAGTGCTTGAAGGTCATTTATGTGAAGAAGCTGGTCATATGGAAACAATGACTATCATTTTGGCTCCAGTAGAGCCCACTCACACAACCCCAGTCCCTACAAAAACAGAAACACCAAAGTAAGTATCAGCAAGTATATTCATATGTATGGTTATAGGTTGAATATTGTTTTAGCCTAAACCCTAAATAATAGTCCTATATTTTTATTTGTGATAGGGAATTTGCTGCCATGACATCACCATATGAAGAAAACTCTGCTGTTGTGACCCCAAGTTTTGAAAAAAACAAAAGAAAGTGTCATTTTAAAACGTTAATTAGTATTTGTTAATTGGAATTCAATAATGTTGTCATATTCTTCAATTATAAATTTCTGTTAGAAAATTTGATGCCGTAACTAGGGAATCTGCTACCGCGACAATACCATCTAAAAATAAACAAAAGTAAGTGTCTTGTTATGTGATTAATTAGTATGTGTTAATTGAAAAATACCGTCTTGTGCTAGGAAATTTGCTGCTGCGACTAGAGAATCTGCTGCTGCGACAACACCATCTAAAGATAAACAAAAGTAAGTGTCTTGTTATCTGATTAATTAGTATGTGTTAATTGAAAAATGCAATATTGTGCTAGGAAATATGAAACTTGTTCAAATTTATTCTTGTGTTAGGAAATCTGAAACAGCTACTACGGAATCTGCAGCTGTGACAACATCCTCTAAAGATAAAAAAATAAGTTTTCATCACAAGTTTTTTATTTAGTATGTGTTAATTGAAATTTGAAACTTGTTCTTGGAAATCTAAAACCTTTTCAATTATATAGATGTGCTAGGAAATCTGCAACAATTGCTAAGAAAGATACTGCTGTCACAACTCCCTATACAGAACAACAAAAGTAAGTGTTCGTGTTATGTGATTATTTCTGAAAATTGATACTTATGCTATGAAATTATAAACTTGTGATACACAATTTGATACTTGTTGCAGGAAATCTGAAACATGTGTTAGACAATCTTGTTAATATCCGTGTCACGCGATCCTCAATTTTAATGATTTAGTTCAAAACATTATTTGACGAATTCATATGTTACTAACGACGTTTCCAAGTTTTCCTTAAAATGCAGTTTGCAACAACATATCCAATATCAGGTAAGATTGCCTACAATGTGATACATGCTCAAACCGGCAATATGGCATGACGACTCGATACAATCGATAATGTGAAGCAAGCAAATTCAAGATCCATTCACATCAAATGTAACAAGTCAAGAGAAATGAAGCAATTTGAAGAACCAAAACTAAGATAAAAAATATGAGCGATATATATGTAATTAGAAATGATCTCATAAGATTAGAAACCACATTCTAACTCATTCTTAATGTCCATGATGTCTTCATCTCTTTTAAAGACGTCATACCTATCCGTTGGAATTCAAATCTGCCAAAATTCAAACCAATTGTATCATTCATGTCAGAACACTGACATCATCCCCTGACGTCGGTATCAGAAAAGTTTGAACACTGACGTCGACCCTTGACGTCAGTATAAGAAAGGTTTTACTGACGTCGGTCCAGACGTCAGTAGAACAAATCTCTGATTTTCATCTTTCTGTTAAGGTTCTCGGTGATGACTATCCTGACGTCACTAGAACAACTTGTTTAGAGCTGACGTCTGTCCCTGACGTCATCACGGGCAGTTTGAATCAAAATTTTGAATTTAAAATTTTGAATTAAATGGACACTTACGCTAAATTTGGTCCTTACTTTCTCTACACGGTCATTAACTATTTTATGGCAGTTACAATAACTTCCCATTCAATTATCTATAAATACCTTTGAGATCTCACAATTCACACACAAAAATTCAATGCAAATCTTTCTGAAATTCTTTGTGTTCTTTGTGTTTTAACTTATTCAGATTTTTCATTTCTCAAGAACCTTAAACTTGTCCAAATCTCTCAAAACAATCCTTGTGCCTAACCTGAAATAATCTTTGAGATCAATAGGATTGTGAGTGAGTGAAATCATTTGTAATAATAACGATTTGTAACCCGAAAGAAGGGGTTCTTCTCTTTTCACTTGAATTGTAGATTCGGGGTGGAAAAATAGATTTTCCTAGAGAGACATGGATTAGAGAGGAAAGTGCGGTTTTCATAGAGAATCACGGACTAGAAAGAAAGAAGACTTGTTTCCTAAGAAATTGCAGTTTAAGTGATTGATCTTTGTGAAGAGAGATACCTTATTTCTTCATATCCCTGTCAAGTGGGATTTGTCTACTTCACAAGTATAGTGGAAGAATTCTGAGTAAAAGACTCAGGCGGGGACTAACCACAGAAGGTGGTGAACCCTAGTCAACATATCGCTGTGTTTGTAATGCTCTAACTCTTTTTACTTTTCTGTGCTTTTGTTGATTATCATATTAAGTTTCTTGTTTAAAACTTGTTTTAAATATTTTCCGCAGAAAATCGATAATCACTTTAGAAATAGTATTTAAGTTTTTAAATTTGCCATAGGTTGTTATAATTACCTTATTCACCGCCTTAAGGTATTTTCAAATCTGAAACTTGTGCTAGAAACTCTGAAACTTGGTCAAGGAGAGCTGCTGCTGTGACACCTCCTACTAAACAAAAACAGAAGTAAGTAATATGTTGTGTTTTAAGTAGTGTGTCTTAATTGAAATTAAATATTTGCTGCCAATTATGTATTTCCATCTTGTGTTAGGAAATCTAAAAGTATCACACCCCCATCTGTAGTGAGAACTAATGTAACAAAGTCTACACGGAAAGTTGTTCATGCAACAAAGTCTACACCACCTTCAACTACAGAAAGAAAGTAAGCATTCATTATATTTAGTTATTGGTAAATTTAGAACTTTTTTGCTAAATTTATATTTTGAAGTTGTCTTTCTAATCTATAGCTTTAATTTTTGATCTTATATTAGTAAATTAGCGACAACTATCATAAGGAGATCACTTAGGATTCAGAAATTTAAAAAACCAGCTACTGATCCAATATTTGTAAACCTTGATACTGATGAGCAAAGAGAGATGCCCGAGACTACACATCCTACACAGCAACAACAAAAACATGTTGATGAGGCAAGACAGATACTAGAGGCTACATAGGCTACACAACAAAAACAAAAACACACTGGAAGACATGGCAAAAGCCCCTGCCCAGGTCTATCAGAAGAAATTGATGAAGAAATTCTAGATGCAAATTTTGATTTGGATATTGGTGGATATCTTGAAGTTGAAGTGGAGTCAAATTATGGTGACAGTGATGATCTAATGTCATCGGATGGTGATGACAATAATTCTAAGGCAAGGTTTAGAGAGTTTGATATGGAGTAGCATACCGATCACATAGAGCTGGCAGAGGGGGGTCAGTTTGCAAATGCGGTTGAATTTAGATTGACACTTCAGAAAGTGTCACGCCTCGCTTTACTAAAGTCCTTAAATACACCCCCGTACACCGGAAAGCGAGGAAAAGGAAAAGTACATGAATTTGTGTTTTTTCCAAGACAATTACCATTGATTACACCGTTAGGTTTTTCTACCTTAAATAGGTAAGCACTCACTTTCTCCAGCTCCCCGAGGCTCAAGAGAATTGATCTCGCTTAAACCTATATTTACTAAAGTCCTTAAATATTATTTTATATAACTCGAGAGGGTTTTATGAAAAATATTTTTAAGATATAGTTCAAAATAATCTCGAGAAATTATTTATATTATTTAAGGTTTCCATGGATGCGTATTTTAAGAATTTAGGTATTTTAGTGATAATTACCTTAACTTGAATAGTTCATGGTATTTTACTGTAAACTTGTCTTGTATTGATATCTTGATGCTATTTTGATGAAACTTGTAATTCTTTTATTTAAAAAATATATAAGTTATTATATTTTGAAAATATATGGATTTTATAATATTTATATAATTATTAAAAATTAATTTTTATTATTAAGTAGAAATTTCGTTTTTCTTTAAAATCGTATTAAAAACCTTTCGAGTCCGAATGCTCCGTGAGAAGATCTGCATCTCGCTCTACTAGCCTAAGAATGTGTGATAATCCGCACCATCTAATAGCGGATCCCCTAAAAAGGGTTGCAGAGACATATTTGCAAAGGGATTTTAAATACAATCTAAAAGAAAACCGTTTTTATAGTACATGATATTTTGATGTAATATGGTAACAAAAATATGTTCAAGGGATATCGTGCTATGGAAACATGTGTGTATGTGAGAGGTGGGTCATTACCCTGTGAAGTTTTCTAAAGGTATGTTCAAACAAAGGAATAAAAGATGGCGTATATAAAGTTCATGGTATTTTCATATAAAAGATAGATTAAAGTTATTTAGCATGATAATTTTGAGTGAAAGTTGGTTCTAAACATTACTTTTATGGTTATAAACATAGGGTAAGAATTTGGATGAAAGATATGGAAGAAATGGTGAAATTTTTAGGGTTTAAAATAAGATGTCGGTATTAACTCCACTTACCGATATGTTTTGAAAAAAGATTTTTCAAGAAGAAGAAAAAGGATTGAGAGGGACTTACAAGTGAATTAGGTTAAGGGAAAGTAGAAGAAAAGATATTGGTAGTCGTGGCGTCGCGGGGTCGCCGGAATAGCCTCGATTCCTTGCCGGAAGTTGGTCGTTGGCTAACTCCTCTTCTACTCCACTTGTACTTGAGAAAATTTGAGAGTTTTGGTTAGAATTTTCCGAATGAGGAAAGGCCAGGGCATGGGATAGTATTTATAGTGTGGAATTAGGGTTTTGGGATTAAAAGAGTGAATTAAAATACATTAAAATGTGATAAATTGAGGAATTGAGGGGTCTCTGTTTGATTGCAGACAGTGCAAGGGTGATGGGGGTAGGCCAAGGGACTTGTGTGCAAAGTACGGGCACCATCACCTACGGATGGACCGTCGGTACCAGTTTTCAAGGATTTTGGCTGGTCGAAATTGGGAGATGGGCAGTAGGATTTGTGCTACGTGTACTCTTCTGTATTTAAACCCTTTTCTACATGTTTATTTTTCCAGACTTTTCATTTTTATGTGCATTGCACGTGTAAACTTTTGGGCTTCCAAAAAGTTTAAAAGAAAAATCAGAAAAAATTTCAATGTGTCTGATGGGGTTCGAACACAGGGCTATATCACAGCAGTGCAAGGCTTTACCGGTGAGCTATAAGTTGTTTCTTGCTGTTAAACAAAAATTAACTTTTAAATTGTACTCATGCTTACAAACTCCTTTCTGTATATTAAACTGAAAAAATTTCATATAGTAAATTCAGAGTCGTTACATTCTACCCTCCTTATAAAAATTTCGTTCTCGAAATTTACAATTACATAAGGACTAATTTACAAATAAGTGAGGATATCTTGCTCGCATGTCATCTTCTCTTTCTTAAGTTGATTGTCCTGGTGAATCTTTTCTCCACATCACTCGAACCAAGTTTATGTCCCTGTTCCACAGTGTCTTCATCTTTCAGTCCAGGATCTCAACGGGTTGTTGCTCGCAAGTTAGGTTCGTATGTATAGTGAGCTCGGAGTGATCAAGGATGTGACTGGGGTCGCTCACATATCTTCAGAGCTGGGATATGTGGAACACGTTATGCACTCCTTCCAATGAGGGTGGTAATGCTAAACGATATGCCACTTCTCCGACTCGTTCGAGAATGTCGAACGGTCCTATATATCTTGGACTGAGCTTACCCCTCTTGCCAAAGCGGATTACTCCTCGATTTGAAGAGATCTTTAAGAAAACATGATCTCCAGATTGGAACTCTAGATGTCAGCGCTTTGCATCAGCCCAATACTTCTGTCGGTCTTGAGCTATGCGCATTCTTTCCCTGATCGTGCGAACTACGTCCACAGTTGCCACGATAATCTTTAGTCCTAATAGTTCACGATCTCCGATGTCGTCCCAACTTAGGGGTGAATGACACTTCCTTCTATTGAGAGCTGCAAATGGTGCCATTCCAATGCTCGCCTGATAACTGTTGTTGTATGAAAACTCCACAAAGTGTAGGTGGTCTTCCCACGAACCTCCGAAATCTAACATACAAGCTCTTAGTATGTCCAAAATCTGAATTGTTCGCTCAGACTGTCCGTCCGTTTATGGATGGTAAGCTGTGCTGAAGTTCAGACTTGTTCCCAGGCTAACTTGCAGACTCTGCCAAAACTGTGATTGGAATCTGCTGTCACGATCGGAGACGATGCAAACTGGTACTCCATGTAATCTCACAATCTCCTGCATGAGTTCATGGGTATCAATATATAGCACAATTTGAGGTTAAATCTTACTCTAGATTCATGCTTACCTCCATGTACTTCTTTGCTAACGTCTCAGTAGATTGGCCAACTCGAAAGGGAATAAAATGAGCCGACTTGGTAAGTCGATCCACAATAACCCATACTGCGTCGTTACCCTTCTTGCTGCGAAGAAGGGCAGTCACGAAGTCCTTGGTAATGTGCTTCCATTTCCATTCTGGGATTGGTAACGGCTAAAGTAGACCATCAGTTCTGTGATGTTCAACCTTCACTTGCTGACACACCAAGCACTTGGCTATGCTTCTGGCTATTTCGCGCTTCATTCCATGCCACCAGTAGTGTTGTCGTAGATCCTTAAACATTTTAGTACCACCGGGGTGTACTGAGTATGGAGAGCTATGAGCTTCTTTCATCAACTCTTCTCGAACAGGACCGTGTGGTACACACAATCTACTTCCATATCTCAAGGACCCATCTTCATGGATGATGAAGTCAGTTCGAAGTCCACTTTCTACCTATTCTCGGATCTTTTGCAGCTTGGCATTATTTGCTTGAGCTGCCTTGATCTGATTGATAATAGTAGACTGAACTTGTTAGTTCATCAACTCTGAAGCATTAACTGGCATAACTACCTCGATCTCCATCCCATGCAATTCTTGCTGCAGCTTCCACTGAGTGGTGAGATTCAATGATAATGGATGACAGCTAAGTGCATCAGGAACTACATTCACCTTTTCTGGATGATATTGTAGGTTGATGTCGAAGTCCGCCATAAGTTTTAGCCATCTTCTGTGCCGCATGTTCAATTCTTTCTGAGTAAATACATACTTCAGACTCTTGTGGTACGTGTATATATCCCCTCGTTCTCCCAGAAGATAGTAGCGCCAAATCTTAAGTGCAAAGATAACGGCTGTCAACTCCAAGTCATGTGTTGGATAGTTGTGCTCATGAACTTTCAGCTGTCTTGATACAAAGACCACAACTTTTCCATGCTGGTGTAGAACACATCCTAATCCCTTACCATACGCGTCGCAATGTACGACGAAACCTCCAGATTGATCTGAATAGGAGCTGTAGTTAACCTCGATTTTAGTTCTACAAAAACTTGTTCACATGCTTCTGACCACACGAATGCTTCATCTTTACGTGTGAGCTTGGTCAGGGGTGCTGCAATCTTTGAGAAACCTTCAATGAATCTTTGGTAGTATCATGCTAAGCCCAAGAAACTTCATATGTCCTTCATCGTCTTTGGTGTCGGCCATTTGCTAACAGCTGACACTTTAGCTGGATCTATTGAGATTCCTTCACCTGAAACGATATGCCCAAGAAATCTGACTTGATCTAGTTAAAATTCGCACTTGCTGTACTTGGCATAGAGTTGATGATGTCGCAATGTTCCAGGACAATCCGTAAGTGCTCGGCATGCTCTTTCCGATTCTTTGAATACACCAGGATGTCGTCGATAAAAATAACAATGAACCTATCTAAGTACTCTCGGAAAACTTGGTTCATCAGATTCATGAATATAGCAGGTGCATTGGTCACTCCAAATGGCATCACAAGATATTCGTAATGACCATAGCGAGTTCTGAATGCCGTTTTAGAATTATCAGACTCTTTGACCTTCACCTGATGATAACCCGAGCGAAGATCTAGCTTTGAAAATACGCAAGACCCACTTAGCTAATCGAATAGACCATCGATGCGCGGTAGTGGATACTTGTTCTTTATTGTCACTTCGTTCAGAGCTCGATAATTTATACACATTCTATATGAACCTTCTTTCTTCTTCACAAGCAAAACTGGAGATCCCCAACTTGAAGTGCTGGGATGAATCCAACCTTTCTTCAGAAGTTCTTCCAACTGAGTACAGATCTCCTTCAATCCTTCAGGACTTAACCGGTACGGAGCTTTGATTACCGGTTGTGCACCAGGTAGTAAGTCAATGCTGAATTCAAGAGTTCGATCGGGAAGCAAACCTATTATATATTTAGGAAACACATCCTCGAACTCTCGAACTTCCTCTAGCTTTTCATCTTCCGCCGGTAGAGTAAATACTTCTGCATATCCGGCTTGGCATGGAAGATTCCTGGCTCCAAAGTTCTGTCTCCACTCTTGAAGTAAAAGACTAGGTAATCTGGTATCTCAAATACTACTCCCCTTTGACGGCAGTCAATCGTAGCATAGAAAACTCCCAACCAGTCCATTCTCAACACAACATCAAAGTTTGGGATGTCTAATATTTTGAAATTCACGTAGAATTCTCGTCCGCAAACTACAACTGGACACTGATCCAATCCCATGGTTGCCTTCAATACTCCATTCCCGGAACTGACATTCCAGCTTGAAATGAGTGGCTTCACGAGAATCACATGTATTCTCACAAATCGTTGGGATACAAAGCAGTGTGATGCTCTAGTGTCGAACAGTGCTAGTGCAGGAAGGGTGGCTACTAGTATAGTACCTAAGTTGTGTGAGGTTGGTTTAGATACATGGAAAAATATAGAGATATATAAGGATTGAAAAGACGTGAAAGGATTAGGAATTACCAGTGATAACTTGGCCAGTGGCTTTGGCTTCCACAACGATCATGGTGAAAGCCTGGTGCCGGGGTACATTCTTCCATGCTAGAGGCACATTCCTCTGTCCCTGGGGCATGTTCCTCTTCCTTTGAGGTATGTTCCTCTGGGCCTGATGGAACTGACGAAGAGGCTGTGCAGGAGGTCCACGTGGAGGTGGAGCAGGTAGATCAAGACGAGGTGCGGGAGCTTGAATAGCTGGCCGTTGCGGAATTGTGATTGCTAGTCGGGGTGCAGGAGCTGGGTTGAGACAATATGGGCAAGCTCCGATGGCGTGAGTGGTTGCGCCATAAACCAAACACAGGCCATTTGCATGACTGCAGTCTTTCGCTAGGTGTCCATTCCTCTTGCAATAGAAGCAAAAGTTTGGACTGGGCCGGTTAAAGGTTACTCCTGGTCTCCTGGGTGCAAAAGTTAGCCTAGAAGAGGCTCCTCCTGTCATCTGAGTGGTAGGGCATTTCACAGCGGCAGTCTGAGATCTACCCTTCTTCTTCACCACTGTCTCATAACGTCGGGCAGCCTTCAGAGCAAGATTATGGGTTGGGAAATCCCCTGTAGCTAGTGCAACTTAGATTGCCGGGTCCCACCCTTGCTGAAATCTTCGTGTCCGGATCTCAGCAGTCTGGATGAGGTGTGCCGCGAACCTGCTAAGCATGGTAAACTCAGTATCGTATTCATCCACAGATTTTCTCCACATCGAGCCTTGTTGTAAGTGGATGAACTGCTGTTCCATGTCGAAATGGGCAGTCTTAGGGAAATATTTCGCGTCGAACATATCGCGAAATGTCCTCCATTCAATCGGTTAGGCGAGTCGGCTTTCTTCATTCTTCCACCAGACTCTGGCGTTATCCGTTAGTTGCAGTTTCGCAACTCTCACCCAAGCAATCTCTGGCACCTGTGCTGCTGGCAGATCGTCTTCGATAGACTGAGCCCATTCCTCTGCCTCTAGTAGGCTCTCTTTCCCAGAGAAATATTTCGGGTGCAGTGCACAGAATTGGTTGACTCCGGGTGTCTTGACCTCTGGGCAGTGCATGAGGATAGCAGTTTGCTGCTGCTGATCCTCCAAGAGACTCTTGATCATCTCAAGCAATACTGTTTGCTCGTTGACGGGAGCTGCAATGGTAGAGTAGGTGGTGGGGTGTTTCCATTGACGTTGGTACTCATGGTGTTCGGTGAATCCATGACCTTAATAGAAAAAGAAAGGTTAAGACAGATTCAAAGAATTCGAAATGTAAAGAATATATAGTTGTTGATTCTTATTATTCTTATGATATATTGCTTAAGATTCCATGCTGATTGACCTGCATGGGCCGCCAACAAAACCTGTTACGCCCTGCTTCTCGGTGTACAGGGACGGAGACGTGGCGGGCACACGACGTATTTACTCAGAAATAAATACATTAAGCGTAAATAAGTAATATATAACATGCACAAGAAATGACAAGAGATATAATACAAATAACAACTTTTATTAACATTCATCTTTATAATACAACTGATTTGAAAAGGAAAAGTACAATGATAAAAGCAATGCCTAAACAGCGGCATACAAACTGGAAGATAAGTACAAGTAAAGCTAGTAGTCTGGTTGTGCCTCAATCAGATCCAAGTTCTCCTGACTGGGTTCGGTCTCTTGAAAGTCCTGTCCTCCTGACGAATATTCCAAAGAAAAAAATAGACAGGAATGTCGTCAGCGAACCAGCGCTCGGTAAGTCCCAAAAGAAAGGAAGGAATACAACAAGTAATGTGGAAGGAAACTGTTAAGTTATACAGTTATCAGTTTATTATTTAACGTAGTTGTTTTTAACTTGGTACAGAAGGTATCCGTGTATACGAGAGGAGTCCAACTTGCTCCGTGGACTATGGTAACAGGTAGTACAAGACCCCGTCAAAACCCACGGGACAACGGCACGAGAGTTCATATAGTTGTCTTTTAGTGACCATCTCGTTCCACTTCTAATACATTCCGTACGAATCTACGCCGTTAACCCCATGTAATGTTTTATATAGATTATAATTATCAGACTTGCCGAAACCATGGATACAAGTTGTTCATGTAATCAGGCTCAGGATGTAAACAAGCAGTCATGTAATCAAGTCAAGTTATAGTCATGGTTCGGTCAAATCAAGTCATGTTTGCATGTTGATATAGTTCTGGTATTCAGGTTCAGGTTAAAGTATACATGTTAGAGTTTGGGATTCATATTTGAATTGGATTCTGGTTTGAGTTGAATTCAAATTTGATTTAGACTCAGACTTGAGTCAGACACTTAGAACTGATTTGGATCCTGAATTATATTCGGAAGTTATCGGTAACTGCTGCACATGGACGGCAGGATTTGTGTCCTTTTCCAAGACAATTACCATTGATAACACCATTAGGTTTTTCTACCTTAAATACGCAAGCACTCACTTTCTCTCTCTGAGACTCAAGAGAATTAATCCTGCTTAAACCTATATTTACTAAAGTCCTTAAATATTATTTTATATAACTCGAGGGGGTTTTATGAAAATTATTTTTAAGATATAGTTCAAAATAATCTCGAGAAATTATTTATATTATTTAGGGTTTTCATGGATGTGTATTTTAAGAATAGGTATTTTAGTAATAATTACCTTAACTTGAATAGTTCATGGTATTTTACTGTAAACTTGTCTTGTATTGATATCTTGATGGTATTTTGATGAAACTTGTAATTCTTTTATTTGAAAAATATATAAGTTATTATATTTGAAAATATATGGATTTTATAATATTTATATAATTATTAAAAATTAATTTTTATTATTAAGTAGAAATTTCGTTTTTCTTTAAAATCGTATTAAAAATCTTTTGACACCGAATACTCTGTGAGGAGATCTGCATCTCGCTTTACTAGCCTAAGAATATGCGATAATCCGCACCATCCAATAGCGGGTCCCCTAAAAGGGTTGCAGAGACATATTTGCAAAGGGATTTTAAATACGATCTAAAAGAAAACCGTTTTTATAGTACATGGTATTTCGATGTAATATAGTAACAAAAATATGTTCAAGGGATATCGTGCAATAGAAACATGTGTGTATGTGAGAGGTGGGTCATTACCCCGTGAAGTTTTCCAAAGGTATGTTCAAACAAAGGAATAAAAGATGACGTATATAAAGTTCATAGTATTTTCATATAAAAGGTAGATTAAAGTTATTTAGCATGATATTTTTCAGTGAAAGTTGGTTCTAAACATTAGTTTTATGGTTATAAATATAGGGTAAGAATTTGGATGAAAGATATGGAAGAAATAGTGAAATTTTTAGGGTTTAGAATAAGATATTGGTATTAACTCCACTTACCGATATGTTTTGAAAAAAGATTTCTCAAGAAGAAGAAAAGGGATTAAGAGGGATTTACAAGTGAATTAGGTTAAGGGAAAGTAGAAGAAAAGATATCGGTAGTCGTGGCGTCGCGGGATCGCCGAAATAGTCTCGATTCCTTGCCGGAAGTTGGTCGTTGGCTAACTCCTCTTCTGCTCCACTTGTACTTGAGAAAATTTGAGGGTTTTGACTAGAATTTTCAGAATGAAGAAAGGTTAGAGCATGGGGTAGGATTTATAGTGTGGAAATAGGGTTTTGGGATTAAAAGAGTAAATTAAAATGAATAAAAATGTGATAAATTGAGGAATTGGGGGGTCTCTGTTTGATTGCAGAGCAATCAAACAGTGCAGGGGTGATGGGGGTAGGCCAAAGGACTTGTGTGCAAAGCACGGGCACCATCACCTACGGATGGACCGTCAGTACCGGTTTTTCAAGGGTTTTTGACCGGTCGAAATTAGGAGATGGGCCGTAGAATTTGTGCCACGTGTACTCTTCTATATTTAAACCCTTTTGCACATGTTTATTTTTCCAGACCTTTCATTTTTATGTGCATTGCACGTGTAAACTTTTGGGCTTCCAAAAAGTTTAAAATAAAAATCAGAAAAAATTATAATGTGACTAATGGGGTTCGAACACAAGGCTACGTCACAGCAGTGTAAGGCTTTACCAATGAGCTACAAGTTGTTTCTTACTGTTCTTAAACAAAAATTAAGTTTTAAATTGTACTCAGGGTTGCAAACTCCTTTCTGTACATTAAACTAAAAAATTTTCGTACAGTAAATTCAGAGTTGTTACAGAAAGATACACTTCTCAGAGGCTTTGCAGTGAATTATGTGAAGAATGAAGGTGATGAGATAACATGTGTTTGTTCAAAGAGAGTAGAAGAGAAATGTATGTGGAGAATTCATGCTTTCCGGGCTCTAGAGAGAAAATCTTTCCAAGTGAAGAAGCTGAACAAAGAGCACACATGTGCAAGAACTTGGAAGAATAAGTATGCATCCACTGAGTGGATATCAAAGGAGTATGAGAATGATTTAAGGGAGAACCCAAATTGGGATGTAAAAGCAATGCAAAAAATTTGAAGAAAGATTACATGTTGGATGTGAGTGTGGCACAACTATATAAAGTTAAGCAAGCTGTGAAGAGAAGATTTGAGAGTTGTTATCTAGAACAGTATTGGAAGATTAGGGATTATGCAAATATGATCCTTGTTAATGATCCAGGAAGCTATGTGAAAGTTCAAGTTGATTATCCCTTGCCTAATTCTCCTCCTGTCTTTAAGAGGATATACATATCGTATGTTGCTCAAATATAAGGCTTCAAGGCTGGTTGCAAACCATTCATAGGTCTTGATGGCTATCATCTCAATGTATAGAAATGCCTTCTATTAAGTGCAATTGGAAGGTAAGTTATAAATCTTAATTATCAAACTCAGTTTAAGTAGCATAAACTAGTATCTATTACTTATTGTAATCAATTCGTTCATCACAATATAGGAATGCAGCTAATGAGATGTTCCCATTAGCAATTGTTGTAGTGGAGTCTAAGACAAACGATGCTGGGAAATTTTTTATTGAATGCATTTTAGCATCAGCTGGACCACAAGAAAAGAATGGGTGGGTTTTTATATCAAATAGGCAAAAGGTAAGTAGTATGGTTGAGTTCTTAAGATAAAATTTTAAGTTGTATGCTATTGTAGGGCCTTATCAAGGCAACTGAATGCATTTTAGCATTAGTTGGACCACAAAAAGAGAATAGCTGAATTTTTTACTATTGTAAGGCCTTATCAAGGCAATTGAAGAAGTTGTCCCAGGAGCTGAACACAAGTTTTGTGTAAGGCACATGTATACTAACATGTTGTTGGCTTGTAGAGGATCAGATGCCATTAAAAAACGATTCTATAAATGCGCATGTCTCGCCTCGCTTCCCTAAATACGTAAAAACGGTACGTGACAAAGCCAATCATGCTACCTATGGCGAGAAAAGATCCTTTCATAGTCACATTACGGCTGTCAATCAGATATCAAGAACAGTAAATAAAATCTAACTAACGCATGTCCATCTGCTACAAAGTCAAGAAATGTATATAATCCTGATCACGTCCCTTATAGGATCACATCGATAAATTTAAACTACAGAAATAAAATAAACTAAGCGTCTCTAAAACTAATCATCAAGCTCCTCACTCCTCAGCTTGATTGCCAAAATACTCTTGATCTTCCCGCGACAAAGTTAAACGAACTGGGCCATGCAAAACCCAGACGTCAGTGCGTCACAAAAATCAATAACAATAGTAATAACAATAATAGGATGCTATAAAGAAAATATGAGTACAAATAATAATCGTAGGTGTAAAAACAGCTGTAGGTATGTCACGTGTATCCTAAAATCTGTGTTTCTGGATTATCTATTCTATAAGTCTTTGAAATTAATTAATGTAAATCTCATCGTAACTCAATAGTATATATTCCATTCATACTCTCACGGGACCACAACACAATATATCCCGTTCATTCCCCACGGGACCACTGTCACGTCCCGCTTCCCAGTAGACGGAAACAATGATGTGGCAAGCCGCAACGTATTTACTAAGAAATAAATACGTTAAGCATAATTAAGAAATATATATATAATGTACAAGAATGACAAGAGTATTAACATAAAACAACAACTTTATTTACATTCATCTTTACATACAACGTTTGACAATAAAAAGATACAATGATAATAAGCAGTGCCTAAACAATGGCATACAGGAAAGTAAGTACAAGGATCTAGAAGTCAGGCTGTGCCACAAGCTGGTCCAAGTCCTCCTGGATAGGCTCGATCTCCTGAGAGTCTTGTCCTTCTGATGAACATTCCAAAGAAATAAATAGAAAGAAATGTCGTCGACGAACTAGCACTCGGTAAGTCCCAAAAGAAGAAAGATAAGACAGTATATAAAACGAATTGTGAATGATTGATTACTGGTATATGATTGTTATTCTAACATGGTTATTTGTAGCTTGATACATAAGGTATTCATGTATATGAGAGGAGTCCAGCTTACCCCGTGGACTATGGTAACATATAGTACAAGGCCCCGTCATAACCCACGGGACAATGGCATGAGAATTCATGTAGGTGTCTTTTAAGTGACCTCTCGTACCACGATATACGTTCCGTACCAATCTACCTCTTTATCCCCACGTAATGTATTGTATAAATTTTAATTACAAGTCTTGCCAAAACCATGGATACAAAGTTGTTCAAGTATTCATGTTCAGGATATAATTAAATATTCAAGTAGTCAAGTCAAGTTACAACCATGGTTCGGTCAAGTCAAATCAAGTATACATGTTTGATATTGATATTTGATTTCAAGTATTCATGTTCTTGATCAAGTATTCATGTTTGATTGTAGATTCAGGTTTGAATTAGACTCAGACTGAATCAGACACTTGTAAACAGATTTAGCTCTTGAATTAGATTCGGGAGTCATCGGTAAGTGCTGCACATGGACATCAGGATTTTTGCTTTTTTCCAAGACAATTACCGTTGATAACTCTATTAGGTTTTCTACCTTATATAGGTAAGCACTCACTTTCTCCGGCTCCCTAGGGCTCAAGAGAATTGATCCCGTTTAAACCTATATTTACTAAAGTCCTTAAATATTGTTTTATATATCTCGATGGGGTTTTATGAAAAATATTTTAATATAATTTAAAAATAAAGCTCGAGGGTGATTAGTATTACTTGATGTTGTCATGAGCATGGATTTTAAGTATTTAGGGTATTTTTAGTGATAATTACTTAGCTTGGAAAGTTCATGGTATTTTACTGTAAAACTTGCCTTTTTGTTATCTTGATGGTATTTTATTGACATTTGTTAATCTTTTCATTTTTGAAAAACATAGCTTTATTATATTTTGAAAATATGGATTTATAATTTTATATAATTTTAATTTTAAAAAATAATTTTATTTTATTTAGAAAATTTGTATTTCTTAAAAACCGTATTTAAATCTTTTCGAGATCGAATGCTTCGTGAGGAGGTCTGCATCTCGTTCTACTAGCCCAAGGATGTGCGATAATCCGCACCATCCATTAGCGGGTTCTCTAAAGAGGGTTGTAGATGCGTAATCGTAAAGGATATGAATTACCGCTTTTATAGAAATCTGGTTTTTAAATTATATGGTATTTTATTGTAATATTATTCTTCGAAACGAAAATACATACAATGAGTACCGTGATATGAAACCAAGTGTGTATGTGGGGTAGATTGTTACCCCGTGAAGTTTTCCTAAGGTATTATTTTAATAAATACTAAAAGTGGTGTTTATAAAGTTCAAGATATTTTAATGAAAAAGTTCAAGTACGAATGTTTCACATGAGATTCTTGGTTAAATTTTATTCTAAATATTAGTATTTAGGGTTACAAGTATTGTGTAAAAATTATACTGAACAAAGTATTAAGGAGAAAGAGTTTTCTAGGGTTTAGAAAAAGATGTCGGTAATAACTCCACTTTTACCGACATAAGATTAAAGGTGAAATTCAATGAAGAGAAAGAGGGTTTGGGAGGGACATAGGGTTTAGGAGTTTAAAGGATAGGGTTAGGAAAGGAAGAGTGTTGTCGTGGCGTCGCAGGAGCTCTGGATGTTGCTTCAATCTTCGCCGGAAGTTGCTTGCTCGCTAACTCCTCTTTACTCCACTTGTACTTAGCAACTTTTTGAGAGAATTTTGCTATAATTTTCAGAATGGTGCTGAGTCAAAATAGGGGATGGTATTTATAATGGAGAATTAAGGTTTTGGAATTAAAATGGTGGATTAAAAAATATTAAAATTGTGATAAATTATGAATTGAAAGGTCTCTGTTTGATTGCAGTGAAATCAAACAGTGCAGGGGAGTTAGGGGTAGGTGAAGAGGCAAGTATGCAGAGCCCAGGTTTCGATGGCTTCATCTTACCCGTTCCCGCCGGTTATATGAGGCTTTTGGCCAGTCGATCTCAAGGCATTTGCCTCGAGATTCGTGGCACTTGATCAAATTTCTGTTTAAACCATTTTCCATATGTTTGATTTTTCTGAACTTTTCATTTCCCCGTGTATTGCACGTGCAATCTTTTAGGCTTCCAAAAAGTTAAAAAAATTCAGAAAAAAATAATGTGTCTGATGGGAATCGAACACAGGGCTACGTCACAGCTGTGTAAGGGCTTTACCAGTGAGCTACATGCTACTTCTTGCTGTTGTTCCCCTCCGAATGGCGGCGGAGACGTGAAGACGTCTTGCCTGAGATTCGGGGCAGATGCTATATGGTTTTATCCGTCTACCTCTCCGAAGATGCCAAGTGTATTTATGGCACCGTGTATCGGAGGTTTAGACGGATGCGTCCGATGTAGCAGACTTCGTCAGATTCCCCCTCGCTTGAGGGGTTTTTGATTGTGAGGACGCTCTTCCCTGCAGGCGCAAGCCCCTGCAGTTAATTACGCTACCGCATCGCGGTAACAACTTTCTCCTTCTCCAGAATTTCACTTCGTGTCGTGGGTGTTTGTTTTGTTTGTGGTTGCCCGTGGATTGTATACGGAGACTGAGTAATGCCGTCGCCCGTAGGACGTGGATTAGTCCAAATCCGTATTTACTTAGATTTGGGTTTGGTGTTTTCAGTTTAAGGATACGTTAGCCGCATTTGAGACTAAGATCAATTTAAACGTTCGTTAAGGATACGTTAGTCTAATTTGTGATTAAGATCAACTTAACGGGATCGTCTAGATCCATTTCCAGTTTAAGGACATAGTGGTCCATTTAATATATGGCCGTCGGGACTCGTCACCTCTCTGACGACGTTGAAGGATTACAACGATATGTGTCAGAGGAGTTCGGAGATGTAGCCTTGAACCAAAGTTGATTTGGAGTTTTATAGTCCATTTAAATGTTTAAGGATACGTTAGCCGTATTTGGGGCTAAGATCAACTTAAACAGGATCGTTTAGATCCGGCAAAAGAGCATTTGGGGGCTCTATCGCTCCAGTTTAGTGACGTGGTGGTCTATGTTCCAGTTTAGAGACGTGGCGGTCTATTATTAGTTTAAGGACATTTCGGTCCAATATTTGTTTAAGGACGTTTCAGTCCATCGCCAGTTTAGGGACATGGTGGTCCATCATTAGTTTAAGGACATTTCGGTCCAACATTCCCATTTTGGGATGAATATTAGTTTAAGGACGTTTCGGTCCGATATTAGTTTAAGGACGTTTCGGTCCACGAGTTTAAGGACCCCGCAGTCCATATTCATGTGTGGTCGTTGGGACCCGTCACCTCTCTGACGACGTTGAAGGATTACAACGAGAACGGTCAGAGGAGTTCGGAGATGTACCCTCGAACCGGATGTAAATTGATTTAGGGAGCAGCCGTGCTCAGTCAATTTAATTTGAGGACTTACGGCCATGATTGGGCTAAGTCCAATTGAAGATGTTCAGCATTTTATCTGCTTTTGCATTGCATTTCTTTTTATTTTTATTTGGGCTCTACCCATGAAGGATGTAGAGCATCAATTTGTTTTGGGCTCTGCCCATTTATAAATGATGCGCAGCATCAATTTTACTTGGGCTCTGCCCTTTATTGCTTTGCAATTTAATTTGGCCTGTTAGGTCTTTTTGACTTGGGCTTGGCCCTTTAGCAAAAGAAATGCATTGCATTTCAGGCGCTTTGCGCTAATCAAAGAGCGCAAGCGCTTGTGGTGACGACACGTGTCATGCAAGCGCAGTGCGCTGCGCTAGTACGCTGTGCTTGCGCTGCTGACACATGGCGCGCTCTGGTGAGTTGCGCCAATTTCAGAGAGCAAAACTCTATTTCAAAAGCGCATAGCGCAAATGGTTCAGATGCTGACACGTGGCGCTCTCCCAAGAGCGCAACAGCGCAGTTTGCAAGTGCAAGGCACTATAAAATTGAGAATCTTTTAGATTCAAGAACCAAAGGTTCATAAAAGAAGTGCAAAGCACTGTTTGCTTTCTTGATCTAATTTAGATCAAAGAAAACAAGTTTCTCTTGTTTTTCTTATCTCAGAAAACCAAAGGTTCATAGAAAGTGCAAAGCACTGCTTTTATTTGTTTTTTATTGAAGATCATTGATCTTGTTCTTAGATCAATGATCTATTGGAAGAAATTCTTCTCTTCTAAAGGCTTTTACCTTTTTTCCTCTTGAGATTTCTTCAGAGTTCTCTCTATTTGAAAATTTTGATTTCTCACCAAATGTTGATGCTTTTGAATTGAGGTCTTGGGTCCTTTTTATAGTGCCCATAAATTAGTTAAATTTGTTAAAGAGATCTTTCTCTGAGTGATTTGGGGAATTTTCCCCACCGTTGGATCTTTGATCCAAGCGTTTCTGTTTTACAGAAGAAAATCTTCTTGTTTTAACAAGAACAGAAAGATTTCTTTAAAATCTTAATTCTGTTTGGCGCAAATGCCCCAGCGCGTGACACGTGTCAAGCAGCGCACAGCGCAGCGCAACTGCGCTAGCGCATCCGCGCTGACACGTGTCGCGCAGCGCACAGCGCAGCGCAACTGCGCTAGCCCGTCCGCGCTGACACGTGTCGCGCAGCGCAGTGCTTGCGCAACTGAAGCGTTGCTTCCTTTAATTTTAGTTTAAATAGAGCTTTGCTCTGATTGGGCGCGCCTTCTTGGGCGCTGCGCTGACGTATCGGCGCCTGACATGTGGCGCGTTGCGCCCGAGATTTGAAGCGTTGGTTTAAAATTTGAATTTTGAATTTCCAACAGAGGTTTGCTCTGATTGGGGGAAACAAATGCCCCTCCATCGTTGCGCTCACGTGGCGCGCACGTGAGTGCAGCGGTGGCAAGCTCCTGACCGTTGGATCAAGGGGTAAGCTGAAGGGGCGCAAGCGCCTTATAAATAGGACCTCTGGCCCTTAGAAAAATCTCACCATTTCAAGATTTTTGATTTTCTAGAGCTTTGCTCTTGTTTAAGAACTTCAGAGCTTTGCTCATTTCCAGAGTTAGAAACTTTAGGTAAAAATTAATTTAAATCAAATTAATTTAAATTAATCTTAGCCAAAGAGCTTTGCTCTCACAGATCTTTTGATCTAAAGAGATCCCCATTGGGGTTTCATAAACAGAGCTTTGCTCTCAAAACTTATAGATCTGCAGAGATCTTATTCATGGGTTCTAACCCATGAACAGAGCTTTGCTCTTGAATCAACTGTAGATCTTTTAGATCTAAAAAATGAAGAACTTATTATAAGTTTTCATGGATTTTTCAAGGTCCCAAAAATTTTAAAATTTTTAAGTGTTAAAATTTTCTGATGGATCTTTCCATTATTATCACAGAGCTATGCTCTTTTAAGGAATTTTATTTCTTTGAGACCAGAATTTGACAAGTGTCATTCTGTGACAGAGCTTTGCTCTGAAAGAGGAGATTTTCTCTTTGTCTCTAGGGATTCCCTACTGATAAACTGACAGTCTCACCCAATGATGAGGCTGTCTTATTAAATGAGGCATTTTCATCCAGATTTTGTGGGTCCCCATTTGGTCCCCTACCCATTGCACTGCAGTATGATTAATTTTAATCTAATTAATTTTTAAATTCATTTAATTGAAGATTTTTAAACGCCAAGCGTTGAAATTACAGCACTAACGGCTATTTCTTGTTCACTTGCAGCGATCATGTCTCTCGACACCTCATTCCCGTTTGCTCGTTCAGAGGAGGGATTTCCCGAAGCGCCCTTGGACCGTGAAGTCTTGGCCATGATCAAAGACCACGACCCGGAGTATAAGAGTCTCCACCTTTGGGGGTCGTGGTACAATCAGATCATTATGGGTCAACGCAGCTTCACATGCTCAATGCCGTCAGAACCCATCACGGTGATTCATTACGCCAGCCCACCCCCAGTGTAGTACGCCGTGGAGATGGTTGATTGGACATCGAAGGGCTTTCTACATCCTGCCATAGATGCGATTCCGGTTCAGCGTCCCATAGTTTTGGATATCATGGGACGCCTTATCTGTCAAGGTGAGGCACGACCCTGGGAGCAATCATATAACATAGGTCTGATCCCCCGCCACCCGATCGGCTACCTGCCATGGGCTCGGTATATCCTGTCGACGAAGAAGTCGCAGTTGATAAGATTAGGATTGTACACCGCAGTCTACGTCTCCCTCTTCCAGTATCCCACGCTCCCCACCTGGTGGTTCAAGGCTTTCTTGGAGCAGTGGAATATTCCTACCCACACTTTCCTTGCCATGGATCGGGAAGTGTCAATCTCTTTGGAGGAGTTCACGGAGGTATCCGGTTTACCAGTCATGGGGGAACATTATGAGGAGTCGCTCCCGACAGATGAGTACGTCTTTGGTGCTAAGCCGGTGGTAAGGGGGCTCACGCCGGAGAATGCTGTTCAACACCAATTCCCAAGTTTGATCAAGGTGTTGAACATCTACGAGGCCCTTTTCATTGAGCGTGGGAGCCGCGGAGTTAGTTTTGAGGATTTCATTGCTCGGTTCCTTCACCCAAACGTCCTCTCGGCAGAAGCTGCCAAGTTTGCCACCCTTGAGGACCCTTTCGGTTTAGGTTTGGATAACCTGCCGGCGAAGGAAATAGACCAAAAGGATTTTTTCCTTCCTAACTCCCCGACCATGTCTTTTGCAGAAGTTGCAGCCCCCGAGATGGACGAGGAGGCCTTCCTTTTAGGATTTCTTGGGCTATGGCTGAGTTGGTTTGCGCTCCCAATGCATTCTCGCCATATGCGGCCCTCCGTCTTTTACCCTGCTCATCGGATGACCATCGGGGTAAAAGTAGCCGTTGGGATAGCCGGCTTAGCACACTTGTATCACGGCCTCAGTCGAGCGACGGATGTTAATGAGCCCGGGGTGCTGCACGTGATTTTCCCGATGCACTATTTCATGTCGTGGCTCGAGCTACATACATCGGGTGTTTTCGGCATGCATAAAAGGCCCTCGTTCTACGAAAGGTGCAGCTTCCCTTGCATCATACAGCTGATTAGCGCATCAATTATGAATCCATCGCCACGAAATGCTAGGGGTTTACTCCTTCGCTCCCACACCGTTGGAGCCGGTGTGTCTTTCGTTGACAAGGTGTTGACTATTGGAAAAGCGTCTACCACTGCAGTGCGGCCATTGCAAGACACTTTCAAGGATGGAGCTTCAGTTTTAACGGTCCGGGAGACCCTTCACTTATATTCCATCAGACCGGGCTTCTTGGTGTTTAGGCAGAACGGGGCAGCGATCTTCATGAGATATAACCCGCATCGTTTCGCCCAACAGCTGAGCTACAATCAAGGGGTACCGCTAGAGGCTTTCTTATCGGAACCTGCTGCGACCGAAGAAGGGATGGAGAGAGCGCTGCATCATTTCATGCGTCTAAACATGGGCTCCCACTTCTTTATCAGTGAGCCGGCTTGCGCCCCACGACTCCTCAGGGTATATACAGAATGGTACAGTCATTCGACGGGAGCGGTCATAAAGGAGGAAAGGCGGTTGCTGATCGACCGTAAGGGTGCACCTCCAGGTAGCGATCGCAACGCTCCTTTGGTGCCAAGGACTCCAGTAGTTGCTCCTCTAAAAGAGGTTAGAACCGGGCCATCGCGTGTGCAAAGTCCTCCACGCGGATTGTCGCTCCCTGGTATCACAGATGCACCTCCAGCGCCCTGTGCTCCAGTGGAGACAGTGGTTGTAGCCTCGCCGGAGTCTGGCGTGGGTGCGGACATCGGGACCCGCCGTCCCAAGGTGGCTGCTAAGCGTAAGTCAATCCCACGTGCACCTAGGGTCGGAGGGCAGAAGAAAAAGAAGTCGCTCTTCACTGCAGAAGTCGCGTTCGGTCAGGAACCCCATGCTCCCTATGCCGAGGGCCTGATCGAATATGGGACTAACGAGGGATTAGTCATGCCGCCGCCGGATGATACAGACTTGGAAGCCGCTCTTGAAACATCAGCGTGGTTGGCAAAGAGTGACGCGTGGCTAGCTGAGCTTGCGCAATCAGGTAACTACTAGTCGCATTTTCTTTATTGTTTCATATCCTTTTCATCGCCTTTGACTAACGTTTTTCTTTCTTTTCTTCCAACAGGCATCACTGATAAAGAAGCCATTGCCGCTTCACTCAAGACCTTCCAAGAGGAGGAACGCCTTAGAGCGCCTTTAGGCCTCAGTAAGTTTCGATTCATCAAGTTTTTATTCTCCTTGTGTTATGGTCAATCTAATCTCTCCCTTTTATTGCAGAAACCTCAATGCCGTTCCCGCCAAGCGACGCAAATGTTCTGCCAGCTGCCAATGTTCCCGCTTCCTCTGGGCCACCGCAGGAGGTTCGTCTTGAAGAGCCAATGAGAGATGCCTTAAAGGCTCTGGAGGCATCTTTAAATGAGGACGACGATGCTTCGATAAAGGAAGCGTCAAAAAGGTCCATCGTGATGGCCCGGGAGGAGAGGAAGCGGTCGAGGCGTGAAGCAAAGGCACGCAGGGCTGCTTTGGCCATTGGAGCGGGCCCCAGCACCGTTCCTTGAGCCGACACTCCGTCAGAAGAGTCCCCGGTCGCCCTGTCTATAGCTCATAAACAGGCGATTCGCGCCAATAGAGAGGCTAACGACAAGTCTACCTCAGGTAATACTTCTTTCAGAATTTCGTTATAAGACTTATAAAGCTGTCGGTTCTTATATATTTTATCTTGCAGGGCCAAGTCTGAACGAGGGGGAGGCGGAGACCATTGAACCTAAGGAAACAGAGGAGGCGGCACCTGCCGAACCTGAGCCAACGGTGGGCAACGTCGCTGAGGCTTCGGAGCCTGAGAGGGAGGTTGAGGGGTCTGCAGCCGAGAAGGTCATTGATGCCGGGCCTGAAGTGGCGGCAGATGAAATGATCATTACAATTGAGCCCAGGGTGGTGGCGGACGAGGCGCTTGAGTCCGGCGACCTCGTGGTGACGGCGGATGAGCCGATGGAGACCGCGGAGCCCGCAGAAGTAGCGGGTGAGATGGGTACGACTCTTGGGAAAGAGTTAGCCGCTCTCTCCCAAGAGTCCGACAACGCTCCAATCATTGCCCTCCCTGCCTACGATCTTTCGCTGTCTCCTGGCCGCGTTAGCACGATGACGGTCCCCATCGAGTTGGGCGATGAGGCCACGGGCGGTGGCCTCATGTCGATGGAGGAGGGGGCCGCCTCCGTTTCAGCCGGCAGTTCATCAGGTAAATCCCAAGTTGCTGTCTTTCTTTACCTTACAATTCTTTCTGACGAATTTACCTTTTTCGTAACGCAAGTGCAGCCAGCACCGATACCCCACTGCTCGAGGGAGCACCCTCAACGACTGCCTTGGCGGTGGTCACCTCTCAACCCTCTCTCATACTATCGAAGATGTTGGAAGGTATGGGTTTGCAATTCATTAATCTTATCTTTCAGACGTATAATTTGTGTACTAAAGTCATACTGTTATGTCTTTTTCAGGAGTGCTCTTTGATCATCTATATCAAGTGTTGTTCCCACACTTCTCCTTCCCATCCGAACTTGCTTCTTCCTCTGGTGGCGCTGGTGAGCATGATTTCCATTGATATCTTCCTTTTCGATTGATGGAATTACTTCTAACCTTTTTTCTTGTCCCGACTGCAGTGCTAAAGATTGAAGGAGGGGATAAAAGATCGGCCGCGCCACCTGCCCTTCTGGCCTTGCCATCTGTCTCAGCTGGTACGGCGACTATCACATTGATAACTCCCCCTTTATTTTTTGTACTGTTATCTGATCACATCTTGTTCCTTTTCAGCTGCCGTTCCGGTCCCGGCGCCCTTCGAGCCTCGCATCACAATGCCGGCAGGTCCTTACCTGAGACGTCCATCTTCGAAAGGCGCCGCGAACTGCTTGCGTATGTTGAGCGATTACATTGAGGAGTTCGACGTCGAGACCCCTACGCCTGCTGCGGATTTCGCTACGGCGGTTAACCTGATGCTGGTGATACTCGTGAATTTCCATGACGAGGGCATCATCGCATCTTGGGTTAACCATTGCATGGAGATCGAGGCTCGCCTGCATCAGCTGGAGTCGATGCGTCCCGCTCCCGAGACTTTAGCCGCGAGCAATGAAAGAGCAGTATGGATCGAGGGAAGCGCTTCTTACGTCCACCATTTGGAACAAGAAGCAGCTTTAAGGCTAAGGGAATGCCAAGAGACCTCGAGCAAGACGTCCCGTCTGCGTGCTGAGGTTGAAGCGAATGCTGCCCAAGTGAAGGCTATCTTTAAGGGTCTCCTGGAGCGCATCTCCCATGGGCTAAACTTGAAGCGAAAGGTTGATGTAGCCGAGCGCGATACCCCAGGCCGGGAAGCTGCTTATCAAGCCGTCAGGGAGCGGCTTGCATCTGTCTTGCAGCAACGGGCCCAAGTGGAGGCGGAGCTGGCGGTGGCAGCCGATCAGGAGAAAGTGGGGGAGGAATTGCACGAACAATTGCGAGAGCTATGCAAGACGCTTCCTTCTCAGTAATTCTCCTTGTATCTAGGCACTTGTAAATCTTTTCTTTTTAAGTAATATGTATCCATTCTTTATTCTTTTGTACGCTTCATCTTGTACTTGATTACACTCAATAAAGATACATATTTTTCTTTGCAATGTTTTGTACTGTTTCTTTGCTTTTTCCTTTCTTATTATCAGCATGCTGTCACAATTAGCAGATAATAGAGTAAGCATCTTGATTTCTTCACGAGATAGCGATGGCTTAGGCCGCAGGTTCAGATTTGCCGCCTAAGACTTTTCAACTCTATGAGCCGTGAGGGTCTCACAGAGACTTTTCTCCGTACGGATCGAGAGGATCTCGTAGGTGGGTTTTCTCCTTAGGAATCGTGAGGATTCCTAAGTGTGTTTTCTCTTACAAGTCATAAGGATCCTATAAGAGAATTTTCCCCTCTTACGAGTCGAGAGGACCCGTAAGCGGTTGTTTCCCTCCCCGTCGAAACTCGACTTTGGAGAGTGAGACCCGTGAATAGTATGCAAGAGACCGTTTTAGATCGACTTGCAGGGTCCCATTGTTCAGGAAGCAAGTTTTTTAGTCCCTGCTGCCTGAGGCTTCATCTTGCAAGTTGAGACGAATCGGGAATTTTCCCGCGGAGATACTGGTTTCTCTGCGAGCCGACGCGAATCAGGAGGCTCTCGTCAAGGATTGTTTGTTTCCCTGAGTTGAGGTATTTGCTAAGGATTATTTGTTTCCCTAGCGCCAAGGATTATTTGTTTCCCTGGTGTTGAAACGAGTCGAGAATTTCCTACGGAGACACTGGTTGCTCTGCGAGTCAATGCGAATCAGGAGGCTCTCATCAAGGATTGTTTGTTTTCCTGGGTTGAGGTATTTGCCAAGGATTATTTGTTTCCCTGGTGTTGAAATGAGTCGAGAATTTCCCACGAAGGCACTGGTTGCTCTGCGAGTCGACGCGGATCAGGAGGCTCTCGTCAAGGATTGTTTGTTTCCCTGAGTTGAGGTATTTGCCAAGGATTATTTGTTTCCCTGGTGTTGAAACGAGTCGAGAATTTCCCACGGAGGCACTGGTTGCTCTGCGAGTCAACGCGGATCAGGAAGCTCTCGTCAAGGATTGTTTGTTTCCCTGAGTTGAGGTATTTGCCAAGGATTATTTGTTTCCCTGGTGTTGAAACGAGTCGAGAATTTCCCACGGAGACACTGGTTGCTCTGCGAGTCGACGCGAATCAGGAGGCTCTCGTCAAGGATTGTTTGTTTCCCTGAGTTGAGGTATTTGCCAAGGATTATTTGTTTCCCTGGTGTTGAAACGAGTCGAGAATTTCCCACGGAGGCACTGGTTGCTCTGCGAGTCGACGCGGATCAGAAGGCTCTCATCAAGAATTGTTTGTTTTCCTGAGTTGAGGTATTTGCTAAGGATTATTTGTTTCCCTAGCGCCAAGGATTATTTGTTTCCCTGGTGTTGAAACGAGTCGAGAATTTCCCACGGAGGCACTGGTTGCTCTGCGAGTCGACGCGGATCAGGAGGCTATCGTCAAGGATTGTTTGTTTCCCTGAGTTGAGATATTTGCTAAGGATTATTTGTTTCCCTAGAGCCAAGGATTATTTGTTTCCCTGGTGTTGAAACGAGTCGAGAATTTCCCACGGAGGCACTGGTAGCTCTGCGAGTCGACGCGCATCAGGAGGCTCTCGTCAAGGATTGTTTGTTTCCCTGAGTTGAGGGGTTTGCCGAAGACACTGGTTTCTTCGGAGTTGGGATGAATCGTTGGGGTTTGGCTTCGTTTTCTGGCGGAGCCTGTTGGGAAAGTATGGTTCCCTCTTCGTTTGCTCCCTTGAATTGTATGCAGGGATCGATGTAATCTTAACTGTAGGGCCAAAGTTTTATCATCATTTTTTTGTTTTATTTCCGCGATGCTCTATCATTTCAGCTTTTATATCGCGAAGGTCGCGATTGCCCACTCATTTCGGCTATTTTTCGCGGTGCCCAATCATTTCGGCTGTTTATTTTGTTTTCACTCGCTGCTTTTTATTGCGAGTTGCCCAATCATTTCGGCTTTTTTGTATGCATACGTCTTTTACTTGCTACTTTTTATTGCAAGTTGCCCAATCATTTCGGCTATTTTGCATGTATACATTTTTACTTGCTGCTTTTTATTGCAAGTTGCCCCATCATTTCGGTTATTTTGCATGCATGTGCGGCCTACTGGCTTTTTGCCGTAAACCGATTTCGGCATCAGCATCGCTAAACTGGGATATTACCAGGAGCGAATCATCATCTGCCTCAGTCGATGTCGAACAAAGGTGGCTTAGCGACCAGGGTTAGGGTCCTGTCGACTAAGGCTTTTGACTTCATGAGCCGTAAGGGTCTCACGAAGTTATTTCTCCCTACAAGTCGTGAGGATCTTGTAGGTGTATTTTCTCCTTAGGAATCGTGAGGATTCCTAAGTGTTCGTTTCCTCTGTAAGTCGTAAGGATCCTACAGGAGGGTTTTCTCCTCATAAATCGAGAGGATTTACAAGGGTTGTTCACCATGCGAACATATCCCCAGTCACGGATGAAATTTGGTTAGGGGAATGTTTATTCGCGCCCGTGGATTGTATACAAGGGTCAGTATCGAACCACTTGTAGGGCAATGTCAGAAGTTGTGGGGATTGCTTAAGCACAGGTTTAGGTCTCTGTAACTTAAGACTTTCAAATCTTATGAGCCGTGAGGGTCCTATAAGAGAGTTCTCCTTACGAGTCGTGAGGATCTCGTAAGTGTATTTTCTCCTTAGGAATCGTGAGGATCCCTAAGTGTGTTGCTCCCTTGTGAGTCGTAAGGATCTCACGCGGGTGGTTTCTCCTTACAAGGTCGAGAGGACCCTATAAGTGTCTTTGAACGAGGTTGCGCCCTTTCGGGTTTTCACAAACACTCGCCGGTAGTCCCGCTGTTTTTACTCACGGAGCCCTTTCGGGTTTTCATCCGTGCCCATTTTGCTTATGGACATACCGTTTTTTTTATTCTTTTTATTTTTATTTACTTTTTTTTTACGAGGTCGCGCCCTTTCGGGTTTTCATGAAAACTCGCCGGTAGCCCTGCTGTTTTTACTCACGGAGCCCTTTCGGGTTTTCATCCATGCCCTTTTTGCTTATGGACATACCGTTTTTATTTATTATATTTTTCTTTATCTTTTTTTTTATCTCGTCAGCTTACGGATGCTGCGGTATTAGTTTAAGGACGTTTCGGTCCGCTATTAGTTTAAGGACGTTTCGGTCCGCTATTAGTTTAAGGACGTTTCGGTCCGGCATGGAGAAGGCTGGCTACTGCTTATAAAGGTTGAGCTTAGGAAGATAGCGAGCGGACATAGTCGTCGTCATCTATCATTAACCTAGGCTATGGCTCATTAAGCGTAGTACTTCTTTAGGAAGCGACCGTTTATTGGACTGAAAGGCCTTTCACCGTGCATATCCATGAGTAGATAGGCCCCACCCTGATAAACTTTATCTATGATGTACGGGCCTTCGTAGTTTGGCTCGAATTTTCCCCGCTTGGCGCGATTGGGGGTCATAGGCCTTTTGACCACTAGCATGAGTTCGCCTTGGCGGAATGTCCTCGGCCGGGTCAATCTTTCATATGAGCGCGTCATCTTTGCTTTATAAGCTTCCAGATTTTGTTGTGCTATGAGCCGTGTTTCTTCAAGGGCATCAAGCTCCTCAAGCCGAAGGTGAGCGTTTTCTTCATCTGTTAGCTCGTAGTGGACTGCCGCTCGTAGAGAGGGTAATTCTATCTCGAGGGGGAGCACTGCTTCTGTACCGAATACCAACGCATATGGCGTTGCGTTGGTGGCCGTCTTGAACGTTGTTCGATATGCCCAAAAAGCCTCTTGCAGTCTCTCATGCCAGTCCTTCTTATTTCGGGACACCGTCTTTTTCATGATTTTCGTCAGGGTCTTGTTGAAGGCTTCGGCTAGACCATTAGCTCGTGGATTATAAACCGAGGAATATCTCCAGCCTATGTTATGCTGTTGCGCGAAGCGACTGATCTTGTGGCTTCTGTAGGCTGGCCCGTTATCGGAGATGATCCGTCGTGGAGTTCCAAACCGATATATGACGTGCGTCTTGAAGAAATGGAGGATATTCTCCGTCTTCACTTCCCTCAACGGTACTGCTTCTGCCCATTTTGATAAGTAGTCGGTTGTCGCCAGGATGAAGCAATGTCCTCTAGACGATGCTGGTTCGATGGGGCCGACTATGTCAGTTCCCCACATTTCGAATGGCCAGCTAGCCACCGTCGGGTGTAGCGGATTTGGATGCTGATGGATGAAATCCCCATGAATTTGACATGAGTGGCACTACTTTGCATACTCAAGGCAGTCTTGAATCATCGTGGGCCAGTAGTAGCCCATCCGTTTAATCTTCATCTTCATCTTTGGGCCTGCTTTGTGAGAACCGCAGAGTCCGTCATGGACTTCCTGAACGACCCTTTCCGCTTCGTCATGCCCTAGGCATCTCAGCCACAGAGAATCGAATGACCTTTTGTATAGAGTATCATTGACGAAGGCGAAAGACAGAGCTCGTTTCATGAGCTGATGTCTTGTGGACGCTTCCTCAGGTATTCGGTGGGACTTAAACTAGTCTATGAAGACTTCCCTCCAATCTTCAGCCTTTTCCCGATCTTTTATTTATAAGGTCGTCTGTTCAGTTGCCCCCTTCTCTTCGGATGATTCCGGAGATATTTCTGTTGGGGCAAGCACCCGACGGCTTTGTACCACGATTCTAACGTCATCGAGGTTCTCATCAGCCAGTTCTTTAGCAAGTTTGGCCAACGCGTCTGCTTTGCTGTTTTCCGCGCGCGGTATGCTTTCTAAAGTATAGGAGGGAATTTGGGTCAACAGTTGTTGTACCTTTTCACCGTACTTCACCAACTCCGGTTTGCACGTTTGGTAGTCGCCGTTTACTTGACTAACGACCAGTTGAGAATCTCCGTATATGAGGAGGTTTTCAATTCCCATGTCGATGGCGATCTCGAGACCTGCAATCAAGGCTTCATATTCGGCTTCGTTATTCGTCCTCGGCTCTGTTAAGGAGAAGGCGAAGCGCATAATCCCTCCTTGTGGAGTTATGAAGATGAGGCCTACTCCCGATTTGATTATAGGGGTGTTCAGACTATAATATTGCATTTTTCATCCCCCTATTCTTATCCGTTTTATAAATAAACAGGTACTCTTGACGCACGTTTGTTGCATGTTACAGGATACAGGCTCTTGGAGCAAATACAGTGAAAAAGACGAAAGCTGATACAGAAAAGGGATTCTTGACCAACAAGTAGACGGGTCCTAGTCAAGCCTAGACGAAGAACAGTGCAAGATCCAAAATGTCAAGTGAACGGTTAAAAGATCGCTACAAGTATTCACTGAAATATCTGGAGGAGAATAAGAAGCCCAACAGAGAAAATACATATGAAAAAAGGAATCCCAAGAAGTCCTGAACCAAGCCCAGAAGTTTGGTGAGATGATCTCACCAAAGGACCGCGGAACCGCGGCCCAAGCGCCCTATTGCCGCGGTTCCGCGGTCGTCTAATGCCCGTGTCGGCGCAAAGTTTCTGAGTCGGTGCGTCGGTGCGGGGGTTTGGATTTTCAGTGGGCAAATCTGTATTTTCATATGTGCGAGAGTCTGTAACCCTAGTTTCTCTCTTTTCTTATAAATTGTAGTCAAAAATTGTAAAACCTTATGCCTCTTTTCAATCAATAAAATTCAGACTTTCTGGGAGTTTATTCAGATCTGTTCTTCTTGCTTGGAGGGAGCCATCGAATTAGTAAGTAATTTTGTTTCCGTTCCTTTAATTAAAATGTTTTCTCATCCCCTAATGAGCGAGTAATCTCCTCGCTTGTTAGGGTTAGCCTTAGGGAAAGGGTTGAGAGATGAGATCTCTCACCCCTTTCAATGCCACATTCACTTAAGAGTTAGAACTCCATGCATGCACGCACAACCGCTCCCTACGGCATCCTACCCATCGAGGTAACGATGAACCGTAGTATAAAGGGCCGGTTGCGTGTGTTTTCCATTGGGGTTGGGGTAACTATCAACAAAGGAAGGATGCGAATCTAGAGGAAGAAACATCTTCCCAAAAGATTCGGATCCACTTTATTGACAATTACCGTAACATCTAATAGATCTAAAAAAAAAGAAGGCATTGAAAGCGGTGAAGAAAAACGTTAATCTCCAAAACTTCCCCTAAGCCTAACCCTAGCAAGACTTTTAATTAGATTAATTAGATCCAGTTTTCATAGATTTTTATAAACCAACCAAAACGACACTTTGAATCAACTCGTTAAAACACATAAAAGGAATTTACCCATCTCTGTGGATCGACCCGTACTCACCGGCTAGTTGCAAAGCGACGCCGTTTCTGATTACGGTAAATACAAGTTTTCAAACTAATCAAATGGCGCCGTTGCCGGGGATGGCGTAATTTTTCTTTTTGTGAATTTTCGGGTTGATATAAATTTTTTTAAAAAAAATTATAAAAATCTGAAAATATAAAAAAAAATACAAAAAACTATCAATTTTGATCTGTTTGAAGGGTGTATCTTTTGAATCTTGCAGGAACAGTGAAGATTTGAGGATCTGGAAAGTTACAGAGGGCAAATCAGAAAAGAGCATATCAGAACAGAGGAGAAATATCACAACAGAGGGATAAAAATTTTCTGGAGCTACGATCCCACCAGGAGACCGCGGAACCGCCGCATCTACCCCATCCAGACCGCGTTTCCACGGCTATTTGGCCACGTCAGCACCCAAAATTTGCTTTGTTTGTTTTCTAATCTCCCCCTCTGCAACCTCCATATCTCTGTCTGTGAAAATTTTCTGCAGGGATTCTTTGCGTAAAAAGTCTTTCTCCCCCTTCTAAATAACAGATTTGCTGTAGGTTTCTTTGCGCCGCGCTAAAAATTGATTGCAAGTGAAATTTTATTGTTTTGCATAATTTAACCGGACCTTAAGGGGCTGATTGACCAAACTCAGATTGGGTGGGGATTTCATCACCCTTCCCAGGACCCCAGAAAACACCTAAGCATGTGCATTGACCACAATTAATTAAAAAAAAGACTAGACTCAGACCTAAGGACATCGAACTCAATAGGAAAAGGACTAGTATAGACATCGACCGTTTATCCTAACCGACATTGCGGTGTCTAGGCTAGTGGTTATTAATTAGGCCCACTGTAGTGGTGGTTCCTTCCCACTTACCTGGCCGTACTTGTCCGTGAAGAGGCGGTTTGAGGTCCTATTTCTAGCCCTAGTTAGGAGCTGTCTAGCAGACCTAGGTGACCCTAGATCTAGGCCTGATTGTGCATGTGTGGTTGATACATTTATGTCACGAGTCCCATTTCCAAAAAAACCTTTTTGCAAAACTCTCACATAAATAAAAAAAAAAAAAGAGAAATCTTTTCAAAACTTGCAACTTGTCGATAAGAAACCTTGCAACTCACTTCCATCACTTCCCTCCATTGACGTTATCTTACCCCCACATTCTGTTTTTCTTTTTTTTCTGACTACACCACTCCTTTAGTGTATGTCACTTTGGACTAGGGATACTAACGCCCGATTAGTCCGTGTTTCGTTGGTACCGACCGACGAATCCTTCGACGAACCCTTCGTCGACATTCCCTCCATTTCCTTACCTCCACCTTTAAATTCTTCTTTCGAAGGTATGTCGGGACACGACCCCAACGATACCTTACCGACGGGAATGATTCCACCTCAGTTAGGTGCGAATAACCCGAATCTTCCGCCTGTTGTAGCGCCCGCACGAGTTGCGCTCCAGGATCTCTTCTACCCCGTCCGCACTTCTTTACCCACATGTCTTTCACCCCCACCGGCGAATGGGGATAATTTTGAAATAAAACCACATTTCATCAATATGCTGCCAAAATTTTATGGTTTGGAATCCGAAGATGCATATATTATTATTAATAAATTCCAAAATGTGTGCGCCATGATGAAAACAACCCAATTAAGTGATGACGCTATAAGACTAAGGGTCATTCCTTTTACCTTATGTGACATAGCCGAGAAGTGGCTATATAGCACCGCATCACATTCCATTAGAAATTGGGACGAGTTTGTGAGAGCTTTTCTGAAAAAGTTCTATCCTCATCACAAAACTGCTAGAATCCGAAACGAGATTATACAATTTTCACAGCTTTCTTCCGAACCATTTTGGAAGTGCTTCGAGAGATTCAAAGACCTACTTGTTCAATGCCCTCATCATGGGATCGAAAGTTGGCAACTTTTCCAAACATTATATGAGGGATTGAACTCAGCAACGAAGCAGTTGCTAGAAACAATATGTCATGGTCATTTTCTCTCAAAGTCTAGCGACGAAGCATGGCAGTTTCTTGAGGATCTTAGTGAGCAAACAATTCAGTGGGAGAGTACCAAGACCACATCATCTTCTTCTGTTGGTCAATCTAGGGCAGGCATACATCAAATAGATATGTCGATTGCTATGAAGGCCGAGATGGCCTCACTTATGAAAAAGCTAGAAGCCATTGAGACCAAAATCTCATCGTCTTCTCCTGCCACTACTCTACCCACACGAACTGTTTGTGCTTGTTGTGCAAATCCATCGCATCTAATCGAAGAGTGTCCTTATAATGCACCTATTCAAGGACAGGATCAAGTCAATGCTGCATTTCAGCAACGACAAAGAAACGATCCGTACTCTTCGACATACAATCAGGGGTGGAGGAGTCACCCAAATTTCGCTTGGAACCAAAATCAACAAGTCCAAGGAAATAATAATTTTCAAAGACCTCCTCCTCCACAACAACAACAAGCACCTTTACAAACTCAAAACCAGCAACCTTTACAACAACAACCTTATACAAATCAAACAAACAATTTGGTGCAACCAAATGATGATAAGGTTATCTCGCTCGAGAAAAGTCTAGATGCATTTCTCAAGCAATCTACAGAATCCGCAGCAAGATTTGAAAGTTATGTTCAATCTTTAATGCATAACAATGCCTCACACGATCAAAGTATCAAATCTATTGAGGCACAAATTGCACAATTAACTGCTGCGTTGAGCGAGAGAGAAAAGGGAAAGCTTCCATCTCAGCCACTGCCAAATCCCGGTCACACACAAAACGCATATCCCAATCACAATGTAAATGCGGTGACCACGTTGAGATCTGGAAGAGAGTTGCAAAATAATGTGGGAACTAGTGATGACATCCCCGCCGGTGGTTCTTCTTCTTCTTCTTCTTCTTCTCCTTCGTCACCTTCCCCTGCTTCACTTTCTTGTTCACCTTTTTCTTTAGAGCCTATTCTCCACCCTTCACACGGCTCTACTTCTTCCAGCTCGAACGGACCCATTTCTCACAACACGAACACATCTACACCGGGATCCGTTCCTACTCCACATTCTACTCCACAAACATGTGACTCAACAAATTTTCAAAATGCACCATTTCCAAACAGGTTGAGTCCCAATAAACCAACTGCACAAGTGGAGAAGATTGTGGAATTGTTTAAGCAGGTTAGCATAAATATACTTCTCTTGGATGCCATCCAACAAGTCCCTTCATACGCGAAAATTTTAAAGGGCTTATGCACCTCAAAGAGAAAAGCATCTCAAGTACCCAAGAAAGTGCTAGTGGCTAGTGCAGTGAGCAATGCTATTAACCACCATCAAACCCTACCCCAAAAACGAAAGGACCCCGGCTGTCCTACGATTTCCATCACAATTGGGGATAAGAAAATTAATCGAGCACTTTTAAATCTTGGGTCTAGTGTTAACCTGATTCCCTACTCCGTGTACGAACAATTAGAGGTTGGAGAGTTGAAACCCACTCGTTGCACTCTCTAAATGGCTGATCGATCAATCACCCATCCAAGGGGCCAACTAGAGGATGTGTTAATCAAAGTCGGGGAGTTCATATTCCCCGTTGATTTTATCGTTATGGATACACAACCTGTTGCTAACCCAAGAAACCAAATTCCGGTGATTCTCGGTCGACCATTTTTGGCCACTTCTAATGCTGTGATAAACTGTCGCAATGGCTCCATGACTTTATCCTTTGGGAAAATGTCTAGTGAGTTCAATATTTATAAGATGGGAAGTCTGCCCCCCGTACCTAAAACTAGTACACGAGAAGTTTGCTCTATTCATGAAATCACGCAGGAGGACTGCGAGCTTGAAAGATTCTTGTTTGATGAAAACAGTTTTGACGCCACTAGTGCGTCCCTCCTTGAGCCTACCACAGTTGACACAACCGATATGGATTATGAATGTTTCACTTTTTCGGATGATGACGACTCACAGCCCGAATATGAGTCTTTTGAATTTTTTGATGAGTTAGTCGAGCCATCCGAATCGGTTGTTTGCAGTGATTTCGAACCTGTGTTGGAGTCCTTTGAGTTCGAGGTAGATTCCGAAATGATTCTTTCGACTCCGAAACTCGAACTCACGCCCTTGCCGTCTCACCTTAGATATGCTTACATAGGTGAGAATGAGACCTTTCCCATTATCATATCGGCCTCTCTAGCCCTCGAGCAAGAGAACGCCCTCTTAATGGTCTTACAAGATAGGCGGCAAGTTTTTGGTTGGAATATGGCGGACATCGAGGAGATAAGTTCCCTCATAATTAAGTATCATATACAATTGATGGATGATGCCGAGTCAATAGAGGACCCACAGGAACATCTTGGGGGTATTGTGGCGAGTCAACCTCCTCCTTTAGAAGTTGAAATACCCCCATTTCTTTTAATAAGCTACGAGAATGCCAACATTCCACTGATTGCTGATCATTTACATTCTCGTTTTGATACATCACCATCGCCTGTATATTTACCTCCACACCTCCCTTACCACTACTTCTATCTTTCCCAATTCTTTGCGGATCGCTACAACTTATTCTTCCACCAGCCAATACTCTTTACTGATAAAATTTTCAACTGGTTGGTGTTGGTCTATATAAAGTTTGGCAGTAATGTCTAACATAGTTTAAATGAAGTTTGGGGGAGGGCCTTTTTGTATATATTTTTGTTTTTCTTAACAATAAAAAATTATAAATAAATAAACAGGGAAGTGCCGGTATTTTGACCCTCTTGGTTTAGCATGACAGTGAGGACACTGTCAAGTTCAAGTTTGGGGGTATGCTCGGTACGTCTTCTTCCGTCGCATTCATTTGTACATATTTTTTGCATTTGCATACTTATTTGAAAACCCATAAAAAATTGAAAAATTTCAAAAATTATAAAAATAATTGTATTCAATTTTGGCCATAGGTTAACTAGCTAGGAGCAACTAGATCTTAGACTTAGTGAATTAAAAACCCTAAAAATAACATTCCTCAAAGTTTAACGGTAGAAAGTATATGCCTTGTAGTTTATTTAGAAATAGGCAAATTTTGGGTTCACTTCTTGGGCTAAGTCAAAACGAGGGAAGTGTATTGATGTTCTTATTAGAGTATAAGTTTGAAAAATAGTTCCTAATTTAAGTCTAGATTCTGAAAATGTATACCCTACAATTTGCACAATCACGCACCTTGAAACTTGGAATAGTAGAAGAGACCTTGAAATACTCTTGTCTAAAGTCCTTAGTACAATGAAAATAAAAGAAAAAAATTGTGAATAAAGAATAAAAAAATGGACACTGGTTTTTGTGATTACTTAAGGCTGTAAGAATAGAAAAATATTTAGCCAGGGTGCTTCATCACCTAGTGCCTTAGACCAACTGGTTTGGGAGTCACTGCTAAAAGCCTTGGGTGTCGCAAAAATTAGGAAGTACGCTTTAAAGTGCTAACGCATCTTGTAATCGGTTGTTGGTACCTCAAGAAGTATTAACGGTCACATGAAGGATGTGTAAGCGAAATTCAAAATTAACGAATTAATATGTGCTTTGGACAATGGACGAGAGTACGATTACTTGATTTGAATTTCCAAGTGTAGGGGTGATATTTACACACACGTGGGGATATGTGATTAGAGTTTGGATGAAAGAAAGGAATGAAGGATAGAACTTGTATCTTTAGTAGAGTTGATAGAAATTCCTAAGTAGAGATGAAACCCTAGAAGGAAGACTTAAGAGATGCCAAAAGCTAAGTAGGTCTACATAATATATATAATCTTAAGTTAGATGATTAGGAAGTGTGAAGAATATGGGTGGATAATTTGCGAGTAAAAAGATAATAGAGTTCTTAGTTAGAAAACCTAATTGGAGAACAAAAGTTAATGGGCTGAGTTGATAAGATTTTGTGGGTAGTATCCGCTGAAAACCCTCAGGAGACAACACTCCTCCTACTAGGGACACCTAGAGGTTTAACGGCTTGTTGCACGTGCTCAGTACAGTCGCGTTTCCCTGCGAAAGTGTGGTTAGGATTTTAGTGAATAAAAATAAGTTTGCTCGAGGACGAGCAAAAGATAAGTTTGGGGGTATTTGTTCAGACTATAATATTGCATTTTTCATCCCCCTATTCTTATCCGTTTTATAAATAAACAGATACTCTTGACGCACGTTTGTTGCATGTTACAGGATACAGGCTCTTGGAGCAAATACAGTGAAAAAGACGAAAGCTGATACAGAAAAGGGATTCTTGACCAACAAGTAGACGGATCCTAGTCAAGCCTAGACGAAGAACAGTGCAAGGTCCAAAATGTCAAGTGAACGGTTAAAAGATCGCTACAAGTATTCACTGAAACATCTGGAGGAGAATAAGAAGCCCAACAGAGAAAATACATATGAAAAAAGGAATCCCAAGAAGTCCTGAACCAAGCCCAGAAGTTTGGTGAGATGATCTCACCAAAGGACCGCGGAACCGCGGCCCAAGCGCCCTATTGCCGCGGTTCCGCGGTCGTCTAATGCCCGTGTCGGCGCAAAGTTTCTGAGTTGGTGCGTCGGTGCGGGGGTTTGGATTTTCAGTGGGCAAATCTGTATTTTCACATGTGCGAGAGTCTGTAACCCTAGTTTCCCTCTTTTCTTATAAATTGTAGTCAAAAATTGTAAAACCCTATGCCTCTTTTCAATCAATAAAATTCAGACTTTCTGGGAGTTTATTCAGATCTGTTCTTCTTGCTTGGAGGGAGCCATCGAATTAGTAAGTAATTTTGTTTCCGTTCCTTTAATTAAAATGTTTTCTCATCCCCTAATGAGCGAGTAATCTCCTCGCTTGTTAGGGTTAGCCTTAGGGAAAGGGTTGAGAGATGAGATCTCTCACCCCTTTCAATGCCACATTCACTTAAGAGTTAGAACTCCATGCATGCACGCACAACCGCTCCCTACGGCATCCTACCCCTCGAGGTAATGATGAACCGTAGTATAAAGGGCCGGTTGCGCGTGTTTTCCATGGGGGTTAGGGTAACTATCAACAAAGGAAGGATGCGAATCTAGAGGAAGAAACATCTTCCCAAAAGATTCGGATCCACTTTATTGACAATTACCGTAATATCTAATAGATCTAAAAAAAAAGAAGGCATTGAAAGCGGTGAAGAAAAACGTTAATCTCCAAAACTTCCCCTAAGCCTAACCCTAGCAAAACTTTTAATTAGATTAATTAGATCCAGTTTTCATAGATTTTTATAAACCAACCAAAACGACACTTTGAATCAACTCGTTAAAACACATAAAAGGAATTTACCCATCTCTGTGGATCGACCCGTACTCACCGGCTAGCTGCAAAGCGACGCCGTTTCTGATTACGGTAAATACAAGTTTTCAAACTAATCAAGGGGTACTTTGTTTGCGCTTTTTCATGGAAGATGCTCCGTCAAAATAAAGCTCCCATCAGGTATCACCACCGTTGATCGCATCAAACGCATGTTCGTCTGGAAGATCGCAATTCAAAGGAGAATCGGCGGGTATCGGATGCTCAGCGAGGAAGTCGGCGATGGCCTGGCCTTTGACTGCCTTGAGAGGTTGATATGTTATCGAGAATTCCATCAAGAGCAGGGCCCATTTAGCGAGTCGTCCCGTCAATATGGCCTTCGACATCAAATATTTAAGAGGGTCGACCTTCGAAATGAGACGGACCTCATGCGCCAATGCATAGTGCCTGAGCTTTGTTATCACGAAGATCAACGCCAGGCAGTATTTTTCAATGGGGGAGCAGTTGCTTTCTGCCCCCAGTAGAACTCGACTTAAGTAATAAAGAGCTCTCTCCTTCCCTTGATCATTCTCTTGCGCCCATAATGCGCCTAAAGAACCTTCGAGGGCGGTTGTATAGAGAATGAGAGGTTTTCCCTTAACCGGAGCAGCCAACACTGGCGGGTTCTGCAGGTACTGTTTAATCTCGTCCAGCGCGCCCTGGCATTTTTGATCCTAGACGAATGGAGTCCCCTTCTTCATCAGGTGACTGTAAGGGCGGCACTTGCCAGAGAGATTGGCTATAAATCGCCGAATATATGCGAGTTTTCTTTGGAGAGACCGCAACTGTTTGAGAGTTCTCGGCGGAGGCATTTCCATGATCGCCTTGATCTTTGACGGATCTATTTCGATACCTCGGTGTCGGACGATGAATCCCAGGAATTTGCCCGAAGAAACCCCGAATGCACACTTGAGAGGGTTCATCTTCAAGTTGTACTGTCGAAGGCGTCGAAATACAGTCTTTAGATGCTCGAGATGTTCCTTGTATGATTTGCTCTTAACCACGAGGTCGTCGATATAGCACTCGACGATTTCATGTATAAGGTCATCGAAGATCTTCGTCATGACCCTTTGATAGGTGGCACCGGCGTTCTTTAATCCGAAGGGCATCACTTTATAACAGAATATTCCCAAAGAGGTCTGGAAAGCGGTATGCTTCTGGTCTTCAGGATGCATCTTTATCTGATTATACCCTGATGAGCCGTCCATGAAGGAGAAAACCTCATGAGTGGACGTATTGTCTATCATCAGTTCGGTGACTGGCACCGGGAAATCATCCTTCGGGCAGGCTTTGTTGAGATCCCGAAAGTCTACGCATATGCGCACCGTCCGATTTTTCTTCATCACCGGGACGATGTTAGCGATCCATTCAGGATACTGAACCTCCTGGATAAAGACAGAGTCGATCAGCTTCTTGACCTCGGCGTTGATGCTCATCTCAAGCTCGAGCCGCATTCTTCTCGGCGCCTGTTTGACTGGCTTGGCGTCCGGGGAGATCGCCAATTTGTGCACAGCAATTTCTGGATCTAGTCCTGGCATCTCGGAATAGTTCCATGCGAAGCAATCTTTGTGCTGTACAAGGACGTCCTTTAACGCAGCCACCCTTTCTTCAGATAGCAGCTCACTGACGAACATCGGCCGTGGGTCACTTACCGTCCCCAACTCAATTTTCTTAAGGCTATCTGCAGTGGTATGTATTCCATCCTCCAGCTCTTTCGGAGTTGGCGGAAATTCTGAGATCACCTCATCATTGCTGTTTTCGAAGCACCAAGGAAGATTGTCCATGTTCTCGAGCCCTTCTTTTAATATTGTTATCATGTGACAAGTGCGAATCCGCTTCCAATCCCAATGTGGAGTTGGTTCTGTTCTTGCGTCTTTGGGTTAGTGCTTCTGTGGCGGCGCTACCCTCCAGTTGTCAGACAGAGCGAATTTGCCAAGCTAATACTGATCTTCAACCCAATTCTTGAAGGTGAAGCAATCTTCAAGAGGATACCCTATTACTCGATGGTAAGAGCAATAGTTTGGGTCAGAGACTTCGCCTGCTTGTTCGGGGTGCTTGGACTCCGGCAGTGTAAGCATCTGATGTTTTAGAGCAAGATAAAGTATCTTCTTCGTCTTGTCCGGAGGAAACGAGTACGCTCGACCCATTTTCTTCATGAGGGACAGATCAATAACGCTCGACTCCCGCTTGCGTGGCTTCTTAGCCCCTCTTTGTTGCTGTTGAGCGCCTTTTTGGCTTTTCGACTTGTTTCTGCTTCTGCGTCGAGCCTTCTTTATAACAGGTTGACACGGAGTGACACTTTCATTTTCGACGGGCTGCTGAAGGAGGCGTTGCGTTTTGGCTTTCTCGTAGATGGCCATTTCGCGATTGTAATCATCTCGGACCTTTTGACCAGTTTCCCTTATAAGCCTGTCCATTTGTTCTTCAAACGACGGACTGGGCACTTTTGCATCAGGAACTTTTACTGGTTTAGGATTAGTGTCCTCCCGTTGAGCATCTGCTTCTACATTGAAGTCGTGCACGACGTAACAGTCGCGGAGCAGCTCTCGTTTCTTGGAGCGAATGTATCCGAGCCCGATCGTCTCCATCCTCCCACTAGGCAGCTTGTGCTGAGTTCCGAAAACGTTCCAGACCCTGTCATAGAATTTGGCCTTTCTAACGGTCTGTTAGAAGGGTATCCCTAGGCGCTTCAACAGCTTCTTCAAGCCTTCTGTATAATATCTGGGTAGACGGATGGGTTGAAGCCTGTCCAGCGTAGGATCCGCCCCATGCCAGATTTCTTTCTCCACTTTGTTTTTGTCACGCCCCGCTTCCCAAAATACGGAAAACGAGGGATGACTAGGCCAGCCATGCTCCTACGGTCAAGGAATCATCCCGCCGTAGTCACACTTCGGCTTCTAGCATTACATGGTAATCAGTAAATAAAGCGCAGTGGTAAAGGAATCACATCACTAATTTATTGCATTAATATTCCATTGTTCACAAATTACAGATAACAAGAACAATTACTAACCAAGTTCAATCTCACGATCACTTTTATGGAAAGCAGTAAAGATAGGAAGTACACCAGACTATATCTCCGTGAACTCGAAAGGTAGATCTGTCTCCTGCACTGGTCCTTCCACGGGATCTGAGCATGCATACTCAGGTCGTCAGAGCGACACAACAACAATATTATTATAATACGATAGAACAGGTAAATGAGGTAATACTAGTGTAAGAACAATGCAAGTAATCACTATGTCACTATATGATGCAGAATATGTTCTGTGTCCCTATCGGTCTCTAGGTCATGTTTGAAATCACATAGTGGAAGGAGGATCATGTTTAACAGGAGTCTCGTACATACCCGAGACAACGGCCCACATGCCTGGGACATAACCCTGTCAGCCGGATCGCTAGATCCTACCCTACATGTATCAGTATCACGGTTTGAATGATCATCCTCTAAAACACGGTCCCGCTAAATATGATACTCTTTCCACTTTGATTTTCCCTTTTTCCCCAGGTTTACACTATTTATGATCTTGATCTAGTCGTGTACAAGTATACCAATGGCACGGTTTTATCACTGTTCACTGTATCAATCACTGTCACGAATATTCACTTTCCATTGGTGTACTCGTCACTCCTAAACCAACATCTATCACGCACGATAATGCAATGTCCACACACACTAACACTGAGTATATGACAAGGGTATGATATATGTATGTATGCTGCCAATAAGCTCTGTATGTTATGAATCAACATGTATGTCATTAACTTACATAAATTGCATAAATTAATATGTTAAGAATTCAGCAAAATGATACAAGTAAGATAAATAGAATACTCAGTCAGAAATTCATCAAAATTTGTTTCAGTTCAATCGGGATTCCGGTTTTCAAGATATAGCTGTTTCATTTTAAGTGCTCGCGGCTGGAAATTCAGTTTCAGAACTGAACGTCCGTTTTGCGACACGAATTGCACCCAGTTGGGCTTAGAATTTAGCGATTTTGCAGTTGAATGAAATATAGAGTTTTCAATAAAGTATTCAACGCAATAGACAGATCCTCAATCGCATCTGTACGTTGAAAGTTATACACAGTTTAACCTCAGTGTGTCATTTCTGAATCTGTTCTGGACAGTTATACGTTCTGCCCTTTTAAATACAGTTTAAAATAGCAAATGGCGATTAAACGAAATGGAACCACCTGTTTTGTTTAGCTAACAGAGTTATCTTTAATCTACTGTAGAGTTCCGTAATATACGACTTCAGGAAACACAGTGACACAGGTATTGGGACAGTACACAATAATCAGAAACGCTCTGGACTGCAGTCCAGAGTCGCATTCCGATCTAATTATCATCACGGTTACAAAACAGAAATCATTGGAATTTTACATAGGGTTAAAGTTCGTCGAGTTGGCTTCGATTTAATCCCTCGAACGCATCATTACAGTATGTATGTAATTTACGATGATTTTATTCATTTTCAGATACGAGAAAAATATTAGTTTTAACGGCATATTTGGGGTATCAATTTTTGTCTCTAACAATCGTATTTTCCAGCGAGATTCATACACGATATTTATCATCAAATGGGCCAACAGAAAATATCAGTTTCCGTCAAAATAAACTATTATAATCATTGGAGACTAGTATCGAACACTTAGGTCACATAATATATCGGTAATCGGCAAATTTGTAAACTATGTGATTTAGGTTTGTACCACAACTATATTAGCATGAAGCAAGTAAACACTTGCCTGGAAAATGTCTCGGGGTCGCACGGCAGCAACGGTGTCACGATCGCGCGATGTACGCCGTAAAACGAATTGCGCGAGCTTGGCTCGAGACACGGGTTTGACGTCGGAGTTCCCGGAGTCGTCTCGCGCTTGCTGGAAGTATAGAGTGGTGCTCTGTGGGTCTCCCGGGTGCGCTGGGGTCGACGATGTCGGCGGTGGTCGCTCCGGCGACGTGCACAGTGAGTGCTCGCAGTGAGGGGGAAGATGTGGGTTTTGGAGAGAGAGGGGAGCAGTGGGGGTCGGGTTTGGAGTGATGAGGATGGTGCTGAGGATGTAGAGGGTCGCAGAGGTGGTTCAGGTCAGTGGGGGGCTCGTCGGCGTCGGTTGCAAGGTGGTGGTTGCAGTGGGTTCCTCGAGTTTGGGGGGGCTCGGTGGATGTAGAGAGAGAGATGAGGAGTGAGTTGGAGAGGGAGAGTGATGAGAGGAGTTGGAGACGAGGGGTTTGAGTGAGGAATCGTGGTCGGGGGTTGCGGGTCGTGGGCAACGGTGAGGGCGACGTGGGGAGCTCGGGGATGTGGGTAGTGACGTGGGAAGGAGTGAGCGGGAAAAGAATTGTGGGGAAGATGGAGGAGTTTTAAACGGGTCAGGTAGGGTAGTTGAGGAGGCGGGCTGCTGAGCTGGGCCGGGCCCGTTTAAAAAATAATTCCCTTAAAAACTGAAGTGGGCTGAGGGTTTAGAAACGGGCCGGGGTAATGAGGATTTAGGAATTTTATATTTATTAGTGGTTTGGGCTGGGGTTGGTTGAATTTAAGATTTAAATTTTAAATGGGGAATTTCAATTGGGCTTTAAAAAGGATTTAGGGCCGGCTTTTATATAATTAATTTTTCTTAAAACTCTGGGCTGAAGGTTTAAATGTTTGGGTTAGGATTTTATTAGCGACATTTTGGTTTTACTTTACTTTGGCTTTGATTTAAATCTTGGGTTTAGGCTTTTAGGGTTGGGACTATGATTTCAAAAAAGTTGGAAAAATAAATGTTAAGCTTAAACAACCAATTCAAACACGAAGGGAAAAGAAACCACTGGAATTCAGAAAATAGGGAAACTTTTATTAAAATGGAAACGGGGATTTACATCATACCCCCCTTAACAAAAATTTCGTCCTCGAAATTTAACAAGGATACAAGAATACAATGTACGAAATAAAAAGATGTGGGTAACGATCACGGATGTCTTCCTCCCGCTCCCAGGTGGATTCTCCTGGTGAACGACCGCCCCAAGACACTCGGACTAACAGAATGACCTTATTCTTCAGCACTTTCTCTCTGCGGTCGAGAATAGTAGTGGGTTGCTCCTCGTACGATAGATCGGTACCCAGAACTAGTTCCGAATGGTCCAGAACTTGGCTCTCATCTCGAACGTAACGCCGCAGCTGTGACACGTGGAAGGTATTGTGCACACCAGTTAGCGATGGAGGCAAGGCGAGTCGATAGGCCACCTCTCCTACTCGCTCTAGCACCTCAAAAGGTCCGATAAAGCGGGGACTTAGCTTTTCCCGACCTCCAAACCTGATAACTCCACGAGTAGGGGAAATCTTCAAGAACACATGATCTCCGACTTCGAACTCAAGTGCCCTTCTGCTGGTATCTGCCCAACTCTTCTGTCGATCCTGAGCCGCCTTGATACGCTGTCTGATCATTTGGACCTTGTCGACTGTCTGAACAATGAGTTCGGGGCCCAGTAGTCTTCGTTCTCTCACATCATCCCAACATACTGGAGATCGACACTTCCGTCCGTATAGTGCTTCAAAAGGAGCCATCTGAATACTAGCTTGATAACTATTGTTATAAGAGAACTCGACTAAATGCAGATGGTCCTCCCAGGAACCCTGAAAGTCCAACATACAGGCTCTCAACATGTCTTCGAGCGTCTGAATCGTACGCTCGGATTGTCCATCCGTCTGTGGGTGATAAGCTGTGCTGAAATTAAGGCGGGTACCCAAGCTCTCCTGTAAGCTCTTCCAAAAGTGTGACAAGAATCTGGTGTCCCGGTCTGACACAATGCTGACTGGAACACCATGAAGTCGTACAATCTCCTGCATAAATCTTTCTGCCAGTGATTCTGTCGATTGTCCCACTCGGAAAGATAGGAAGTGTGCAGCTTTTGTGAGGCAGTCGACGATAACCCAAATGGCGTTATTGCCCCTAGGGCTCCGTGGTAAGGCCTGTAGGGTTCCTAGGCACTCTAAAAAGGTCTCACAAGGCATCAACCATGCCAATTTTAAATTTTACAAGTGCCGAGAAACTCTAATACGGATCGTTAACTAGAATTTTAGGCGAAACAATAAACTAGTTAACAACTTAACTAAAGTTAAGAAGCTACAACCTTTGTAGATCCGGTTATCCACTTCCTTAGCTCCACGTAGTCGTCCTCTCGCTGTCCAAGTCGGATCTCGGACTCTAACATCGGCTTCATCGGAGAAATGAACGGACTAGTCGTCGGCTACGATGCCGAAGATGATCTACGTCGAGGTTACACAAGATCAAGTTCCAACTTCACCAAGTTGTGAAACTTGTGAAGAAAACACCCTATACTACTTGGCAAGAGGTAGAGGGTGAAGAAATAGGAGGTGGGTTCACTTTAGAATTGGATTTCTCACACTTTTGCTCAAGATGCCATTAATGGTGGCAAGCTTTTTCTTGAAGATGAAGAAGATGAAGAAGATAGAATATGATAAGTGTTCTCATTTAAAAATGCAAAAGAAATGAATACTTATCATAATATGAACCATGATTAGGTGTAGAGAATTGACTAAGGTTAGATGAATGGTTAGGGTTAAGCATGAATACAAAATGGTCACTTTGGTCAAAGCTTCATGAAGCTTCAACAAGCTTCATGAATGATAGCAACCATTTTGTTTTCTTTTGCAATTTCTTTTTAATCCAAATTAAAAAGATAAATGAATGAATAAATAAAAACCCTAATCATTTACTTAACCAAGCTTTAATTCTTTACACTTAACCAAATGAGCAAGTATAATCAAACATGATACAAACATGTGCACAAAAGTACATCACATATACAACTTGCACATCAAGTGAGAAAATCCATTTAAAGTGAACCAATACTAGTTAATGCAAAGTAATATATCAAATATATAATTATACATTAAATCATTAAATCAACACTTGATTTAACGATCCGGTCATATCGCATACAACCGACTAGTATCCTATGTATCGGCTTATCGAATCAATCCTTGATTCGATATCTAGGTTATATCGCATATAACCAATCGATACATTGATCGCGAGAATGGAATACGGTATCACATACACGCATTATTCTCGGTCCTGCACATATCTCATATGCGCTCCTATTTCGTTTCGCTTGAGCCAGGAAACCTCTGTGTAGGACTCTAAAGACTCGTCAATACGCCGGCAGCAGATGATGATCATATCAAGCACCCACAAGCCGCAAGCGGTCTGCTAAACGTAACGGCCACCCGGGTATTGAGCGATCAGAAGATCGACGAGCTAGCCCGCTCACACTCCTGTGAATCCAACCAGTAACACTTACCGTACAGTCCGGTCTGTTCATCTGATATGTCGCATATCAAGTCTAGGGGTGGTATACGTCAGACCCCAATAACCGATAAGTCGTGCCAATGTGAGGCTCATAACGGGTCGAGAAACTACTGGTAACACTTACCAGCAAATCTCTGATCAGCCCTGGCAAGGGACTTCCCTATTACGGCCAATCGAGCACAGCGCAACATCAACCCCCAATACCGGGAGAGACGAAACCCCTCCTATCGCTCATTGCCTCCATGTGACTCGGGACTGTACCCAAAGACTACCATTTTGCACGCCCTCATGGACGTGGTAAGGTGGAGATCAAAGCACAGTGGGAATCACACAAGACTCTATGACGATCTCGGGTCTACAGACTAACCTGCACAAGTGTCACCTGAGAACTGCCATCTGACGTGAGGTATAATACCATCTGGGAGTTCTCGGCGAGTCCGTCCAGTGTACCCAGTCTCCACTGAGCATCCGTATACCATCTCTGATGTCAAACACTAATGGATATGGGATCATCCATCGCCCATCTCATGGGTCGAGAAGCGTATACGCTAGTCTACACTGGTATATCGATGCCCCGTCTCGATACACCCACGACTAGGGACCTTGAAGGATGTACCTATGGACTACCATGTCCCCACTAGTATGATCTGCATCATAGTCCAGGTAGTCAAGTACACATCCTAAGGGCTTTACCAACATGTAACTATAAGACAGTTTAAAGAGACAAGTGTACATGTTAAGATAAAGAGCAACCAGATAGCATACTATCATATCGAGCAAGAAAGTCATCTCTATATATGTCCAAGCATCCAATATAATATACATCATCTGTACAATACTGGCCTCTAGGGCATACATACAACTAACAAGGCCGTCACGAAATCCACAGTAATGTGCTCCCACTTCCATTCCGGTATCGGCAGGGGTTGTAACTGTCCTGCTGTCCTCTGATGTTCCGCTTTCACCTGCTGAATACCAAGCACCTGGATACGAACCTCGCAATTTCCCGCTTCATTCCGTTCCACCAAAAGTGCTGCTTTAGGTCCTGATACATTTTTGTACTTCCCGGATGCACAGAATAAGCTGAACTGTGTGCTTCAGCCAATACTTCTTCTCGAACACCTCTTTTAGGTACGCAGAGTCTGCTACCGAATCTTAGAGACCATCTTCATGTATAATCAAATCCGTTCTCAGTCCAGCTTCCACTTCCTCTCTGAACTTTTGCAATCGGGGATCATCCGCTTGTGCAGTCTTGATGCGATCCACCAGAGAAGATTGCACCTGTAGCTGCCAAAGTTGACTGAGGGCGTTCGGCGTAACGACTTCATGTTCAAGTCTCTGAAAGTCCTCAATAATGCTCCTCTGATCGGTCAACATCATGACCGCTGGCTTGTGACTGAGCGCATCTGGTACAACATTCACCTTCCCCGGGTGATACTGAAGGTCCAAGTCATAATCTGCCATCAGCTCTAGCCATCGGCGCTGCCTCATGTTCAGTTCCTTCTGAGTGAAAACATACTTCAAACTTTTATGATCTGTGTACACCTCCACTTTCTCACCCAATAGATAGTGCCTCCAAATCTTCAACGCAAAGACTATCGCAGCTAACTCCAAGTCATGTGTAGGGTAGTTCTTCTCGTGGTTTCTCAGTTGTCGAGAGGCGTAAGCAACCACTCGGTCGTGATGCATTAGAACACAACCTAAACCCTTCCCTGAGGCATCACTGTGTATCACCAAACCACCTGAATTATCTGGTACAGTAAGAATAGGCGCCGTGGTTAACTTCTGCTTTAGTGTGTCGAATGCCTGAGTGCACTCCTCTGTCCACGTAAACGGTACGTCCTTCCGTGTCAGCCTTGTAAATGGTTCCGTGATTCTTGAGAAATCTTGGACGAATCTCCGATAATAACCTGCCAATCCCAGAAAACTCCTGATCTCAGCCACTGACTTCGGCGTCGGCCAATCTCTGACAGGTTCTATCTTTGCCGGGTCCACCGAGATGCCTTCGCCCGAAACAATGTGTCCCAAAAACTGTACCTTGTCGAGCCAGAATTCACACTTGCTTAGCTTCGCATACAGCTTCTCCTCCCGAAGAATTTGTAGGACCGTGCGCAAATGTTCAGCGTGCTCTTCCCGGGTCTTCGAGTAGACAAGTATGTCGTCGATAAACACAACGACGAACGTGTCCAAGTACTTTGCGAACACCCTGTTCATCAAGTCCATGAATATTGCTGGGGCATTGGTAATACCGAACGGCATCACAAGGAACTCGTAATGTCCGTATCGGGTCCTGAAAGCCGTCTTGCATACATCCTCGGCTGCTACTCCGATCTGATGATATCCAGAACGGAGGTCCAACTTCGAGAATACCTTGGCTCCACTTAGCTGATCGAATAGGTCGTCAATGCGCGGGATTGGGTACTTGTTCTTTATTGTGACCTTGTTCAGCTCCCGATAATCTATACACATTCGCAGCGATCCATCCTTCTTCTTTACTAATAGAACTGGTGCACCCCACGGCGAAGCGCTTAGCCGAATAAATCCCTTCTCCAAAAGTTCTTCAACCTGCTTCTTCAACTCCGCCAACTCAACTGGTGCCATTCTGTATGGGGCTTTGGATACTGGGGCTGCCTGGAGTCAAGTCGATCGAGAACTCCAAGATTCGAGGAGGTGGTAGACCTGGTAAATCTTCGGGAAATACGTCCAGAAAGTCCCGAACAATTTTTGGGACTGGGCTCTTATCAATCTCCATAGCTGTCATCTCCTTAGGCTTTGCTCTGTATTTAGCTGGCTCCAAAGATTCGCTTCCGCCCTCGAAAATAAACTCCGGGTGATTGGGAATGCGGAAGATCACATTCCTTGCACGACAATCGATAACAGGATGAAAAGTGCTCATCCAATCCATCCCAAGAATTGCGTCGTAATTGCCTGTCCCAATTAGGAGGAAATTCGCATAGAATTCCCTGCCACACACTACAACCGGGCATAATCTACATTCTCGACTAGATATTATAATGCCATTACCCGTAAGAATTTCCCATCCCTTTGTTAGTGGTTCATGTGGTATTGAGTGTGTATCAGTGAAATGCTCAGACAAGAAACAATGCGATGCTCCCGAATCAAAAAGTACCCTAGCTGGCAAGGAATGTACGAGCAGAGTACCTGTAACCACGTCTCCTGACGCCTCTGCCTGCTCGGCGGTCAATGTGAAAGCCCGTCCCTGACCGCGACCCGTAAAGGGTTTTCTCTGCTCCTGCGGCCTCTGCTGTGGTGGTCCAGAACCTCCCTGTATCTCTGCTCGCTCAGGGCAACTGCCAATCTTATGCTGACTGGAACCGCAAATCAAGCACTGTCCCTTGGCACGGCGACAGTCCTTCTGGGTATGCCCACCTCTACCGCAATAGCCGCAAACTATGCCCTGTCTCTGGGGGCGATGCCGTGGTACGAACGGACGCTTCATTTGTGTCGTTCCTGGCCTGTGAACCGGTATGGCTCCTCAAGAAGGCGCGTGGGTACGTGCTGGAACGACTGGGGGTCTCCTGAACTTGTTAATCAATTGCTCCTGAACTCTCGCCGCGTTGAGTACCTGTGCGAAAGTCTGTAAATCCAACGATGCAATCAACTGCTGCAACTCGAAATCTAACCCTTGAAGGAAACGTGTGGCCCTGGTGGCCTCTGAGGCGACCATGTACGGAACAAAACGACTCAGGCGGTTGAACTCTACCGCATAAACGTCCACTGGGCGTCCGTTCTGCTTCAAAAGAATAAACCTCTCCTCCATTTCTGCCTTGGCTGTGGAAGGAAAATAATGATCTAGGAAGCACTCCTTAAACTTGCTCCATTTGATCGGCCCGTCAAGTCTGCTTTCTTCCACCGACCACCATGTACAGGCTTCGTCTTCTAATTGAATCTTTATCACGTCCACTCTGTCTTCCTCTGGAACCCTGGCGGCTGTCAATAAATTCTCCATGTTCACCAGCCATTGCTCAACCTCAAGGGGTTCAGCTAGCCCTGTGAATGCAGCTGGGTGTAACCGTCGGAAATCTGATACTGTACCAGCCCTAGCATGATAAGCTGGTGGAACAACGCCCTCGGGGTCGGTAATGAGTGCGGAGGGTCCACCTGCGGCGGTAATCGCCCTGAGTCCCTCAGTGAGTAAATCTGTCTTCCTCTCCTGAGCTTCCGCGATAGTGGTCAGTGCACTAAGTATTCTTTCCGTGCGGTCCTGAGAGCTGGAGTCCGAGGAGGGATCGTTCGAGGACTCATATCACTGGAAGATTCAAAAGGATAGGATCAGATTCAAGGATGAAAATCAAGAGTAGTGAAACAAGAATAACGTAATACAGTATAGATAATGTTATCCCTTGATACTAAACACAGGCTTTGATACCAACTAAACCATGTCACGCCCCGCTTCCCAAAATACGGAAAACGAGGGATGACTAGGCCAGGCATGCTCCTACGATCAAGGAATCATCCCGCCGTAGTCACACTTCGGCTTCTAGCATTACATGGTAATCAGTAAATAAAGCGCAGTGGTAAAGGAATCACATCACTAATTTATTACATTAATATTCCATTGTTCATAAATTACAGATAACAAGAACAATTACTAACCAAGTTCAATCTCACGATCACTTTTATGGAAAGCAGTAAAGATAGGAAGTACACCAGACTATATCTCCGTGAACTCGAAAGGTAGATCTGTCTCCTGTACTGGTCCTTCCACGGGATCTGAGCATGCATACTCAGGTCGTCAGAGCGACACAACAACAATATTATTATAATACGATAGAACAGGTAAATGAAGTAATACTAGTGTAAGAACAATGCAAGTAATCACTATGTCACTATATGATGCAGAATATGTTCTGTGTCCCAATCGGTCTCTAGGTCATGTTTGAAATCACATAGTGGAAGGAGGATCATGTTTAACAGGAGTCTCGTACATACCCGAGACAACGACCCACATGCCCGGGACATAACCCTGTCATCTGGATCGCTAGATCCTACCCTACATGTATCAGTATCACGGTTCGAATGATCATCCTCTAAAACACGGTCCCGCTAAATACGATACTCTTTCCACTTTGATTTCCCCCTTTTCCCCAGTTTTACACTATTTATGATCTTGATCTAGTCGTGTACAAGTATACCAATGGCACGGTTTTATCACTGTTCACTATATCAATCACTGTCACGAATATTCACTTTCCATTGGTGTACTCATCACTCCTAAACCAACATCTATCATGCACGATAATGCAATGTCCACACGCACTAACACTGAGTATATGACAAGGGTATGATATATGTATGTATGCTGCCAATAAGCTCTGTATGTTATGAATCAACATGCATGTCATTAACTTACATAAATTGCATAAATTAATATGTTAAGAATTCAGTAAAATGATACAAGTAAGATAAATAGAATACTCAGTCAGCAATTCATCAAAATTTGTTTCAGTTCAATCGGGATTCCGGTTTTCAAGATATAGCTGTTTCATTTTAAGTGCTCGCGGCTGGAAATTCAGTTTCAGAACTGAACGTCCGTTTTGCGACACGAATTGTACCCAGTTGGGCTCAGAATTTAGCGATATTTCAGTTGAATGAAATCTAGGGTTTTCAATAAAGTATTCAACACAATAGACGGATCCTTAATCGCATCTGTACGTTGAAAGTTATACACAGTTTAACCTCAGTGTGTCATTTCTGAATCTGTTCTGGACAGTTATACGTTCTGCCCTTTTAAATACAGTTTAAAATAGCAAATGGCGATGAAACGAAATGGAACCACCTGTTTTGTTTAGATAACAGAGTTATCTTTAATCTACTATAGAGTTCTGTAACATACGACTTCAGGAAACACAGTGACACAGGTATTGGGACAGTACACAATAATCAGAAACGCTCTGGACTGCAGTCCAGAGTCGCATTCCGATCTAATTCACGGTTACAAAACAGAAATCATTGGAATTTTACATAGGGTTAAAGTTCGTTGAGTCGGCTTCGATTTAAGCCCTCGAACGCATCATTACAGTATGTATGTAATTTACGGTGATTTTATTCATTTTCAGATACGAGAAAAATATTAGTTTTAACGGCATATTTGGGGTATCAATTTTTGTCTCTAACAATCGTATTTTCCAGCGAGATTCATATACGATATTTATCATCAAATGGGCCAACAGAAAATATCAGTTTCTGTCAAAATAAACTATTATAATCATTGGAGACTAGCATCGAACACTTAGGTCACATAATATATCGGTAATCGGCAAATTTGTAAACTATGTGATTTAGGTTTGTACCACAACTATATTAGCATGAAGCAAGTAAACACTTGCCTGGAAAATGTCTCGGGGTCACACGGCAGCAACGGTGTCACGAACGCGCGATATACGCCGTAAAACGAATTGCGCGAGCTTGGCTCGAGACACGGGTTTGACGTCGGAGTTTCCGGAGTCGTCTCGCGCTCGCTGGAAGTATAGAGTGGTGTTCTGTGGATCTCCCGGGTGCGCTGGGGTCGACGATGTCGGCGGTGGTCGCTCCGGCGACGTGCACAGTGAGTGCTCGCAGTGAGGGGGAAGATGTGGGTTTTGGAGAGAGAGGGGAGCAGTGGGGGTCGGGTTTGGAGTGATGAGGATGGTGCTGAGGATGTAGAGGGTCGCAGAGGTGGTTCAGGACAGTGGGGGGCTCGTCGGCGTCGGTTGCAAGGTGGTGGTTGCAGTGGGTTCCTCGAGTTTGGGGGGCTCAGTGGATATAGAGAGAGAGAGAGATGAGGAGTGAGTTGGAGAGGGAGAGTGATGAGAGGAGTTGGAGACGAGGGGTTTGAGTGAGGAATCGTGGTCGGAGGTTGCGGGTCGTGGGCAACGGTGAGGGCGACGTGGGGAGCTCGGGGACGTGGGTAGCGACGTGGGAAGGAGTGAGCGGGAAAAGAATTATGGGGAAGATGGAGGGGTTTTAAACGGGTCGGGTAGGGTAGTTGAGGAGGCGGGCTGCTGAGCTGGGCCGAGCCCGTTTAAAAAATAATTCCCTTAAAAACTGAAGTGGGCTGAGGGTTTAGAAACGGGCCGGGGTAATGAGGATTTAGGAATTTTATATTTATTAGTGGTTTGGGCTGGGGTTGGTTGAATTTAAGATTTAAATTTTAATTGGGGAATTTCAATTGGGCTAGTGTTTAAAAAGGATTTAGGGCCGGCTTTTATATAATTAATTTTTCTTAAAACTTTGGGCTGAAGGTTTAAATGTTTGGGTTAGGATTTTATTAGCGACATTTTGGTTTTACTTTACTTTGGCTTTGATTTAAATCTTGGGTTTAGGCTTTTAGGGTTGGGACTATGATTTCAAAAGAGTTGGAAAAATAAATGTTAAGCTTAAACAACCAATTCAAACACGAAGGGAAAAGAAACCACTGGAATTCAGAAAATAGGGAAACTTTTATTAAAATGGAAACGGGGATTTACAGTTTTCTTCAGAGCGGTAGAATAGAATTGCCTTCTCGCCTTCTCGCCTGGGAGGGATATAGAACGTCTGCAGCTCCTCTACACTGTCGGTATCAAGCGCATCCAGTTTTTTATAATGTTTAAGCGGCACCATGGCAACTTGTAGATTTTGCTCTTTGTCAGCGGAAGCTCGTATTGAAGGTCTAGCAGAGAATACAGCGTGGACCTCATCCTCCGAGTCACTACCAAAGATCAACGTAGGAACGGGTGGTCCCGGCTTGGTGTATTGGGGCGGACCCGAATAAACTATCTCCTCTTCCTCCTCGGTATCACTGCCGAAGACAGGGATGGTAGCGTTAGTTTTATTCTCCGGCTTGTGACACCTTTCCGTGTCTTCGAAGTTCGGCAAGAAGTATTTGGCATCTTCATATTTGCGAACTTCATTCACGGAAAACGGATTCAGTTCTCCCGTCACGGTATACTCGAGACCATCCCTAAAATATTTCATACACTGATGCTATGTGGAAGGGATGATGTTGTACTCGTGTAACCATGGTCGGCCGAGCAGAGCGTTGTAGCATGTCTTGGCATCTATGACGTGGAATTTAATGTCCGTGATGAGCAATCCGAAGCGTAGCGTCAGTATCACAGATCCAAGAGTCTTTGACGATTAGGAGTCGAACCCGGAGATGGTGATCTTGTCTCGAGCGAGGTGTTGAACGCACATGCAGATTTCCTTTAAAACCCGCACATTGAGTAGGTTAACAGACGACCCGTTATCGATCAGAATTTTGCCTATCTTTATATCGTGGCAGTATCCTGAGACATAGAGGGGGCGATTGTGTTCGCACGTCCCAAGGAGAAGGTCTTCATCGCCAAAAGTGACATCGGCCGTGTGCACTTCTTCCAGTTCATCCTTCATCTTTTCTTCGGCCAGGAAAGCTTGGAACTGCTCCGGGTCCTGTAGTGCCTTAATTAACGAATCTCTTACCTCCTTTGATAGTAAAAGAGCGTCAAGAATGCTGAGCTGTGAGGGTAGCTTCCTCAGATGCACTAAGACGTTGTAATCCATCTTATTCTTTTTCGGCGGGTCTTTGGCAGTTAGCTCTTCCATGACTTAGTCGTCTAGGGCGATGTCCTCAGAGACCTTTCCTTTCCCTTTATCTTTCTTGTTTGAGGGTCCGAGATTCTTTTCAGGTAGCGTCCGATTGCGCAGCTGGATATTTTCGCAGACCTTCGACTCTTCTTCTTTTCCTGAGGTGGACTCTTTAAAGAGGGGGCTAAGCTCCAGCTCCTCATCAGAATCGCTCCCGAATGTAGGCACTTGTGACCCGCCGGTGTTAACCATGCAACAATCGCCAGTAGTTCTTTTAAGCTCTTTGGTCGTATTTCTTCGCTCCCGACGAGTTTTGCGCTTTTCCCGCTTGAAGCGTTGTCGGTGAGCAACGTATCCTTTCCACCATCTATCGAAAGCTTTGCACTCCTCAGTGGGATGCGAAATCTTTCTATGGTACAAGCAATAGGAGGGATGCATTTCCGCTTCACCAGTAACGCTTCCCTCAGAGGATGGTAGCTTCATACCCATTGACACGGCTTTAGCAAACCTCTTCCTCATCTTGAATTTGATTTTATCCGCAGTGGGTGTGCTTTGCTCCAGCGGGAGTATCTCAATTTTTTTGTCAAAGCGTTGGCGTTTGGCCTTTTCGAATATGACCGTCTCGCACTCCCGATCAGATTTACTTTTTAAGAGAGCTTCATTAAGGAATGCGTCAATTACTTCATCCGACGGCCCCGAAATTTTTGGTTCAGGATCTGCCCCCAGCTTTTCAGTACAAGGAGCTCCTCATCGTTCATGAGCGAATGGGAAATCATATCACAGCTCGCCACATATTCCTCGGATTCATCCGACGAGCTATCTCCCTCATCTTCCTCTTGAAAGACGTGGTTGAGAAACTCTTGGAATGTGATGGGAGTCCGTGCCTTCTGGTTGTATTCCTCCAGCGCGTCAATTTGTTTTTGCAAGTCCGTGCGCTTGTTGCCAGGCTTCACGGGCTTCTTTGACTTCTTTTTCTTCTTCTTCGAAGATTTTGACGGCCGGTTACGAATGCTTGGGCCACCTCCATCGATCTTTCGAGTTGGACGAGGCTTCAACATCCCTTCAATGATCTGCGGCTCCAACGGGTTCTTCTACTTAATCGCTGGGCATGTTTGAAGATCATTTAGCATCCTCTTTGTCTTAGCTGATAATACAACCTCCCAAGGAGCTTCTTCAACGACAGAGCATGTTGCCCCCGGCGTATTCATCCCCTTAGATGTGTGGGGCTGCGGGGGATTCACCTTCCATTTGTCAGACAATGCGAACTTGCCCTGTTGGTATTGGTCTTCAATCCAATTTTTGAAGACGTAGCAATCCTCGATTGAATGACCCAGTACTCGATGATAAGGACAGTAGTTGGGCTCACTGACATCACTTGGTTGCGACGGACGTTTTGGGTCCGGTAGATTTATGAGTCGGTTGCGCAACGCCAGCTCGAATAACCTTCTCGTTTTATCTGGGGGAAACGAGTAGGAACGTCCCATCCTCTCCTCAAGGGGTACGTACGGGCGCATATTATTTTGACGAGCGACTGGTTTCGAGTTGCTCGGCTGTTGCTGAGCATTAGCAACAACGATCGCTTTCCCCTTCCCCTTCTCATTTCGGGAGTCCGGCTTTGGAAGATGAGGTTTATGGCCCATTTGATCCATTTGCGCCAGCTTGTCGATTAGTGCCTGGAAGGTGGTCGGCTTGAAGAACATCATAAATTGCGAGATGGTTGCTTGCGGATCGAGGGTTCCCACAAACATACCCACTGCAGGAGCTTCTTCAATGCGTTGCTCGCATTTTGACCATAAATTACGCCACCGTATAGCATATTGGACCCATGTTTCGCCCGGCTTTACCCTGGCATTAATCAATGCCATTATCGGGGTACGCTCGCTGGCACTCGCGAAACGTTGGGTAAACAGCAGTTCCATTTCAGCAAAGGTTTTGATAGAGTCATTCGGGAGCTCGGAATACCACTCGAACGCCGTATCTGACAAGCTACCAACGAACCGGCGGAGCAACAATTTATCATCACCACCGGTGTTGCCGCAAAGCGCTCTGAACTGGGCGACATGCTGGTGAGGATTGCCAGTCCCCTTATACACATGAAATTTTGGTATCGTATAACCTGGCGGGTACTTAATCTGGTCATACCAACCCGGATACGGTCGCCCTTATTTTACGACCTATCCCGCTGCTTCCGTCGCTTGATGGACCCGGATCTGCTGAGCTATATATTCGTCCAGGTCAGCTTTGGAGATGGCCTCCTCCTTGGCCGTTGAGAGAGCTGGAGGAGGATTCGACGTTTCTCCCCTATCGTCTTCAAGGATGATCGGGGGATCTTCAGCAGGTGGATCTTGTTGAATCATCATACCCACCATGTCCTGGAACAGGAGGGCCATTTTCTTTATGCTGGCTGCCTGTTCCGCAGCTTCTTTATCCTTCTTCTCCAGTACGCGACGAAGGAATTCAGCGTCAGTTTCTTGTTCCTGACGTTCATCCGAGGACGTTTCAGGGGTTTCTTTTGGCCCAGTGAGTGCGGCCATCACGGTCATCATCTCCTGGAGCTTTTGCTGTTTCTCCTGAGCCTTGGTCACTGATCGCGTAAGCGGTCAATGACCCGTAGATATGCGACTGTCCTCCTTACCAGACGCCATATAGACGGTATAAACTACAATGCCCCCTGACTTAGGGCGTTTGGATTCACCACCTCTGATATTTGTTGCCGGCGCGGGGGTTTTCTCCGGCCTTCTTCTTTTGTGGGCCGTTGAAGTTGAAGGGGCCGTTGCAGTGGGCACCCTAGCGATTGTTGTCCTCTGCTGTTTAATAGGACGGTCCTTTTCTTTTTGCACCTTCGTCTTCTTTTGTTGACGAGAGTGGTCTGGGTCGATCACGGAGTCTTGAACCCTTCGCCAAACTTTGTATATTTTTTAGGACAGCCGTTGAGGGGGCTGTTCTTGCTTTGTTTCCATAACTCTCTCCGCGGGCGGAGGAGGTCTTTTCAATGTAGCGGTTGGAGAATTCTTACGTACCCTCCTCAGCAGTTCAAAGTTGTTCCTAGTTGGAACAGCAGCGTTGACTTCCACCACTGGAGCCGGTGGAGTTAGCCCCGAGGGGGAGTTGCCCCCTGCCTTCCTTACTCGTCGCCAATAGCGACGTCGAGCATGACGAGCCGTTGGGACTGGCTCGGAGATTGAGACAGCTTCTTTTTGCCCCCTGTCTGAAAGAGGCGTCGCTGGTGTTTGCCTCTTAAAGACTGAGGTTGTCTTTTGAGGGATGATATTCAACCTGTCGAAGACAGACCCTCGAGCAGGGGCAGTAGCAGGAACAGTCAGTCTTGAAAAGACTGACTCTTTGACAGGGGAAGCCGCCTTGACGACTTCTGAAGCAGCAGTTATTGCCTTCTTTGGGACAGCCAATTTAAAGTTCTGATCCAGCCTGGCGAAAACAGAGGCTGTTGGTTTGGTAGTGGGCGACCCGTTGACAGGGGTCGTCGTAGCAGTGAGCCGGTCGAAGACCGACTTCTTGTTCACTTCCGGTGCAGGTATTGGCATAGAGAAGCTTAAAGGTGGGATCATAGTCCCGAAAAACAGGCCGGTGGCGGCCTGGGTCACCTGTTCTACCGGCAGAGCGAGGAAGGAGGCCACTTGGGGCCCATATGCTACACCTCCAGGGGAGGTGGAGCGTCCGTTGCAGTGGCACTTCGAGCAGTTGGTGCAGTTAGAGGCCATTGATGCTTGAGTTCTGCGCCAGACAAAAGACCAAATCTTAGTAACTTGCAAACCAAAGGCAACCATTGACAAACCGCGATTCGTTCGCGAAGATGACACACGAAGTGTGGAGTGGAAAGAGGAAAAGGTCCCACCGGGCGTGCCAGAATCTGTTCCCCTCCGAACGGCGGCGGAGACGTGAAGACGTCTTGCCTGAAATTCAAGGCAGATGCTATATGGTTTTATCCGTCAACCTCTACGAAGATTCCAAGTTGATTTATGGCACCGTGTATCGGAGGTTTAGACGGATGCGACCGATGTAGCAGACTTCGTCAGATTCCCCCTCGCTTGAGGGGTTTTTGATTGTGGGGACGCTCTTCCCTGCAGGCTGATTGTTAGGATACGTGCGTGTTCAAGTTCTAGTTTAAATACCGCAATCAAGACGGTTTCGCTTGTAGCTAGCCGGTTGAGTACGGGTCGTCCGCAGGGAGATGGGAGTCTTTTTCAAAGTGTTTTAACGAGTTAAGTCCTGTTTTCAGATTTTGTTGGATTATTTAAGTGTTGAGTTGATATTTAAAGAGAGCTTGTTAGGGTTAGGATTAGGTTAGTTTGAGTTAGGAGTCTCCACATCTTTCGTTGCCCCTCTTAATATCGGTGTTACGGTAATCGGCAACAACGGGGATTAGCACGACTAGGAAGGAACTTGCGAGTATAAGCTAGGCTTTCCAACGCATAGTCCTTCCTTTTGGTGCTTGTCCGTCCGTTCTTGGCTCTTATCCATAACCTCCGGTTAATTCAACCACAACTGGTCTCACTACGGAATCACCGCTATCATGTAGGATAGGGTGCCGTAAGGAGCGGATTGTGGTTCAATTAACGGGAGTCGATTTAAGTTGTTGGGCAAGGAAAGAGTGAGAGAGATTTCCTTCTCTCAAACTTCCCTTATCCTACCCTAACAAGTATAAAACTACTCACACTTCATGATAAGGAAAAACAAAACAAAACAAAAGAGGAAGATAGAAAGAAGGAGATTAGAAGAATACGACTAACTATTTGCGACCTCACCTTGGCGAGGATCGAGCGTAAGTATCATTGTCATATGAATGATAAAGAAAAAGAGAGAAGAAAGAAACAACAAGAAAATAACAACAACTACTTAACAATTAAAATTACAACAAGTAAAGAAAGAGACAAGCATGATAATAAAATGGTCTTCTTTATTCATCACTCTTCACTCAAAAGCTCACTACAAGTTTAATGGAGAAGAGGTGAGAAGAGGAAGAAGAAAAACACTAAAACTAGGCAAAATGAAAATACAAGAATTCCCCCTTTCCTTCACAAAGTTCTGGGCTATTTATAGGCCAAAAAATGAAAACCTAGGGCAACCACCAGAACCCAAACAGATGACCAAAATACCCCCCAAAAGTCTCTGCCTGTGGCGCCTGTACGGCCGCGGATCCGCGGCCTAAACCCCCCTATGGCCGCGGATCCGCACCCCTATTGGGGAGTTAGGGTGTGGGTTTTCTTATGGTCCCCTGGTTTGCTTTCCTCTGTTCTCTGGTTCATATATTTTCTGAAAATAGTTCCACATTTCTTCCAGAATTTCTGTTGAGGGAAAGGTGGACTTTTTGTCAAGATTTTGTCATGATTGCCTCGAGCTCCGCGTAGATCTCTTGGATTTTGTGCTACCATTGAGCCTTGTGCATGAGAATGACATTGATTTGACATTTTGTCTTCCTAAACTGGTATCTGGCAACATACGGATGAAGAGCGGAGACCGTGTTTTATCTGTGGTTGGCAGGAACCCGGATTTTGTCGTGTTTTCCATGAATTTCACCGTTTTGGAACCGAGAACCTGTATCCTGCAATTGACTAGCAAACACGGCTCAAGAGTATCTACCGATATGCAATGTGACAAAAATTGGGCGGTATGAAAATGCAAAAATCTGATATGAACAAATACCCCCAAACTTATCATTTGCTCGTCCCGAGCAAAGCCCATTTATTCACAAAAAATTTCCTAACCTCACTTTCGCAGGGAACGCGATTGCACTGAGCATGTGCAACAAGCCGTTAAACCTCTAGGTGTCCATAGTAGAAGGAGTGTTGTCTCCTGAGGGTTTTCAGCGGATACTACCCACAAAATCCGGTCAAGTATAGTTTTGTAAAATAACTAAGCTTCAAACCCTAAAGTTTTGTTTTAGAAAATAACAATTCTATAATCCTAAGTCTAGACCATCGAACCTTTATTTTTCACACCTTCGCTTCTTATTTAACTACAGATTTTATATGTCTTTACGTGCAGTGCAAATAGTGTCGTTAAGTTTCAGAAGGATCGATTAAAGTCATCATGTCGCACAATAAAGCCCAGATAACAATTTTAAAAGGATCACATAAGTTTTATAACGAGTTAAGCATTTTTCAAGTTTCGTTTTCTAGTAAGGTTTCAACTTCAGAATTTCCATCTTCCTTAACAGGAAACTAAGTCGTATTTTTCACTCCACCTTTTTCTTGTTTTCATTTCATACACACCTCTGTGAATCGTGCAATTGTCTTTATCATAGAATAAAACCTTCATATCTCCGCTAAAATTTTTATAAAAGCCTGTCTTTTATCAAGATTATTCTCACACAAAGAACCGTTAGGAATTTTAACTCGGAGAGAACACTTACTTGACTTTGTTTTAAAACTGGACTTTCTAGGCTTCTTAGCGAGCTTTGGGCCAATGCACCCAAACCAGTTGGTTTTAGGGCATTAGGTGTAGAAACACCCCAGCGGACTTAATTACTCAAGTTACCTAGGTCCAAAAACAAAAGACAGATTGGCGTGAAAATCAGATGATTTAATACGAACGGAGATATAACCGGCAGTTCAATTATTTTTTTGGATAAAAGACGTGTTTAATGAGTTTGGTGTGTAATCATTCCAATCAAGTTTCAGATGGGTTATTTTTCAGACTTAGCTCCAATTACGGCATCAATAACATTCCTTCATATTCGCTTTACTTCATAAACTATTCTTGACATTACTTATTTCAGAACAAACCTATTTGATCCTCAGAAAATCATTTATCTGTTTAAAAGTTTAAACATGAAAGACTTGTCATCTAATTCCCAAAATCTTACGACACGTGTAGTGTGATGTAAAGACGTATATCAGCTATAGTTAACTTCAAAGGAGAGTTATCTTTCAGGTTTTCAAAATCCAAACATAAGATTTAGTTATTCCTATTTTTTCAAACAAAAACCGTCGAATGTTGAATCAGAGTTCTTCCACAAGCTAACTTGACAAAATTTTTTTTATATTTTTTAGAAAATTTTCAAATTTTTATGGATTTTATGGATATTAATATGCAGATGCAAAATATACATATGAATGCGAAGGTAAGAAATGCGTACCGAGCGTACCCCCAAACTTAAACTGGACAGTGTCCTCACTGTAGTTGCATGAAGAGAGCAGTTGGAAGGTTCAAAATTGTCGGTTAGTGATACACAAATTTTTATTTGTTTTTGTTTTTAAAGAAAAGAAAAAGAATATACACAAATATATACAAAATGGTTTGTACATACCCCCAAACTTATTTGGAACAGTGTCCGCTGTTCTTGGCTGGATAACCGAAGTTTGGAGGTAGGCAGAGGAAGATCATTCAGGGTAAACCGGCTCCTGTAAGAACAGGAGCTCCTCTGTTGGTTCGGCGCTAAGGTACGGTTTGCATCGGTGTCCGTTCATTTTGAAAATTGAACCGTCCTTTGGATTCTCCAAATCCACAGCGCCCTGCGGATACACATTCCTCACAAAATACGGCCCTTTCCAGCGAGATCTGAGCTTTCCAGGATGGAAGTGAAGTCGGGTGTCGTAAAGCAGTACCTGTTGACCAGGTACGAAGGTTTTGCGCAAAAGGTGTTTATCGTGAAACACCTTCGTTCGATTCTTAACGACAACCGCGTTGTCGTAAGCCTCATCCCTAAGCTCGCATAGTTCGTTCAGCTGCAGCTTCCGATGGCTGCCCGCATCCTCGAGAGATAAATTCAGCTCCTTTATCGCCCAAAATGCGCGATGCTCGATTTCGACAGGTAGGTGGCAGGCTTTTCCGTACACAAGACGATAGGGAGACATGCCAAGGTCGGTCTTATAAGCGGTTCTAAATGCCCAAAGGGCATCAGTGAGTTTCAGAGACCAATCCTTACGGTTCTTGGAAACCGTTTTCTCCAGTATCTGCTTGATTTGCCGATTTGAGACTTCGGCCTGCCCGCAGGTTTGGGGGTGGTAGGGCGTAGAGAGCTTATGATTAATGGAGTATTTCCGCATCAAGGCCTCGAAGGTTTTGTTGCAGAAATGACTTCCATTGTCACTAATGATCGCTCGGGGGTGCCCAAACCGGGAGAAAATGTTTTCTTTGAGGAACCTAACGACAACCTTGTTGTCGTTAGTCCGGCTGGGCACAGCCTCGACCCATTTAGAGACGTAATCAACAGCTAGAAGAATGTACAAGTTCCCAAAAGAGCTGGGAAACGGCCCCATGAAGTCTATCCCCCAAACATCGAAAATCTCCACAACCAAGATCGGTTGGAGCGGCATCTCGTTCCTCCGGGATATCCGGCCCATGTGTTGGCACCGGGAGCAAGTCTTGCAATAGTCGTGAGCGTCTTTGAAAAGTTGTGGCCAGTAGAAACCACATTGCAAGATCTTCTCAGCTGTCTTTCTGGGCCCAAAATGCCCGCCACACGCTTGATCGTGGCAAAATGACAGCACACTCTTGAATTCCTCATCAGGGACACACCGACGAATAATATGGTCGGGACAGTACTTGAACAAGTAGGGTTCGTCCCAGTAAAAGTGTTTTACTTGGGATAAGAAGCGAAGTCTGTCCTGACTTGACCATTCGGTCGGTAGTAATCCCGTGGCCAAATAGTTCACAATATTTGCGAACCAGGGTTCGCACGATACTGTCAAGAGCTGTTCATCCGGGAAAACGTCGTTGATCGGAATTGGAAGCGAAGGCGAAGAAGGAAGTCGTTAGAGATGGTCGGCAACTACGTTTTCACATCCTCGTTTGTCCTTTATGACAAGGTCAAACTCTTGAAGCAAGAGGATCCAACGTATTAACCGAGATTTGGCATCTTTCTTCGCAAAAAGATGGCGCAGAGCTGAATGGTCTGTGTAGACAATGACTGGAGAGCCGATGAGGTAGGGCCTGAACTTTTCTAAAGCAAATACAACAGCCAAGAATTCCTTCTCAGTTGTTGTATAATTGAGTTGGGCGTCGTTCAGGGTTCGGCTCGCGTAATAGATTACGTGCGGCATCTTGTTGATGTGCTGTCCAAGGACAGCACCGATGGCAAAGTCGGATGCATCGCACATAATCTCGAATGGGTGCGTCCAGTCAGGTGAAGAAAGAACGGGAGCAGAAGTGAGTGAGCGTTTCAGTGACTCGAATGCAGTCACACAGCTCGAGTTGAAGTCGAAAGGCGTGTCCTTGGCCAGCAAAAGAGTCAAGGGCCTAGCAATCTTGCTAAAGTCCTTGATAAACCGTCTATAAAAACCAGCATGGCCAAGGAAGGCTCGGATATCTCTGACGCATCGGGGAGGAGGCAGATTGGAAATGACCTCAATCTTTGCTTTGTCAACCTCTATGCCATTTTGCGAGATGATATGTCCTAAGACAATACCTTCGCGCACCATGAAGTGGCATTTCTCCCAGTTCAAAGTGAGATTCTTGTCCTTACATCGGGTAAGGACAGCGTCAAGATGCAGCAAACACTCGTCAAAGGAGTCGCCGAAGATGGAGAAGTCATCCATGAAAATCTCCAGAAATTTTTCCACCATGTCGGAGAAAATTCCCATCATACACCGCTGGAAGGTAGCGGGCGCATTGCATAACCCAAAGGGCATGCGTCGATATGCAAACGTGCCGAAAGGACAAGTGAAAGTGGTCTTGTCCTGGTCTTTTTCGGCGATGGGAATTTGATTATAGCCAGAGTAGCCATCAAGAAAACAATAGTACTCATGTCCGGCCAATCGTTCAAGCATCTGGTCAATGAAGGGTAGCGGAAAGTGGTCTTTCCGCGTTGCGGCGTTGAGTTTTCTGTAATCAATGCAAACTCGCCACCCAGTTTGGGTGCGAGTAGGGATTAACTCGTTCGCCTCGTTAGTGATGACCGTGATGCCCGACTTCTTGGGGACAACATGAATGGGGCTAACCCACTGGCTATCAGAGATAGGGTAAATGATACCACTATCTAGACATTTGACGATCTCCTTCTTCACAGCCTCCTTCATGACTGGATTAAGACGTCTTGGCCACTGAACTCGAACCTTGTATTTTCCTACACACTTGCACAAAAGCTAATCAAAAATAACAAGATGGTTTCTTTTACAAAGTATATTATTTTTCGTTTTTTTTTTATACTTAAAAATTAACCCGAAATTACACAAAGAAATAAACTACCGTCTCCCCGGCAACGGCGCCATTTGATTGTTAGGATACGTGCGTGTTCAAGTTCTAGTTTAAATACCGCAATCAAGACGGTTTCGCTTGTAGCTAGCCGGTTGAGTACGGGTCGTCCGCAGGGAGATGGGAGTCTTTTTCAAGTGTTTTAACGAGTTAAGTCCTGTTTTCAGATTTTGTTGGATTATCTAAGTGTTGAGTTGATATTTAAAGAGAGCTTGTTAGGGTTAGGATTAGGTTAGTTTGAGTTAGGAGTCTCCACATCTTTCGTTGCCCCTCTTAATATCGGTGTTACGGTAATCGGCAACAACGGGAATTAGCACGACTAGGAAGGAACTTGCGAGTATAAGCTAGGCTTTCCAACGCATAGTCCTTCCTTTTGGTGCTTGTCCGTCCGTTCTTGGCTCTTATCCATAACCTCCGGTTAATTCAACCACAACCGGTCTCACTACGGAATCACCGCTATCATGTAGGATAGGGTGCCGTAAGGAGCGGATTGTGGTTCAATTAACGGGAGTCGATTTAAGTTGTTGGGCAAGGAAAGAGTGAGAGAGATTTCCTTCTCTCAAACTTCCCTTATCCTACCCTAACAAGTATAAAACTACTCACACTTCATGATAAGGAAAAACAAAACAAAACAAAAGAGGAAGATAGAAAGAAGGAGATTAGAAGAATACGACTAACTATTTGCGACCTCACCTTGGCGAGGATCGAGCGTAAGTATCATTGTCGTATGAATGATAAAGAAAAAGAGAGAAGAAAGAAACAACAAGAAAATAACAACAACTACTTAACAATTAAAATTACAACAAGTAAAGAAAGAGACAAGCATGATAATAAAATGGTCTTCTTTATTCATCACTCTTCACTCAAAAGCTCACTACAAGTTTAATGGAGAAGAGGTGAGAAGAGGAAGAAGAAAAACACTAAAACTAGGCAAAATGAAAATACAAGAATTCCCCCTTTCCTTCACAAAGTTCTGGGCTATTTATAGGCCAAAAAATGAAAACCTAGGGCAACCACCAGAACCCAAACAGAATGACCAAAATACCCCCCAAAAGTCTCTGCCTGTGGCGCCTGTACGGCCGCGGATCCGCGGCCTAGACCCTCCTATGGCCGCGGATCCGTACCCCTATTGGGGAGTTAGGGTGTGGGTTTTCTTATGGTCCCCTGGTTTGCTTTCCTCTGTTCTCTGGTTCATATATTTTCTGAAAATAGTTCCACATTTCTTCCAGAATTTCTGTTGAGGGAAAGGTGGACTTTTTGTCAAGATTTTGTCATGATTGCCTCGAGCTCCGCGTAGATCTCTTGGATTTTGTGCTACCATTGAGCCTTGTGCATGAGAATGACATTGATTTGACATTTTGTCTTCCTAAACTGGTATCTGGCAACATACGGATGAAGAGCGGAGACCGTGTTTTATCTGTGGTTGGCAGGAACCCGGATTTTGTCGTGTTTTCCATGAATTTCACCGTTTTGGAACCGAGAACCTGTATCCTGCAATTGACTAGCAAACACGGCTCAAGAGTATCTACCGATATGCAATGTGACAAAAATTGGGCGGTATGAAAATGCAAAAATCTGATATGAACACAGGCGCAAGCCCCTGCAGTTAATTACGCTACCGCATCGCGGTAACAACTTTCTCCTCCAGATTTTCACTTCGTGTCGTGGGTGTTTGTTTTCTTTGTGGTTGCCCGTGGATTGTATACGGAGACTGAGTAATGCCGTCGCCCGTAGGACGTGAATTAGTCCAAATCCGTATTTACTTTGATTTGGGTTTGGTGTTTTCAGTTTAAGGATACGTTAGCCGCATTTGAGACTAAGATCAACTTAAACGTTCGTTAAGGATACGTTAGTCTGATTTGAGACTAAGATCAACTTAACGGGATCGTCTAGATCCATTTCCAGTTTAAGGACATAGTGGTCCATTTAATATATGGCCGTCGGGACCCGTCACCTCTCTGACGTCGTTGAAGGATTACAACGATAGATGTCAGAGGAGTTCAGAGATGTAGCCTTGAACCAAAGTTGATTTAGAGTATTATAGTCCATTTGAATGTTTAAGGATATGTTAGCCGTGTTTGGGGCTAAGATCAACTTAAAAGGGATCGTTTAGATCCAGCAAAAGAGCATTTGGAGGCTCTACTGTTCCAGTTTAGGGACGTAGTGGTCCATGTTCCAGTTTAGGGACGTGGTGGTCCATTATTAGTTTAAGGACGTTTCGGTCCAATGCCAGTTTAAGGACGTAGTGGTCCATCGCCAGTTTAGGGACGTGGTGGTCCATCATTAGTTTAAGGACGTTTCAGTCCAACGTTTCCATTTTGGGATGAATATTAGTTTAAGGACGTTTCGGTCCGATATTAGTTTAAGAGCGTTTCGGTCCATCGCCAGTTTAGGGACGTAGTGGTCCATCATTAGTTTAAGGACGTTTCGGTCCATCATTAGTTTAAGGACATTTCGGTCCAACGTTCCCATTTTGGGATGAATATTAGTTTAAGGACGTTTCGGTCCGATATTAGTTTAAGGACGTTTCGGTCCACGAGTTTAAGGACCCCGCAGTCCATATTCATGTGTGGTCGTTGGGACCCGTCACCTCTCTGACGACGTTGAACGATTACAATGAGAACGGTCAGAGGAGTTCGGAGATGTACCCTCGAACCGGATGTAAATTGATTTAGGGAGCAGCCGTGCTCAGTCAATTTAATTTGAGGACTTACGGCCATGATTGGACTAAGTCCAATTGAAGATGTTCAGCATTTTATCTGCTTTTGCATTGCATTTCTCTTTATTTTTATTTGGGCTCTACCCATGAAGGATGCAGAGCATCAATTTGTTTTGGGCTCTGCCCATTTATAAATGATGTGCAGTATCAATTTTACTTGGGTTCTGCCCTTTATTGCTTTGCAATTTAATTTGGCCTGTTAGGTCTTTTTGACTTGGGCTTGGCCCTTTAGCAAAAGAAATGCATTGCATTTCAGGCGCTTTGCGCTAATCAAAGAGCGCAAGCACTTGTGGTGACGACACGTGTCATGCAAGCGCAGTGCGCTGCGCTAGTACGCTGCGCTTGCGCTACTGACACGTGGCGCGCTCTGGTGAGTTACGCCAATTTCAGAGAGCAAAGCTCTATTTCAAAAGCGCATAGCGCAAATAGTTCAGATGCTGACACGTGGCGCTCTCCCAAGAGCGCAACAGCACAGTTTGCAAGTGCAAGGCACTATAAAATTGAGAATCTTTTAGATTCAAGAACCAAAGGTTCATAAAATAAGTGCAAAGCACTGTTTGCTTTCTTGATCTAATTTAGATCAAAGAAAACAAGTTTCTCTTGTTTTTCTTATCTCAGAGAACCAAAGGTTCATAGAAAGTGCAAAGCACTGTTTTTATTTGTTTTTTATGAAGATCATTGATCTTGTTCTTAGATCAATGATCTATTAGAAGAAATTCTTCTCTTCTAAAGGCTTTTACCTTTTTTCCTCTTGAGATTTCTTCAGAGTTCTCTCTATTTGAAATTTTTGATTTCTCACCAAATGTTGATGCCTTTGAATTGAGGTCTAGGGTCCTTTTTATAGTGCCCATAAATTAGTTAAATTTGTTAAAGAGATCTTTCTCTGAGTGATTTGGGGAATTTTCCCCACCGTTAGATCTTTGATCCAAGGGCTTCTGTTTTACAGAAGAAAATCTTCTTGTTTTAACAAAAACAGAAAGATTTCTTTAAAATCTTAATTCTGTTTGGCGCAAATGCCCCAGCGCGTGACACGTGTCAAGCAGCGCTGTGCGCTAGCGCATCCGTGCTGACACGTGTCGCGCAGCGCAACTGCGCTAGCGCATCCGCGCTGACACGTGTCGCGCAGCGCAGTGCTTGCGCAACTGAAACGTTACTTCCTTTAATTTTAGTTTAAATAGAGTTTTGCTCTGATTGGGCGCGCCTTCTTGGGCGCTGCGCTGACGTATCGGCGCCTGACATGTGGCGCGTTGCGCCCGAGATTTGAAGCGTTGCTTTAAATTTTGAATTTTGAATTTCCAACAGAGCTTTACTTTGATTGGGGGAAACGGCTGTTATTTAACAAAAGTAACTTATAACTCAAATTCAGGCTGTAAAACTCATTTCTTGTATATTAACAGTAAAATTTCCGTACAAGAATTTAGAGTCGTTACAACCACGATACAATATACAATGGTTATTCCATTCACGCTCGGAATCACGGCAAATAATAATAATATCCTCTAGAGTTACGTTTCGGTTACATTCTTGATTTCCCCTTTCCCCCAGGTTTCGTGTTCAAGTCAGGTATTAACGATATCTACCTAATGCCAACATAGGATCAAACCGTTATAGATCTTGTCTATCTAGATAATAAGTCACGATCGTCGGCATTGGTAATAATCCAAGTAACAGGTCTAGTAACGTGTCGTGAAGATGTCAGGCAGTGTGTTAACATGATAAATATTAGATGGAAAATAATAACGAGTTCATTTAAATAGTGTAGGAATAACTAATGTATTTTATTTTTAAAAATGTAAAATTAATTAATTAGCTAATTTACTATATATAAACTTGTGTGTAGTAATATTTTCGTCAGCTAGTGAACATACGGCCATATAGTTAAAGAATCACGAATTACAATAGAATTATATTGAAACTATCATGAACTAGCATGCAACCAGATAAATACGGATTAATACTATAATATTGAAAAATGATATTACTTGCTAAACAATATAATGCGTACACTTTAAATAATTGTATAAAAATTGATGTAGGTAAAATAACATGTTGCAAGTTTGGGAACTTACCTCGATTGATATACTCATGACGAAATACGGTTTTTCTGAACAACGGCAACGTTCGAAATCACGTTGTATACACGACCTTGGCCACAAACGAATATGTAATGCTCTGAGGTACTCGCTGGTGCTCTGTGGAATTTCCAGAGGCTGGTGTTTAGAGTCGAAGGCGACGACGAGAAGTCGGGGTTCGCCGGCGACGAGATGAAGTCAGGTTTTGTAGCTTTGAAACGAAGAAGAAGAAGAAGGTGAGGTCGAGGATGGTTGCTGGGTTGTGGATTCTGAGGAGGGCAAGGAGAGGAGGTGGTAGGGTTGTCGACGAGGAGACGGGGCAACGCCGCCGACGACGATGATGACGATGAAGTTAGGAAACTAGGAGTGAGGTAATTGGAGAAGAAAAGAAAGAAGAAAGGAAGAAGAAGATGATGCCGGCGGTAGATGGTTATAAGGTTCGACAATAAGAAGAAGACAATGGTGATGAAGATGATGGTGGAAGTGGTCGGGTTCCGGTGTCGGCGGGAGAAGGAATGGGTTCGGTTGTGGGGGTCGGAGCTCGGGCGAGGTCTCGGGAAAGGAGGAAGTGGAAACGACGAAGAAGAGAAGGTGAAAATGAAAGGGTGGTGATGACGACGATGAGGGGGACGACGATAAGGTGGTGAGGCATAGGTTAGGGCTCGGGAGAGAGAGAAAGAAAGGGTTTTATAACTAAAAATTATAAAAGGTTTATAATATATATATAGAGAGAGAGAGAGAGAGAGTTAGTATATGTATTATAGATTTATATATATTATGATTTTTAGATAATATCAAATGTTACCAAACTTTCACCCGAATATCTCTAAAAATATATTTTCGAGAAATACCCATACGTAAAATCTTAAATTATAATGCGATATTCTTATATTAATTACATATACCCCCAAGTAAGATTTAAATAAACAGATATAAATCTTTAATTAAAGATATAAAGATTATTAAATATTTTGTTAACTTATATTTTAGGATTTGCACATAATAGATAAAAGTGAAATGAGATATGAGATGTATACCATGCAACATCAGGTAACAAAATATTATTTTATACATAACTTGTGATATATAAATATATATAAAGATCTAAATAGATAATGTAGGTATTATACTAGACTCAGATAGATACACTTTACTGGTAAATCTTAGATACAATCTTGCACCATATTGGGTTCTAAACATGCGAGTCGGGTCGGATAACGACTACTACTATTCGAATCATTCGCAGCCTAAAGGATAAAATAAAAGAATTATAAAACAAGTCTTAAAATACTAAGTTATATTGTATAAACGTATTAGGGTGTTATATTATACCCAACTACTAAAGAATTTCATCTTCGAAATTCACGGAACAGGAAAAGACAAGAAGATAAGGATCTAATGAAAAAGATGTAGAAACTTTTGTCAAATGTCGTCTTCACATTCCCAAATAGATTCTCCATACGAACGATTTCCCCACGAAACGAGTACTAGAGGGATTATTTTATTCTTGAGAACCTTTTCTCGTCGATCCACGATAGCCATTGGTCGCTCTTCATAGGTTAAATCTTCTCTCACTGTCAGTTTCAAGTGATCAAGGACGTGCGTCTTATCTCGAATTTAAGATACATAAAACATGTCATGAACACCCGCCAAGGATGGTGGTAAAGCCAATCGATAAGCTACCTCTCTAACACGCTCAATGATATCGAAAGGGCCCACGAATCAAGGACTAAGCTTGCATCGACTATTAAATTGGATTACTCTTCTAGTCGGTGATATCTTCAAGAACACAATATCACCAACAACAAACTCTAAAGGTATTCTTCAAGTATCAGCCCAACTTTTCTATCGATCCTGTGCCACCTTCATATGATCACGGATCAAGTTAACTTTCTCCGCAGTTTGCACAATGAGATCCGGTCCCAACAATCTTCTTTCTCTAACATCATCCTAACAAACAGGAGAGCGACACTTACGACCGTACAATGCTTCAAATAGAGCTATCTGTATAGTCGCCTGAAAGCTGTTATTGTAAGAAAACTCCACTAAATGCAAATGATCCTCCCACAAACTCTTGAAGTCTAACATGCACGCTCTCAACATATCTTCAAGAGTTTGGATCGTCCTCTCGGACTGTCCATCTGTCTGAGGATGATAAGCCGTACTAAACTTCAAATGAGTTCTCAAACTTTCCTGTAGACTCATCCAAAAGTGTGATAGGAACCGAGTATCACGATCAGAAACGATACTAACTGGTACTCCATGCAATTTCACAATCTCCTGCATGTAATGCTCTACCAAAGCCTCCGTCGACTGACCAACTCGAAATGGTATGAAATGGGCTGCCATGGTCAATCGATCGACAATCACCCAAACTACGTTATTGCCCTTTGGACTCCGTGTTAAGACTGTCACGAAATCCATAATTATATGTTCCCACTTCCATTGAGGAATCGAAAGTGGTTGCAATAAACCAGCTACCCTTTGATGTTCAGGCTTGACTTGCTGACAGACCAAGCACTTCGATACGTAGCGAGCAATCTCTTTTTTCATACCTTCCCACCAGAAATGTTATTGCAAATCTCTATATATCTTCGTGCCTCCCGGATGTACTGAATATGCGGAACTATGGGCCTCCTTCATGACTTCTTCACGAACATCTTTTTTAGGCACACACAAACGACTTCCATATCTTAACGGGCCATCTTCATGAATCAACAAATTAGTTCGAAGTCCCGCTTCCACTTGTCCTCGAAACTTCTGCAATTTAGGGTCATGCGACTGTGCTGCCTTAATACTATCGATCAAGGATGACTGTACTTGCAACTGCATCAACTGTCCCGAAAAATCTGGTAGTACAATATCCAACTCGAACCTCTGAAGATCAGCTATAATCTCTCTATGTGTAGTCAACATCCATATCGCTGGCAACCGATTTAAAGCTTCAGGCACTACATTAACTTTTCCCGAATAATATTTTAGGTCAAGATCATAGTCAGCCATCAGCTTTAACCATCTACGTTGCCTCATGTTGAGCTCCTTCTGTGTGAACACATATTTTAGGCTCCTGTGATCCGTAAACACTTCAACTCTTTCGCCCAATAAGTAGTGTCTCCAAATCTTTAGCGCGAAGATCACTGCTGCTAGCTCTAAATCATAAGTTGGGTAGTTCTTCTCATGGGTCTTCAATTGCCTCGACGCATACGCTATAACCTTCCTATGCTGCATCAGAACACATCCCAAACATTTCCCAGATGCGCCGCTGTGAATAACTAGTCCTCCGGAACCATCCGGTACTGTCAGAATAGGAGCGGTTGTAAATCTTTGCTTCAGCGGTTCAAAAACTGACGCACACTTTTCAGTCCACACGAACGGTACCTCCTTACGTGTTAGCTTGGTCAGTGGTTCTGTTGTCCGAGTGAAGTTCTCCACAAATCTTCTATAATAATCAGCAAGCCCAAGAAAACTTCTGATCTTGCCCATATTCTTTGGAATTGGCCAATTATGAATAGCTGCAATCTTTTCGGGATCGATTGCAATTCCATCTCCGAATACAACATGACCCAAAAACTTCACCTCTTCGAGCCAAAACTTGCACTTGCTTATCTTAGCATATAGCTTTTCCTGTCTCAACGTTTGCAGTGTGATCCTTAAATGTGCTTCGTGCTCTTTTTTGCTCCTCGAATAGACCAAAATATCGTCAATAAACACCACTACGAACTGATCCAGATATGGTGAAAAGATTCGGTTCATCAAGTCTATAAATATTGCCGGTGCGTTAGTAACTCCTAATGGCATCACTAAATACTCGTAATGCCCATATCGAGTTCGAAACGCCGTCTTACAAATGTCTCCTTCTTTCACCCATACTTGATGACACCCTGATCGCAAATCCAATTTCGAGAATACTCTCGCGCCACTGAGTTGATCGAATAGTTCGCCAATGCGAGAGTTTGGGTACTTGTTCTTAATAGTCATCCGATTTTGTTAGTGTATATGCCCTAGAAGCCATTACTGTATAATACTAGCTTGTATATTATTTGATGGAAGCTTGGGATATTCACAGTTGTATAGACAATCTTGCTCAAAATGTTAGTATGCTACTTGGTTTGTCTCTACTTCAATATGTGCATGTGTTTCTTTTAGCATATCGCTTATATACATATTAGTAGAGCCCTTAGGATCTTTACTTGATTACCAGCGTTGTGATGGCGCTTACACTCGTGGGGGCTGGGTAATCCATAAGCACATCCTTATACAGGTCCCTAGTCGTAGGACTATCGAGACAGGGCATCGATACTCCGGAGTAGACTAGCGTATGCACTTCTCATCCCAGCGGGGGAGACGATCTGTCCCACAGCCGTCAGTACGTCGTACTTGAGATAGTATGCGGGTGCTCGTTAGGTTACGAGTACACTGGACAGGACTCGTCGGGAACCGTTGGTTGGTATTATACCTATCGTCAGTTATCAGTTCCCAGGTGACATGAGTACATCTTAGTCCGCCGACTTGACACTGTCACTTCGCCTCGAATGTGTTCCCACTGTACTTAGATTACTACCCTACCACGGCTCAAAGGAGTCGTGCAAACAGGTAGTAGTTGGGTGCAGTCCCGAAGCACTTGGAGGCAGTGACGGTTAGACATGATTCGTCTCTCTCGGTATTGGGGGTTGACATCGCGCTGTGTCTAGGAGAGCCATTACACAAGTAGTCCCTGGCCAGGGCAAGCGAGATATACTGGTAGGTTTCCAGTGTTATCTCAGGGTGTTCTGGGCTACACTCCGACACGACTTGTACCGCTATTAGAGGACTGACGTTCACCGCCCCCTAGGCCCGCCATGCGATGTATCAGACGAACAGACCGGACTGTACGGAGATTGTCACATACAGGCTCAGTAGGAGTTCGGATCGGTTTACCTCATCGGCCTTCTTATCGACATCTACCTGGGGACCGTTACGTACAGCTAATGCCGCTTGCGGTCTGTGGTTAAACCCACTGCCAGCGTAGTGTCGAGTCTTTAGAGTCCCACACATAGAGTTTCCCTGCACTGAGCGAAACGTGTAGAGGCCGTATGGTTTTACGGCAGGGCTGCGATCACTTACGTGCACTTGTGTGCGTATGCTGTTCGGGCAGGCAATACTAGTGGGCTTTGGTTTAAGCCAGATCCTAGTATTGCACAGATGGATTTGTTTTGTCTTCTGTGCATTCGCATTCAACGGAATGCGGATGCGGGTGTGTATGCACAGATTTGCGGAGTGGAGAAGGAGGAGGTGCCTCATTAGGGTTTTGACAGTTGGTTCGGTCAAAACCATTATGAGCCGGGGACATTATTTACTAATCCATTTATTGATAATTTTGTTATGGCTAATTACATTAACCATTTGACCATCTTGACTTTGTTGACCGTTTGACCAAAGTTGACTAGGATCTTCTTGAAAGGTCTAAAGTATTCTTTGGTTTTCTTTTTCCTTTTTGTTATGAAAATGGTCATGTCATTAGTGCCATCAACTTTATCATGATAGGATTAGTAATGATGAAAATGAGTATTATTGCAACCATGGTTGTGTTTTCTCTTGGTTAAGCTTTTCATTTGTTCATTCTCATTCTCTCTCATAGAAAAGAAAATGAGAAACATTTCCATGGTTGCTCCTCCTTCTTCCTCCTCTTGATTCTTCCTTTGATCTCATGTGTTGAGAGAAAAAGGATTCCACTTGACAAACACATCCATACATCTCCTCTACACATCCTAGGGCTTCTTGACTAGCAATCTCTTTGCCTTAGTTGCCTCGGCTCGAGGTGGAGCTCGGTGTACATCTCTCGGGTGGATCGTCTTCGACTCAAGAAGGCCGCGGAGGTGCCCAAGGTCCGGATCGACACTTGGAGCTTGGATGGATGAGCGGGACAGCGGAAAGAAGACCCGAAGGACAGGTTTCGTGAGGTATACTTTCTACAGCATAGTAGTTATAGCCTCTAGTAGTTTACTAGTTTCTAGTTTAGCAAAGATCCGTGCTTTAAGTCCATGTTGCCTTGCGCCAAATCATTGTTTTTTGTCGTTTCCGCCTCCCCGTAAGAACCGGGATGAGCAACGTGGACTTACAGTGGTATCAGAGCCTAGCTAAACATAAACTAGTAAGTTAGCAAAGTGTTTAGAACATCGATCGGAAAAAAGTCGCAAAATACGTCCGCAAAACCTCAAGTTTCTGTCGATTTTCATACTGCTCAAAAAGTGATTTAAAATATATGAAAAATCGTCTCAGGGTTTTGTGAAAACACTGCAGAAAAACGATCCAGTGAATCGATCAAAAGACCGCGGTTCCACGGCAATGACATGCTCATTGCCGCGGTTCCTCCGCCGTTTTGACTCGGCACTGGATCGGGTTTTGTGCAGTGTTTTAGTTTGGTTGTTTTGGGATTTTTAATGCATGTTTTTTCCACCCAGATTTTCCAGAGTGCAAATTGACTTTTGGGGTGGTTAAAAATCCGTATTTTGATCGATATTCCGTACTCTTTGGCTAATGAATATTTTCTGTGATGTGATATATGTATTGAACGTCCGCTAATCGCTATACATCGATTAGTGGGGGTTATACATATCTGTGATCAGTAATGTTGATGGTTTGTGTATATGAACTCGGTGGATTGTCGCGGATGAATAGCCGGGAATGGGTGTGAGATGAGAGTTTCTTTTTCTTTCATTCATTGTAAAATTTGTAAATTGATGTAATATTATTTGTATGGCCTCACAACCGGGTCGGGGTTGTAGCCGTCATTGTATAATTTCTTTTTACTGTTTTTGCTCCTAGGATAGACCCAAAGAGGGGTGCACAAACTACCGGGTATCTCGAAGTGCCGAGTGGCCTACTCACGGTGTTGAGGGAGGTTGCTTCGCTTCGGATACTTGGCGAGTAGTTTGCCGCACCCGTAGGGGTCTTGGGTGGGGTTTGGCTATTCATCGCGACCGTGTAATCCGCTTTTCGTTGCAGGCTCGAACGAATCGCGGATTCCTAGTATATCCAAAGTGTTCATCTGTGATCTGTAATGGCTATCATTGCTATATATCTATATATGATATCTATTTAGGTGTTGCTTATGTTTTGCATCCGCGCTAGTCCAGCCCCCGCTCTGTCGTTAGTTAAGTAACCTAACGGGTGATGATGGGGCCCCGTGGCGAATGCGGATGGCATAAGCGTACACCATATTTTGGTTGTTTTCTGCAATGGTAGGATTAAATGATGGGACGCATTAAAAGAACTAATGCAAGAAAATAAACCAAGTAAAAGTCGTTGGAACACTTTCAAAAGCACTCGGTTCTTTTCAAAAACCAGCATTTTAAATGCGGAGCTTGAACCACTCCTTTTAAAAGCTATCTCTTTCCATCGATTATATCAAGTTCACTACGTTCACGGTTTCGCTAAAACCATTCGTAGCCCTCCGTCATTTCGTATGGATATTTAATAGTATTCAAGCTATGTTTGTTGACCTTCGTCAAGGCATAGTGATTGGTAGCTGTTGGGTGTTCATATGTAGCATAGATAGATGAGTTGGTTTGGGACAGTCGTATTACCTTGTTGACCTTCGTCAAGGGTATGTACGGGTGGGTTCAAATTAACCTGGATAATGACGGGTAGAACTTGACATGTGACTTATGATTTGTTGACCTTCGTCAAGGTTATAAGAGCATGGGGCAAAAATCCACATCGGGAGTTTCAAAAGTACTGAAACTTGCTAACGCTGCATACCATTTGGAGTGTGATGATTCTGGTAGGATTCCTTCAGTTTCGTCACGCGATGATATTTGGATCCCGATCCTACTGTGAGTATATGCTACTCCTCGGGAACTTTCTCACTTAACGATCAATGCTATAAACCTAGTAGGTGTCTAGAAAGGTGTTAGCGGGGCTACGCCCACAGGAAAAAGAGGTTACTTAATTAAGGAACTTCGCGAAAGCGTTGGAAAACCTCCCTCGAAGTACCGACACTGGCCTAGCTGAACGGTTAAGCAAGTATTGTACGGTGAGATTGATCCTGACTAATTCTTCCTTTATGGTTTGAGGAGGGATTCGAGAGACAGTAGGAGCCATCCTGTTTAGATAAATTAAAAACCAATCTAAACTTGCAAGAGCATCATACTGAGTGTTTTCTTCTCTCTCTCTTAATTGCAGCGACCCAGTGACCGCACATAGGTTACATCTAGATAATAAAATGACTGAATCTGACTGTTATGACTGGCAAAGATCTGTCCAGATGTCCATTGCCCATGACAAGCTGGGACACCTCTTGACTAATCCAACCCCTGCCGTCTCAGGTCCAGTTTTCCCTGTCACGGATATTCATATCCACGAGACATCGGAAAAGGAATATGCGAAAGCCAAGTGCCTCGTGTTAGCCTCAGTTGATGGTGCATACCAGAGGCAGCACGAGAAGATGGACTTAGTTTCTATCTTCCTCCATAACAAAGTTTTATATGGAGAGCAATCTCGTATCGCAAGATATGAAACCTCGAACGAATTGCTTCCAGCGAGGTTGGCTATCGGGTCATCTGTAGGGGGCAACGTCCTTACAGAGACCAGCTCTTTTGAGCTCTCGGACCTGAAGACCACGTTGAAGAACGGGTCAGATACTGACTTAGTTCAACAGTCTCTACCTACTGCCCTGAAGAAAACCAGGGAAGTAGAAAGAAAGGGAAGGGCAGAAGTTTCGGGACTGGATGTAGTAAAAGAGGGATGTTCCTATTGTAACGGGAATGAACATGGGCAGAAGGATTGTAGGGCTTGCAAAGCCAGTGGCCAGAATTCGAAGCATGTTGTGGCTTCGGCTTCGGGTGTCTTTGTAATAGAGAACTGTATGTCAGTTAACCCTACTTCCTGGGTATTGGATACCGGATCAGGATCTCATATCTGTAATTCGTTACAGGCTCTGAGAAACCGTAGGGTTACCAGGAAAGGTGATATGACTCTCAGGGTTGCTAACGGAATGAGCATGTATGCTGAATCCGTAGGGGAATATCATCTAGGACTGACAACTGGGCAGATATTGATTCTGTGTGACTGTTTTTATGTACCAGGTGCGACTTGTAATATCATATCTGTATCCTTAATTTCTAAGGAAGGATATGATTTTACTTTTGTAAGCGATGTAGTAAACATCCACTTAAATCAAGTCCTGATTAGGTCAGGAACATTACAAAACGGAATATACGTATTGAATCAAGCTCAGATCTTCAGTGTCCAGAACACACTTAAAAGAAAGTCTCCGGAAACAAATCAGGCTTTCTTATAGCATTGTAGACTGGGTCATATTAATGAGACACGGTTAACAAAGTTACATAAAGATGGATACTTGAATCCGTTTGAGTATCAGTCTTTTGCCACTTGTGAATCTTGTCTCATGGGAAAGATGACAAAGACTCCGTTCACTGGACACGGAGAAAGAGCAAGCAAGCTCTTGGGACTCATACACAGTGATGTGTGTGGTCCAATGTCTACACATGCGCGAAGTGGTTATTCATACTTCATTATTTTCACAGATGATTTCTCTAGGTATGGGCATGTCTTCTTGATGAAGCACAAATCCGAGGCCTTTGAGAAATTTCAGGAATACAAGAATGAAGTTGAAAAACAAACAGGTAAAAGTATCAAGACACTAAGATCTGATCGAGGTGGTGAATACTTGAGTGCCGAGTTTCTGGGCTACTTAAAAGAGAATGGAATTCTCTCTCAGCTTACTCCTCCATACACACCACAACACAACGGTGTATCGAAAAGGCGGAATCGAACCCTATTGGATATGGTTCGTTCCATGATGAGTAAGGCTGAGTTACCGCGATCCTTCTGGGGTTATGCGCTAGAAACAGCAGCATATCTCTTGAACAAGACTCCAACCAAGACTGTGTCTACCACCCCATATCAAATGTGGAGTGGGAAGAAACCCTGTCTTAAGTACCTTAAGACATGGGGATGTCCAGCTTTTGTAAAAAAGCAGCATGCGGACAAGCTCGAGGCACGCTTAGTACTGTGTAGATTTGTGGGATACCCAAAGAACTCCACGGGGTATCTTTTCTATTCCGCAGAGGAACAAAAGGTTTTTGTTTCTCAGCATGCCCACTTCTTGGAAACTGAATTTTTAGAAAATCAGTTAAGTGGAAGCGCAATAGAGCTGGAAGAAGTTCCAGAACCACAAGCTGTTACTGAAACCTTGGTAGAACCAGAAGGTTCAGGAGAACCGGACATTCCAGCGCCACTCCGCAGGAGTAGTAGGCAGTCTCATCCGCCCGAGAGATACTACGGTTTTCTCATAGACGGGGATAGAGAGGATTGCACCATGGATTATGGTGAGCCTACTAGCTTCCAGCAAGCCATTCAGAGCGGCGACTCGGTAAAATGGCTGGATGCAATGCGGGCCGAGATGGAGTCCATGTACACCAACAAAGTTTGGACTTTGGACTTTGCTCCAGAAGGGGTAAAACCCGTAGGCTGCAAATGGATCTTCAGAAAGAAGATTGGTGTAGATGGGCAGGTTGAGACCTATAAAGCTAGACTTGTTGCAAAGGGTTTTCGTCAAAGACCTGGTTTGAACTATGACGAGACCTTTTCTCCAGTGGCTATGCTGAAATCCATTCGGATCCTTCTTGCCATTGCTGCCTTCCACGATTATGAAATCTGGCAGATGGATGTAAAGACGGCTTTCCTAAATGGAAATTTGGAAGAGTGCGTCTATATGGATCAGCCGGAGGGATTCATTCAGAGTGGGAGCAGCGGTAAAGTGTGCAAGTTGCTAAAGTCCATCTATGGACTTAAGCAGGCATCGCGGAGTTGGAACATCTGCTTCGATGATACTGTCAAAGAATTCGACTTTATCAAAAACCCAGATGAACCATGTATTTACAGTAAGATTGTAGGGAGAACTGTGGTATTCCTCGTCTTGTACGTGGATGACATTCTCCTAATAGGAAATGATATTCCTATGCTACAGTCAGTCAAAGGATTCTTGTCGCAGAGGTTCTCCATGAAGGACCTGGGCAATGCCAACTACATTCTGGGGATCCAGATCTATCGTGATAGATCTAAGAGGATGTTGGGACTTTCACAGTCAAGGTACATCGACACCATACTGAAAAGATTCAGTATGGAAGATTCCAAACGCGGTAATCTATCGGCTTGTCACGGGATCACACTCTCCAAAGAGATGTCTCCCAAGGCTGATTTGGAAAGGAATCGCATGTCTATTATACCCTATGCTTCTGCGGTAGGCTCTATAATGTATGCGATGTTATGTACCAGACCAGATGTAGCATACGCATTGAGAGTTGTAAGCCGGTATCAGTCAAACCCAGGGGAGAAACACTGGATAGCGGTAAAGAACATTCTCAAGTACCTGAGAAGGACTAAGGAGATGTTCTTGGTGTATGGCGGAAAAGACCTCCAGCTCGAGGCCTTTGTTGACTCCAGCTTCCAGAGTGACAAGGATGACTCCAAGTCCATGTCGGGTTATGTCTTTACCCTCAATGGAAGGGCGGTTTGCTGGAAGAGTTCCAAGCAGGAGACCGTTGCAGACTCAACTATGGAAGCGGAGTACATAGCTGCTTGCGATGCCGCAAAGGAAGCTGTCTGGATGAAGAAGTTCCTCACGGAGCTTCAGGTGGTTCCTACCATTGTTGATCCAATACCGCTGTATTGCGACAACAACGGCGCTATAGCTTTAGCGAAGGAACCCAGGTCCCATCAGAAGCCCAGACACATTTTGAGACGGTACCACCTGATCAGGGAGATCGTAGATCGCCGGGAGATCGTGGTGAAGAGAGTAAATATGGAGAACAACACTGCAGATCCACTCACGAAGGCCCTACGCCAGACTCAGTTCGAGCGGCTGATCGAGATGATAGGTCTTCGATACGCCAGTACATGGCCTTAGTGCAAGTCGGAGATTGTTAGTGTATATGCCCTAGAGGCCATTACTATATCATACTAGCTTGTATATTACTTGATGGAAGCTTGGGATATTCACAGTTGTATAGACAATCTTGCTCAAAATGGTAGTATGCTACTTGGTTTGTCTCTACTTCAATATGTGCATGTGTTTCTTTTAGTATATCGCTTATATACATATTAGTAGAGCCCTTAGGATCTTTGCTTGATTACCAGCGTTGTGATGGTGCTCACACTCGTGGGGGCTGGGTAATCCATAAGCACATCCTTATACAGGTCCCTAGTCGTAGGACTATAGAGATAGGGCATCGATACTCCGGAGTAGACTAGCGTATGCGCTTCTCATCCCAGCGGGGGAGACGGTCTGTCCCACAGCCGTCAGTACGTCGTACTTGAGATAGTATGCGGGTGCTCGTTAGGTTACGAGTACACTGGACAGGACTCGTCGGGAACCGTTGGTTGGTATTATACCTATCGTCAGTTATCAGTTCCCAGGTGACATGAGTACAGCTTAGTCCTCCGACTTGACACTGTCACTTTGCCTCGAGTGTGTTCCCACTGTACTTAAATTACTACCCTACCACGGCTCAAAGGATTCGTGCAAACAGGTAGTAGTTGGGTGCAGTCCCGAAGCACTTGGAGGCAGTGACAGTTAGACAGGATTCGTCTCTCCCGGTATTGGGGGTTGATATCGCGTTGTGTCTAGGAGAGCCATTACACAAGTAGTCCCTGGCCAGGGCAAGCGAGATATACTGGTAGGTTTCCAGTGTTATCTCAGGGTGTTCTGGGCTACACTCCGACACGACTTGTACTGCTATTAAGGGACTGACGTTCACCGCCCCCCTAGGCCCGCCATGCGATGTATCAGACGAACAGACCGGACTGTACGGAGATTGTCACATACAGGCTCAGTAGGAGTTCGGATGGGTTTACCTCATCGGCCTTCTTATCGACATCTACCTGGGGACCGTTACGTACAGCTAGTGCCGCTTGCGGTCTGTGGTTAAACCCACTGCCAGCGTAGTGTCGAGTTTTTAGAGTCCCACACAGAGAGTTTCCCTGCACTGAGCGAAACGTGTAGAGGCCGTATGGTTTTACGGCAGGGCTGCGATCACTTACGTACACTTGTGTGCGTATGCTGTTCGGGCAGGCAATACTAGTGGGCTTTGGTTTAAGCCAGATCCTAGTATTGCACAGATGGATTTGTTTTGTCTTCTGTGCATTCGCATTCTACGGAATGCGGATGCGGGTGTGTATGCACAGATTTGCGGAGTGGAGAAGGAGGAGGTGCCTCATTAGGGTTTTGATAGTTGGTTCGGTCAAAACCATTATGAGCCGGGGACATTATTTACTAATCCATTTATTGATAATTTTGTTATGGCTAATTACATTGACCATTTGACCATCTTGACTTTGTTGACCGTTTGACCAAAGTTGACTAGGATCTTCTTGAAAGGTCTAAAGTATTCTTTGGTTTTCTTTTTCCTTTTTGTTATGAAAATGGTCATGTCATTAGTGCCATCAACTTTATCATGATAGGATTAGTAATGATGAAAATGAGTATTATTGCAACCATGGTTGTGTTTTCTCTTGGTTAAGCTTTTCATTTGTTCATTCTCATTCTCTCTAATAGAAAAAAAAATGAGAAACATTTTCATGGTTGCTCCTCCTTCTTCCTCCTCTTGATTCTTCCTTTGATCTCATGTGTTGAGAGAAAAAGGATTCCACTTGACAAACACATCCATACATCTCCTCTACACATCCTAGGGCTTCTTGACTAGCAATCTCTTTGCCTTAGTTGCCTCGGCTCGAGGTGGAGCTCGGTGTACATCTCTCGGGTGGATCGTCTTCGACTCAAGAAGGCCGCGGAGGTGCCCAAGGTCCGGATTGACACTTGAAGCTTGGATGGACGAGCGGAACAGCGGAAAGAAGACCCGAAGGACCGGTTTCGTGAGGTATACTTTCTACAGCATAGTAGTTATAGCCTCTAGTAGTTTACTAGTTTCTAGTTTAGCAAAGATCCGTGCTTTAAGTCCATGTTGCCTTGCGCCAAATCATTGTTTTTCGTCGTTTCCGCCTCCCCGTAAGAACCGGGATGAGCAACGTGGACTTACAGATTTAACTCCCGATAGTCGATGCACGTCCTTCGCGTGTCGTCTTTTTTCTTGACTAGAAGAACTAGAGCTCCCCATAGAGAACCGCTGTTACGAATCCAACCCTTTTCTAGTAATTCGGTAACTTGTTTATTTACCACTTCCAGTTCCACCGGTGCCATTGGATAATAAGCCTTTGAAATTGGCGCTGCTCCAGGAATAAGATCAATCGTGAACTCCACATCTCATTTCGGCGGTAAACCTGAGATGTCCTTGAACACATCTATGAAATCCTGAATCACTGCTGGTGCTTCTTCCTGGTTTACTTCCATTGACGAAAAAACGGCACTCGTCGGCCTAGCCCTAAATTCGAATGGCTCGACAGATCTGCTACCTCCCAAGAATATGAACTCTGGGAATCCGGAAAATCACTCTCTTCGTCCTGCAATCAATGTGAGCGTAGAAAATGCCGAGAAAATCCATTCCCAAGACCACATCGTAGCTGCCCATATCAATCACCAAGAAATCTGCGAATAACTCCCGACCGTAAATAACAATCGAGCAACCCTTACACTCACTACCAGCTATAATTCTTCCATTCCCAATGTGTACGTCCCAAGAACTAGATAAAGCCATGTGTAGGATAGAGTGTGCACTAATAAACTTGGACGACATAAAACAATAGGATGCACCAAAATCGAACAATGCCAATGTGGGAAAATTATAAACAAGTAGGATACCTAAGACAATATCATCTGAAGGTTTGGCCTTCTCGGCCGTCAAGGTGAAGGCCCGTGCCTGATTAGACCTTTGAGTAATCTGCTTCTGCTGCGCTCTCGGAGCATCACCCTTCAACTGAACTCTCGATGGACAAGTATTAATCCGATAAGCAGCTGCCCCGCAAATTAAACACTGCTCAAGCTTCATCTGGCATTCTCTCCGGTAATGACTCGGTCGTTGGCAGTAATCACAAATCACATCTTTCTTCTATGTTGAAACAAAGGTCCTTTTCATAGGTACCGCCCCCTGCTTGTTCATCGGAATGCATCTACGTACAGAAACTCTGGTTGGTGCAAACGCAGTCTTCCGCACTGGAACCTCTTACTGTAGTTTACCCTTTGCTTTTACCAATAAACTCTGCTGCTCCCTAGCCGCCTCGAGAACTTGGGAGAAGGTAGTTAATTCCAAAGATATGATGTGTCTCTGAATCTCCACATCCAGACTACGCATAAACCGCCTTACCCTATCTGCCTCATTGGCAACCATGGGCTCCGCAAATCGACTGAGCCGGGTCCACTCCGCCGCATGTGTATCAACAGATCCACCATTCTGTTTCAGGCTAATTAACTTCTCTTCTATTTCCTCTCAAGCATATTGCGGAAATAACTTCTCCAAGAAACTTCGCGAAAAGGTTGCCCGGCTGATCGGCTTGGTCAGACGGGTCTCCTCAACAAGTGACCACTCACGAGCGTAATCTATCAATTGGTTATGTACCACATCCACCCTTTTCTCATCTGGAATCTGCACGGCAATAAGAAGGTTCTCCGTATCTACTAGCCACTGCTCCGCTGGCAATTGCTCTTTTAATCCTGTAAAGGTGGACGGACCGAGCTTCCTGAAGTCCACCACGGTGCCCTCATGTTGTGTTGGTCTGGAAGCTGCTGCCCTATCAGCTGTTGTAACAACAAACTGTTGGACCGTCCTCAGACCCTCTTGGAAATCCTCGGCCTGCCACTGATTTAGCTCAGTTTGACGCTTCTGGTTTTCCAACATACCACGTACCACTCCAAGTAATGCGGCGTTATCTATACGCCTCTGGTATAACCACAAATCCTTATCTGCCATGATTCTAAAGCCAAGGACACTGAAGGGGATTAGTAATGGTAAACATGATTCAATAAACAAGATATCGATAATTATAGATTAAAGACTGGTAAGGTAGTAATGTGGCAGAACATGTTCCTAATTCCGAGTTTCCTGATTAGTGTATTGGGTCTAATACCCAACTACAAAAGAACCAAACCCGACTAATTCTAAAACCTATGTCTCTGATACCAACAAAACCTTGTCATGCTCCACTTCCCTAAATACGTAAATACGATACATGACAAAACCAACCATGTTACCTATGGCGAGGAAAGATCCTTCTATAGTCACATTACGGCTGTCAATCAGATATCAAGAACAGTAAATAAAATCTAACTGACACATGTGCATCTGCCACAAAGTCAAGAAATATATATAGCAGAAACGAATAAATATCAAATAAATAAATAATATCCTAATCACGTCCCTTATGGGATCACATAGATAAATTTAAACAACAGAAATAAAATAAACTGTGTGTCTCTAAAACTAATCATCAAGCTCCTCACTGCTAAGCTTGCTTATCAAAATACTCTTAATCTCCCTGCGACAAAATTAAAGGAACCGGGCCATGCAAAACCCAGACAGTGCGTCATAAATATCAATAAAAATAGTAATAACCATAATAAGATACTATAAAGAAAACATGAGTGTTCACTACAGAAAACAGAGACGAAACCGGGATGGATCGTCTTGCCTGAATTTAGGGGCAGATGCTATTTGTATTTATCCGTTCACCTTTCCGAAAATGCCAAGTTGATTTATGGCACCGTGTATCGGTGGTTTGGACGGATACGACCGTTGTAGCAGACTTCATCAGATTCCACCTCATTTGTGAAGGGTTTTTGACTGTAGGGACGCTCTTCCCTGCAGGCGTAAGCCCCTGCAGTTAGTTACGTTACCGCATCGCGATAACCACTTTCTCCTGCTCTAGAAGTTCACTTCGTGTAGTATGTGTTTTTATTTGTTTAGGTTGCCCGTGGATTGTATACGGAGACTAATTTATGTTGTCGCCTTTAACGCGTGGATTAGTCCAAATCCGTATATCTTAGATTTGGGTTCGGATTGATTTAAGGATTGTTGATCTGTTTTGAGATCAAGATCGACTTAAATGTTTGTGAGCAGTTGGGGCTCGATTGTTTTTTTTAAGGATACGTTAGTCCAATTTGAGACTAAGATCTACTTAAAAGGGTGTTAGGATCATTTTTGTTTCAGATCCAACAAGAGAGCATTTAGGCTTTGTTGTTTTAGTTTAAGAACGTTTTGGTCCCTTATCGCCGTTTCGGAGGTGAGGTTGTAGTTTGAGGAAATTTTGGTCTGTAGATCACCATTTTGGAGGTGAGAGTTTAGTTTAAGGACGTTACGGTCCGTTGTCGCCATTTTGGAGACAATGTTTAGTTTAAAGACATTTCGCTCTGTAGATCACCATTTTTGAGGTGAGATTTTAGTTTAAGGACGTTATGGTCCGTTGTCGCCATTTTGGAGACAACGTTGTAGTCTGAGAACATTTCGGTCTGTAGATCACCATTTTTGAGGTGAGGTTTTAGTTTAAGGATGTTACAGTCCGTTATCGCCATTTTGGAGACAACGTTGTAGTTTGAGGACATTTCGGTCTGTAGATCACCATTTTTGAGATGGGGTTTTTAGTTTATGGACGTCTCGGTCCGTTATCGCCATTTTGGAGATAATGTTGTAGTTTGAGAACATTTCGGTCTGTAGATCACCATTTTTTAGGTGAGCTTTTAGTTTAAGGTGTGCACGTCAGCTTGGGAAGTGCACCCAAAAGCAGTTGGTTATCGGGACCCGCCATCTCTCTGAAGACGTTGAGGAATTATAACGACATGTATCAGAGGTGTAGAGAGATGTACCCTTGAACCAATTCCCCTATTTGAGAAAAAAAGGAGTCGATGGTCATCCCAGAAATCATTAGACGTATTTTGAGACTAAAATTTCCTCGGAGCAATGTGGGACGAATATCGTCTCGGGATATCATCAGTTGAAAGATCGATAGTCATTTTTGAGACTAAGATCAATTTGGAAACTAGTGAGCAAATGGGCTCGGTTGATCTGAATTAGAGACCTAGCCAACTTGGGCTTGGTCCACTCAGTTTTATTTTTATTTTGAAAAGAAGTGCTAAGCACTGGTTTGGGCTCAGTCCCATTTTTTTGTGCAAAAAGTGCTGAGCGCTTATGTAAGTTCTGACGCTCACACTTTACTCTATTTTTTTTGTCTCTATATGGAGTGCTGAGCACTCTTTATGGCGCCCACGTGCGAAGCACGTGAGGCGCTAGGCTTTGCCTGGGGAGTGTCAAGCCCTTTTATGTTCCGTAGCACCTACGTGAGGGACACGTGAGGCACCGGGCGCCGCACCACTGAGTGCTAAGCACTCTTTATTTTGCAGCACCCACATGAGGGACACGTGAGGCGCTGGGCGCTGAGCACCATCCACTGAGTGCTAAGCACTCATTATTTTGTGGTGCCCACGTGAGGGGTACGTGAGGCGCTAGGCGGTGATTTTTCCTTGTGTATTTTGTTCTGAGGAGTTCAATTTCCTTATTCTTTTCTGAATCTTCGATCTCCAAGAACAAGTTCGTCCCGATGAGAATTAAATTCTCAACTTGTGGGAGACTTGTCATGTAGATCTTAGATCCAGAGAAAGAACTAAGTTCTTCTTTTTAAAAGGGTTAAACCCTTCAATAGGTAAACAAGATGTTTTGATCTCTCTTCTTTTATTTACCTGGAGTTTTTTTCTCTAAGAAGAGAGATCTTCTTCTTTCTTCTTTTTTGAAGCTTTCTGCTTTGTTTTTTTCGAAACTTATGGGGGGTTTGTTCTCCACCGAAAACCAGGAAGACAAACGTCCTGCCTGAATTTGGGGCAGATACTATTTGGTTTTATCCGTCCACCTCTCCGAAGATGCCAAGTTGATTTATGGCACCATGTATCGGAGGTTTAGACGGATGCGGCCGTTGTAGCAGATTTCGTCAGATTCCTCCTCGTTGTGAGGGGTTTTTTATTATGGGGACGCTCTTCCCTGCAGGCGCAAGCCCCTGCAGTTAATTACGCTACCGCATCGCGATAACAACTTTCTCCTTCTCCAGATGGTCACTTCGTGTCATGTGTGTTTGTTTTATTTTTGGTTGCCCGTGGATTGTATACGGAGACTAATTTATGTTGTCGCCCTTAGGGCGTGGATTAGTCCAAATCCGTATTTTCTTAGATTTGGGTTTGGGTTGGTTTAAGGATCGTTAATCTTGTTATAGATTAAGATCAACTTAAATGCTTGTTAAGGATACGTTAGCCTAATTTTAGACTAAGATCTACATAATAAGATTTTGGGATCATTTAGATCCAACGAAAGAGTATTTGGACTCTATCGTTTTAGTTTAAGGACATTGCGGTCCATTGGGTCTAAGGACATCGTAGTTCATGAGTTTAAGGACCTCATAGTCCGGAAGGTTTAGAGACATCATAGCCTGGTTTAAAGTCGTCATAGTCTGTGAGATTTAAAGACATCATAGTATGTATGGTTTAAAGACATCATAGTCTATACGGTTTTGGTTTAACCGTTTGGGGATGCACCAAAAGTTATTGGTTATTGGGACCCCCATCTCTCTGAAGACGTTGAAAAATTACAATGACATGTATCAGAGGTATGGAGAGATGTACCTTTGAACCAATGTTGGTTGGGAGATCTATAGTTAGGTTTGGGACTAAGACCAATTAAAAAGATTGTGAGCGCATGGGCTCGGTTAATTAGGGACTTGTGGTCAACTTGGGCTTAGTCCACTCAGTACTGAATAAAGTGTTTTAACACTTGTTTGGACTCAGTCCACTCATTTTGAATAAAATGTTGAACATTTGTTTGGGCTCAGCCCTTTATTATTCAATAATGCTGAGCATTGATTTGGGTTTTGACACCCCTTTTTCTTTATGTCTTTTATTGAGTGTTGAACACTTTCTATGGCGCTGGGGCCTTATTTACAGAGCGCTTTGTAATTCCTTAGCGCCCACGTGAAGAGCACGTGGAGTGCCTGGCGCTGAGCGCCAGATTGGGAGCACTACGGCGCTTCTTATAAGAGGGCGCCCACGTGAGGAGCACATGGAGCGCCAGACTGGGAGCGCCACGGCGCTTCTTATAAAAGGGCGCCCACGTGAGGAGCACGTGGAGCGCTTAGCGCTGAGCGCCAGACTTGGAGCGCTAAAGCGCTTATTATAAAAGGGCGCCCACGTGAGGAGCACGTGGAGCGCTTGGCGCTGAGCGCCAGACTTGGAGCGCTAAAGCACTAATTATAAAATAGCTCCCTCGTGAGGAACACGTGGAGCACTTGGCACTGAGCGCCAGACTTGGAGCGCTAAAACACCTCTTATAAAATAGTGCCCTCGTAAGGAGCACGTGGAGCGCGCCAGACTTGGAGTGCTGAGCGCCAGACTTGGAGCGCTAAGGCGCTTCTTATAAAATAGCGCCCACATGAGGAGCACGTAGAAAGCCTGGCGCTGAGCGCCAGACTTAGAGCGCTAAGGCGCTTCTTTGGTAGCTCTGATCAATTCTGTACTCTGAGAATTAAGTTCTCGTTTATAAGAGATTTCGTCTCATGGATCTAAGAACTAAGTTCTTCTTTTTATGATAAGATGGTATGATCTCTTCTATTTTTCTTTATGAGAGACTTTGTCTCATGGATCCGTGATCTAGAAAAAGAACTAAGTTCTTATGATGTGAGAGTTAAACTCTCAAATATGGAGGAGATGTTATGATCTCTCTTCTTTTTATTTACCTTGAAAAAGGTTCTTCTTCTTAGAACTTGCTCTTCTCTTTTTCTTTTCTGAGAACTTGAAACTTATAAGGAGGTTTCCCTCTGTATTCAAGACTTGAAGTCTTGGGTCCTTTATATAGGAGAGGCTGATTTGTTGAATCAGTTAAGGAAATCTCTCATTGAGAGATCTCTTGTTGATTTGGGGAATGTTTCCCACCGTTGGATCTTTGATCCAAGGGCTTTTGTTTTACAGAAAATAGTTTTCTTGTTATTAACAAGATTGGGAAAATATTTTCCCTTACAGAATTTATTCTGTTTTTGGGTGATTTTTAATCACCATTGGATCTTTGATCCAACGGTGCTCTGATTTACAGAGCACAATCTTTCCTGTTTGGAAAGATTTTGAGGAGTATTTCCTCAACAGAATTTTATTCTGGAAATTTGATGATTTATTATTTTCGTTGGATCTTTGATCCAAGGGTGGAGAACATTTAGTTCTAGCGCTGGCGCTTTACACGTAAGGTACTGTCTCAGAGCCTTTAGCGCTGGCGCACTTAGCGCTGGCGTTCTTATGCTTTGCACGTGAGCGCTGCTTCAGAGTCTTTTGACTCATAGCGCTGGCGCTCTTGGCGCAAGCGCTCTTATGAGGCACTGCCTCATTTCAAATTTTGAATAGATCTTTACTCTCTGATTGGGGAAACAAATGCCCCCCCACCGTTGTGCTAACGTGGCTTACACGTGAGTGCAGCGGTGGCAGCTTTTCCATCGTTGGATCAACCTAGAAATTGAATCGACTTACAGCGCCTATAAATAGGACCTTTGGCCCTTGAGATGACTGCTTGTTCATCTTCTTGTTTTCTTGTTCTTGAGAATTTAATTCTCCTTCAGAGCTAAGCTCTCTGCCTTAAGAAATTTCTTAGATTCAAAACTCCGCCCAAATTTGGTAAGGATTGAACTTATTAACAGAGCTTTGCTCTTCTCAGATCGTAGATCTTAAAATGTTTTAGGGTTTTACACATTAACAGAGTCGTGCTCATCTTTAGATCATAGATCTTCAAGATATAATCTTTTTAGGATGATTTTAACCCATAAACCGGAACACTGTTCATCTTCCATGAAGAACTCTTAGAGTTTGTTCACAGATCTTGAAGATCTTGGAGTTTTTACTCTGCAAAAAGCTTTGCTTTTTAGGGTTTTTGATTCCATCATTTTCACAGAGCGCAGCTCTTGAAATTTTTAGGGAATTTTATTCCTCTCATGATTAGAGTTGACAGATGTCACTCCTTTCTGCAGAGCATTACTCTCAAGGGAGTTTAACTCATGGCCCGAGGGGCCTCTCATTAAATGAGAATCCTTTTAGGATTTCTCTTTTATTTGTACAAATTTGAATTTGTTAGGTGTCTTAATCAGAACTTGTTTTCTCCGTGAGGATATCAAGAGTTGTTTAAATTCCCATGTCTGTTTCAATAAGCATTTTCTTGATCAGTTTAACCACTAAACTCTCACTGATTTTCCTTTTCAAACACTATGGACGCTCATCTGTATGATCTTGACGAAATTATTTCTTATGGAAACATTCGTGCACAAGGCCGTTGTCAAAATCAGGAGTTTACAAATGCTCAATGTGCTGAGATTATGAGTCGCTTTAATGAATACAACGGTTAACTACTTCCTCGTCGCTCCGCTCTTTTGAAGCTCGTCGTGAGAGCGATTTGGAACACACTTCCTGAATTTTATGAAGCCGTGCCACTTAAGGCACTGGATGATGCTGAAGACAAGGTGCACTCAGTATATCTGATGGGCCTGATCTCGAAGAGGCGGCGAGATAATCTTGTTGATATCTTGCATCAAATTTTTCAACAGACGACGATAATCTCTGCCTATCAGCGGACGAACGATATCAGCGAGGATCCTGACACTTGCCTTCGTGAGAGGATGCACACGAGAATGGTCAGGGAGACCAGAAGCATTTTAGATGGCCTTACTTCTGAATTTCTCGATCCGTGTCCCAGATTTAATGTTTTACCATTGTAAACATTTTAATGATGCTTTTGTTTGCTGTTTTCGTCAATGTAAGAATTTTCTGGGGTATGGATAACAAATTTTTCCTTTCTATGCGTTTATTTTATGCATTAATCCTCTTCGAACGCTTAATTTTAGTGGGTAGGCTTCGAACGCTTAATTGGATACAAATCAATTGTTCTCTTTATTGCCTCACACAGTATGTAGTCAACGTCCATGGGTTATGCCTTTTTGTTTCGACTTGGCGCAAAGTAGTCTACGTACTCTTGAGTAGCACCTCTATTTCAGTGGCAGAATATGTTCACTGCCGAAAGACGCGACCGAGACGTTGAGACGTCTGACCTGAATTTTGGGGGCAGATGCTATTGGGTTTTATCCATCCACCTCTCCGAAGATGCCAAGTTGATTTATGGGACCGTGTATCAGAGGTTTGAACAGATGCGGCTATTGTAGCAGACTTCGTCAGATTCCCCCTCGTTGTGAGGGGTTTTTTGAATGTGGGGACGCTCTTCCCTGCAGGTGCAAGCCCCTATAGTTAATTACGTTACCGTCTAGCGATAACCACTTTCTCCTGCTCAAGAAGGTCACTTCGTGTTGTGTGTGTTTGTTTTATTTTTTGGTTGCATGTAGATTGTATACGGAGACTAATTTGTGTTGTCGCCCATAGGGCTTGGATTAGTCCAAATCTATATTTTCTTAGATTTGGATTAGATGGATTTAAGATCGTTAAGCTCGTTTGAGATTAAGATCAACTTAAATGTTTGTTAAGGATACGTTGGTCCAATTTTAGACTAAGATCTACTTAAAAAAAGGTTTGAGGATCATTTAGATACAACGAAAGAGCATTTGGTCTCTATCGTCTTAGTTTAGGGACATTGAGGTCCATTAGGTTTAAGGACATCGTAGTCCATGGAGTTTAAGGACATCATAGTCCATAGAGTTTAGTTTATGGACGTTGCGGTCAATTGGGTTTAAGGACATCATAGTCCGTGGAGTTTAAAGACATCATAATCCATAGAGTTTAAAGACATCATAGTCTATAGAGTTTAGTTTAGGGACATTACGCTCCAAAGGGTTTAGTTTAAAGACGTTACGATCATGGAATTTAGTTTAAGGACATTACGGTCCATCTTGTTGGTTGTCGGGACCCACCATCTCTCTGAAGACGTTGAATAATTACAACGACATGTATCAGAGGTGTGGAGAGATATACCCTTGAACCAAATTCCAAATTGAGGAAACATCAGTCATGAGCATGGAGGCTCGGTTTATTTAGAGATTTAATCTTAGGAAAGACTTAGCCAATCTAGGGTTGAAGTTGGCCTCTTATAATGTTAAACACTAGTGTATGCTCAGTGCCCACGTGCTCCCACATGATATTCTAAGGCAGTGTTAAACACTGAGATCTGAGATGCTCACGTGTGGCACGTGAGGCGCCATAGCAGTGTTAAACCCTGAAAGTTAGGGTGCTCACGTGTGGCACGTGAGGCGCCATAGCAGTGTTAAACATTGAAAGTTGGGGAGCTCACATGTGGCACATGAGACGCTTATAGATGGGCGCTGCCTCTTTTATTCTCTTATTCTAGTGCTGAGCACTGTTAGGGGGTCACGTGGGATCACGTGAGGCGTCCCAAAAAATAGGGTTTATTTCCTTTTCTCTTTTATAAGTGCTGAGCACTTCTCACGGGTCACGTGGGGTCACGTGAGACGCCCATGTTTCCCCCAATCAGAGCAAAACTCTGTTTTGAAATTCAAAATTCAAAAATTGAAGCAATGCTTCAGATCCAGCGCTAGGTGCACTGCGTGCCACGTGTCAAATACGGTGGCAGGACATGTTCCTAATCACAAGTATTCATATTCGTGTATTGGGTCCAATACCCAACTACAAAAGAATCAAACCCGATTAACCTATATCCCATGGCTCTGATACCAAAAAAACCATGTCACGCCCCGCTTCCCAGAGTACGCTAAAATAGGCATGTGACATAGCCAACCATGCTACCTGTGGTTAAGAAAAATCCTTCCACAGTCACATTACGGCTGTAGAGATATCAAGAACAGGAAAGTAAACTAACTATCTAATACATGTCCATAAGCCAGAGTAAAAGAGTCAAGAAATGCTATAGTATGCGGAAGCAAAAGATCAAATAAACACCTGGAAAGTAAGACTGGATACCAACATGATCCCTACCGCTCGATCTAACAGCGGCAAAACTCCTGATCAGTCTGCAACAAAGGTAGAGGATCTGGGCCATGCAAAACCCAGACGTCAGCGCGTCATAACATCAAGCAATAATAAATGGACAGGATACATGAGATATGCAGGCATGAATCATAAATAGTAACAAGTCAACAGGGATGTATAACAGTGAAGTGTATCAGTGTATGTGACGTGCAGTGATCAATCTAAACTGTGCTACTGGGTTGTCTACTCTAAAGTTTGTTTGAAATCAATTAATGTAATTCTCCATATAACTCAAAGGATATGTCCCGTTAACCCCCGGGACCACGGATCAGGAATATATGAACCAAGTGTGGTTCTGTCCCATTATCTCCCGGGACCACGGATCAAGATGTAAGAGTCACGAATGGCTCTGTCCCGTTACCCTCCGGGACCACGGATCAAATAATACCCTTTTAAGTTACACTTTAGTTTACACTTTTGATTTCCCCATACCCCCAAGGTTATGTGTTCAAGTCAGGTATTCCGTAATCAAGAACTAATGCCAACACAGGATCAGGTAGGTGCAGGTTTGTCTGGATAGACAACAGGAACGGTCCGTAAGGACTACATATCAGTTTTGTTGGCATTAGACACAAGATCAGGTAACAGGTAAAGCCATGGTACATCAGGTCAAGTCAAGTAGTGTATTTAGGTGCCAGGTCATGTCGAGAGTGTACAGTACCGTATCGGGTCAAGTAATATGGGTGTAGCAAGTCAGGTCAGGGTGTAAAAGATATCATGTGGGTGCTCATAATCAACTAACATAATCATGGTTATAAATAAACAAGCATGGGTATCATCAGAACAGTAAACTGGCACATGTAATATGATATGCGAATAGGTACAGATTAAACTACTTGGATGCACGGTTATCAGTTTGGGTTTAAGAGATAGTTTCAACATTATATGCATGCAGTATAATAAATGTGGATGATAAAATCATATTAATATGTACTAAAACAATCTAGAGATGTGTTTGAATATGAATTAGACTAGATGTATGCAACCGGTCGTCCGATAGGGTATAAACTACAAAAGGGTATTATAGCTATGCAAACAATTGGGATTATGAGATCTAACATATAAATGTGGTTATTAGGTTTAGTAAACTAAATGCGACAGTTAGGTTTCAAGTTCTAGATCTGAGATATGTAAACGGGACACCGTACTGCTAACTTGGAACTTATGGATTTAGATTCTATTTACAGATTTAATAAGAAAATAGATAAATTAATATAGGAATAGTATGAATAGCATGTAGCAAGTTTCACTTGCCTCGACGGATCGCGAAGCGGTAAACGGAACGTCACGCGTTTGTTCCCGCCGAAAATTTCTGCGCAAAAGAGTCCAAGGTATCAAATGGCAGCGATACGCTTAAGGAAATGCGAACCAGTATCTTCCGGCATGTATTTTGATAAACTCCCGAAGGAGAAACAGATAAATTCTGATAATATTGGAAGCATCTCAAAAAACCCTTCGATTTGATATATTATGGGCCTCATAATTCATCCGGGATCAAATGTTATGAGGCATCACGTGTCCACACGTGATGGACCTTTAAGAACCCGCTGAAGGAGTTAAAAGATATAATAAAAAATACAAAAAAGGCCCCAATGGGGCATCACGTGCTCACACGTGACCATGGGTCACGTGCAGACACGTAATGGGCTCTTAAGGCCTCTAAAATAATGAATAGAATTAAAATCTAAAATATGTTCCCTGATTAAAAATTAGAAGTTACCTCAATGAGGTATCACGTGCTCACACGTGACCAATGGTCACGTGTTGACACGTGATGGTTAAAACTGAAGCATAAACAAGCGGCCATTAAAGAACTCAATTAGGGGTCACGTGCTCACACGTGACCAAGGGTCACGTGTCAGCACTTGACTGGTTTCGAAAGCCTTACAGTTAATAGAATTAAATTCTAAAATTTTCTAAATCTTTCCAAATGGAAAAAGATTATGGGGACTGTTGGATTAAAGATCCAAGGGTGATTAAATATCACCAATTTATGGAAAGATCTTAGACAAGGAAAGATTTCCCCTAAATCTCACCGAATATAACAAACAGAATATCTTTGGATTTAAAATCCAACGGTGAATAAAATTCACTGAATGATCTAAAGGCTTATATTAAATACGAAAACAAATCAAATCTTTCATTGAGAGATTTGCTGAACAAATTGATTCTTTTCTTTCTCCTATAAATAGGAGTCAAGAAGAAAAGAGAAGGAGGATCGACCCTTTTGAGAGAGAAAAACAGAGAGAGGAGAATTTAATTCTCAAGAGGGAAGAAAAGAAAGGAGAATTTAATTCTCAATAAAGAAAACCCTATGTGAGAAAAGAAAGGGAATCAAAACTTCAAACAGAGAATTTAATTCTCAAAATCCAAGAGTTTAACTCTTATACAAAAAAGAACTTAGTTCTTCTTCTGGTTGAAGATCTGCACAGGGCACATCTCCCCATAAGTTGAGAATTTAATTCTCATCGGGTCGAGATCCTGCCATGTAGATCCTAAACTTAGAAGGGGAATTGAGTTTTGAGAATTTAATTCTCCTAAAGTAAAACTAGGGTTTAACCCTAATCAAGAATTTAATTCTTTTACATATCTGGGAATTTAATTCCTTTAAAAAGAAATCAGGGTTTTATCCTAAATAAGAATTTAATTCTTTCACAATAGGAATTTAATTCCTCCAAAATCATAATTAGGGTTTAACCCTACAGAGAATTCAATTCTTAAAAGATCTCTGTTCATGAAAAGAACTAGGGTCACGTGCCCCCACGTGACCCTTGAAAAGATCCCTGAAGAAAATAAGTTTTGAGGCAATGCCCCACGTGCTCCCACGTGACTCCCAAAACGCAAAAAGAAAAAGCAAAGGAAATGAAAGCTTTGGGCGCTCTCACGTGTTATCACGTGACCCCTCAGCAAATGCTTTAACAATTAGCGCACAGATCCCCATCACGTGCCAACACGTGATGCTCTAAAATAAAAATAAAGTGTTTAACACTTATTCGCAGATTTGAGGATAAACCAAAAGGAGATCTGGCTCCACATTTAGAGCGCCCTCACGTGTCCCCACGTGACCCCTAACGAATCCCTTTAATATCGAATGGATGGATGCCTATCACGTGCCTACACGTGATGGCCAGGAAATTAAAAGTGTTAAACACTTACCTGCAGAATAAAATAAGGGAAATCAGGGCGCTCTCACATGTCCGCACGTGACCCCTCCCTCCTTAGTGTTTAACACTAATTGGAAAACTCTATCTGCAGTGTTTAACACTGATTTTCTTAGTGTTTAACACTAATTTGGAAAACTCTATTTGCAGTGTTTAACACTGATTTTCTTAGTGATTAACACTAATGTGAAAACTCTGTTCCCGGTGTTTAACACTGATTTGCTTTAGTGTTTAACACTAATTTGAAATCTATACTACCAGTGTTTAACATTGATTTGCTTTAGTGTTTAACACTAATTTGAAAGCCCCGTTGCTAGTGTTTAACACTGATTATCTTTTAGTGTTAAACACTAACTTGCTAATCTTAATTTCAGTGTTCAACACTGTTGGTCTTTAGTGTTTAACACTAGCTTTAGCCCAATTGGCTAAGTTTCTAGAGGCAAAGCCACTCCTTCAATGAGCCAACAAAGGGCCAATATTTCAAACATAATTGGACTTAGCCCAAACTGGCCATAAGTCCTCAAATCATCTTGAACTGGGCACATCTGCTCTTTCAACCAACTCATTGGTTCAAGGGTACATCTCTGAACTCCTCTGATATTTGTCGTTGTAATCCTTCAACGTCTTCAAAGAGGTGACGGGTCCCGACAACCACACATTAATACGGACTGTGGGGTCCTTAAACTCATGGACTAATGCGTCCTTAAACTAACATTTGTCCCCAAAACGGGAATATTGGACCACCATGTCCCTAAACTGGCATTGGACCACCATGTCCCTAAACTGGAACAATAGAGCCCCCAAATGCTCTTTTGTCGGATCTAAATGATCCCGTTAAGTCGATCTTAGTCCCAAACTAGACTAACGTATCCTTAACAACCGTTTAAGTTGATCTTAGCCTCAAATATGGCTAACGTATCCTTAAACCTTCAAACAGACTTTAGTCCCAAATTGGACTATAGATCTCCCAACCAACTTTGGTTCAAGGGTACATCTCTGAACTCCTCTGACATCTGTCGTTGTAATCCTTCAACGTCGTCAGAGAGGTGACGGGTCCCGACGGCCACACATTAAACGAACCACTATGTCCCTAAACTGGACCAATAGAGCCCAAATGCTCTTTTGTCGGATCTAAATGATCCAGTTAAGTCGATCTTAGTCTCAAATCGGACTAACGTATCCTTAACAAACGCTTAAGTCGATCTTAGCCTCAAATATGACTAACGTATCCTTAAACTAAAACACCAAACCCAAATCTAAGTAAATACGGATTTGGACTAATCCGCGTCCTACGGGCGACGACGTAAATTAGTCTCTGTATACAATCCACGGGAAACCACAAACAAAACAAACACCCACGATACGAAGTGACCAGCTGGAGAAGGAGAAAGTTGTTACCGCGATGCGGTAGCGTAATTAACTGCAGGGGCTTGCGCCTGCAGGGAAGAGCGTCCCCACAATCAAAAACCCCTTAAGCGAGGGGGAATCTGACGAAGTCTGCTACATCGGCCGCATCCGCCTAAACCTTCGATACACGGTGCCATAAATCAACTTGGCATCTTCGGAGAGGTGGATGGATAGTACCAATTAGCATCTGCCCCGAATCTCAGGCAAAACGCCTACGTCGTCAGCCGCCATTCGGAGGGGAACAACGTCGGCGGGAAAAGTCGTGACCCGCGCACGGTATACGGAATGAGTCCAAACAACGAACAGTGGGATCACACGGGTCAGATGTCCTCGCTGGGTCGTCGAGATCGTCGACGGCCCGACCGGATTCCGACGATCTAAAACCAACAGTGAATAAAAGAGAACAGAAAATGCACAAAGAAACAAAAAGAGAAGAAGGGAAAGAAAGGAAGAGGAATGAGACTAAACTGAGTTACTGGGTTGTAGTGGGGTGATCTGGTGATGGTGAGGTGAGGAGACGACGACGAGGCGACGGGCGCGGGCGAAGAAGGAAGGCGGAAAAGAAAAATATAATGGGGAAGACGAAGAGGGAGGAGAGAGAGACGTGTTAAAATTTAAGGGTAACAAATCTTTTATGCATGTGCAGAGAGAGAGATAGAGAGAGATATAAACTGTTTAAAAATATAAAATATATTTTTTTTAGAGATAGAGAGAAAATTAGGAGAGAGAGAGGAGAGAGAGAGAGAGAATCGGGAGAGAGAGAGACGAGACAGAGAGAGAAAGAGAGAATTAAGAGAGAGAGAGAGACGAGACAGAGAGAGAAAGAGAGAATTGAGAGAGAGAGAGAGAGACGAGACAGAGAGATTTTAATTTTATTAAATGATTATAAAATATTTATATAGTTAAAGAAGATTTGAATAATATTATAATATTAGTCCGTTTTGAGATTTTGGCAAATACAAATTTACTCCAAAACACGCCTGGGTCGGGTCTAAAAATTCAGATTTAAAATATGAAAAATATATGTGACTTCCGAATTTCAAAACGATTACTCAGGTAACGAAAAAGTATACCCCCAAAAACGGATGCACGTACGTGCGCGTAACCATCCAAACACGCCCGTTTCACTGAACGGGACGAGAAAAAGATGCGCGGATGCTACCACGGGGTTAGGGGTATCATGCAAGCTATGAAATGCAATTTTAAATTATTTTACGTGATTTAAATTGTTATATGCAAAAGATGCGATACTAGATAAAATGCCAGTATGCAGTATACATGAGATGCACGTGTCTATATAACAAGTCGGGATAATCTATAAATATGAATCAACCAGTTCAAGTAAGCGGGTCGGGTCGAATGCAATGTAAAAGTAAACTACCATTCGCATCCAAACATGATAAATCAATAAAATACCACAGACAAACAAATACGGAAACAGAAATTGGTATAACTGAAATCGGTTGTTACATGTTTCAACCGGGAACAGCTTTGAATTGTTGAACAAGGTGCGCAGGAACTCTCTTACCGCCGTACTGAAAAGATCTCCACCACCAATGGAGAATGTTACAGAAGCAAAGCCGGAACAGCCCCCTCAGCAGTTGTCCTCCAAAGTTTACAAAGTATGGCGACGTGTCCAAGAGTCAGTGATCGATCAAGACTATCTTCGCCGACAGAAGAAGCTGAAGGTTCAGCAGGAAGAGGGCCGTCCTAGCAAGCCACAAAGGACGACAACTGCCTGGGTGCCCGCTGCAACGGCCCCCTCAACGTCAACTGCTCAAAAGAAAAGGTGGCCAGGGAAAGCCCCTGTGACTACGGCAAACCACAAAGACGCTGAGCCCAAACGCCCTAAGTCTGGGGGTATAATCGTGCATACTGTTTATATGGCTTCCGGAAAAGAGAAAAGCCGCGCTTCTACAGGTCACAGACCGCTCACCCGATCAATAACAAGGGCTCAGGAACAACAACAGCAGAAGCTTCAGGAGATGCTGACTGCAATGGCCGCACTTACCGGGCCAAAAGAAAGCCCGGAGGCATCATCAGAGCAGCGTCACGAACAAGAAACTGATGCTGACTTCCTACGCAGGGTCCTTGAAAAGAAGGACAGAGAAGCAGTAGAACAAGCTGCCAACATAAAACAAATGGCGCTTCTCTTCCAAGACATGGTAGGGATGATGTTACAGCCGGATTCTCCAGCTGAAGACCCTCCGATCATTATTGAAGACGATAGAGGGGAGACATCTAATCCTCCTCCGGCTCTTTCAGCGGCCAAGGAGGAAACCATTTCCAAGGCCGCACTAGACGACTACATAGCTCAGCAAATACGAGCTCACCGGGCGAATGAAACGGCCGGCCAAGTCATCAAAACTGGGCGACCGTATCCAAGCTGGTATGACCAAATAAAATACCCCCCGGGATACGCAATCCCCAAATTCCATGTGTACAAGGGGACAGGCAATCCTCACCAGCACGTCGCCCAGTTCAAAGCTCTTTGCGGCAACACCGGGGGTGATGATAAACTTTTGCTCCGTCAATTCGTCGGCAGCTTGTCAGAAACGGCCTTCGAATGGTACTCTGAACTCCCGAATGACTCTGTCAAGACTTTTGTGGAAATGGAGCTGTTATTCACCCAGCGATTCGCAAGTGCTAGTGAACGCATCCCGATAACGGCATTGATTTATGCCAGGGTGAAGCCAGGCGAGACGTGGGTCCAATACGCCATACGATGGCGGAATCTGTGGTCAAAATGCGAACAACGCATCGAAGAAGCACCGGCGGTGGGTATGTTCGTGGACACTCTGGACCCTTATGCGACTATCTCCCAGTTCATGATGTTCTTCAAGCCGACCACTTTCCAGGCCTTGATCTACAAACTGGCCCAAATGGACCAGATGGGTCATAGACCGTCTACTCCAAAACCAGACTCTCGAAATAAAAAGGGAAAGGGGAAAGCGATCATCGTTGCCAATGCTCAACAGCAGCCCGGTGGCCCAAGACCAGTTGATCACCAAAATAACAGAACTCGATCTCTTGAAGATAAAATGAGTCGCCCTTACTCGTTTCCTAGAGACAAGGCAAAGAGTTATTCGAGCTTGCACTGCGCAACAGGCTCATCAATTTGCCGGAGCCAAGAGGCCCAGCGCAACCTGGCGACATTAGCAATCCTAACTACCGTCCTTATCACCGAATGTTGGGCCATCCGATCGAGAATTGTTACATCTTCAAAAGCTGGATAGAAGATCAATACCAGCAGGGCAAGTTCATATTATCTGAGAATTGGAAGGTGAACCCGCCTCGGCCACACACTCCCAAGAAAACAGATACACCGGGGGCATCATGCTCTTTTGTAGAAGAAGCTCCATGGGAGGTCGCTCTTTCAGCCAAGATGAAAAGAATGCTGAAGGATCTTCACACATGTCCGGCAATTAGGTGGAAAAATCCACTGCAACCTGAGGTCATCGAGGGGATGCTGAAGCGGCGCCCAACTCCAAAGATCGGTGGTGATAGCCAAAGTACGCACGCCCAGCAGTCGAAATCTTCAAAAAAGAAGAAGAAATCCAAGAAGCCCGTGATGCCTGGCAACAAGCGCACGGACCTGTAAAAGCAGATTGACGCGTTGGAAGAGTATAATCAGAAGGCGCGGACTCCAATCACGCTCCAGAAGTTCCTCAGCCACGTCCTTGAGGACGGAAATGATGAAGAAGACTCATCTGATGAATCTAAAGATTACGTGGCAAGTTTCCATGTGATCTCTCATTCATCGCTAGACAATGAAGAGGCTCCTTGCACAAAAAAACTGGGGGCAAGTCCTGAGCCAGAACTCCTGGGGCCATCAAATGAAATAATTGATGCATTCCTAAACAAAGCTCTTCTTAAAAGCAAAGATGCTCGAGAGAGTGAAATGGCCATATTTGAAAAGGCCAAACGCCGGCGACTGGACGAAAAAGTCGAGACACTCCCGCCGGAACAAAGTACACCCGCCGCAAACAAAAGCAGGTTCAAGATGAGGAAGAGGCTCGCCAAAGCCATATCAATGGGAATGAAGATGCCACCCTCTGAAGGAAACGTTCTTGGTGAAGCGGAAATGCATCCTAGCTACTGTTTATACCATAGAAAGATTACACACCCTACCGAAAAGTGCAACGCTTTTAAAAGATGGTGGCGGGGATATGTTGCTCACCGGCAACATTTCAAGCGGATGAAATGCAAAACTCGTCGGGAGCAAGGAAGTACGACCGAGGAGCGTAAAAGAACTGCCGGCAACTGTCGCACGGTCAGCGCCGGGGGTTCCCAAGTTCTCACCTTTGGGAGCGACTCTGACGAAGAAATGACTCTTGGCCCCCTCTTTAAGGAGTCCACTTTGGGAAAAGAGGAAGAACCGAAGACCTGTGAAAATATTCAGTTACGCAATCATACGCTGCCCGAAAAGAATCTTGGGCCCTCGAACAGTGGGTCAAATAGAAAAGATAAGGAAAAAGAAAAGGTCCCTGAGAATATCATCCTTGATGACCAAGCCGTCGAAAAGCTGACAGCCAAGGACCCGCCAAAGAAAAATAAGGTGGACTACAACGTTCTGGCACACTTGAGACCTACCTTCGCAGTTAAGCATTCTCGACGCCCTTCTGTTATCCAAAGAAGCAAGAGATTCTTTGATCAAGGCGTTACAAGAGCCCGAGAAATTCCAAGCTTTCATCGCCGAAGAGAAGATGAAGGACGAGCTGGAAGAAATACACACAGCCGATATCACCTTCGGCGATGAAGATCTCCTACTTGGGACATGTGAGCACAACCGTCCCCTATATGTCTCTGGATACTGTCATGACATCAAGATAGGTAAAATCTTGGTTGACAATGGGTCTTCCGTTAACCTCCTCAACGTGAGAGTATTGAAGGAAATCTGCATGAGCGTTCAACACCTCGCTCGCGATAAAATTACCATCTCCGGGTTTGACTCCCAGTCATCACGGACGCTTGGGTCCGTGATACTGACGTTACATTTTAGGCTGCTCGTCACAGACATCAAGTTCCACGTCATTGACGCCAAGACATGCTACAATGCTTTACTTGGTCGGCCCTGGTTGCACGAGTACAACATCATCCCTTCTATACAACATCAGTGTATGAAGTATTTCAAGGATGGTCTCGAGTATACTGTGACAGGAGAGCTAAACCCATTCTCCATGAACGAAGTCCGCAAGTACGAAGATGCAAAATACTTCTTACCAGACTTTGAAGACACAGAAAGATGCCACAAACTGGAGAACAAAGCTGTCACCACCATTCCGATCTTCGGGAGTGATACTGAGGAAGGAGGAGAGATAGTTTACTCAGGTCTGCCCCAGTACAACAAGCAGGTATCGTCCGTTCCTATGTTGATCTTCGGCAGTGACTCGGAAGATGAGGTCAATGCCGTATTCTCTGCTCGGCCATCAATACAAACCTTCGCTGATAGAGATCAAAGTTTGCAAGTTGCCATGGTTCCGCCCAAGCATCATAAAGAACTAGACGTGCTTGACACCTACAGTGTGGAAGAACTGCAAACATTCTACGTCCCTCCCACGCGAAAAGGTGAAAAAGCGATCATATTCTACCGATCCGGGGAAACCAAAGTGGAGAAAGAAATCTGGCAAGGCGCGGATTCTACACTTGACAGGCTTCAGCCCATCCGTTTGTCCAGATATTACACAGACGGCCTAAAGAGACTCTTGAGACGCCAAGGTGTACCTTTTAAGCAAACTGTGCGACAAGCACGGTTCTATAACAGGATCTGGAACGTTCCCGGGACCCAACGAAAGTTGCCCAATGGGAGAATGGAAACGACCAGGCTTGGGTATATTCAATCCAAGAAACGGGAACTACTCCGCGACTGCTACGTCATACATGACTTTGATGAAAAAGGAGATGCTCTGTGGGAAGATGCTAACCCTGAACCAGAAAGAGCTCCCGCCATGAAAATGCCCAGTCCGTCGTTCGAAGAACAAATGGACAAGCTTATAAGGGAAGCAGGTCAAAAGGTTCGAGACGACCATAATCGCGAAATGACCATCTACGAGAAAGCCAGGACGCAACGCCTCCTTCAACAGGCTGCGAAAAATGAAATGCTCCTCCTTGTCAACCCGTTGTACAAAAGGCCCGACGCAGAGGCAGAAACAAACCAAAGAACGGGGAAGGCGTTCGACAGCGACAAAGCGGGTCCAAAAAGCCACGCGGTCAAGAACCGAGCAGTCCGGATTCGTCTCTTATGAGGAAGATGGGTCGAGTATACTCTTTTGCCCAAGACAAGACAAGAAAGATATTCGATCTTGTCGTAAAACATCAGATGATGACGCCCCCGGAGTCCAAGCACCCCGAGCAAGCAGGCGAAGTCTTTCACCCGGACTATTGCTCTTATCACAGGGCAATAGGACATCCTCTCGAAGACTGCTTCACATTTAAAGACTGGGTAGAAGACCAGTATCAACAAGGCAGGTTCGCTCTATCCAGCAGCTGGAGGATAGCCCCACCGTAGAAGCATGAACCCAAAGCCGCGAGAGTAGAACTAGATCAACATCAGTCTTGGAAGCAAGCTCGTACCTGTCACGTGATAACGCTGTCAGAAGAAGAGCCCGAGAATATGGATGACCTCCCCTGGTACTTCGAAAACGATGATGACGAGGTAATCTCAGAGTTTCCACCTGCGCCAAAGGAGCTGGAAGATAGGATACATACTACTGCAGATAACCTCAAGAAAATTAATTTGGGGATAGTAAGTGACCCGCGGCCGACGTTCGTCAGTGAGCTGTTGTCTGAAGAAATGGTGGCTACGCTAAAAGACGTGCTCATGCAGCATAAAGATTGTTTCGCATGGAACTATTCCGAAATGCCAGGGTTAGATCCAGAAATTGTTGTGCATAAACTGGCGATATCTCCGGACATCAAGCCAATCAAACAAGCGCCGAGAAGAATGCGGCTTGAACTTGAGATGAGCATCAATGCCGAGGTCAAGAAGCTAATCGACTCCGGCTTCATCCAGGAGGTCCAATATCCTGACTGGATCGCCAACATCGTCCCAGTGATGAAGAAAAATGGGACGGTGCGCAATGTGTGGACTTTCGGGATCTCAATAAAGCCTGCCCGAAGGATGACTTCCCAGTACCGGTCACCGAGCTGATGATAGACAATACGTCCACTCATGAAGTTTTCTCCTTCATGGACGGCTCGTCAGGATACAATCAGATAAAGATGCATCCTGAGGACCAGAAGCACACCGCGTTCCGAACCCTTTTGGGCATATTCTGCTACAAGGTGATGCCCTTCGGTCTAAAGAACGCCGGTGCCACTTATTAGAGGGCCATGAAGAAGATCTTCGATGACCTCATACATGAAATCGTCGAATGCTATATCGACGACCTTATGGTAAAAATCAAATCATATGAGGAACATTTAGAGTATCTGAAGACCGTATTTCAACGCCTTCGGCAACACAACTTGAAGATGAACTCTCTTAAATGCGCGTTCGGAGTTTCTTCGGGCAAATTCCTAGGATTCATCGTTCGACACCAAGGCATCGAGATAGATTCGTCGAAGATCAAGGCGATCATGGAAATGCCTCCGCCAAGGACTCTTAAGCAACTGCGGTCTCTTCAAGGGAAGCTCGCGTATATCCGGCAATTTATAGCCAATCTTTCCGGCAAGTGTCGCCCCTACAGTCACTTGATGAAAAAGGGAACCCCGTTCGTCTGGGATCACAAATGCCAAAGCGCACTGGACGAAATCAAGCAATACCTGCAAAATCCACCAGTGCTGGCCGCTCCCGTTAAAGAAAAACCCCTCATTCTTTATACGACTGCCCTTGAAGGTTCATTAGGCGCATTATGGGCACAAAAGAACGACCAAGGGAAAGAGAGAGCCCTCTACTATTTGAGTCGAGTTCTACTGGGGGCAGAAAGCAATTACTCCCCCATTGAAAAACACTGCCTAGCGTTGATCTTCGCAATAACGAAGCTCAGACACTATACTTTGGCACATGAAGTCCATCTTATATCAAAAGTGGATCCTCTCAAGTACTTGATGTCGAAGGCTATATTAACAGGACGACTCGCTAAGTGGTCCCTGCTATTGATGGAGTTCTCGATAACTTATCGACCTCTTAAAGCAGTGAAAGGCTAGGCCATCGCCGACTTCCTCGCTGAGCATCCGATACCTGCCGATTCTCTTTTGAATTGCGAACTGCCAGACGAACATGCGTTTGACACGATCGACGGTGGTGATACCCGGTGGGAACTCTATTTTGATGGGGCGTCCTCCATGAAGAAGCGCAAACAAAGCACCCCTATAATCAAAACAGGGGTAGGCCTCATCTTCGTGACTCCACAGGGAGGAATAATGCGATTCCCTTCTCCTTGACAGAGCCGAGGACGAACAACGAAGCCGAGTATGAAGCTTTGATAGCAGGTCTCGAGATCGCCATCGACATGGGAATTGAAAACCTCCTCATATACGGAGACTCCCAACTGATCGTCAGTCAAGTAAACGGCGACTATGCAAGCTTGAGTTGGTGAAATACGGCGAAAGAGTATAACGACTGCTGACTCAAATTCCTTCTTACACCTTGGAAAACATACCGCGTGCGGAAAATAGCAAAGCAGATGCGTTAGCCAAGCTCGCTAAAGAGCTGGCCGACGAGAACCTCGATGACGTGAGGATCGTTGTGCAAAGCCATCGGATTCTTGCTCCAGCAGAGGTATCTCCGGAGTCGTCTGAAAAGAAGGGAGCGACCGAGCAAACGACTCTACAAATAAAAGACCAGAAAAAGGTTATGGATTGGAGAGAATTCTTTATAGACTAATTCAAATCCTGTCGAACACCTGAAGATGCGTCCTCAAAACATCAGCTCATGAAGCGAGCTCTATTTTTTACTTTCGTCAATGATACTTTGTATAAGAGATCATTTGATTCTCTGTGGCTAAGATGCCTGGGACCTGAAGAGGCAAAGAGAGTCGTCCAAGAAACTCACGACGGACTCTGCGGTTCTCACCAAGCCGGACCGAAGATGAAGCTGAAGATCAAACGGATGGGTTATTATTGGCCCATGATGATTCAAGACTGTCTCGAATATGCGAAGCAGTGCCACGCGTGCCAAATTCACGGAGACTTTATCCATCAGCATCCAAATCCACTACATCCAACAGTAGCTAGCTGGCCGTTCGAAATGTGGGGGACTGACATAATTTCGAAATGTCCAACAGAGGACATCGATTCATTTTGGCGACAACTGATTACTTCTCCAAATGGGCAGAAGCAGTACCGCTGAGGGAAGTGAAAACGGAGAATATCCTCCATTTCTTCAAAACACACGTCATTTATCGGTTTGGAACTCCGCGACGGAACATCTTCGATAACGGGCCAGCCTACAAAAGCCACAAGATTAGTCGCTTCGCACAGCAACATAACATAGACTAGAGATACTCCTCAGTCTATAATCCCCGAGCTAACGGTCTAGCTGAAGCTTTTAACAAGACCTTGACGAAGATCGTGAAAAAGACGGTGTCCCGAAATAAGAAGGACCGGCACGAGAGACTGCATGAAGCTCTCTGGGCGTATCGAACTACGTTCAAAACAGCCACAAACACCAACGCCGTGCGCGTTGGTATTCGGTACAGAGGCGGTACTCCCTCTCGAGATAGAGTTACCCTCTCTACGAGTGGCAGTTCATTACGAGCTAACGGACGAAAAGAATGCCACCTTCGGCTTGAGGAGCTCGATGCCCTCGATGAAACCCGGCTCATAGCGCAACAAAATCTAGAGGCTTACAAAGCAAAGATGACACGCTCATACGAAAGATTAACTCGGCCGAGAACATTCCACCAAGGCGACTCGTGCTAGTGGTCAAAAGACCTATGATCCCCAATCGTGCCAAGCGGGGGAAATTCGAGCCGAACTATGACGGCCCGTATATCATAGACAAGGTCTACCAGGGTGGGGCCTATCTACTTATGGACATGCATGGCGAAAGGCCCTTCAGGCCAATAAATGGTCGCTTCTTAAAGAAATTCTACGCCTGACGAGTCACGGCCTAGGTCAATGATAGATGACGACGACTATGTCCGCTCTCTATCTTTCTGAGCCCAAACTCTATAAGTAGTAGCCGGCTAACGGACCGAAACGTCCTTAAACTAACGACGGACCGAAATGTCCTTAAACTAGCGACGGACCGAAACGTCCTTAAAACTAACAAGAGACCACTATGTCCTAAAACTAGCCGTTGACCGAGATGTCGATAAACTACGGTGGATTGCAGCATCCCAAAGGTGATACAAGAAAAAAGAATAAAAAAAGAGAGAAAAAAGAAAACGGTATGTCCATAAGCAAAATGGGCACGGATGAAAACCCGAAAGGGCTCCGTGAGTAAAAACAGCAGGGCTACCGGCGAGTTTTGTGAAAACCCGAAAGGGCGCAATCTCGTTAAAAGACACTTGCAAGGTCCTCTCGACTTTGTAAGGAGAAACCACCTACGTGAGATCCTTACGACTCACAAGGGAGCAACACACTTAGAGATCCCCAAGATCCCTGGGGAGAAATTACACTTGCGAGATCCTCACGACTCGTAAGGAGAACCCTCTTATGAGACCCTCACGGCTTATAAGATTCCAAAGTCTTAAGCTACATGGATCTGAACCTGTTCTTAAGCAGCTGCCACAACCTCCGATGCTGCCCTACAAGCGGCTCAATGTTGACCCTTTTATACAATCCACGGGCGCGAATAAACATTTCCCTAACATAGTCCCATCCGTGACTAGGGATATGTCTACCTGGAGAACAGCCCTTATAAGTCTTCTCGACTTATAAGGAGAAAACACTCTTGTAAGATCCTTCCGACATATAAGAGACCATACACTTAGAAATCCTCACGATTCCTAAGGAGAAAACACATCTACGAGATCCTTACGACTCGCAGGGAGAAATACCTTTATGAGACCCTTACGGCTCATGAAGTCAAAGCCTTAGTCGACAAGATCCTAACCCTGTCTACTAAGCCACCTTTGTTCGACACCGACAGAGGCAAATGATGATTCGCTCCTGGCAATATTCCAGTTGCAGCGGTGCTGATGCCGAAATCGATATCTAATCCCAAGCTTCAAGTAAGAAGCTAGCAAGCCACACATGCATACAAAATAGCCGAAATGATGGGGCAACTTCCAACAAAATTAGCAAGTAAAAAAATGTATGCATGCAAAATAGACGAAATAATCGGGCAACTCGCAATAAAAAGCAGCGAGTAAAAATAAAATAAATAGCCGAAATGATTGGGCAGCTCGCAATAAAAAGTAGCGAGTAAAAATAAAATAAATAGCCGAAATGATTAGGCAGCTCGCAATAAAAAAAAGCAGCGAGTAAAAATAAAATGAATAGCCGAAATGATTGGGCACCGCGAAAAATAGCCGAAATGATGAGGCAATCGCGACCTTCGCGATACAAAAGCTAAAATGATAGAGCATCGCGGAAATAAAAAATATATAAATAAAATTCATGTCCTACAGGTGATATCACATCAATCCCTGTATACAACCCATGGGCGCAAACAAAGAAGAAACCACACCTTCCCTCCATCAGAAAAACGAAGCCAAGCCTCTACGGTTCAGGGATAGCCTATAGATGATCAACAGTGTTCCTCTCCATTCCAGCAAGATTCAGATGCTGCAATCAACCCTGGAGCTACGGCAAAACCCCTACGCCAAATCGCGATGGTTCCCAGACAACCTGGAGACCATTTCAATATTCGTCTCTTTACAACCGACAGTACGTCATCAACATGACCCCGTTCAGAAATACGTCATCCACATGACCCCGTTCGGAAATACGTCATCAACATAACCCCGTTCGGAAATACGTCATCCACATGACCCCGTTCGGAAATACGTCATCCACATGACCCCGTTCGGAAATACGTCATCCACATGACCCCGTTCGGAAATACGTCATCAACATGACCCCGTTCGGAAATACGTCATCCACATGACCCCGCTCGGAAATACGTCATCAACACGACCCCGTTCGGAAATACGTCATCCGCATGACCCCGCTCGGAAATACGTCATCCGCATGACCCCGTTCGGAAATACGTCATCCGCATGACCCCGTTCGGAAATACGTCATCCGCATGACCCCGTTCGGAAATACGTCATCCGCATGACCCCGTTCGGAAATACGTCATCCGCATGACCCCGCTCGGAAATACGTCATCCGCATGACCCCGCTCGGAAATACGTCATCCGCATGACCCCGCTCGAAAATACGTCATCCACATGACCCCGTTCGGAAATACGTCATCCACATGACCCCGTTCGGAAATACGTCATCGATATGACCCCGTCACGGAAATACGTCATCCATATGACCCCGTTTCGGAAATACGTCATCTACATGTCTATCCTACTAAACACTTACGGGTCCTCTCAATTCGTAAGGAAGAAAACTCTCTTATAAGATTCTTACGACTTATAAGAGAAAACACACTTAGGAATCCTCACGATTCCTAAGGAGAAAACACATCTACAAGATCCTCTCGACTCGTAGGGAGAAAAGTCTTTATGAAACCTTCACGGCTCATAAAATTGAAAAGTCTTAGGTAACAGATCCTAACCCTGTTTCCTAAACCATCACCGCCCTACAAAGAGTCCAAGATGGACAGCTATATACCATCTACAAGCTACGCTTACTAAGATAACATGCCGGCAACAAAGAGAAGAAAGAAACAAGGAGAACATTTAATTCGCATTTAATTAAGCGTTCGAGGCATTCCCGTTCATGCATGTGCAAAAGATTTAGTACATAAAACAAAACAAGCTGAAATGAAGAATTTGCCATTCATACTGCGAAAAAGTTCTTCCAATTATGAAAGCAGTAAGAAAAAACATTATCAAGATGATTACAATAGCAAAACCTCAGATCCAGGGCATGGATTGAGGAATTCAAAAGTGACGTTGTCCAGAATCTTCCAGGCCTTTCAAACCATTCTAGTATGCTTTCTTTCGCGATCACAAGCGTCGGGATCTTCACGGATGTCCTCCACCCTCCGATAGGCAGCAAGTATTGCCGCCTGTTGAAAAGCCTGATGCAGAAGATCGATAAGGTTGCCTCGCCTTCTCTTTGAGATTAGGCTCATCAGATACACCGAGTGCACCTTATCCTCGGCAGCATCCAATGCCTTAAGTGGCACGCCAGTACAGAATAGAGGAAGCGCTTTCCAGATCGCTCCCACGATAAGCTTCAGGAGAGAGCAACGTCGAGGAAGCAGTCGACCATCGTATGCGTCAAAGCGACTCATGATTTTGGCACACTGGGCGTTTGTGAATTCTCGATTTTGAGAACGGCCAAGTGAGCGAATGTCTCCGTAAGAGATGATCTCATCAAGATCATACATATGAGCGTCCATAACTCCTGGAAAAGAAAATTAACAAGAATTAGCGGACAGACTGATTAGGCAAATTCTTATTAAAAACAGGAAACGAATTCTAATTATGACACCTAATAAATTCGAATCTGTAAGAAATCCTAGAAAGGGAATCTCATTTAATAAGCAACCCTTCGGATCAAGGATTTAAATTCCCCGAGAGCAAGGCTCTGCAGACAGGAATGACACCTGTCAAAGTCAATTATGAAAGGAATTTAAAGAGATTCCCCAGGAATGCTAAGAGCCTGGCTCTGTAATGATGATGGAAAAATCCATCAAGAATTAATTAAAATTAATTTTTATAAATTAAAAATTCTAAGATCTTCAAGATCCATGAATAAACTCTGAAGAGAGCAAGGCTCGATCATTGAAACCTTAAATGGGTTTTCTTTAGATCGAAGATCTATGAAGATCAAGGCTCTGTTAATGGGTAAAACCCAAATTTAGTAAAAGTTTTAAACTTTACCAAAATTTTAACAGAGTTTTGACTCTTAAAAGGTTCTCAAACAGAGGAGCAATGCTCTGAAGAAGAGATAATTCTCAAGGAGAAGATGAAAATCATCTAGAGAACCAAAGGTCCTATTTATAGGCGTTAAGCCGCCTCTTCAACTTCTGAGTTGATCCAAGGGCTCAGATATTGCCACCGCTGCGCTCACGTGTGGGCCACGTAAGCGCAACGGTGGGGGGGGCATTTATTTCCCCCAATCAGAGCAAACCTTTGTTTTAAAATTCAAAATTCAAAAATTGAAGCAAAGCTTCAGATCCAGCGTTAGGTGCGCTGCGCGCCACGTGTCAAACACGGATGCGCTAGCGCTAGGTGCGCTGCGCCTTAGGCAGCGCACCCCCAATCAGAGCAAAGCTCTATTTTAAAATTTCAAAACTAAAAAGTTGAAGCAACGCTTCAGATCCAGCGCTCCGCGCTGCGCGCCACGTGTCAAACACAGGTGCGCTACGCTCTGCGCTCTGCCACGTGTCGAACGTAGGTGCGCTAGCGCAAGGGGCGCCGGCGCTGGAATTAAAAATTCCCCACCGTTAGATCAAAAGATCTAATAATAATAAATTGTTAATTAATTAGAATTAAAATTCTGTTACGAAAAGATCTTTTCAATCTTATTAAAATAAGAAGATTATCTTCTGCAAAGTAGAAGCCTTAGGATCAAATATCCAACGGTGGGAAATATTCCCAAATCAATCAAAGAAAGATCTCTTAAACCTGATTTAACAAATCAATTGGCCCTATATAAAGGCCCCAAGACTTAAAGTCTGATATAGAGAAACCCCGCTGCATACTTTGAGAAAAACTCAAAGAAAAAGAAAAGCAAGTTTTTGGTGAAAGAAGATCATTTTCTTCAAGGTAAAGAACATGATTCTTGAACACAGAGATGAAATCATCTCATAAAAGAAGAACTATCTTCTAAAAAAGATCATAGATGTACAAAAGACCAAGGTCTTTGATAAAAAAAAAAGAGATCAGAGATCTTATTATAAAAACTAAAAAGAAGTATTCACTTCATTCATAGATCCTTGATCTATAAAGGCAGTGCCCTTTTTTTATAAATAAGAACTTTTTGTTCTTGAACCTGGAGGCAAGGCCTCCTTTAAAGGGAGAACATAATGTAAGTGCACGGCGGCGCCCCGGCCTCCATCCCGAGGCCAAATGCGGAAGCGATGGTTAACTTTAATTTTGCAAACTAGCAAACCGGCACCACCGCGCACTAAAACCCGGATCGAACCATTAACTAGTCCTAGCTAACTACAAGTTGGGGAAGAGAGATATACCGACTAATCCGTGTCCTCCGGTCTTCTCGTCGTCGTCCCGATCTCCCGCGGAAGCTCCGGTCTCCACCTCCTCGCCGGAAGGGCACCACGTCGCCTGCATCTTTTACGGGCTCCCACCTCTATACCGAGGCAACTCGGGCACGAAGCTGGCAAGTCGATGTGCCCAAGGTTTGCTGTAGAATGGTGTAGAACCATGTCTCATTTGGGGTTATGGAGTTTGCCATTTGGTGGAGGAATGAACTATACTTTGGAGGTGGAACTATGGGATTTTTGTGAAGCTAAAAGACCAAAAATCCCCTTGCACAAAATTGGGACAGCCCCCTTGGAGCTTGGCCGGCCATGGCTATAGGAGAGGAGAGAATGAGAGAGAGTGAGTGAGTGAAAAAGGATAGCCACACGAATAAGCAAGTCAAAGGAAATGGTTATCATATTCAACCATCATCAAAAGCATGATGACTCCAAAGTCAAGCAATGATCACTAACAAAATCCACACTCCACCAACAAATCAACAACCATGATTGCTACAAAAAGTCAAGCAATCATGAACCATGGAAGGTCAAAGGATGGGGCTCCATCATGAAACAACAATATACAATCACCACCCTCCACAAATTGCTTATTTGCACAAATGCAAATAAGCCCTCCTCCACCAATCTTCGGCCAATGAAAGATACAAATGAAAATGGCCGAAACGGAAAGCAAACTGGCAACTCCAGAAAACTGGTCCCGTAATAAATTACAGGAAAACCCCGATACTGTGTATACACACCCGCATTTGTATTCCGACCGAAATACAAATGCAAAGAGACAAAATCTACACTGTACTATACTAGGATCCGGCTTAAACCAAAGCCGGCTAGTATTATCCGTCCGATCCTGATCCGTGCAATGCCGCACGTATCTGATCGAACCCTGCCATATCTCCATACGGCCTCTACAGCGTTTTGCCCGAAAACTTGAGCAACTGAATGTGGGGGACTCTAAACACTCGTCAACACCTTGGTTGTGGATTTAACCACTAGCACGTCAGAGGTATAAGCCAATACGTAACGGGCTACCAGGTATTGACCAAAAGGGACGTCTGTGAGCGAACTCATCCTGACACCCTACTGAGCCTGTCAGTGACAATATCCGTACAGTCCGGTCCGTTCGTCTATGAGCATCGCATGGCGGGCCTAGAGGGTTGGTAAAAGTCAGACCCCCAAAAGCGGTACAAGTCGTGTTGGAGTGTAGCCCAGAATACCCTGAGATACTACTGGAATACCTACCAGTAAATCTCCTGCCTCGGCCGAGGGCTTCGTGTAATGGCTCTCCTAGACACAGCGCGACCTCACCCCCAATACCGGGAGAGACGAACCCCTGAAGATCCGCTCACTGCCTCCATGTGGCTCGGGACTGTACCCAACTAAAACCTGTTTGCACGTCTCCTTTGAGCGTGGTAGGGTAGTAATCAAAGTACAGTGGGAACTCACACGAGACAAATGACGATCCTCAGGTCGATGAACTAACCTGTACACATGTCACCAGGGAACTGCCATCTGACGTCAGGTATAAGACCAACTAGTATGTTCCCGGCGAGTCCTGTCCGGTGTACTCATAACCCAATGAGCACCTGTATACATCTTAGGTGATCCAACTGACACCAATGGCTTGTGAGACCGGCCACCGCCCCTCGTCGGGGTCTCGACTGTATACACTAGTCTACTCTGGAGTATCGATGCCCTGTCTCGAAACTCCCACGACTAGGGACCTTTTAAGGATGTGCTTATAGACTACCAGCTCCCACGTATATGATCGCCCTCATACTGCTGGCAGTCAAGCATGAATCCTAGGGGCTCTATCAACGTGTAATAGCGACATGTCGGGTCATCTAAAGCTGTACACGATGATAAAGATAAACCAGATAGCATACTGTCATCTCGAGTAAGACTGTCCTACTGGGACAGGTCCTCCCTCAATCATTGCAATCACGTGCCTGTGATCCAATAATTGACTCTGAGGGCACTATCTCCAACATTCTCCCACTTGCACTCAAGGCTAATTATTGTGATGTCGCATACTCACAGCCCGTGTGATACCGAACACCCAACTCCTCTACTGGTCAGTCTCACAAAGCTAGTTTGCGAAACTATTGCGTTCGAGGAATAGCCTCAGTGAGTGGATCCGCCTTGATGTTTCTTTCTATGTCTCTCTATATCTCAAGTTCGCGGAGAAAGCCATCTCCCGAAATGAGCAACACCTGTCTTAGAATATGTCTGGATGTCTGATGGGACCTAGCTCATAAATGAACTCCAAATCCAAACTTCTTAGACTGTATTGTCAACTGAACTTAATCAGTGTCCTGCGCCATGCCTCCCTCAGTATTGCCTTGGACCACCTGTCCAAAATACTGCCCCTCGTCAGAAGGAAAAACTATAACTATGACAACCTCCTTGTCGTCCAGGTCACCTTGGAAGCCTGGAATGATAACTGTCTCCCGAATGAGGCTGTCGTTATCATATCCCTAGAACATCCACTTATGTTCTAAAACTGCTTCCGACTGTTTCTCCAGGATTGGATCAATGTCAACTTATTGCATCCAGTGCAAGAACAACATCTGGTGTGGTACTTGACATCTCATGATTGACTCAATTGCCTAAGCAAGTGATCTGCCAATCATGCACATCCCTCTCCCCTTTAGTCTGTAAGACACCTTTAGAGAGGGGTGACTCCATCACCTGCAGGTACACTACCGTGCCAGGAGTCGTCCATTCTAAATATTCTTAGAATGCTGTCTAAGTACTCTTAGAATGCTGTCTAAGTACCCTGATTGGGAAACCACCCAAATCTAGATCTAAAACCATAGATCTAGTAACCAGTATGTCTGATATAATGTCCAAGTCCCATGTGGAGAAACTACTGTGTGACGACCAAAGTATAACCGATCGTAGTATAGGAATATCACTTCCTACTCTGTGTATGTCATCCAAATACCATGACATCACACCTTACTACCTTCTCAACTGATCCATCCCCTATTCTGATGAAGTCAAACCTATGACTGTCACATCAGAAATAGATGATCTATCTCCGCTATATCTGCTTTAGTCTATAAATAGACATAAGCTACCTGTCCACCAATACTTCCGCTGCTCCCACTGACTACGACAACTCTCTGGCAGAGTCATATACACGTACACTTCTAAAACTAGTTTAGAACGACGCTATACCCATCCTCCTGCCGGGTCTCGTAGCCTGGAACAACAACAATGGCAAGTCTGGGTAAACAAGAACTTCCCTGTCACCGTCCTTGAGGCTACCGGAGTACCTCTCGGGTGCCTGAAGTTACCCACCTTATCTGCGGAGTGGCCAATGGAATGTCAAACCAGATTGAATCTTTAGGTTCCTATCAAATCTCCAGTAATCGTTTGTGGTTCTGGAATCACTTACAGTTCTACCATACTCCCACTACTGTTTTCTGAAAAAATCCATTTTTATTAAAACCGTGGCGAGTCAAGAACAATATCACTATTGATCTTCCAGATGGTAGAAAGTCAACCCTCATCATAGCCTGGGTCGACCCACAAACAGCCATTACAGAAACGTGCCTTGAGTTATCCAGAGTCTGGTTTTAATCATAAGCCGGACAACTCCCCGTACCTTAACATCGTTAAGATACGAACTGTTCTATATCCAATATAGGACCAGAGGCACTGATTTAATTGAACCAGATTCAAATCATGCAGCTGTCTCCAGTGCATGTCAACTAAATGGAAGGAGGCCGATCAGCGTTACTCAACTTAGGAATGCTTCCAATTATGAGTAACCTGAAAGAGAAGCAAGTTCTCTTAATCATTACTATCATCTGAATACCATACACAAGTATCTACATCTTCGATCACTTTGAAGAATCCCGATGCTTGCAATACCTGGTTCTCTACTTTATTCAAATACCTGTAACTTCTCAAAATTCGGACCCTGTGTTTCCACGAAACTCTTGTCTAAAAACTAGAGAAGTCATAAGTAAACCGAATATAGTACGAGGACCAACCCCTCTGTCCTGATGGACCCTGGACAACATACAATACTCTGTATAAGTCCCTTGAGTCTGATTACTCATTCACTGTGTGTCGTAGGTTGAAAACTGTACTTATGGTTAAGAAGAATTACACCGCTGTTTAATGCTCCTTACCTAACCATCCACTGATATAGGTAAATGTCATAGACATAATTTCAAAAAGGTATATCTCACTCTATGAAAATAGACGTACAGATATATCGATTTGAAATTGGTGCATAGCAGCGGATATTCAAAAACAAATATTTGCCAACTGGCAAACAACCCAGGTGACTTCCTCAAATATCACCGATTACAACGAATCCCGATATAATGAGGATGATCACCCAATTCCCAATAACTTACTCCCACTCATCATTTGTAAAACCATACAGATGTGAGAATCATACCTGGTAAATACATACCCTGGAGCAAGTGTCTAATTGGGAAATCAGTTTTCCTTTAACAGTACACAGTGAAACTGAAACATTGAAATGTTTCGATGGGGTATCCTGGTATTCCTAGTAATGCCTCTTCCAGATTCACGACTGTAACTGTATAATTCATTGCCACCTCTCCATATCCCTTTATATGTCTTTAGTCATTACCTTCTGCACACCCCTTAGGCCAAATGGTTTTCTTCCTTCCCTACCGTTCGGCACCAACCTATGGTTTGGAAGAAGACTATCCAATAAGTATAATGGGTGTACTGTCCTAACCCTAGGAGCACTCGCAATGCGAGAGAAGGTGAAGATAAAAGACAACCGAATAAACCTTATTCCCATTTCTCCTGAACCAGAATCCATCCCCGAACTGGAACAAGTTCCTTTCGAGTTCGTATATAACCATACGATGGAATATCCAATAAACTGTGGATCTTCGTAGTGATACGGAGTGTCCTGGAGAAATACAAAAGTGAAGTGGGAGTGGTAATGAAATACCTGGTTTGGTCATGAATATCAGTCGCAATTTACTTTGCCCTCCTTCTAATCTCTTTCTTTGTCTTTACATAATACCTTCTGTACACCATCGTTAGGCTAATTGGTTTCCTTCATTCCCTACCGGTCGGCACCAGCCTAAGGTTTGGAAGAAGACTATCCAATTTGCGTAATAGGTGTACTATCTCCTAAACCAAGGAGTACTCGCAACCTGAGAGAAGGTAAAAGGAAAAGACAACTGAATAATCCTATTCGTTTTCTCCAGAACCGAAAACCATCCTCGAATAAATCCCTTCGAGTTCGTATATAACCATACGATGGTTTTGTCCAATGGAAGTGGACGTTCGTAGTAATACGGGGTGTCCTGGAGAAAAAGGGTAAAAGTAGGAGTGGCAATGAGGTCCGCAACTCTGACAATCCAAAAGCCAGTGTTAAAGAAGGTTCGGTTAATATTGGTCACTGAGTCATAGTCTAGGGTCGGGTCAATGGTCGCTGCCAAAGAGAGAGAGAAAAGAAACACTCAGCGTGCACTCTAACCTAGATCAGAATGGTTACCAATTTATCTAATCTGGAAACCTCCCACTGTACCGTCAAATTCTTCTCCAAACCTAAAAGAAGAATTAGTCGGGATCACCCGAGGAGTAAACCAACTCATCAGTGGGAATCGGGATCTAACTATCATCGCATGATAACGTGACGGAATCCGCTCACGCTATCACACTCCAGGAGGTATGCGCATATCTGGCAAGTTTCAGTTCTTTTGAAACTCCCGATGTGATTTTTGCCCCATGCTCTTATGACCTTGGCGTGAGGTCAAAATATCATAAGTCACATGTCAAGTTCTACCCATCATTGTCCAAGTTAATTTGAACCCACCCGTACATACCCTTGACGTAGACTAAAATAGTAGTACGACTGTCCCAAACCAACGCATCTATCTATGCAACAGATAAATACCCGGCAGCTACCAAACACTATGCCTTGGCATGAGGTCAAAATACATAGCTTGAATACTACCGAATATTTAACTGAAATGATGGAGGGCTACGAATGGTTTCTGGCGAAAACCTTTAACGTAATGAACTTGATATCGTTGAAGGAACGGATAGCTTTTTTAAAAAATATAGTGACGAAAACCATTGCTAAAGAGGTCACTCCCGGTGAAGGGATCTCGGCTCTTTCCCAGTAGAATGAGGTGCAGGATATTCCAACTGAATACCACGGTGCAAAGCAAAAGTAATCGGCTATAGTGAAGTTAATGCCCTGACGCAAACTTCTGTCCAAGGGGTCACTCCCGGTGAAGGGATCTCGGCCCTTGCCTCGTCGACTGAGGAGCTGGATATTCATAACCGAATATCACTGTACAAAACAAAAGAGAACGCCTTTGCAATAACAGCTTTTTGAAAAATGTTCCAACAACATCAGATTAGGTTTGTTTTTAACTTGCATTGATCCGAATCAACGCAGTCCCATCAATTGATCACACTACAAAGAACGAAAATAATATGACGTACATATATGCCATCCGCATTCGCCACTGGGTCCCGTTATTACCCGTTATGTTAGCTAACTAACGACAGAGCGGGGACTGGACTAGCGCGGATGCAAAACATATACAGCATCTACTAATATATATACCAATATATTATATTTCGCTCAAGGCGTGATAAAATGCAACATCACAGAAATGTACAGCATCACAGAAACAATACAGATATCTGGGATCCCCGGGTTTCACAGAGCCACTACTGAAACCCGACGTTCCCCTGGTCGTGTGGATAGCCTGTGCAATGAAATCCTAGACCCCTACGGGCGCGGCAAGTTACCCGCCAAAACCTGAAGCGAGGCAGCCCCCTTCAGCAACGTGAATGGACCACCCAGACTTCACGGAATCCGGTAACTTGGGCACCCCTCCTGGGTCAACATGTACCCCCTACGAGTGCGGCGAATAGCCCGCCAATTCTAGAGTGAAGCCCCCTCCGTCTCAATGCCATGAGATGCGGGCTTGTTACCCTCTAGAACTCGGCTATCCGTGCACCCCTCCGCGGGGTAATCCTTGTACAGAAAGTAAAATATACATACAACGGGTACATCGACCGCAACCTGGTCGTGCCCCAAAATAATAATACAAACAGGCAGTGACGGCAGTCCACATGTCGGACGCTCGCCCCGCAATATCAAATGTACATAATACAATAAAACTGTACTAGCATTGCATCCAGGCTATCCCCCACGACCGATCCGCAACATCACAGCAATACACAGAACATCAACGTGAAAGTCACGTTCGCAGATCCGTCTAACCGGGCTATAGCAGTTAGACTGGATTTACCGATCAAGTGACATTCACGGTCGCAGATATAATGTAAATACTGTGAACTAATGTGTTTAAAATATCCGATCGATTAAATATTATCAAGTGGGCCCCCAAGCTTTACTGTAGCACTTAAAGAAATTATGGGCCCAAAATTAATATTCCAAAACCCCTATTTTCAGCCCAAAAGCCCACTGGAAAAAATTGGCACAATGATAACACAGAACCGCCGCGGAACCGCGGCCATAAGGGGGTTTTGGCCGCGGTTCCGCGGTCTTCTTGTCGAATCATGTTGTCGAATTTTTACAGTAGGCTTAAAAGTCCATGCACATACTTCTGCAACACACAGAAAAATTTTTGGAGCACAAAAAATTTTAATAGAGAACTGATGCATGAGAAAACGCGGATTTTAGAATTTTTGATCGATCGGAAATGTAAACACATTAAACAAAGCTAGGCTAAGTTAATGGCGAGGCTCTGATACCACTGTAAGTGCACGGCGGCGCCCCGGCCTCCATCCCGAGGCCAAATGCGGAAGCGATGGTTAACTTTAATTTTGCAAACTAGCAAACCGGCACCACCGCGCACTAAAACCCGGATCGAACCATTAACTAGTCCTAGCTAACTACAAGTTGGGGAAGAGAGATATACCGACTGATCCGTGTCCTCCGGTCTTCTCGTCGTCGTCCCGATCTCCCGCGGAAGCTCCGGTCTCCACCTCCTCGCCGGAAGGGCACCACGTCGCCTGCATCTTTTACGGGCTCCCACCTCTATACCGAGGCAACTCGGGCACGAAGCTGGCGAGTCGACGTGCCCAAGGTTTGCTGCAGAATGGTGTAGAACCATGTCTCATTTGGGGTTATGGAGTTTGCCATTTGGTGGAGGAATGAACTATACTTTGGAGGTGGAACTATGGGATTTTTATGAAGCTAAAAGACCAAAAATCCCCTTGCACAAAATTGGGACAGCCCCCTTGGAGCTTGGCCGGCCATGGCTATAGGAGAGGAGAGAATGAGAGAGAGTGAGTGAGTGAAAAAGGATAGCCACACGAATAAGCAAGTCAAAGGAAATGGTTATCATATTCAACCATCATCAAAAGCATGATGACTCCAAAGTCAAGCAATGATCACTAACAAAATCCACACTCCACCAACAAATCAACAACCATGATTGCTACAAAAAGTCAAGCAATCATGAACCATGGAAGGTCAAAGGATAGGGCTCCATCATGAAACAACAATATACAATCACCACCCTCCACAAATTGCTTATTTGCACAAATGCAAATAAGCCCTCCTCCACCAATCTTCGGTCAATGAAAGATACAAATGAAAATGGCCGAAACGGAAAGCAAACTGGCAACTCCAGAAAACTGGTCCCGTAATAAATTACAGGAAAACCCCGATACTGTGTATACACACCCGCATTTGTATTCCGACCGAAATACAAATGCAAAGAGACAAAATCTACACTGTACTATACTAGGATCCGGCTTAAACCAAAGCCGGCTAGTATTATCCGTCCGATCCTGATCCGTGCAATGCCGCACGTATCTGATCGAACCCTGCCATATCTCCATACAGCCTCTACAGCGTTTTGCCCGAAAACTTGAGCAACTGAATGTGGGGGACTCTAAACACTCGTCAACACCTTGGTTGTGGATTTAACAACTAGCACGTCAGAGGTATAAGCCAATACGTAACGGGCTACCAGGTATTGACCAAAAGGGACGTCTGTGAGCGAACTCATCCTGACACCCTACTGAGCCTGTCAGTGACAATATCCGTACAGTCCGGTCCGTTCGTCTATGAGCATCGCATGGCGGGCCTAGGGGGTTGGTAAAAGTCAGACCCCAAAAGCGGTACAAGTCGTGTCGGAGTGTAGCCCGGAACATCCTGAGATACTACTGGAATACCTACCAGTAAATCTCCTGCCTCGGCCGAGGGCTTCGTGTAATGGCTCTCCTAGACACAGCGCGACCTCACCCCCAATACCGAGAGAGACGAACCCCTAAAAATCCGCTCACTGCCTCCATGTGGCTCGGGACTGTACCCAACTAAAACCCATTTGCACGTCTCCTTTGAGCGTGGTAGGGTAGTAATCAAAGTATAGTGGGAACTCACACGAGACAAATGACGATCCTCAGGTCGATGAACTAACCTGTACACATGTCACCAGGGAACTGCCATCTGACGTCAGGTATAAGACCAACTAGCATGTTCCCGGCGAGTCCTGTCCGGTGTACTCATAACCCAATGAGCACCTGTATACATCTTAGGTGATCCAACTGACACCAATGGCTTGTGAGACCGGCCACCGCCCCTCGTCGGGGTCTCGACTGTATACACTAGTCTACTCTGGAGTATCGATGCCCTGTCTCGAAACTCCCACGACTAGGGACCTTTTAAGGATGTGCTTATAGACTACCAGCTCCCACGTATATGATCGCCCTCATACTGCTGGCAGTCAAGCATGAATCCTAGGGGCTCTATCAACGTGTAATAGCGACATGTCGGGTCACCTAAAGCAGTACACGATGATAAAGATAAACCAGATAGCATACTGTCATCTCGAGTAAGACTGTCCTACTGGGACAGGTCCTTCCTCAATCATTGCAATCACGTGCCTGTGATCCAATAATTGACTCTGAGGGCACTATCTCCAACACATAAACTTGTTCTCTGATCATAAATATGATCAAATGCGCTTTGCGCTACTGAAAAGTGCTTTGCACTCATAAACTGCGCTTTTGCGCTCCTTGGATCGGCGCTCGGCGCCAAAACGTGCCACGTGTCAACCACATATGCAACTTGCGCTTTGTGCTTCTGAAATAGCGCACTGCGCTCATGGGCTGGCGCTCAGCGCCAAGCGCGCCACGTGTCACTCACTGGTGCACCACCAAACTAGCGCAAAGCGCTCATAAATTGAAAGCGCAATGCGCTCATAAGCTGGCGCTTAGCGCTAAGCGCGACACATGTCCTTTCGTGTGCGCTACTCGACAGAAGCGCAATGCGCTCTCTAATTGGCACAAAGCGCCTGGCGTGCCACGTGGCGCATTGTCAGAACACACTTTGTTCTGATGAATGCTATGCATTCAATACAAAACAAAAGATGTCAGGATCTAATGCTTAGCATTACTAAAAGGGTCGAGCCCAAGTAAAGGCTCAATAGCTAGAACAACAAAATGTTAAACATTTTAATTGGACTTAGCCCAATTCTGGACATAAGTCCTCAACTTATATTGAACTGAACACATCTGCTCATAAGTATCCAACAGATCTTAGTCTCAAACTGGGCTACAGATCTTTCAAACAATTTACACCGGTTCGAGGGTACATCTCATTACTCCTCTGATATTTGTCGTTGTAATCCTTCAACGTCTTCAGAGAGGTGACGGGTCCCGATGACCACACATTTCTACGGACTGTGGGGTCCTTAAACTCATGGACTACAATGTCCTTAAACTTTATAGACTACAATGTCTTTAAACTGGACTGTGGGATCCTTAGGCCCATGGACTACGATGTCCTTAAACTGGACCGTGGGGTCCCATTAAACCCACGGACTACGATATCTTTAACCTGGACCGAGATGTCCTTAAATTACCGATGGACCGGGATGTCCTTAAACTAACAATGGACCACCATGTCCTTAAACTGGTAATCGACCGCAATATCCCTAAACTAAACAATAGAGCCCAATTGCTCTCTTGTCGGATCTAAATGATCCTGTTAAGTTGATTTTAGTCTAAAAATTAGACTAACGTATCTTTAACATACGTTTAAGTTGATCTTAGTCTCAAATGAGGCTAACGTATCCTTAAACCCAAACCCCAAACCCAAATCTAAGAAGATACGGATTTGGACTAATCCACGCCCTACGGGCGACAACACAAATTAGTCTCCGTATACAATCCACGGGCAACCACAACCACGACATGTAGTGACCATCTAGAGAAGGAGAAAGTTGTTACCGCGATGCAGTAGCGTAATTAACTATAGGGGCTTGCGCCTGCAGGGAAGAGCGTCCCTACAATCAAAAACCCCTCAAACGAGGAGGAATCTGACGAAGTCTGCTACATCGGTCGCATCCGTTTAAACCTTCGATGCATGGTGCCATAAATCAACTTGGTATCTTCGGAGAGGTGGACGGATAGCACCAATTAGCATCTGCTCCCAGATTCAGGCAAGACGTTCGCCGCGTCTTCCCGGTTTCCGGCGGTAAACAGCCCCAAAAATAGAGTTCATTCCCTTTTCTCTTTTATAAGTGTTGAGCACTTCTCACTGGTCACGTATGGTCACGTGAGCTTTTATTGTGTAGCATTGAACGCTAATGAATCACAGGCTGTTCTTCTATGGTTCTGAGGAATCAAGTTCTCCTTTTGTTCTTTGTAGGGATTAAATTCTTTTTAAAGGGTTAAACCCTAGTTTCAGAGGAATTAAATTCCCATATGTTTTTTAAGAGTTAAACTCTTTTGGATTCAGTTCTTTCCCCTAAGTTTTGAATCTGCATGACAGAATCTTCCCGATGAGAATTAAGTTCTAAACTTGTGGGGAGATCTGCTTCTGCAGATCTTAATTAGAGGAATATCTAAGTTCTTTGAGAAGAGTTAAACTCTTAATTTGAGAATTAAATTCTCTTTTTGTGGGAGCTTTTTGGGAGGGGTTCATCTTTTTTAGAGAATTAAATTCTCTCTCTATTTTTCTTCCCCTCTCCCTCTGTGTTTCTTTTTCCTCCTCCCCTTGCTCCTATTTATATGTGAAGAAAAAGAATCAATTTGTTAAGAGAATCTCTCGTTGAGAGATCATGATTGATTTCATGATCTTTTAGATCAATCGGTAAATTTTATTCACCATTGGATTTTTAATCCAAAGGCCTTCTGTTTAACAGAGAAGATCTTTTGTTTGTTTAACAAGATTATAAATATCTTGTTAGTTTTGACAAGATTAGAATTTTATTCTATCATATTTTTTTAGTTTAACAAGATCATAAATATATTTTCTTAATATAGAATTTAATTCTATCATATAGATATCTTGTTAGTTTAATAAGATTAGAATTTTATTCTAACATAGAATTCTGATCATATGAATATCTTGTTAATTTAACAAGATTAGGAAAATATTTTCCTATGATAGAACTTTATTCTACCAGATGATCACCGTTGGATTTTTGATCCAAAGGTCCTCTGTTTAACAGAGAAGATCTTTTTAGTTTGAGAAAGATCAGGAAAATATTTCCCAAAATAGAATTTAATTCTAGAATTTGATAGGAGCATTTTAAATTGAGGCGCTCACATGCTTTGCATGTGAGAGGCAAGAGAACTCATGTGTTTAACACATGACCCCTGTTGTGGATTTTAGCCTGTTTATGTTCAGCGCTCATATGCTTTGTATATGAGCGTTCACGTGTTTTACACGTGAGGCATGTTTGGCCATTGGTGATTTATGTTCAGCGCTTATATGCTTTGCATATGAGCGCTCACGTGTTTTACATGTGAGACTTGTTTGGCACTTTAAGTTTATTTTATTCGGCGCTTATATGCTTTGCATATGAGCGCTCACGTGTTTAACACGTGATGCCTGTTTGGCCCTTAATTGTTTTATTCAGCGCTTATAAGCTTTGCATATGAGCGCTCACGTGTTTTACACGTGAGGCCAAATTTTAAAAACTCTCCCCCTTTTTATAAGGGAACAAGTAGCTCTTGACCGAAAATTTTGGCGGGAACAAATGCCCCCCACTACTTTGCCCACGTAAGCATGTACGTGGGTGAAGTAGTGCAGAGTTATGCATGATAATAGAATTGAAGGCTTAGGGGACAAGTTTAGAGTCCTTATAGCCTAAGACTTTTTTCATCTTCATGAGTCGTAAAGGTCTCAAGAAGGTTTTTTTCTCCCTACAAGTCGAAAGGATCTCGTAGGTGCAAATTCTCCCTAGAAATCGTGAGGATTTCTAAGTGTTCGTTGCCTCCGTGAGTTGTAAGGATCTCACTCGGGTATTTTTCCTTACGAATCGTGAGGACCCGTAAGTAGCTTCTTTATTTCATTGGCGAATGTGGCTTTGGCAAATGTGGCATGCAGATAGTCCATCTCGACCTCCTTGTAGAGCAATGATGGCTTAGGAAACAGGTTCAGATATGCCGCCTAAGACTTTTCAACTTTATGAGCCGTGAGGGTCTTATAAAGACTTTTCTCCCTACGAGTCGAGTGGATCACGTAGGTGTAATTTCTCCTTAGGGGTCGTGAGGACTCCCAATTGTATTTTCTCTTGAGAGTCGTAAGAATCTCACAAGAGAATTTTTTTTGCTTACAAGTCGAGAGGACTCGTAAGTGGTTGTTTCCCTCCTTATCGATATTCGACTTTGGAGAGTGTGGCCCGTGGATGGTCCAACTTGACCTTCTTGTAAGGCAGCGATGGCTTAGGAAACAGGGTTAGGATCTGCCGCCTAAGACTTTTCAACTTTATAAGCCATGAGGGTCTCATAAAGGCTTTTTCTCTCTACGAGTCGAGAGGATCCCGTAGGTGTCTTTTCTCCTTATGAGTCGCGAGGACTCCTAAGTGTATTTTCTCTTGAAAGTCGTAAGGATCTCACAAGAGATTTTTTTTTTGCTTACAAGTCGAGAGGACTCGTAAGTGGTTGTTTCCCTCCTTGTCGAGATTTGACTTTGGAGAGTGTGGCCCGTGGATAGTCCAACTTGACCTCCTTATAAGGCAGCGATGGCTTAGGAAACAGGGTTAGGATCTGCCGCCTAAGAATTTTCAACTTTATAAGCCGTGAGGGTCTCATAAAGAATTTTCTCCCTACTAGTCGAGAGGATCCCGTAGGTGTATTTTTTTTCCTTAGGAACCGTGATGATTCCTAAGTGCGTTTTCTCTTTAGAGTCATAAGGATCTCACAAGAGAATTTTCTCCTTTACAAGTCGAGAGGACTCGTAAGTGGTTGGTGAGTTGACTTGTTTCCGAGTCGAAACATTGCTTCGACGGGGAGGTCGTTGGCTGACTTATTTCCGAGGCGGAGGTCATTTGCTGACGTGTTTCCAAGATGGGGTCATTAGATGACGTATTTCCGAGACGGGGTCATTTGTTGACGTATTTCTGGGACGGGGTCATCGGATGACGTATTTTCGAGACGGAGGTCATTGGCTGATGTGTTTCCGCGACGGGGTCATTGGATGACGTATTTCCGAGACGGAGGTCATTGGCTGATGTTTTTCCGCGACGGGGTCATTTGCTGACGTATTTTCGTGATGAGGTCATTAGATGATGTATTTCCGCAACGGGGTCATTTGCTGACGTATTTCCGAGACGAGGTCATTTGCTGACGTATTTCCGAGACGGGGTCATTGGATGACGTATTTCCGAGACGGGGTCATTGGATGACGTATTTCCGTGACGGGGTCATTTGCTGATGTGTTTCCAAGACGGGGTCATTTGCTGACGTATTTCCGCGACGGGGTCATTGGATGACGTGTTTCCGAGATTGGGTCATTTGCTGACGTATTTCCGCGACGGGGCCATTGGCTGAAATATTTCCGAGACGGGGTCATTGGATGACGTATTTCCGCAACGGGGTCATTTGCTGATATGTTTCCGAGACGGGGTCATTGGATAACTTATTTCCGAGACGGGGTCATTGGATGACGTATTTCCGCGACGGGGTCATTTGCTGACGTGTTTCCGAGACGGGGTCATTTGGATGACGTATTTCCGCGACGGGGTCATTGGCTGACATATTTCCGAGACGGGGTCATTGGATGACGTATTTCCGCAACGGGGTCATTTGCTCACGTGTTTCCGCGATGGGGTCATTTGGATGACGTATTTCCGCGATGGGGTCATTTGCTGACGTGTTTCCGAGACGGGATCATTTGGATGACGTATTTCCGCGACGGGGTCATTTGCTGACGTGTTTCCGAGACGGGGTCATTGGATGACGTTTTTTCCGCGACAGGGTCATTTGCTGACGCGTTTCCGCGATGGGGTCATTTGCTGACGCGTTTCCGCGCTGGGGTCATTTGCTGACGCATTTCCAAGACAGGGTCATTTGCTGACGTATTTCCGCGAGGGGGTCATTTGCTGACGTATTTCCGCGACGGGGTCATTGAATGACGTATTTCCGAGACGGGGTCATTTGCTGACGTGTTTCCGTGACGGGGTCATTTACTGACGTATTTCCGAGACGGGGTCATTGGATGACTTTAGATTGTCTGTGAACCGTAGAGTCTTAGAATTAGGGACTTTGTCGTGGCTCCGATTGGTGATATCGCGTCCGAATCCTGCTGGAATAAGGAGGAACGCCCTTGTTGTTCTTTAGGCTGTAGATATTGCCGTTGAGATTTGGAACTAGGGACTTTGCCTTGGCTTCGCTTTGTGGTGTCACGTCCGTGCCCTGCTGGCATGAGGAGGAACGCCGTGTTGATCTTCTGGGATGCAGATGCTGCCATCGAGATCTGACTCTCCCTTTGACAAGGTCTGGTGGGGAAATGTGGTCCCCTTTTTGTTTATGCCCATGGATTGTATACATGGGTCGGTATGGACTTACCTGCCGGGCAAAAGTTTCATTCTTTTATTTTTTTATTTCTTTCCGCGATGCTCTATCATTTCAACTTTTATATCGCAAAAGTTGTGATTGCCCAATCATTTCGGCTATTTTCCGCGGTGCCCAATCATTTCGGCTATTTTTCTTTTAACTCGCTGCTTTTTATTGCGAGTTGCCCAATCATTTCGGCTATTTTTGTATGCATATATTTTACTTGCAGATTTTGTTGCAAGTTGCCCTATCATTTTGGCTATCTCATATGCATTTATGGCTCGCCGACTTTTCGCCGCGAGTATGGAACCTGGGATCTGATACCAATCTTAGCATCAGCATCGCTGCGAACAGAATATTTCCAGGAGCGAATCATCATTTGCCGTGAAAGGACTTGGAATTTGTTACCGATTTAGGCATCAACATCGCTATTACTAGAACATTGCCAGGAGCGAATCATCATTTGCCTCTGTCGATTCGAACAAAGGTGGTTTAGCAAATAGGGTTAGGATCCTGTCGACTAAGGCTTTTAACTTCATGAGCCGTAAGGGTCTCATAAAGGTGTTTCTCCCTACGAGTCGTGAGGATCTTATAAGTGTATGATCTCCTTAGAAGTCGTGAGGACTTCTAAGTGGTGTTCTCTCTTATAAGTCGTAAGGATCTCATGAGAGTATTTTCTCCTTATAAGTCGGGAGGACCTACAAGTGTTTGTTCATCAAATGAGGGCATTCCTCGTCGTTGGTGAGACACGGTGAGGAAATGATTATTTGTGCCCGTGGATTGTATATAAGGGTCAATATTGAGCCGCTTGTAGGGCAATCTGGGAAAAGTGATGGCTTAAGAACAGGTCGTGATCCATGTATCTTAAGGCTTTTGAATCTTATGAGCCATGATGGTCTTATAAGAGGGTTCTCCTTACGAGTCATGAGGATCTCGTAAGTGTATGTTCTCCTTAGGAATCGTGGGGATCCCTAAGTGTGTTGCTCCCTTGTGAGTCGTAAGGATCTCACGCAGGTATTTTCTCCTTACAAGGTCGAGAGGACCTTGCAAGTGTGCATAAATTTTTTTACGAGTCTGCGCCCTTTCGAGTTTTTACAAACTCGCCGGTAGCCCTACTGTTTTTACTCACGGAACCCTTTCGGGTTTTTATCCGTGCCCATTTTACTTATGGACGTACCGGTTTTTTTTTGCCGCATTAGCCTAAGGATGCTGCGGTTCGTAGTAGTTTAAAGACATTTCGGTCCGTCGCTAGTTTTAGGACATTACGGTCCATGGCTAGTTTTAGGACATTATGGTCCATTGTTAGTTTAGGGACATTTCGGTCCGTCGCTAGTTTAGGGACATAGCGGTCCATGGCTAGTTTTAGGACATTACAGTCCATTGTTAGTTTAGGGACGTTTCGGTCCATTGTTGCCATTTTGGAGACAACGTTTTCGCTGGATACTACTTATAGAGCTTGGGCTTAGGAAGATAGCGAGCGGACATATGCGTCGTCATCTATTGTTAACCCAGGCCATGACTTGTCATGCGTAGTATTTCTTAAGGAACCTGCTGTTTATTTGCCTGAAGGGTCTTTCGCCATGTATATCCATGAGCAAGTAAGCCCCATCTTGGTAGACTATGTCTATGAAGTACGGGCCCTCATAGTTCGGCTCAAATTTCCCCCGTTTGGCACGATTGGAGATTATAGGTCTCTTGACCACTAGCACGAGTTCGCCTTGGCGGAATGTTCTCGGCCTAGTCAATCTTTCGTGTGATCGCGCCATCCTTGCTTTGTAAGCTTCTAGATTTTGCAACGCCATGAGACGAGTTTCATCGAGGGCGTCGATCTCCTCAAGCTGAAGATGAACATTTTCTTCGTCTGTTAGCTTATGATGAACCGCCACTCGTAGAGAGGGTGGCTCTAACTCCAAGGGGAGTACTGCATCAGCGCCGAATATCAATGCATACGGCGTTGTGTTTGTGGCCGTCTTGAACGTGGTCCGATATGCCCATAGAGCTTCATGCAGTCTCTCGTGCCAGTCCTTTTTATTTTTGGACACCGTCTTCTTTATGATCTTTGTCAAGTTTTTGTTGAAAGCCTCAGCTAGACCGTTAGCTCGGGGATAATAAACCGAAGAGTATCTCCAGTCTATGTTATGCTACTGTGCGAAGCGGCTAATTTTGTGACTTCTGTAGGCTGGTCCGTTATCGGAGATAATCCGTCGCGGAGTGCCGAACCGATAGATGACGTGTGTCCTAAAGAAATGGAGGATGTTCTCCGTCTTCACTTCTCTTAGCGGTACTGCCTCTGCCCACTTAGAGAAGTAATTGGTTGTTGCCAATATAAACCGATGTCTCCTGAATGATGCTGGCTCGATGGGCCCGATTATATCGGTCCCCCACATTTCGAACGGCCAGCTAACCACTGTTGGGTGTATCGGGTTTGGATGTTGATGGATGAAGTCTTCGTGAATTTGGCAAGAGTGGCATTGCTTTGCGTATTCGAGGCAGCCCTGGATCATCGTGGGCCAATATTAGCCCATCATTTTGATCTTCAGCTTCATCTTTGGCCTGGCTTGATGAGAACCGCAGAGTCCGTCGTGAGTTTCTTGGACGACTCTCCTTGCTTCTTCCGGTCCCAGGCATCTTAGCCACAGAGAGTCGAATGATCTCTTATACAGAGTATCATTGACGAAGGCGAAAGACAGAGCTCGTCTCATGAGCTGATGTCTTGAGGATGCATCTTCCGGCGTTCGATGGGATTTGAAGTAGTCTAAAAAGACTTCTCTCCAATCCTTAGCATTTTCTTGGTCTTCTATTTATAGGGCCGTTTGCTTGGTCGCTTCCATTTCTTCAGACGACTCCGTGGACATTTCTGCTGGAACAAGAACCCGACGGCTTTGTACAACGATCCTCACGTCATCGAGGTTTTCGTCGGCCAGTTCTTTAGCGAGTTTGGCTAATGCATCCGCCTTGCTATTTTCCATACGCGGTATGCTTTATAGGACATAGGAAGGGATTTGAGTCAGCAATTGTTGCACTCTCTCACCGTACTTTACCAATTCTGGTTTGCACGTTTGATAGTCGCCGTTTACTTGACTAACGACCAGCTGGGAGTCTCCGTATATGAGGAGGTTTTTGATTTCCATGTCGACAGCGATCTCAAGACCTGCTATCAAGGCCTCATATTCTGCTTCATTATTTGTCCTCGACTCTGTTAAAGAAAAGGCAAAGCGCATTATCCCTCCTTATGGGGTCACAAAGGTAAGGCCTACCCCAGATTTGATTATAGGGGTGGTGTGCTTTCTCTTTTTCATGGAAGATTCCCCATCGAAGTAGAGTTCTCATCGGGTATCACTCCCTCCTCTTACCCTTTCGATTGTGTCAAATGCGTGCTCGTCCGGCAATTCACAATTTAGGGGTGAATCGGCAGGTATCGAATGCTCAGCGAGGAAGTCGGCGATGGCCTGGCCTTTCACTGCCTTGAGAGGTCGGTATGTTATCGAGAATTCCATTAAGAGTAGGGCATATTTAGCGAGCCGTCCCGTTAGTATGGCTCTCGACATCAAATATTTGAGAGGATCCACTTTTGATATGAGATGGACCTCATGCGCCAAAGCGTAATGCCGAAGCTTCGTTATCGCGAAGATTAACGCCAGGCAGTGTTTTTCGATGGGGGAGTAGTAGTTTTCTGCCCCCAGGAGAACTCGACTCAAATAGTAGAGGTCTCTCTCTTTCCCTTGGTCGCTCTCCTTTGCCCATAACGCGCCTAAGAACCTTCAAGGGCTATTGTGTACAGGATGAGGGGCTTTCCTTTGACTGGAGCGGTCAGTACCGACGGATTCTGCAGGTATTGCTTTATTTCGTCGAGTGCGTTTTGGCATTTGGGATCACATACGAACGGGGTCCCCTTCTTCATTAAATGGTTATAGGGGCGGCACTTGCCGGAGAGGTTGACTTGGAGTTTGATACCTGTTTAAGCATCAGTATCGCTACAACTGGGATAGTGCCAGGAGCGAATCATCATTTGCCCCTGTCGATTTGGACAAAGGTGGCTTATTAGACAGGGTTAGGATCCTGTCGACTAAGACTTTTGACTTTATGAGCCGTAAGGGTCTCATAAAGGGTTTTTTCCCTACAAGTCGTGAGGATCTCGTAGGCATATTTTCTCCTTAAGAATCGTGGGGATTCATAAGTGATGTCTTCTCTTGTAAGTCGTAAGAATCTTTCAAGAGTGCTTTCTCCTTATAAGTCGAGAGGACCTACAAGTGTTATTCACTATATGGAGATATTTCTTGCCATTTGTAGAGCTTGGCAAAGAAATAGTTATTCGTGCCCTTGGATTGTATACAAGGGTCAATATGGACCGCCTGTAGGGTAATTTGAGAGATATGACGACTTAAGAACATGTCTAAATCCCTGTAACTTAAGGCTTTTGAATCCTATGAGCCGTGAGGGTCTCACAGGAGGATTCTCCTCACGAGTCGTGAGGATCTCATAAGTGTATTTAACAAGGTTACGCCCTTTTGGGTTTTCACAAGCTCACCGGCAGTCCTGCTGTTTTTACTCACGGCGCCCTTTCAGGTTTTCATTCGTGCACATCTTGCTTGCGGACGTACCATTTTTTTAACGAGATTGCGCCCTTCCGGGTTTTCACAAGCTCGCCGGCAGTCCTGCTGCTTTTACTCACGGCACCCTTTCGAGTTTTCATCCATGCCCATTTTGCTTGTGGACATACCGTTTTTTTTAGCGGGGCATTCCACTAGATTGTAGGATCTATTTGTAAGCCCTCTAATATCCTTCCTGTCCTTTAAGAAGAAAGGACCGTTTTACATAGAGATTCTTCCGCCAGTGAGAAATATGCCCCCTGTGTATATCTCAGGGGAAGAGTACCCATACCGTCGCTACTTTGGCGATAAGTTTCTTCAGAGCCGCTTATCTTTGTTGAGCGTAGGCGATAAACGCCATCTTGCCTCTGCTTATCCCTCATCATCATCGGATGATAAAGAGTCTTGACCCATTTGATCCAATCGAGCCATTTTATCCATGAGTTCTTGGAAGGTCGTCGACTTGAAGAGGGCCATATACGAGGACGCCTTTGAATTTGGGTCAAGGGTGATTATGAGCATTCCCATAGCTGCAACTCCATCGATGCGTTGCTTGTATTTAACCAGAGATTTCCCCATCGGGTAACATATTGAACCTAAGTCTCATTTGGTCTAACTCTTTCGTTGACCAGCGCCGTCACGGTAGTATGTTCGTTCTCATTAGCGAATCCCTGATAGAAGAGCATATCCATCTCGTCAAAGGTATTCACGGAGTCATTCGGGAGTTTCGCATACCATTTGAAGGCAATGCACGCCAGACAGCTGACGAACTGTCAGAAGAGAAATATATCATTCTCTCTAGTGTTACCACACATGGATTTAAATCGCACGATGTGCTGGTGAGGATTCCCGGTTCCTTTGCATATCTAGAGTCGGAGGTATATATTCTGGCGGGTACTGTATTTGATCATAGCATGCCGGATACAGTCGACCAGTCTTGATTGGCCTATTTGAGGTTTCACTGGCATAATGAGTTTGACTTGCTGAGCGATATATGTGTCCAGTTTTTCTTTTGGAATCATTTCATCTTCGGCCGTTGATGAGACTCGTAGAGGATTTGAAATATCACCCTTGTATTTAAGAGCGACTACCGGTAGTTCACTTGCCTGTGGTTCCGATTGAACCGTCGTTCCGGACATTTCTGACGCTTCTTCATCTTTCTTTTTGAGAGTGTGATTTAGGAACTCAATATCCAACTCATGCTCTGTTCTTTCTCCAGGTGCGTTTTTGGGATATGCCTTAGACGATGGATTAGCGAGTGATGCCGCCTGAGCAAGCATCTCCTGCAGCTTTTCACGTTGTAGTTGAAATTTTGTTAAAGACCGAGTTTGAGGTCGGTGACTAGTATAAGCTCGAACTTCGTCTTTGGAATTCACCACATAGACTATGTGAACTACCATGCCCCAAGGTTTGGGGTGTTTGGAGTTTTTGGCCTTTGGAGTTTGCTTCGGGCACTTGAGCTTTATTAGGCCTCCCTTTTTTTATGAAAAGCTGCTTTGGTTTTGGAAGGAACCGCTATATCAGGATCCGTCTTGGGATGAGTCCCCTTTTATTTGAAAGAGGATTTGTCTGAATTTGGCTGACATCTAGGGAAAGAGCCGTGGTTGACGACAGAGACCTTCACCTGCTTCCACACTTTATATATAGATGAGGAAAGTTGCTTTAGGGAGCGAACTGGTTTCTGCTCTCGTGGGATCTCCATGGGCTGCGGAGATTTCTTCAATATTGCGGTAGGAGAATTTTGTCTAACCCTTCGCAATAGTTTGAAGCTGTTCCCGGTTGGAACAACATTCACCACTGGGGTTGAAACAGGACCATACGGAGAACTGCCCCCAGCTTATTTTGTATGATGCCGATATCGACGTCGACCATTTCTTACGGCCGGGATTTGATTAGCCTCAGGATTTTGCCGAGCCTACTCCCTGTTTCCTTTAGGAGCTTGAATGTTCTGCCCCCTGCGTCGACCTTGGTTCTTGGCAGGTGCCAGTTGTTTGAGGGGACTGATTCCGTCGGCAAAGTTGCAGCTTGGGAAACCGGCCTGTGGAAGACAGACTTCCTCTGGGCTTCCTCCATCGGCGTTGAGGCACCGAGAGTGGGAGGTGGGAGTATTGACCCAAAGAGAAGCCCGTTGATTTCTAGAAGAGACGGATTGCAGAGATTTGAGGCTGCAAGTGGCCCATACTTGACTCCACCAGATATGACAGAGCCTGAGTTGCTAGGGTAGAAGCAAATGCCATTCTTCATAGAGACGAAACACCGGCTTCAGTATCCTATCACCCAAGGGCAACCAAAAACATATATACCGCGATTATTTGATCGCAGAAAAACACGACACACGAAGTGTCAAGTGGAAAGAGGAAAAGGTCCCACCGGACATGCCAGAATCTGTTCACCGCCAAAAAACGCGACCGGGACGTTGGGACGTCTGGCCTGAATTTTGGGGGCAGATGCTATTGGATTTTATCCATCCACCTCTCCGAAGATGCCAAGTTGATTTATGGCACCGTATATCGGAGGTTTGGACAGATGCGGCCGTTGTATCAGACTTCGTCAGATTCCCCCTCGTTGTGAGGGTTTTTTGATTGTGGGGACGCTCTTCTCTACAGGCGCAAGCCCCTGCAGTTAATTACATTACCGCGTAGCGATAACCACTTTCTCCTTCTCTAGAAGGTCATTTCGTGTCGTGTGTGTTTGTTTTATTTTTCGGTTGCCTGTAGATTGTATACGGAGACTAATTTATGTTGTCGCCCGTAGGGTGTGGATTAGTCCAAATCCGTATTTTCTTACATTTGGGTTCGGTAGATTTAAGGATCATTAACCTCGTTAAGATTAAGATTAACTTAAATGTTTGTTAAGGATACGTTAGTCCAATTTTAGACTAAGATCTACTTAACAAGGTTTGATGATCATTTAGATCCAACGAAAGAGCATTTGGACTCTATCGTCTTAGTTTAAGGACATTGCGGTCTATTGGGTTTAAGGACATCGTAGTCCATGGAGTTTAAGGACATCATAGTCCATAGAATTTAGTTTAGGGACGTTGCGGTCCATTGGGTTTAACGACATCACGGTCCGTGGAGTTTAAGGACATCATAGTCCATAGAGTTTAAAGACATCATACTCTATAGAATTTAGTTTAGGGATGTTACGCTCCAAAAGGTTTAGTTTAAAGACGTTACGGTCATGGAATTTTAGTTTAAAGACGTTACGGTCGTGGAATTTAGTTTAAGGATATTACGGTCCAGCTTGTTGGTTGTCGGGACCCACCACCTCTCTGAAGACGTTGAATAATTACAACGACATGTATTAGAGGTGTGGAGAGATGTACCCTTGAATCAAATTCTAAATTGAGGAAACATCGGCCATGAGTATGGAGGCTCGGTTTATTTAGAGATTTAATCTCAGGAAAGAATTAACCAATCTGGGGTTGAAGTTAGCCTCTTATATTGTTAAACACTAGTGTATGCTCAGTGCCCACGTGCTCCCACGTGATATTCTAAGGCAGTGTTAAACACTGAGATCTGAGATGCTCACATGTGGCACGGGAGGCGCCATAGCAGTGTTAAACCCTGAAAGTTGGGGCGCTAACGTGTGGCACGTGAGGCGACATAGCAGTGTTAAACAATGAAAGTTGGGGCGCTCACGTGTGGCACATGAGACACTTAGAGTTGGGCGCTGCCTCTTTTATTCTCTTATTCTAGTGCTGAGCACTGCTAGGGGGTCACGTGGGATCACGTGAGGCGCCCCAAAAGATAGGGTTTATTTCCTTTTCTCTTTTATAAGTGCTGAGCACTTCTCAGGGGTCGCATGGGTTTACGTGAGGCGCCTCAAAAATAGGGTTCATTCCCTTTTCTCTTTTATAAGTGCTGAGCACTTCTCAGGGGTCACGTGGGGTCACGTGAGCTTTTATTGTGTAGCGTTGAACGCTAATGAATCACCAGGCTGTTCTTCTATGGTTCTGAGGAATCAAGTTCTCCTTTTGTTCTTTGTAGGGATTAAATTCTTTTTAAAGGGTTAAACCCTAGTTTCAGAGGAATTAAATTCCCATATATTTTGTAAGAGCTAAACTCTTTTGGATTCAGTTCTTTCCCCTAAGTTTTGAATCTGCATGACAGAATCTTCCGGATGAGAATTAAGTTATCAACTTGTCGGGAGAGCTGCTTCTGCAGATCTTAACCAGAGGAAGAACTAAGTTCTTTGAGAAGAGTTAAACTCTTGGTTTGAGAATTAAATTCTCTTTTTGTGGGAGCTTTTTGGGAAGGGTTCCTCTTCTTTAGAGAATTAAATTCTCTCTCTATTTTTCTTCCCCTCTCCCTCTGTGTGTTTTTTCCTCCCCCCTTGCTCCTATTTATATGAGAAGAAAAAGAATCAATTTGTTAAGAGAATTTTTCATTGAGAGATCGTGATTGATTTCATAATCTTTTAAATCAATGGGTGAATTTTATTCACCATTGGATTTTTAATCCAAAGGCTCTCGGTTTAACAGAGAAGATCTTTTGTTTGTTTAACAAGATTATAAATATCTTGTTAGTTTTGACAAGATTAAAATTTTATTCTATCATATCTTTTTAGTTTTAATAAGATCAGAAATATATTTTCTTAATATAGAATTTAGTTCTATCATATAGATATCTTGTTGGTTTAATAAGATTAGAATATTATTCTAACATAGAATTCTGATCATATGAATATCTTGTTAATTTAACAAGATTAGGAAAATATTTTTGTATGATAGAACTTTATTCTACCAGATGATCACCGTTGAATCTTTGATCCAAAGGTCCTCTGTTTAACAGAGAAGATCTTTCTAGTTTGAGAAAGATCAGGAAAATATTTCCCAAAATAGAATTTAATTCTAGAATTTGATAGGAGAATTTTAAATTGGGGCGCTCACATGCTTTGCATGTGAGAAGTAAGAGAACTCATGTGTTTAACATGTGACCAATGCTGTGAATTTTAGCATGTTTATTTTCAGCGCTCATATGCAAAGCATATGAGCGCTCACGTGTTTTACACGTGAGGCATGTTTGGCCATTAGTGATTTATGTTCAGCGCTTATATGCTTTGCATATGAGCGCTCACGTGTTTTACACGTGAGGCCTGTTTGGCCCTTTAAGTTTATTTTAATCAGCGCTCATATGCTTTGCATATGAGCGCTCACGTGTTTAATACGTGATGCATGTTTGGCCCTTAATTGTTTTATTCAGCGCTCATACGCTTTGCATATGAGCGCTCACGTGTTTTACACGTTAAAAGCATATAAGCGCTCACGTGTTTTACACGTGAGGCCTGTTTGGCCCTTTAAGTTTATTTTAATCAGCGCTCATATGCTTTGCATATGAGCGCTCACGTGTTTAATACGTGATGCCTGTTTGGCCCTTAATTGTTTTATTCAGCGCTCATACGCTTTGCATATGAGCGCTCACGTGTTTTACACGTTAGGCCAAATTTTGAGTACTCCCCCCTTTTTTATAGAGGAACAAGTAGCTCTTGGCCGAAAATTTTGGCGGGAACAGGGTTCCTCTGTGTTATACTTGAAGTCTTAGGTCCTTTATATAGTAGAGAGAAGTCTGTTGATTAGTTGAAGAAATCTCTTATTGAGAGATCCTAATTAATTTTGGGGATTTTACCCATCGTTGGATCTTTGATCCAAGAACTTCTATTTTACAGAAAGTGTTTTCTTGTTTTTAACGAGATTAGAGAAATATTTTCCCATACAGAATTTATTCTGTAGATTGGTGATTGTTTGATCACCATTGGATTTTTAATCCAACTGTACTCTGTTTTACAGAGGACGGTCTTTCTTATTTAGAAAGATTTGAAGAATATTTTCTCTCAACAGAATTTAATTCTGCATCCTGATGATTTATCATTTCTGTTGGATCTTTGATCCAACGGTTCTATTTAAGAGAGAGTAGAATTTAATTCTACAAGGCGTCGGTGCTCATATGTTGTGCACGTGGGCGCTTATTAAAATTTTAATTCTTTCATGTGCTTTGAACATTGGCGCCCATGTGAGGAGCACGTGCGGCACCAATGACTCTGGCGCTGGCGCACTCGTAGAAGGCACGTGAGGCGCTGCCTCTTGAGTTTTGTGTGCTTTGCACAGAGGCGCTGCTCATATACGTGTTTTTAATTCTGGCGCTGGCACCCTCGTGGAAGGCACATGAGGCGTTGTCTCTTGAGTTTTGAAGAGAGCTTTGCTCTTTTATTAGGGGAAACAATGAGTATAAATAATAATCGCAGGTGTAAAAACAGTGAGCTGTAGGTATGTCACGTGATCCTAAAATCTGTGTTTCAAGATTATCTATTCTATAAGTCTTTGACATTAATTAATGTAATTCTTATCGTAACTCAACAGTATATATCCCGTTCATACCCCCACGGGACCATGGCATAATATATCCCGTTCATTCCCCATGGGACTACGGTATAATAAACAATAGTTATTCCGTTCACGACCAGAATCACGGCAAACAATAATAATATTCTCTTGAGTTACGTTTCGGTTACATTCTTGATTTCTCCTTTCCCCCAGATTTCGTTTTCAGGTCAGGTATTAATGATATCTACATAATGACAACACATGATCAAACAGGTACAGGTCTTGTCTATCTAGACAACAAATCACGATCGTCGGCATTGGTAATAATCTAAGTAACAGGTCTAGTAATGTGTCGTGAACATGTCAGGCAGTGTGTCAACATGATAAATACTAAATGAAAAACAATAACCAGCTCATTTAAACAATGTAGGAATAACTGATGTATTTTATTTTTAAAAATATAAAATTAATTAATTAACTAATTTACTATATATAAATATATGTGCAGTAATATTTACGTCTGCTACTAAACATACGGTCATATAGTTAAAGGATCACGAATTATAATGGAATTATATTGAAACTATCACGAACTAGCATGCAACCAGATAAATACGGATTAATGCTATAATATTGAAAAATGATATTACTTGCTAAACAATATAATGCATACACTTTAAATAATTATATAAAAATTGGTGTAGGTAAAATAACATGTTGCAAGTTTAGGAACTTGCCTCGATTGATATACTTACGACGAAATACGGATTTTCCGAACGGCGGCAACGTTCAAAATCACGTCGTATACACGACCTTAGCCACAAACGACTGTGTAATGCTCTGAGGTACTCGTTGGTGCTCTGTGGAACTCCCAGAGGCTGGTGTTTAGGGTCGAAGGCGACGGCGACGAGTTGGGGTTCGCCGACGACAAGATGAAGTCGGGTTTTATAGCTTTGAAAAGAAGTAGAAGGTGAGATCGGGGATGGTTGCTGGGTTCTGGGTTCTGAGGAGGGCAAGGAGCTGTGGTAGGATTGTCGACGAGGAGACGGGGCAACGCCGACGAAGATGACGGCGAAGTCGGGAAACGAGAAAGTGAGGTAATCGGAGAAGAAAAGAAAGTAGAAAGGAAAAAGAAGATGATGCCGGCGGTAGATGGTGCTAAGGTTCAACAATAAGGAGAAGAAAAAGATGACGAGGATGATGGTGGTAGTGGTAAGGTTCCGGCGTCAGCGGGAGAAAGAAAAAGGAGTGGGCTCGGTTGTGAGGGTCGGAGCACAGGCATGGTCTTGGGAAGGGAGGAGATGGTGACGATGAAGAAGAGGAGGTTTAGATGAAAGGGTGGTGATGACGGCAACGAAGGGGAAGGCGATGAGGTGGTAAGGCGTGGGTTAGAGCTCGGGAGAGATCGAGAGGAGAGAGAGAGAAAAGGTTTTATAAATAAAAAAAATACAAAGGGTTTATATATATATATATATATATATATATATATATATATATATATATATATATATATATATTATATATATATATATATAGTGTAAGTATTTTAGTTTTATATATATATTATGATTTGTAGATAATATCAAATGTTACCAAATTTTCACCCGAATATCTCTAAAAATATTTTTTCGAGAAATATACCCATACGTAAAATCTTAAACCATAATGCGATATTCTTATATTAAATACATATGCCCCCAAGTAAGATTTAAATAAACATATATAAAGCTTTAATTAAAGATATAAAGATTATTAAATATTTTGTTAACTTATATTTTAGGATTTGCATATAATAGATAAAAGTGAAATGAGATATGAGGTGATATACCATGCAACGTCAGGTAGAAAATATTATTTTATTCATAACGTGTGATATATAAATATATATAAAGATCTAAATATATAATATAGGTAATAATAAATATATATACTTTACTGGTAAATCTCAGATACAATCTTGCACCATATTGGGTTCTAAATATGCGGGTCGGGTCAAATAATGACTACTACTATTCGAATGATTCGCAACCCAAAAGATAAAATAAAAGAATTATAAAACAAGTCATAAAATACTAAGTTATATTGTATAAACGTATTAGAGTGTTACAGCGCAAAGGCCTATACGGATTCCACCTTCAAGACACAGATGGCAAAATTGAAAACCAAAAATCCTAAAGCCCATGAGTAGCTCATGAAGCAGCATCAACCATCATATTGGTGTAGGGCATACTTTAACACTAGGGTGAAATGTGATTTAGTGGTAAACAATATTGCTGAGTCTTAAAATAAAGCAATCAAAGAGGCAAGATACAAACCAATCTTGATTATGCCAGAGATGATCAGAAGGCAATTGATGACAAGGATTTATAAGAAAAAATTGTAGATGGAGGGTCATCCTAAGAGACTGGGTCCACTAATATTGAAGAAAATTGTTCAAAGTGAAAAAAATCCAGATTTATAGGGTGCGAGAAGGGGGAGATGATTTGGAAGTACTGGATAAGTGCAGGTGATATATTTGTAATTTAAACAGGTGCACTTGTGACTGTAGAATGTATGATATAACCGGAATACCATGCCGCTATGCCATTGCAGCTTGTATTAAAACAAGAAAGAACTCTGAAGATTTTGTCCATCTTTACTTGTAACAACCCTAAACTTTCTGTACAAATTTTTTCGAAAAATACAGAAAGGGGTAATTTTGTCTGAGCATAAGTTATAAATTTGTTTTGCTTTTTAATAGAAAGTAAGAGCTTGTAGCTCATTGGTAAGACCTTGCACTGCTGAACCAAAGCAGCAGATTTCAAATCCCATTAGCCACATTATTTTTTATTTAGTTTTCTTTTAAATTTTTAGAAGCCCAAGAGTCTACACGTGCATAACTCGTAAAAACCAAAAGTCACATATAAAAAAAACTGACTCAGGAGAAAGACCAGTCGTCGATGGATATGTGGCATCGAAGAATCGGCCCGACTCGGCCAACTCAGGCCGGCGGCGCCGGTCCGACCGAGTCGGATCGCCGATTTTCCTTCTTGAAAGTTGTGTCTTTTGGTCTCTTTGTAACCCCTGTACACTTTAAAAACCCTGCACATTCCAATAAAAAACCTCTATTTACTCTATTTTTAATACAAATTTTAATACACTTTTCATCTACCCTAACCCTAATTTTTTCCTATAAATATCACTCCATTTCACACACCCCTCACTCACAAACTCTGTCCAAACTCTCAAGAAAAATCCCTAGAAATTTTGTGTACAGGTGGAGTTAGCAAAGGGCGAAACTCCGGCGAACTTCCGACAACGACCCTGGAAGCTTCCGGCGACGAAACGATGCACCGGCATCTCCTACCACTCCCTCTTCCTCTTCTCTAATCTAAATCCGGTAAGTCCCTCCTCCCTCTTCTCTTTACTAATCTAAAAACTTGTATTTCTAAAACCCGACGGAAGCGGAGTTAATCCGTCTTCTAATTCGGTTTTCTTTAAAAAGATCCAATTTTCTTAAATACAACAATAGCAAACTTACACATCATGACTATTAATCATTAACAAAATATATTGAACAAGTTTCATAGCAAAAGAATTCATATTGTAGTTTTTATCGTATCTTTTCAGAAAAATACCGTGTAGTTTAGTTTCGACATTAAACATCATAATTCCTTGCTATACCTTTAAATAGATCATGAGGTAATGACCTACCTCCTCACAACACCCATATGCAACATAGCACGATGCCTTTCGGGAACATAGAATATGGAAAAATGCAATTTTACACATAAATATCTTTTACTATTAAAACCTTTTTCTACAAGATTATGTGTTTTAAACAAATCTTTGCAAAGCGCCGCTACAACCCATTTTGGGAAACCCGTTCAGGATGGTGCAGATTATCGCACATCCTGGGCTTAGTAGTGCGAGATTCAGACCTCCGCAAGGAATATACGGTCTCGAAAGATTTAAAAATACAATTATCTTAAGAAAATGAGATTTCTATAAAAAAATAAATAAATTTAATTATTTTATAAATATATATATGTATTATCAAATTATCTATTTTTGATATAGTATAAATATTCTAACTTTTCTAAATCAAAAAGAATCACTTTACATGAAAATACCATGCAATTCCATACAAGTTCAATACTTTACAATTAAATACTATATAATATGAAATTAGGTTTTATTCACTAGAAATGTCACATATATAAAATCTATATCTATGAAAACTCTAAAGACGATAATTAAATACTTGAGGTGTATTTTAAAAATTATAAAATTATTTTTACATAAAACCCACTCAAGTTCTATAAATTACAATAAGGACCTTAGTAAACATAGGTTTAAGAGGGACCAGTCACTTGAGCCTCAGCGAGCCGGAGATATGGGTGCTTGCCTATTTAAGGTAGACAACTTAATAAAAGGTGTTATCAACACGGTAATCATCTTTGAAAAAAACACAAATCCTGTCGTCCATGTGCAGCGGTTACCGATAACATCAAAACTTAATTCAGAATTCAATTTCTTTTCTAATTGTCTGACTCAGACCGAGTCTCAATATAATAAATCTGACTTGAATATGATTCAAGTACAAACTATAATTCAACATGAATCCATAAATCCATATATTCAATCTATATTGACTGAACCGAACCATGGATATACTTCCATTTACATGATTCTCCAGTTACATCCATTTACTGATATCATGGTTTCGGCAAGTCATCCATCTATACAATCTATAATACAAGACAATACAATACAAACAATACAATCAAGATATCGCAGGGTTTAAGGGGTAGATTGGTACGGAAGGTGTTAGAAGTGGCACGAGACGACAACATTTAAGACACCTAACCTATATTCCATTACTGTTGTACCGTGGCATAAACGGCTCCTTGTACTTTCCATCCACCTTAGTCTCTGGTGTACTGAGACTCCTCTCGTATACACTGGCATATTTCTGCACCAAGCTACAAGCAACAGTGTTAACAATATAATACAACTTTAAAAACTACACACTCTCTCTCTGTCTATTCTACTTCTCCTTTATCTTTGGGACTTACCGAGCGATTTGTTCGCTGACAACATTCTTTCTCTTTCTTCTTTGGAATATTATCAGATGATTCGGATCTTCAGTAGATCGAGCCCACCAACGAAGACTTGGAGCAGCTAGCTTACGACCCAGAATTTTAGATTCCTTGTACACATTTACTTTCAGTACTTTTCATTTCTGTTATACCACTGTTTAGGCATCGCTTTATCCCATGTATTTACTTTTCCATGTATTGTAAAAAAAATGTGAATAAATAAAGTTGTTGTCCAATTATATCTTTTGTCTCTTGTGCATTTTATTTATATTGCTTAGATACGCTTAGCTCATTTGCTTCAGAGTAAATATGTAGCGGTCAGTCGCGTCCTCTGCCCGTACACTGGGAAGCGGGGCGTGACAGGTTTTGTTGGTGGCCCATGCAGGTCAGAGCTGTATGGAGCCCTACCATGCAGTTCAGTTCTGCATGGATAACCTAAGCAATATAACACAAGAACCAACAACTAAAACATTCTTTACAATTCATATTCCTTGAATCTTACAATTTCATATACTTTGAATATGTCCTAACCCAAAAATTTTCATTCAAGGTTATGGATTCCCCAAACAACACCAGCACCAAATTCAACAACACTCCACCTCCCCTACCGATCACACCTGCCGTAGCTGCTCCGATCAATGAGCAGACGGTTCTACTGGAGGCGATTCACAGCCTCCTAGAAGGACAGCAGTAGCAGACTGCTCTTTTAATGAACTGTCTCGAGGCAGAAGCACCTGCGGTGAAGCAATTCATGGTTTTGTACCCCAAACAATTCTCAGGAAAATAGAGCCCTCTAGAAACTGAGGAATGGGCTCAGAGTATCGAAGATGATCTGGCAACGGCACAAGTGCCAGAGATAGCTCGGGTCCGTGTTGCGAAACTGCAGCTCACGGACAATGCACGGGTCTGGTGGAAGGTGGAAGAAAGCCGTCTTGATCAACCCATCGAATGGAAGACTTTCCGCGACATGTTCGATGCAAAGTACTTTCCTGAGACTGCCAGGTTCGACATGGAACAGCAGTTCATCCATCTACAACAAGGTTCAATATAGACCAAGTCAGTAGATGAATATGATGCTGAGTTTACCATGCTTAGTCGATAAGATATGTCTCAATAATTCGATTTTTTCAATATATTACATACTACACAGCTAACACAATACATCAACAGATTTGCGGCACACCTAATACCGACGGATGAGATCAGAGCCCGTCGATTCCAACAAGGATTAGATTCGGAGATCCAGGCTGCATTAGCCACAAGAGATTTTTTGACTCATGAATCGGTTCTGAAAGCTGCCCGCCGTTATGAGGCAGTGGTAAAGATGAGAGGCAGATCTCAATCTGCTGGAGTTAAGCGCCCTGCCAACCAGATGGCAGGAGGAGCCTCATCAAGGCCACCTTTTGTGCCAAGGAGACCGGGAGTACCGAACAACAGGCTCAGCCCAGCCTTTTGTAACTACTGCAAGAGAGATGGGCATCTGATGAAAGACTGCCGGCGTGCAAACCGTATTTTCTTAGTCTGTGGCTCAGCTACTCACGATATTGTGTCTTGTCCTCATAGACAAAACTCATATGCTGCACCAAGGCCAGCAATCACTTATCCGTAGCGCCCAACCATCCAAGCACCTGCTCCGAGACTTGCACTACCTGCTCAACCACCGATAGGACCACCGACTGCACCTCCTCCTCGTCAGTTCCATCAAGCTCAAAGGAACGTTCCAAGGAATGCTCCTCCGGCCAGGAGGAATGTACCACGGCGACAGGCTTTCACGATGACAGTGGAAGAAGCTGAGGCCACTGGCCAAGTTATCACTGGTAATTCTCTTTCACATTCTCAAATCCTTGTATCACTTTGTTATTTTTCATACACTACCAATAGTTATACCACCAAACTTTTCTTGGATCTGTTACACTTTCCTTCTATAAATTTCGAGGACGAAATTTTTATAAGGAGGGTAGAATGTAACAACCCTAAACTTTCTGTACCAATTTTGTCAAAAAATACAGAAAGGGGTATTTTTGCATGAGCACAAGTTATAAATTTGTTTTGCTTTTTAATAGCAAGTAAGAGCTTGTAGCTCATTGGTAAGACCTTGCACTGCTGAACTAAAGCACCAGAGTTCAAATCCCATTAACCACATTATTTTTTATTTAGTTTTCTTTTAAATTTTTAGAAGCCCAAGAGTCTACACGTGCATAACTCGTAAAAACCAAAAGTCACATATAAAACAAACTGACCCAGGAGAAAGACCAGTTGTCGATGGACACGCAGCATCGAAGAACCGGCTCGACTCGGCCGACTCGGGCCGGAGGCGCGGCCGACTCGGCCGGCGGCGCCGGTCCGACCGAGTCGGATCGCTGATTTTCCTTCTTGAAAGTTGTGTCTTTTGGTCTTCTTGTAACCCTTGTACACTTTAAAAATCCTGCACATTAACAAAGCCAATAAAAAACCTCTATTTACTCTATTTTTAATACACATTTCATCTACCCTAATCTTAATCGTTTCCTATAAATATCACTTCATTTCACACACCCCTCACTCACAAATTCTGTCCAAACTCTCAAGAAAAATCCCTAGAACTTTTGTGTACAAGTGGAGTTAGCAAAGGGCGAAACTCCGATGAACTTCCGACGACGACCCTAGGAGCTTCCGGCGACGAAACGACGCACCGGCACCTCTTACCGCTCCCTCTTCCTCTTCTCTAATCTAAATCCCGTAAGTCCCTCCTCCCTCTTCTCTTTTCTAATCTAAAAACTTGAATTTCTAAAACCCGACGGAAGCGGAGTTAATCCGACTTCCGATTCGGTTTTCTTTAAAAAGTTCCAATTTTCTTAAATACAACAATACCAAACTTGCACATCATGACTATGAATCATTAAAAAAATATATTGAACAAGTTTCATAGCAAAAGAATTCATATTGTAGTTTTTATCGTATCTATTCAGAAAAATACCATGTAGTTTAGTTTCGACATTAAATATCATAATTCCTTGCTATACCTTTTAATAGATCACGATATAATGACCTACCTCCTCACAACACCCATATTCAACATAGCACGATGCCTTTCGGGAACATAGAATACGGGAAAATGCAATTTTACACATAATTACCTTTTACTATTAAAACATTTTTCTACAAGATTATGTATTTTAAACAAATCTTTGCAAAGCGCCGCTACAACCCATTTGGGGGAAACCGTTCGGGATGGTGTAGATTATCGCACATCCTCGGACTTAGTAGTGCGAGATTCAGAGCTCCGCAAGGAGCATACGGTCTCGAAAGATTTAAAAATATAATTATCTTAAGAAAATGAGATTTCTAGAAAAAAATAAATAAATTTAATTATTTTATAAATATATATATGTATTATCAAAATATTTAATTTTGATATAGTATAAATATTCTAACTTTTCTAAATAAAAAAGAATCACTTTACATGAAAATACCATGCAATTCCATACAAGTTCAATACTTTACAATTAAATACCATATATTATGAAATTAGGTTTTATTCACTAGAAATTTCACATATATAAAATATATATCTATGAAAACTTTAAAGACGATAATTAAATACTTGAGGTGTATTTTGAAAATTATACAAATTATTTTTACATAAAACCCCCTTAAGTTCTATAAATTACAATAAGGACCCTAGTAAACATAGGTTTAAGTGGGACCAGTCTCTTGAGCCTCAGGGAGCCGGAGATATGGGTTCTTGCCTATTTAAGGTAGACAACTTAACAAAAGGTGTTATCAACACGGTAATCGTCTTTGAAAAAGACACAAATCCTGTCGTCCATGTGCAGCGGTTACCGATAACATCAAAACTTAATTCAGAATTCAATTTCTTTTCTAATTGTCTGACTCGAACTGAGTCTCAATATAATAAATCTGACTTGAATATGATTCAAGTACAAACTACAATTCAACATGAATCCATGAATTCATATATTCAATCTATATTGACCGAACCGAACCATGGATATACTTCCATTTACATGATTTTTCAGTTATATCCATTTACTAATATCATGGTTTTGGTAAGTCATCCATCTATACAATATATAATACAAGACAATACAATTTACAATACAATACAAACAATACAATCAAGACATCACTGGGTTTAAGGGGTAGATTGGTACGGAACGTGTTACAAGTGGCACGAGACAGCAACATTTAAGACACCTAACCTGTATTCCATTGCTGTTGTACCGTGCAATAAACGGTTCCTTGTACTTTCCGCCCACCTTAGTCTCTGGTCTACTGAGACTCTTTTCATATACACTGGCATCCTTCTGTACCGAGCTACAAACAACAACGTTAACAATATAATACAACTTTAAAAACTACGCTCTCTCTCAGTCTATTCTACTTCTCCCTTATCTTTGGGATTTACCGATCGATTTGTTCGCTGACGACATTTCTTCTCTTTCTTCTTTGGAATGTTGTCAGGTGATTCGGACCTTCAGGAGATCGAGCCCACCAGCAAAGACTTGGAGCGGCTAGCTTACGATCCAGAACTTTAGATTCCTTGTACACATTTACTTTCAGTACTTTTCATTTCTGTTATGCCACTGTTTAGGCATCGCTTTATCCCATATATTTACTTTTCCATGTATTGTAAAAAGAATGTGAATAAATAAAGTTATTGTCCAATTATATTTTTTTTCTCTTGTGCATTTTATTTATATTGCTTAGATACACTTAGCGTATTTGCTTCAGAATAAATACGTAGCGGCCAGTCGCGTCCTCTGCCCGTACACTGAGAAGTAGGGCGTGACATTACTACTCCAAAGAAAAATACCTAAAGGGATATGAGTGCAGCATAAATCCAATCCACCATTGCAGTCAGTGGGAAAGAACTGGAATGCCTGCCCCTGCAGCTCCATGCACAAAATTAAGATTGGTAGGCCAAAGAAGAAGCGAAAGGGAGGAATAGATGAGCCAACACAACCTAAATCAATTAGGGCAACTACTGGTTCACTAATATGCTCCAGGTGCAAGAATTGGGTCATAATAAAAGAAGTTGCGCCAATCAAGAAGTTTCTGCACCTATGAAAGTACCCAAGAAGCCAGGAAGACTAAAGAAGATAGAGAACAATTTCAGTAAATTTGGAGAGTCAAGCTCTCAGGAAACCATATCTTCAGTGGGGCAGTCTACTCCCAATGTCCAAAACATTGGCAGCCAAAGAAGCAGTAGAATGATGGAAAGCTTGGGTGTTGGTGGAAGTGGAGTGCCATCACAAACAAGACCACCAAATGTATGTATCCTTACATTTGTGTTGTATTATTTCATTTTCAGTTGATATATTTGGCTAACTACATTATCACATTTCACCAATTTGAGTGCTATAATACATTCATTGCATCAAATCTGATTCAATATACATATATATATTCTGTTTTGTAGCTCACAACTAGAAGGAAAATAGTGAAGAATACAATAGATGATTTGAAAGTCTAGAATAGCAATGTTCTGCTAATTGGAAGAATGGAGGAATGGAAGATGGTGATTGGAAAATGGCAAAAAGCTGGTGATTGGAAGATGGTGATTGGAAAATGGCAAAAAGTTGATGATTGGAAGATGATGTATGCAGTGTTCTGTTTCTTGGAGATAAACAATTTTCTACTGAGTTGTTTTGGGTTGTTAAGACAGTGATTGGACAATGTGTTTTTCTGAGTTCTTAATCAATGTTGTGATTGGAGTTGTTATACAATGATCTAATGTGGGGTTGTCAGTTAAACAATTAGACTATTTTTGGTGTTTTGGATTGTTAAACAATTATGTGTCAGTTCTGAAATTGTTGTATGTTCTGTACTCATTAGTATTCTAATGCTTGTGTTCATTGAAATTGTTGTGTGCATGTTTACTATTTTGAGATACTAAAGTTATTTTCTGTTGTGATCTTCTCCTTTATTGACTATTTGTGTTTATTAGCCTGTGTTTTGGGCTGTTTGCTTATTGTGATGCTGCTACTGCTCCATATTTTCTGAGCATTTAAATGTTTGCTATTGCTGCTCCATATTTATGTTGCTACCTTTAACATGTTTTGGGATGCTTGCCATTGTTGTTGCCATGTTTCCCCAATATATTTAACCAAATAAAAGAGCAAACCTCTGTTGAATTTAATGAGGCAGCGCCTCACGTGCTCTCCACGAGAGCGCCAGAGCCAGTCTTATACGATTAAATCTTATGGTGGTACCTCACGTGCTCCTCACGCGGGCGCCAATGTGTAAAGCACAGAACAGTTCATTACATAAGAGTTAAACTCTTAGATGGTGCCTCACGTACTCCTCACGTGGGTGCCAATGTGCAAAGCACAAAGAGTTCATAAAAGTTAAACTCTTAGATGGCGCCGCACGTGCTCCTCACGCGGGCGCCAATGTGCAAAGCACATGAATACCCATTATAAGAATTAAATTCTTAAGTAGCGTCCGCGTACATAACACGTGAGCGCCGGCGCCCAGGTAAAATTAAAATTCTACAATACTCCCTGTTAAACAGAGTCGTTGGACCTTTTCAAAATACAGAATTAAATTCTGTTGGGAGAAAACATTTCCCAAATCTTTATAAAATAAGAAAGATACTCTCGGTTGGATCAAAAATCCAATTATAGAATAAAATTCTATTTTGGAATATATTCCCTCAATCTTTCTAAACAATAAAGATTATTCTCTGTAAAACAGAGAACTATTGAATTAAAAATTCAATGGTGATTAAAAAATCATCGTTTTACAGAATAAATTCTGTATAGGGGAAAATATTTCCCCAATCTCGTTAAATGCAAAAATCATATTCTGTAAAAACAGAAGTCCTTGGATCAAAGATCCAATGGTAGGTAAAATTTCCCAACTCAATTTTGAGTCCAATTAAATCAATTGGAATATCTCAATGAGAGATTTTCTCATAATTAAGTAACAAACTTGCCTTCACTATATAAAATACCCGAGACTTCAAGTCTCAGGAGGGGGAAGACCACAACACAGGAGAGACATGGAGCTCTAAAAAAGAACAGAGAATTCAATTCTCAAAGAGGAAGACCTTCCTTCTCAAAACCCTAGGTAAAGAAAAGAGATCAAAACATCCCTATCATATCTAAGGGTTTAACCCTTTTTAAAGAACTTAGTTCTTTCTCTGGATCTGAGATCCAAAAAACAAGTCTCCCATAAATTGAGAATTTAATTCTCATCGGAAATATCTTGTTCTTGAGAATCAAATATTCAAAAAAGAACTAGGTCCAAAAAAAAACCAAAGGGAGAAAGGAACCTATAAAAGAACTTAGTTCTTAAAAACTGATCCCAGATCATCAAAAAGTGAAGATCTTGATGATCATTAATGGTCAAAATGCCATTAACAAATATTAAATCTCTAAAAGGCAAAAAAGACTAGCGCCTCATGTGCTTCTCATGTGGGCGCCCCTTTTAATAGCGCCCAGCGCCTTACATGAAAAACACGCAGGCGTCCAAAATAGAAGGTCAACGCCTTATGTGAAACACACGTGGGCACTGAATAAAAATGTTCAGCACTCCCTATGCAGCCAAAGACAGCTAAGTGTTTAGCACTGATTGGGCAGCGCTCAGCGCCGCACGTGCTCCTCATGTGGGCGACATACAAAAAGTGCTTAGCACTTCATATGTAACCAAAATGGCTGAGTGCTTATCACTGATTGGGTAGCGCCCAACGCCTCATGTGCACCTCATGTGGACGCCATAAAAAGTGCTTAGCACTTCACATTTAGTCAAAATGACTCAAAGTGCTCAACATTTATTGGGCAACACCCATAACTGAATGCTTCACATGACATACATATGAGCGTCAGAGTTCAAATAAGTGCTTAGCATTTTTACATGAAAAGAAAATGACTGAACAAATAGAGCCTAAATAAGTGCTTAGCACTTTTGAAAAGAAAAAGGCTAAGTAGACTTAACCCAAATTGGCTAAGTCTCTGAGATTTTCTCACAGCTGAGCCTAAATGCTCTTTTGCTGGATTTTAAATAAAAATGATCCTTAAAATTTTGCTAACTTGATCTTAGTCTCAAATTAGACTAACGTATCCTTAACAAGAACAAATTGAGCCCAAAAGCTCACACATTTAAGTTGATCTTAATCTCAAATCAGATTAACGGTCCTTAAATAAACCTAAGCCCTAAATCTAAGATATACGGATTTGGACTAACCCGCGCCCTACGGGCGATGACATAAACTAGTCTCCTTATACAATCCACGGGAAACCAAAATAAACAAAAACACACACGATACGAAGTGAACTTCCAGAGTAGGAAAAAGTGGTTATCGCAATGCGGTAACGTAATTAACCGCAGAGGCTTACGTCTGCAGGGAAGAGCGTCCCCACAATCAAAAACCCCTCATAAAATGAGTGGGAATCTGATAAAGTCTACTACAATGGTCGCATCTGTCCAAACCTCCGATATATAGTGCCATAAATTGACTTGGCATCTTCGGAGAGGTGGATGGATAAATCCAAATAGTATTTGCCCCCAAATTCAGACAAGACGATCCATCCCAGTTCGTCCCTGTCTTTCGGCGGTGAACATGCCCCCCTCTTTTTCCATTTGTTTCAAGTTGAATATGCATGTCTAATGATGCCCAACCAATTGCATTCCAGTTTTTATGTTTAATATGTGTTAATGCTCCCTTTTTTACCAATAATATCATATATTCCCTCCAGATTCAAGTTTAATGTTGCCATGATGCTGCTGCATATTTTGATGATGCAAATGCCACCTTAACAAAACTATTTCACTTTCAGATATTCTTTGAAGAAAATCTCACCCTCTCCTTTATGTATTAACACAAAAAAGAAACCAACTGCTAACAATCTCTTATAGGCATTTACACAAATACATTATAAACATCACAATAAATTCCCATCATCCCATTCAGGCATTCACATAAACACATTGTAAACATAATCCCTCATTTATATACATTTGGCACAAGAAAATCTACATTCCTTTCCAAAACAAATTACATATCAAAACACATCATCACTTGACAAAAATGTGCTACAACATTCATTCATTCTTCATTAGAAATTAACTTACTAATTCTCTCAGGTATATGAATCAGCAATATGATCACAACTATTACAAGCAATACCCTAACCAACCAAGTCTGATCAGCTATACTTGGGGTAGTTGGAATTACTCTATTATTTGAAACATCTGGAGCTTCTGTGATGTCTCTATGTGCTTCAATGTACGTTGTAGCCATCATCAATTGTCTCTCCAACTCCAAAACACGATCATGAAGTGCTCGACTATCTCTTCCCCTCGTATCAAAAGTTACCCACTTAAAGAATGGACATCCCTTAGGGTAGTAGCAGCAGCCAAAGAATTTCCTACCTGGATTTTCTATAGTGGTTGCAACTCTGAGCGGTGATCTCAGGCTGCATATGCAGTAGAACACATCGTCCTCAATGACGATGCTCGAACTCTCCTTTAGGCCGCTGAATCTTCTTCTAAAGGAGCTCGTCGACATTTCTCCGTTGTTTCCTGAATCGATGATCATGAAACCCTTGAAAATTTAGAATGAAGGAGAATTAATTTGGGGAAGGTGTTGTTATAATGATGAAGAAGGGTAAAAGGGGAATTTTAAAAAATTAAATAGGTCATGTCAGGTCACATGGACACTTAAAAGTGGGTTTTAACGGTAGAAGGAGTTCTGGGTAACGATCGGAAACTATAGGTTTTTTTTTTATCTAACGGCCAAACCACAAAGGGTTTCTGGATATTACCCCAAACCACGGGGGGTTTCTGTTAAATAAGTATATTCTCAATATATAATCTATCTATATCTATCTATTCTATCTATCAATAACACTTTTTAAAAGCAAATTGAGCTTTTTTCCGTCATATCTAAAGTGATTCCCTGTCCCAACTAATCCTGGTTGATATCTTTCTAAAATTCCCGTTAAAAATCTATCTATCTTCCTAAAATTCCCATTAAAAATCTAACTGAAATAAAATAATTGTTCAAGAAAATATTTAACATTTGATTTTTGTTGTGAGCAAAAAAAATATAGTTGTTCATCCACGATTTATTTTAGATAGATTTGTTAATCTCAAGAAGAAAACTTTAATTTGTGTTGAGAGAAGAGATATAGTTGTTCATGGAATAATTGTTTTATATTACATTTATATGAATTTTGATTTCATGGAATACTCAATCATAATATTTTGATATATGTTAAATTATTGTTACCTCTAAAATTTGTTATTGATTTGTTAAAAGTGAATTTCTATTCTTTATTATGTATATGAATATTCCCATTTTTTGTTTTGATAGCAACTATCACACACTGTTGTCTTTCAAATATATTATTGGATGCTTGCTTGAAAATGAACTATTAAAGATTAAGATTTCAGAATCTTTTGCTAATTTGATATCATTAGAGGAATTTAGGTGCCTTCCAAAAAATTCGTCCAATTTTCTTTCTTTCTTTTTTTAAAACTTCGCAAATCTCACGATTGATTTGATAATTAGATTAGGATAAGAAAAGATAGCTTCACATAACTTTGTTAGTAATATATGCCCTAGAGGCCATTATTATATAGTACTGGATTGTATATTATATTTTAGAAGCTTGAGATATACACATATATAATAATAGTCTTGCTCAATATGATAGTATGCTATCTGGTTTGATTCTATCTTAACATATGTATATATTTCTTTTAACATATCACTAATACATGTTGATAGAGCCCTTAGGATCTTTACTTGACTACCAGCGTTGTGATGGCAGTCACACTAGTGGGGGCTGGGTATTCTATAAGCACGTCCTTAAACTTGTCCCTAATCGTAGGATTATCGAGACAAGGCATCGATACTCCAGAGTAGACTAGTGTATACACTTTTTATCCCAATCATGGGAGGTGGCCTGTCCCGCAGCCATTGGTATATGGTACCATGGATAGTATATATGTGCTCATTGGGTTATGAGTTACACTGGACGGACTCGCTGGGAACTGCTGGTTGGTATTATACCTATCGTCAGTTAACAATTCTCCGGTGACATGAGTACAGGTTAGTCTGTTGACTTGACATCACTATTCGTCTCGAGTGTGTTCCCACTGTACTTAAATTACTACCCTACCACGGCTCAAATGGGTCATGCAAACAAGTAGTAGTTGGGTGCAGTCTCGAAGCCCTTGGAGACAGTAGGGGATAGAAGGGATTCGTCTCTCCCGGTATTGAGAGTTGATATCGCGCTGTGTACAGTTAGCCAATACACAAAGTCCCTGGACATGGCAAGTGAGATTTACAGGTAGGTATACCGGTAGTTTCTCAGGGTGTATTAGGCTCTAACCAACACGACTTATTGCGCTATTAGGGGTCTGACGTTTACCACCCCTAGGCCCGATATGTGATACTCTTAGACGATTAGACCGGACTGTACGGGAATTGTCACGGACAGGCTCGGTAGGGGTTCGGATGAGTTTGCTCGTCAGCCTTCTTTTCGATAGGTACCTGTGTAACCGTTATGTACAGCTAGTGCCATTGATGGACTTGTGGTTAAACCAACTGCCAGCGTACCGTCGAGTATTTAGAGTCCCGCACAGAGGGTTTCCCTGGTTCAGGCGAAACGATGTAGAGGCCGTATGGTTTTACATGCAGGGTTCTGATCACATATGTGTACTAACTGCACGGATGTTGTTCGGACGGATAATACTAGTGGGCTTAGGATTAAACCGTATTATAATATTATATTATTGGATTATCTTTATCTCTTTGTATTCGTATTTTTTGCAGTACGAATACAGATATGTATTTACGGTGAGAGTATTCTTATAATTTTACAAGAAGTGCTTCTAGAAGGGGACACCTCATTTTGGATATATTTATTTTTGGTAATAGATAATAAGGTGGAAAATGGAGATATTTGTGGCATGGTTTGAAGCATGGCTAATTCTTTAGTTTATTCATTTGACCTTACTATTCAAGCATGATTACATTTTTCTATGAAAAAAATATTGCATGCTTGATTTTGAAAAAGACTTAGCCATTCTTCACTTGCATTATTCTATCATCATTCTAGTTTTGGCATTCTCTCTCCATTCATCTCATTCTTCTTCCTCAAACCCTAACCCTCACATGTGTTGTGAATCTTAGGGTTCTTTGAGATAAAATAGTCTAATTAACACTCTATATCTCCTAAGCTATCTAGATTAGCAAACTAGGTACTTTAGTTACCTAATTCTTGATGTTAGAGCTTGAACCATAGATTCTCAGGTGGATCGTCTTTGACACGAGGAGGCCGACGATCAAGCGCGATCCGTACCTTCTAGGAGCTCAGGAAGAGGAAAAGAAGACCCGAAGGACTTGTATCTTGAAGGTATAAACCACTATCATAGTAGTTTAGAACCTCTTTGTGTTTAGCCAGTTATGGTTTCTCAACGATCCTGGAAGTTTAGTCGATATTACTTGTCTTAAAATCGTTTTTTGTAAATTCCGCCTCTCCACAAACCATGTGGGGTATGTAACATCAACTTACAAACTGAACTAGATATTGTAGGTGTATAGATTTGTTTGGTTTGGTTTGGTTTGGTTTTTTCTAATTATGATAGTTTAGATAAATAATTGAGATAGTTTGTTATGGAGTAGTTTTTATAAGAGTTATGTAAAGGATGGAATCTATTTCATTTGAATCACAGGAACATGTAAGATAATTTTGTTTCTTTTCTCATATCATTTAAAATAATTTAGATGATTAGTATTCAATCTTTTAATATAAAATTCTATTGACTATCGTAAAGTTTCAAGTTTTTACTGTATCACATTTGTAGTTGACGGAATTATTATCTCGTAATAAGTGAAGATATTTGAGAGGGTTTTTTTTTGAAATAGGATGGTTTGAATTTTAAATTATAAAAATATGGTAGTTAGATTTTTATTTGTGAAAATAGGATGGTTCCCGCTCTCTCCTTTATAAAGGAGAGGGCGGGTTCTCAGCCCTCTTCAAAAATGAGGGGAGGGCGGGTTCTATAATAGGTAGAGGGCGGGTTCTAGGAACCCGCCCTCTAAACTGGGGAGGGGGATGGGGTCCACCAAACCGTTCTATTTTCACAAATAAAAATCTAACTACCCTATTTTTATAATTTAAAATTCAAACCATCCTATTTCAAAAAAAAAACCTATTTGAGAAGGAAGAGGCATCTTGAATATACCCGAACAATCCAAATAGGCCTGTAAGTGCTCTCTTCATCGCAAAACACAAAAACACCAATTACCCTCCGTTTCAATGGCAACGGGATAAAAAAGAGGAGCAGACCTCACTCGCCGCTTCTTACAAATCTCTCCATTTCTTCTTTCTCTTTTACCTTTCACTCTTCTTTCACTTTTGCTTACTTTTTGTAATTTTTCTTTCTTCTGAGATGTTCATGTATGCATAGTGATTGATATAGTCTTTCTCTCTTATCTTCTGTAGAACTGCAACTATATATTTGTATTTCGTATTTTTGTATTTCTAGAAAAGGTCATGCGACGGACTCTTTATGAGTTTTGCTTTTACATAAAAAAAAAAGTTCTACATTTTTTTATAAGTAGAGTGTAAAATTAATTAGAAAGTGGATATGAATTCATAGGCTATAAACTAATGATAAGTTTGACAAAAACAATGCGTTGGTTTTAATTTGTATACATGTCTTCCTTTTTTCTTTTTACCTCTCATAGCCAATTCATTAGATTGAGAAAGATCACCTAATTTTGAAGTTTAAAGTAACTCGAAAGGTAAGTCATGGATGAGATTGATAATACAAATACCATTAAGATTTATATCTTGATGTTGACAATTTGGACTTAGAGTTGGTGCAAGTTCATTATATCCATTTCAAATGGAGGTGTGCACAATATTAGATGCCTTGTTTTGGAGAGTGACAAGTTTCCATCAAGTCTGGATGATATGCCATTTTGTACCTTATGGTGGGCTATAGATGAGTCAAGCAAACTTTTGAATATTCATATTTATTGTTTTTACCTAAATATTCTGTATCCAATAGTGACGTCGATCTAGAATTTTAAGCGAGGTTATCAATGACTCGCTTGAATCGACCATCCTTGCAAATGATAATGCATGGGATGTTGTTACCAACGAGATAGAAAATATAACCCCTATAAATTCTTACAAACATTAATAAAGGTGTAATGAGAAATAAATAAAAACTAGTTATCAAAATTAACAATAAATGTTTACCACAATCTTTCATTTTGCATTTTGCTTTCTAAAATGAATTACTATATATGTTGTTCTTTCGAGAAAAGTAAAGACTATATAAAATCCTAGGTCCAATATCTATTATTCTCTTTCTCGCATTACATTTAAATATTTTTTTTTATCAAATTAGCTATAGAAGCACAGACTTAATAAGTTGTTAGTGTAAGTTGTGTGTCGATATTATCTTTATTTATTGTTGTTTTTAGTTTCAATTTTATTCAAGTAATATTATCTGTTAACTATCGGCTCTAATGAAGAGCAACACGGATATTCTTGAATTCAAATGTGCCAACAATATTATCATAATACAAATATGGAATATAATTATCTTCATCAATATTTTGTTTCATCTGCATAAGGTTTCTCGTGCATGGCACATGCAAAAACCTAGTTTTAAATGATATAAAATTTATTTTTAAGTTTTTCTTTTAGGGTAAATTTTTATAAAAAAACATCGACCCTTTGGGGTTTGAAATATCACCATTAAACTTTTAAAACAAAATAAAACGTCCTTGAAGGGCATTTTTGTCAGAAAAAAGAAAGGCTTTTTTGTCAGAAAAAAATGGCATATTCCATTCAATTTTGAGGCTATTCAATCTATGGACAAAAAAATAATCGTGGGTATTAAGTCCAATTGTTGCTTGCATATGTCAATCAAACTAACACTGTCAATCAAACTAACGATTTCAAACAACATTAATAGTTTAGGGGGTTTTATGGCAGTTTTAAGGTTGAAAAAATTTCCTACAACTTTAACTAATGAGGGGGAAACGGAACAGTTTTTGAAACGGGTTGTATGGTTAAACTTATAAAAGCTAGCTTACAATATTTTTATAACTCTAACTCTGTACAAACTTCAAAAATTTTGGAGGCAACTAGTATATGTTTATTAATATTGAAATAGACGAGTTTTGTCTTGGAGGATCAATTTATTGAAACGGGTTTGGAAGGGATAGATTCGGATGTGAGCGAATTTAATTGTGCATGCTGACAAGCGGGGTATTGACCTAAATCCAATTCCAACTCAACAATTTTTTTTATGAAAGTTAAACCCTTCATGCAAGGTCGGACAAAAATAATACATAAACTATCAAACAGGTTTTGAGATATTACCAATGAGTATAATTTTTTCAATTTTCATTCTATATCCATTTCTGTAACCGATTTGAAGCAAATATGAATAATGATTTTCATTTTCAATGACTATCCGTATCTGTTGTCGAATAGGGATATAGAAAGTGTCCACGTTCGAATCCGTTTAAACTTTCCGGTCCCTCCTTCGCTGTCCACCTTGGCCGATTTCACCACCACACAACACCAAAACAAACATTTGATACCACGTCGCTCCCCATTCCGCCAAATAGAACAAAAACAAAACCAAACTTCTTTTTCCCCAAAACTGAAATAAAAACCTCTCCCTTTTCTCCTCCTCATCAAAACCCTAATCCCTTCCTCCTCCTCCTCTCTCCAAATTCAAATCCAATGGCGAAGCTCAGCGCCGCCTCCACCATCAACGAAGCCCTCACCGACAACGAGCTCCGTTTCATCCTGACGAAGCTCGAGGGGAGGAGGAGAAGGCCGCCTTCTCCCTCATCTGCAAGCGCTGGCTCCGTCTCCAGAGCTCCGACCGCCTCCGCGCCCGCGCCGGTCCGGCGATGCTCCGCCGCATGGCCCAGCGGTTCCCGGGGATCCTTGAGCTGGATCTCTCGCAGTCGGTTTTCAGGTCGTTTTACCCGGGGGTCACCGACTCGGATCTCTCAGTGATCGCCGCTGGGTTCTTGACGCTTCGGGTGCTCAAGCTGCACAACTGTAAAGGTGACGCCTATTTTTGGCCTTTAAGCTTAAATAAAGGGATAATTTTTTTATAGTTAACCAAAAATAATTAATATATATTAAAAAAACACTTTCAAAAATAATTACAAAACGAGACCATCTTTTGCCTCGTAACGCCAGCGATGAGCTGGCCCTGGCGTGAAATAAATTTTTTTATGGGCGCAATTTCAAACTGTGCCCATAGCACTTGTATGGCGCGCAGTTCAAAACTGCGCCCCATATATTTGCCCTTTATATTTGTATGGGACGCATTTTGAAACTGCGCCCCATACAAATATTATGAACGCAGTTTCAAACTGTACCCTATACAAATGAATTGGGCGCACTTACAAACTGTGCCCATAACATTTGTATGGGGCGCAGTTTCAAAATGCGCCTCATACAATTAATAAACGCAAAATAATATGAATCAATGTTTTTATAAGGACTTTGTTTTTTTTGGGCGCGGTTGCAACTGCGTCCCAGAAAGAAACATAATCATTTACGGGTGTGTGTTTTTCTATGACGCGGTTTAAAGGTTCCCCCCAAAAGGATACACAATCATTTACGGGTATGATTTTTTCTGGGGCACAGATGCAAACTGCGCCCAACAAAAGAAATATACTCATCCACGGGTTTGTGTTTTTTCTATGGCGCAGTTTGAAAATGCGCCCTAAAAGAAACACAATCATTCACGGGTATGTGTCCTTAAAAAACCCATAACCGTGAATAATTGTGTTCATTATATTAAGAGTTCAATCTCTTCCTCTCTATCTCGAATCTGTACTGAGCTCTCTCTCTCTCAGATCTCATCGACATCACATTCTCTGTCTTTCTCCCTCTCAGTTTTTAGCCTCGCTCTCTCCCAATGTCGGGATCTTCATCTGTAGGATTGTCATCAATCGATGAAATTAAGAGATGCATCCCTTACACCGTGCTGAAATCTGTATATACGATGACATACTACTTTAATTATGAAAGCATTCTCTATCAATTACGAGGGGGTATGAACAGGCTAATGAAGATCGATCGTGAAATCCTGCGGCTCTTGCACTTAGCCGTATTGGATGCACTCCCGTCTCCCCCTGAAGAAGTAACTCATGACCACTATGGGGAAGCAAATCGTCGTCTCCATTTCTTTCATTCTAAGGGTCTTCTTTCAGGTCGCAATATCGAGTACTCCGCAAGCTCTCTTTACCGCATCTTTATGCACCGTCGGACTTTGAACCAACTCGAAGTCACTCAAGATACTGCGCTAGGTGATGAGGCCATTGATGCAATTACAGAGCGGATTAATTTTGTTGCTGCGGAGCAAACTAACGTAGAGAATTTATTTTTGAAATTTTAGCAATGAATTATGCCGATGTTACTGTTCTTTATATCTATTTTGTTTGTCATTCTCATGTATGTTGTGGATGGGTATACCATGTGTGTGTAATATATCGTATATGAACACGAGTTTGACTGAGAGAATCAACATTTGAATTAAAATGAATTAAAGTGTTATTTTGTAAAGAAATAATCGGGAAAAATCGGACAGCACCTTCTTTGTAAATTTTGAATAAAATTCATGTACAAGCATAGTAAAATAATAGCATTCATGGACGGAGCCAACTCAACGCCCAAACGGCGGAGACTCAATGCCCAAACAGCGGAGACGCAATCCACGCACAATATACGACGCCCAAACGGCGAAGAATAATAAGCCGAAAATATTAAACAATGTAAAATAAATAACGAATTTATCGCAAAACAATACAACACGAACACTCATGACAATCTAGCTAAGTCGTTGCACCATTCCAGGTGTCCTCTTCGCTACAGGACGTCAAGGCTGTGACGGTCCGGCTTTGTCGGCGGCAGGCAGCTGAGACGGCTCTGACTGTGATGCTCCATGTTCGTACTCATCAAGATGCTGAAACGGTGCCGGTTGTCTCCATCTACGTTGTGTATACGTGACAGGAATAGCAGGTGCGGACACAACTGGTGGAGGCACGGGTGGTGTAGGGACAAGTGGCAGAGGCACGGGTGGTACAGGCACGGTTGGTGGACACGTGAATCTGTGCCTCGTCATCATACTCCTGATCAGGGACTTGATGTTCATAAAGCAGCTTGCTGAGTCCCTGGTGCCACTAATACCCTCATCAGCTATATCCTCCAACGCGTAAATGGTATGGACCTATATTGATGGTAAATAAAATAATGAATTTCATAAAAAATAAGATTTTAGTTTTAAAATGTTGATATAAACTTACCAAATCTCTTTCTATCGGTCCTCGAGGCGTATATAAGATGGGCGGAGGGGCGGCTGTGATGACGAATCTGCGGGTAATCATCCAATACCAGGAAAGATACTCATCTATCGGTATACCTGGCTGTATCTCATCGGCTGTGGTGTACCCGATAGTACCATCGACCCATCCAAATCTGATACTCCACGAGCCAAGCATTCCCAACTAGCGCTTCACCCTGTCGCGGTGTCTGCTCCACCGGACCTGGTATGTGCTGCCTTAAACCGAACTGGCGGAGCACACGGTCTGGCACGTGCGTCTGAACAACATCGTTGCAGACGATCGGCGTCCGCGCACGCCAGAAGCTAGCGCCTGCCAAACATAATGGATGTAAAGTGCCCATCAGGTCATGTGTGTACGGCGTCCACGTAACTGCTTTCTCCTCCTTGACATCGAACTCATTGCGGTAGAAATGGAGGCTGCGATCCGGTGTCACATCCCATGACCTGGGCACATTCCACCTGCATAGAGATTACGCACAAGCTAATATCCCAAAAAAAATTGAAATTTGAAACACACGTATAGTTTCAAATACTTACTGGCATCCATATGGCCTTTGCCCATCTAAAGCGAACCGTGTCGTAATGGTCGGGCGACCAATAGAAAGATATGTCCATGACCATATCTGAAATACATTATGATAGAATTACGCTTTACGTTGAATATCAATTTAATTATGCAAAATTAGTAGAATGCGGTTTTAAATATTGTATACATGAAGAAGCATCAAACAGCCCCCAAAACTCTTCTGCACCATCAATGCAGCCATCCTTAGCTCGCTGTAGTGGAATGACAGAACTGCACTCCCCCATGATAAAGTGGCACACTGGTCGAGATCAGCTAAAAGAGGCAGCCAAGCAAGACTAACTCTGTTCTTGCTCATATCCGGAAACAAGCGAACCCTAATCTGATGTAAAATGTAGGCTCGTGCGTGCTGCTCGATCTTCGCGGGGTAGCATCCAAGGCAGGCTCAACACTAAACGCCTCTCGCAACCAACTCAAGTGGATGTTACAGTCTCCCCTCTGGCCAACAGGCGAAATCCTACCCAACAAGTTAGGACACAAGTCTGATCAATCGTGATTGTACTCCACAGCAACCATCTCTCCGTCTATAGGCAGACCAAGCAGCACAGTGACGTCCTGAAAGGTGATGGCCATCTCACCAACTCTAAAATGAAATGTGCAGGTCTCTGGTCTCCGGTCTCCATCTATCTACCAAAGCCGTAATCAAGCCTCTATCCAGACGTATATACTCTAATCTGGATAGAAGATAAAGCCCGCCCGTTGCAGCTCAGCCTGCACACGGGCATCTCCAACTGGAATTCGGCTGCTCTGGACTGAGTGGTCAACGCATGTAATCACCTGATCACTCTGTCAATTACAAAAAGAGAACTTGTATCGATAACAAATAAATAACATATGCAAGTAAAGAAAATAAAACCATAAAGTTTTACATGTACTACTGCAGCGTTGGCCGACCTGTGGTCAGCCTGCAAATACAGAATACTCGTATTTATAGGCCCAGGATCTTTAGGTATATCTGCACAATGAAAAAGTCGAGTTATATTATCTTTGAAAAAATAAGCATGTATAACAAAGAACGTATGTGTGTAGATGTATGTTTTTGGTGGTTGGACGTGTGTATGTGTGTGTATATGCATGTGTGTGTATTTCAAAATATAGGCAGAGATTACCAAAGGCGATGTGGAGCTGGAGGATTTTTGCATCGTGCCTTGTTATGACCATACTCATTGCAGATGCTGCATTTATTTTGCCTACGTACTCCTCGTGAATCATCCATAACACTTTTGATACGAGTAGAACGTGATCGTCATATTTGTCTCCTACCGATAGGTGGTAATATCATTGGACTGTTGTATGCCTTTCAATATCGGTTATCGGGTACAGGATGGAACAACGGGGCGTTGGCCGTTTTGTATTTGGGGACAGAATACCACTTCGAAACAAAGATCGTGATGTGCAATGTTCCCTAACCCTCTGCTCATGTGCATGCTGAAATTACACGTGAACAAGGCAACTTTTGCAACTTAGGAATATTGCACGTACAACTGCAGTTCCTACCGTCGATGACTATGTCGTAATTTTTTCCATCTTTGTCAGTCACCTGCCATTCGGACTGGTTGAACTTCATGATCCAAGCATGCATGGCATCAGTAGCCCTTTTTGTTATTAATTGTTCGAACTTAGGACGTAACTTTGTCGTCCACTCTTGTCCCTCCTGACGTCGTGCAAAAAAGTATTTGTTCGTCCCGTAAAAAGTCCATCCTACTAAGGCTTGAATAGACAAAGATCGGGATCCTTTTAAGACCCCGTTAAAGCTTTCTGAAGAATTCGTAGTCATCATGCAAAATCGCCTACCACTATCTTTCGAAAGAGCCCATCTTTTTTCTTCATTTTTTAGACTACTTTCAATCCAAGTATCTGCTCTTGAACATATACGTTTAAGTTCCTCTCTCAGCTCTGTATAGGTCAAGTCATCTGGTGCACATGCAATTTGAGATAGCAAACTCTGCAAGGTTTTGCCACTAAATCTAGCAGTTAAGAAGTTGGCTCTGATATATCGCATACAATAACGATGATTATGAGGTTCTGGCTCTGATCTTCGTAGTGCCGTCGGAATCCCTTTCATCCGGTCACATATGAAACTAATGTACCTTCCCCGCACGGATGGAATGTAAAGATGAATGCAAGCAATGAACCACTCCCAATTTTCAGTGGTTTCACCTCCAACTACAGCATATGCCAAAAGATAAAGGCCATCATTTGCATTGGCCCCAGTAGCAATGAGCAAAGTCCCTTTGTATCTGCCGTATAAGTGGGTCCCATCAATACTGAGAACGGAACGACAATAAGAGAAACCATCAATGGTCGGTCCGAATGCCTAAAATGCACCAGTAAAATATCTCATTCTTTCTAACATTGAAGCGTCGGTTATCTTGAAAACAGTCCCGGGATTAGTAGATTTGATGGCGGCAAGATATCGTGGCAAATGTTAATACGAATCTTCTCAATCTCCGTATATTTTAAACAATGCATTGTTCAACGCATTTCATGTCTTCATATAATTTATTTTAATGAATAATATCTTTTATAAGCACTTGAATCATTTTGGGGTCAAATCAATATCCGCTTTCACAAAAGACGATATCTTGTTACATATGAATGTAGAAGTGGCATATTTATGATTTGAATTCACTACAGGATTCACACAAGTATAATTACTCGCATACTTTTTAATCTGCCAGAATCATGTCGGTGATTTCTTTGAGATATATGCATGAAGCCTCCATGAACAGTTCGCGTTTGTTTTACAAATGACAGAGTACTTAGTCGTGGTAGTCTTGATTGGTTTAAAAGAAACTCCGTATTTAATTAACCAAATGCTGACTGCCTGAATTAACTTCTCCTTATTCTCGAACAAATCACCGACCTTCAACCCACTTTCAATATTGATTGTCGAAAACATATTCGCACGAAAGTTGACATTCTCCATTACCGATGTAGATAACATGTGAGTATCTGTCATGTTATCAGCAAGTGGATCTTCAAACTCAACGAATTCATTGTTAACACATGAATTAGTAATCCACTGCTTATCATTCTCATCAGCAAGGACATGTGCAATTTGCGTGCTATCTTGTTCTTGAATCTCGTCCTCATCACTTGCATCATCATCACTTTCATCTCCATTATGATCCAACACCGTTAGATCCGTAACAGGTATATCGGTTAGATGTGCGGAACCAACATTGGGGACTTGCATGGTACTTGATGTTCCAGCTTCATACCGATGAAATCCTGACCTATCATCTGTAAATGGTGTCCATCCCGTATTGTATTCCGTATTGTATGACTGCATGTGCTCGGTATTTTGAGGCATAATATTGAAGCCGAAGCTTGGCACTGGCATGCAATTAAAACCGAAGCTTGGCAGTAACATGCAATTATAACCGGGCGGCGGTACATAAGAACTGCATACAAATTTAAGAATACTCAGTACCTATAGCATACCCCCACTATCAATAAATAATGATCCGCTAAATGTATATGCGGTATAAAGATATGCAAGATAATACTTATTTCGTAAACTGCCAATTCACTGGCGTCCAGCTTGTTGTGCCTTCACCTATATAATTTTGATCTATATATTGTTCATCATTGGTGGGAGACATAAATCCGGTAGAATCAGCATTCATATTGAGCATGCGTGCCATTCTCCTTGTGGGTATTGCTCGGATACTCGAAAAGAAGGATCCGGCACTTCAGAATAAGGTTCGGGCAGTTGAGCGGACGTCTATCTCTTTTTTCACAGACAACTTGATCGATTTTGATTCCGAGGCAAACATGACTTGTGTATCCTCATCATCGGATACTTCAATGGCGGTATATTCATGCTCTATCGGCCATTTGCATATTAAGAAGATATTGAACTCTAACGGATTTATTTTGATAGCTTTGTACATTACTTGACACTGCTCGTTGTATGTGATAGACTTCTTGACTCTAGTCATCTTAGTTTTTCCACCGACATATTCAGAAATATTATTTTTTCTAATGGTTAATTGGCCACCGAAATAGCAAATTATATGAATGTAATTATCCGTCATTTTCCCACCTGCCAGAAATATTGACACACTTTGAGAGTTTTCATCAAACAACCTACTTATTTATTTTCACAATTATACTCAACTAATTACATAACATTACAATAAAATCTATATTTATAGCATGTAACAAGTTGCAAAAACTTGTATCCTATTCATTGATCTGTCATAAGTAAAATCGGGGAAAAACCTAATATATATCCAATTTGTTTGAATTGCTTACCAATACCAAATTTTTAAATAAAATTAGGGTTTAGCTAACCTTCGAAATGCTCACAATGGTGATGACGATGGCGAGGATGAAGGCGATTGTTCGTCCATGAATTTCCAACGAAACCTGCACAAGCGAGAGACCCGTGAGATCGAGAGCGAGCGAGAGAGAGACAGAGGGGGAGAGAGGAGAGAGAGATTGGAGGTGGGAGGAGGGGGGTCGGGGGAGAGAGATAGAGTGAGGGAGATGAAATCGAGAGAGAGAGATCGAGAGAGGGGGAGAGCAGAGAGAGATCGGGAGAGAGAGAAAGAGAGAGCGCCCGAGAAATGAGAATGAAGTGAGGAAAAAGGAAAGTGGGCTCGGGTTTATTGGGGGAATGGGCATATTTTTAAAGTGCGCACCATTTTTTTGTATGGGTTTTTTGGGGTGCAGTTTGAAACTGCGGCCATAACAAATGTATGGGGCGCAGTTTCAAACTGTGCCCCAAACAAATATATGGGGCACAGTTTCGAACTGCACCCCATACAAATGTAACGCCCATAACAAATGTATGGGGCGCAGTTTGAAAGTGCGCCCATAAAAAATAATTATTCCACGCCAGCGCTGAACTGGCGCCTACGAGGCAAAAGGTGGTCTTTTTTTAATTATTTTTTAAAAATAATTATCAATTATTTTTGGTTTACTATAAAAAATTGTCCTAGGTAAAGCTGTCCATTTTTTTGCTTGTTAAGCATCCCAATGTTAAGCAATGAGGGGAATTATATGCATTTGTTAATCCTTTTGTATAAAAGGAAATCTTTGATTGAATGAAGGAAAAAGGATTCGTTTTGAAAGCTACATATTTAGGGTTTCGAAAATAGTATTACACTGTTTCCAGTGAACCAAATTGTGCATAATTACACTTGGGCAAGTGTGATTATGCCATAAATGGGTACATTTATGGCTAAAACTTTCCTAACTTCCTCAAATCACATGAAAACTAATTTTACCATATAGAGCACCCAGCAACCATAGATATGTTCTGCTTGTTCCATTATAGATTTATAGGGGAAAAAAAGGAAATTGCATTTTCTCTGAATTGTAGTCATGTTTATATCAATTTTCAGGTGTTGCTGATGCTGGAATGATAGCACTTGGAAACGGTCTTTCATTCCTCCAGTCATTAGATGTTTCCTTATGTCGAAAAATAACAGACAAGGGTTTATCAGCAATTGCTTCGGGCTGCCACGATCTGAGAAAACTCGAACTTCTAGGCTGCAGATTAGTAACAGATAAACTGTTCTAGTCTCTATCTAAAAACTGCTCTCATCTCGAGGAGCTTGGCCTCTCAGGATGTTCGAACATAACCAACACCGGCCTCTCCAATCTAGTCGAGGGCTGCCTCTACATAAAAAGTCTAGATGTAAGCAAGTGTAAAAAAATCGGAGATGATGGAGTATTAAGAATTGCTAATGTGTGTTCCGCCTCTTTAAAAACCCTCAAACTCTTAGTGTTACAACATCAGTGACAAATCCATGCTCTTCTTGGCTGATTCATGCCACAACCTCGAAACCCTCGTCTTCGGTGGATGCCGAGAAGTCTCTGATGAACCATTAAAATCCCTCGTTCTTGCATTGAGCTACAATCTGAGAATTTTACGGATGTACTGGTGCTTAAACCTCACCAATTCATCTTTACATTGTATTTTATCAAACTGTAGAAATCTTGTGGCTCTTGATGTTTCGTGTTGTGATAAAGTAACTGTAACATTTTCAAAAATATAAAATATTAATTTTGGGAATTTTTATAATTTAATATTATTTTATTGATTATTTTAATATTAAATCTATAATTAAATGCAAATAAATAGGAAAAATGTTAGAAAAATTATGAAAAGTTTTGGAAAATTCTAAAATAGGGTAAATTAGTGAATTATGACATTTTTAAGTTTTTGTGATTAGTTTGACACTAATTTAGTGCTAATCGCGATTAAAATCGCTAATCGGGTTTTTTGGCAATTTTGTGCAAAACTTGCACATATCGCTTTTTCTACACTTGTGTTACATTTTATTTGTCATGTTATTTTGGGTTTACCATTCTTGTGAGAAGGTTTGGTTTTAAAAGAAAAGGAAAATGAGAAAAAGAGAAAAGAAAAGGAGGGTAGGTGAGAGAGAGGCATGGGGCACCATTGACCTTGAGACCCTAGCCCCCAACTCCCTATCCCGGCCGCCAATTTTCCCCTTTTGGCCGCCAATTGCGGCCTGGGTCCCACCATTTTGGGTCGTGTTGGTTCTGTAGCTCCTACATGCTTACTTTAGGCCCTTGGTATATTTAGATTTGCATAAATTGATCTCTGGTAAAATCTGGGACATATTTCATGAGTTGCTGTTTTGGATCTTAGTTTCCGTATTCCGTATTTTCATTTCTGCAGTGGTGTATTTCGTTTTACCACGACTATTTGTCGTTTATACGACGATATAGAGGATTTATTGATGGTTTTGAAGGCGTGCCATAGGTTCTCACCTATAGGCCCCTTATCGTATCGTTTTGGATTTCATGCGCCGGTTTAGCTTGGATTTGGTTTTAATGCGCATATACGATAATTGATGTGTAGGTACCCATGAAGACTTCGGGACGACAAGCAAATGCGTGGTGACGTCCGCAAATGATGATGCAAGGTGAGTAGATTATATCTACAGGGGGAAGTCGGGTGGATGGCGTATAGCACCCCCGCAGGCCGTAGATAGATTATTATGCAGTTTCTTATGGTGATAGGTGTATTATGGATAGTTAGGGTTAGTAGTGACTAGTGTAGTCATAGTCGCGAACCCTAGGATAGAATTACACCTATACACATACCCTTGCTTATCACTTACACTTGCACTGTGATTGATGATATGTGATGACTTTGGAGATGAGTCGATGATGGGGGCGTGGAGCCCTGAGATCGGTGATTTGATACGATTCATATGTGGGATATGACTTGTGATTCCTTACGGGCTTGGGATATGTGTTTACCCCCGCATGCATACTTCTCTGATGGTATCGACTTGTACTAGACATGGAGTAGTACCCCCAGACTTTATGATCTGATGATAGTGATACCTGTTATGTGACGAGATAGTGAGATGTTGACCTGTACCCAGCTATTGGGGATGCCGTACGATGATGTACCGTACGAGCCGATATTGATGATAGATCCGCACTCATAACTAGAGGATATCTTACGATATGACATTGAGGCGGGATCACCGACTATATATCTATATATATATATACATCGACTCAGATTTAGGTGGTTTCCACACCTATCCCTCCTGATTTACCTGATACTTAGATGTAGTTGCATAGTAGATACTTCACTGTGGTGTTGACTACTAGATATCTGCATTTTCCTGCTATTCGCATTGCTGGCATATGTTCATTATTATGTTATTATCATGCTGTTAGGACACCAGCACCATTATCGATGATGCGTATGTTTCACGTACACTATTTGCCGGCTCACACACTTCATCATCGATAATTGCCATGCCACTACACTGTAGTACTGTTGCATTCATGATATGATTCTTGCTTGGCATATTGTACACATGTACCTGTGCACAAACATAGATGATTCTGACTTGATTGAGATTGAGGACCGCAAGATATTCTTTAAAACTGATTCATTCTAAAAGAGCGGTTTCTCCCGACATATGCACATTACTATTCCATGTTGCATGATTTCCGATATGACTCTATTCTTTGCATGTCGCATACATCATGGATTGATTGCATAGCACATTGCATTGGATTTACTTCTTGATGTGGACTTTCATGTGATTTCTGATTTTGAGGACCGTGGGATTATTTAAGAAAAGATGTTCTTTTATGAAAAACCCGGTACCTCGTGATATGATATTTTGGTGCGTCCACCACGCGTTTTCTCGGTGCTGAGACGTGTGCTTGAAACCCGATTCGAGGAGTGGATGATCCGATTGCGGGTTCGTGGTGGGCCCGGTATGGTTCCCCTCGGCGAGATGATCGATGGGTTATGCCGATTGAGCCTGGAGGCGGGCGAGTACCTACCGGTGATTGTATTTGAGCTCGGCGGATATCCGGGGGATACCGCCTGGAGCCGAGAGATGGGCGTACTGCCGGGGCCGACGGGCCGATACCGCAGACGGAGCCCAGAGATGGACATGGGTTGACTCGTACTGCCGGGGGCCGAGGGCCGATACCGCAGACGGAGCCCCATATGGATGAGGATTTACGTGTCGATGCTAGGCACGGGTTTCATGATGAGTTTTCCATGATTTTATTTATATCCTCACATTGCATACATGATGCTTACTGTCAGTGGGTGACAGGTGGACGGGTTCCACATATATACAGACATGGTTCATATACAGACTGGATTTACACTTATCATACTTCATTTGAATATATAACAGGGTATGAGGGCGCTGTTATATATACCCTTACACCAATATTAGTGGTATGGGACGCTAATATATGTGTATTGATATCATTGATATTTCATCATATTTACCTCATGCAGACATACCTTACACTGATGACATGTTATTCCCTGAGTACCTGGCACTTCATACATGATTAGATGTTACCTTGCCACCTTATTACACTCAGATGTACTCTTGTGGATTATATCATTGATCGTTGACTTAGGTTTATGTCTTGCATTCGGTTTCTGCTTGTAGATATTTCTATTCACGAGTTGGCAACTCACCCCCGTTGTGCCACAGTTCTTGCAGGTTCTGCCGTACAGGTTCTATTGCGGCATTTCTGGCACACTACCTTCTTGCGGGTGATTTGCTTTGGTAGGTGGATTCTTTCGTATCAAGAACCACCATTGTATTTATTTTATTTCATTGTATCTAGAATGTCCATCAACCAAAACTTGTTTATTCTTTCAGACTTAGAGACAGTGTTGTTTTATTCGACCTTAGAGTCGCGCTTAGTTGTATTGCGGTTTTCTTGTTGCTTTTGAGCTTTCTTTTGGATTTGCTCCTCGCCACTTGGCGTTGTATATTATATCATTGGGTGGTTGTGACCGTCGTTTGACGAAGAGCTAGCTCCCGCTTGGGGATGCCTTTATCATTGCATATATGTACTGTTATCCTTGTTGTACCCCATTCGGGGCCAGTTTTACAAGAGAAACTCTGCCGAAATTTTTAGAAAAGACTTTATTGTTTTCAAAACGTACCTTCGGCTTAGTTATTTAAAAACCTTGATTTCAAACCTGTATTTCTTCACTTCTTTAAACCAATTTTCTTTACTTATTCTTCAAAATGGTTTTAGATTTCTGGGCTTTTGGCTTACTTGGATCAGATGGAGTCCTATAGGCTTCATATGGTTCAAGGGCCAGTCACGTGCTCTTTCGGGTCGTGACAGTAACAGATTCTGCATTTCATGGATTAGCAATGGGAGGGTTCGAATTGGATTTGAAGGTTTTAAAAATGAGCAATTTACCGAGGATAACGGTATCGGGAATTGGCATGATATTAAAAAGCTGCAAGGTGTTGGAGTATCTTGATCTGAGGTCTTTGTCTCATGTTACAGAACTTGGTTGTGAACAAGCTGGGTTGAGCTTTCCTACCAGCTGTAAGGTAAACTTCAATGGAGCTTATTGGAGCTGAATCCGATGATTGACCTCTACTTTTAGTCGGAGTCATGGGAGAGTTTCAAATCAAGCACTGAGGTAACTCTTGATGCTGCTCTGTTTATATCCATTGCCTGTTACCATTTCAGCTCTTTAGGGACTAGACTTACATAAGTGGTGCAATGCAGCTCTATATCTGCTATGATAGAACCCCAATGTGCTGTCAATATGCAGTAAATGTATTTGTAGATTGTGATTTGAAATAAAAAGAACTTTGCTTAAATTTATATGCCTTGTGAAAATTATCTCGTGCTTTGTGAGTACTGAAATATACGAGTTTACAAACCAAACAAGCATAGTCTTGCGGTAAAACTTTCAGGCACGAGAGTGTTTTATATCATAACCATTGTTAATGATTATGTGTGCATACATATCATCTATCAGCCATTTTATTTGCAGTCATAGTTATAAGAACATGCATATATACAATTATTAAATGTGATGTTAGGCTGTCGCTTCAAGACACCACAATAAATGGGGGCCCTTTAATGACAGTGATTTGAGATATCATGTGGGTACTCTTTTGTTGTTGAATTTATATAGGATGATGCACCTGGAGAGTGTATTATGGTCCCCCTTTCTGTTTGTTGTTGGTTGGGAGCTGAGCAAAAAGCTCATGAAGCCATTCTATGTCATAGATGAGTCCATAATGGATTCTCACTACATCAAATGTCGTCTGATTCGACACAAAATACATGTTGTTGTTGTCCAAAATCAGTCCGTTGGAGCTCACGAGTGGGAGTTGAGCTTGTAAAAAGCGCTAGGCGGTTGGGGTTGGGCTAGTTGGGGTACCGGCTAGCACCCATGCGTCGTCTTGACGGTTTTCGTATATTTAGTTAAAAACGTTCAGTGGTGGAGAAATAGAGTTTTCTAGTTTGGAAAGCGATAGATTTGGGGATTTCATTAGGCTTGGGATGCACGTTTTATTAAAGTGGGTCAAAAACATATCAATTCGGACATTTTCAATAATAATAATATAAAAAAAAGCAGAACCATATGATTAAGCCGGTCCGGCTGCCTAAAGCATCCACCCTGGCGTCCTAAGCGCCAAAACCGCTTAATTCGGCCACTTAAGTGAAAAGCGACGCAGTCTTGTCTTGCTCGCTAAAGTCTAAGCAATTGCCCAGGCCGCTTTTTACAACACTGGTGGGAGTAGACCGCAACCTACAAACACGAAAAGAGTGTTTGAAGGGTAATTTTTGTAATGAGAAACAAGTCAATGAAATAATCGGCATGAACTTAAAACTCGTGAGGTTAAGTTAGGAGGTTGAAAAGAATTTGCCTCGCCAAGCAACAGCAACATAGCAAGACAACAAAATAGGGGGAGCGCACACACCACTTTAATGATAGTACCAGCTAAACCATTTGGGTGGCAGTTGGGATGGCAAGCTCTAATGATCTATTCAAGACAAAGGCAAACAATTTCTGATGTTTTAAAATGACAGACTGAGGCTTGTTAGAGTCCCCACCGTCTTTGGTTTTTTCCTTTCTTTTCTTTAAATATGTTTTTTTTAGGATGTACAGAATGGTTATGAACCTTCTTGAAGAGTTGGTATGACACAGACCATGCAGATTTGTGACAAAAAGACAGCTGAGTGTTTGCACCAAAATTCCGCTACAAGTCATGCCAGCAGAAGAACAAATGACTCGGCACTGTACATCAGTGGGAAACAATAAAGCTAATAATGAGATAAGCTGGCTATGACAAATGAACACGTCTCTCCACTATTTATAACAGTGGTGACACCATTCGTATCCATCTCATCATCGATTGTTGAATGGATGATGTGATGAACTTTTGCATCTCATCCACTCATTATGGATAAAATTAATAGTGGAGAAACCCTGAACAAATGCACAACATTGCTTACTTGAGCTATGCAGCCACAATTGAAGATGAACATGGGAAGCTGTTCCGGTCTTCAATGGTGTTACTCAGTCATAAGAACTCGGGATCTCTTTGATCAGTCAGCACTTTGCTTGACTAACCTATCTTAGGAGTAGTGTAGACAGCTGTGCTATTGGAGGCCCTGCTTGAGTAAAGTGTCGATCCCCTGTCGTCAAGTAACTCCTATCAGTATTGAGGACAACATGATAGACTATATATAAAAGATGATGGCATAGGCGGTGAATGGATTTTTTAAGGAGTCGAATGTGAATCCCTCGAGGTAAAGTCTTGTCTCGGCCAACAGATGCACAATTGTTCTTGTTAAAGACGGATCTTGGGTGTACAATGCAAAACTTTACATTCAAAGTTTGGCTGAGGTAAGAATGAGGGTGCGGACGCATGCATGTTCTCGTGCGGCTTGTACATTGTGATTGCTTCAAGTTGATCCCTGTACATGCGGGCTTTAGGCTTCTGCTTAACAACCTGTTAGCCTCCAGCGACGCTCAAACACCATATCATTATGTAACTTCCCATCACAAGATTAACATGAATTAGTTGGCCTTTAGGCTGATGTCTCTTTTTGTATTGTGTCGTAAAGTCTAATTCGGCCCCAAATTTGGAGTGATGTTTTTACATTGTGCACGGCCTTGTGATAGCGGCTTATATTCAATTTAGCATATCGACCTATGAAAAAGACCTTTCATGCCAGGAAAGTCGTTTTCTTCCCTGCCAGAAAAGTCGTTTTCTTCCCTTTCTCCCATATCAATCTTCATCGGCAATAATATGCTTTCATCTCTAGCTTCAGTGCAGACTCCATTTTTGCCCCTCCTATGCCTCCTCTTTGTTAGCTGCAAACGAGGGGTGGGCATTGGGTGTGTTGCGAAGTGCAGGCATTGCACATTTTAGGGGTACATAGTTTTGGGGATGAAATATGGAATGCAGGAGATATAAATAAAACAAAAATCCTAGATAGAAAATGGTTCGTTATGAATGCTTAGATTGGAGAGGTGTTCCTCTTCTCCCACCTGCAAATTATAAAGCTAACATTCCTATGCCCAGACAGCTAAAAATGAAAAAGCAAATCAGTGATTCAAATTAATTTCCCGTGACTTTTCATTTGTTTGATGAACACTGGAAAACGGTATATATAAGCCTGTAGTTTTATGTGATTTGCCTATAAACTCTCTCAAATTATCTTCAGATTGCAGTTAAGCACCTAATGCATATGACAAAGGAAATAATCCATAAATTTAAAAGCTCAGATTGCAGAAGGGAAAAGGAAAAACTAAATCCGAGATTTTCTAGTAAATTGACATGACCTCTTATTTAAGTGGTCAGCATATCATAAAATGTATTTATCTTATAAATGATCATTAACTATTTCTTGACTAATAACTTTCCCATATCTAACAGCCTAAATAAAATGAATGTAACAAGCAATACATAAATACAAGGGGAAGGGAAGGGGGGAAAACCCCTCCCATTTCTTTATTTTTCTTCTAAGCAAATGTATTACAGTAGCAAGTATCATTCTTGTATACATGTTTGCCACAGGAGATGATGTCATTTACATGTTACTAATAGAAAGAAAGGCAATGATGCCCTTAAAAATGAGGGGGATATCTTATATAGAAACAAAATATGAATATACCTTCCGAATAACTAAATAAAGAATCGGAGTGGCATCAATAATACAGAAGACGTGAGAACACAAGAATGTTCAGGCTCCCTGTAAGAAATACAAACCGAGAATTAGGACTTTTGACTAATGTAATATTTGCATATAAAATGATTTTGTGTAACATTATGTGAGCAATATATGTTCCACTTGTTTGAGAAATGTTCACCTTAATACGACGGAGCTATTTTAGGATGTATAAGCAATAATCCTATCAGCAATCTTTGTGCGACAAAGAGGGCACTCGGAACAAGCGTGCGAGCAAGGTTTACACACTGGAAAGGGTATTATGGACATTAGTTAATCGCAATATTATTAAATTATCATAAACCAGCTTGGATGTCGGAACGTAATAGGGGCGGAGTGCTTACAGCAAAAATGCCGACATGGGAGTAGAACTGCAGCAGCCGGCGATTCAAAGCAAACTTTACAAACATGGGAATTTGCATCCCCATTCCCTAAGTCCAGTTCTTGCTCCTTCATCTCTTGGATTTTGGCCTGAATTGGCAGATAAAAATGGTTACATCAGAAACGTATGTGTTTGCACCAAGGTTTCACAGTTGGATATTGGGTTCTTATCAGTTAGAGCTTTTACATCGCAGAGTGCGTTAAATGATGTATTATTTGGAGTCCATATCGAGCATCATAAACGTATGCCATGTATACAATTATTAATATCTTAAGGGTAGATGTAATGTTAACATGTCAATCTACATGCGAAGGCATTCAAAGACCATGATAATTGATAAGTTGGAACAAAAAATATTTCAAATACCATGATAATTGATAAGTTAGGATAAAATGTACTTGTTAGTGGTTACTTGGTATTAGCAAGATCGATGTGAATCAAACAAATAAAAGAAAGATGTGGCTTACTTTGGACTCAGTTTAATATAAATATGTCATACTCCCTTCGTTTCATATAATGGTCTTTTTTGCCTTTGCACACTTATTAATAAGAGTATAACTTCTCTAAATTCTAAAATGTCATTGAAGTGAAATCAATAATTTTTCTTTATGTTGGTCTTTATAAATCCTCTAGAAACGTTAACTGTTTTTTCAATTATTAGGGATGGTTTTACTATTCCATATTTAAAGTGCATTGTTTTAGAAGCATTGGGTAAAACCATTTTTTTTTGTTTGAAATTCTTAAGGGTCAAGTAATTTGAGAAGAAATAAAGAGCAAAAAAAATAAAGACTGGTAATGTGAAACGGAGGGAGTAATTTTCTAATTAGTAATAACCAAGCTTTGCCACTTCTACTACCATTCTTTGTTACCACAAAATTGTCAGACCTTTTGTGAACTTTGCTTCATATCTAACTCTATTTTGATCAGAAAATAATTATATGATGATAATTTTTGCCACCATAAGCCAATAAACTCCAATTAGTTCTTATTCAATCCCAATATCACCCGTAGCTAATTATGAAGATGCTATATTTGTAATAAAGTTTTCTATTAAAATCTAAATGAAAAATATAAATTAGCAAGCACAATTTAAGCAGTCTGGTCCTAGTTGAATGGTAAACAACCCCACACTTAACCCACGCCACAAAACAAACCCATCACGATTCTCGGACCTGAACTTATTTGCATAGTTCAAAGAGAATAATGTTCGTTTATAATTATGTCCTTGTAGTTAATATATAATTTTGTTAAAACCTCTATGGACTTCCTTTTATAATATCAGGATCTCATTTACACGATTTATATTAGCAAAAATGAACCAGTGTGTGAAGTTCATTTTAGATGGACCTGCAAATACTAAATCCTAATAGGAGATGTTTCCTAACGGAGTTGAGATTTTTATTGGGGAGGAAGTCCGCAAGGAAGTAACCCATGTAACAGGAACTAACATGAAACAGTTTACCTTCAAACGAGCAAGCAGCGGTTCAAATTCCGGCTCACCGTTTAGTTTTACCAATCCACCAGATACTTGCCTCTCTCTAGCTATAGCATCCCTGTAATCCATTTTATTCTCTTTATGTTCATTGCCAAGGTATGTTCCATTCACAGATCTCTCATCAACATTCAACTCTGATGCACCATTCAACTCTGATATATCCGAATCACCCTTCTTCAGTTTCGCAACAAGCACCCACATTCCTGCCAAATCATTCTCTAAAGCCATTTCTCTTCTCTTGGATTCATCAAATTTCCTTTTGTATTCTTCTTCAAGGACCTCTTTTTCCGCTAAAGCAGCTTCGAGAGAAGCTTCTCTTTGCTTCCTTGCCAGCAACTCCATTTTCATCTCATCAAATTCAACATTCCAGTATTCAGACTCATCACCACCTCGGCTAACAGGCCGATTTCTTCTCCCAAATTTGACACCTTCATTCTTTCTGATGCCACTTCTCGAATGTGCCATTTCTTGAGCAACTAATAATTCTTTTGCTTGCCTTGCGTTTTCTAATGAGAGTTTTGTTACTTCCTCGGCCAAATTTTTTAGTTCAACCGCAGCTGCAGATGCCAGTTCTTTAGCATAAGAAGCTTCTTCAGCCAACTTTTGGTTTTGACTAAGCAAACCTCGGTTCTCCTCTATTAGCTGAACACATTCCTGGCTTAATTTCTTATTCTCAGCCTCCTATTAAAAAAATCAACTTAGTTCATTAAAAATCAATTAAAGTATAAATGTAAACCAAGAAATTTACCATATAAACAAATCACAGTTCATTAAAAATAAATCAAAGTACAAATGTAAACCATGAAATTTACCATATAAACAAATCACAGGGGGTTTGCTGGAACATCATTTAAAGGAAATTCCTAGGCAAATAACAAAGTGGTCAATACACATGAAGCAACATACAATGTGGGATGAGTTAATCCTTTATAATGTGTATTGCTCGGTATGCCTCATTATTGGCTAGTTTCCAAAATTAGTTTTTGTCATCGCAGCATTTCAACAATTCAACTTTCATCAGAAGAATGGCAATGCCATACATCGGAGAACTTTAAAATCGCTTTCATCAATATGTATATAGATTGCCCAGCGAATAACTCTTAGCATTTTTAGCATTGCCAGCAGTGTTAAAAAAATTCTTTATTTAAATTTAGCATTGTCAGCATCATTTAAGTGTAATTGTTTTACTGAAAGGCCAATTTCTACTTATTAATAGACTGCCACAAGATGACATTAACTATATGCATTTTTTTTAAAATTCTAAGAATACCTCTACTCTTCTAATGCAAATTCCTAGGGTGTAGTTCATGTCATTTGACGACCTATCTTCTTTAGAAAGAGAATATAATAAACGAGAAATATCCTTATTCCCCAAGTTAATTCTCTCATTTCAAGCTATCCATATCATCAACTTTTCAAATTTTAAAACCCCCACCCCTCCCTTTCTTTCCCTTCAAAGCTATCCACATCACCATTCTTCTATTTATAATCTTAACTTGGCTAATTTCAACTGCCTTATTCCCGCCCCCTCTCCTCATACACAAAAATGAGTATGGTACAAATTTAATTTTTTCCACGTGCACCACGTGCAAAAGCTAGTGTGTGTCTATAACTATCGTGCAAGCATTAAATCCCGTTTCATGAATAATCTACCATGTGACCTGTTTTATGAATTTGGTCCTTGCCGGCTTTGAATTTGGAATTGTCACGATGAATGACGATCCTGTATTCCATATTGAGGGGGAGACTTTAATAAGTGACGATTTTAGATTGGGAAGTTTAAAAGCGCATATAAAGAAACTTGCGAATATCCAGAATTAGTATTGGTTTGAGTAAAACGATTAAATTGATGACAAATTTAGAAGTCATGAAGTGTTTTCCAAAATGACATAGCTTTTAGAAAGAGGTGTCTTATCTAACTAAACAGCATATTGATATTGTACACATGTTTACCACACTTGCTGAGTCTCCACCTAAAATCCCCTGCCTCCTTATGTTCTTTGACAAGTATTATTAAAAAAAATGAAAATTGAGACATGATATTAGATGCGATGTCCATCTTTTTTACTATGAAGGGTCTACGTAATTCTGTGTTACCTATAGAAAGCCAAAAGAAGAAGAGAAATATATAGACATGGCTTCTAATGAATACGGTAGAAATTAATAACTTTAAAATGTGATTCAAAGGCTGAACAATATTAGTTCACATGGAAAATAAAAAAAATAATAAACGAAGAAACATGGGCTAAGAGAAAAGAATTCAAGTTAGATCTATTAAAATGGTTACAGAGAGAATTTAGCATCTAAAACCAGCTGGCAAACTCGCTATAAAGGGAGAGGCTCTAGGGCTTTGGCCATGCCCTTCCCAAAATAAAGTTTCACGTGCATGACCCAACCAAAATCTAGGCAATATAAATTTTTTAAAGCAATGCTTAATGAGAGCAGAGCCAATCATAAATAAGGCTAAAATTACAAAGGAGTCTGGAATAAATTCAGATCATGAGAATTAATCATGTAAACATACAGTAGAGAATCACTTAACTGCAAAAGAAGCAAAATAACAAAGCAGAATTCATTTCATGAAAATTAATCACCATTTAGCAAGTATAAAATGTTCTAAAAAAGAATTTAAAGCTAAAGATCAAGGCAATGACCTGAGATTGTGATTTACACTTCAATTCATCGCTCTCTATTGAGAAGACCGGCCCCGCAGATAATGATTGCATATTTGTTTTCATTGAGTTTAATTGCTGTTGCAGATGGAGCACTTGTTCTTGCAGTTGGCTGCTTTCAGCACACTGGCAGATTAAGTCAGATGAGGCTTGCTTTAAATATAGGCGTACATGTATCTATTGATTGGTCTAAGTCCTTTTTAATGCAAAGATATGCACTATTTTATGCCTAAATTATACTAAAATACCCTTAACAATTAATATTTTTCCATTAGAATCTTAATTTTTTTATTAAACTCCCTTAAACTTTGGTTTTGAGGGAGTAGCGTCACTAATATACCCTTAAATGAAGCGCTTTAAGGTAGCCTACAGTAATTTTAAAAGGTAGTTTAGTGAACAACGGTCATAGTCAAGGGTAGATTAGCCATTAGTGTGAGTTAAAAATATATTATTCCACTAGGATCATCATGTGTGTGTCTAATATTCCATGGTACAGCACAGAATTCCATCTACACACCTTCTGCTGTAGCTGCTCCTGCAGGATACGATTGTCTGCTGTTTTCAACTGCACAAATTTGGATACAGGGTATAGAGTTGAAACTCATCCATGATACAAAAATAAACCGTAATAGGGGAAAAAAAGGCTATCGATTTTTGAGAAACCACATGTACATAAAGAGGAGAGAGTTTCCATATAAAACATGATATCTTCCTTGAACACATTATAATCTTGCAACTTCTAGTTTCTGAAGTTGACATATCAATTTGTTAAACAAGACTAACCTCCAACTCAAATCCCTTCTCACTGCACTGCGTCATCAACTTCATGACAGTCTGTTTCACAAAATCAAATAGTAAAATTAAGAAACACGGCACCACTTGAAAAATCAATGAAAACTAAAGATGCTCATGTAACTTGAAAGAAAAATAGAGGTACCTGCTGCATATCAACCAACGATGCGTTGGCCATAGATGCTTCACCACTCTCCATAATGCGTTGCTCTAAGGTCCTCATCTGTCTCCTTTTCTCCTGGATCTGTCGTTCCAAATTCTGAATCTGCAGTGTAAAATAGTGAAAATTAAAAAAGAAAGAAACAAAAGGGGGAAAATACATTGAAGACCATGAAAATCCAGGCATGTTGTGGTAGTCAAATTGGAGAAAACATTTCTAAACATTCACAAGATGCCAAAAAATCATTAAAAAATTAGATATTATTCAATTCGAATTTTGAAATTTGAATTACTTGCATTCGTTGTGGAATTTTCTCTGTCTCCTAATCATCATTTCCTTTGTATTCTTGTTTCTACACTGGCCAATTTTGGTCATTAGGTTTTGTTGAAAGTAAAAAAAAAAAGAATGATGAGACTTTATAAACAAAAGAAACACATGGGTATAAAATATAAAATGGGTCACACCTCAACAAAACTTGAGTCTTATTGTTGGAACCCGCTTATCATTAAAAGTCCATATGTACCTATCAAAAGGCCATCACTCTCTCAACTCTACTCTACTTTAAAAAAAAATAAACTTTGACATGGTATCAGAGCCAATGGCTCGATCCAAACTAGACTCGACAATATTATCAAGTGTTGTATTTTCCACGTGACAACCACACCAAAGAAAAAGTGATCGTTGCACGTGAGGGAGAGTGTTGAAAGTAAAAATACCGAATGATGGGACTTTAAAGATAGTCCCACAATGGAAACAACAAAATGGGACTCTAAACATAGTCCCACAATGGAAACAACAAAAGAAACACATGGGTATAAGATATAAAATGTGGGTCACACGAGTCTTATTGTTGGACCCGCTTATCATCAAAAGCCTATGTAAAAGCCCGTCACTCCTCCAACTCTTCACTAACTTACGCGTGACAACCACACCAAAAAAAAAGTGGTCGTTGCACGTGAGGGGGAGCGTTGACAGTAAAAAAACCGAATGATGGGACTCTAAAGATAGTCTCACAATGGAAACAACAAAATGGGACTCTAAAGATAGTCTCACAATGGAAACAACAAAAGAAACACATATAAAATATAAAATGGGTCACACAGGTCTTATTGTTGGACCCGCTTATCATCAAAAGCCTGTGTAAAAGCCCATCACTCCAACTCTTCACTAACTTTACAACTCTACTCTCCTTTGAAAAATAACTTTGACAGGTTTTACACAGCTAAGCTTGGCTAATGAATCGTGGCTTCATTTGCCTCACCGCCACCGCCACCGAAAAAAACACAACGAAAAGAGGCCGCGGGGGGGGGGGGGGGGGGGTAATGACTACAATATAATGCATGTAAAGAGGGAGTGTTGAAAGTAAAAAAACCGAATGATGGGACTTTAAAGATAGTCCCACAATGGAAAAAACAAAAGGGGACTCTAAAGATAGTCCCACAATGGAAACATCAAAAGAAATACATGGATATAAAATATAAAATGGATCACACGAGTCTTATTGTTGGACCCACTTATCATTAAAAGCCTATGTGTAAAAGCCCATCACTCCTCCAACTCTTTACTCACTTTAAAACTCTACTCTCCTTTAAAAATTAACTTTGACAGGTTTTACAGACAGCTAAGCTTGGCTAATGAATCGTGGCTTCGTTTGCCTCACTGCCACCGAAAAAAACACAACGAAAAGGGGGCATGTGGGGGGGCATAATGACTACAATATAATGCATGTAAAGACGGCAATTATACTTGAACTTGAGATCCATCTGGTTCGTTCACGGACTGCTCAACTAATCGCTTCAGGGTACTGGTACTAAACGCTATCTCCCCAGCAAGCATCTTAAGTTGTTCCACAATGAGATCCATTTGATCTGACATTGTTATTCCAGTCTGCAAAGATGAAAAAGATGATAGATTTCCTTTAGGCGGTAAATAAACAAAATGTTCCTACAAGTAAAATTTCATGATGGATGTAATGAAAATCGGGGAAATAGCTAGATGATATCAGCCATCAAGCATGAAATATACTAGGTCTCAAAGAAAGCAAAAGGGAACAAGTATAACAAAGAAAGGAAATGAAAGGGAAATAACAACCAAAACACAATCAACCAACTAAACGAGGATTAATTCAAACAAAAAGTGATTTTGATATATTTTGTTGGGATCAGCATACACTAAAGTGCAGTTTCCAGTGACATAGTTGAACCTACTACAAGTCCTCAACCAGTCCCATTATGTGAAGAATCCAAGAGTTTCAATAAAATGAGGCAAAAAATTACCAGAGAATCATATCCTGCCAAAAAATTCATGCAACAGAAGCGCATAGCCACTTAAATTTAAGAACAATCAATCTGTTTGTCTGTCTGTCTACACACGCATGCAAACACGCTTGTGCACGCGCGCGTGTGTAACCGCGCGCGTGTGTAACCGCGCGCGTGTGTGGATGTATCTATGTATGACAGTCATATAACGCACAGACGATGCAATGCTTACCATTGGAACCTTATAGCCGTTTGTGTTTCCTCCTTGTGTTGCTTCTGTGACAAAGCTACTCATTGATGAATTATCTTCATTCAACTTATTTGGATCAGATAGAAGAAAGGGGAGGCTATCTTTTAAGGATCCATCAATTTGAAGAAGTTGTGGAGAACCTTCACATAGAAGATCCAGTTTCTAAAATAAAAGAAATTCTGAGACAAATCAGTAATTTTTTAATTTAAGCATTAAGGTCTGCACAAAAGTACAATTTAGACAATTTCCAAGTAGAATATGTAAAATATCATGAAGGGTACTTGTCAACAAGGAAAAGAAATGTCCACAAAATATTTTTAAAAACTAAGAATAGTATCAGTTGTATCCAATGCCCTTTACGGGCAGAGAAAGAATAAGATGTTTAAACACAGACACAGGCACAGTTAACAATGCCCTTTATATGCAACCAAAAAAAGAAGTGAAACTACTATACATTTTAAAATTAAAATAGTGATACATAAATAAAGGCGCGGTATGGAAACTTACATCATCTTCACCTACAGACTGGCGGTGTTGGAGGCCAGGTAAATCGCCTGTTTTCGTGGAAACAAGAATGAGTTTTGTAAGTCTCTGTATTCTGCTCATTAAAGCAGCTTTCGCGTCCTCTTCCTCCTCTAGACGAGATTGCATCTTTACTTGACCCTCTTCTAGCTGTTGGTTATAATAAAAGAGATCAACATACAACAGTTCTAAATTGTTGAGTGATCCTATTTCATGCAAAGAGCTGAAGCAAACACCTTCTGTCTCAAGTTCATAATTTCATCTTGAGTGATACCCGGAAGGATCCCTTTCTTAAGCTGATCAAGTTCCTGCTTTAAGACCGATATTTCCTTCTGATACTTTTTAATCAGTGATTTCTCATCTATAATCTGATGAAAAAAGTAAACAAGTGTGAGATCCATGATTGCTACATAACTACTAAAATATTTCAGCAGTATATCTCTACCCGATTACAAGAAGCGTAAATTTCAACTCGCTTTGCTCTGCTTGCAAACTTCAATGTATTATGTGTTTCTTCCATATTACTAGATGCAGGAGTAACCGTGCAAATGAGCTGCATAAGATGCGTTAGTTTTCCCCCATATGGAAACCAATATTTCAGTCGAGACAGATATATTTGAGTTACATATATGGTTGCTTTGTTCAAATGACATGCAGAAAGATGTCACCACTCACCGAGACATGACCATGGCCACTCAATGAAGATTGCAGAAGGCGAGTCAGCTTAGAATCACGATAAGGTATATGACAAGCTTTCCCATCACTTAGCTTTCCAATTACCTTCAATGTTTGGCGGTACAATTAGCACAGTAATTTTAAAATTAAGGAGCTAAAAGTGCAAAGAGTCATTAAACACTGATGGGAATACTCAGAAGTATATAAATGTCAAATAAAATTGTAAAATTACGTAAATAGCATAATGCAGCAAGTTCTATACAACTGATATTAGAAATAACAAGCAAATATGACATGACAACAGCTTTACCATACCAGTTCCAGTCAGACATCGCAAGCTTTAAAACATAGTTATGCGCATGCGCATGATTTCAATAAGTTCATAAAATACCCGGACCCTAAATATTAAAATACATAGCTCTGCTTATAGAATATCAATTTCAGAAATTCTAAAAAAGAATATAACAGTTGTTAGAGTAGCCAGGAACAGCTTTAACGGTAATCCATATATATAATTAGAATCAGTAAAATTATTTTTTTTCATGAAGTTTATGCTCAATGAATATGGAAACCATTGCAAGAATGCCATTATGCGTTTTCATGTATAATTTACCCTGTTCGTAGTCATGCTACCGACGACGATAATAGATATTTTAGTCCGCTAAACTTAATTCCTATGCCTACATGTTCTGATTACACATGAAAAGGTCATATTGTCATAACTTGGATGCACGCAAAAAATACGCTAAATGATACTAATTCCAAAACTAAATAATGTCATAAGCATTCGTTAAGAAAAAGAAGATAAAGGAAGAATTGTCGAAATCTAACCTCAAACCCATTTCCAGAAAACAGTAAATAACACAACCCCTATATTAGTTTTTGTATCTAAATCCTTTACGAAAAAGATCATTATTGCTTTTATTCTTTATTTAAATACATAAAATACCCTTCACCTACTTTGCGCATCAACGCTATTTTTAGGTACGGTTCTGCAATATTATCAACAACAAAAATATTAGGGGTCAACAGAATTAACAAACGAGAGTCTTGTTAAGCAATAAAAGTGAGAAAAGAACTTCTGACAACTGAAGCACGACACTGTGAAAAGCAATGCTAGAATCATTATAAAGAAATTGGTGGGTGTCAGAAAGCTTATAAGAGAATATTGAGCAGAATGGCATAAAAACAGAGTAAAGGAAAAGCAGATTACACCTACAGTTCCAAGGGTTAAAAGACTTTTGTTTATATATGAACCCTCCTTTCTCCTCAGTCCAGTTGTCTCAGTTTTGGAACTTTCAGATCCTGCTAAATCAATCAGATTCTGGGAAAACATAAAGGGTGAGGAACTACAATTATTAAATGGTGAAATTTAAGGTTTTTCCATAGCATACAAGTTGAGAGTACATCACTCCTTCATATTCATCACCATGAGCGCTACTCTCGACCATCTGTGGAAAATATGGAACGTAACAGCATGCATTAAAACATTTGAGACAAAAATACATATTGGCGTGTATGGAACAACCAACCAAAAGCACAATCATATATGTAAAAAAGTCCCCACATCTCAAGCAAGGGAAGACAGTGAAAAGAAGATGATAATCAAACCACAAAAGGAGAATTTCTGCAATGTTCACATACTTTTAAATAGTAAACAGTATTCTGCACAAGCATGACACATATAGAAACTTGATGAAGCAGATTATTTAAATTAATTAAATACAAACTGTTAAATATCATTTGTGGTTAAGAAATAACAGATACCAGGAAATCAGCCAAGATACAACAGTAACTCATCTACAAAGATAAATAGCTAAAGTAACTCAAAAAGAAGACGATAGTGTTCAACAATTGAGCATGTGATTGCTTTTAACCTTCTTTTCTGCCTGCTTTTTGATTTAGAGATGAAGTTGATTCCCATAGAACATCATATGTCTACTCTCTTTCATCATAAAAGGGAAAATGTAGGGTGGTTCCTTGGTTGAATGAGATTCATTAGCATGACCAAAAAGGTACCACTACCAGAGCAACAACAATAAAAGCAATAATATAGCTTATGGATATCGTTCATCATTTGGACATGTGATTCCATCATTTGGACATGTGATTCCATTTCGCAAGTGGAAGATTCTTTAAATTGTAAAATGTTACCCTGCCATTATGTGATGTGCACTATATCTGAGAGATGAATGCAGTTTTGTATACTATATCGTATTATCCTACTTTGTTTCCCAAGACCCTTTCCTGAATCATTGGAATTTTGAGGTCAGCTCAGACAGAAATGTATATTAATATATTTTAAGAGTTTATTTTATTAAGGCCCTAAGGTATTTAGAAAGTTCCAGTTTGAATGAGAACTTTCAAAATTCAAGGGCGAGGTAGTTCTCGACTCTTTTCTTATCAACTTCATTTAAAACCTGTGATGGATTTTCCTTCTAGTCAGTTTTTCTAATTTCTGCCATCAGATTCATCTCCATTGCATAGATCTTGTAGATATATTTATCATCAAATTCTGCTCTTGGGGCTAACATGGATGCATGAAAACCTCTCATAAAGTCTATATATCACTTGATTTAAGGGCTTTCTGAGTTTTCTTTCTGAGTTTTGTTCTAGTTAAAGGAGGATTCAAAATGCTCTGAATGTTTTTTTAGTTCTGCTAGAGTTAAGTAAAATTAGGAAAATTAAATGGTGCCATACATATGATATAGCAAAAAAACTCAAGATGTCAAAAAACCAAGATAGTAAAAATAGTAAACATTGGGTAATTTACAATATCAACGTCTAGAAGTCAAACATACCAGTGTAAAGATAGTGTGACTCCGACTGCTAAACAAGTTAAAATTATTAGAACCAACGTGGCGATGTTCTGCAGATGGCAGGGAAGGGTCAGTTAGATACAGCATGATGATTAAATAGAGATATACACAGCAAGTGCAGGAGGAAGAGGCTAACATCAGAATAAATGGAACCACAATAATGATGATGTGAGCCCTATCAAGAAACAAGCTTGCTTTGTATGGAAAAAAAGTACTTGACTGGAAAAAGAAGCCAAATGTAATGAAAAAGAATAAAATGATGAAGACATCACCATCTACAATTCAGAAGAAAATAAATTACAGTATAGCATTGTGCGCCACAAATAAAGGTGACCATGTAGAATAAGTTTTTAGCAATTAATGAGTTAGTTCACTGCTAAAATTTGGTAAAATAATTATGCAATCTCAATCTAATTTCTGTAAAATAATGATGCTGGTTGGAATTCACACAATGGCATGCCGATGATATTCAATAATATAGCAGCTCCCAAAGCTGAAGGAAACAAGCGATTGCATAATGCGGAACTAGGAAGCATTGACCCTTCTATTTTCTTGTTGTATTTGTGTCCCACACATATCGGACACGCTGACACCCCTGAATGCTGCCGGCTGACACCCCTGAATGCTGCCGACGCCAAGTCCAAAACGATTGGGCTCTATTTAGTACATGGATTGGGAAATCAAAATGTAGAATAACACTGCAGACAACGTCAATAACTTTAAGGATACGAGAATATTAAATATATCATCTCTGTTTTCTGATGCACTAGAGCTAGGAGTAAAGTCTCAAATTGATGCAAATGATGAAGTCGGGCTATAGAAGTCGGTTCCAATATATGTTAAACAGGTTTGTCATCAAGGCGACATATCCATATCGGATTCATATCCAAGTTGAATTCTATCGAATTGGCTAAGAATGCCTGCGAAACTCTTTATGGATCATCCTAAAATTTATATTTTATTCTAGATGCATTGAACATGTATCAATGGAGAATACCTGAGAAACTGTTTCTCGATCATCCAAAATTTTATATTTCATTCTATGCATTGAACATGTATCAATGGCCAACATACCAAAAATCTACGCATCAATAATTACAAATTATTTGTAATGTTAGTTTAGATTTGCTAATGTGATGATATTTTGTTCTTATGTAAATGTATTTAGACATCAAAAATTCAGCAGATTCTAACAAATCATACCCTAGATTTTTGGAAAATTGTGGATCCGCTAATCGGACTCATACATGTTCCTTCTCCGAATCCAAATTCGTGCTAAAAAAGGTTAGCATTTATTTGGTTAAACTTTTATAGATTGAAATTCTTATGTGTTTTGCTTTAAGTTGCATATATTCATGATTTAACGTGTACTCAAGAAATCTTATATTTAATGAATGAAAGTTAAAAGCTTAATTTTATTTTTGTATCTCTTTTGAAAATAGATAACTACAAGTTTCTTATCATAGTTTATTAATTATTATATCATAATAGATATTATTAAATAAATAGATATATAATATAGCAGTTTCCTGTGTCCAACTTTTTACAAATCTGTTGTGCCCGTGTCTGTAACATGCTTCATAGATGCAGAATAATACCATTATGAATAGAATGGCATATATTGAAGAAACAAATTTATCATGTAAATAGGGCATCACCTTCACCAGCAGCAATGAAGGAAAGCACATGTCCAGCTGACAAAACAACTTCTTCCTTTATTCCCTCAACATAGGTTCCCTGCACATTTTTTAATGCTGATAACTAACAATATGAAAGGTTTTTTATGAGGAAATAGACAATTGGAGACGGCAAAACTACAACTTTTGGAATAAATATCAGAAAAGCACAAAGGCAGATATAACCTTGATTACATAAATTTTTATTAAATAGTAAAGACAAATATAATTATAAAAGATAAAGAACAATAAGAAAAAAGGTGAGCATCATCCCTTGGGTAGGAAACAATTGATAATTAATATCCTGCTCTATTATTCTATGCTTATGCAGCCAAATTCTTTTTATAGCAAAACTCACTTCTCGTCACATCCATGGGTAATTGAAATTGTTCTTCACCTCATCCAAAACGCTTCAGCTAAAATAGCACCATGTCTATTGAAGGTACATGCTCTCTTCAAAAGATGATGCAATAAATTAATAGGCACGAGGACTGCTGTATCAGGTGGCGATCTAAAGTATATCTGTGTAAAACAAGTGCGTGTTTCAGACTTACATAAAGACTGAAGCATGGTTGCCATGGTTTTTAAGGATAATTTTCTGTGTATGAACGCAATTTACAATTTATACCGGTTAGTTAAGATAAGAAGAATGCATTACAGTAGTGAACAAAATTAAGCACAACTTCATTCATCGACCCAGACACATCTGCAAATGCACATGCGAACATGCGCACGCTAAAGCAAAAAATTTGAATGTGATGAGGACAGAACATGCAAGTGAGATCGCATAATAATAAGCTTTAGCAGTAGTGATTTTGAGGGCTTTGAGTACCAGACCTGAGCATCTTCTCTGACACGCAGATTTTGTCCTGTGGGATCAAGTAAATCATTTATCACCTGAAACAACATTATGGAGATAAGCTTCATAAAAATTTATAGATGCATGGAAAAGATAATAACTATTAATCTAAAATAAAACATGTAACTATTTGATCTAAAGAAAAATAGCACATTAAATCTCTACTATTATAATGCCAAAGGAAGAGGATTAGAAGCTTCCCTTGAAATTGAGCCCTTAATTTTATAGGATTTGCTTATGTGTCAAAATATTATTAGACTACCATATTAAATAGAAAAAAATGCATTATAACTAAATTCTCCATGACTGAAACTATCTCCGTCTTTTGAGGGCAACTATCTTTATCTCTAAAACTAATCATGTAATGGTATCATTTATATTTTATTTTCAAACTAAGTGCATCACACATGCAAAATTACTGGTAACTATTAATCTAAAATAATACATGTAACTACCTGATCAAAAGAAAAATAGCACAATGTGCATTCACTTTATTATTGTTATACAAGATAAGCATATGTGACTTCAGATATGCAGCTGAAATTATAGGTTCGATAGAATTATACATTTTACATGAAGAAATGAGAATTTCAAGTCAAATTATAATTAACCTACAATTCAGTGGTTTATATATGCTAAGAATACTCACCTCGTTATAAATTTCAAGATACGATACGCGAAGTAAAAACTCTCTTCCAGGAGTCTGTCAAAAAAATCGAGGTATAGCAATGAATATCAAGTTTACATGAGAAATATAGCGATACATAAACAACATCGTCAATTTTATCAGCAATTAAAGTTTATATTCTTTACAGGTGCTAAAACACAATATGACAGCTGATAGTCATGCAAGATATTTCATTATGTCAGTTGTAACACCCTAGAACTTTGGTATGGTAAAATAATAGTATCGCTTTAATTTTTTCAAATAAAATTACTAATTTTATTATTGGAGTTAATATTTTCTTTTAGTTAAGATAAAACATATGATGGTTGTTATAATTATGGTTTTCCAAGTTTGTTAAATGAGAATAATGGAGGAAAGATGCCATAGGAAGGAATTTCCTCCTATGGCGTCGAAAAAGTACGCCCTCCGTCGTATTTTCCGACGATCGGAATCCATCATCTTCTTCGTTATCATCTAAGATGTGGGTACGCCAAATTTCATGTGATTCTACAACCTTTTCACCGTTAAATTAGTGGGTTCAAAATTAACGGTTTACCGACAATAGAACATTTTACATTGCTAAATCAACGGTGAAAAAGTTGTAGAATCACATGAAATTTGGCGTACCCATATCTTAGATGATAACGATGAAGATGTTGGATCCCGATCGTCGGAAAATACGACGGAGGGCGTATTTTTTTGACGCCATAGGAGGAAATTCCCTCCTATGGCCTCTTTCCTCCATTATTCTCTTGTTAAATAAGTATATTATTGGTATTTAAATATTTATTACTAATCTAACAATATTAGTTTTAATATTCATATAATATTTTGTCATAAATTTTATATATATATATATATATATATATATATATATAACGAATGATATATATTTTTAGTATGATAGTTTTAAACACAAAAGATATGACAGATATGTTTGAAAATATTTTTTTTAATCTAAATTATTTGCATATAAGATATTTTGTCTAACGTCATTTATTTAGTTATGATAAATAATTGAGGAGATCTTTTAAAATCTTTAAACGTATATATATAACCCAAATCTTATCTCTCTCCACGTATTCCTATCCCTTTTAAATAACCCGACATATATTCTAACCGTTTATATTTCATTAACCCCATATATAGAGAGAATAATGGAGAAAAGAGGCAATAGGAGGAAATTTCCTCCTATGGCGTGGAAAAAATACAACCTCCACCAATTTTTTCGACGATCGGCCCCCATCATCTTCATCGTTATCATCTAAGATGTGGGTACACCAAATTTCATGTGATTCTACAACTTTTTCACCGTTGATTTAGCAATGTAAAAAGTTCTATTGTCGGTAAACCGTTAATTTTGAACCCACTAAATCAACGGTGAAAAAGTTGTGGAATCGCATGAAATTTGGTGTACGCGCATCTTAGATGATAACGATGATGATGGATGCCGATCGTCGGAAAAAATGGTGAAGGTTGTATTTTTTCCACACCATAGGAGGAAATCCCCTCCTATGGCCTCTTTCCTCCATTAATCTCATATATATATATATAACACAAACTCTCTCTCTCCCAGCACAATATAATTTTCTTCTTCCTCTTAAAAACTAACCGCGCCCTAACCCCCTTCGACTACGTCACCTCCTCCATCATCCCTCCTTGCCATTGACCCAAGAACCCCAACTCCATCTCCTTATTGCATCAAGAGCCGAGACCATCACCATTGCCACCTCACCATCATCACCATCTCCTCATCTTCTAAAACCGCAGCACCTTCCTTCACCCTCGCCATCGCCTCAAGAACCAAGCTTCATCTTTTATTGCCGCCGACCCCTTTTCTGCCTCTCATCGTCGTCGCCGATGCACTCTCCCAAGAACCGAATCCTAACCTCGAGCACATTGCCACCTCCTTGTCCTCCTTCGACCACCGCAGGCGCTCTTCACGTCGCCAACAACAACCTGCAACCTTTCACCTTCGTCGCCTTCACCCTCGGTCAGCACCCAACCAAGCAGCCGCCTTGTTCATCTCATCGCCATCGATCCAACACCATCATCAGCATCATTCCCCTTTATCCAAAGCCGAGACCTCATCAGCAGATCCCTAGCCGATCCTTGTTCCTAGCTAAGCATCAAGCTTGGGTTTTTACATCGTATCGTCGTGATTTATCCGTCTCCGAGACAAGTACTCTAACTTGCTATTTTTTTGCTACAAAAATCGATAAATATATAAGTATACTATAAACCCAAAATGTTTACATAGAAGTATTATTATTTGATAATTTCATTAATATTCCATATATCTTAGGGATATCTTATAAACGATGAAAACCCTAGTTAGCTCACATATTAATTGGAACTATACATATCAGATAATGTTACATGTTCGTTAAATAATACAACTATTAGAATTATTTAATTTGGAAATTAACCCCTTTAAAACGGTGTTATCAATCTTGTGCTTGCAAATTCACATAGATTATTGTCTCTTTATGGACACTATTTTTTTAAACATATATCGACTGTAATTAACATGTTATTTGAGACTAATATTATTGACATGCTTGAATAACCTTACATGCTATAACTGTTCATGGACATTATCACATGATAACGACCGTACTTGACATACTATACATATTCACGACTACTGTTTCATTTCTAAATGAGATCACTAATTAGAATGATGAGTTATATGGCATGACCCCATTTACTCATGTTTACAAGTTTATATTTCATACCGTTAACATGATATTTCAAGTTCCGGTCCAGTCGGTATTTTATTTAGTGGTTGAGTTTACTGCCATATTAGTTATAAATACGCAAGGTGTTGGGGTAGTTTGAGTGCACGTTCGTTCAACAACATCTCAGGAGTCTCATGCCGGCAACTCGTACCGGGTTATATCGGTCACTTGTTCATACAGCTCGTACCGGGCTATATCGGTGATGGGAGCTTGTACCAGACTATATCGATTACTTGTTCATTAGCTGATACCGGGCTTTAAACGATCATATGTCACTATTGCCGGTACCAGGCTTTATACGGTCGCTTGTTCATTCCATATTTGGGCACGTATTTCCTTACCCTAAGGCCCTACTTTGGGTTGGAAATACTCTTACAAAACTTGACGTACACACTCGAACTCACGATAACATAGATTACCTTCTAGTGACCAAATAGGATATGACTTGACTGACTTGACATGTTTACATACTTGTTTCATATGACTACCATACACACACACACATGCGCACACTGGCTTCACTACACTCATATATTCATGCTATCACACGCATACACACACTATTACGATTGAGTACTTGTTAGGATGCTCTGACATATCTAAGACTTACCATCTCAGATTTAGAGACTGGTCCATGGACAGAGCAGGTGTTTGCCGAATATCAGTAGTATTTGTGGGGTTATTTCTATTTTATTTCAGTTGCTATTAAAATGTGCGCTCTCGTGGGACGTTAGGAGTGATATATCTTTATTTTGGATCATGTATTTCGTTTATTCGGATCGTTGATCTTCCATGAATATTTTATTGGATCTATCATCTTATAATTCCATTTTTGATATTACTCGCTATTCTTATAGCAGGATATTACTATTATATCTTGGTTATCGTACTGGTCTACTAGAGCCTTAAGTGTGACTATGACAAGCCGATTTCCCCTTGTCTAGAAGGCTAGGAGCATTGGCGGTTTCGGTCAATATTTCTGTGTTCCGGGAATTGGGGCGTTGCACCAGTGAATGGGTACAATACGGCCAAGTTTGCCTGGTCTAGCTATATATTTAGACCAAAGGAGTATAGCTCTTGAGGTAATACTTTCCTATCCAATGTGACGGTCGCATCCAAAAAATAAAGCTATTTATATAGCTTAGATAATCGAGAAAGATCCAGCATAACAAACCCTCTACGCACAAAATTATACTCAAATCATATAACAGCGATAAACTTTTGAGCAAATGTGACTATTACAGTGTTGTTACAGCATTTCAGTGCTGTATTGATGTTGGCTAGTGACCTGGACTCAAAACATAAATGCAGCTATTAAAATAAGCTAATGTAGCATCAGGAAAAGAAGAATTAAATAGAATTTATGGAAGACGGAAGGGTAGTAGCTAGTCAAGTTTATTACAGGCTTTTATACATGCTTGTAAGTTGTTGATATAATGGTAGAATCTACGGACAAAGTTGAAAGCAGATATCCATTTATCTAAGCCAAATAGCAATCAGCGAGTCTTTCAGCATATCCAAATGAAAAGACGGCTGACAGATAATTGGAGACTAAAACAATCAAATTGTTGCAGATCGGAGTTTCCATACCTCTTGAATTATACTGAAGACGTCCTTGATGGCCATCGGTATGATTCCAGGAGATTTCTGGTCACCCTGCAATAGGCAAAATTAACCAATTATTACTCAAAGACAAATAATCAAATTGGTCAGATTAGTTTCACCAAGTGTGCCAAACTATAATGAAAATAAACAAGAACGAAGTATAAAAGGAAGCATTCAATAGTAAACAAGAAAGGCTTGTCGCATCTGATAATATCAATGAAATGTTTTATTAGGGTAGGGTCTTATTGACCCTATTCATTTCTTTTTTTAAAAACAAGGAATATATAGGCATTTCATAGCATCCTCAAAAAAGTTAGCTATATAGGTAACAAAAACTAATGTAAGCCATTCTGACGAGCGTCTTAAAGAGAGGAGATTAAATGATGTTAAACTGGTCTTCAAACTCAATTCACAAAAGACAGATCAAGCATTGTATAGTTTCATAGACTCCCTTTGGAAATACTTCGGTACAAAGCAATTCAAGACTTTCATTAGAATTAGTAAAGTCAAGATTTGTTGTAATCAAATCAATACTAAACGTCTAAAACTAACAAAAAACTGAATCCAGAACAAGCAATATATCAGGCATTTCAGAGGACAAATTCAACCATCCATGAAGAAATTGCAAGATTAGGAACAAAAATTCCTTGGTTCATTTGAGTTTCTGAGAATCAACAATAAAATGAACTAAAAGGTAAAAAGTATTGGCTGATAATGATTTTGAAAGCCTTCAAACAAAAAAGGTCCCCATGTCTATGATTAAAGGACACAGGAATAGGATGTTATGGGGAGCGGGGGGGGGGGGGGGGGGGGGGGGGGAGGAACTTAACCAGAGATGTTAAAAATATTTTCATCGCTCACTGTCTTAGATGATCGCATCTAAAAATAAAATTTCACAACATTACTACCTCACATGCATTTTAAAGTATCCAACGGAAAGTAGGAAATAAGCGGCTAAACAATATATTGAGAAATAGCCCACTAAGTCGTAAAAGAAGTCACTTCTAGGGACATGAATTCATGAACTGGTTATTTGGTAATACCTCTCCATCTCTATCGGATGATCAGGATCAAGGTCAAGATGAGAACCAAAGTCTCCTTTAGGACTGCGGATCCAGAGTGCTCGTTTGTGTATTCACTTAGATTTTCTAAAGTATCCAACATTATAGGGGAGTATATTTATCGGTATGGGTCATTCTGAAATACTCAGGCAAAGTAAAAGATACCCATATGGAACATATCCATTGTTATACAGACAATTGGCCATTTGATCGGAGCATATAGGATGTACATAACCTGTCCAATCCAAAACATGATGCACAAGCTCAATATCCGCTAAGATCTATTTATTCCTTTATCTCCCCCATCAAACATAATGTCATCCATTTTTTCTGGATTTTTTTCAGAACTCATGCATGCACGTACCCGAACACACACGCACGCGTGCACAAACCCGCACACACACACAAAAACACACATGCATGCACATGTATGTGTTTTTCTGCATAATTCGGTGTAATCCAATTATGCAGCCTATAATCTGTTTATTCATTATTTACCAGACAACAGAGGAGAATGAGTATGTGTTTTGCAACATTGTAACAGCTTGAATTGTGGGTAAGATATCCGTGCAAAGCAACTTGATGAACATACAGGACAAAATAACAATTCAGACAATCTGGCAAAGACGTAACCAAATAATGTATTGGCGATGATCCAAAAAAAATGGCTGGAGGAAAAGCAATCAATTTCAATTAAGTAACATTTTGATCCATACCGCAAGATTTTGTGATATCAAAAATATTCCAACTGTAAGAAGGTAACAGTTGACGATTAATTTAACCCTGTAGTGTAAAAGACTTCAAACTTACATGCATGGTGTGAGTCTTCCCACTACTTGTAACACCATAGGCAAAAACAGTCCCTACACTCAAATTTTGCTTAGTTTAATGAGTCTGAATTTAAAATAAAAAAAACCGTTAAGCAAAGGATACATAACCAAAACCATTATGCTTTGGTAGAGATATTAACAAAGTCGGTAATCACAAATATTTGGAAACGCTCGATTTAACATCAACAGTAAAATTTAATCTTTTGACATAGAGAAAATGTACAGTGAGACAGAAAATACATGCTAAATGGATATTAGGTTTTGTTGCACATTCATGGATAAAGAATTCAAAGCCTGAAACAAGAAGAATGTGAAGAAAATGCTTTAAATGCTTAATAATTTATGGATCGCCTTTACAATTTAGGAGTTTTTTACCAGTAAAACTATTTGTGCCTGTTAGATCTTTTATTCAATAATGATACTTCAACTATTCCATTAAAGACCATATATAATATTCATATAGTATGGAACATAAATGTCAAAACAGCGTTAATTTACTTTTCTATATTTGTAGAATTTAAACACTTTTTAAAGTATTTAATTCGCTGGTACCTTCAATTGACATTTAAATCATAAAATACTAAATATCGCAGAAACGCCCGTCACTGAAAAGGCAAACCAAAATTGCAGCCTATACCGGGATTTCGATCATATTGAAACAAAAATATGGATAGAAATATGGTCGGGTATACTACCCAGTCCATCCCATGCAGTATAGCTATCCTATTGAGCTTCCATAAACTTATACTTATTAAATAGAATGTTTACAGGGTTAGATCTTAAAATTTTACATTTTATTTTAATAAAAACCTAACGAATCAGACTTTATTGGTGTGGGGATTCCCAAACCTGAGAAGCTCTAAGGAAATGATAGCAGTCGGCCTGGGATTTGAATACCAGGGTAAGATGGGTTTTCCTGTAAGAAATTACTCAAAAAGGAAGGATAAGATTAATAGTATTAATAATAATTGTAGCACTCCGTGGTTGCAGAGGAAAATGGTAAGTTACAATAGTAAAATTGTAACACTATGGTTGTAATAATTATAGTTGTATTTATTACAAGCAAAGAGTCTTATATAAGCGCCCAACTAAGAAAACTAGTGTGGAATGTACATGATTGTATCTCTCTCTTTTTTTACTCAACCAGAGACAATCCTACACGGTGAAAGCTTTTTACATATGACCTATGGATATTAGGTAATCCAAATATTGCACAAACAAGATGTGTGATTTAGCTGTTTAAAAGCGGAAATTTAAAAGACTAATAATCAGCTTATATTATCCGTGTCATTGTGACCAAATATATAGCTAATTCGTACAGATTGCACAGACCTCATTAATATAAATGGACATATTACGCACAAGGTTATATAAACAAGGAACTCACCATTAATGCCTTCCATTGCAGCTTTGACAACTGGCCGAGCAGCCACATCATAAACAGCCTTTGAAGTTGTTGCAGGACCGAAAACTCTATCTAAAATAGATAAGCATAATTGTAATTGTTGATCCATAAGCATATAAACCAGGACATTCATTTAGACTGAGAGAAAATTTGATAAACCTGTTTTAATGATTTTAATAATTACAGGCTGCCAACAGTAGAGAACCGGCTTATGCATCTCAAGCTTGTTGATAACTTGTGAGCTATTAAAGCTTGCACAGTTGAGTGACTGGCAAACAAAATCGTATAGCGTTTCTCAGGAACATGGATAGTAGGATTAGTATGACAGTAGCCATATATTAATAGCACATTTTTTGGCAAACAAAAGATGTAGCAGCAAGGGTAGCAGAGTGAAAAGGATGGAATGAGCAAGTAGTGATGAGGAGAAAGATGAGACCTTCGTACAAACTGTCAACGGCTTGGTAGCGAGGGCGAGGTAGTTGAACTGGAGCCACTAGAGATAAGGGTTTCAACGGTGATCAAAGCAGAGAAAGGAGATGTTTTTATTGCTTATCGTAGTTCCATTAATTGAACTATCAACAGATAGATAGGTTGTGCAAGTTGTGTTTTTTGACTTGAATGCCATTAAGTTGTGGCTAGAAAGAGATTCTGCTTTGGTTATAGGACAGACTAACCGTGGAGGCTCGCTTTATGGCATTACTAATTTGTTGGACTATTTGAGGGACTGGACAGGTTACTCGAAACTATTTTGAGGGTTCATTATGTATTTTTATGGGAGAATGTTGGAGCTGATTTATCGGCTAGTGTTGGAGCATTGGATGGTGTTGCTGGGCAAGATGAAATAACACCTCCAGCACTATATTGCAGCTAGAATGTAAGGACTGAGAGGGATGCTACTATAAAATCTTCAGAAGCAGTTTTGTTTCGAAAGAAAAACGATCAATCAAAAAGGTTAGGAGGATCAATCATTTCTTTTTGGAGGAAAAATAAGGATTGAAAATAGAAAAATATTAGGCCTCGTGCTTTATCAGGAGAAAAGTTCTCTATCTTGATATGTTTGAAAATTTTCATATTGGTTAATTTGTTGATAATGTACCTCTCCCACACAGAAATAAAAATATCAGATTTAACATGGAAATAAATAAAATAAGAGTATGTTATCGCATCGGTTGCATTCATAAATTTACTGCATTCCCTCATCTTTCGATTCTCACTGATGATTCGATCTCCTTAATAAAGGAAAATTTCCGTCTTGATTAGCCATATAGTAAGGGTTTCTCAAGTGCATTTTTCTACACAAATGGTGCATCAAAAGAGGACTAAGATGACAAACATTTTGACAATCCTATCTCAAAAAAGGCACGAAAGTAGCCCCGTTTACCTGCTCTCTAATTCTCAACTCAAAAGACCACAATTTAGCAACAAATCCATCAATTTCCACAAAGAACATACCAAAAGCATAAGCCGTGGCCGGATTGTGCTCGCTCCTCACAATCTTATCCCCATCTGCATACCAAGCAATCTCATCTCCCCGCTGAAACTCCCGCTCACTGATCAGGAAAAAACCCACCCAAAATCAAACTCAAAGAATCCAAATCAAACAAACTCAGATCTACCAAAACTCATCCAGATCCACAGAAACCCTAACCTCAGCGGCCGAAACCTAACCGTAACCGAGATACTATCCCCGCCCCTCGCCTCATCGGAAGCCTCCACGATGAGCTCATCGGCCGATGGAAACGTGACCGGAGATCGATTCATCGCCGGATCAGATCTGCCTCGGTTCGGGGTTGAAGATCTTGGCATTTGCGATCCGTAGAAGTGGGACGAAACCGACGAGGGCGAAGATCGAGGGATCAGCCTCCCGTTCATGAACGACGAGCTCGACGACGACGACGACGAGTAGGAGGTCGATGGCGGCTTGCGGTACCCGAACGGAGAGCTGCTCCTGGCTCTCGACGCCATGGATCGATCGATCTCGCCTTTGGTCAACGATGTAGCCCTAGAAAGAGAGAGAGAGGGAGGGGGGGCGATCTAGAGGCCAGAGCTCACATGGCAATGGGTTCAACAAAAATAAAAAGGGGAAGAGGTTGCTTGAGGAGAGAGAAAGAGAGAGCGAGTGAGAAAGAAGAAGGGGCGTTGTGGGGAATTGGACAGAAGCAAAGCAAAGCAAGCAAATGGGGAGCGATGACGTGGCAGTGGAGGGCCCGCACGAGCGCGGGTGGTTGCGTCGTGGAGTTTAATAATCGATTAAAAGGTCTGGGGTGGTTTGAATGAATGGGCGGGAATAACTGATGCATGTTGGATATTTAATTTGAACAAAACGGGGATGGTATAAAGAAGGGGACGGCGTTTGGTTTTTCTGTAACCTTTTGAATCATTTCTGTTTATTAAATTGGTTGTTGGTTGAAAGTCGAAATTTGCGAAAATCAAGTAACTTGAGTGGGCTGCTGATTTTCGGCCGAGCAAAGCCTGTAAGGCTGTTAGCCCATCTTTTTTGGCAGGTCTTGTAATGTCGGTTGCCATGAATATTTTAGGAATTTTTTATGTCGATATGTATTTGTACATATGTAGCAGGTATCACGAAACTTGTTTTATTTTGAATGGGCTGTACAGAGAAAATCCATGATAAATTATGAGGAAGCGGGGCTTGCAGGGATACTACAGTGTTCAGACTGCAAGCCGCATGGGGTCCATACTTTTTTTTTATATGTTGCTCCTTAGGCCCCACCAGCGACACTGCAATGCAATTATGCGCATGAAGTGTCCCTGCAGGCGGGCCCCTTATAGCCATAAATTATATGCATGTTTAAAGGCTTATATGAGCAGCAGTTTTGTATTTTAAGTAGAGCACAAAAGAGACCGCTATAAAAGAATCGGGGAAATGGGTGTAATACCCAGCCTCTTTTATACCAAAATTTGTATTCTGTTACCTTAGAAGTCTATTTATTCTTAATTATGAATTGTTTATTTTTAATTTTTATTTACTTTATTTATAAATTTATTATTATATTTTATTTTATTTTTCAAAACCCCATTTGAACCCAAACCCTAATCCTAATAACTTTTTTTAGCCCAAACCCAAGTTATAGATTTATTCTTCATCAAAATACGTTTCCCTATATTACTGCACTTCTAGTTTCTAACTCTAGTCGTTTTATAATTCCAATCTAAAACCCTAGTTCCATATAGATATATATAAACCGAAACCACAGCCAATTATTTATTTGAAAATTTAAACCCAAAATTAAAACCCCTTTTCTTTTTAAAGAACCTGGCCAGCACGCTTCAATTTTTCCTCAGCCCACTCTTTAATTCATTATTTGTTAATTAAATTTTAATCCCAGCCCAGCCCTACTTTTCCCGGCCCTCTCCCTATATTTTTCCCCAATAAATTCTCCTTAGAATTTCTCTGGCCCAAACTTCTGGCCCAGCCCCTCTTCCCTTCTCAATTTTCCCTTGCTTTTCCCGGCCCGCTTCACTACAGCCCGCATTGCCTATCCGATCCGGCCCACCACTCCTTCTCCTTCCCGTTGCGTTTTTCCCGCGCACGTTTCTTTCGCGACCACGTCGCCGCGCTTCTCACCTCCACCGACGCTCACGCTCGCGAGCGTTACCCACGACATCGCCTTCGACCCCTCCTCGTGACACGTCTCTTTCTCCTCTCATAATTCTTGCTCTTCTCTCCCGACGACTCTCCACTCTCTAACCCACATCCCGACCTTGCGAGCACGTCGCCGCCGTCACCTCCGACCACCTCCTCCCATCATCACCGCCCTCGTCTCCTCACCACCTTACCTCGCTCTTCTCTGCCACCATCGCCCTGCACCCGAGCTCGTCCACCCCTGCGCCGACGACCGGTGAACTCCTCGTCTCGTCGTCGACATCCGTCGCATCTCGTCGACCCCATCATCATCATCGTCGTCGCCCTCATCCCTCTCGTCTCTCTCTCCTTCCCTCTTGCAAACTCTCTGCTTCTTCTCTCTCCCTCTGCTTTCTTTCTTTCTCTCTGTTCTCATCCTCTTTCTCTCTCTTTGATCTCTCAGCTCTCAGCTCTTTCTCTTTCACTGGAGTCTCTTCTCCCTCCCTCACTCTACCTCTCTCTGTTTCCCTTTCTCACTCTCTGTCTCTCAGTTTCTCTCACTCTCTATCTCTGGCTCTCTCTCCCCCTCACTCCCTCTCTTTACCTATCTCTCCCCCCTCTCTCAATTCACTCTCTCCCTCTAACTGTTTTCTCTCTCTAACTCTGTCTCTCTCTCCCTTTACAACTTTCTCTCCGTATCCCTCTCACTCTCTCTCCTCCATTAACAGCCCAGCACAATCGAGCATTCACGCATCAACAGCAAGGCTGGGACGCAAACCCAAGCCGAGTCGAGTCCCGGCATTCCGTCGAGCACCTACAGAGATCGTCGTTGCCGCTGCCGTGCATCACCATAACGTCTTCAGGCAAGTTCTCTACTTGCTTCATGCTATTCTATTTATGTTACAAATCCAAATCATATAAATTGCTATGTTACCATTCCTGAAAACGTACACTATTTACCTGTTCGACGTGTGTTCCCAATGAGAATCCTTTCCTAATTTGGCGGAACTAAATGGTATTGTTTGGCCCGTATGGCTGTGAACCTAGTGCAGGAATTTCGTTGGATAATTTGATCGTTAATGACCAAAACAACCACCCCCAAGTTTAATCGTAAAACTGTAATTTTATTATACCTGAAAACCGTTAAATTCACCATAAATCATATACATACTGGAATGGTGCGTTCGAGGGCTCAAATCGAAGCCGACTCGATGAACTTTAACCCTATACTGGTTTCCTGGTATTCCTGTACTTAAATTGTGATGATATTTGGATCGGAGTGCGACTCTGGACTGCAGTCCAGAGCGACTCCAGTTGTTGCTTACTATTAATGGGTACCACAAGATCTCCTTAACTCGTAGATTGCGGAACTCCGCTGATTATTATAGGTAAATCTGTTAGCCAGACAACACAATTGGTTTCATTCTGTTTCGTTACCGTTTGATATTTAATCTGTAATTTAATAGATCGGGACGCATAACAGTCCCAGCAGAATCAGAACTGACATATTGGTATTGAATAGTGTATATCTCCTGACGTACAGACGCGATCGAAGATCCGTCTATTGCGTTGAAAACCTTACTAAAAACCCTAGATTTCATCCAACTGTAGTATCGCTAAAATCTGATCCCAACTGGGATTAAAATGCGTTGCGAAACGGACTTCTGATTCTGAAACCGGATTTCCAGCCGCGGGCGCTTAAAATGAAGTGGTTATAATTAATAATCCTGGAACCCGATTGGCTTGAAACTAAATTCAATGGATGGACAACTGAACATACTAATTACTACCTGTTTATCGTTTTGCTAAACTATACACGTACGTTTCATGATAAATCGTGCAAGTGTTAGAATACTATTTTTATGACACCTTAATCATGCTTCATATACTGTTTACGCATCATATCATACCCATATCATTGCAGTGATAACCTAGTGATAACGTGCATTTACCCAGCGTTAGGCTTTAGTGATGATTGTGGCAAGTACGTCAGTGTTTGTGTATCCGTGAATAAGTGAAAGTGATACGTACTTGTACACAATCGGAGAACCTTATTATTCTATTGCATTGTCGACGTCTGTGGGATGCGTGTACGTGTGACTATAAGTGGTATGGGACACTTATGGAAGCGCTTGCACGGATGTCACAGATAAGGCACCAGACACTGCCATTTATCTTAGGTATTAGTCGGGACGTGCTTGATGGAGGTCCTGCCTCCAGTTCTCGCGCAGACTTGTCACGGATCGATTAGTATTTAGGGTTATGGTTAGCGTTTGATGTAGACCACGGGGTGTGGGATAATTTAAGTGTGAGTTCAACAGAATCTCGGGAGTCCCATGCCGGCTTATATATTTAGGGAGTTATATGGAGATTTACAGGGTATGTGATATTCACCGTGATATACATGTTGGGCCCGTGGTCCCTTGCCCTTGGGTTCTACCCTTGGGTGGAGGACACTCACGAGTGGTTGACTCTCACACTTGGACTGACGATAGGCTTAGTGACCTGTACAGTGAGACTTAGAGACTGATAGGGATACCGGCATTGAGATATCTTACTTACTGTGTTGACATACGCGGCTTATCGTTCTACTGCTTTTACTGTTCCACTGCATTGATTACTGCACATTCATATCCATATTGTCATTGATTTATTGTTACACATATCTGTTACCACTGTAGAGTTGTCACATGATTTATATATATTATATTGCTATTGTGTCGCTCTGACGACCTGAGTATGCATGCTTAGTGTGAGGAGAAGATTTAGCTTGGACCAGGACTGGACGCACTTCACGGACATCTTGTTTAGCTATCCAGAGTTATATCTTTTGTTTCCCATCAGGTCAGTTCATTTTACTGTTTTGTTCCAGTTACTGCATTTCTCATTACCTGTGCATTATTTGCTGTTTACCATGATAAACTAGAAGCCGAAGCGTGACTACGGCGAGACATTTCCTTGACCGTAGGAGCATGGCTGGCCCTGTCTACCCCTCGTATTCCATATTTTGGGAAGCGGGGCGTGACAATGGGACTAGCTCCCTGGGCTTCCCAACCCAAAAATTCCGTGAAAAAACTCCTTAAATCCAAAAAATTATAGATTCAAGTCTCTATATTATAACCAACTACTATTTTGCTTTTTAATATTCCTATAATACACTTGTCAGCTTCTCGCAGAATGGTGCTGCATTAGCAGGTAAACTGCTACGCTTGGCAAATAAATGCCACGTTTATCAGATGCAGCAGTTTAAATTAACTGCTACACCCAGCAAATAACTGCTGCATTTATCGTATATAACAGTTTACTTGCTAAATGTAACAGTTATCCGCCGGAAGTTAATAAGGGTAATACTGGAGTATTAAAAAGCAAAAGACGGTTTTCCCTATTAGTTTGTTAAACCTTTAACCTTTTGGGTTTAAAGAGTTTTTTACAAGATTTTTTGCTTGATGAGTTTTTCCTACTGGTTTCTGGACTCAAAGAGCAAGACCGGTTTTTCCCAAAAGATTTTGTCATATTTAGAGATTTATGCCACCGCAAACGAGGTCGAAGATATCTGAGTTTAAGCAAGCGTTAAATTTGCCGCCGTCAACCGCAGCCACGTGAAACTCTCTTATGTTTGGCAAATAAAACTTAGGCAATTCCTATAGGAATCGAAGATTCGCGGGTATCATATACAAGCATTCTAGGTCGAAGATATCTGAGTTTCCTTTGTTGGGAAGATAATACTCCTGCAGCAGCTACAGGCTTTTCATAATCGCCAAGGTAGACATCTCTTATTCAAACTAGCATTTACTGTTATTTATATGCGTGCTATCGCTGTCTCGACAGCGGCTACACGCTTTCTTGGTTAGGACTTCATGTCAAAGTGGTGGCCACATGCACGTGACATTATTCGCATGAGGTGCCAAAACTTTTATTCAAAAAGTCCCTGAATCTTTTCTTATTTATTTATTTTACCTGCCGATAGCACATGCATGCACCCAAAGTGAAAGAAACATCACAAAGGTACCACTGCAAGTTTTATTCCCCTCACCAAATCTTCCATGGCTTGTAAATTAATTTTATTAATTTTGCGCACCCAGCTCTCACGTTGTTGTGATTTGACTATGCACGTGTGCAGTACGCATAGAAATAAGATGGATTGAATTATGAGGAATAATATGTATAAAATTAAAATAAGAAGAAGAAAAATACGAGGCCCCCTGAATCTTCCATTGAGGACAGTTTCCATACGCGTTAGCGGGATCTGATCCTCCTATTTTACTCTCGATTCGCAGGGGGGTCGGAAGAGATTCGCAAGCACCCTAACCTCTTAATAAAAATCGAGAGGGTTTAATTATCAGGTTTCAGGTTTGTCCATTTTATAACCATAAGCCCTAACGTGTTCAGCGACATAATTTTCCTAAACACCACAAGATTTTCATCATGTAATCTTGAATTACATCCGAGTTGAAATATTTACAAATTCAACGGCAACAGGAAAGTTTTACGCATCAAGTGCATGAAGCAGATGCGTTTAAATTTTGCATGCATGAAATTGAGAAATAAAAAAAAATAATATACAATTTTCAGTTTGATTAGAGGATTTTTCTTTTATTCGGATAAAGAACCTCTCAACCTGCATACTGACCGGGCTTGACTTTGTTAATATAACTTTCATTTCTAAAATGAGAGGCCGTCAATTAAATTTCCGAAAGGGTCATCCAAAAAAATGAAGAAAAAAATTCTCTCGGCTGGTAGCTCTTCCCACACGTCTCTAAAGACTTGAAGATGGAAGCAAAGCGAACATAGACTAAAGCATGAAAGAATGCGTGTGGGCTGTGTGCTTTCACTCAGCTTTGTTTAGTGACACGGTTACAGCAACCATAGCCATATTTGATGATGTATATGGCCTGGCTTCGGGTTAATTACCGGGTCTGGAACATATATCCAACCCGGCCGAGATTTTAAAAGGAGATTTAAACTTTAAACCCTAAGCAATTCTCTCCTCTTTATTTTTGCCGATTTTCATTGGAAATAAATAGAAAAGGACGCATGAATCTTTGGTTCTAGTTATATATGAATAATTATTTAGTTTGCTAGGTTTGGGCCCAGCTAGTGCTGTATGAATCATAATCTTTTATGCCAAACAGTTTAGGCCATGGTTTTCTTGGAAAAAGATTGAGTTGGGCCTAGAAGTTTTTTATTCTCCTACGGTATATTATCAAAAAGCCCCCGGCCCGCTTCAAGCTTATGTAGAGACCCCATGGTCTTTTGCTCTTATTAAAAAAGCCCTTTGACAAATTAAAAACCCCCTTTATACTGGTTGCATGTAATATCTAAATGGTTAGAGGAAATAAAGGCCTAAATGAAATGCAACTCAAGGGTTTTTTCATAAAGAATTTGAACGGTATGCCCTTCCCAACAATTTCAAAAATATCAAGGGTTTTTAGACAGCTCCCGAGCAGGCTGGGGTCTTTTTGACAATGTACCTTTTTTTGTGGCACTGGCATATGGGCCCTAACCCATGCCACTGACAATGCACACAACACTCCCATACACACATCACACACAAGCACACAACACACACGTGTTTGTTGGGGATTCCAATCCCTTTACCACATCGAAAATACAAGATAGATAAATCACAATCACACAAAGAAAAAGCATAATACCGGATATAGCGTGGTCCGACCATCTCAGCCAACATCCACGGAACTAAATACGAGAATTTTATTAACACACAAAAGATATTGCAAGAAACTCACACCGCTCTACAACCTCTCTTTCATTCCTTTCTCTTGCTCTTACACCACGAGAGAGGGAGGTAAAGAATGCCTTCACATAATTAATCTCTCAACCTAACCCAGCTTTTCCCCAAAAAGAGATATATATACCAAAACCCTAATATCTATTAGCAGCCCACACCAATAGAACCCTGCCTAAACGGTCCATAAATGTATAAACGGATACGAGGCACATCCTCAACACCATTGTCACACCCTGCTTCTCTAAATGCCTTTTTGAATCTTCCTCAATGTCCCATTTTAAAATTGAGGACGTGGTTATCCGATAAAAAGGACCACTTGTCATATAACAATTGTATTAAAAGATAAATTTAAATTATTTTTAGATGGATATAAAATTTAGATTCATATTCAGAAAAAATGGATGCAAAGATAATATAATCAAAAAATATGGGGCAAAAAATAAATCCAGTTGGTTTCAGACTTCGTACAACCCAAAATCATCATTCCTTTTGGTTCGCGCAACCAAAATTTTTTTCCGTAGGTCTACAAGAAGATGAGAAAATACGGAACTGTATCAAGAACTATGTGCAAAAAATAAGAGAATATCCTCGGGTTTCGAAAGAATTGGAATTGCACGCATAGAAATTAAAAAAAGAATTGATTTAATCCAAGCCATAATCTATATTGGATTCCCAAATTTATTAATAGAGGGCCGAACACGAGAGATCGAAGAATTACAGATGAATGTGCAAAAAGATTTTCATTTTGTAAACCGAAGACCCAACATTGCTATCACAAGAATTGAAAGACCTTATGGACACCCTAATATTTTTGCAGAATATATGGCTTCACAATTAATAAATAGAGTTTCATTTCGAAAGGCAATGAAAAGAGCTATTGAATTAACTGAACAAACAAATACAAAAGGAATTCAAACACAAATTGCAGGACGTATCGACGGAAAATAAATTGCGCGTGTCGAATGGATCAGAGAGGGTAAGGCTCCTCTACAAACAATGCGCGCTAAAATTGATCATTGTTCCTATACAATTCGAACTATCCATGGAGTATTAGGACTAAAAATTTGGATATTTGTGGACGAGAAATAATAGACCTTTATTGATCTTGCCATTCTGTCCAGTGATAGAACAAAAAATTAGAAACTTATCTTTTTTCTGTTAAACCAAACAAAAATAAACAATTCTAATTCTACAGGGTTGAATAAAAAATATATTAACCTTTTTTGATATAATTGCTATGCTTAGTGTGTGACTCGTTAATTTTTTCTTTAGAGTTTAGAGTTGGGCTTCAAAAAAAAAGACCGACCCTCACTGTATAAATTAAAAACTAATAACCAACTTATTGCTTCGTATTGTTGAGATCCCAAGAAACAGTCACTATATGACTTGATCAATCATATAGTTGTAACAACTGAAATTTTTCCATAAAAAATCCTATTATAAATTTCAAAGGGAAAAAATAACTAAAGGGAGGCAGATAAATGGAAAGGTGATAGAAAGAGAGAATAAAAAATTCAACAATAGATGATTCCAATATGTATGGTCTATGAATCCCCTCATAAAAGGCAGTGTGATAAAGCATTAATATTAATATTGATATAAATAATAATATAAATACTAAAGAGTCTAGGGTTAATAGAAACTGAAAAGATTGACTCGTAACGGATTTTGTTTGGAGCTCCATTGCAGAGTTCAGGCCTAACCATTAATGAAGAAGCTATAAGAACGATGAAACCTGTGACTATATAGGATTCTGTTAAAAATGAATCCTAATGATTCGTGGGATGGTGGAACGAACCAAGAATAAATTGATTTACTCTGAAAGGTCATGGATTGATCCTACGAATGAAGCAGAAAAGAGTTAATATTCGCCCGCGAAACCTTTATTTATTGTATTACAATATTTTCTTGATTCAACAAGAGTAAAAAAAAAGGATTCGTTATAATATAAAAAAGAAGTATTATCTAGAAATACACACATATGGCCATATATACAGCTTCCTATGTAATAAATGAAATATCAATAAATCCCATTACCTAGTTTAAGTGTATTAGTTGTTAAATACATGTGTATCTGTAATATTATCGAATCCTTTCATTCGCGAGGAGCTGGATGAGAAGAAAGTCTCATGTCCAGTTCTGTAGTAGAGGTGGGATTAAGAAAAAACCATCTATTATAACCCCAAAAGAACAAGATTTCGTAAGCAACATAAAGGAAGAATGAAGGGAATATCTTGTCGAGGCAATCGTATTTGTTTTGGCAGATATGCTCTTCAGGCGCTTGAACCCTCTTGGATCGCAGCTAGACAAATAGAAGCAGGGCGAAGAGCAATGACACGATATGCGCGTGGTGGTGGAAAAATATGGGTACGCATATTTCCCGACAAACCTATTACAGTAAGACCTACGGAAACGCGTATGGGTTCGAGGAAAGGATCCCCTGAATATTGGGTATCCGTTGTTAAACCAGGTCGAATACTTTATGAAATGGGAGGAGTATCAGAAACTGTAGCTAGAACAGCTATTTCAATAGCTGCGTGCAAAATGCCTATACGAACTCAATTTGTTACTTCAGGATAGAGATGTAGAACTAAATATAAACAAAAGGGTTATTGGGAATGAAAAAAACCATGGTTTTTTTTATTTCTAGACAAATACTATTTCTTTTTTTCCTCATTCTTTGCATTGAAATAACAGATTCAAATAAAAATGATATGATTCCACCTCAGACCCTTTTGAATATAGTAGATAACAGCGGAGCTCGAGAATTAATGTGTATTCGAATCATAGGAGCTGGTAATCACCGATATGCTCATATTGGTGACGTTATTGTTGCTGTAATCAAAGAAGCAGTGCCCAATATGCCTGTAGAAAGATCAGAAGTAATTAGAGCTGTAATTGTACGTATATGTAAAGAGCTCAAACGTGACAACGGTATGATAATACGATATGATGACAATGCAGCGGTTATCATTGATCAAGAAGGAAATCCAAAAGGAACTCGAGTTTTTGGCGCGATTTCTCGGGAATTAAGACAGTTGAATTTTACTAAAATAGTTTCATTAGCTCCCGATATAGTTTATAAATACTAGTAGATGAAACTATGATATAGTTTATAGCAGCATATCTGAAATGGATCAAATTAGTAGATTGTGTCTCACGCATATACTTTAAATAATTCATTTAATAATTAATGATTGAATAATTCAAGTAAAAAAACATGTTGATTATATAAAAATTAGGAAGCACCGATAATCAGAATTCATTATGGGCAGAGACGCAATTGCTGATATAATAACTTCTATAAGAAATGCTGACATGAGTAAAAAAGGAACGGTTCGAATAGCATCCACTAATATCACGGAAAACTTTGTTAAAATACTCCTACGAGAAGGTTTTATTAAAAATGTTCGGAAACATCAGGAAAGTAACAAATATTTCTTGGTTTCAACTTTGCGCCATAGAAGGACTAGGAAAGGAATATATAGAACTATTTTAAAACGTATCAGTCGACCTGGTCTACGAATCTATTTCAACTATCAAAAAATTCCTAAGATTTTAGGTGGAATGGGAATTGTAATTCTTTCTACTTCTCATGGCATAAGGACAGACCGAGAAGCTGGACCAGAAAAAATTGGAGGAGAAATTTTGGGTTATATATGGTGATCCTCCTATGATATCCTAATTTTATCTCTAACTTCCTATTAGTGAAATAAAGAGGAAAAGTGAGTTATATAACTCTTCCTCCATTAATTGATACTTTAAGGGGGTTATCTGGAATGAAAGAACAAAAATTGATTCATGAAGGTTTAATTACCGAATCACTTCCCAACGGCATGTTCCGGGTCCATTTAGATAATGAAGATCTAATTCTAGGTTATATTTTAGGGAGGATCCGACGCAGTTTGATACGAATACTACCGGAGGATAGAGTCAAAATCGAAATATGTCGGTATGATTCAACCAGGGGACGTATAATTTATAGACTTCGCAACAAAGATTCGAACGATTAGATAGATGATTTTGGAAAATATTCCTTTCATGGGGGATACAATTCAAAGCTAAAAAAATACAAGAGACTTATTTTCTTCTAAGGAATAGATTAAAAATTAAGGTAAGGAGTGAGAAATATGAAAATAAGGGCTTCTGTTCGTAAAATTTGTGAAAAATATCGACTGATACGTAGGCGCGGATGGATTATAGTGATTTGTTCCAATCCGAGGCATAAACAGAGACAGGGATAATCTTTCTAAAGTTTCTCAAAGAAAGGCCATGTAAAAGTAAAAATAATAAAGGATCTGTTTTAACATGAAATGGATATCTCCGTATCTTTCTGTATATTTCTGATTCATATTTATGAGATGATAAAATATGGCAAAACCTATACCAAGAATTGGTTTGCGTAGGAATGGACGTATTGGTTCACGTAAGAATGGACGTAGAATACCAAAAGGAGTTATTCATGTTCAAGCGAGTTTCAACAATACCATTGTAACTGTAACAGATGTACGAGGCCGGGTGGTTTCTTGGGCCTCCGCCGGTACTTCGGGATTCAAAGGCACAAGAAGAGGGACACCCTATGCTGCTCAAGCCGCGGCTTTAAATGCTATTCGTACTGTGGTTTTTCAGGGTGTGCAACGAGCAGAAGTTATGATAAAAGGTCCCAGTCTCGGAAGACACACAGCATTACGGGCCATTCGTAGAAGTGGTATACTATTAAGTTTCGTACGTGATGTAACACCTATGCCACATAATGGATGTCGACCCCCTAAAAAAAGGCGTGTGTAAAAATAAGAATTAAACAGATTTCAAGAGAAATAAATGATTCAATGATCTGATCAAATAATAATATTAGTATGATCCGAGAGGAAATAGCAGGATCCACTTGAACACTACAGTGGAAATGTGTTGAATCAAGAGTAGATAGTAAGCGTCTTTATTATGGCCGTTTCATTTTGTCTCCGCTCATGAAAGGTCCAGCCGATACCATAGGTATTGCCATGCGAAGGGCTTTACTTGGAGAAATAGAAGGAACATGTATCACACGTGCAAAATCTGAGAAGGTACCGCATGAATATTCTACGATAGTAGGTATTGAGGAATCGGTACATGAAATTTTCATAAATTTGAAAGAAATTGTATTGAGAAGTAATTTATATGGAGTTAGAGACGCATCCATTTACGTCAGGGGTCCTAGATACGTAACCGCTCAAGATATCATCTCACAACCTTCCGTGGAAATAATTGACACAACACAACATATAGCTAATCTGACGGAACCAATTGATTTGTGTATTAGATTACAAATCAAGAGAGATCGCGGATACCGTATGAAGCCCATAAAGAACTCTCAAGATGGAAGTTATCCTATAGATGTTGTATCCATGCCTGTTCGAAATGCGAATCATAGTATTCATTCTTATAGGAAAGGAAATGAAAAACAAGAAATACTTTTTCTAGAAATATGAACGAATGGAAGTTTAACTCCTAAGGATGCACTTTATGAAGCTTCTCGTAAGTTGATTTATTTATTTATTCCTTTTCTACATGCGGAGGAAGGGTGCATTCATTTCGAGGAAAATAAAAACAGGTTTACTCTACCCCTTTTTACCTTTCAAAATGAATTAACTAATCTAAAGAAAAACAAAAAAGGAATTCCATTGAAATGTATATTTACTGACCAATCAGAACTATCCCCCAGGACCTATAATTGTCTCAAAAGGTCCAATATACATGCATTATTGGACCTTTTGAGTAACAGTCAAGAAGATCTTATGAGAATTGAACACTTTCGCACAGAAGATGTAAAACAGATATTGAACACTCTACAGAAGCATTTCGCAATCAATTTACCTAAGAAAAATTAAGTACTATACTTCACTTTAATATGGAAATGTAAGAATGAGTTTATTGTCTTCATCATTTTTTTCTGTTTATTCCAATTTATACAGAAATTGGAAGGTTTTTAGAGAAAGACAGAATAAATGAATAAAAAATTTAATGAAGGGATTGATCGTTCGAATAATAAACAAGTATCCATGCATTCGTTCCCATAAAATGGCACCGATGCTCCCATTGCGTATTGGTACTTATCGGGTATAGAATAGATCTGCTTCTCTTTGTTCTTAGGAATCGAATTCCGCCGTTATTTTCAACAGAATAGAATAAATAGTAACCTTTTCTCATACAGAATCCGCCGAAAAAGATAGGTACATAGTATATTCTAATGCGATAAAGTTACACAGTGTCTATTTTTCTTTGATAAAGGGGTATTTCCATGGGTTTGCCTTGGTATTGTGTTCATACTGTCGTATTGAATGATCCCGGCCGATTGCTTTCTGTCCATATAATGCATACGGCTCTAGTTTCTGGTTGGGCCGGTTCGATGGCTCTATATGAATTAGCGGTTTTTTATCCCTCTGACCCCGTTCTTGATCCAATGTGGAGACAAGGTATGTTCGTTATACCCTTCATGACTCATTTAGGAATAACCAATTCGTAGGGTGGTTGGAGTATTCCAGGAGGAACTATAACGAATCCGGGTATTTGGAGTTATGAAGGCGTGGCAGGGGCACATATTGTGTTTTCTGGCTTGTGCTTTTTGGCGGCCATCTGGCATTGGGTGTATTGGGACCTAGAAATATTCTCTAATGAACGTACAGGAAAACCCTCTTTGGATTTGCCCAAGATCTTTGGAATTCATTTATTTCTCTCAGGGGTGGCTTACTTTGGCTTTGGCGTATTTCATGTAACAGGCTTATATGGTCCTGGAATATGGGTGTCCGATCCTTATTGACTAACTGGGAAAGTACAATCTGTAAGTCCAGCGTGGGGCGCGGAGGGTTTTGATCCTTTTGTTCCAGGAGGAATCGTCTCTCATCATATTGCAGCGGGTACACTGGGCATATTAGCGGGCCTATTCCATCTTAGTGTCGCCTCAACGTCTATACAAAGGATTACGTATAGGCAATATTGAAACTGTACTTTCTAGTAGTATTGCTGCTGTTTTTTTGCTGCTTTTGTTGTTGCTGGAACTATGTGGTATGGTTCAGCAACTACCCCAATATTTGGTCCCACTCGTTATCAGTGGGATCAGGGATACTTCCAGCAAGAAATATATCGAAGAGTTGGTGCCGGACCAGCCAAAAATCTGAGTTTCTCGGAAGCTTGGTCTAAAATTCCCGAAAAATTAGCTTTTTATGATTACATTGATAATAATCAGGAAAAAAGGGGATTATTCAGAGCGGGTTCAATGGACAGCGGAGATGGAATAGCCGTTGGATGGTTAGGACACCCCGTCTTTAGAGATAAAGAAGGGCGCGAGCTTTTTGTACGTCGTATGCCTACTTTTTTTGAAACATTCCCGGTAGTTTTGGTAGATGGAGACGGAATTGCGAGGGCGGATGTTCCTTTTCGAAGGGCAGAATCAAAGTATAGTGTTGAACAAGTAGGTGTAACCGTTGAGTTCTATGGTGGCGAACTCAACGGAGTCACTTATAGTGATCCTGCTACTGTGAAAATATATGCTAGGCATGCACAATTAGGTGAAATTTTTGAATTAGACCGGGCTACTTTGAAATCCGTTGGTGTTTTTCGTAGCAGTCCAAGGGGTTGGTTCACTTTTGGGCATGCCACATTTGCTTTGCTCTTCTTTTTCAGACACATTTAGCATGGCGCTAGAACCTTATTCAAAAATGTTTTTGCTGGTATTGATCCAGATTTGGATTCTCAAGTGGAATTTGGAGCATTCCAAAAACTTGAAGATCTAACTACAAGGAGACAAGTAGTTTGATACAAGATTGTTCTAGTATCTTTTGCCTATTTTTTTTTAATAGGGTACCCGTGAAATATTGACTTGAATCACTATCTTTTCTTTGATTCTTTCCCTTTTTTTTATTTTATATGGTATGATAAATGATCCCACCCAAACGGATAGGCGTGAAACCTATAATTATAAGTAAACCACGATCAAATCTATGGAAGCATTAGTTTATACATTCCTTCTAGTCTCGACTTTAGGGATAATTTTTTTCGCTATATTTTTTCGAGAACCGCCTATGGTTCCGATTAAAAAAATGAAATGATTTTTCATTATATCAACTGAAGTAATGGGCCTCCCATATCGGGAGGCTCATTACTTCAACTAGTCTAGTCCCCGTGTTCCTCGAATGGATCTCTTAATTGTTCAGAGGGTTGCCCAAAAGCGGCATATAAGGCGTACCCCGTAAAGCTTACAAGTAAACCAAATATGAAGATGGCGACTAGGGTTGTTGTTTCCAATTTTAGATAATTGCAAGGTCACAATAGATCTACGATAAGATCGTTTATTTACAACTACAACGGAATGACATACAAAGTCAACAGATCTCAACCAATGATTAAATAGAATTTATGGCTACACAAACCGTTGAGGGTAGTTCTAGATCTAGGCCAAGACAAACTACCGTAGGGAGTTTATTAAAACCATTGAATTCGGAATATGGTAAAGTAGCTCCGGGCTGGGGGACTACACCACTTATGGGAGTCGTAATGGCTCTATTTGCGATATTCCTATCTATTATTTTGGAAATTTATAATTCTTCCGTTTTACTGGATGTAATTTCAATGAGTTAGGTTCATAAGAACTATGAAGCCCTAGTTTTTCAATAAAAAAAATTACTTAAGACTTGGATTTATAGACTATTCTGGTAGTTCGACTGTTGGATTTCTTTTTTTCGATATTTCCGGAATATGAGTGTGTGACTTAGTGTAATTGATCCTATTGATAATACAGAGAATGGTCCTGTCATCTCTATCAAGATGATTCTACCCCGTCGGATATTTATTCTAATATCCGGAGCACGAAATATTATAAAATAGATTAAGAAAAGAAATATTTGAACTATGATTCATACCTACTATTCAGACCTCGCAACCGGACTAAAAAAACAATTTCAGATAGGTATTTCCTAAATCAAACGATTTTTCTTTCTTTAGACTTATTCGTTTTTTTGTCCGAAGAGCAACTCTTTCTCTAGATTTTGTTGATGAGTCATTACATCTACTCATTGAAATTGAATAAGTGATGATCAAACGGTTTTTACTCAGGAGAACCTTTGAATTTAGCTTGGGTGGGGCTAAATCATCGCGGTTCTAGTATGAATATGAGGTTTTAATTGATTCATTGGGTCTCAACAAGAGAATTCCTATCAATAGTAAAACAAGAGTTGATACGCATTACGCACAAAAAAAAATAAAAAAGGTATTTCGAGAATCGATCAGATTCTATCTCTGTTCGTTCCGTTTGAAGAAAGGAAGGATCCCAAAGAATCGATCTTTCTTTTAGTTGCTGAATCTCTGTTTGATCGATCAATGTATGATATTCCGAATCTTCACTTCTAACGGAATCGAAAGGATCTCTGGATTGATCAGAAGATCCTTTCGATTAGCTAGAATCCGTTACCTGAACAAAAATGGATCCTGTGGAATCATATTGAATATTTGACAATACATTCCGTACCCTGCTAAAAATGGATCCTTGTTTACCAACCATACATTGTCTAACCAAATCCAATTCTCTCTCGATATGTTCCTCAAAAAATCAGATTCATGCTGATCCTTCCCCCAACTAACGAAGAGATCTTGGCGGAATTGCCACATATGAAATTGAGCACAATTTTGCAAAGAAATACCCCGCTTGTTTCTCGAGAAGAGATGAGAAACATGCTCAATATCATTTGATTGAATAGTTGCCTCAGCTCCTTGTTATTTGAAGAAACCCTCCCCTTCAATTGGTCTTTTTTCACGAAAAGCAGACATGAGATAACAAATCAAATCTTTCCCTAAGATTTTGAATAGCTGTCCCGAATTCAAGTTGATTATGTTTCGCTTCTTCCTCGGAGAAAGACGATCAAACAATTCCCAATCATGGTCCTTGCGGCTCAGATCATCCGTATAGGATAAAAAAAGAAACTCCAGATATTTGCTATCTTTCTCTTTGAATGAGATCTCAATTCCAGCCACGGTTTCATTAGCTATCTTACAACTAGAATCCTTCTTTTTTCCGATCCGGTTCCTCCACCACCGCGAACCCCGGTTCGATTCAGGCATGATACACCACGAACCCCGGTTCCCCAAGTGCATTCTTGCGGATCCATGAAACAACTCTCAGAAATCTTTTTTCCTTTTGGAAGATACAGGAGCGAAACAATCAACCTATTGATATCGGAAGACAAAAAAGATTCTTCCAATATCTCATTTGTGCGTCCAATGTAATTCATAGGTATAGAAAGAAGCCCCATCAAATAGAGATTTTTTATTTTGACCATCTTTCGATTGTTAATACGAGATATAAAGACCGTTACTACAAGCAGTACTACACCTTTGATCGTAAAATATCGATTGCTTGTTGAACCCTGTGAATCACGTGAAAGTAGGATACTCCAAATTCGGGGGTAAAAGAGTTTCATAAAACGTTCTTGGTGGAAAAAAATGTGAGTGAAAGATCCCACTGAATCGAATTTGATCCATGAATCTAAGAAATAGTGAGAATTCTTGATCTCTCTCAATATCTCTCTCAATTCGAAGATCCAGGATTTGAATTGATAGCGTTTCATTAATTCCTCCTAAAGATTTTCATTGATTCCTCCTAAAGATTTCATTTCAATTGGAATTTGGTTATTCACGATGTACGATGAACCCTGTTAAGCATCCATGGCTGAATGGTTAAAGCGCCCAACTCATAATTGGCAAATTCGTAGGTTCAATTCCTGCTGGATGCACACCAATGGGAACGTTTAATAAGTCTATTGGAATTGGCTCTGTATCAATAGAATCTCATCATCCATACATAACGAATTGGTATGGTATATTCATACCATAACATATGAACAGTAAGAACTAGAATTCTTATCGGTACTGGAACTCATAGGGAAGAAAATGGATTTATGGATGGAATCAAATATGCAGTATTTACAGAAAAAAGTATTCGGTTATTGGGGAACAATCAATATACTTCTAATGTCGAATCAGGATCAACTAGGACAAAAATAAAGTATTGGGTCGAACTCTTCTTTGGTGTCAAGGTAATAGCTATGAATAGTCATCGACTCCCGGGAAAGGGTAAAAGAATGGGACCTATTATGGGACATACAATGCATTACAGACTTATAATCATCACGCTTCAACCGGGTTATTCTATTCCACCTCTTATAGAAAAAAGAACTTAAAGCAAAATACTTAATAACACGGCGATACATTTATACAAAACTTCTACCCCGAGCACACGTAATGGAGTTATACACAGTCAAGTGAAAACCAATCCACGAAATAATTTGATTTATGGACAGCATCATTGTGGTAAAGGTCGTAATGCCATAGGTATCATTACCGCAAGGCATAGAGGGGGAGGTCATAAGCGTCTATACTGTAAAATCGATTTTCGACGGAATGAAAAAGACATATCTGGTAGAATCGTAACCATAGAATACGACCCTAATCGAAATGCATACATTTGTTTCATACACTATGGAGATGGTGAGAAGAGATATATTTTACATCCCAGAGGGGCTATAACTAGAGATACCATTGTTTCTGGTACAGAAGTCCCTATATCAATGGGAAATACCCTACCTTTAAGTGCGGTTTGAACTATTGATTTACGTAATTGGAAGTAACCAATTAGGTTTACGATGAAACCTAGAAATCAATCACTGATCCAAATTGAGTACCTCTATGGGATAGACCTCAACAGAAAACTGTTGAGTAACGGCAGCAAGTGATTGAGTTCAGTAGTTCCTCATAGAAAATTATTGACTCTAGAGATATGGTAATATGGAGAAGACAAAATTGTTTGAAGCACGCACAGAACCGGAAGCGTCCCTTGTTTCAAAGAGAGGAGGACGGGTTATTCACATTTCATTTGATGGTCAGAGGCGAATTGAAACCCCGCGAATTAACTTGGGTTACAGGTGTGGTTCTGGCTGTATTGACTGCATCTTTTGGTGTAACTGGTTATTCCTTACCTCGGGACCAAATTGGTTATTGGGCAGTAAAAATCGTAACAGGCGTACCTGAAGCTATTGAGCGTTAAATCTATGGCCACTTTCCTGCCTGGGGTCCGAATCCCGCATTCTCCTCTAAAAATTTTAAGTTAGTGGTTCCCACAATTCAGAGTTAGAAGACATCAGCGAAGGCTAGCCCCACGTTTTTTTTTATTACAAAAATCACTGCATAGCAATGAATAATCTATGAAATTATCTTTAGTCTTGTGGAAGCATAAATTCTGAATTATCATAAGCAAGACATGAATTTAAAAAAAAAGGCCCTTCTAATAAATTCTCGTTGTTACGAATTTATTTATCCGAAGGACTTAATTATGATTAAAGAAATAAAAACATCATCTTTTGCAAAGAACGTCACATGACATCCAAAGAGACGACCACATGGCATTCAAATTAGATGTATATATATGGAAAAATGAGCTAGATCCAAATAATTGCAAACCACTCAAAGAACAAATGAAGATGATGGTTGTGATCATTAAAAAAGAAAAGGATAGAACAAATGAGAAATTAAGAGGGTACATGAGGAAACTATATAGTCTGGAAAATAGGCACTCAAAAAGAGAAATAATGATTTATTCATTGCTTTGCTCAACGCCTCCTAACCTACTAGGTATATCGCGAATAATTATAGATATTTTTTGCAACGACGAAACACGAGATAATCAATTAAAAAGAAAAAGGATAGAACAAATGAGAAAAAGGGTGCGAAAACTATAAAGCCAGGAAAATATGCATTCGAAAAGAGAAATAATGATGAAAATATGCAATCAAAAAGAGAAATAATGATTTATTCATCAATTTGCTCAACCCCGGTGCTCTTAACCTATGAGGTATATCGCAATTAGTTATAGATATATTTTGCAACAATGAAACATGATGAAACTATGCATCAAGTAAATTAAAAACGGCAAAATATTGCATTTCCATAGCAAATAAACAAGTAATTTGCTACTTCTAGAAAACATGATATTCTTTATGGAAAACATCGAATCCAGTTATCTTCCAGAGACACCAGAAACACAAGTTATGGAATGAAGGTTTAATACTTGTACCGACATCGACACGTGTCTTACATCGGTCAAACATTTACAAAAAACGACACTCTATTTTTTTTAATGTCCAAACACGAATTTATTAGTATAAGAATCCCAGAATTTAAATAACTCATGGGTTATTTACTGTTAACGCCGGCAGGTTGTTGCCATTTATGTCATACCCTTCAATTTTTGATATCTACTTGATACCCCTAAATTTTAAAAGTCTTACTATTTACCCTCCTCCCAAAGTTCTTTCAAGTTGGAGTATTCGTCCATTCCGTCAAGATGTCAACGGAGACTATCAGGTCATAAGAGTTTGAAAAAAATCCTAACTCTTTATTCTAGCACAAATCTTCAAATCAACCCCAAAGTGAAATCTGGGGTTTGCTGTAGAGCTTCAAAGTGAAAGTTAGCTAGGGTTTTCCACTTGTTCGAAGCTTTCAATTTAGACCTCATTGGTACTCCACAATTTCATCACTTGAAAAAGTCGACATAGAAGAATCTGATTTCACAGCCAATATAAGATTTTTTGAGTTCTAGTGCAAACCCTGTCTTTCACTTTGGACTCGATTTGAAGATTTGGGATAGAAGAAAGAGTCAATTTTTTTTAAACCCTAACCAGATAGTCCCCGTTAACTTCTTAACGGAGTCGACGAATATTCCAACTTGAGAAGAGCGGGAGGCACGGAGTAAACATAAAAAATTGCAGGGATATGGCGAAAATAGCAATAAATTTTTTAATTTTTTTTGGGGGGTGGGGGAACACTAAATAACCCATAACTAATTCAAATAGTCTAGTGTTTTTGTCATTGTAGCAAAATTAGAGGCAGAACACAAGAAACTCGCACACTGTAACAGCCAGAAGAACAAGTCATCAACAAATTAAACTCCTTGTAATCATGAACCAACACCCAAATTTTCAAAAACAAAAACCAAAAAGAAAAATTCAGAAACAATGGACTCATATAATTCATCCCAATTCTTTCTTCGTTCCAATTATAGCTCTCGCAGTCTGGCACCCACAAGCTCATAGTTAAAGCCCTTTCCCTCTAGAAGTTATTCCCTGCAGGGGAAGAGAGAGGGCAGAATTTTGGACAGACTCGAACAACGTGTGGTACCGCATTTCTATTTATTGTCCCTATTTTGCTCGGTTGTTTACTGCCTGCAGGGAATAATATATCTCTTCTTTTTTCGGAACATTGACCGGAGGGGGAGAGAGAGAGAAACGCATGCATGACATTTTTGGAATACGAGGAGAGAGAAAATTCAAAAGGTTACCAGATTCAATGCATGGCTCGTTCTATATAAGCTCAGCTCTTAATGCTGCATTAATGCATTTTTTGCATGCATGGTTTCTCTTTTTGGGGTAATTAAACGCGGGACCAACCCCGCCCCCCCTGCCTCCATTTTTTCTCTCTCTTAAAAAAATCCCCTCAATCTCTCTGTCTCTCTCTCTAAGTTTTCATTTTTTTTTTCCTGAATTTTTTTTGTATTCAGTGATGAAGTGTAGAGACTGTTGCTTTCTCTTGTTGGTGTCGTTTCTTGTGTTCTGTCTCTTACGTTACTCAGGTGAGAATTTATTTATAGTATTTATTGAATTTATTGCATTTAATTTTGTAAATTTTTTTTTGGGTTTTTATGAAATTGGTTTATTTATTTTTTCAATTATTTTATTTGGTGAGAAGATGCATATGATTCAATAGACCCAAACGGGGACATCACAATCAAATGGGATTTTCAAGAAATTCGTGGCGATGGATATACGGTATGTCATTGTTTATTTGATAATTTTTTAGTTTTGTTTAATTGTCCCTTTAGAATTTTTTAATTTTTTTGGGGGGTTTTGTGGGGGTTTTAATTAATGATTTGAATTGAGCTAAAATTTATAAGCTAAATTAATTTTTTTATTGCGATTAAGCTCTACCACATTTGATATATAGTGTAAAATTAGAATGTAAATTGGCTATCTATCTTGACGAAAAATTAACATCGGGTTTTGCTCAGTTTGTATCAATTTCCTCTCCAACGTGAGAGTTCGCGGGTTCGCTCTTCTTGCTTTTAAATATTTTTTGTTTTTCTTTTTGTTTAAGAAATCACCGAGCAATTCGAATCGACACACGGCAGGCAATTTATTGACTACCAGTAATCTTATATAGGATTTAAGGCTTGAGATATATTCAAGTTCAATTCTGGTGGCCGAATAGAATTTTCCTAATTGTGATGGGAATTAGCACCTATTAAGTGCTTACCTATGTTTATCTACTTTTCTCGCCGCCTTTCGATCCTTTATCATATAAGAAGCTCTTTCATGAACTCAATTTATCTAATCTCATTTCGTTTATTATTATGATATAGGTAATGATTAATATATTAAACCACCAACTCTACCGACACATCGAGAGCCCCGGGTGGAAATACAGTTGGACTTGGGCCGGCGACGAAGTGATATGGGACATGAGGGGAGCCGAAACCACCAAGCAAGGCAACTGCTCTCGCTTCGAAAGTACCACTCTTCCTCATTCCTGCGAGAAAACCCCTGTCGTTGTAGACTTGCTTCCAGGGGCTCCGTACAAAGCTCAAACGCAGAATTGCTGCAGGGGCGGTGTGCTATCATCGATGAATCAAGATATCAACAGGTATACGTCGACTTTTCAAATGAGCGTGGGGAGTGATTTGAATTTGAACGACTCTGCGACGGCTAAGCCTTCGAATTTTAGTCTTGGGATTGCTGGATATACTTGTAGCAATGCTAGTGTCGTTCCCCCGACAAAGTTTTCGACTCCAAATAGCCGACACCAAACGCAAGCTCTTTGTAAGTTTGAATCATGTTTGAATGGTTTAATAGTCATTTATGTCCATTGGGTGTTGCATAGTGAATCAAATGCTTAATATGAGAGCGATGTCATATCATTCTAAATAATAGGCAACAACATCTAAGAAATTATGTCATGGCAGTGTTGGTGTAGGGTGCATCCTATAGTGACACTTTAGGCTCCGCTCTCTTGCTTGTTAAAATTTCTATTGCTACAATTTTCTCTCATCTCATTCTCCGACAAATATTTCTTGCAGTGACATGGAAAGTGACATGTTCTTTTTCCCAATTCAGAGCATCCCTAAAGCCGACTTGCTGCGTTTCGCTCTCGACCTTCTACAACAACACCATAGTATCATGCCCCGAGTGTAGCTGTGGCTGCCAACAATCATCACAATGTGCAAGGCAAGCCTCTAAATTGCATCTTCTATCCTTCTCCTCAAATTAATGAATCAACCCAGTATTGTTATTTATTTTTGGTATCTCCTTGTAGGGACGGTAATAATTTACCCGGTGTGTTACAAATGCCTCACGCCGATGATTACGAACCTGTTATCATGTGCACGCGACACATGTGCCCGATACGTGTGCACTGGCACTTGAAAGCGAGCTATAAACAATATTGGAGAGTTAAGGTGACGATATCGAATTTCAACTTAGCTAAGAACTACACCGATTGGAATTTGGTGTTACAGCATCCTAACCTTAGGAGCCTGACTCAAGTGTTCAGCTTCAGCTACAAGCCTCTGATCGAGTACGGCAATATCAGTGAGTACTTGGCTTTTCAGCTTACAAGCCTTTGACGGTGGTATTTGTATATAACACCCCTCTTGTATACCTTATATAGCACCTATTATCCCTCGAGTAATTTATTAGCGCATAACATCGCTAGGGTTAGCCATCGATCAGGACGGATTTCTTTCCCAATGTCATATCATGACCACTATAATATCTTAACTGGTTTATTAGCGCATAACATCTTCAATGTTCTATATGCTTCAACTTATTAACACCGATTATATTAAAAAAATATTCTTTCTAATCTTTTTCAACAGATGACACGGGTATGTTTTGGGGACTTCCGTACTACAACGAGATGCTGCTCCAAGCAGGCGAGTACGGCAACGTGCAATCGGAGATGCTGCTGCACAAAGATCCCGGCATCTTCACATTTCAAGGAGGGTGGGCTTTTCCAAGAAGCGTAATGTTCAACGGGCACGAATGTGTCATGCCCTCCCCCGATACCTACCCGTCGTTGCCAGCAGGGAGCACTGCAGCTCCATTATCAGTTCACCGGTTTTCTTTCGGAATCGCACCATTCTTTCTGCTTGCAGTCTTCATACTGCTATAGGATAAATTGGCTATCGATGTTTTTCGTTTTAAAAATTTAGGGTGATCCCTTTAAATACAGGTGTTGGTATATTCATTGAGGGATTCCCTTGTATTTGGGTAAACAGCGAAAAAAGATAAAAGATAAGTGTAATTTGTCAGATGTTTGAATGATAATGTGTTATAAATTCTTGTTGTGTTCCTTCAAAAAAAAAATCTTGTTGGATTTAAGGTTTTGGCTATGTTACGTCTGTTATGAATGTTAGGGATGGTTGTAATATGTAAAATTTGGTTATAAAAGAAGATTGTTTTTTTTCCCCAAAAGTTATAAAAGAAGATTGTTGAACTTTGCTTTTTGAGTTCTATTTTGCACATAGACATCGCAAATTTCCCTCGGAAATCAACCATTGATCTTGAAGTGTTTTTAATAAACAATGTACAGGATGTGATTGAGAGGCAAGCGTATGATTACAGTAAGCTTTGCGGCGAAAGTATACATATGCGAGCAAAATTGTGTAGGATTGCTTGGTTCCCTTTTTCACCGTTCCCTTTTTTTAGTGTATATGTAGCTCTATTCAAAAGACGATATATGAGATTGAATTAGGTCACAATACAATTTTTGAGGTCACGGCACTCTGGTTTGCGGACGGAAGTTGAAACCTGAGGACATGTGAGATTGAACAAGGTTGCTTCAAAAATTCCGAGCTTTCAATATTTTACAAAGGAAAGCGGTGCCATTTCCTTGGCAAAACTTTTTTTTTGTGTTTGGAGTGGTGTAACTATGTCTATGTACATCAAGATCTAGTTTGGTTTTTCGGTTAAATTTCAAAGAAAATTTATGAAACTTTCATCATTTTCAGATAAATACCTAAACTTAATGGATTGCATATGAATTACTTAAACTTTTCATACTTCTTGAGTTGGCAAAAATCTTTTCGCCTTTATATATCCCTTCATTATTTCAATGGAAAGACACAGATACTTAATTGAAAATCCCTAAAAGTTCAAAGTACATATTTTACAGAAAAAGGGCTTTTAGATAGGAATGCAAACGTATCAGATATAGGTGTTACTGTTAGAAACGATGGAATATTCTTCAGATCAGAAGCAGACAGAACGACAGACGTCTGAAGGTGTAAGCATCTTCACTTCAGACGTCTGGCCAAATCAAGTTCAGAAGTCTGGTGTATCTACACAAAAAACACCAGAGCGGAGGTAAACATCCGCAGTTCATCGGGGCAGACGTCTGCAGGAGCCATGAAACCCTATTCAAGAAGGAGGCAGACGTCTGCCCAAATGAACTGCAGATGTCTGGCGGCGGTGAATTCTGATGGTAACTAGCTTTGGAAAGTTTGTTTATTTTTAAAGATTGTTAGGATTAGGGTTTACCTATATAAAGGAACCCCTTGTATGTATTATTAAGCAGCTAATAGTAGCCAATTTGTAAGAGATCATTGTATGAGAGGGTAACGGATAGAGCTAAAGAATTTTGAGAGAAAATTCCTAGGGTTTTACTTGTGTAATTGATTCGAAAATTATAGTGGAGACTTTACAGATTCCGCTATGCCGGGACTAGCCATATGGTAGGTGAAACCCGTTAACAAATCTTTTGTCTCTATGTGTTTGATTTCCTATTTTATTCTCACATATTTATATTGTTCTTTCGTCGTTTAATTGCATAATTGTGTTTTCGTGATTTGGGTGTTGTCACGAGCATTGTTCCGCGTTTTGATCTCTCCCAGTCGATCCCTAACAACTGGTATCAGAGCCGGAGTTGTGTTTATCTGATACCAACAACTGGTATCAGAGCAGGAGTTAAGGAACGTGGGATTCTTCAAATCTACGATTTAAGTCAACGGTGGGTAACGACAACTACGTCCTCTTTCCCGCTTTCTTGATTGTCATTTTGAAAGCGTCGGTTCAGTTCAAGAGAGAAGTCAAGTTTACCGCGACAGAGACGAAAGGCGGCGGAGGATAAAGTAAAGATTGAAAAGTTGAATGGTTAGAATTTTGGTTGGTGGTGCATGTAAATGGAGAACTACTTATATCAAAAGAATATGTTTCTTCCGTTGCTTGGAGAAAAGCTTGAGAAGATGTCCGATGAGACGTGAAACCTTTTGGATAGGAAAACCTTGCGACAATTCGATTGTCGTTTGCTCCGCAAGTGGTCTTTAATGTCTCTAAGGAGAAAACAACTAAGGTGTTAACGACGACGTTAGTAAAGTTGTATGAGAAGCCGTTTACATAAAACAAAATCTTCCTGATGAAGAAGCTTTTCAAACCGAAGATGACTGAAAACGGCTCGGTGATGGAGCACCTGAATGAGTTCAATAGCGTAATGAGCCAACTCCGATTGGTGGAAATCATCTTTGAAAACGAGATTCGAGCACTTCTATTCTTCTTTTCGTTGCCGGAGAGTTGGAAGAACCTAGTGATGATGGTTAGTAACTCGATCTCAGGGACTCTCACATTTAATGATGAAGTGAGTTGTATATTAAACGATGAGATATGGAGAAAGATTGGGAGTGGGAGTCGGAAACTTCCACGCTTTCGGTGGAGAATCGCGGTAACGATGGAAAAGAGGAAAAGGAAGAAGGGCAAGTCTAAAACCCGAGAAAAATTACAAGGAATAATCAAGACACCTGTTGGAATTATGGGAAGAAGGGTCATAGTAAAAGTGACTGTAAAGCTCCAAAGAAAGATTCGAATGGGAAGGCAAATAGAAAGGAAGCTAATGCGGTGTCTACACAAGAACATGGAGGACGGGGTTTTTATTTATCGACGAGCGAGAATACAAAGATGGATACTTGGTTCCTAGATTCTGGAGCATCCTTCTATCACGTCCTGCTTCCCGGTGTACGGTGAAGGGAACGCGGCGAGACCGCTACATATTTACTCGGAAGTAAACACGCTAAGCGTATCTAAGAAATATAAAATAAAATGTACACAAGAGACAAGATGTAAATAAACAGCAAATTTATTTATTAACATTCTTTTTATAATACAACTGAAAAGTAAATACATGGAATGAAAGCAATGCCTAAACAATGACATAACAGAAATGAAAATGGAATAAGTACAAGTGGCTACAGCTCTAGGTCTTCGGTGTACTGCTCAGGGGCCTGCTCCAAATGCTCCTGACTGGTCTCGTACTCCTCAGCGTCGGGTCCTCCCGACAACATTCCAAAAAAGAAGAGAAATGGGAATATTTTCAGGGAACAATCGCTCAGTAAGTCCTAAAAATAAGGAAGAAGTAGAATAGACAGAAAGAGAGAGTGTAACTTTTAAAGTGGTATTATATTGTTATGATATTGTATTTAGTGTTAATGCTATTGTTTGTAACTTGGTACACAAGAGGCCAGTGTATACGAGAGGAGTCTGAGTAGACCACAGACTAAGGTGGACGGAAAGTACAAGGAACCGTTCAGCCACGGTACAACGGCAATGGAATACAGGTTAGGTGTCTTAATGGTTGCAGTCTCGTGACACTTCTAATACCTTCCGTACCAATCTACCCCTTATAAACCCCGCGATATCTTAATTGTATTGTTTGTATTGTATTGTCTTGTAATTGAATTGTATAGATGGATGGCTTACCGAAACCATGATATCAGTAAATGGATGTAACTGGAGAATCATATAAATGGATGTATATCCATGGTTCGATTCAGTCAAGTTGTATAGATTAATAGATTGAACAGATTGAATACATGGATTCATATTGATTTGTTATATATACTTGAATCTCATTCAAGTCAGATTGATTATATCGAGACTCAGTCTAGGTCAGAAAATTAGAAAAGAAATTAAATCCTGAATTAAGTTTTGGTGTTATTGGTAACCGCTGCACATGGACGACAGAATTTGTGTCTTTTTCAAAGACGATTACCGTGTTGATAACATCGTTTATTAAGTTGTCTACCTTAAATAGGCAAGCATCCATATCTCCAGTTCCCTGAGGCTCAAGAGACTGGTTCTGCTTAAATCTATGTTTACTAGGGTCCTTATTGTAATTTATAGAACTTGAGGGGGTTTTATGTAAAAATAATTTTGTATAATTTTCAAAATACACCCCAAGAATTTAATTATCATTTTTAGAGTTTTCATAAATGTAGATTTTATATATGTGATATTTCTAGTGAATAAAACCTAATTTTATAATATATGGTATTTAATTGTAAAGTATTGAACTTGTATGGAATTGCATTGTATTTTCATGTAAACCGATTCTTTTTTATTTAGAAAAGTTGGAATATTTATACTATATCAAAAATAGATATTTTGATGATACATATATATATTTATAAAAATAATTTAATTTATTATTTTTCTAGAAATCTCATTTTCTTAAGATATTTGTATTTTTAAATCTTTGGAGACTGTATGCTCCTTGCGGAGGTCTGCATCTCGCATTACTAAGCCCGAGGATATGAGATAATCCGCACCATCCCGAACGGGTTTCCCAAATGGGTTGTAGCGGCATTTGTTAAAAATACATATCTTCTAGAAAAAGGTTTTGTAGTTTATGGTATTTATTTGTAAAAATCGTATTTCCGTATTGTAGGTTCCCAAAAGATATCATGCTATGATAGAGATGTGTGTTGTGAGGAGGTAGGTTATTACCTCATGAACTATCTAAAGGTATAGCAAGGAGTAATGATGTTTTATATCGAAACTAAACTGTGTGGTATTTTTCTGTAAAAGTGTTATAAAAATTGAAATATAAATTATTTTGATATGAAACTTGTCAATATATTTTGTTAATGTTTAATGATCATGATGTGAGAGTTTGATATTATTGTGTTTAAGAAAAAAATATGACTTTTAAGGAAAAACCGAATCGGAAGTCGGATTAACTCCACTTCCGTCGGGTTTTAAAATTTTAAATTTTTAGAATAGTAAAGAGAAGAGGGAGAAGGGACTTACTAGATTTTAGATTAGAGAAGAGGAAGAGGGAGTGGTAGGTGGTGCCGGTGCGCCGTTTCGTTGCCTGGAGCTCTTAGGGTCGTCGGCGGAAATTCGTCGGAGTTTCGCCCTTCGCTAACTCCACTTGTACACAAAAGTTCTTGAAATTTTTCTTGAGAGTTTGGACAGAGATTATGAGTGAGGGGTGTGTGGAATGGAGTGGTATTTATAGAAAAATTTAGGGTTTAGAGCAGATGAAAGGGTGTGATAAAATTGTATTAAAATTTGTATTAAAAAAAAGATTAATGGGATTTTTAATGGTTCTGTTACTGTGCAGGGTTTTTAAACTGTACAGGGGTTATAAAGAGACCAAAAGACACAGGAGTCAAGAAGGAGGGAATCGGATTTGGCCGAGTTGACCCGGCGGCGCCGGCCGAGTCAGCCGCGCCGCCGGCCCGATCCGGCCGAGTCAGGCCGGGTCTTGATGCCATGCGTCCCTCGTCATTTGGTCTATCTCCTGAGCCAGCTTGTTTTATGTGTGACTCTTGGTTTTTACGAGTTATGTATGTGTAGACTCTTGGGATTCTAAAAATTTAAAAGAAAACTAAATAAAAAATAATGTGGCTAATGGGATTTGAACTCTGGTGCTTTGATTCAGTTGTGTAAGGTTTTACCAGTGAGGTACAAGCTCTTTCTTGCTGTTCAAAACTAATTTAAATGCTTATAGTACTCACAGGAAATGTAAATACCCCAAGTATACATCAACTTTAAATCAATTTTATGTACACAAGAATTGGAGTTGTTACACCTTCCATTGCACTTCGGGACGACATCACTTCAACGAGTATGTTCAAGGGGGCCTTAGGCATGTGATGGTGGGAAAAAGTCAGCCGTGCAAGATCGTTGGTAAAGGAACGATCATCTTGCGATCGTCGGGAGGTGGTCAATTAAAATTGTGGAATGCTCGTCATATTCCAGATTTGAAGAAGAGCCTGATTTCTACTAGTCAGCCTGACAACGAAGATTTTATTACGTCGTTTGGGAATTTACAGTGGAAGATTACCAAAAGGCTATTGACGGTTGCTGGGGGCAAGTTGAGCGGTCCGTTATATTCCTTTAGTGAAAGTAGCGAAGTTTCGGTTGCATTGGTAATGGGTTCGGAGTTAAATTCGGAGACTTCATTGTGTCATAGACGATTGAGGCGCCTTAGTGAGAAGAACTTGAAAATTCTTCAAGAAAGGAGGCTTCTTTCGGGCTGAAAAGGTGGAGTTGGGGCTGTGCGAGAATTGTGTTTGTGGGAAGCAAAACTCGCTCAAATTTCAGATTGAAAGCATAGTAAAGATGACCAGAAAGCTGGAGATGGTGCATACGGACATATGGGGTCCAGCCTCGGTGGAGTCTTATGGAGGTAATCGGTATTTCATGACGTTCATTGACGATACAAGCCGGAAGACATGGGTATATGCAATGAAGAAGAAGTCCGATATGTTTGGTATCTTCAGACACTGATTGCATAGGTGGAGAACTGTAACAACCCTAAACTTTCTGTACAGATTTTTTTTCAAAAATACAGAAAAAGCACCTAAGCCTGAGCACAAGTTATAAGTTTAAATTGCTTTAGAACAGTGTAACAACCGAGTCCATTTATACCAATTTCAGTTACCGTATGTGTTGTTGTGATACTTATTTCATTGATTATGCTTTAACAGTTACTAGTTATAATTTACCCCGACATTACGTATGTTTGCATATTACAATTAAGTTACTTAAAATAACTTAAAATATACTTGTTGGCATGCTTGATACCCTAACCCTGTGGTAGTGTCCTTGCACCGTGTTCTCGTCCCGTTCAGTGAAACGGACGTGTTTGGACGACTACGCGCACGTACGTGCGTCCGTTCTTGGGGGTATGCTTTTTCATTACAAAATCCTTCATTTCAAATTTTGGAACTTGCTAATATTTTTCATATTTCAAATTCAAATTTTTAGACCCGACCCGGGCGCAATTCTGAAATATTTTGTATTCCGCCAAATTCTATTTATTTCAAAATTTCCTAAAATCTGTTTGAAATATATTCTACAGCCTATTAAAATTTTAACCAACGAATATATTTCTGAAAACAAACTAAAATATTTCTCTGCTTCCCAACCAATGATATGGCTCTCTAAACATTTAAAGAAATCTTTTCTAATTTTTTTCCCAAATCTATTACTTCCCCCAGCCAATCGCGAGCCTCCATTCCATCCGACCCCACATCTCTCTCTCTCCCTTCACTGCCCTTTCTCTCTCTCTCTCTCTCCCCTTTCCCCTTCTCTTTCTCTCTCTTCTCTCTTTCTCTCTCTTGCAAATACTGCCAAATTTATATCTCCTCACTGTTCCTCTATCTCTCTCTCTCTCTCCTCTCGAATATTTTCTCACCCCTCTCGCAAATCTCTCTCTTTCCCCGCGTATCCCTCTCTCTCTCTTCCCTTTATATTTTCTCTTCTTCTTCTATAACAATGAAACCCATTCCCAGAAAACCCTAGCCGCCATCCTTCGCCTCTGCCTAGCGCCGACGACGCCCGCACAAGCCTCGTCGCCCCTCACCCTCGTCGCAGTCGCCTCCACCTTCTCTTCTCCCTCCTTTTTCTTCTCTCCCGAGCAGCCGAGGACCTGCACATCCACTCGTCTCGGCCACCTCCGCTTCCAGCCGCCGCCGGTGACCTCGTCCCCTTGCCCGTGGACTTCGTGCACCCCCAGTGAGCGTTACCTCTCCCCCTTCTTCCTTCTTTCTTCCTTATTTCTTCTTCTCCCATTCTTTATGATCTCTGTTAGTTTTTTTAACCGCTGGCGGTCTCTGCAGGGATCTTGCCGGAGCTCCGTCGACGCCATCGACCCTCACGACCCCTCTGCAGATCAGTGTAAGCATCCTCCCTTCCTTACTCCTTCTCTTCTCCTCTTCTTTTCTTTCCTGCAATTCTTGAAACTTGACGTTTACTGTTTTTGGTTCGCCGGAATCCGACCGTGCCGACGATGTTTCCCGACAACCCAGCGAGGACCTCTGACCCGTATGATTTCACTGTTCGTCGTTTGGGCTCATTCCGTGTACCGTGCGCGCGTCGCGACTTTTCCCCGCCGACGCTTAACGTTCCGTTTTCCGTATCGCGACCCGTTGAGGCAAGTGAAACTTGCTACATGCTATTCAAACTATTCTTATACTAATTTATCTAGTTTCCTATTAAATCTCTAGATAGAATCGAAAGTCTTGAATTTCAAGTTAACCGCATAACGTTCCGTTTACATATTTTCTGATCTCGAACTTGAAACTTAATAGCTGCATCTAGTTGTTTATACCTAGTAATCACATGTAAATGTTAGACCACATGATCACAATTGTTTTATAGCCATGATACCCTTTTTCTCTAGTATTAACCTATCGGACATCCGTGTGCATCTTTAACCGGTTTAGTTACAATTGCATCCATTGAACATATTATACATGTCATCGCATCCCTAGATTACTCAATACTTATTAACCTGATTTTTAACATTCATATCTGTCATACTGTATCCATATAATGCTGGAACCATCTATTAAATACAAACTGATAACCGTACAGTTAAGTAGTTTAATCTGCACATATTGCTTAACCTATTACACGTGCCAATTTATTGTGTTACTGATACCCATGCTTGTTATTTATAGCCATGATTATTCTAGTTGATTATGAGTACCCACACGATATCTTGTACACCTTGACATGACTTGCTACACACATATTACTTGACCCGACATGGTACCGTACACTACTTGACTTGACCTGATGTACCATGGCTTGACCTGTTACCTCATCTTGTGTCTAATGCCAACAAACCTGACATGTAGTCCTTACGGACCGTTCCCGTTGTCTATCCAGACAAACCTGTACCTACCTGCTCCTGCGTTGGCATTAGTTCTTGATTACTTAAATACCTGACTTGAACACATATAACTTGGGGGTATGGGGAAATCAATGATGAAACCTGACTTGTAACTCAACAGTTCGATACCTGTTCTGATCAGTCTTACGGGCTAGGCCAGCCCCGGAGTGATGATGCTGACATCACTCATCTGTACATGCTACCTTTTACTGCCTAGCGGCACGTCTCGGATTCAGCCCGAGAATCTTGACCGTGGTCCCGGGCACGCACGGGATACTATTGAGTTACATCGATGATTCATCAAATTGATTTCAAAGACTTGAGAGTAGATAACCCAATAGACCAGTTTAGTTTACTCACTGTACACTACCCTGCACTGCCCTGATTTATATTGATATTACACCTGCTTTACCATTCATGATTATGTTTGCATTGCTTGTTGCCCTGTTTATATTTTATTACTTGATGTCATGACGCGCTGACGTCTGGGTTTTGCATGGCCCAGATTCCGTACCATTGCTGCAGTCCGAGCAGGAGTACTTCAGCCAGCAGGCTGAGCAGTGAGGATTCAGTAGTAGTTATTTCTTTTATTTTCTGTATTTTATTCTTGATGTGAGCCCGCATTATGGGACATACATTCCAGTTATTTTGTATTGGATCTTTTGCTTCCGCACTTTTATTATTCTTGACTCATGTTATCTTGGCTTGTGGACATGTATTAGATAGTATATTTTATTCTTGATATCTCTACAGCCGTAATGTGACTGTGGATGGATGCTTCCTACCCACAGGTAGCATGGTTGGCTATGTCACGTGCCCATCTTAGGGTACTCTGGGAAGCGGGACGTGACATGGTTTTTTGGTATCAGAGCCATAGGATAATCGGGTTTGATTCTTTTGTAGTTGGGTATTGTACCCAATACATGAATCCGAATACTCGTGTTTAGGAAACATGTCCTGCCATCTTACCGTTTTACCGTTCTTGAATCTAACTTCTTCCTGATTATATCTTTACGGTGTGCAAACTTCCTTTGCATATCGACTCGAAACCTGATTCCTTGTTATCTCTAGAACTTAGGCGACTTGGGTGGAGTTATGTAATTGTAGCTATGATACCGCGACATGGTTACAATGCGGTACTCTATTTAAGTAACTCGGAGTTCTAGCCTTGATCTATACTTTGAATCTGTTATCATGCTAATCCTTGGGTGTTTTGATTTCAGGAATATGGCAGACAAGAATCTGAAGACGTACCAAAGGCGTGTTGACTAAGCCGCCATGCTTGGAGTGATACGGGGGATGTTGGAGAATCAAAAGCGGCAGACCGAGCTGATCCAGCAGCAAGCTGAATCGTTTCAGGAAGGTTTGCGGACCGTTCAGCAATCTGTGAACAATGTTGGGACCAGACCAGTAGATCGAGTGGGAACCGTAGCAGATTTCAGGAGACTGGGTCCTTCTGTCTTTACTGGTTTGGAGGAGCCTCTGCCAGCAGAGCAGTGGCTGGTTGACACGGAGAATCTACTCATTGCGGCGCAGATCCCAGATGATAAGAGGGTGGATGTGGTACGCATCCAGTTAGTGGATTACGCCCGTGAATGGTGGCTTGTGGAGGAGACCCGCTTGCCCAAGCCGATCAAGTGGGCGGATTTTTCGAGGAGTTTCCTGGAGAAGTTCTTCCCGCGGACTGTACGGGAGGAAATGGAAGAGAAGTTCATCAGTCTAAGGCAGAACGGTGCACCTGTAGATGTGCATGCAGCGGAATGGACGCGGCTCAGTAGGTTCGCTAGACCTTTAGTTGCCAACGATGCGGATAGGGCAAGGAGGTTCACGCGCAGTTTGGATGTGGACATCCAGAGGCAGATTGTCTCCCTGGGTTTGACCACTTTCTCACAGGTGCTTACGGCAGCCCGAGAACAGTAGAGCTTATCTGGGAAGACTGGGAGTTCACAGCAGACAGCAATTACTGTACGGAAGCCGACTTTTGCACCGAACCGATCACATGGACACAGGGGTATTACAGTGAACCGTCGTGGCGTAACACCGATGAAGAAGCCTGTTGTCGTTGATCGAAGAAGGAGCGTGGTTTGTGACTACTGCCATTTACCTGGACACGTGCAAAAAGATTGTCGAAGGAGGCAGGGACTCTGTTTAGATTGTGGAGCGGCAGATCACATTGTCAACGCTTGTCCGTCGAAGCTTCGTACGAGGGATGATATTCAGAAGCCACCGCAGAAACCATTTTAGGGACAGAAGCAGCTGACTCAAGGACCTAATCAGGCTCGAGCTTTTACCTTGACGGCTGAGGAAGCTAAGGCTTCAGGAGAAGTTGTTTCGGGTATTCTAATTGTTCATGGTTTTCCCGCATTAGCGTTATTTGATTCTGGTGCATCCCATTGTTTTATGTCGTCCAAGTTTATAGCTACACACTCGATTACCTGCTCGACCCTGTCTAGTTTCTGGGACATACACACTGGGAATAGGAAAATCATATCTAGTAGAGAGTGTAAAGATTGTGCAGTTGTTGTTTGCGGACGGGAGCTTTTTGCAGATTTCTTGGTGATTGATACAGGCAGCTATGAAGTCGTCTTGGGAATGCGTTTTCTCGGCACTTTCCATGCCCACATTGATTGTAGGGCAAAGAAAGTAATTTTCCAGATTCCCGGACATCCCGAGTTTATTTTCACTGGAGGAAGCAGTTCTGTCGGGCCAGTCGAGTTTAGGGCTAGGCCGACAACTAGTGTTCTTTCGTCAATGGAGCTTGATAAAAGTGAAGCGTCAGCTGTTGTTCGAGATTTCATGGACGTGTTTGAAGACATATCAGGTTTATCGCCGAAGCGAGACGTGGAGTTCGCAATTGATCTTGTTCCGGGTGCTGCGCCAGTTTCTAAAGTGTATTATCCAATGGCACCAGTGGAGTTGGAAGAAGTTAAGAAGCAAGTTACTGAGTTACTTGAGAAGGGTTGGATTCGAAGCATTAACTCGCCTTGGGGAGCTCCAGTTCTTCTAGTTAAGAAGAAAGATGGCACAAGAAGGATGTGCATCGATTATCGGGAATTAAACTGGGTGACTATTAAGAACAAGTACCCGATCCCTCGCATTGGCGAATTATTTGAGCAGCTTAGTGGCGCGAGGGTATTCTCGAAGCTGGATTTGCGATCCGGATATCATCAGGTCAGAGTGAAAACAGAAGATATTTGCAAGACGGCGTTTCGAACCCGGTATGGACATTACGAGTACTTAGTGATGCCCTTCGGAGTTACGAATGCACCAGCTATATTCATGGACTTGATGAACCGAATCTTTTCACCATTCTTGGACCAGTTTATTGTGGTGTTCATTGACGATATTTTGGTTTACTCGAAGAGTATTGAAGAGCATGCTGAACATTTGAAGATCGCACTGCAGACGTTGAGACAAGAGAAGTTATATGCGAAGATGAGCAAGTGCGAGTTTTGGCTGGAAGAAGTAAAGTTTTTGGGGCATGTTGTGTCTGGCGATGGAATCGCCGTCGATCCCAAAAAGATTGCAGCAGTTCGTGATTGGACGATTCCGAAGAATGTTGCGGAGATAAGAAGCTTTCTTGGACTCGTCGGGTATTACAGAAGATTTGTGGAGGACTTTGCTCGTTTGGCGGAGCCGTTGACCAAGCTTACGCGCAAGGAGGTACCTTTTGTGTGGACGGATAGGTGTGCGTCATCTTTTGAGACATTGAAGCAAAGATTGATAACCGCCCCTATTCTGACCGTGCCAGACAATTCCGGAGGATTGGTGATTCACAACGACGCATCTGGAAAAGGATTGGGATGCGTTTTGATGCAGCATGGGAAGGTTGTACCGTACGCATCGAGACAATTGAAGACCCATGAGAAGAACTACCCAACTCACGACTTGGAGCTTACGGCTGTGATTTTCGCTTTGAAGATTTGGAGACACTACCTTTTGGGCGAAAGGGTCGAAGTGTTCACTGATCATAAGAGCTTGAAGTATGTGTTCACGCAGAAGGAGCTTAATATGAGACAGTGTAGATGGTTGGAGCTGATGGCTGACTACGATCTTGATCTTAAGTACCATCCGGGGAAGATTAATGTCGTACCGGATGCGCTCAGTCGGTTACCAGCTATTCATATGTTGACTACGCAGAAGGAACTCGTTGAAGACTTTCGGAGGTTTGATTTGGAGGTTGTGCTACCGCATTCTTCGGGACAGTTGATGCAGCTGCAAGTACATTCGTCGTTGATCAAGAATATTAAAGCAGCGCAATCGCAGAACCCTAGATTGCAAAAGTTCCGAGAACAGGTTGGAGCTGGACTTCGAACTGATTTACTGATCCATGAAGATGGTTCGTTGAGATGTGGTAGCCGTTTGTGTGTGCCAAAGGGAGATATTCGTGAAGAGCTTATGAAGTATGCACACAGTTCAGCTTATTCCGTACATCCAGGAGGCACGAAGATGTACCGAGACTTACGACAGCATTTCTGGTGGGAAGGCATGAAGCGGGAGATTGCTCGCTTTGTGGCCAAATGTTTGGTGTGTCAGCAAGTTAAGGCTGAACACCAAAGGGTTGCTGGTTTATTGCAACCACTTCCGATTCCTCAGTGGAAGTGGGAACATATAACCATGGATTTCGTGACAGCTCTACCGCGGAGTCCAAAAGGCAACAATGCAGTATGGATGATTGTTGATCGCTTGACCAAGGCAGCTCATTTCATTCCTTTTCGGGTTGGTCAATCCATGGAAACTTTGGCAGAACGGTACATGCAGGAGATTGAAAGATTGCATAGAGTACCGGTGAGCATCGTGTCCGATCGTGACACTCGGTTCTTATCACACTTTTGGCGGAGCTTACAGGAAAGTTTGGGGACTCGATTGAAGTTTAGTACAGCTTATCCTCAAACAGATGGCCAGTCAGAGAGAACGATCCAAACTCTTGAAGATATGTTGAGAGCTTGCATGTTGGACTTCAAGGGTTCATGGGAGGATCATCTACATTTAGTGGAGTTTTCTTACAACAACAGTTTCCAGACAACTATTCAGATGGCTCCATTCGAATCTTTGTATGGTCGCAAGTGTCGTTCATCTGTCTGTTGGGACGATGTCGGTGAACGAAGATTGTTGGGACTAGATTTGGTTATGCAGACAGTTGAGAAAGTTAATGCAATTCGGAATCATATGAAAGCAGCACAAGACCGACAAAAGAGTTGGGCAGATACGTCGAGAAGACCTCTAGAGTTCGCCGTGGGTGATTTGGTATTCTTGAAGATATCACCGACTAGAGGGGGGATTCGTTTCGGAAGTCGACGAAAGCTCAGTCCTCGATTTGTCGGACCCTTTGAGATTTTGGAGCGTGTCGGTGAGGTAGCGTATCGATTGGCGTTACCGCAATCCTTGGCAAATGTGCATGACGTGTTTCACGTATCTCAACTCCGTAAGTATGTTCGAGATGAAACACATGTATTGGATCATTCGGAGCTGACTGTACGAGAATACTTGACTTTTGAGAAGCGACCGGTTGCAATTGTGGATCGAAGGGAAAAGGTTCTTAAGAACAAAGTTATCTCTCTTGTACTTGTTTCTTGGGGTAGTCGCTCACATGGAGAGTCCACTTGGGAACGAGAAGATGAAATCCGGCAGAAGTTTCCCCATCTTTTCTTGTAGTTTGTTGGTCGTTTATCCTTTTGTGTTCTTGGAATTTCGAGGACAAAATTCTTTTTGTAATTGGGTATAATGTAACAACCGAGTCCAGTTATACCAATTTCAGTTACCGTATGTGTTGTTGTAATACTTTTTTCATTGATCATGGTTTGACAGTTACTAGTTATAATTTACCCCGACATTACGTATGTTTGCATATTACAATTAAGTTACTTAAAATAATTTAAAATATACTTGTTGGCCTGCTTGATACCCTAACCCTGTGGTAGCATCCTTACACCGTGTTCTCGTCCCGTTCAGTGAAACGGACGTGTTTGGACGACTACGCGCACGTACGTGCGTCCGTTCTTGGGGGTATGCTTTTTCATTACAAAATCCTTCATTTCAAATTTTGGAACTTACTAATATTTTTCATATTTCAAATTCAAATTTTTGGACCCGACCCAGGCGCAATTCTGAAATATTTTGTATTCCGCCAAATTCTATTTATTTCAAAATTTCCTAAAATCTGTCTGAAATATATTCTACAGCCTATTAAAATTTTAACTAACGAATATATTTCTGTAAACAAACTAAAATATTTCTTTGCTTCCCAGCCAATGATATGGCTTTCTAAACATTTAAAGAAATATTTTTTTAATTTTTTTTCCTAATCTATTACTTCCCCCAGCCAATCGCGAGCCTCCATTCCATCCGACCCCACATCTCTCTCTCCCTTCACTGCCCTTTCTCTCTCTCTCCCCTTTCCCCTTCTCTTTCGCTCTCTTCTCTCTTTCTTTCTCTTGCGAATACTGCCAAATTTATATCTCCTCACTGTTCCTCTATCTCTCTCTCTCCCCTCTCGAATATTTTCTCACTTCTCTCGCAAATCTCTCTCTCTTCCCGCGTATCCCTCTCTCTCTTTGCCCTTTATATTTTCTCTTCTTCTTCTTTAACAATGAAACCCATTCCCAGAAAACCCTAGCCGCCGTCCTTCGCCTCTGCCTAGCGCCGACGACGCCCGCACAAGCCTCGTCGCCCCTCACCCTCGTCGCAGTCGCCTCCACCTTCTCTTCTCCCTCCTTTTTCTTCTCTCCCGAGCAGCCGAGGACCTGCACACCCACTCGTCTCGGCCACCTCCGCTTCCAGCCGCCCCCGGTGACCTCGTTCCCGTGCCCTTGGCCTTTGTGCACCCCCAGTGAGCCTTACCTCTCCCCCTTCTTCCTTCTTTCCTCCTTCTTCTTCTCCCATTCTTTATGATCTCTGTTAGTTTTTTTTAACCGCCGGTGGTCTCTGCAGGGATCTTGCCGGAGCTCCGTCGACGCCATCGACCCTCACAACCCCTCTGCAGATCAGTGTAAGCATCCTCCCCTCCTTACTCCTTCTCTTCTCCTCTTCTTTTCTTTCCTGCAATTCTTGAAACTTGACGTTTACTGTTTCTGGTTCTCCAGAATCCGACCGTGCCGGCGACGTTTCCCGACGACCCAGCGAGGACCTCTGACCCGTATGATTCCACTGTTCGTCGTTTGGGCTCATTCCGTGTACCGTGCGCGCGTCGCGGCTTTTTCCCGCCGACGCGTAACGTTCCGTTTTCCGTACCGCGACCCGTCGAGGCAAGCGAAATTTGCTACATGCTATTCAAACTATTCTTATACTAATTTATCTAGTTTCCTATTAAATCTCTAGATAGAATCGAAAGTCTTGAATTTCAAGTTAACCGCATAACGTTCCGTTTACATATTTTCTGATCTCGAACTTGAAACTTAATTGCTGCATCTAGTTGTTTATACCTAGTAATCACATGTAAATGTTAGACCATATGATCACAATTGTTTTATAGCCATGATACCCTTTTTCTCTAGTATTAACCTATCGGACATCCGTGTGCATCTTTAACCGGTTTAGTTACAATTGCATCCATTGAACATATTATACATGTCATCGCATCCCTAGATTACTCAATACTTATTAACCTGATTTTTATCATTCATATCTGTGATACTGTATCCATATAATGCTGGAACCATCTATTAAATACAAACTGATAACCGTACAGTTAAGTAGTTTAATCTGCACATATTGCTTAATGATTGACACGAAAAAGTGTGTTTGTAGTTAACCGCAATCAATAACGGTGTCGCGTATAGCTAGACCGAGATGAGTACGGGTCGTCCTCTGGGAAACGTGGAACCTTTTACTTTTATTTTAGATGTGTTGAGAAAGAGAGGAGGAGTAAAGAATTTTGTGAAAAGATTCTAGATCTACTTTAAACAAGAATGTAAAATATAGATCTAGATTATTTTAGAGATTTAAATAATATTATAATAGGGCTTGTAGGGTTCGTTAGGATTTAGTAGTTATGGACGATTAATTAAAGTTACCCTTTTTATCATTAATAGATTTAGAACTAGAACGACGGTGATGCGTGTAGATTAGGGTTTCCGGAGGGAAAAGGAATCCCACTCTTAACCCTTATCTCGACACGGAACTCCGTCGTTATCTAGCCTTTACCAAAACAATCATTACTCTAATCTCTAATCGCGGTCGGAACTAGCAAGGAATTGCTAGCGCGCCCGATTAGGATGTTAATGATTATTTTGATAAAGTTCCTAAACTTTATAGGACTTAAAAAGGGTTTAATTATTTTCATCGTCCATTAACCTACCCTAATCCTACGAACCCTAACAAGCGGAGAATTACTCGCGCATGTTGGGAGAAGAAGATGAAAAGAAAGAGAGGGAAAACATAATGTAAAAAAAACAAACAATTAAATAAAAACTACCTTTATTAATCAACTCCTTCAAGCTACACTTTTAATCCATAGAAAATGATTACAAAACTTGATTTGCTTCTCGATCTTTCCTAGGGAGGTAGTCGAACAGTCGATGATCAGCCTGGATGCGTGAGCGTCGGGAGCTTCGTGATCTCTTCGGCTTGATCCTTTTTCCAAGAGGCTCTCGGTGCCTTTTTATAGTGAAAACCCAGAATCTTATTGTTGAAAAGTTGGTAAAATTCAGCAGTAATCAATCTCCCAAAATCTTGCATTCCAACTCCTCATTATTGCGGCGGATCCGCGGCCCAAAGGTGTGTTTGGCCGCGGATCTGCGCTCAAGGGATGTGATCAATTGCTTATTTTTCTTGGGCTTTCATCTGGTGACATGTGGCAATCCAAGGCATCTTCAGAATCTGAAAATCTTTTCTCTGTTGCTTCCAGACTTGGTCTCCAAGTTTGCTTCTTAATTTGGCAAGATTTCTTCAACAAATTGATTTGTTTGTTAAATCCTTCATAACAACTTGGAAATATTCTGCACAACAACTCAAATAAGATTTTAGTAGACTTTGTTCTACTAGGATTAGATCAATAATATTATTTGCATACATTTTCCTACCAAATGATAATTAAAATATATTAACACATGGAAAATAATGTTTTTACACATAAACCCTCATATGTATAATATATTATAATAAAGTCCTTTTTTTAATATAAAAATGGTAGGAAAAATGTACTACAAATGTGCAGTTTTATCAACTGAACAAATACCCCCAAACTTATCTTTGATCGTCCCGAGCAAACTAGTTTATTCACGAGGAGAAAAAGAAATAAGAAAACTAAGCACACTTTCGTAGGCAGATACGATTGCACTGAGCACGTGCAACAAGCCGTTAAACCTCTAGGTGTCCCTAGTAGGAGGAGTGTTGTCTCCTGAGGGTTTTCAGCGGATTACACCCACAAAATCCAATAACAAAAGAAAGATGGTGAAATTTACATATAAAGACAAGAACCATAAAAGAAATACTTTGAAAAGAAGAGTTTCCAACTATACTAGCTTTTCAGTTGTCATGAGCCCTATCTTAATAGTCATGAAAAAATGTTAGAAATCGCATCATCCATCAATAAAACATCGTCTTTATTCTTCATTCCTACCTTTCATCCAAACATTGATCATATAACCCCACGTGTGTGTAAATAACATCCCTACACTCGGAGAATTCAATTCAAGCTATCATACTCTTGTCCATCTACCTCAGTACTTTATGAATACTTAGGTTTGCTCACACCTTTTCATGCGACCGCTAATACTTCTTGAGGTACTAACCGACCGATTACTCAAGTGCTTGCTAATTTGGTGATAGTATTTTCCTTGTCTTGCACCACCTAAGGCTTAGCAGTGACTCCCAGACCAGTTGGCCTTAGGGCACTAGGTGAAGAGGCACCCTCGCTATATTTTTTTATTGCTGTCTTGGCGATACAAAACCAGTGTTCATTTTTTTTCTTTTCACCATTTTTATACTTCCTTCATACTTTGGCTTTTAGACAAGAGCATTTCAAGGTATCCTCTACTATCCCGAGTTTCAAGACGTGTGTAGGTGCATATTGTAGGGTATCAACATTCAAATGTTTGGCTTCCAGAATAGAAACTATTTTTCAGACTTATTTTTATTCTCAGATTAGTGACTTCCTTCATCTTACTAACCCTTGGGACAACAGCTCATAACTACTTATTACTAGTTCGTATAAGAAAACTTCTAATTTTCTTGGTTTTCTTAAACTATTCCTATCTTTTGGATGTAATGTTTCACTTTCTACTCTTTTGTTATAAAAGAAAATTTTTGAAATTTTTTTTTTTTTTGAAAATATTGTGCTTATGCAAAATATGATGCAAATTGATGTATAAATAAGCACAAAGCTCCCCCAAACCTGTTTACAGCAGTGTCCTCACTGATGTCATCCGTTAAGCTCAAAAACCTGTAGACTTGGGAGGAAATTATTAATGGGGAAAAGAATATATGAAAGTGAAAATTCTCCCCCAAACTTATTTTTGGCTCACAAATTTGAGGACAAAAGTTATGTTCAAGAGCCAAAAATATACCCCCCTCAAACATGAGTTAGACAATACGAAGCATTTTAAGAGGGGGTGAGTCATTTGGTCAAAATAAGGCTTTACAAAGACCAAAAGTTAACACCAACCATTCAAAGATTTTATCAGTATAGCGTATAGGTTGGTGGAAGAACGTGTTGTATCGAGTCAAGAACAAATGGGGAAGGGATAATAGGTGGTCTGGAAAGGGTTTGAAATTAGAGAAAAGAAAGAATGAGGATGAATGCGAATGATTAGGAAGAAAGAATGGGGACGGTTCCACCTCTATAAGTGGAGATTGATTAGTCACAAAATCCGTATTGTTTAAAAATTCAAGTTCGTCAGCAAAAAATTCTTCAAAACTTTTATCAATGGTGTGATTGAACATTTTGCTGTCAAAGAGTTTTGTGCCAGAATTTATTCTACTTGATTCATAAAAAATCACTGAGGTAGAGGACTCGAAAAACTCATCTACCTCTTTTTCAAAAATATCCAAATCAAGTTGAATTTCCGGTATTACTGAACTAGAATTAACGGATTGTGATTTATCAAAACTCACTGAAACTATAGGAACGGAAGAAGAACCGGAGAAAGTAGAAGGTGAAATGGGTAAACAAATTGGTATGTCGAGTGTTGCTGAACCAGATGCGGAAGATGGAGGTTGTATTTCGGTCTGATCTTCGGGTATACCATTATCATCAACTTCAAGACATATTTGGGATTCGGGAAGAATTAAAGGCTCAAGATGATGACCATAAGGAAGTGAAAGGATTTGATGAATTGGTGGGCCAAAATCATCCAAAATTTCGGGTTCATCAATCAAAATATCCCCAACGTCAATCACCTCATTCAAGTGAAGGTTAAAATTCTCAAACTCCTCATCAAAAGTATGGTTTTCAATCAGTTTTGGTTCAAGAGTGGACGTGTAGAGATCACAAGAGTTGGGTATGGTTTCACTTGAAAGGGACCCTTCACAGTTGGGTAAATCAAACACTACAAAGTCACACAACTTATCAGTCATTCTATTTGGTGTACTTGATGAATCTATGAAACTGGAGTTGTGGATTTCAGTTTGGAGGTACAGTTCTGTCTTACTACCCAAATCCTTCATAATTTGGTTCGACATTTCCATAAATTTTTCTAATGTCTGCTCCAGACTAGTCTTGGGCTGATAAGGGGTTTCAGTATAAGATTGAAATTCCTGTGGATAATTAAAACTCCCAAATGACTGATTAGAAGAACTGTCTAGAGTAGGTGAAAAAGTCGGATTGGATTGATAGGAATAGAATGGTTGCGGAACTTGGGTAGGAGTAGGATCAATATTATGATAAGAAGAATATTGATATGGGTTGGTTGGTTGGCTATTTTCAACAGACATCTTATATGCCACAAACCGCATATCAAACTCTTCTCCGGACAGTGGTGGTGATGGTTGATATTGGTCCGGGTTGAAACTTTGGCCTCTAGACCTAGCTATGTGCTCAGCAATGGACATTCGTCTAGGGGCTTCCTCACTATGGGTATGAACTGAAACAGGTGTAGGATTAGGATATGGTTGATAAGACCTAGACTGAGGTGGCCAACTGTTTCTTCCTGCTTGTTCTATATGATCTCTTAAGGACATGGAAGAGCCGGACGGTATACCGAAGGGATTTCGAAAACAAGAGATATCTGGTTGTGGACAGCAAAGCTCGGCAAGTGTTCTTCTGTTTAGGTCACCCATTATAAGAAGAGAAGAAGGGGGAAGGGGTAAAAAGGAGAGAAAGTAATTGGTTTGTTTTGAAAAATGACGGATTTAGACAAATCACACAAAAATGCACAACCCTAGAACTATGGTTACCTAGGTCCAGTCTCTAGACCGCTCCTAGACTTCCAAAGGACAAGCCGCAGGATAAATCCTCTACCGCCTCCGTACTACCCTTGTAGCCAGGTAAGTGCCAGGTAAGTGGGAAGGAACCACGTCGTGGGCCTAATTAAAAACCACTAGCCTTTGTCACACTTGCCTAGGCACTACAAAAGTAATGCGGATAAACGATAGATTACCCACGACCTTCCTCTGTCCTTATTGAGCGCGACAGTCCTTAGAGTCTGGTCTAGATATTTTTTAAATTAATGAAGGGTTGATCTATATGCTTGGTTTGTGATTTGTGGGGCTTAGGAAGGGTGATGAAATCCCCACCTAATCTTGATTTGGTCTTTGCCCCTTAAAGTCCGTATTAAAATATGCGAAACAAAACCAATCACAAAACTTTTGCAAAAAGATTTTTTTGAGCGGCGCAATTTTGCAAAGAATCCTGCAGAAAATAGATTTTATTGGATTTGAGGAGAGAGAGAAGGAGTTGAGAATCTTACCAGAGAGTTCTGTAGCCCTAATCCCTCCAAGCAGCCGCGTTTCCGCCGCAGGAAGCACCTTTGTGCCGCGGTTCCGCCGCGAGATGGATGGATCGCTTGCTGAAAATTTTTCTGTGATCTCCTTTGCTCCTCTGGATCTCTAAAAATGTCTCTGTTTCCTGTTTTCCTCAATTCTGTGACTCCAGATTTCCTCGCAAAAATTCACGCACAAATCGTTAAATATGCAATTTGCAGTTTTGTGTTAATAATGATATGGCTCGTCTAAGAATTCAACACAAATAGTAAAAATAAAAAATTACGCACGTATCCCCGGCAACGGCGCCATTTGATTAGTAGAGATTTTACGTTCAAAAATATTAATTTACCGCAATCAGAAACGGCGTCGCTTCGCAGCTAGCCGGTGAGTACGGGTCGATCCACAGAGACGGGTAAATTTCTTTTAAAGTGTTTTAACGAGTTGATTCTTTTTGTAGTTTTGGTAGGTTTATAAAAATCTAAAGACTAGATCTAATTAATTTAATTAAGAATCTTGCTAGGGTGAGGATTAGGGGAAGTTTTGGAAATTAAAGATTTTTCCTCACCGCTTTCAATACCTTCCTTTTTTAGATCTCTTAGATGTTAAGTTAATTATCAATAAAGTGGATACAAATCTTTTGGGAAGATATTTCTTCCTCTAGATTTGTACCCTACCTTTATTGATAATTATCCTAACCCTCACGGAAAACGCGCGGAACCGGCCCTTTATACTACGGTTCATCGTTACCTCGAAGGGTAGGATGCCGCAGGGAGCGGTTGTGCTCGTATGCGTGAAGTTCTTATTCATTAGGTGAAGGTGGTATTGAAAGGGGCGAGAGATTTCATCTCTCAACCCTTTCCCTAAGGCTAACCCTAACAAGCGAGGAGACTACTCGCTCATTAGGGGATGAGAAGACATTAAATTAAAAGAGATAAAAATACTTACTAGTTGATGGCTCTTTTCAATCAATAAAATTCAGAATTTCTGAGATAAAAATTCAGATCTGTTCTTCTTGTTTGGAGATAAAAATACTTACTAGTCGTTGTAGTATAGTGGTGAGTATTCCCGCCTGTCACGCGGGTGACCCGGGTTCGATCCCCGGCAACGGCGCCATTTGATTGACACGAAAAAGTGTGTTTGTAGTTAACCGCAATCAATAACGGTGTCGCGTATAGCTAGACCGAGATGAGTACGGGTCGTCCTCTGGGAAACGTGGAACCTTTTACTTTTATTTTAGATGTGTTGAGAAAGAGAGGAGGAGTAAAGAATTTTGTGAAAAGATTCTAGATCTACTTTAAACAAGAATGTAAAATATAGATCTAGATTATTTTAGAGATTTAAATAATATTATAATAGGGCTTGTAGGGTTCGTTAGGATTTAGTAGTTATGGACGATTAATTAAAGTTACCCTTTTTATCATTAATAGATTTAGAACTAGAACGACGGTGATGCGTGTAGATTAGGGTTTCCGGAGGGAAAAGGAATCCCACTCTTAACCCTTATCTCGACACGGAACTCCGTCGTTATCTAGCCTTTACCAAAACAATCATTAATCTAATCTCTAATCGCGGTCGGAACTAGCAAGGAATTGCTAGCGCGCCCGATTAGGATGTTAATGATTATTTTGATAAAGTTCCTAAACTTTATAGGACTTAAAAAGGGTTTAATTATTTTCATCGTCCATTAACCTACCCTAATCCTACGAACCCTAACAAGCGGAGAATTACTCGCGCATGTTGGGAGAAGAAGATGAAAAGAAAGAGAGGGAAAACATAATGTAAAAAAAAAAAACAATTAAATAAAAACTACCTTTATTAATCAACTCCTTCAAGCTACACTTTTAATCCATAGAAAATGATTACAAAACTTGATTTGCTTCTCGATCTTTCCTAGGGAGGTAGTCGAACAGTCGATGATCAGCCTGGATGCGTGAGCGTCGGGAGCTTCGTGATCTCTTCGGCTTGATCCTTTTTCCAAGAGGCTCTCGGTGCCTTTTTATAGTGAAAACCCAGAATCTTATTGTTGAAAAGTTGGTAAAATTCAGCAGTAATCAATCTCCCAAAATCTTGCATTCCAACTCCTCATTATTGCGGCGGATCCGCGGCCCAAAGGTGTGTTTGGCCGCGGATCTGCGCTCAAGGGATGTGATCAATTGCTTATTTTTCTTGGGCTTTCATCTGGTGACATGTGGCAATCCAAGGCATCTTCAGAATCTGAAAATCTTTTCTCTGTTGCTTCCAGACTTGGTCTCCAAGTTTGCTTCTTAATTTGGCAAGATTTCTTCAACAAATTGATTTGTTTGTTAAATCCTTCATAACAACTTGGAAATATTCTGCACAACAACTCAAATAAGATTTTAGTAGACTTTGTTCTACTAGGATTAGATCAATAATATTATTTGCATACATTTTCCTACCAAATGATAATTAAAATATATTAACACATGGAAAATAATGTTTTTACACATAAACCCTCATATGTATAATATATTATAATAAAGTCCTTTTTTTAATATAAAAATGGTAGGAAAAATGTACTACAAATGTGCAGTTTTATCAACTGAACACTTAACCTATTACACGTGCCAATTTATTGTGTTACTGATACCCATGCTTGTTATTTATAACCATGATTATGCTAGTTGATTATGAGTACCCACACGATATCTTATACACCCTGACATGACTTGCTACACACATATTACTTGACCCGACATGGTACCGTACACTACTTGACTTGACCTGATGTACCATGGCTTGACCTGTTACCTATCTTGTGTCTAATGCCAACAAACCTGACATGTAGTCCTTACGGACCGTTCCCATTGTCTATCCAGACAAACCTATACCTACCTGCTCCTGCGTTGGCATTAGTTCTTGATTACTTAAATACCTGACTTGAACACATATAACTTGGGGGTATGGGAAAATCAATGATGAAACCTGACTTGTAACTCAACAGTTCGATACCTGTTCTGATCAGTCTTACGGGCTAGGCTAGCCCCGGAGTGATGATGCTGACATCACTCATCTGTACATGCTACCTTTTACTGCCTAGCGGCACGTCTCGGATTCAGCCCGAGAATCTTGACCGTGGTCCCGGGCACGCACGGGATACTATTGAGTTACATCGATGATTCATCAAATTGATTTCAAAGACTTAAGAGTAGATAACCTAATAGACCAGTTTAGTTTACTCACTGCACACTATCCTGCACTGCCCTGATTTATATTGATGTTACACCTGCTTTACCATTCATGATTATGTTTGCATTGCTTGTTACCTTGTTTATATTTTATTACTTGATGTCATGACGCGTTGACGTCTGGGTTTTGCATGGCCCAGATTCCGTACCTTTGCTGCAGTCCGAGCAGGAGTACTTCAGCCAGCAGGCTGAGCAGTGAGGATTCAGTAGTAGTTATTTCTTTTATTTTCTGCATTTTATTCTTGATGTGAGCCCGCATTATGGGACATACATTCCAGTTATTTTGTATTGGATCTTTTGCTTCCGTACTTTTATTATTCTTGACTCATGTTATCTTGGCTTGTGGACATGTATTAGATAGTATATTTTATTCTTGATATCTCTACAGCCGTAATGTGACTGTGGATGGATGCTTCCTACTCACAGGTAGCATGGTTGGCTATGTCATGTGCCCATCTTAGCGTACTCTGGGAAGCGGGGCGCAACCGACTCATAAACCTGCCAAGATAACATATCCTTAAACTAAAACACCAAACCCAAATCTAAGTAAATACGGATTTGGACTAATCCACGTCCTACGGACGACGGCATAACTTAGTCTCCGTATACAATCCACGGGCAACCACAAACAAAACAAACACACACGACATGAAGTGAACATCTGGAGAAGGAGAAAGTGGTTACCGCGATGCAGTAGCGTAATTAACTGCAGGGGCTTGCGCCTGCAGGGAAGAGCGTCCCCACAATCAAAAACCCCTCACCATGAGGGGGAATCTGACGAAGTCTGCTACATCGGACGCATCCGTCTAAACCTTCGATACACGGTATCATAAATCAACTTGGCATCTTCGGAGAGGTGGACGGATAGCCCCAAATAGCATCTGCCCCGAATCTCAGGCAAGACGAGCCTACGCGGTCGTGTCTCTGTGTTCGGAGGGGAACAGATTCTGGCACGCATGGTGGGACCTTTTCCTCTTTCCACTCCACACTTCGTGTGTCGTCTTCGCGACCGAATCGCGGTTTGTTAATGGTTGCCTTCGGATTTTAAGTTACTAAGATTTGGTCTTTTGCCTGGCGCAGAAATCAAGCATCAATGGCCTCCAATTGCTTGAGCTGTTCAAAGTGCCAGTGCAACCGACGCTCCACCTCACCTGGAGGTGTAGCCTATGGGCCTCAAGCGGCCTCCATTCTTGCCATGCCGGAAGAACAGGTGACCCAGGCCACCACCGGTCTATTTTTCGGGACCATGCTCCCGCCTGCAAGCTTCACTATCCCAGTGCCCGCACCGGAAGTGCACAAGAAGTCGGTTTTCGATCGGCTCACCGCTACAACGGTTCCTTTCAACGGGTCGTCCAACATCAAACCAGCAGCTTCTGTCTTTGCCAGGCTGGATCAGAACTCTGATGGGCCCGCCAAGAAGCCTATGAACCCTAAAGTGGTTGTCCCAAGGAAGGCAGCAACGGTTGCTCTTGAAGTCGCCAAAGCGGCTTCTCCTGTTAAAGAGTCAGTCTTTTCAAGGCTGACTATTCCGGCTCCTGCTCCTACTCGAGGATCTGTCTTTGACAGATTGAACATCGCCACTCAAAGGACAACATCAGTCTTTAAAAGGCTGACACCAGCAGCGCCTCATTCGGACAGGGGGCAAGACGAAGCTGTCCCTATCGCCGAGCCGGTCCCAACGGCTCGTCACGCTCGACGTCGCCACTGGCGCCGACTAAGGAAGGCCGGAGGCAACTCCCCCTCAGGGCTAACTCCGCCTGCTCCAGTGGTGGAAGTTAATGCTGCTGTTCCAACTGGGAACAGCTTTGAACCACTTAGGAGGGTACGTAAGAACTCTCCGACTGTTACACTAAAAAGATCTCCTCCACCTGCGAAGAGAGTTAAAGAAACTAAACTGGAACAGCCCCCTCAACGGCTGTCCTCCAAAATTTATAAGGTCTGGCGGAGGGTTCAAGAGTCCGTAATCGACCAAGATCACTCTCGCCGGCAGAAAAGGGCGAAAGTACAGGAAGAAAAGAACCGTCCTGCCAAACAAAAAAGGACGACAACCGTCAGGGTGCCCGCTGCAACGGCCCCCTCAACTTCAACGGCCCATAAGAGAAGGAGGCCGGAGAAAATTCCCACGCCCGCGGCAAATGTCAAAGGCGGCGAACCTAAACGCCATAAATCCGGGGGCATTGTAATCCATACCGTCTATATGGCATCGGGGAAGGAGGACAGCCGTGCATCTACAGGTCATAGACCACTTACACGGTCAGTGACCAAAGCTCAGGAGCAACAGCAAAAGCTCCAGGAGATGATGAACGCGATGGCCGCACTCACTGGGCCAAACGAAAGCCCTGAAGCGTCCTCGGATCAACGCCAGGAGCAAGAAACTGACGCTGAATTCCTTCGTCGGATATTGGAGAAGAAGGATAAAGAGGCTGCTGAACAAGCAGCCAACATAAAACGAATGGCCCTCCTGTTCCAGGACATGGTGGGAATGATGATCCAGCAAGATCCTCCTGCTGAAGATCCTCCAATCGTCCTTAAAGACGACAAGGGAGAAACGTCAAATCCTCCACCGGCTCTGTCAACAGCCAAAGAAGAGACAATCTCCAAAGCTGACTTGGATGAATATATAGCCCAACAGATACGGGTTCATCATGCGACTGAGGCAGCCGGTCAGGTCGTAAAAACAGGACGACTATATCCGAGCTGGTACGATCAGATCAAGTACCCGCCGGCCTATACAATACCCAAATTTCATGTTTACAAGGGGACGGGCAATCCCCACCAGCATGTTGCCTAGTTCAGGGCGCTTTGCGGCAACACCGGCGGTGATGATAAGTTGTTACTTCGCCAGTTCGTTGGTAGCTTATCGGATACAGCATTCGAATGTTATTCCGAGCTCCCAAACGACTCTATCAAGACATTTGCAGAGATGGAGCTGCTGTTTACTCAGTGTTTCGCAAGCGCCAGTGAACGCACCCCGATAACGGCGTTGATTAATGCCAGGGTGAAGCCAGGCGAAACATGGGTTCAATATGCGATACGGTGGAGGAACCTATGGTCAAAATGCGAACAACGCATTGAAGAGGCACCGGCAGTGGGTATATTTGTTGGAACCCTCGATCCGCAGGCAACCATATCCCAATTCATGATGTTCTTCAAGCCGACTACCTTCCAGGCCCTAATCGACAAACTGGCCCAAATGGACCAGATGGGTCATAGACCGCCCTCTCCAAAGCCGGACTCTCGAAATGAGAAGGGGAAGGGAAAAGCAATTGTTGTCGCTAATGCTCAACAACAGCCGGGCAACTTGAAACCGGCTGTCCGTCAAAATAATATGCGTCCGCACGTACCCCTTGAGGAGAGGCTAGGTCGTCCTTACTCGTTTCCCCGAGATAAAACGAGAAGATTATTCGAGCTGGCGTTGCGCAACCGACTCATAAACCTGCCGGATCCAAGACGTCTGTCGCAGCCGAACGACGTCCATGATCCCAATTACTGTCCCTATCACCGAGTACTGGATCATCCGATCGAAGATTGCTACATCTTCAAAAATTGGATTGAAGACCAGTACCAACAGGGCAAGTTCGCGTTGTCCGACAGATGGAAGGTGAATCCGCCGCAACCTCACACCTCTAAAAGGATGAATACGCCGGAGGCAACGTGCTCTCTCGTTGAAGAAGCTCCATGGGAGGTCGTGCTATCATCCAAAACAAAGAGGATGCTGAACGATCTTCAAACATGCCCAGCGATCAGGTGGAAGAACCCGTTGGAAACTCAGATCATTGAAGGGATGTTGAAGTCGCGCCCAACTCCAAAGAGCGATAGTGGTGGCCCAAGCACTCATACCTAGCCGTCGAAATCTTCAAAGAAGAAGAAAAAGAGATCCAAAAAGCCCGTGAAGCCTGGCGACAAGCGCACAGACTTACAAAGACAGATTGACGCGCTGGAGGAATATAACCAGAAAGCACGGACTCCCATCACACTTCAAGAGTTCCTCAACCACGTTTTTCAAGAGAAAGATGAGGGGGAGAGTTCGTCGGATGAATCTAAGGAATACGTGGCGAGCTGTCATATGATTTCCCATTCGTTTACAGACGATGAGGAAACTCCTTGCACTGAAAAGCTGGGGGCAGATCCTAAACCGGAAATTCTGGGGCCATCGGATGAAACAATTGATGCATTTCTCAATGAAGCTCTGTTGAAAAGTAGAGCTGATCGGGAACGCGAGACGGCCATATTTGAAAGGGCCAAGCGCCAGCGACTTGACAAAAGAGCTGAGACACTCCCGCTGGAGCAAAGTACGTCCACCGCAGATAAAAGCAAATTCAAGACGAGGAAAAGGTTTGCTAAGGCCATATCCATGGGTATGGAGCTACCATCCTCTGAAGGAAGCATTACTGGTGAAGCGGAAATGCACCCTTCCTACTGCTTGTATCATCGGAAGATTTCGCACCCCACCGAAGAGTGCAAAGCTTTCAATAGATGGTGGCAGGGATATGTTGCTCACCGACAACATTTTAAGCGGGAGAAGCGCAAAACTCGTCGGGAGCGGAAAAATACGACCGAGGGGCTTAACAGAACTACCAGCAATTATCGCATGGTTAACGCCGGGGGATCACAAGTGCTCATATTCGGGAGCGACTCTGACGAAGAAATGGCTCTTAGCCCTCTCTTCAAAGAGTCCACCTCGGAAAAAGAGGAAGAGCAGAAGATCTGTGAAAATATCTGGCTGCGTAATCGGACGCTGCCCGAAAAGAATCTCGGACTCTCAAACAAAAAAGATAAAGGGAAAGAAAAGGTCTCTGAGGACATCGCCCTGGATGACCAAGTTGTGGAAGAGCTAACTGCCAAGGACCCGCCAAAGAAAAATAAGGTGGATTACAACGTCTTAGCGCATCTGAGAAAGCTACCCTCACAGCTTAGCATTCTTGACGCCCTTTTACAATCAAAAGAGGCGAGAGATTCGTTAATCAAGGCACTACAGGAGCCGGAGCAATTCCAAGCTTTCCTGGCCAAAGAAAAGATGAAGGATGAATTGGAGGAAGTGCACACGGCCGATGTCACCTTTGGCGATGAAGACCTTCTCCTCGGGACGTGCGAACACAATCGCCCCCTCTATGTCTCAGGATACTGCCACGATATAAAGATAGGCAAAATCCTGGTCGACAATGGGTCTTCCGTTAATCTCCTCAATGTGCGGGTGTTAAAAGAAATCTGCATGAGCGTCCAGCACCTTGCTCGGGACAAGATCACCATCTCCGAGTTCGACTCCCAATCATCAAGAACTCTTGGGTCTGTGATACTGACGCTACGCTTTGGGCTACTCGTCATGGACATTAAGTTCCACGTCATAGACGCCAAGACATGCTACAATGCTCTGCTCGGCCGACCATGGTTACACGAGTACAACATCATCCCTTCTACACAACATCAGTGTATGAAGTATTTTAAGGATGGTCTCGAGTATACCGTGACGGGAGAACAGAACCCGTTCTCTGTGAACGAGGTCCGCAAATATGAAGATGCCAAATACTTTTTACCGGATTTCGAAGACACGGAGAGATGCCACAAGCCGGAGAACAAAACTAACGCCACCATCCCTGTCGTCGGCAGTGATACCGAGGAGGAAGAGGAGATAGTTTATTCGGGTCCGCCCCAATACAATAAGCCGGGACCATCCGCTCCTACGTTGATATTTGGTAGTGACTCGGAAGATGAGGTCCATGCCGTATTCTCCGCTCGGCCTTCAATACAAATGTCCGTTGACGAAGAGCAAAGTCTACAAGTCGCCATGGTTCCACTTAAACACCATAAAAAACTGGATGCACTTGATATCTACAGTGTAGAGGAGCTGCGGACGTTCTATGTCCCTCCCAGGCGAAAAGGCGAAAAGGCAATTCTATTCTACCGCTCTGAAGAAACCAAAGTGGAGAAAGAAATCTGGCACGGTATGGATCCTACGCTTGACAGGCTTCAGCCCATCCGTCTGCCCAAATATTATACAGAAGGCTTGAAGAGGTTGCTGAAGCGCCAGGGGATATCCTTCAAACAGACCGCTCGAAAAGCCAAATTCTATGACAGGGTCTGGAACGTTCCCGGAACTCAGCACAAGTTGCCTAATGGGAGAATGGAAACAATCGGGCTTGGTTACATTCGGTCCAAGAAACGAGAGCTACTCCATGATTGCTACGTTGTGCATGACTTCAATGAAGAAGCGGATGCTCAATGGAAGAACGCTAATCCTGAACCAGTAAAAGTTCCTGATGCAAAAGTGCCCAGTCCGTCGTTCGAAGAACAAACGGACAGGCTTATAAGGGAAGCTGGCCAAAAAGTCCGAGACGACCACAACCGCGAGATGGCCATCTACAAGAAAGCCAAAACGCAATGCCTCCTCTAACAGGCTGTGAAAGATGAAAGTGCCGCTCCCTGTCAACCTGTTATAAAAAGGGCTCGACGCAGAGGCAGAAACAAGTCAAAAAGCGAAAGAGGCGCTCAACAGCAACAAAGCGGGACTAAGAAACCACGCAAGCGGGAATCGAGCGGTCCAGATCTATCCCTTGTAAAGAAGATGAGTCAAGCATACTCTTTTCCTCGGGACAAGACAAAGAAGATACTTGACCGAGCTATAAAATACCAGATGCTTACACTGCCGGAGTCTAAACACCCCGAACAAGCAGGCGAAGTCTCACACCCAAACTATTGCTCTTATCACCAAGTAATAGGGCATCCTCTCGAAGACTGCTTCACCTTCAAGAATTGGGTCGAAGATCAGTGTCAGCTTGGCAAGTTCGCTCTGTCTGAGAATTGGAGGGTAACGCCGCCACAGAAGCACGAACTCAAAGCCACGAGAGCAGAACCAGACCCACATCGGTCTTCGAAGCGAGCTCGTACTTGTCATATGATAACAATATCAAAAGAAGAGCCCAAGAATATCGATGACCTTCCCTGGTGCTTCGAAAACAGTGACGACGAGGTGATCTCGGAATTTCCACCGGCACCGAAGGAGCTGGAAGATGGAATACATACCACTGTAGATAACCTCAAGAAAATTGAGTTGGGGACGGCAAACGACCCACGACCGACATTCGTCAGCGAGTTGATATCTGAAGAAAGGGTGGCTGCGTTAAAAGACGTGCTTATGCAGTATAGGGATTGCTTCGTGTGGAGTTATTCTGAAATGCCAGGACTAGACCCAGAAATTGCTGTGCATAAATTGGCGATATCCCCGGACGTTAAACCAATCAAACAAGCACCGAGAAGAATGCGGCTCGAGCTTGAGATGAGCATTAACGCCGAAGTCAAGAAGCTGATCGACTCTGGGTTTATCCAGGAAGTTCAATATCCTGAATGGATCGCCAATATCGTCCCGGTGATGAAGAAAAATGGGATAGTGCGCATATGCGTGGACTTTCGGGATCTCAATAAAGCCTGCCCGAAGGACGATTTCACAGTGCCAGTCACCGAACTGATGATAGACAATACGTCCAGTCATGCGGTTTTCTCCTTCATGGACGGCTCATCAGGGTATAATTAGATAAAGATGCATCCCGAAGACCAGAAGCACACCGCCTTCAGGACTCCGCTAGGTATATTCTGCTACAAGGTGATGCCCTTCGGTCTAAAGAACGCCGGTGCTACCTATCAGAGGGCCATGACGAAGATCTTCGATGACCTTATACACGAAATCGTCGAATGCTATATCGACGATCTCGTGGTTAAAAGCAAATCATTTGAGGAGCATCTCGAGCATCTGAAGACCGTATTTCAATGCCTTCGACAATACAACTTGAAGATGAACCCTCTCAAGTGTGCATTCGGAGTTTCCTCGGGCAAATTCCTGGGATTCATCGTCAGACACCGAGGCATCGAGATAGATCCGTCGAAGATCAAGGCGATCATGGAAATGCCCCCGCCAAGGACTCTCAAACAGCCGCGGTCTCTCCAAGGGAAGCTCGCGTATATACGACGATTTATAGCCAACCTTTCAGGCAAGTGCCGTCTTTACAGCCACCTGATGAAGAAGGGAACCCCGTTCGTCTGGGACCAAAAATGCCAAAGCGCGCTAGACGAGATCAAGCAATACCTGCAGAACCCGCCAGTATTGGTTGCTCCGGTCAAGGGAAAGCCCCTCATTCTTTATACAACCGCCCTCGAAGGTTCTTTGGGCGCATTATGGGCGCAAGAGAATGACCAAGGGAAAGAAAGAGCACTCTACTACTTAAGTCGAGTTCTACTGGGGGCAGAAAGCAACTACTCCCCCATTGAAAAACACTGCCTGGCGTTGATCTTTGCGATAACCAAACTTAGGCACTATGCGTTGGCGCATTAGGTCCGTCTCATTTCGAAGGTGGACCCCCTTAAATATTTAATGTCAAAGGCCATATTGACGGGGCGACTCGCTAAATGGGCCCTACTCTTGATGGAGTTCTCGATAACCTAGCAGCCTCTCAAGGCAGTGAAAGGCCAGGCCATCGCCGACTTCCTCGCTGAACATCCGATACCTGCCGATTCTCTTCTGAATTGCGATCTTCCAGACGCGTTTGATGCAATCGACAGTAGTGATACCCGATGGGAACTCTATTTCGATGGAGCGTCCTCCATGAAGAAGCGCAAACAAAGTACGCCCATAATCAAATCGGGGGTAGGCCTCATCTTCGTGACTCCACAAGGAGGGATAATGCGCTTTGCTTTCTCCTTAACAGAACCGAGGACGAACAATGAAGCCGAATATGAAGCTTTGATAGCAGGCCTCGAGATCGCCATCGACATGGGAATTGAAAACCTCCTCATATACGGAGACTCCCAACCGGTCGTCAGTCAAGTAAATGGCGACTACCAAACGTGCAAACCACAGCTGGTGAAGTACGGCGAAAAGGTGCAACAACTGTTGACCCAAATCCTCTCCTACACTTTGGAAAACATACCGCGTGCGGAAAACAGCAAAGCGGACGCGTTAGCCAAACTCGCTAAAGAACTGGCTGACGAGAACCTCGATGACGTCAGAATCGTGGTACAAAACCGTCGGGTGCTTTCCCCAGCAGAAATATCTCCGGAATCATCCGAAGAAAAGGGAGCGACTGAGCAGGCGACCCTGCAGATAAAAGACCGGGAAAAGGCCGAAGATTGGAGAGAAGTCTTTATAGACTACTTCAAATACCGTCGAACGCCTGAAGATGCATCCTCAAGACATCAGCTTATGAAACGAGCTCTGTCTTTCGCCCTCGTCAATGATACTCTGTACAAGAGGTCGTTTGATTCTCTGTGGTTGAGATGCCTAGGACCTGACGAAGCGAAAAGAGTCGTTCAGGAAGTTCATGACGGACTCTGTGGTTCTCACCAAGCAGGCCCGAAGATGAAGTTCAAGATTAAACGGATGGGTTACTACTGGCCCACGATGATCCAGGACTGCCTCGAATATGCGAAGCAATGCCACTCATGCCAAATCCATGGGGACTTCATCCACCAGCATCCAAATCCACTACATCCAACGGTGGCTAGCTGGCCGTTCGAAATGTGGGGAACTGACATAGTCGGCCCTATCGAACCAGCATCGTCCAGAAGACATCGTTTCATCCTGGCGACGACTGATTACTTCTCTAAATGGGCAGAAGCAGTGCCGTTAAGGGAGGTAAAGACGGAGAATATCCTTCATTTCTTCAAGACGCACGTCATATATCGGTTTGGAACTCCGCGATGGATCATCTCCGATAACGGGCCAGCCTACAGAAGCCATAAGATCAGTCGCTTCGCGCAGCCGCATAAAATAGACTGGAGATATTCCTCAGTTTATAATCTGCGAGCTAATGGTCTAGCCGAGGCCTTCAACAAGACCTTGACAAAGATCATAAATAAGACGGTGTCCCGAAATAAGAAGGACTGGCATGAGAGGCTGCAAGAGGCTTTTTGGGCGTATTGAACTACGTTCAAGACGGCCATGAACGCAATGCTATATGCATTGGTATTCGGTACAGAAGCAGTTCTCCCCCTCGAAATAGAGCTACCTTCTCTACGAGTGGCAGTCCACTACGAGCTGACGGACGAAGAAAATGCTCACCTTCGGCTTGAGGAGCTTGATGCCCTTAATGAGACCCGGCTCATAGCGCAATAAAATCTAGAATTTTATAAAGCAAAGATGACGCGCTCATATGAAAGATTAACTAGGCCGAGGACATTCCGCCAAGGCGAACTCGTGCTAGTGGTCAAAAGGCCTATGATCCCCAATCGCGCCAAGCGAGGAAAATTCGAGCCGAACTATGAAGGCCCGTACATAATAGACAAGGTCTACCAGGGTGGAGCCTATCTACTCATGGATATGCACGGTGAAAGGCCTTTCAGGCCAATAAACGGCCGCTTCCTAAAGAAATACTACGCTTAATGAGCCACAGCTTAGGTCAATGATAGATGACGACGACTACGTCCGCTCGCTATCTTCCTAAGCTCAAACTCTATAAGCAGTAGCCGGCCTTCTCCTGAACGGACCGAAACGTCCTTAAACTAATGACGGACCGAAACGTCCTTAAACTACCACCGCAGCATCCTTAGGCTGATGAGATGAATAAAAAAAAAGAAGAAAAAAAAATAAATATAATAATAAAAAAATAAAAGCGGTATGTCCATAAGCAAAAAGGGCATGGATGAAAACCCGAAAGGGCTCCGTGAGTAAAAACAGCAGGGCTACAGGCGAGTGCTCGTGAAAACCCGAAAGGGCGCGACCTCGTAATAAAAAAAATAAAATAAAAATAAAAAGAATAAAATAAAAAGGTATGTCCATAAGTAAAAAAGGCACGGATGAAAACCCGAAAGGGCTCCGTGAGTAAAAACAGCAGGACTACCGGCGAGTGTTTGTGAAAACCCGAAAGGGCGCAACCTCGTTAAAGAACACTTACAGGGTCCTCTCGACCGTGTAAGGAGAAACCACCGCGTGGGATCCTTACGACTCACAAGGGAGCAACACATTTAGAGATCCCCACGATTCCTAAGGAGAAAATACACTTGCGAGATCCTCACGACTCGTAAGGAGAATTCTCTTATGGGACCCTCACGGCTCATAAGATTTGAAAATCTTAAGTTACAGAGACCTGAACCTGTGCTTAAGAAACCCCCACAACCTTCGATATTGCCCTACAAGTGGCTCAGTACTGACCCTTGTGTACAATCCACGGGCGCGGATAAACATTTCCTTAACAAAGTCTCACTCGTGACTAGGGATATATGATGAACAACCCCTGTAGGTCCTCTCGACTTGCAAGGGGAAAACCCTCATGTAGAATCCTTACGACTTACAGAAGGACATACACTTAGGAATCCTCACGATTCCTAGGGAGAAAACACACCTACGAGATCCTCACGACTTGTAGGGAGAAATACCTTTGTGAGACCCTTACGGCTCACAAAGTTAAAAGCCTTAGTCGACAGGACCCTAACCCTGTTCGCTAAGCCACCTTTGTTCGACATCGACAGAGGCAAATGATGATTCGCTCCTGGCAATATCCCAGTTGTAGCGGTGCTGATGCCGAAATCGGTATCTAATTCCATGCTTATGGCAAATAGCCAACAAGCCGCGCATGCATACGAAATAGCCGAAATGATGGGGCAACTTGCAATAAAAAACAGCAAGTAAAAATGTATGCATGCACAATAGCCGAAATGATTGGGCAACTCGCAATAAAAAGCAGCGAGTAAAATTAAAATAAACAGCCGAAATGATTGGGCACCGCGAAAAATAGCCGAAATGATTGGGCGATCGCGACCTTCGCAATATAAAAAGCTGAAATGATAGAGCATCGCGGAAATAAAGCAATAAAAAAATGATGAAACTTCTGCCCTACAGTTGAGATCACGTCAATCCCTGTATACAATCCAAGGGCGCAAACAAAGAAGGAACCATACCTTCCCAACAGGCTCCTTCAGAAAGCAAAGCCAAATCTCGACGGTTCACCAGCAATCTAGAGACAACCGCGACATTCGTCTTGATGCAACAGACGCAGTGCCAGCAAACGAAGCGAAGATCAAATTCGTAGCTTCACGGTTTTGACGGTAACTCATATAAAACCTGAAAGATCACCACAAATACCCCAATTCAGGGAAACTAGCGTCCTTGATGAGAGCCTCCTGATTCACGTCGGCCCGCAGAGAAACCAGTGTCTCTGCAAGAATACTCCGATTCGTTTCAACCCCGAAGAAACCAGTGTCTTCGGCCAAATCTTCGACTCAGGGAAACCAGTGTCCTTGATGAGAACATCCTGATTCACGTCGACCCGCAGAGAAACTAGCGTCTTTGCAGGAATACATCGATTCGTTTCAACCCCAGGGAAACCAGTGTCTCTGGAAAATACCTCAATTCAGGGAAACTAGCGTCCTTGATGAGAGCCTCCTGATTCGCGTCGGCCCACAGAGAAACTAGCGTCTTTGCAGGAATACTCTGATTCGTTTCAACCCCGAAGAAACCAGTGTCTTCGGCCAAAATCTTCGACTCAGGGAAACTAGTGTCCTTGACAAGAACATCCTGATTCGCGTCGACCCGCAGAGAAAATAGCATCTTTGCAGGAATACATCGATTCGTTTTAACCCCAGGAAAACCAGTGTCCATGGCAAATACCTCAATTCAGAGAAACTAGCATCCTTGATGAGAGCCTCCTGATTCGCGTCGGCCCGCAGAGAAACTAGCGTCTTTGCAGGATTACTCCGATTCGTTTCAACCCCGAAGAAACCAGTGTCTTCGGCAAAATCCTTCGACTCAGGGAAACCAGTGTCCTTGAAGAGAACATCCTGATTCGTGTCGACCCGCAGAGAAACTAGCGTCTTTGCAGGAATACATCGATTCGTTTCAACCCCAGAGAAACCAGTGTCCCTGGCAAATACCTCAATCCAGGGAAACTAGCGTCCTTGATGAGAGCCTCCTGATTCGCGTCGGCCCGCAGAGAAACTAGCGTCTTTGCAGGAATACTCCGATTCGTTTCAACCCCGAAGAAACCAGTGTCTTCGGCAAAATCTTTCGACTCAGGAAAACCAGTGTCCTTGACGAGAAAATCCTGATTCGCGTCGACCCGCAGAGAAACTAGCGTCTTTGCAGGAATACATCGATTCGTTTCAACCCCAGGGAAACCAGTGTCCTTGGCAAATACCTCAATTCAGGAAAACTAGCATCCTTGATAAGAGCCTCCTGATTCGCGTCGGCCCGCAGAGAAACCAGTGTCTCCGCAGGAATACAACGATTCGTTTCAACCCCGAGGAAACTAGCGTCCTCGGCAAAATACTTCGACTCAGGGAAACCAGTGTCCTTGATGAGAACATCCTGATTCGCGTCGACCCGCAGAGAAACTAGCGTCTTTCCAGGAATATATCGATTTGTTTCAACCCCAGGGAAACCAGTGTCCCTGGCAAACTCCTCGATTCAGGGAAACTAGCGTCCTTGATGAGAGCCTCCTGATTCGTGTCGGCCCGCAGAGAAACCAGTGTCTCCGCGAGAACTTCCCGATTCGTCTCAACTTGCAAGATAAAGCCTTAGGCAGCAGGGATTAAAGAACTTGTTTCCTGAGCACTGGGACCCTGCAAGTCGGTCTAAAACGGCCTCTTGCATACTATTCACGGGTCTCACTCTCCAAAGTCGAATCTTGATAAGGAGGGAAACAACCGCTTACGGGTCCTCTCGACTCATAAGAGGGAAAATTCTCTTATAGGATCCTTACGACTTATAAGAGAAAACACACTTAGGAATCTTCACGATTCCTAAGGAGAAAATCCACCTACGAGATCCTCTCGATCCGTAGGGAGAAAAATCTCTATGAGACCCTCACGGCTCATAGAGTTGAAAAGTCTTAGGCAACAGATCTGAACCTGCGGCCTAAGCCATCGCTATTTCTTGAAGAAACTAAGACGCTTACTCTATTATCTGTCAACATGTTTATTAAGACAGCATGCTGATAATAAGAGAAAGGGAGAAAGCAAAAGAGCATACAAGACATTGCAAAGAAAAAATGTGTATCTTTATTTATTAATTCAATCAAGTACAAGGTGAATCGTACAAAAGAATAAAGAATGGATACATCTTATTTGAAAAAGAAAATTTTTACAAGTATATTGATACAAAGGCAGCTACTGGGAAGGAAGCGTCTTGAATAGCCCTATCAGTTGTTCGCGCACTTCCTTCCATGCCTTTTCCTGATCGGCCACCACCGCCAGTTCTGCCTCCACTTGAGCCCGTTGCTGCAAGAGGGATGCAAGCTGCTCCCCAACGGCCTGCTGAGCTGCTTCACGGCCTTGGGCATTACGCTCGGCAGCCTCGAGTTTCTGCTTCAAGTTCAGCCCATTCGAGATGCGTTCCAGGAGACCCTCGAAGATAGCCTTCACCTGGGCAGCGTTCGCCTCAACTTCAGCACGTAGGCGAGCAGTCTCGCTTGAAGACTCTTGACATTCCTTCAGCCTTAAAACCGCTTCTTGTTCCAAATGGCAGAAGTAGGAAGCGCTTTGCTCGATCCATGCTGCCCGTTGAGTACCCACGGCCAAAACCTCAGGGGCAGGACGCATCGACTCCAGCTGATGCAGGCGGGCCTCGATTTCCCTGCAGTGATTAACCCAAGATTCGACGACGCCTTCGTTATGAAAATTTACAAGCGCCGCCAACATTGGGTTAACCTCCACAGCGAAATCTGCGGCAGATGGGAGAGCATCTGTGTCAAGCTCTTCAATGTATCCGCTCAACATGCCCAAACTCATCACGGCACCCTTTGAGGATGGACGTTTCAAGAAGGGGCCTGCCGGCATTAGGATACGAGACTCAAGAGGGACTGGGATTGGAACGACAGCTGGAAAAAATAAAATATGATTAGATGACAGTTCAAGAAATACAAAAAAAAGTCATCGATGCGATAGTTTACTATACCAGCTGCAGCAGGTGGCAAGGCCGGAAGGGCCGGTGGTGCGACCGATCTCTCATCCCCTCCTTCGATTTGTATCACTGCAATCAGGACGAGGGAAAGTTAAAAATAATTCCATCACTAAAAAAAAGGAAAGACATCAGTTGGAAACTATACTCACTAGCACCACTGGAGGAATAAGCGAGTTCAGATGGGAAGGAGAAGTGCAGGTGCAACACCTGATAGAGATGATCAAAAAGCACTCCTGAAAAGACACAACAGTACGGCATTAGTACATAAATTATGCGGCTGAAAGATAAGACTAAGGGGTTGCAAATCCATACCTTCCAACATCTGCGATGGTACAAGGGAAGGCTGAGAGGTGACCACCGCCAAGGCAGTAGTTGACGGCGCTCCCTCGAGCAATGGAGCATCGGCACTGGCCGCACCTGCGTCAAAAACAAGGATAAACTTGTCAGAAAGGATTACAAAATAAAAAAAGGGGAAACAATAACTCGAAATTTACCCGATGAGCCGCCAGCCGAAACGGAGGCGTCTCCCTCCTCCATTGATACGAGTCCACCTCCCGTGGCCTCGTCACCGGACTCTACGGGGGCCGTCGTCGTGCTCGCGAGGCCAGGAGACGGCAGGGGACCGTAAGCGGGGAGAGCAATGATCGGAGCATTGCCAGACTCTTGAGAAAGAGCGGCCGGCTCATCCTCAGGAATCATGCCCGCCTCACCCGCTATTCCTTCGGGCTCGGCGGTCGCCATTGTCTCATCCGCCGTCACCATGGGGTCGCCGGCCTCAGGCGCCTCGTCCGCCGCTGCCCCAGGCTCAGTTATAGCGGTCGTCTCATTTGCCGCCACCTCAGGCTCGACATCAACGACCTTCTTAGGTGCAGCTCCCTCATCCCCCAGCTCAGGCTCAGCAACCCCGGCGACGTTGCCCACCGTCAGCTCGGGTTCGGCCGGTGCCTCTTCCTCTGTCCCCTTAGGTTCGACAATTTCCGCCTCCCCTTCGGTTGGACTTGGCCCTGCAGAACAAGGTATATAAGAACCGACGGGTTTACAATTCTTAGAATAAAATCTGGAAAGATACATTACCTGAGGTGGACTGATCATTGGCTTCCCGAACCGCACGCGCCACTTGCCTGCGAGCTGTAGACAAGGCGACCGGGGGCTCCTCCGAAGGAGTATCAGCATGAGGAACGGTGCTTGGACCCGCTCCCACGGCCAAAGCAGCCCTACGCGCCTTCGCTTCGCGCCTTAACCGCTTTCGCTCCTCCTGAGCCATCGCGACGGACCTCTTCGATGCTTCCTTCATCAAGGTGTCGTCGTCCTCATTTAGAGTTGCCTCCAGAGCCTTCAAGGCATCTCTCATCGGCTCTTCAAGTCGGGTCTCCCGCGGTATCCCCGAAGGGGCCGAAACATCAGTGGCTGGCACGGGAAGAGTCTCTACGTCACTTTGCGGGACCGGCATTGTGGTTCCCGTGATGAGAAAAAGAAAGGGTCAGATCGACCATAACAAAAGGAGAATAAAGACTTAATGAATCGAAACGTACTGAGGCCTAAGGATGCTCTAAGTCGTTCTTCCTCTTGAAAAGTCTTGAGGGAAGCAGCGATGGCTTCTTTAGTGGTGATGCCTGTTTGAAAAAGAGAAAGGAAAAGCATTAGTCAAAGACAATAATAAAGTGCCACAATAAAAAAATGCGACTGGTAATTACCCGATTGTGCAAGCTTAGCTAGCCATGCGTCGCGCCTTGCCAATCGCTCTGAAGCTATGATGGCGGCCGCCAGATCAGTGTCATCTGGTGGCATGACCAATCCTCTATTGGTCCCGTACTCGCCCAAGCCCTCGCTATAGGGAGCGTGAGGTTCCTGACCGAACGCAACGTCAGCTGAGAAGAGCGACTTCTTCTTCCTCTTTTGCCCACCAGCCCTGGGTGCACCCGGGATCGACTTGCGCTTTGCAGGCACCTTGGGGCGGCGGGTCCCGATGTCCGCGCCCACACCAGACTCTGGCGAAGCCACAACTACTGTCTCCACTGGAGCACATGGCGCTGGTGGCGCATCCACAGTATCAGGAAGCGACAATCCGCGTGGAGGACTCTGCACACGCGGTGGTCCGGCTCTAGCATCTTTCAGCGGAGGAACTACGGGGGTCCTTGGCACCATAGGAGCTTTGCGGTCGCTGCCGGGTGGCACATCTTTACGGTCGACCAACAATCGTTTTTCTTCCTTTATCACGGCGCCCGTCGAATGATTGTACCACTCTATCTATGCATTGAGGAGTCGGGGGGCGCAAGCCGGCTCGCTGATAAAAAAATGAGAACCCGTATTTAGACGCATGAAGTGATGCAGCGCACTCTCCATCCCTTCTTCAGTAGCAGCAGGTTCCAGTAAGAAAGCCTCCAATGGTACCCCTTGATTGTAGCTCAGTTGCTGGGCGAAACGATGCGGGTTGTATCTCATGAAAAGCGTCGCACCGTTGTGCCTAAACACCAGGAAGCCCGGTCTGATAGAATATAGATGGAGGGTCTCCCGGGCCGTCAGAACTAAGGCCCCATCTTTGAAAGTGTCTTGCAATGGCCGCACTGTGGTGGTGGACGCCTTTCCAATGTTCAGCACTTTCTCAATGAAAGACATCCCATCTCCAGTGGTGTGGGGGCGAAGGAGCAAACCCCTGGCATTCCGTGGCGACGGAGTCACAATTGAGGCGCCGATCAGTCGTATAATTCGAGGGAAGCTGCACCTGTCATAGAACGAGGGCCTTTTATGCATACCGAAGACGCCCAATGTATGTAGCTTAAGCCATGATACGAAGTAGTTCATCGGGAAGATCACGTGCAGTACCCCAGGCTCATTAGTATCCGCCACTTGACTAAGGCCGTGATACAGATGTGCCAAGCCAGCGATCCCAACGGCCACTTTTACCCCAATGGTCATCCGGTGAGCTGGGTAAAAGACAGAGGGCCGCATATAGCGAGAATGCATCGGGAGCGCAAACCAACTCAGCCATAGCCCAAGAAATCCTAAGAAGAAAGCTTCCTCGTCCATCCCAGGAGCTGCAACCTCCGCAAAAGAGATAACCGGAGAGTTAGGAAGGAAAAAGCCCTTTTGATCTACCTCCTTCGCTGGTAGGTTGTCCAAACCTAAACCAAAAGGGTCATCAAGAGTGGCGTACTTAGCGGCTTCTGCCGAGAGAATGTTTGGGTGAAGGAATCGGGCGATGAAATCCTCGAAACTGACCCCGCGGCTCCCACGTTCGATAAAGAGGGCCTCGTAGATGTTCAACACTTTGATCAAACTTGAAAATTGATGTTGAATAGCATTCTCCGGAGTGAGACCCCTTATTGTCGGCTTAGCACCGAAGATATATTCGTCTGTAGGAAGTAGCTCCTCATAGTGCTCCCCTATAACCGGTAGGCCGGAGACCTCTGTGAATTCCTCCAAAGAAATCGACACTTCCCGGTCCATTGCGAGGAAAGTATGAGTAGGGATGTTCCACTGCTCCAAAAAGGCCTTAAACCACCAGGTGGGAAGCGTGGGATATTGGAAGAGGGAAACGTAAACCGCAGTGTACAACCCTAGCCTCATCAACTGCGACTTCTTCGCTGACAAAATGTAGCGAGCCCATGGCAGATAGCCGATCGGATGGCGGGGGATCAGACCTATGTTATATGATTGCCCCCAAGGTCGCGCCTCGCCTTGACAAATACGGCGTCCCAGGATATCCAAAACCATAGGAGGCTGAACCGGAATTGCATCTATAGCAGGATGAAGAAGGCCCTTTGAAGTCCAATCGACCATCTCCACGGCATACTGCACCGGGGGTGGGCTGGCATAGTGGATCGCCATAATGGGCTCAGATGGTACTGCGCATGAAAAGCTCTGTCGACCCATGATAATTTGGTTGTACCAGGACCCCCAAAGGTGAAGATTCTTATATTTCGGGTCATGGTCCCTGATCATAGCTAGGACCTCATGGTCTACGGGTGCTTCGGGGAATCCTCCCTCTGAACGAACAAATGGGAATGAGGTATCGAAAGACATATTTCCTGCGAAGGGACAAAATTAGCCGTCAGTGTTGTAATTCCAACGCTTGGCATTTAAAATTTTTTTTTTTACACCACACTGCAATGCAGTGGGTAAGGGACCAAATGGGGACCCACAAAATCTGGATGGCAGTGCATCAGTTAATAGGACAGACCCATCATTGGATGAGACTGTCAATTAATGAAGAGATCCCCAGGAGAATATTCTTATTAATGGGAAATCCTTAGAGACAAGGAGAAAATCTCCTCTTTCAGAGCAAAGCTCTGTCACAGAGTGACATTTGTCAAACTCTGGTCTCAAGGGAATAAAATTTCCTTAAAAGGAGCCTAGCTCTGTAATAATGATGGAAAGATCCATCAAAAGAAAATTTTAACTCCTAAAGATTAAAAATTTAGAGTCTTAAAAAATCCATGAAAACTTATAAAAAAAAAATTCTTCATTTTCAGATCAAAAAAGATCTACATTCGATCCATGAGCAAAGCTCTGTTCATGGGTTAAAACCCATGAACAAGATCTCTGTAGATCTATGGACTTTTGAGAGCAAGGCTCTGTTGATGAAACCTCAAAAGGGTTTTCTTTAGATCAAAGATCTATAAGAGCAAGGCTCTGTTAATTAAATTAAATTTAATTTTACCTAAGAGTTCTTGAAAAGAAATGAGAGCAAGACTCTGAAGTTCTTAAAAACAAGAGCAAAGCTCTGAAAATCAAAGTTCTTGAAAAATGGTATACTATTTACTAAGGACCAAGGGTCCTATTTATAGGCACCTGCGCCCTTTTAACTCACCAGTTGATCCAATGGCTAGGATCTTGCCACCGCTGCACTCACGTGTGCGCCATGTGAGCGCAACGGTGGGGGGGCATTTGTTTCCCCCAATCAAAGCAAAGCTCTGTTTGAATTTCAAAAATTCAAAAATTGAAGCAACGCTTCAAATTCCTTGCGCTGCGCGCAACGCGCCACGTGTCAAAAGCTGATATGTCAGCACAACGCTCAAGGCAGCGCGCCCAATCAGAGCAAGCCTCTATTTAAAACAAAAATTAAAAGAAGCAACGCTTCAGATGATCTGTGCTCTGCGCTGCGCGACACGTGGCAGCGCAGTTGCGCTGCGCTCTGCGACACGTGTCAAGCGCTAGTGCATCTGCGCCAAACAGAATTAAAATTCCAGTAAGATCTTTCTGTTCTTGTTAAAACAAGAAGATTGTCTTCTGTAAACCAGAAGCCCTTAGATCAAACATCCAACGGTGGGGAAAATTCCCCAAATCATTCAAAGAATGATCTCTTTAACAAACTTAACAAATTTGTGGGCACTATATAAAGGCCCCTAGACCCCAATTCAAATAATGAACATTGAGAACATCAAGAACTTCAGAAACAAAAACAGAGAGAATTTTTGAAGGATTGTGAGAAGAACTCAAGAACAAATAAGGTAAAAAACCTTTATAAAAAGAAGAAGAATTTCTTCTGAATAGGTCATTGATCTAAGAACAAGATCAATGATCTTCAATAAATAAAAAAAATATAAATAACAGTGCCTTGCACTTTTTTATGAACCAATGGTTCTGAAATCTTAAAGATTCTTTTCTTGAATCCAAAGTTGGATCAAGAAATTAAAACAGTGTCTTGCACTTGTAAAACTGCACTGTTGCGCTCCTGGGTTGGCGCAAACCACCAGGGAGCTCCACGTGTCAGCTCCAAGACCACTTGCGCTGTGCGCTTTTAAGATAGAGTATTGCTCTTTAAAGTTGGCGCAACTCACCAGAACGTGTCACGTGTCAGTAGCGCAACAGCGCAGCGCACTGCGCTGTTGCGCTTGCGCTCACCAGAGCGTGACACGTGTCACCACCACAAGCGCTTGCGCTCAATAATTGGCGCAAAGCGCCTGACAAGCCACTGTCAAGTAATTAATGCACTGCATTATTTACAGAAGGGCCGAGCCCAATTAAAAGGCTTAACAGGCCTAATAAAATGCAACGCATTATTAAAAAAAAGGGACAGAGCCCAAACCAAAATAGATGCTCTGCATCATTTACAAAGGGACTGAGCCCAAATCAAAAAGGCCTAGCAGGCCATAATAAAATGCAGTGCATTATCAAACAGGGGCAAAGCCCTAGCACAGGCCTAATAGGCCAAAGATAAATAAAAACGTTGAACATATTCTCAACTGGACTTAGCCCAATCATGGCCTTAAGTCCTCAAATTAAATTGACTGAGCAAGACTGCTCTCCTAAATCAATTTACATCCGGTTCAAGGGTACATCTCTGAACTCCTTTGACTCCTATCGTTGTAATCCTTCAACGACGTCAAAGAGGTGACGGGTCCCAACAACCACAACATATTCTTAACTGGACTTAGCCCAATCATGGCCGTAAGTCCTCAAAATTAAATTGACTGAGCAAGACTGCTCCCTTAAATCAATTTACATCCGGTTCAAGAGTACATCTCTGAGCTCCTTTGACCCCTATCGTTGTAATCCTTCAACGACGTCAGAGAGGTGACGAGTCCCGACAACCACACATCGATACGGATTGCGGGGTCCTTAAACTCGTGGACCGAAACGTCCCTAAACTAATATTCGTCCCAAAATGGGAATGTTGGACCGAAATGTCCTTAAACTAATGCTTGTCCCCAAATGGGAATGATGGACCACCATATCTCTAAACTGGAAATCGATCGCAACGTCATTAAACTAAATAATAGAGCCAATTGCTCTCTTGTCGGATCTAAACGATCCAGTTTAAGTTGATCTTAGCCTCAATATGGCTAACGTATCCTTAAACTAAAACACCAAACCCAAATCTAAGTAAATACGGATTTGGACTAATCCACGTCCTACGGACGACGGCATAACTTAGTCTCCGTATACAATCCACGGGCAACCACAAACAAAATAAACACACACGATACGAAGTGAACATCTGGAGAAGGAGAAAGTAGTTACCGCGATGCGGTAGCGTAATTAACTGCAGAGGCTTGCGCCTGCAGGGAAGAGCATCCCCACAATCAAAAACCCCTCACCATGAGGGGGAATCTGACGAAGTCTGCTACATCGGACGCATCCGTCTAAACTTTCGATACACGGTGTCATAAATCAACTTGGCATCTTCGGAGAGGTGGACGGATAGCCCCAAATAGCATCTGCCCCGAATCTCAGGCAAGACGAGCTTACGCGGTCGCGTCTCTGTGTTCGGAGGGGAACAGGCCTATTCCACTACCCCAATACTGTTTGATTTCTCTGCATTTATCCAGAGAATGATAAATCCCCTCTTTAATCCATTTTAATGCATATTTTTAATTCATTCTTCAATCCTCAAAATCCTAATTTTTTCTATAAATACAAAATATCACACCCTAGCCTCCTCATTCATAAATTTATTGCCAAAACTCACTAAATTTTCTAAGTCCAAAAGTTGTACAAGTGGAGTTAGCTCAAGTCAAAGTTCTGACGACGTTTCGGGACAAATCCGGCGACGAAACGACTCCACGACGCCTTCGAAAGTTCCCTCTACCTCTTCCCTCTTCTTTCAATCAGTAAGTCCCCTCACTTCTCACATCTTTCCAGTCTAAAACAATAATCTATTAAAACTCGTCGGAAGCGGAGTTAATCCGGCTTTCGATTATAATTTTCGTTAAAAACGCAATTTTTCTCAATAACTAATTTACCATCTTTTTATATATTGATTATTAACCATTAAATAACATTTGGAACAAGTTTCAATTCAAAATATAATGTTAAACAACTTTTATTTAACTTTTACGGTAAAATACCATCTAGTTTACATACGACATTACTTTCTAGTTTTGCTCATATTATCTTTAGAAAACTCACGAGATAATGACCTATCTCATCACAACACTCATTCTTGACATAGCACGATGACTTTTGGAACTTTAGTTGTGGGATGATCGCAAGTTTACAATAAAATACCCTAAACCATTACAAAACCTTATTTTTTAAATTGTCTTATTTAAATTTTATACGATTAAGTCCTTACAACCCATTCATGGGGAATCCGATTTGGTTGGTGCGGATTATCGCACATCCATCGGACTAGTAGGGCGAGATGCAGATCTCCTCACGGAGCATACGGCCACGATGGAATTTGTATTACAATTTTAATAAAAACGTGATTTCTATTTAATAAATAAATTCTATTTTTTATAAATATATATATATATATATATATATATATATATATATAATCAAAATATCTACTTTAAATATACAATATATATTTCATGTTTTCTAAATCAAAGGAATCGCAAATTTCATGAAACTACCATTACAAATCAATACAATTCCAATATTACACTAAAATACCATATACAATGAAATCTAGGTTCTATTCACTAGAAAACTTCATATTATAAAAATTACATTTATGAAAATCCTAAAGACGATAAATAAATACTTGAGATTTATTTTGAAAATATATCAAAACTATTTTTCATAAAACCCCCTCAAGTTATATTAATTTACAATAAGGACCTAGTAAATATAGGTTTAAGCAGGACCAGTTCTCTTGAGTCTCAGGAAGCCGGAGAATATGGGTGCTTGCCTATATAAGGTAGACAATCTAAAAACGGTGTTATTAATATGGTAATTGTCTTGAAAAAAGACACAAATCCTACCGCCCATGTGCAGCAGATACTGATAACTCCAAAACTAATTCAGGACTTCAATTCCGTTTAAGTGTCTGACTCAGACAGAGTCTTAGTCTAATTTGAAATCAACCCATTCTTGAATACAATTCAAGTATAACTCCGATTCAACATGAATCCATTTATACCAGAATACAATCAATATCAACATGACTCGACCGAACCGAACCATGGATATACTCTGATTACATGACTATCCATTTATATCAATTCCGTTTACATGATATTATAGTTTCGGCAAGTCTTACATTTATAATTTACTGCAATACAATCAATACAAAAGCCATCACGAGATTTTAAAGGGGTAGACTGGCACAGAATGTGTTAAAAGTGGCATGAGATGGTCATTAAAAGATGTAACTGTACATCCATTGCCGTTGTTCCGTGTTTTATCGACGGAGCCTTGTACTATGGGTTACTATAGTCCACGGTGTAAGTTGGACTCGTCTCATATACACCGGCATATTCTTTACTAAGCTACAAACAACTGCGTTAGCATAACAATCTAATATTATACAAGTTACATCCTTTTATATGTCTATTATATTTCTATCTCTCTTTGGGATTTACCGAGTGATTGTTCGCTGACGTCATTTCTATTTCTCTTTTTTCTTTGGAATATTTTCAGGAGGACCCGACTCTGAGGATTTCGAGACCAGCTAGGAACACTTGGAGCAGACCACTGAGCAGCACGGCCATTAGGCTTTACTTGTACTTACTTTTCTTTCAGTTCATGCCATTGTTTAGGCATTGCTTTCCATTCTTGTATTTACATTATCAGTTGTATTGTAAAGAAATGTTTAGTAAATAAAAGTTGCTGTTCATTTACTTCTCTTGTCATTTTTCTTGTGAACTTTATTATATTGCTTATTTACGCTAAACATGTTTGCTTCTAGGTAAATACGTAGCGGGCCTTGTCGCGCCTCCTTACCGTACATCGGGAAGCGGGGCGTGACAAGAACCAAACGGGGCTGAAGGTTAAATGCCTTAAATTCGATAATGGAGGGGAATACTGCATACATGAGTTCAAGGTATTTTGCTCACAGAAGGGTATTCGTTGGTTGAAGACTGTACCGGAGATGCCACAACATAATGGTATCGTTGAAAAGATGAACATGACGATTCTAGAGTGAGTGCTAGTGCCATTGACGTGCTTATAGTCATGCATTTATCTAGTAACTCACTGCCAGCGTATTGTCGAGTCTTTAGAGTCCCACACATAGAGTTTTCCCGGTTCAGGCGATATGATGTAGAGACCGTATGTTGGTACGTACAGGGGTCCGATTAAATACGTGTACTAGCTATACGGACTTTAATCGAACGGCTAATAATACCAGCCGGCTTAGATTTAAGCCGGATTATTAAATCAACTTTTGATTCAATAATATATATATATATATATATATATATATATATATATATATATATTTTAGTATTATTGTTCACTATTCATTCTCTTTTTTGTCTATCCGTATTTTAATACGGATATACGTATATGTAGTAATACGTATACCGGGAGATAAATTCCGTATTTATACGGAATACCTTCTAGAATGAGGACATTTCATTTGTGAATATTCATTTATGAATATTCAAGAAAATGAGGTGGATGTGAGGCGGAAAGTGTGGCATGTAAAACTTGTTTGCATGATTCTTTTGAGCCGTGGTAGGATAGTAATTTAAGTACAATAGGAACTCACACAAGACAAGCGACGATCTCAGGTCAAAGGACTAATTTGTACTCATGCCATTAGAGAATTGCTATCTGACAATATGTATAACTCCATCTAAAAGTTCTCGGCGAGTCTGTCCACTGTATTCACCTTCAGTGAGTACCTGTATACTATCTTAGGTGACAAAACACCAATGGCTTGTGAGATCGGCCACCGCCCCTCGTCGATATCTACAAACGTATATACTAGTCTACTCTGGAATATCAATGCACAGTCTCGATACTCTATCGACTAGGAATATTTAAGGATGTGTTTATGGACTAACCAGCTCTCATGTATATGATCATCATTATAATGTTGGTAGTCAAGTAAGAATCCTACAGGCTTTATCATTATGTATTAGCGACACGTAATAGCAAGTAAAACGTATACACATCAATGATAAAGACAAACTAGATCGCATACTATCATTTTGAGTAAGACTGTTCTACCTGTATAAGTTTTCTCTCAATTATCATAGCCGCATACCTGCAATTACAACAATTGCCTTGAGGGCACTACATTCAACACCGGGAATGCGAGAATTTCCGGTAATTCTTCATTCCATATACCAAGCGCAACCTAGGTTCTAAATGTTGGAAATTAACAACTTCGTCTTTCTCAGCTTCTCAGAAGAATTCAAGAATATTCTTGATTGTATTTAGAATTAACCACATGAAACATGTGTGCTATCAAGATATTTTGGAGAAAGTTCTAAAAATATTTAGAAGTTATGAAGCTTCTAGATTGAATACAGATCATGCAAAACGCAAGCAATGTAGTTTTTGGTTTATGCGGCTCCTAGAATAGAAGTTTAGAGAATTCTATACCAAGAATCCTTCTATGAAGCCTATAAATAAAGGTTGAGTCCCTCTTGTTGCAATCAAGCAAGCAACCAAGCAAAAAAGAAGTGAGCCAGGAGAAAATAGCGTGCTTGAGCGAAAGCTATAAAGAGTTGTGTATAGTTGATGGAAGAATGTGAGTGCTGCCCTTTACAAGTGAGAAATGAGAGTATCCTTGTAATAAGAGAAAGTTAAATTATAAAGCATTAGCTTTGCTTCTTCCGCTTGCCCATTTCTCTACAAGTGGTATCAAAGCAAAGTACTCTTCAAGTGGTATTAGAGCTTGCTACTCAACACTAATCCAATCACCAATCGTTATCTTTTTTCTTTTCTCCTCCTTTTATGATATATTGGCTGAAAACTAATATATATGCATAATGCAGAGGATGGGCCAGCGATTCAAAACGCGCTTCTAGATTTAGTTGGCCGATACACTGTACTGCAAGTTTTTGTGAACGGCCAGCATGTCGGTGGCTCCGATGGTTTTCACTCTAAACTTCAAACATTCAGCTTTTTTGTCCTCCATCATATCATATAGTTTGTTGACAGTGTGTATTTTTGGAAACTATCAGACACGGCTAAAGCATTTACAAACGGCGAGCTCCAGAAACTTCTCGGTAAAGTAAGTGGTCATATTGAGGCCTAACTTCCCTGGGACTACTATGTTCGGTCACGGCAATCGTATATCTTTCTGTATACAGCGCAAAGTACCATAGAATTGGCAGCCTATTATAATCTGTGAGGAAGTTTTGCAGATAAATTATATTCAACTATGATAAATTTATGAAAATCATTACATAACTTGCAAACGCCTGTATCTGTATATGGATGTGCATCAGATACACGTCCTCATCGCTTATAAGGTATATCATGGAAAGGCCAAATAGATAGACCGCGTTATTTGTTACAAGAAAATGCGAACAATAGCAGTCATTTCCGGAGTCCCAGCCACAGGAGAGCAAATCCAATGTAATCGTATTTGTAGAGACGCCGCATGAGCTGCAACTTATGCGCAGACCATGGCGGGTATCTGAAATTAAATTCGGTTAAGAAGCTCCTCTTCATGACTGGCTTCCCGTGGCTGAACATGTCGAACGTGAACTTTCCATGATACTTTCCGAATCCGCTCTCTCCGACTCCTCCAAATGGAATCGTGTCACAAAGATACTGCAAAAAACAACAGCGAATAAGATACTGGTAAATGCCCAATAAAACTTTAATTATTATTATTCAACTGTTTTATTACGGTTTGTATTTAATAATATTACTAGCGGTATTTTGGGACAGGTATTCGACTTCGACGGAAAAGTTTACTGGCTATGAAAATAGGGGAGCGGGGTGTGCATTTTTCGGAAAAAGATGGATTCTTCCTGCTATGTGGCAAAATGTGAGGATTTTTTTTAACAATGTTCATTCACTAAGGCATTGATATATATAATGCATAAGAATTGTCAGATTAAATAATGTTTTTTGTCCATCATTTAGGGTATTTAAACATAATAGATCGGATTTAAACTGGCGGATCATAAATTTTCTGTAACAGATCTGAAGAAGTTGTAATACCTGCACTAGGGCGTCGTTGAAAGTGATACTTCCTGATCTTGTTTCATTTACAATCCGCCGCTTCAGGTTGTTGTTGTTAGTGAAGCCATATATAACCAGAGGTTTCGGCCTTGCCCGTATAAACTCGATACCGTCCTCTATCTTCTTTAACTATTAAAAGACACCCAATGTGAGAATTTATATCAATAGTGTGTGTGTGTGTAAAACAAAAAAAAAGTTAATTATATCGTACAGTGATAATCGGAAGCAGCGGGCCAAATATCTCTTCTGTCATGATTTCAGAGTCGAGCGGGGGATCTACAAGAATTGTTGGTTCAATAGTCCTGCAATATATATATATTTTAAAGATAACGGCGGTAGCTGAAAATGATAATAATCTCGCGAAAGAGGAGTTAAAAATAATTACAAGTTGTCGTAATCCTGGGAACCACCATGCACAATGGATGATGCAACTGAAGGATCATTCAGAATATTACTCAATCTTTGGAAATGATGCTTATTCACAATCCTCGCTGAGAACTCGGGTTTTGTGTAAAATCGCTTAAGTGTTTCCTTCATGAGTTGAATCTGCGATCGTAGTAAACAGATACATAAATAAATAGGTGCTTTTATCAATTTGTATCCATGTCAGATATCAAATAGTACCAGAGTTGGTGCAAATTTCTCTTCGATGAGTAAATAATCAATTGCTATACATGCTTGGCCATAGCAGGAACCCCATTTTCCTGCAACTAGTCGCTGCGCCGCTACCTGGAACGAGTTAAAAAGACCAAGAAATTAAAGAAGGAAATATGATTTACTCATTAAACATGCACTCAATCTACAAAAGAAAAGGTATGATAGTTTGCTTCTAGTTAAATTTTGTAAATTTCTAAGTAAATTATCAAGTACCTTTCTGTCTCTGGAACATGATAAAGTGTCTACGATTGCAGGGCATTTCCCCCCGAGTTCAAGAGCAACCGGTGTAAGATGCTTCACTGCCGCCGCCATGACTATGCGCCCAACCCGTGCGCCACCTTGAAACATATGTTCATAACTAAGCAATTTCCCATTCACACATGATTACATAGTTTTAACAGTGTATTGGTTCATTGTCAATTACCAGTAAAGAATATCTTGTCCCATTTGTGCTCCAACATCTGCTCTCCGATATGAGGACCGCCTTCAACAACCTTAACGGCTCTGCTATCCAAATATTTTGGAATCGTGTTTGCTAAAAAGGCGGAGGACGAAGGAGCGAGTTCTGACGGCTTAAGTACTACTGCATTGCCGGCCGATATAGCTCCAATCAATGGTTCCAAGGAAAGCCCTGCACAAAGTCACAAAATGAACTTCAGGTATCTTTGCTATGGCATAAAAATGATATTTGGATTAAATAATTCTAGCTAACATATAATATTGGATTTATATCATTTATAGCACTGAACCAATGCAGTTTGAGTAATACTTTACATACTACAAATATCTATCTAAGAGACAAAATGTTGGGGTTCACAACACTTGCATATTACCGTCAAACGGAAAGGCCTATGATGTAGATAACAAGAACAACAACAGCAATGGGGCTTCATCCCAAATTTTTGGGGTCTTAAATGAAAGATTGATGATGCTAATTATTAAGGTACTAGTGGGCCATGGAGCGTCGGTAGGACATGAGAATTACAGGCGAGGAGTATAAGGTGTACATTTACAAATATCAAGTTCAATATTATTAATCTAAACAACTAAAAGTTAAGTTATTAAATTCACAAATATCAAGTTCAATATTATTAATCTAAACAACTAAAAATTAAGTTATTAAATTCGACAAATAGTACCAATTGGGAAATTCCAGGCAGAAAAGAGAAGGACAACACCAAGCGGCTCTCGCATCAGCTGGCAACTAGCTGGGAAAGCAGCCAATGGAACTTTAATCTGAAACCAATTCATTTGATGTAATATTAGATGCCTGTAACTCCCAGTTAACTTTAGGCCTAGTTCGGCAACAAGGTTTCCAAAACCTGGATTCGTTTAAGTTAAAATGCAAACCATGGTTTCATAAAAATGGATTTCGCAAAGTTTAGGGTTGTCTGACAACATAATTTTGAAACCAGGATTAAAGAATAAGTTAAAAAAAATAGAGTGGACTAAAACTTTAAGAAATGAGGTTTTGACCCCGCGAAACTTTCTGAAACCATGATTTAGAAAACTCTATTTTGATTACTGAAGTTACATTCTTTTGAGTTTAGCTTCGAAACCCCATGTGACCATGTTGTCAAACGAGGCCTTAATATAATTTTTAGGCTAAATTGCACAAATGTATCTATCAACTTTCACGTTTTTTGCGATTGATATCATGAATTTTAATAATTGAAGATAAGTACCATGAACTATTTTTTTTGACATAACTACCATAGGCCATTAACTTTTGTGTCTTAATGGACCATTATACCCATCAAAATTTTAGGGGTTGACTGAGAACACAAGGGTAACATGGGAAAAACAAGTCAAATATTAATGACGTGGCGGTTAAAAATTACGTTTGCAGACGGAAGAAAAGTTGATGGTATTTAATTGCAATCGGGGGTGATAGTTTATGGTATTTGTTTGTAATTAAATTAGTTCATGATATCAATCGCAAAAAATATAAAAGTTGATGGGTACATTTGTGCAATTTAGCCTAATTTAGCCTAATATTAGCTCACCGTTTTGGGGGCCACCCATTTCTTCATATTTTGCAGATGATACTCGACAGACTTGACCAGAAATCCCACCTACATGCAACAAACAAAGAAAGGAGAAAGAAGAGGAAAGTGATAAAAGTTTTAAGGTATGAATTTGGCGAATGGACGGTATTAAAGTTCTCGACACCGCATCAAAACTAGGGGCATGCATTTGCACACTGAGGGTTTCGTAGGCCGAAATCCAGGCTTTCGTACAGCATAATTTTTAATGCATATACCATAAAATTATGACGGAAGTCAAGAGAGATGATTGTTATATTCTAACACGTCCATACGCCATACGGTTGAGGATCCGTTTTTTGGACCTTAATCTACATATGTTCTTCAAAATATGTGTGCCAAGTGGGATTTCATCTTATTCTAAAAGAGAGAATTACCTCATCCCTGAAACCTTCAACCCTGTGCTTTCCCAGATCCTTTTTCAGAACCTGCAAGATTTCATTTTCATTTTCTTTGAGAAGCTGCAAAAGAGCCTTGAGCTGAGACTTTCTCCATGATAAGCTCATTGTGTTTCCACTCTCAAAGGTATCCCTTGCCTCATTCACCACTTTTTCTAACCCCACCATCATCCCCATTGATACCATCAAGTATAGTGCTCACTCTTAATTTTACCTCAAGCCAGCTGTATCATATAGAGCTATGTGCATCTAGTATTTATATATCACAAGAATGGGAACTAAATTAAATGCAATGCTTTGTTAGTTGAGCATATTTAATCATGCACATGAAAAGTAGGTTTAATTAAGTACAAATTATGGGACAATCTCTCCATATTATAACTCTTGAGCAAAGAAAAGGTCATGAATATTTGGGTTTGATCCGGAGCATCAGCTGCCAGGGTCATGAATTTTTTAGTCTTTGATGGTCAATTTGTCATTGCACTCGGGGCAATATGATCTTTAGTAAAGTGAAAATTGTATCATACACGCCTCAAAGCTTAACGTGCGCACGCGTGTATATATATAGTTCGACTATCGGGATCCTATCGGAACGATTTGGAAACAAATCCTTTCCATTTTTTCATAATTAATTTTGAGATTTGCGCATTCAATTATGTTACGTTTGATAATAAATGAAAACTTTTATTCATAATTGTTAGCACACATCCTATTAATCTAATGGTGAGAAAATGGGAAGGATTTGTAGGATATCAGAGAGAGAGAGGGCCAAAAAGGTCCTAGCCATATAAACATTTCATTAAAATTATGGAATGAAGAGATTGTAAGATAAAAATAAAAGGATAAAATATATAGCATATGAATCTCATAAAAATTTACCTTTCAAGGTAAATAACATTAGATAATCTTGGATATTCAAAAATACTCTACAACTCTAAATAGAAGATATCTTTTTTTCGAAGCGTTTGTCCAAAACTTCAGAAGTATATTGATTTTATTAAGGACAACCAAAGAAGAAGATTTTTTCTTTTTGAAAACTCTGGCATTTCTTTCAACCCAAATACACCAATAAAACGCCATGACAAACATATCCCAAATATCTCTAATTTTCTTGTTAACTCGTTTTATTTTCTACCAGGTTTTCCTCTGATTTTCCATAAATATCTTTTATTAGCCTGTATAGACCTTACGAACACACATTTTGGGCATTTTCGGCAATCGGAAAATGAAAATAAAGTAAGAAAGTAAAAAAGTAGTAGGACAGTAAAATGGAAAGAAAGTGTGAAAGTATTAATTTTTGTTTGTTTTGTTAAAATGAAAGTGGAAAGAAGCTGAGTTGGCGCTTATGTGATAATGGAAAACGGGATTGGATTGTTTGGTGAAAATAATAGGAAAAAAGAAAGTGTGAGAGAAATAAAATGTAGAATATAAAAATAATAAATCTTCTTCTTCTCTCTCACTTTCTTTCAATTTCTAACATTTTGGAGAGAGTAAAATAGGGTAAAAGATGTTGTGGAGGTAAAATGAGAAAGTACTTTTCCACTTCTTTCATTTTTATCAAACAAAGAAAGCTAGAAAGTGAGAAGCACTTTCTCACTTTTGAGTGCACTTTCTTACCGCCAAACATGCATATTTTCCTAAAGTCCAAACCAATATATTATCATATGTATTATCCTTCACAAATTTTATAATTACCTTTTTCCTGGGTAAACATTTAAGCTATCATTTTTAGACCCTCGAGCATGCTAAACTAGCAGCTTATAATTGAACTATTCGGTTAAAACCTAACGGAACTTGGTTATAGGCGTGCCATTTTTCTTTCAACGTAGGGTTTAGTATCAAGAATGGTGTTCATAACCTCAAAAAATGTAAGTTTTCCTGAATGACAAAAGATGGAAATGAGAAATTTTCTTTTTAATTGGCAAGATTTAGGATAATGACAGTAGAAAGAAATATAGGGTTGCATATAGGATGTTATATATGTTTAATTGAGATCCAATATATTAAGCTTCAGAGCAGAACGGGGAAAAATGCTTCATTAACGGATGGTAAAATTTTGGATTAAAATTTGTTGCAAGAGTAACTAACATGCATACAGAATGAAATAGTGGATGCATATGATAAACAAGCAGAAGCTAGGGAGAATCATTAGTTATAGCTGTAGCTACTTGTTCCACTATCATGATGAGGAGTAATACTTTACCTACCGCGCTTGAACTCCTATCACAATCCAGGGAACATACAAAATGGTGAGATCCAGTACACACTACTACACCTACTGCACCTAGTAGTGGCTACATCATGTCATTAATTATAAGTGGTGTTTATTTAGAAACTTCAAGTTGATTATCACTGCTGCAATAAGGGGTTGCCCCTACGGATATAGGAATCCGTAGGGGCAACTTTTTATTGTCCCTACGGATTAATCCGTAGGGCCATCGGTTTGTTCTTACGGTGCCCTACGGATTAATTAAAAAATACTAAAGTGTAATCTTTTATTTGGCCCTACGAAGCCGCAAAAGAAAACCCTACGGATTAATCCGTGGAGGCAACAAATGGTTATTTATAAAAAAAAAAAAATAAAGCTCAGTAATTTCCCTATCGTCCCCAAAATTTCCCAACTCCCGCGATCAATCTCCCGCGTGCGCCTCGTCGTCACCACACCCGTCGTCGACTTCCTCGTCGTCGCCACACCCATCGTCGACTTCCTCGTCATCGTCGGCCGCACCACAGCCTCGTCGCGAGCTCGTCGAGTTCTTTGCCGCCACCACAGCCTCGTCGACAGTAGAATCCCCGGCCTCCTCCACCTCGTCGAGCTCTTTGCCGCCGGCAAAACTACTACTAAGGTGAGTTAATTTCCATTTTGAACTTACAATTATGCTTTTTTTCGTGTTATTGTTGATTTTAGGGTTAGGATTATAGCTATTTCCGGATTAATTGGGGGTTAATTAGGGTTCGGTTTACGGTTAGGGTTAGGGTTAGGATTAGGTTTAGGGTTAATTAGGTAGGGTTAGGATTAGTTTGGGTTAATTAGGTAAAATAGGGTTGGTGATAATTAGGGTTAAGGTTAATTAGATTAATTAGGGTTAATTTTGGTTTGAGCTAGAGTTAATTTGGGTTGGGGTTTGGGTGATGATTAGGGTTCGATTAATTTGGGTTAGGGTTTGGGCTAGGATTAATTTGGGTTAATTAGGTAAAACATAGTGTATTTGTGTTAGGGTGTTGATTATGGTTAATTTGATTTAATTAGCTTAATTTTGGGTAGGGATAATTTGAGTTAGGGTGATGATTAGGGTTAATTAAGTTAATTTGGGTTAATTGAGTTAATTTTGGGTTAATTAAGGATAATTTGAGTTAGAGTGATGATTAGGGTTAATTAAGGTTAGGGTTCAGGATGCACTAGTTCCTTCGGTAGGATACTCGATGATAAATAAACGCAAGAAAAATTTACCTTAAACTTGAAACTTCGAACCCTTAAAAACGAAACGTAAACGTAAAACCTATTCAAGTTAAATATTCAAGTTAAAACCAATATATGATACTCGATGATAATATGAAACTTTTATATTCTCATCGATACTCATATATGAAAATCAAAGCGCGACTTAGTCCCCGTCTATCGGTTAACATACGTTCGATGTTCGTCGTGACATAGAACTATACGAAACTTGTTAAATATCGGACGGTATAGTTCGGTACTAACAACCGCCGTGTAGTTTATGTGATGAGAAGATTCAATCGTATGATAACCGATAGATTTGTCCAGTGTGGACAAGTTAGGAATGTATAAAGCAAACACCTGCATTCACTTGTTTTCATTCATTTCGAGTTATTTAATCGGTACTTTTCCGCTGGTTCTCCGTGTACAAAGATTGATTAGATGTTCATTTCAACGTTGTTTCACAGCATTGAAATGATTATCTATTCTATTATAGTGTACTCGGAGAACAGCGGGGAGGTGCTGTCGAAATTTACTCGAAACGGATGAAAATACAAGCAAATGGGTGTCTGCTCTATACATTCTTAAATGGGATAGAAGCCTTACCCCCGACAGCCGAAATACACACATACAACACGAATACACAACAAACGCACATACAAAGTACATACACACTAACAACCCTACACTTAAGCGAAATCATAAATTGAAACACACATATACATAATACAACTCATACTTGGGTATCTTCAAATCTAACTTTGTTTATCGATAATTTATTCTTTTCAACGACAAACTTGCCGCTACGGATTTTCTTTTTTGTCAGTAACCATCCCGTTCTTAGATTTCTCAATATAGTCACCATAACCTATAATTTATATGTTATACAGTCTAACATGGACCATGAGTACATCGGAGTTAATGACTGGATGTACGTGGATTGGCAACAACGCATGCAATCTAAGTTTATCGTAGGAGTTGCCGCTTTCATTGAATTTGCACGCGCACATAATAAGATCGTATTAGAGAAGATTCTCTGCCCGTGCGATAGATATGGGAATAAGTTCTGGCAGAAGGTAGAAATCGTAGAGCTTCACATAGTTAAACATGATTTTACTAGACTTTATACAACTTGGATATATCACGGGGAATGACAAGAAGAAGACGGTAATGCGGCAGAAGAAGAAGACGATAACTTCTTTTCAGGAGAAGAAATAGAGGATATGGTAGAGGCTGCCCTAGGTGATAGTATTCCTACCGAAGATGATATTCCTTCCGGCTAAGGACCGCATGCGGATAAGTATGAAAAGTTCATGAATGATGCTAGAAGACCAATTTATTAGAATGCAAAGTATTCCACCCTATCATAGTTCGTCCAACTTTTCCAGATTAAGTGCCTAAATGGATGGAGCAATAAGTCATTGACGATACTTCTGAAGTTCTTGAAAGATTCTATGCCCCCAGGAAATAACGTGCCCGATAGCTGGTACGAAGCCCAGAAGATGATGTCTGATTTAGGTCTGAAGTATGAGAAGATTCATGCATGTCCTAAAGATTGCGTGTTGTACCGGAAAGAGAATTCAGATTTAAAACAGTGTCCAACATGCGGAGAGGCCATGTATAAACCAAAAAAATCTGATAAGAAGCCCGATATACCTGTCAAGATAGCACGATACTTTCCCATAACACAGAGGCTGCAGAAACTATTCAGGTGCAAGAAAACAGCCAAGGCAATGATTTGGCATCACCGTGCTGCTCCAAGTGAAGGGGGAAAAATAAGCCATCCAAGAGATTCACCGGCATGGAAGGATTTCGATAGGAGGCACGAAATATTCAGTAGTGATCCTCGTAATGTCAGGTTCGGAGTCGCTAGTGATGGTTTCTGTCCATTCAATTATATGGCTGGAACCTACAGCATATGGCTCGTTATAATGATAGTTTATAATCTGTCGCCTTGGTTGGTTATGGATCAATCTTACTTTATGATGCCTCTTCTTATTGACGGACCAAACTCACCGGGAAACAATATCGACGTCTATCTCCGACTTCTGATCGATGAGTTAAAATCTTTATTCATTGATGGTGTAGAGAATTATGGTGCAAACACAGATACAACCTTCACCTTACGTGCGGTTTTAATATGGACAATTAATGACTTTCCTGCGTATGGAATGCTATCAGGTTGGTCCGTACATGGTTACAAAGCATGCCCTTAGTGCCATCAATATACAATATCGAAATGGTTGAATTTTAGTAAGAAGGTTTGTTATTGTGGTCATCGGCGTTTCCTACCACTAGCTCATCCCTACAGGTTTACGCTGCTCACTTTAATAGTCATCAGGAGCTTCTTGGGCCTCCAGCCTCATTGTCCAAAGAGGACGTGACTGCTCAGTGAGATGGTTACAATAATGTGACTTTCGGGATAGATCCGGCAAAACAGGTCTAACCACCATACTGGAACAAATTAAGCATTTTCTAGGAGCTTCCATACTGATCAACAAATTTAGTGCGTCATTGTCTGGACGTCATGCACATAGAGAAGGGAATATCCGAGCACGTATTCAACTTACTTCTTTGTAAAGACGGAAAATCGAAAGACAACCTCCGTGCTCGGATGGATCTTCAGGACTGGGGATTTAGAAGTGAATTGCATCCTAAACCGATAGCGGGTAAATCAGGTAAGTTTGTACTTCCCAATACTGCGTATCATATGTCACAACCGGAGAAGAAAAGGTTTCTGCAGGTGTTGCATGATTTGAAAGTTCCCACAGGTTTCTCAGGATCATTTAGTAAGAAGATAAAAATTGTGAAAGGCAAGATCGCTGGGCTGAAAAGTCATGATCACCATGTTATTATGGAGCACCTTCTCCCATTAGCCCTCAGGACTTCCCTTCCCGAATCGGTTGGTCTAGTAATCAATGATCTTTGTTGCTTTTTTAAAGAATTATGCATTAAAACCCTGGATATTGTGACGCTGGAGAATCTAGAAAATTATATTTCATTGATATTTTGCAAACTTGAGCGTATTTTCCCACCATCATTCTTCGATATCATAATACACCTGACGGTTCATCTTACAATCGATATTAAGTTAGCCGGACCGGTACAATATCGATGGATGTATCCCGTCGAAAGGTACGTGGAATTTTTCGTTTCACGCAATTTGTAAAATTATTGTTGTCCTATATGCCCGTATTTATTTATTTAACATATTTTTCTTTAGGAAGCTTTACACTTTAAAAAAGTATATACGCAATAGAAATCGATCAAAGGGTTCTATCATGCAAGGTTATCTTCTAGATGAAGTAACCATATTTTGTTCCCGCTATCTGGACGAGAACATTGAGACGAAACTTAACCGGTCTCGGAGAATTCAGGACGGGTCATATGGTAAAGCTGATTATAAGAGAGTAGACGCTATATTTATCAACAAGATATATCGGTTTATCCTCCTTAATAGCGTATGTATTGAAGAAATTAGAGAGTAAGTTTTTTTGGATTAATAGTTATATTTGTGTTTGTGTGTGTATGAAATGATATAATATTAATGTCATAATTTATTGTTGAGAACGGAATTCATATTAATGAGGTACGTGAGGGATGTCCTGATTGGAATGATGAACGATTGGAAAAATATCATCAGGATAATTTTTGTGATTGGGTTGTAGATCATGTAAATTATTCGAATAATATGTTATTGCTACCAGTCTTAATCTAAACTTATATCGTTAAGTATTTGTCGTAAAATTTGTTTTGTCAGATCCACGATCCGAACTTGTTTGCATCATTAGAGAGAGATTCAAGATGTTTAGCTCAGTTTCCTAGTATGGAGGTTGCATATTATAAATGATTCGATGTCATTGGATATAAATTTGAAGTTAAGGACATAGAAACATCTCGAACTATTCAGAATAGTGGGATTGCGACGGTTGGATCGGATGGTGTGATTTATTATGGATACTTAAATTGCATACTTGGTATCCAATATCCCGGACGATCATAACCGTTTTATATATTTCAGTGTACTTGGTACGAAACACGAACCGATACGGATAAGTGGAGAAACAATCTTGGGACTTGGAAATATGAATATGGATTGACTAGTGTGAACACACTTCGATTTTACGGTCAGGATGATCCATTTATCTTTCCGAACCAAGCGTTCCAAGTATCCTACTCACAGTGCTTGAAGCATCCGGGATAGAGTGTCGTATGCCGTTAGTAACCCAGGGATGTTTACGATATCCCAGAATTCGAGGATCGTATGGAGGACGGTGATGAGGATGAAGAAGAGAGAAGACTTAGAGTGCTCCGACCGTCTGTTTCAAAAGACGGGTTGTCTTCGGCTGATATTGAAGTTACGTGGGTTAAAAATGATATCGATGATGAAATCTAAGTAGATATGTCTAATGCGTCCACGAAATGAAAAAGGTTATTAGTAATGTTATATTATTACTTCACATTTCTACGATCTATACATATATTGCATGCATATGTAATGATTGTACTCTTATCTAGATTTGATGACGACGACCGGAGCAGCGAGGGGCGGCAGGAGCACCAGCCGCGACAGCGGTAGAGGCAGAGGCAAAGTGCTTCTGCCGCCCGGAGAGCTGTATAGGGAGCTTCATAGGGCCGGTCTTGCACCCCGATCGGTATCCCCTTTGGATGACTCCTTCCGTGTGGACTTTACCACACCTCCAGGTATATTGCACGCATATTCATTTTGAATGTAATATTATTGTTGGGGTAAAAATTTACACCCCGGTTGACCAAGTCAAAATCAAAGTCAATCCAAGCCAAGTGGACCCAAGCCCAGGTCAAGTGGGCCCATGCCCAAGTCGAGCCCGAACATGAAGCGGCCAGCCTCCCCCATTCCTTAACAAATTTTTTTGTAATAAATAATTTTGGTGTATATTTTTTATGAATAAATGTAAGAAAAATGGGCATAAACCCATTTTTTTGTAAAATTCATGGTTTATGTGCAAAAGAAATGAGCACATGAAGTATGGAATGGGCAAAATGCCATTTTATAAAGCCCAAGGGCCTATATGTAAAGTGTGTAGCCTATAAAGGCAAAGATAATGAAAACATCTAAAGATCTTTTTCTTTCTCTCAAAAAGCTAGGGTTTTTGTACCTCCTTCTCCTTCCTCAGGGTTCTAAAACCTTCTTTCCCTTTTGAATTAAATCAAGAGTTTTACTCTTCTTTTTCCAAAAATAAATAGTTTTTCACCACAAAACCCTTAAAGGGGAACGCGAATCTTCCATCAAATCTCCAAAATGGGAGATTTATAAAATCTCACCATCTTTTCTCCAAGATCCAGCCAATAGAGAGGAGGAAGAAGGAGACCCGTCTCCAAAACCCCCACTTTGGGGAAGATCCAGGGCCCAAAGAAGAAGAAAGGAGTCCCCTTTTATCAGCTCCGAAAATATCTTAGGAGTTTAACTCCTTAAAAAATTTATATATATACATATATAAAATAATAAATCTTTCTTTATTTGGGAGTACAACTCCCAATGCAGGGGCTAAGCCTCTTTGTCCTCTTTGTCAGGAGTTCAACTCCAAAAGTCAATCGGGAGCACAACTCTCAGTGCAGGGACTAAGTCCCTTTTGCTGCTGATGCCCAGCGCTCGCGTGCCAAGCACGTGGGGCCACATGGGGTGTCAGCGCCCGCGTGCCAAGCACGTGAGGTGCCAGCGCCCAGCGCCCACGTGCTAGGCACGTGAGGCGCTGGCACCCACGCGTCCTTTGGACGCTATTCTTCTTTTATACACACACACGCCCAGCGCCCAGCACCCTCGTAAAAACTCTGCGGGGCCTCCGATATATCCAAAACCCCTTCAAAACACAACACTGCACATTGAGTTCGCATGACCTGTTTGACCCGTCAATCGGAGGTTCTCTCGCTCCAAAGGCGAGGGGTAATTAACGACAGCTTAGTTCACGGCTGCCAGAGATTCGGATCCCCACAATCAATAAACCCCAGCCTACCCTAGGCAGGGGGAATCTGTAATGCACCTGATAAGCGCGCGTGTATTCCCATCTTCATGGGGGTGACGAAAAACATCCTACAATTATAGATATGCACGCATATTTATTTCAAAATTACTTATATAGTCAATGTTTATGTTCTCCTCCGAAACACAGAGACGCGACCGCGTAGGTCCGTCTTGCCTGAATTTGGGGGCAGATGCTAATTGGTGCTATTCGTCCACCTCTCCGAAGATGCCAAGTTGATTTATGACACCATATATCGAAAGTTTAAACGGATGCGGCCGATGTAGCAGACTTCGTCAGATTCCCCCTCTTTGAGGGGTTTTTGATTGTAAGGACGCTCTTCCCTGCAGGCACAAGCCCCTGCAGTTAATTACGTTACCGCATCGCGGTAACCACTTTCTCCTTCTCCAGATGGTCACTTCGTGTGGTGGGTGTTTGTTTTGTTTTTGGTTGCCCGTGGATTGTATACGGAGACTAATTTATGTCGTCGCCCGTAGGGCGTGGATTAGTCCAAATCCGTATTTTCTTAGATTTGGGTTTGGGTGTTAGGTTTAAGGATACGTTAGTCTCATTTGAGACTAAGATCAACTTAAACGTATGTTACGGATACGTTAGTCTAATTTTAGACTAAGATCAACTTAACGGGATCGTTTAGATCCAACAAAAGAGCATTTGGGCTCTGTTGTTAGTTTAGGGACATTGCGGTCGATTACCAGTTTAAAGAAATGGTGGTCCAATGTTAGTTTAAGGACATCTCGGTCCAATGTTAAGGATGTCATAGTTCGTGAGTTTAAAGACCTCACAGTCAAGATTAAGGACGTCATAGTCCGTGAGTTTAAAGATCTCACAGTCAAGGTTAAGGACGTCATAGTCCGTGAGTTTAAAGACCTCACAGTCAAGGTTAAGGACGTCATAGTCCGTGAGTTTAAAGACCTCACAGTCAATGGAATGTTTGGTTGTCGGGACCCGTCACCTCTCTGAAGATGCTGAAGGATTACAATAACATATATCAGAGGGGTTCAGAGATGTACCCTTGAACCGATATGAGTTGGTTGAAAGATCTGTAGTCCAATTTGGGGGCTAAGATCTGTTAAAATATTTATGAGCAGATGGGCTCAATTAATATGAGTTGAGAACTTATGGCCAATCTTGGGCTAAGTCCAATTGAGATAAAATGTTTAATATTTATCTTGGGCTGCTGGGCATTTGCTTGGGCTTGGCCCTTTTAAACAATGCTGCGCATTGAATTGCATTCTGACAATGTTTTGTCTTTTATTGAATGCTAAGCATTCATCATAGCTCTGGGATTTGTTAGAGAACAATTCATGTTCTGTCAGCGCAACACGTGGCGCGCTTGGCGCTTTGCACCAGTCAAAGAGCGCAGTGCGCTACTGCCAAGTAGCGCACACGAGAAGGACACGTGTCACGCTTAGCGCTAAGCGTTAGATAATGGGCGCATTGCGTCAGTTTATGAGTGCATCGCGCTATTAATTCAGTGGCGCATCATGAGTGACACGTTGCGCACCTGGCGCTGAGCGCCAGCCTATGATCACAGTGCGCTATTTTAAGAGCGCAAAGCGCTAGTTGTTAAGCAGTGCATGCACGATTGACACGTGGCGCATTTGGCGCTGAGCGCCAGTCCAGAGAGCGCAGAAGCGCAGTTCGAGAGCGCAGAAACGCATCTGATCAATTTTATGATCTGGGAAACAATTTATGTTCTTTTAAAAGAGACTTTGTCTCAGGATCTAAGAACAACCGTTCTTATTTTGTTTCAATATTTTATATTGATGAAAGGCTTTGCCTTTATGGATCTATGATCCTTAAGAGAATTGAATTACAATGAGATGTTCATGATCTCTTTGAAAAAGACTTTAGTCTTATATATCTATGATCTATGAGTAGTAGTTTCTTCTTTTGTTTTATGATGAGATCTTTTGATCTCTTTTTGAAAGACTTTTTGTCTTTGTAGATGTATAATCTTTTTAAAGAAATGAATTCTTTTTTCTTAATCATGAGATGATTTCATCTCTGTGTTCATCATCCATTCTTTTTACCATGAAGAAAAAGAATTTTCTTCCGGGAGCTTGCTCTTTATCTTTGAGTTTCTCAAAGTTTATGGGTTTTTTTCTCTGTACAAGACTTGAAGTCTTGGGGCCTTTATATAGGGCAAGCTGATTTGTGGAATCAGTTAAAGAGATCTTTCTCTGATTTATTTGGGGATATTTCCCCACCATTGGATCTTTGATCCTAGAGCTCCTGTTTTACAGTAGGCAATCTTCTTGTTTTTAACAAGATTGATAAATCTTTCCATACAGAATTTATTCTGTCTTTTGGTAATTTTTATTTACCATTGGATCATTGATCCAACGGTGCTCTGATTTACAGAGCACAATCTTGTTATTTGGAAAGATTTTGAAGAATCTTTCCTTAACGGAATTTAATTCTGATTAATTAATGATTTATCATTATTATTAGATCTTTGATCTAGCGGTGGGGAGCTTTTAGTTCCTGCGCTTGCGCACCCGTGCTTTACACGTGGTGCGCTGCTTAAAGGGCAACGCACATTGCGCTAGCGCACCTGTGTTTGACACGTAGTGCGCTGCTTGGAACGTAGCGCACCTAGCGCTAGCGCACACGTGGCGTGCTGCTTAGAGCGCAGCGCACCTAGCGCTAGCGCCCATGTGCTTTGCACGTGGTGCGCTGCTTAGGGCGCAGCGCACTTGGCGCTGCATCTGAAGCGTTGCTTCATTTCAAAGATTTGAATTTTAAACAGAGCTTTGCTCTGATTGGGGGAAACAGTTTAATTGTCTAGCTGTTGGTGGTGCGTTCACATCAGAGGCAGATGCCACTACCGTACCTGCAGGTATGTTTATATATCCTATAGTGTATGCATATTGATTTAGAATGTTATATCATAAATATACACACATTCTTTTTGCTCTTACTTTGATAATCATTTTTTAATTGTCTAGCTGTAGGTGGTGCCTCCACATCTCGGGTAGAGGCCACCACCGCACCTGCGGGTATGTTTATATATCCTATATTGCATGCATATTGATTTAGAGTGTTATATTATTGATATATACATTCCTCTTGCAATTAGTTATATAATCTATTTTTAGTTGTCTAATTATAGGTGGTGTGTTCACATCTGGCGCAGAGGCCACTCCCGCCACTTTCGTACCTCCGCTCGGTCTGCAGATTAGTATGAATAAATATAAAATATTTTTTCATTTTACATATCCTCTAAGAATAAACATGAAGTTCATGTAATTTTTTCGTCAATGTTTATTTTCTAGTTGGAGGGGATGCGTCCACGTCCGGATCACCGGTTATTCCTCACCGGAGGAACTATCATCCCGCTCGTGCTGCTGCCTAGGCCCAGGCTCGTGCTGCTGTCGCCGGAGGTATATATCGCACTTCAATTTTTGTTAATCCTTGATTTCTTAATACCATTTTGTCTTAATATTGCTTGTCTTGATATTTCTTGTAGATACAGGGCAGCCCCATCCCGAGAGGGGGACTCGAGGGCCGAATAAGTTCCATAGGCTGAGGTCCGATAGAGTTAGGGGGAGGCACCATTCCCCCTCTTCTTTACCCCCGATTATCGCTATACCGGCGATTATGCTGAGAGGTTCAGTCGGTATATGGGGGATGAGAGCCGCATCCTAAAGAAGTATCCACTTCATGTTGAGTGGGGCGATTAGCACCGGCGCTCATTTGCCCTCTTCTCGGATCAGGCTCGGGTATTAATATATATTTTCATTTGACTTATCCAATATATTTATTATTATTTAACACTTGCAATTTAAATACATTATTTTTTTGTATTTGCAGTTGGATTACGACTTTCAGCCTATACCCAACCCTGATCATCCTGAGAGAGTGCTCGATCTTCACGCTCTGTACCAGGGCCTAATGAAGAACATGCAATCAAAGGTCCGATACAATAGGAACGAGCTGAAGATCGACTGCTATTCCCTATGGATGGCGACCCCCGAGGCAGAGAGAGCGGCTCTCCTACATACTCCGGCCTTACGAGAGTCGACGTAGATACATGGCCTCTCTTGTGCCAATATTTCGATTCTCAGCGCAAACAGCTTTGTAATTTAAATGTAATTCATTGTTTAGTATATAATTTATTTTTTTGTGTTGCTTAATTAAAAAACTAAATCTGAATGAGTTGTGCAGAAACAGGCCGATCAAAGTAAGGAGAATAGAAAGTCGGCGAAGAGAGGTCACCCCACTTATACAGGTGGCTCGAGAAACATTACTCGTGCCATGGAGGCATCGGTAAATTACAATAGATCTATTTTAATATAATATAATATTAAGAGTTATTTTATAACATGTGTAAATTTTTGGCGAACTGCAGAGAGCTCAGACCCTGACGCAGGGTGGTACACCGATCGTGCTGACCGCGTATCTTGCAGTCCACGGCACCTCGACAGATCCCGCCACGGGCGAGCTTCGATTCCCTAACACCGCTACCCAGGAGTATTGCGTAAGTGTTAATATTTATTCTAACAAGTTTGAAATTTTTGTTTTGAAAAGTTCAAATTTAAATGATATACTTATATTTTTTAATGGTTAATGTGGGTGTAGGAGCGGGTGGTGGACTGGACGGAGGCATCGGGGATCGATTTTACTGGACAGACCGATCCGATGCTACTGACCCCAGTCCTAGACGCCGCACAAAGAGGGCACCACGGAGGTTGGGAGAGAGGCCGGGGACTGGGTCCTAGCAGGGCCCATATGAGGTTGGACTCCACTCCGGCGGTTGCTTTCCCTACCCCCTGTAAGCGATGTCTAGAGCATGATGTTGCCTCCTTGAAGACCACCGTTAAGGAGTTGAAGGAGATGTTGGTACGTATACTACTTAATAGTAAAATATTATATCACATTATAGATAGTAACATATGTAATATTAGTAGCCTGAGCTAATTTGGTTGTAGACTTAGCTTTGATTAATCATACTTACATAAAACTATCTAATTAAAATAAATTACGGTTTTCCAAATTAGATACCCAAACGAGGCCTAAGTCCCTAAGTATTCTTAGATTGGGGTTTCACAATAACCTGATAATGATACGAATTCGACTAAAATCTAATACACAGTTCTTACTCGTTTATTACACACAAAATTTAACAGATGCGACAGGCTACTTCGGCTGCGGCTCTACATACATTTCCTTCGGCTGCGGCTCCGCAAACCACTACCTTGGCTGCGGTTGCGCAGATCACTCCTGCAGCTCCACAACCCGCTCAGACCCCTGCACAGTCTGCTCCTTCATTAGTCGAGTTTTTGACGTACGACCCAGGGCTGCACCGAGGAGCAGATGCGCCAGATTGCGGTGTTTATCAGAGGTGGAGGAGCTGGACCGAGCTAGGGTAGTTGTTTTTAAATATTTTTGAGGATGTATATACTTATCTGATACATATTGTATATATTTTGAACGATATTGGTGGTTGTTTGCTTTCACGATGATTTAGATTGATATCGTATTCTGTTTGTTTATTTCTTTTATATATCATGCGTGAGATGTTGATTATGAATATTTCTGTATTTGGTTATATGATGTATACATTATTGTGCACAGGGCGGGGAAAAAACAGGAAACCCCATTTTAAAAAAAACTTTGATATTTTGTCCCTATGGATTAATCCGTAGGGCCATCTGTTGCATCTATGAATTATCCGTAAGTGCAAAATTTGCTCCTACACAGTTAGCCGTGGGGACAAAATATCAGAATACCTGATATTTTATCCCTATGGACTCAGTAACAGGTATTAAACTTGCACCTACGAATTTATCCGTAGGGGCATTTATCTGGACCTACGGATAAATCGTATCATGCCCTACGGATTCCGTAGGGACAGGTATTTTATTTTATAAACCAATAAATTAAATATATATTTTGTTCCTACGGAGTAATCCGTAGGGATATATGTTCCTACGGAGTAAGGCGTATGGGCAATTATTACTCCGTAGTGGTTGTTCAGGACGAAAACTTGTACCTGCGGCCTTTACATCTACGGGGGAATTGTATATCCCTACGGATACATCCGTAGGGGCAGGGATTTGGTCTTATGGCTAAATCCGTAGGGGCAACCCATTATTGTAGCAGTGTATACTAATTAATACATATAATTTAGTATAAATTTGATGATGACGGATAGTTGAGGAACCGAAGTTATTGCTTGATAACCATATATATATAGGGGCATGCATTTATGCATGCATGCATTAGAGATCAGGACCAAGGAGCAAACCTTGTGCAGCCTGGCACCTTTGCAGGTGGTATCGTAGGTGAAAATTTATTGTGTTGATGCTTGATAGGTTGACTTGATGAGCTATCGACAAGTTTAGATGCTCCTATGATAAATTTTCATAGTGATCAGATGGATCGATCGATCGATGAAAGAGTCGTGGCAAAGCTAATTAACTTCATATTTCATGACCGTATGCGAAACATTTCTTGTACTGGCAGCAGACTGCCCATTTCATGACGACCCTAATAAAAGTTGTGGAAATCGATTGAAGGGTAATTCCAGTTCTTGATCATTATTTGACTGGATATATCTCTGATGATGACGATCCATGACAAACCAGCGATGATTTGATGTCATGTCATTAGCCAAATTTTCGGATGGTCGGCAAGGGGTTGGCATACATGCAATGCCATCATGATGGTCAAAATACATTTTACATATATGATGACGATTCTTCGATCCTTCTTTCTTGATAGTAGAATAATAATTTTGCTATATATTTTTCTCCTTTGGATGATGATGATGCATGATATATGATGTGATGACGATCGATGATGAAAATGGCGATTACGGCGAGTATGGAACATTGTGAGTAGTGGCTTCAATGCTAACTAATTAACATATACTGGAGCTGCATAAGAAGCAGATTGAAGCTTAGATTTCTGGCGTCGATGTTGAAAGCTTCCCAACTATATACCTGTAGTACATTACTTGCTTTGCTGCTTTCGTTTTCATCATGAATTTTGCAGATGACCCATTCATATATCCGACTGCAAAATTAATATGTTCATATGAAAAATTTAATATGTTGACCGGTTTTGGGGACTTGGAATTGATGCAGTCTGATCTCAACTAACTCCAAGAAAATAAAGGAATGATCGTTGATTGCGTATATGGATCATATTGAGATCCACATGTTTTGGTGCATTTTTTTAACATGTAATTGATCGATCCAAGATCCAAGTAATTAAAAGAAATAGAACAATGTAATAAGTTTATTTTTTGTTATAGTGAATAAAGAATGCAGAGGGCAGGCTTTTAAGCTAAAAGAAATATGAAATATAAGTGAAAAATGGATCAGTTAAAAAAAGAAAAGGGTGAAAAAAAAATAATAAGGAAAGGGTAAATTGTTGAAAAGCCTCTGCCATTTTGAAACTTGTGAAAAAATCCGTGGGTTTTTTCAATAAGTAGAAAATCCCCTAGATCCATCAAGGATTCTCTCAAATACAAACACTTTTTGTATTTTGGTATATTCCAGAAATGCCCCTGGGCACCCATGCGCTCAAGTACACAAGTCAGTTGCCAAATTCTTGGCAATTAAATCTGCAGTTGAGTTGTCTGTAACTTCTGATGGCTTGCTTGTAACTTCCATCCTGAGCTTTTTTTTGCTTAAAGGACTAAGCATTAAATGTTCCAACCATTTCATTTTCACTTCAAATTCACCACTTTTCCCACAAAAAATCCTATTTGCCACCGGAACAAGAATTATCACTTTCACTGTCTCCTTTATCTATTACCGTCTCTCATTTACTCTGCTTTTATTAACTACCCTAACAAACTAAAGCTTCATTTACTATATTGCTCATTGATGATGGCCCAAACTTGGACATTAATGTGTTTTGTGAGTGAATCGAATGGTAAAGGTGCGATCTTGATCACCTCAGAGGCCATAACATGGTTTGAATTGAAAGAAACAATCTCGTTTCAATTTGATATATCGGTTGATAAGTTAAACCTTTCATATAAAATGGAGAAATGCGGAGATCATATGGTTAGGATGATAACTGAAGATGACTATATAAATATGGTGTCTGTATCCATCAAGAGATGAACGAGAAGGCCATCTATATGCAAGCCTCTGTTGATACTCAAACTATTATGAGCAGCTTTGGTCTTTATTTATCTTAATTTTTGTTTAGAATAATATATAAGACGTTTGTCTATAATATCTAAGCAGTTGCCTGTAACATCTAAACAGCACGTTGCTCGTAATATCTAAGCACTTGCCTGTAATATCTAAGCACTTGTCTGTAACTTCTAAGCACTTGCCCGTAACATCTAAAAACTTGCCTGTAACATCTAAGTTGATACATACCCTAATATCTAAGAAGAGTTGCTTGTAATATCTATATAGATTCAAATAATAATATGTCAACATAAGAGTTTTATATGTAACAGTCAACACGTATCATCGTCTTCCATTTCGGCAATTGCGTACGATCGAGGACATGACTTGGAGTTAAGCTTACCACCGGTGAGGCAAGATGTTCAATTAATACAAAACAATATCCCGGTTGCTTGGCATGATACAGTTGAGGGCACATCTCAAATATTCAAGGGTACTTACGAAGTTAGGATGACTCTTTACCAATGTGCTATCACGAAACAATTCAACTTCATGTTGTTTAAAATAGCTTTATGTTTAAAATAGCTTCATATTGTTTGGTATTTTGTTTTATATTTAAGTATCCACCGTCAAGTTTCGTGGCCCGTTTGTGCGAAAACATTACAATATTTGTTATAATTTTGCTGTAAAAATTGCTCTCGGTTAAGTATACGTCTGAATGAATTTTAGAAATTGTTTTATGAAAAGCATTTGCAGTTGTCTGTAATTCACAACTATAATTCTAAGCACTTGCTTGTAATATCTAAGCAGTTGGCTGTAACTTTTAAGCGGTTGCCTGCAATTTCTAAGCGGTTACCTGTAACAACTAAGTGTGCATCCTCTGAACAAAAATAATACATAATACAATCCACAGTAATTGTATCGGTCAATATCGATGAAATAAAAGTATATACATCAATAAAAGTAGTCATTCATAACACAACTGACAGTATAGACCAATATCGGCGATAATATTGTAAATACATCAACAATTGTTGTTATTCATTAGACAATATATCAACAATTGCCAATATCGGAAAAATAAAACCAGTAAAATCATCAATTTGTAACCATTCATAAACACCAGCTACAATATCGGCCAACATCGGCCAAATAAAAATGTTTAGATTAATACATGTACGAATAACAAAGAATTTAGATTTAAATCAATGAATATCAAGAACCTTCTCTTCTTCCTTGTTTGACATTAGAATTTGCGCGGCCGCCACTGTATTGAATCTTTTCCCTTCAGGACATCCGCTATCTTCTGCCGTTCAATTAAGACCTTTATGAACAAGTATACGAACACTCCGCAATCCATACCGTTAAACAACACGATAAAAAAAATACATGCTTGTTATAAAAAATATGGTTAACAAACATATTTAAATATAACTATCAACATAACAAAAAAACCGCCACGCTGCAATATTCACTACAGCTCTTCTATCAATTATATGAACAAATTCCCTATTTATCAAGGGTCAATGTCAATACATGACAGTGCACATGAAAGCAGAACATTTGCTTGAAATATACTTGTATACATGAAGTAGTAGTTACAAAATACAAGTTTCCAAAGCCACAAGTTGGCATGCACTCGACAAACAACAATTATCTTCAACTTGTCTTTTCACTTTGTATCTCCAAATAAAATCATCTAATATGGTCTTCATCTTAAATCACCTACAAATGAATGGAATAATGATCAGTAGCTCTAATTAATAAAATGCTTTGTATAATTTATGATAAGTTAGATAAATCTAAAGATAAACGGAAATCCAAGTAAGAATAAAAAAAAACGCATCTTTTTTTTCCCAACCATTCATGAGTAAAGCAAATAAATACTTATGAGCATACATTAAAATGTATCCAATCAAGAACACAACATTTACTAAATCTAGGTCTTGATCAATGTCGAACCAAAGATAATGTGAACACTGACAACAACATTGACATAGTACTTGACATGTACAATATAAAGCCGTGAAATTAGTTATAGTTGTAACCACAAAAAAATAGGTATGGTTTTTTTTAATGTGAAGTAACCAAATCGACAACATTAAGGTTTGGAATGACAGAGAAGGAAATCTATTAACAACTCCAATAAGAGTTGTGCTTATAGATTAAACTTGAGTCAGACACTATGAGGAAGTTTAGATGATTGAGGAAGTTCTCATCAAAAGCATCATGTTGAAGTAAAATATAAAATTTTATAACATTAGCCGTTAAACTTTTAATATTTAGCTTGAGAATATTTAAAAATTGATCTATAAAGCTCCATCATAGTTTTCAAGGATTATGATTTCAAGTTATAAGTAACAGTAGGCCCTTTCAAAATATCAGGGTTTTTCTCATATGTCTGGGCCGGGCCGGGGGCTTTTTGACAATTTACCCAAATGGAAAGGAAATGTGCATGCCGTGTTGATAGTTGAGCTTTTTGTGTACTAGTTGAAAATAGGGGTGCAGTTGGTACGGGTTGACCCAAACCCAACTTGATAAATCATGTTTCATTTTTGGGGTAAATCGTCAAAAAGGCTCTGGTCCGCTCAGGAGTTGTCTAAAAACCCATGATGTTTTCAAAGTTGTTAGAAAGGGCCCACTGTACAAACGCCTTTATTCCCTCCAACCATCTAGAGATTACATGCAACTGCTTAGATGTTACATGCAACCGGCATAAAAAGAGTTTTAATTGGGCTCATGGGTTTTTTAAGAACAGCAAATGGCCTAGGGGTTCTTAATCGAGTTTGAAATGGGCCCCCCGAGAGGCTTTTTTACAATTTACCCTTCTTTTTGTCCGCATAAATCCGCCCAAAAATCAACGTCGGCAGTTTAATTTTCATCAAAAAATTTAGGATCAGGTTTGAACATGAATGGGAAAATCCTGTCTGTCCAAGCCCATACTTGGCCCCGCACGCCACATATTCGAACCTGTCCACAATGGTCCCGCTTCAATAAATAGACTCATCCCATGCAAAACGCACCCAACCCCAATCAATATCTGGCCATAAGGAGTTAAAGGATAACTGCAGTTTAGTTTTAGGGGTAGAGAGAATGCAAACCGTAGTTTGCAAGCCTCAAAGTTCAAAAAATGGAGTTTACAGAACTTTGGCATGATTGGATTATCTTCAGTTTTAGGCCGAGATAACTGTATTTATCTTAACTTCAGAATGGTTGCCTAACAATGCAAAATAAGCATTTTGGAGTTTAGCTTTGCTAACTTTATGGAAACTGCAGTTTAGAAAACTTAACTCCATTCCCAAACAAACAGGGCCTAAATAATTTGCCTCCCTTCTTTTTGAAGGTCGTATAAAAATTATAAAATATTGTGAATCTGAAATGCCATGGCTTCAATATTATTTTTGTGTTTTTTGAGGATATTTTCTGAACCTTTATGTATTCTTTATAGTGAATATGATATTATTTATATTTATAAATGTGTAAGACTTGAAGACCCGATAAATCCGTCCCGTCCATTGAAATCCAAACATGTCAAACCTTGCTTGAGCCCATAACCGAGTGTTTGCGTATAATTACCCAACAGGTGGTTGGACTGGTTCTTCTGGCTTTAAGATTAAATTCTTGGTCAGACAAAATCGTTGAAAAAATTGTCCGAACCGAATCGCTTTCACCCCTTGTTTGAAACAATATATTGTTGTTGTCCATGTATGCGAATATCGGATGGTCGGTCATCCATCTATAAACTAATACTAATAGCTAACTACTTAATGTAGTAATATATAGCTTCAGTTAATTTAAATTACATATATTAAATACTTTTATTATATGGTTAGATCAATATATTTATATTTCTGTCAAAAAAAAATTTAACTTGTATTAAATAATTAATTATATGTGAGGTTGCATGTTAGTAGTGGATTTTTCATAATCTATGGTTACAAGAAATAATAATAATACAACAGGAAAATACATGATTTTGAATACCCTACTATCATCATCTTGTCAGTGTTAATTTATAGCATAGAAATGCTTTTTATTGTTTTTGTTTATTTATTTATTTTATTTTTATCTTTTTATAAAGAGAAAAGCCCAAACCCACCGTTGCCGGTCCCAAGTCCGGATGAGAAAGGGTGAGGGTTGTGGTAGGCTTGTGACAGCCAACGGAAAACTTTGTCACATTCTATGACATGAACCATTACAAGAATATCGTTGGGGCGTCCCCTACTCAGCGACGCGCTACATCGGATCCCGGGTGTAGTGTTAAATATGCAAGGGCTTGGTCATCGTCCAGATGCGGCGCGCTACATCGGACCCCGGGTGTAGTGACAAATAAGCAAGGGTCGTCGTCTAGAGACGGCGCGCTACATCGGACCCCGGGTGTAGTGACAAATAAGCAAGGGTCGTCGTCTACAGACGGCGCGCTATATCGGACCCCGGGTGTAGTGACAAATAAGCAAGGGTCGTCGTCCAGAGACGGCGCGCTACATCGGACCCCGGGTGTAGTGACAAATAAGCAAGGGTTTCATAGGATCCGTCTAGCTTCCTGGAACATAGGTTCCCTTACGGGTAGACTAATAGAATTAGTGGAGGTGATGATTAGGAGGAGAGTTGGTATTATGTGTTTGCAAGAAACTAAGTGGGTAGGTGAAAAGAGTAGAGTCATAGAGCCTTGGGGTTATAAGCTTTGGTATACGGGTAGAGATAAAAATCATAATGGGGTAGGTATAATCATAGATAGACGGTTGCTTGAGGATGTAGTTGAGATTAGGAGAAAAGGTGATAGAATTTTACTGGTTAAGCTTATTCTAGGTGAAGAGATCTTTAATGTTATTAGTGCTTATGCACCACAGATAGGTCTTGATGACGCTAGTAAGCGTCTATTCTGGGAGGATTTAGACGAGGTGGTGCAAAGTATACCTAGTGGAGAGAAGTTATTTATTGGTGGTGATCTTAATGGACATGTAGGTACTAGTCGTAGTGGGTTTGATACTATCCATGGAGGTTTTGGTTTCGGACAAAGGAATGAAGTAGGTGACTCGATTCTAGATTTCGCTTTATCTTATGACTTGATCTTAGCAAACACCTGGTTTAGGAAAAGAGAGTCCCACCTTATCACTTTTAGGAGCGGATCAAATGCTAGTCAAATAGACTTTTTTCTGACGAGAAGAATAGATAGAGGTTGTTGTATCGACTGTAAGGTAGTGCCAGGTGAGAGTGTAACTACTCAACATAGACTTTTAGTTCTAGAATTTCGATTTAGAAGAGAACCTAGAAAGATTAGACGTAAGGTAGAGCCTAAAATTAAATGGTGGCGATTGAAAGAAGGTAATCAAAAGGCTTTTATAGATCGTGTAGTACAAGAAGCGGATTGGCAGTCGGAAGATGATCCAGACAAAACATGGAACAAAATGGCTAGTTGTATCAAGAAAGTAGCTAGAGATCTACTTGGTGAGTCGAGAGGTGGTGCTCCACCATCTAAGGACATATCATGGTGGAATGAAGATGTAAAGGCTGCTATTAAAATTAAAAGGGATTCTTATAAAGATTTGAAGAAAAGTAGAGATGCGGAGAGATTTGAGAAGTACAAAATGGCTAAAAAGGAAGTTAAGAAAGCTGTTCGGGAAGCTAAATCTAAGGTCTACAAGGAGGTGTACGAGAAATTAGACACTAAAGAGGCTGCAAATGATATATACCGGATTGCTCGAATGCGGGAAAGGAAGACTAGAGACTTATGTGCGGTGAAGTGTGTCAAAAATGAAAATCAGAAGGTTTTAGTTCGAGATGAGGATATCAAGGAAAGATGGAGAGATTATTTTGACAAATTGTTCAATGAGAGCTTTACTAAGAATTTGGATGGACTTGTCATTCAATCTCAAGATATAAATCGTGATTTCATGCGTAAAATAAGACTTACTGAGGTTAAGGAAGCTTTGAACAGAATGGGTTTAAGAAAAGCGGTTGGTCCTGACGGGATTCCTATCGAGATTTGGAGATGCTTAGGCGAAATAGGCGTTAAATGGCTGACAGATCTGTTTAATAAGATTTGGCTGACAAAAAAGATGCCAAATGAATGGAGGAAAAGTATCCTTGTACCTATCTACAAGAATAAGGGTGACATTCAAAGTTGCTCAAACTACCGTGGAATAAAACTAATGTGTCACACCATGAAACTTTGGGAGAGGGTGATTGAACACAGGCTAAGGAAGGATATTAAGATAACAGAGAACCAATTTGGGTTCATGCCTGGACGATCGACGACAGAGGCGATTCATTTGCTTCGTCAACTTGTCGAGCGCTTTCGAGAGAGGAGAAGAGATTTGCATATGATATTTATTGATTTAGAAAAAGCGTATGACAAGGTACCTAGAGAGGTATTATGGGGGACAATGATGAAAAAGGGGGTCCCCGTCAAGTATATTGACATAATCAAGGATATGTACGACGGAGTAGTGGCAAATGTCAGAACTTGCGGTGGCTTAACAAGTGATTTTCCGATTACTATTGGTTTACATCAAGGATCTGCATTAAGTCCTTTCCTGTTTACCATCGTGATGGATGAGCTTACTAGAACTATCCAAGATGAAGTCCCTTGGTGCATGCTATTCGCTGATGATATTGTTCTAGTAAATGAGACGAAAGCAGGGGTTAATGCCAAATTGGAATTATGGAGACAAACATTGGAATCTCGGGGATTCAGATTGAGCAGGTCCAAGACAGCATATATGCACTGCAAATTTAGTAGCCAGAGAAATCAAAACCATATTGGTATAACATTGGAAGGGCAAGAGATATCACCGAGCGACCAGTTTAGATATCTAGGTTCCATCATCCAAAGGAATGGGGAGATCGATAGTGATGTTAATCAAAGGATCCAAGCTGGTTGGTTGAAATGGAGGAGTGCAACAGGGATTTTGTGTGATCGTAACTTTCCGTTAAAATTGAAAGGGAAGTTTTATCGGAGCGCTATTCGGCCTGCCTTATTATATGGTACAGAATGCTGGGCTCCTAAGAAGCATCATACACAGAAGATGCACGTAGCGGAGATGCGTATGCTTCGTTGGATGTGCGGTAACACTAGAAAAGATAAGGTACGAAATGAGGATATTCGTGCAAAAGTTGGTGTAGCACCCGTGGAGGAGAAGATGCGGGAAAACCGGCTTAGATGGTTTGGTCATGTGCGACGCAGACCTATGGAAGCACCGGTTCGACGAATAGATACTCTCGATATGGGTAATGGCAAAAGGGCAAAAGGGAGACCGAAGAAAACATGGATGGAGGTGATACGAAACGATATGGTTGCTAAAGGACTCAATGAAAGTATATTGTTCGATAGAAGTGAGTGGAGACAGAGGATTCATGTGTTGGACCCAGCGTGATTCTCATGTTGGTTCATGTAGCCTACCCCTTATGCTTGGGATAAAAGGCTCAGTTGTTGTTGTTGTTGTTGTATAAAGAGAAAAGCCCCCTCTAAAAGTTAAAAAAAGTAAAAATAAATTAAAGCTACTTTTAATTATTAAATTGAAACTGAAATAAAATCCAAAATTTTCGGATCTAAAACAACACAAGAACGGATCGTGGGTTTTTAGATGAAATCGAGGAAATCAAGGGATAACCGAAGAGGTTGAGAAAATCGTGGGCTGTTATCATGTGGGGCGGACATGGTTATGGATGTTAGCCTACAAATAAAAGTTTTTTCATTTGAAGAAAAATACACAGCAAGTCGGATATATGAATCGTACAAACAGCTTTGTGTGTGTTCCCACTGTACTTAGATTACTACCCTACCACGGCTCTACTGAATCGTACAAACAGCTTTTAGTTGGGTACGGTCCCGAAGCACATGGAGGTAATAAGCGATCGAGGGCCCATAGCCATTGGTGTTTGATACTGATGATTATATACATGAGATTATTGGAGTTACACTGGACAGACTCGCCGAGAACTTCTAGATGGTATTATACCAATTGTTAGATAGCAGTTTTCCGGTGACATGACTACATGCTAGTCCCTAGACTCAAGATCGCTATAGTGTCTTGTGGGTGTTCCCATTGTACTTAGATTACTACCCTACCATGGCTTTAAAGAGCAATACAAACATGTTTTAGTTGGATACAGCTTTGAAGCACATGGAGACGGTGAGTGGTCGAGAGAATTCGTCTCTCCCGGTATAGAGAGTTAATGTCGCACTGTGCAAAGCTAGTTATGAACATAAGTCTTTGTCCAAGGTTGACGAGATTTACTGATAATTGTTATCAGTAGTTTCTCTGGTGGTCATGAGCTTGACGTCAGTACAACTTGTCGATATATGTCCTTACCTATCCTACTTCCCTTTCTGCTAACTCCAGAACTCTCTGTATTCAGTACAGAGATCCATATTGATTGGAAGACCATCGTATAGTTAGATACGAACTCGATAAAATTGTTTCAGTCTAAGTATGGTCACTGGTTTTGGATTAGATGAATAGTTCGTTTGTCTATCCCTCCTATATTATCTTAAGTTCGAGAACTCCTTATATATAAAGAGTATATAGCAGTTACGCTTATTCGATAGTATTCTTCCAATCTGGAAGCTGGTGTTAAAGGAATGGATAGAAGAAAACCAACTAGCATAAATTCGATATACATAAAGAAAAGATGGAAAGACATCAAAAGGGTTGAAGTATGAGAAAAGGAAAATGCGACTACTGTCATGAGCCTGGGCAATGAAAAAGACAATACTATGAATACCCAACTAACCCCGCCGAAATATTTTGATGTTTTGGATTTACCGTACGTTTGTGTTTTGAAAAACTGCTTCTCAACAAACTCTAACTCCTGCGTATATAGATACCGGATTAGAATCCTATATCTGTAGGGCATTTCAGATGCTGAGAAGGAGCAGAGAATTAAGAAATGATGATTTTATTCTCAATGTCAGTTTTCAGATTAATTGTTACTATTGAGGAAAATCATCAGGTTTTGCCTAAACGGCAAACTTTTGGTTTCTTTTAACCAAAAGAATATTTTTCAATTAACAGCACACGGGAATTGGGTTAGTGAACTCAAGGGACTTATACATATTGATCTATATTGTCCAATATCCATATGGACATAGGGTTGGTACTAGGTATTCCGTAATGAGAATGTGATTCTCTTTCAAATTGCTCATCCGCGGATGCGCTCTATGATGAGTAATGCTGCGTTGCCTTTTCAATTTTGGGGATGCACTAGAAATAGATGCATATCAATTAATACCGGTTTCATCTAAACAAGTGCCTCTTTTTTATATGTGATATAGAATGGTGATCATTTTAAAGTTATTAAGATATGGGGTTATCCGGTTTATATTTAAAATCTTAATCCGGACAAACTCGAGGCACATTTCGGCAATGGCAGTCTGTGGGTTATCCCAAGCTTTCGTAGGAGATAACTTCTACTATTTTTAAGTTCAAAAGTGTTTTGTTCTTGACTCGCCAGCTCCTTAGTAAAGGAATTGCTTATGAAAGAAATTAGTGGGAGTATGGTAGAATTGGAAATGGTTTCAGAACCATAAATGGTCACTAAAACTTTAGTAGAACCTAATAATTCAATTGACCCTGACAGACCATAGCTACTCCGCAGATCTATTAGGTGATTTCAGCCACCCGAAAGATACTTCGGTTTTCTTGTAGACGGGGGACGGACCCAGAACTCCTAATTGGTATTATACCAATGTCAGATAGCAATTCTCTGATGACATGAGTATAGCGTAGTCCCAAGACCTGAAGTCGCCGCAGTGTCTTATGTGTGTTCCACTGCATTTAGATTATTACCCTACCACGGCTCTACTAAGTCATGCAAACATGTTTTAATTGGGTACAGTTTCGAAGCATATGGAGGCAGTGAGCGGTCGAGGGAATTCGTCACTCCCGGTATTAGAAGTCGATATCGCATAATGCAGGACACGACTATAACCAGAAGTCTGTGGCCACGACATTAGAGATAAATTGGTAAGTGTCGATATTGTTTGTCATTCTATTTTATTACTTTTCATAGCCCATAGCCCATTTTTTGCCATATCTATGTTTATTTTGCCAGCCCTTGTTAATTTAGGTAGATTACAATAGTATTTTTGTTAGTATATTTTTTTGCAATACATTTTATTGCAATATATTGTACGCCATAAATTGTAGACCGACTGTTTATTTACATATATTAGGTTTGTAACATCTTTTTTCTTAATTTGTTTGTTAACTTTATTATTTCAAGTTCACTTGTTTAAAATCAAACTAATCTTTTTAATCATTTACGTTGTTTAAACTCTTGCAACATGCTTATTAGTAGTTATATATTTTTATGCTTGTTTGGATTTTTTTGGTGCTATTTTTGTTACTAGTTTATATTTCATTGCATATTATAATTTAATAGAGTTTGCTAATTCGTTCACCTATCCTTATTATTCAAGTTTATCATCTATCACAACTTTATATGTTCGTTTAATTTTGTCCACTTGTTATACTAGATTCATATATTTTTTGTTGCTTGCTATAATTCATTTTTTTATCGTTTGTAGCTTTAATCTGCTAGTTTATTCTCATTGCCTGGTCATTTTTATTGTATTTTTTTTATTAGTTTACACTCACATCAACGTCTGTCATACATCTATCCCTTTTCACTTCACTTTAACCTATTATTTTCTTCTTACATCTTGTTTTTCTGAATCAGTCACATCCCACATCGATCCATATGGCTAGCAAATTAATCGCTTCTGAACTGGCTAAGTTAGATAGAGTTAATGGTGTAAATTATGACATGTAGCATAGAAAAATTAGGTATGAACTTATTAATGACAATGTAGATAGTATCATTGATGGCACTGCTCCTATGCTCAGTGACAATCCTTCAGAAACCGAGAAAAAGACGTATGAGCAGTGGCAACTCAATGACAAGAAGGCAAAAAGCCTTATGCTCGTGTTCATGGAAGACAATCTTATAAAGGTTTTCGAAAATTATAAAACTGCACATGAACTATGGTTGGCTATCAGGGAAAAATATGACACCACATTTGAAGTAAATATACAACTTTTATTGCACAACTACAATACTTGTGAAATAAAAGAGGATGATAGCGTAATCAAGCATGTTAATAGAATGATTGTCATGACTAAGAACCTTACCACTGCAGGAACAAAAATTCCTGAAAAAATGCAAGTGGCAACTATTCTGAATAGCCTGCCATCTTTATTTGACAAGGCTGCCATAACTCTTAGATTGAATGGCATCATTAAGCACGTAACTGATTTGCCAGCTCAATTAGCAATAGAACAAGATTTACTAGCCATGAGAAAGGGTATGGACGAGTACTCTATAGAACATGAAGAGATGAATGTTGTCCAGTATAGGAACTCGCAAGGACCACCAAAGAACTATCACTTAAGACCTTCCAAGTCTAATTCCAAGTCCAACAACCAGAAAAGTTATGGTAAGAAGGTGCCTCGTAGATCCTGCTATGCATGTGGAAAGTCTGGCCGTTTCAAAGCCAACTATCCACAGGAAAAGAATATGGGCCAGTCCAAGTGTCCAGAACTCAAAAGATCTGGAAAGAGGGAATGCATCGACGTGATTGAATGCAATGCTATGATAACCGATTGTGATGGATGGTGGATCGACTCAGGAGTGACCCGACATATAGAGAAAACAAAGGAGGGTCTCATAGATTTTAAGGAGCTGAAAAGTGGGGAGCAGAGGTTCTATATGGGTAACAATATCTATTTGGATGTAGAGGGTATTGGCACCCATTGATTGGCTCTTGGGGAAAACATTATGGTCCTCAAAGATGTGTTCTATGCACCAGATGTTAGGTGCAATCTCATCTCTGTCTCTGCTCTGCTAAAGAATAATCTAGAAGTAAGATTTTATAACAATAGGGTTTCAATTGGAAGGGACAAAAAGAATGTTGCCATGGGCAAGTTTGTTCCTGAATATGATTTATTTTGTCTCCCAGTTGTAAAATTTGAATTGATTAATAAGAATGCTGATTTGAATTATTTTTTGTGTCTTTTATCTGATTTTGATCTATGACATAAAGCTTGGGCCATTCAGGTTTATCTAAAATAGATCAAATAATTAAAATGGATTTACTATCAACTCTTACAGGAGTGAAAATATCATCCTATGAACTTTGCTTGACCGAAAAAATGACTAGAAAGCTATTTTCAACAGGTCAAAGGGCAAAATAGTTGATTGAGTTAGTCCACTCGGACATTTGTGGGCGTTTAAGTATTAAGACTCATGGCAATAAAGAATATTTCATAACATTCATAGATGATTACTCTAAGTTTTTTTTTGTACATATCTTAATAAGAAAATCAGAAGCATTTGAATGTTTTAAGAGATGTAAGACAGAAATAGAAAGAAAACTTGGTAAATTGGTTAAGGTGTTAAGAACTGATAGGGGTGGAGAATTCAACTCAAAAGAATTTGACAGCTATTGTATCGAATACGGTATTCAAAAATAAACCACTATACATTATACACCACAACAGAATGATGTGGATGAAAGGAGAAATAGAACTTTGATGAATACAGGAAGGTGTATGTTGTCTCATTCAGGACTCTTAAAGAAATTTTGGAGAGAAGCAGTGTTAATTGCGAATTACGTTCTGAATAGAATTTCCGCAGAATCAGTAGAAACAACACTGTATGAACTCTGGAATGGATACAAACCAGATTTAAACTATATCAAAAAATGGGGATGTGTAGCTTCTTGATTCCAAAACAAGTTAGAGATAAATTGGACTTCAAGACATTGAAATGTAAGTTTATAGGTTATTCAGAAAAATCCGAAGGATATTGTAACACCCTAGTTCATTTATACCAAATTTTATTTGGGTTTTTTTCCTAATCTTGCGACAACTTTTAGTTCATGTTTACTTTTGGGTACGGATGATGCACTTGGTATCTGTGGTTAGTATTTAACCCGACCTGCATACTTGAAACCATCTTAATTCTAGATTACGTAATATAATCACTAGTACAGAGAATCCATGCACATATATGTTCTATACACATGTATAATATTTGGCATCTGCATGTCTTTAAATAATACAAATTATAACCAAATAATACATTTTAATATCTATCATGGCCTGTTATCATACCTCATATCACATGTTTGCATCCATATATCGTGTTCCTGTCCAGACTGTTAAAACAGACTCGTTTGCGTGTTTCTACGTATATCCGTTCTTGGGGGTATGCATTTTATTTAACCGGACATCGCATTATGGTTTTAGCTTGTACGTATATTATTCATATTATAAAACTAGATTTTTTAAAAGAGACCCGGGTATTTTTCGGAATATTTTGACATTAGCTGTTTAAGCCTAAACTAAATATATTATAATATTTTATTATCTAACAGTTAAATCGAATATATATATATATATATATATATATATATATATATATACGGTGTTTTTCGTCACCCCATTGAGATGGGAATACGCGTCGGTTGTCAGGCGTACTACAGATTTTTCCTGCCTAGGGTAGGCTGGGGTTTATTGATTGTGGAGATTCGAATCTCTGGCAGCCGCGGACTAAGCTGCCGTTAATTGCCCCTCGTCTTTAGAGCGAAGAAACCTCCGATTGACTGGTCAAACTGGTCATGCGAACTTAATGTGCAGTGTTCATGTGTTGTGTTTTGAGGGGTCTTAGGTATATCTGGGGCCTCGCAGAGTTATGGGGGGCCCGCTACTCGGATAGCGAGCTGGGGTCAAGGCGGCTATGAGCCCCCTTGCAGGGTGCGGGACAGCGTCCCGTTAGAAATTTTTTCTAACAGGGGATAGTGTTGTAGAGTGTGTATATATATAGAAAAAGGTGAATAGCGCCAAAGAACACGTTGGCTCCAGCGCCTCATGTGCCCGGCAAGCGGGCGCCGGGCGCCACACGCGCCCGGTGCCGGCACGCGGGCGCCGGGCGCCACATGCGGGCGCCGGGCGCCACACGCGCCCGGTGCCGGCACGCGGGCGCCGGGCGCCACACGCGCCCGGTGCCGGCACATGGGCACTGGGCGCGGGCGCCTCATGTGCCCAGCATGTGGGCGCTGGGCGCGGACACCCGCGAAAAAAAGGACGTAGCCCCTGTACCGGGAGTTGTACTCTCAATTGACTTTTGGAGTTAAACTCCTGAAAGAAAGACAAAGGGGCTTAGCCCCTACAGCGGGAGTTGTACTCCCAATTGACTTTTGGAGTTGAACTCCTAAAAAGAAAAATTTATTATTATTATTATTATTATTATTATTATTATCATTATATATATATTGTGGAGTTAAACTCCTAAGAGATTTTCGGACATGATGAAAGGGGACCCCTTTCTTCTCCCTTGAGCCCTGGGTTTTTTCTTGAGCCTTGGATCTTTCCCAAAGTGGGATTTTTGGAGATGAGCCTCCTTCTTCCTCCTCTCTGTTGGCTGTATCTTGGAGAAAAAGGGAGGTGAGGCTTAAAAATCACACCTTTTGGGGATTTGATGGGAGATCTGAGTTCCCTTTCACGGGTTTTATGGTGAAAAACCGTTTCTTTTTGGAAAAAGAAGAGTTAAACTCTTAATTTAATTCAAAAAAGGAAGAAGGTTTAGAACCTTGAGGAAGGAGAAGGAAGCACATAAACCCTATATTTTGAGGGGAATGAATTTGTTTCCCCCTAATAAAAGAGCAAAGCTCTGTTCAAAATTTGAAAGAGGCAGCGCCTCACGTGTCTTGCACGAGGGTGCCAGCGCCAAGAGTTAAAAACTATGAGGCAACGCCTCATGTGCCCGCACGAGGGCGGTGGCACCAGAACTAAAAGTTCTCTGCCGTTGGATCAAATATCCAACGGAGATGCTAAATTATCAAAATACAGAATTAAATTCTGATTGAGAAAATACTCCTCAAATTTTTCTAAACAAGAAAAATTATTCTTTGTAAAACAGAGCATCGTTGGATTAAAGATTCAATAGTGATTAAAAACCACTAAGCTACAGAATAAGCTCTGCAGGGGAAAATATTTTCCCCAATCTTTCTAAACAAAAAAGATCATGCTCTGTAAAATAGAGCACCGTTGGATTAAAAATGAAATAGTACACCAAGCTACAGAATAAGCTCTGTATGGAAAATATTTTCCCCAATCTTTCTAAATAAAAAAGATCATGCTCTGTAAAACAGAGCACCATTGAATTAAAGATCCAATGGTAATTAAAAATCACCAAGTTACAGAATAAGCTCTGTATGGAAAATATTTTCCAATCTTGTTAAAAAACAAGAAAAATATATTCTGTGAAACAGAAATTCTTTGATCAAAGATTTAACGGTGGATAAAATCCCCAAATCAATTAAGAATCTCTCAATGAGAGATTTCTTTAACTGAATCAACAAATCTGCCTCTACTATATAAAGGCCACAAGACTTTAAGTCTTAAAGAGGAGGAACACCCCCTCCCCCCATAAACTTCAAGTTCAAAAAGAAGAGCAAACAAAAAGAGCTTCAAGAAAGAAGAAAGAATAAGAACTTTCTTCAAGGTAAACAGAAATCATAGTATCTCATCTACATACCCAAGGGTTCAACTTTTATAAAGGAACATAGTTCTTTCCCTGGATCTGAGATCCATGAGACAAGTCTCCCACAAATGAGAATTTAATTCTCATGGGGATGAATTTGTTCTTGGGGATTGAAGATCCAGGGAAGAACAAAGAGTTGAACTCTTCAGCAAAATACACAAAGAAAGAGACAGCGCCAAGCGCCTTACGTGCCCCTCACGTGAGCGCTGCCCAAATAAAGAGTGCTCTGCACTCAATGGTTGACGCTCGGCGCCAAGCGTCCCATGTGCCCCTCACGTGGGCGCTGCTAAAATAAAGAGTGCCTAGCACTCAGTGGTTGGCGCCCAGCGCCAAGCGCCCCTGTAACAACTCCATTTTTAATGTACAAAGAATTGATTTAAATTCAAAGTATACTTGGAGTATTTAATGTTGCTGATATCTCTTTAAGTATTTATTTCATACCATAATTACAAGAAGGAGCTTGTAGCTCATTGGTAATACCTTGCACTGCTGAACCAAGCCATCAGAGTTCAAATCTCATGCCCCGCATTATTTTTAACATTATTTTGTTTTAAAATTTCTAGAAGCCCAACAGTCCAACAGCCATAACTCCTAAATATCCCATTACACATTAAAAGTTAGAAGCACCAGTGAGTAGCCCCGGCGACCCCCCACCTCCCGACCGCCGGACTCGGCCGGACCACCGAGTCCCCTGAACAAAAAATGCGCCCTTTCACCTCCCCACCTCCACTGCATACTTTAATTTTTCAGACCCCCTCCAGAGAGCCCATTAACACCTATTTACTACATTTTTTAATACATTTTCCTATTATTTTTACATTTTTAATTAAAAACCCTACACCTACCCTAACCCCAGCCTAACCCTACAAATACACCCCTACCTCCTACCCTCTCATCCCAAAATTCTGAGCCCACTCTCTCAAAATCTCAAGAAAACCTTGTGTACTTTGGAAACGAACGAAAGGCGAAGCCCCGACGAAATCGAGGGCGAACTTCCGGTGATCGTGCTAGGAACTCTTGGCGACGAATCGACGCACCGGCGAATCCCCTACTTCCCTCTCACTCTTTAGTGTTGTCCAAACCCGTAAGTCCCCCTCTTTCTCATTCTCTAAATTACGAATTTACAAAACCCGACGGAATCGGAACTAACCGATTTCCAATTCGGTTTTCTATAAAATTTCACTTCTCACCAATTCCATCATGCTTAAACATCTTATTGTTGACTATTAAACACTTAACAAATAATTTGAACAAGTTTTATCACATGAAATGATAACGTTTCCATTTATCGTATTTTTTTCACTTAAATACCACTATGTTTCATTTTCACATTTAACCCCCTTAACATTGCTATACCTTAATGTAGATCACGACGTAATGACCCACCTCCTCACACACTCATATGCAAACATAACACGCTACCTTGAAAACTTAGAATACGATAAAGCAATACTTTCATTTAAATACCATATTCTTAATAAAACCATTCCTAAAAGTTTTAGCTTTGATACACTTTTAAATAAAGATCTCTTATTAGGAAAATACGATAAGTTGTGGACATCGATCGTTTATCTAAACCTGACTTTGTGGTGTCTAGGCTAGGAAAGTGAGAAAGGTAATTTTAAAAGGCCCGTCTCACGGTGATTCGTGAGCGGATCCCTCCTTTCTTCACTTATACTTATCTGGCCACAATTGGCGGTGAAGAGGCGATTTGAGGCATCTAATGGCTTGTCGTTTAGACCATTTAGAAATAGGCTAGTTGACTTAGGAAACCCTAGAATCTAAAATACGGAAAATTGACATTTTTACAAATAAATACCTTTTACTTAATAAAACCGTATTCTAAAGAATTAGTATTTATAAATCTTTGCAAAGCGCCGCTACAACCCATTTTGGGAAACCCGTTCGGGATAGTACAGTTTATCTTGCACCCACGGGCTTAGTAGTGCGAGATTCAGACCTCCGTAAGGAGCATTCGGTCTCGAAAGGTTTAAAATACGACATCTTTAGAAAATGAGATTTCTGGAATATAAAATATTTATTAAAATTATTTTTGTATAAATATATATATATATATATATATTTATCATTTAAATATCTATTTTATTATAATATAAATATTTCACTTTTTCTAAAAATCACAAGAATAAATTTTACACTAAAATACCATGAACTTCAAATAAATCAATATTACAGATAAATACCTTTATTTATAAAAGTAGGATATTTTCACCAGAAATATCACGATATAAAATCCACCCTCATTACAACTATAAAGACGAATAATAAATACTTGGGGCGTATCTTGAAAACTATCCAAAAGTATTTTTTTACATAAACCCCCCTCAAGTTTTATAAATTACCCTAAGGACCCTAATAAATATCAGAACTTTAATTTACTTTTATAACTGTCTGACTCGGCTTTGAGTCTGATCATAATCCGACTTGAATATGATTCAAGTACCATATAAATCTACAATACTACAAGTCAACATGAACACACGAATCCATGAATCCAGTTATCAATCTATTCAACTTGACTGAACCAAACCATGGATATACTTTCTATGTACATGAATCCAGTTTACATCCATTACATCCGTTACTGATATCATGGTTTCGGTCAGTCATCCAACTATACAACTTATACATTACAATATAACAATACAATCAAAACACTACGGCGTTTAAGGGGTAGATTGGTACGGGAGGTGTTAAAAGTGGCACGAGACAGTAAGATTAAGACACCTAACATGAATCCTGTTGCTGTTGTACCGTGGCATAACGGTTCCTTGTACTTTCAGTTTTCCCTGGTCTATAGCATATAGAGACCCCTCTCGTATACACTGGCATCCTTCTGTACCAAGCTACAAACAACAGCGTTAACACAATATTCTACAACATTATATAATTTTAAAAGATACATTCTTATTCTGTCTTTTCTATTTTCTCCCTTAACTTTGGGACTTACCGAGCGATCTGTTCGTTGACGACATTCTATTTCTTTCTTCTTTGAATGTCGTCAGGTGATCTGGACACAGCAGAGATCGAGCCCACCAGTGAAGATTTGGATCAGTTCCTCGAAGACCCCGAGCTCTAGACATTGTATATTTCCATTCAGTATCTTTAATTCTTGTTATGCCATTGTTTAGGCATCGTTTTTACTTCAGTTGTATTTTCTTTTCATGCATTGTACAAAAGAATGTTAATAAATACAGTTGCTGTTATTTTTATATCTCTTGTCTCTTATGATTACTTTTATATTGCTTAGATACGCTTAGCGTATTTACTTCACAGTAAATACGTAGCGGACCTCGTCGCGCCCCCTTCGCCGTATACCGGGAAGCGGGGCGTGACAGCCCCACGTGCCCCTCACGTGGGCGCTGCTTAATAAAGAGTGCCTAGCACTCAGAGTTTGGCGTCCAGCGCCAAGCGTCCCATATGCCCCTCACGTGGACGCTACTAAAATAAAGAATGCCTAGCACTCAGTGGTTGGTGCCCAGTGCCAAGCGCCCCACGTGCCCCTCATGTGGGCGCTAATAAACTAGCTGTGGACCGGCGCCCAATGCCAAGCGTCCCAAATGCCCCTCACGTGGGCGCTGCTAAAATAAAGAATGCTTAGCACTCAATGGTTGGCGCCCAGCGCCAAGCGCCCCACGCGCCCCTCACGGGGCGCTAATAAAATAAAGAGTGCTTTGCAGTCAATGGTCGGTGCTCAGCGTCAAGCGCCTCACGTGGACGCTGTTTAACATAAAGCGCTCTGTAAACGGGGCCCAGCGCCATAAAGAGTGTTTAACACTCCATAAAAAACAAAGAAATAGGGCGAGCGTCAGAGCCCATATCAATGCTCAGCATTGTTGCACATAAAAGGGACCGAGCCCAAACAAGTGTTTAACACTTTATTCAAAACTGAGTGGGCTGAGTCCAAGTTGACCAAAAGTCCCTAATTCAGATCAATCGAGCCCATGTGCTCGCAATTTTTCTAAATTGGTCTTAGTCCCAAACCCAACTACAGATCTCCTAACGACATTGGTTCAAGGGTACATCTCCCCACACCTCTGATACATGTCATTGTAATTCTTCAACGTCTTCAGAGAGGTGGCGGGTCCCGACAATCAACAATTCCTTGGACCGAAATGTCTTTAAACTAACTATGGACCGAAACGTCCTTAAACTAACTCCTCACCTCACAAATGGTGAACTATGGACCGTAATGTCCTTAAACTAGCTGTGGACCGTAACGTCCTTAAACTAAAACGATAGAGCCCAGATGCTCTTTTGTTGGATCAAAAATGATCCTGATCCCCTGTTAAGTTGATCTTAGTCCAACATCGGATTAACATATGCTTAACAAATATTTAAGTCGATCTTAATCCCAAATGAGATTAACAATCCTTAAATTAAACCAAACCCAAATCTAAGAAAATACGGATTTGGACTAATCCACGCCCTACGGGCGATAACACAAATTAGTCTCCATATACAATCCACGGGCAACCAAAAATAAAACAAATACACATGACACGAAGTGATCTTCTGGAGCAGGAGAAAGTGGTTACCGCGATACGGTAATGTAATTAACTGCAGGGGCTTGCGCCTGCAGAGAAGAGCGTCCCCACAATCAAAAACCCCTCACAACGAAGGGGATCTGACGAAGTCTGCTACAACGGCCGTATCCGTCTAAACCTCCGACACGCGGTGTCATAAATCAACTTGGTATCTTCGGAGAGGTGGACGGATAAATCCAAATAGCATCTGCCACCAAAATTCAGGCTAGATGTCCTAACGTCCCGATCGCGTCTTTCGGCGGTAAACAGAATTATTCTCGTTCATTTCATTATCATTTTATCTTATATAGGTTTACAAATTTACACATAGCCCCTTGGGCTTTACAAAATGGCATTTTGCCCATCACATGCCTCATGTGCTTATTTCTTTTGCACATAAGCCATGAGCTTTACAAAAATTTGGCTTTATGCCCATTTTTTTTTACATTTATTCATAAAAATTACATCAAAATTATTTATTACATGATTTTCATATTGGCATGGGGGAGGCTGGCCGCGGGGCTCGACTTGGGCATGGGCCCACTTGACCTGGTGTCACGCCCCGCTTCCCGGTGTACGGCGAAGAGGACGCGACTGGTCGCTACGTATTTATTCAGAAGTAAATATGCTAAGCATAACTAAGCAATATAAAAGAAATATACACAAGAGACAAATGTAATGAACAACAACTTTATTTATTAACATTCTTTTACAGTACATGGAATGAAAAGCAATGCCTAAACAGTGGCATAACAGAAATGGAAAGTACTGAAATGAAATGTACAAGTATCTAGAGCTCCGGGTCGAAAGCTAGCTGATCTAAGTCCTCGCTGGTGAGCTCAATCTCCTGAAGGTCCGAATCACCTGACAATATTCCAAAGAAGAAAGAGAAGGAATGTCATCAGCGAACAATCGCTCGGTAAGTTCAAAAGATAAGGGAGAAGTAGAATAGAGAGAGAGAGAGTGTAGCTTTTTAAGTTGTATTATATTGGTATAATGTTGTATTTAGTGTTAACGTTGTTGTTTACGTAAGTTCAGGATGAATGTCAACCAATCTCAAGAGTGTTCTCGAAGGTGTAGTGCCGGATGTATTTAGTGTTAACGTATTTGGAGCTAGCAGCAGTGATTTTTGCTTTGAAGATTTGGAGACACTACTTATTGGGCGAAAGTGTAGAAGTATTTACCGATCACAAAAGCATTAAGTGTGTGTTCACACAGAAAGAGCTCAATATGAGATAACGTAGATGATTGGAGCTGATGGCTTACTATGATTTTGATCTAAAATACCATACGGGGAAAGTTAATATAGTGCCGGATGTGCTAAGTTGGTTTCTAGCAATACGGATGTTGACTGCACAAAAGGAGATCATAGCTGATTTTCAGAGATTCGAGTTGGAGATTATACTACTGCATTCCTCGGGACAGTTGATGCAATTGCAAGTACAGTCATCCTTGATAGATAATATTAAACCAACACAGTCGCACGATCCAAGGTTGCGGAAGTTTCGAGAATAAGTAAAAACAGGACTTCAAACAGACTTGTTAATTCATGAAGAAGGCTCGTTATGATATGGGAGTCGTTTATGTGTGCCGAAAGGAAATATTCATGAAGAAGTTATGAAGGAGGCTCATAGTTCCACAAATTTCATACATCCGGGAGGCACAAAAATGTACCGAGATCTACGACAACATTTCTGGTAGGAAGGCATGAAAAAAGAGATTGCTCGCTACGTATCTAAGTGTTTGGTGTGTCAGCGGGTCAAGGCTGAACATCAAAGGGTAGTTGGTTTATTGCAACCACTTCGGATTTCTCAGTGAAAGTGGGAACATATAACCATGGATTTCGTGACAGCTTTACCATGGAGTCCAAAGGGTAATAATGCAGTTTGGGTGATTGTTGATCGATTGACCAAGACAGCTCATTTTATACCATTTCGAGTTGGTCAGTCGATGGAAGCTTTAGCAAAACGGTACATGCAGGAGATTATGAGATTGCATGGAGTACCCGTGAGCATCATTTCCAATCGTGATACCCGATTTTTATCGCACTTTTGGAGGAGTTTACAGGAAAGTTTGGGAGAACTCAATTGAAATTCAGTACCACTTATCATCCTCAGACAGATGACCAGTCAGAAAGGATGATCCAAACTCTTGAAGATATGTTGAGAGCATGCATGTTAGACTTCAAGGGTTCATGGGAGGATCATTTGAACTTGATGGAGTTTTCTTATAATAATAGTTTTCAAGCGACTATATAGATGGCTCCACATTCGAAGTATTATATGGTCGTAAGTGTCGCTCGCCGGTCTGTTGGGACGATATTGGAGAAAAAAGATTATTGGGACCGAATCTTATTGTGCAAACAGTAGAGAAAGTTAATGTGTTCCGAAACCATATGAAGGCGGTACAAGATCGATAGAAAAGTTGGGTCGATACAGGGCGAAGACCTCTGGAGTTCGCAGTTGGTGATCTTGTATTCTTGAAGATATCACAAACCAAAAGAGTAATCCATTTTGGTAGTCGAGACAAGCTTAGTCCTCGATTTGTGGGGCCTTCTGTTGGTTATATGTATGCCCTAGAGGCCGTTAGTATACATGTGATGTATATTATAGTGGATGCTTAGACATATATAGGGAGGACTTTCTTGCTCGATATGATAGTATGCTATTCGGCTGCTCTTTATCTTAACATATACACTTATTGTCTCTCTATTACATGTTGATAAAGCCCTTAGGATACGTACTTGACTACCAGGATTATGATGCAGATCATACTAGTGGGGCAGAGGTAGTCGGTAAGTACATCCTTCAAATGTTCCTAGTCGTGGGAGTATCGAGACGGGGCATCGATATTCCAGAGTAGACTAGCGTATACGCTTCTCGACCCATATGATGGGCGATGGATGATCCCACATCCATTGATGTTTGACATCAGAGAAGGTATACGGGTGCTCAGTGGAGACTGGGTACACTGAACGGACTCGTCGAGAACTCCTAGATGGTATTATACTTATCGTCAGATAGCAGTTCTTTGGTGACACCGGTATAGGTTAGTTTGTCGACCCGAGATCGTCATAGAGTCTTGTGTGATTTCCACTGTGTTTTGATTTCCACCTTACCACGTTCAAGAGATCATGCAAAACGGTGGTTTTTGGGTACATTCCCGAGTCATATGGAGGCAATGAGCGATATGAGGGGATTTCGTCTCCCCTGGTATTAGGGGTTGATGTTGCGCTATACTCGATTGGCCATAACAGGAAATCCCTGGCCAGGGTTGCTGAGATCTACTGGTAAGTGTTATCAGTAGTTTCTCGAACCGTTATGGACCTTGCATCGGCATGACTTATCAGGCTATTAGGGTCTGACGTTATACCACCCCCAGGTTAAGATATGCGACATATCAGACGAAGAGACCAGACTGTACGGTAGTGTTACTGATTGGATTCACAGGAGTATGAGCAGGCTTGCTTGTTCATCTTCTGATCGCTCAATACCCGGGTGGCCGTTACATTTAGCAGACCGCTTGCGGCTTTTGGGTGACTGATATAATCACCACCTACTGCCGGCGTATTGACGAGTCTTTAGAGTCCTACACAGAGGTTTCCTGGCTCAAGCGAAACGAAGTAGGAGCACATATGTGATATGTGCAGGACTGAAATTAATACGTGTATGTAATACCGTATTCTATTCTTGCGATATGTGATATCGGTCGGATATATGTGATATAGCCGGGTTATCGGATCAAGTGTTGATTCAATAAGTTGATACATTTGATATTAGTCGGTTGTATGTGATATAGCCGGATTATTAAATCAAGTGTTGATTTAATAATTTAATGTATAATTATATATTTGATATATTATCTTACATTAACTAATATTAGCTCACTTAAGATTTCTTTTTCTCACTAGGATACATTTAATATATATGTTAATTATTTGTTTCTTTTTGTGCACTTGATATATATGTGATATATATTATTGTGTCATGTTTGTTGATACATGCAACATAGGTGTATGAGACTCACAGCATACATATAATAATATGAGGTTTTGTTTATTTAAAGTAAATCAAATTAGTTGGAAATTGTCACATGGTTGAAGCTTGTGGAACCATTGACCAAGTCCGCTCATTTTGTTTTACTTGAAGATATTTATTAACCCAACCATTATTATTTACCCATGGTTTATTCTCTACATGAGTTAGTTTATCACACTAACTCACCTATGGTTGTTATTATCACCTCGTGAGTTTCATTCTCTCATCCACTTCATCTTCTTCTTCATCAAGAGAATGCTTTCTAGCTTTTCTCAAGATGATGAAATATTATGAGAAAAATAAATCTAAAGTGAGCAAAATTCCTACTTCATCATGCTCTACTATACTAGTCATTTAGTTTAGGGTGTTTGCTTCACTAATTCCACATTAATGAAGAGGTAGTTTGAGTTGGTGTCTCCTCGACATAGATCATATTCGGCCTCGAAGACTTCAAGCACGCTTGTTCATTTCACATTGTAGAGCCTCACTAGAGTCCGGGAGATCACTACTTGGAGTGAAAGGAATACTGCACGGAGCTATTGAAGTGAAGGACCGGTCTATAAATGTTGTATTCCTTGTTCACTTAGATGTAAAGATATTTACATGCTTGTTCGTCTAAATCTCTAGTTAAGATTCTAGGTTTGGGTTCTTTAGTGCACCAAATTTTTATAAAATGGCATGGTCGATGCCTCCCAAAACCCGGCGGCGACCTAGGGAACCCAGCAGTGGTATCAGAGCCATGCTAAGAATTAGATGATGCTTATAGAATTACGAAACCGAAACAACTCCGAAACACCCGAAACAAAAACACAGTTTCTGTCGAACTTTTAAGAGTGTCTAAAAATTTTTTAAGCAACTGCAGAATGTCACATGAGATGTAACATGAACACTACAGAAACCTGAGCCCTTCTCACAGGAATTTGGCTGCCCACAAGCCCAGAAAAACCGACCTCATCTGTTTTTTGGTAGGATCCTGGCTTCAGTTTTTTGTGGTGTTCCAGTCTCTGGGTTTTGGTATTTCAGGTGTTGCTTGTTTTTGCTGAAATTGCATGAGATGTTATTTTTGTGTAAAGGCAATTTAGAGTGTTTCGTAATCGTAATTCTAACATCTATTCGGGTTATTTAGACGGCGTTAAAAAGTTCGAACGGATATCAACAACCCATATTTTCCCTCGCTGGAAATTTTCCAAGAGTTGGATTTTTCCAAGTTTAAAATCTTCAGAAAATCATGCTGGTGTTTTCTATGGACCCTCTAGAAGAACGAAACCCTAACTCGATTCTGTGACCGTCGGAACCACCACCAAATCCTGGGGTTTGTGGTAGTTCCGCGGCGCCATAGGTGAGGCAAGGGTTGACCCTTCTATGGTTGGTTCATAGGTGTTGTGGCATGTTTTGAGTATTTTTTAAACTTCGCTCAAATGTTGAGATCTTTGGGAAATTTTGGGTGTTTGTTGATTCGATCGAAAAGTTTAACATCGTCTAGCTATATGTGATTGTGATATAATATTTGGAATCCACATATTTAGTTATGTGATAACTAATTTGAATTTTATAAATCTAGCAAGTTAGTCTCAAGTGATCGGTTGCCACGGAATTTTGATGTGGATCAAAAGTTCGTCGCAATCACGTAGCGTACGCGGATACTCGCCGGATAACCTTACTAGATAGCCACGCCCCATAGCCCCTGTTAGTGTAATATGCCCTAGAGGCCATTATTGTATAGTACTAGTTTGTATATTACATTTTGGAAGATTGAGATATATACACGGATTTATGACAATCTTGCTCGATATAGTAGTATGCTACTTGGTTTGTATATATCTTAATATGTGTATATGTTTCTTTTAACGTATCGCTAATACATATTGATAGAGCCCTTGGGATTTTTGCTTGACTACCAACGTTGTGATGACAGTCACACTAGTGGGGGCTGGGTAGTCTACAAGCACATCCTTACACAGGTCCCTAGTTGCAGGATTATTGAGACAGGGCATCGATACTCCATAGTAGACTAGTGCATACGCTTCTCTTCCCACGAGGGGAGATGGTCTGTTCTACAGCCATCAATACGTCGTACTGGAGATAGTATGCAGGTACTCATTGGGTTATGAGTTACACTGGACGGACTCGTAGGGAATTGCTGGTTGGTAATATACCTATCGTCAGGTAGCAGTTTCCGGGTGACATGAGTGCAGCTTAGTCCGTCGACTTAACACTGCTACTTCGCCTCAAGTGTGTTCCCACTGTACTTAGATTACTACCCTACCACGGCTCTACTGAGTCGTGCAAATAGGTAGTAGTTGGGTGCAGTCCCGAAGCACTTGGAGGCAGTGTCGGTTAGATAGGATTCGTCTCTCCCGGTATTGGGGGTTGATGTTGCGCTGTGTTCGGAAAGCCATTACACAAAGTCCCTGGTCAGAGCAAGCGAGATTTGCTGGTAGGGATTCCAGTAGTTTCTCAGGGTGTTTTTGGCCGCACTCCGACACAACTTATTGCACTTTTAGGGGTCTGACGCTTGCCGCCCTTAGGACCGATATGCGACACTCTTAGACGAACAGATCGGACTGTATGGAGATTGCCACAGACCGGCTCAGTAGGGGTACGGATGAGTTTCCTCGTCGACCTTCTTGTCGACAGATACCTAGGTAGCCCTTACGTACAGCTAGTGCCACTGACGCGCTTGTGGTTAAACCCACTGCCAGAGTACTGTCGAGTCTTTAGAGTCCCACACAGAGGGTTTCCCGGCTTCGGGCGAAACGTGCAGAGGTCGTATGGTTTTACGATAGGGTTCGATCACATACGTGTACTTGTGAGCATATGATGTTCGGGCGGACATTAATAGTGGGCTTTGGTTTAAGCCAGATCCTAGTATATGATTATTGGATTAGTTTCTTCTCATTGTATTCGTGTTTCTCGGGATACGAATGCGGGTGTGTATATACGGATGAGAGGGGTATTCTTGTAATTTGGACAAGATTACAACATGGAGAATGACACCTCAAATTAGGGTTTTTCTTTATTAGTAAAATATTTTTGAGGTGGAGAAAATGAGAGAGGAAACTTTGTGGTATTTTAGTGAAATGAGATTAGGATTTTGCTTTGACTTTCTTGGACTCTTTTGTGAGTTGTTGACTTAGATATTTTTGTGAGATATTTGTGAGATATTTTCACTAGGTTTAAAAGCAAAAACCCTAGCCATTTTCTTCATTCTTTTTCACTAAAAAAATCTACAGATACTTTCTCCTCTCATTTCCTCAAGCTTTTCTCTTTCTCATCTTAAACCCTAACCATCTCATGAGTTGAGAATTCTAGGGTTTATGAGACTACTAGACTCCTCATCACTCTCTACACATCCTAGGCTACTAAGTTTAGCACACCAAGTGACCTAGTTGCCTCAAGTTAGAGGTTAAAGCTCAAAGTCGGATCTCTCGGGTGGATCTTCTACGATTTAGAGAAGACGAGGAGGTGGTGCATTCCGTTCTCAGTTCAAGGAGCTCATGACTTGGAGAAGGACAAAGAGAACTTGAGGTATAACACTCACACATAGTAGTTAAAGCTCTTTGATAGATTGCTAGTTACGGTTTAGTATCGATCCCGGAGTTTAGTTGATGTTACGAAGCTAATAAAATTCGTTTTTTGCAAACTCCGCATTCCCGCGAACACATGGGGTGCATGGCATCGACTTACAGCCCCGACCAAGTGACTGTAGGAGAACCCCGTCACCAAAAACATCCGTTCGGGTGCTCGCGGCCGCGGTGTTCCGTCTAAGTGCACTTCGTCGACGGCATCGGGGGTGCAGCCGTCTACTAAAGTTTCCGACGAGCATTCGATCAGGTTATCGGGAATCTTGTTGAATTACCCGACTGGTTAATGGAAAGTATTTTCAATATCGAGACTAAAATGCAGGGTTTATAATTGTTAGGCATGCGATGTCTAAGGATTCATTTGGTTAGGCATGAAATCTAAAGTATGAGATGCATTGGGTTTATGATGTCTAAGGTGGTTGCGGATTCCAATTGTTGTAGTTTTTCACTTTCTTTTTTGCGACCGTAAGTGTAATATGTGGTGTATCACCGGTTTCGTTGCTATATGTCAACGACAATTAGGATACGCATATTTACTTACGTTGATAACATGTGATATTATGTGTTGCTGTGATACGTTATATTGGATCGTCGTGTTTTTAATAACCGGGTTTTTTTTATGTGAGATGAGAGTTTTTCATTTTCATTCATGTAAAAACCTGTATGTAATATTCTTTTATTGGGGCACTTCCGGGTTGAGGATGATATCACCATTGATATATATTATTTACTTTTCCGCATTAGGATAGACCCAAGGTGGGGAGCACAAGTAACCGGGTTTTAAAGTCCAGTGGGAGACCATCTCGAGGAGTCGAGTCTGGATCTCCTAACTCTAGAATTGGTAGGGTTGCTTGCCGCTCTCGTAGGGGTCTAGGGATGTCATGGTTTTTCCGGTTCCGGCAAGAGAGCGAAGCGATCGACCCAAGGACGAACCGGGTGGCGCATAGGCCCCGCCGATTGAGGGGAGGCCCCGCCAATTGAGGGCGCACCTCGCCTCGTCAAGTCAGTGAAGCACAGGAAGGCACTGACGGAGCGGAACGGAGAGCCAAGTGAAGCGAAGGAAGGAACTAACGAAGCGAACGATAGAATTCCCATAACGGGAATTCCAACTACCGATTCATGAAGCTTTCTTCAGGATTTGGCCCGAACTGTTCGGCAGATTCCCACGCGTTACGCACCCGTTCGCCACTTTGTTCTCAACTATTCCGATTCCAGCAAACGGAGGCTGAAAATAAAGTAGCTAGCGTATTCATCGTGATCGTGGAATCCGTGTTTTATACTGGATTAATTTAAAACACGGAATTCCTGGTATATCCAATATTTCATATGTGTTCTTCTGCTGCTGATATTCTGTGATGTGATCACTTGATATATTCTGAGATGAATGCTTATATTATATATATGATATATAATAAATATTGTTGCTTTCGTTTCTTCTGTGATGCTTGGGAAGCATAATTGATGGGACTTCATTAATGAGATTAATGAAATAAAAGAAACCTAAAGATATTGTAGAAACTTGTTTTAAAATTGGTAGCTCTAGTTCTTGCTTTGCATAGCGGTATTCTTTGTAGAATATCCAGCACCTTATGCGATAAGGAAAGAGTCGAGATCCCTTCACCGGGAGTGACCAATTTAACGAAACCAGCAGATGCTACAACCCACTCGGTTTTGTTTTTGATTGCTTCTCTAGTTCTTGTTTTGCATAGTGGTATTTGTGAAATATCCAGCATCTCATTCGATGATAAAAGAGCCGAGATCCCTTCACCGGGAGTGACCTCTTTAGCAAAACTAGTAAAAGCCTAAAAACGCTCCTTTTCAAAATCTCTCGATTCTACAACGATATCAAGTTCATTACGCTCATGGTTTTCTTAAAAACCTGTGTAGCCCTCCGTCATTTCAGATAAGTGCTATTTTAGTATTCGTGCTACGGTAGTTTGGCCTCCGTCAAGACGTAGTGTACGGTAGCTGATTAGTACTTATCTACAGCATGAGATGCGATTGGATTAGGGTATTCGTATGACGATGTTTGACCTTTGTCAAGGGTCGTATAGGTGGGTTTAATTCAATCAAGAAATGAACGGGCTGAACTTGACTAGCGCCCTATGGGTAGTTTGGCCTCCGTCAAGGTCATAGGACGCTAGGGGTAAAAACTATTATAGGGAATTTCAAGTGTTGAAATTTGCAATGAGATTGCATACCTTCTGTGAGATAGCTGGATCCCGATACCCACTGCGAGTAAGAGTTACTCCTGGGAGAGTTTTACACATTATAATTAGCCGATCAAAGTAGGTGTCTAGAAAGGTGTTAATGGGGTTACGCCCCTGGGAAAATGAGGTTTATTTTAATTAGGTCCGTGCGAAACCGCGGGGAGCCTCCTTCAAAATACCGATACTGGCCTGGCCGAAAGATTAGTGAACTTGTAGGGTGTAATTAATCCCGGCTAGTCTTACCTTTTAGGGTTTGAAGGAAGATTTGATAAAAACAGTGGGAGCCATCCTGATTAGATAAAATAATAACCAATCTGATCTTGAAAGAGCGTACGCAGAGTGTTTTCTTCTCTCTCTCTCCTGGTAGCGACCATGTCATGCCTTAATTAAGATAATAATATGGATGCATTGACCGAACCTTCTTATTATACTGAGCCAGGGAACGTTAGTTCCGCTCTATCTTATAATTGTTATAAGTCCGAGCATGAAATAGGGGAATATCTGGATTCCTACACGACCCTATAGAGGAATGTGCATGTTGATGCATATTCTTCGGGTGTGTTTATTACCGAGAACTGTTTCTCAGTATCCTCTACGTCCTACGTATGAAATACCGGATCAGGATCCCACATATGTAATCTGTTATATGGGCTACATAAAGGTAGAGAACTGGGATTGGATGATATGTCTCTAAGTGTTAGAGAATGGTGCAATTGTTGTAGCCAAATCAGTTGGCAAATATAACCTTATATTACCAAGTGATAAATACATTGATTTTGAACGAATGTTATTGCATACCGAACCTGATATACAACATTACATCAAATTCATTATTAAGTTAAAGAAGGATACAATTCTATATTGAAGGATAATGTTGTGAACATTTTCCTGAATCAAGAGTTGATTGGATCATGCACATTATATAATAGCATATACGTTCTAAATCAAACCACAGTTCAAAGTATGTAGAACACACATAAGAGGAGTAGTTCAGAAATGAACGAATCCTTCTTGTGGCATGTAGACTAGGTCATATCAATACGACACGACCAGCTAAGTTACATAAGGATGAATATGAGAATCTGTTCGAATATTCATCTTATGATACTTGCCAATCTTGTCTCAAAGGTAAAATGACCAATACTCCGTTTACTGGAAACAGAGAAAGAGTTATTGAACTCTTGGGACGGATACATGATGATGTATACGGTCTTATATCTATAAATTCCAGGGTTGGTTCTTTGTACTTCATTACATTCATCGATGATCTCTCAAGATTCGGACAGGTGTTCCTGTTGAAACACGAGTCTGAAACTTTTGAGAAATTTGACGAATATAAGCTTGGAGTTTGAGAACCAGACGGGTAAAAGTATTAAGTCCTTCGATGTGATCGGAAAAGGGAATACTTGTGCATGGAGTTCCTGGATTTTCTAAATAGAGAATGGGATTCTTTCTTAGCGTACTCCTTTGTATACATCACAGCACAACGGTGTATCGGGACAGAGGCTATCGCACCCTATGAGATATGGTGCGCTCTATGATGAGTATTGTTGAGTTGCCTGTTTCCTTTTGGAGTTATGCACTTGAGAAGCTGCATACCTATTGAATGGGGCTCCATCCAAATCAGTGCCTACCACTCCATATGAGATATGGAATGGGAAGAGACCATGTCTTAAACGAGTTAAGATATGGGGTTGTTCGGCCTATGTTGAAAAGCAAAATTTGGACAAGCTCGAGGCAAGGTCAGTTCTGTATAAGTTTGTTGGATATCCCAAACATTTGCGAGGGTATATCTTCTACATAATTGAGGAGCAAAAGGTGTTTTGTTTCTCAGCATGTCACCTTTTTAGAAAATGTATTTCTTATGAAGAAATTTGTGGTCATGAGGTACAACTGGAAGGAGTTCCAGCTGAACAAACTAACAGCTGATGATTTGGTGAAACCAAAGGATTCGATAGTCTCCAACGAGCCTCAGCCTCTCCGCGAATCTGGTAGGGTTTCTCATCCACTTGAGAGATACTACGGTCTTCTCGGTGACAGTGGGAGCGAGGATTGCATCATGATAGATGATGACCCAACCAGATTCAGGCAGGCCATCACAAGTGAGGACTCTGTGAAATGGCTGGATGCTATGCGATCAAAGATGGAATCCATGTACACCAACAAAGTATGACTTTGAATGTTGCACCTAAAGGGGTAAAACCCATTGAGAGCAAATGGATCTTGAGAAGATTCTTGGTGCAGATGGAAAAGTTGAGACTTTCAAATCTAGACTTGTAGTAAAAGACTATCGTCAATAACCAGGTGTGGTTTATGATGAAACCTTTTCTCCAGTGCCTATGCTTAAGTCCATCAGGATTAAAGCATATATCGCGGAGTTGGAACATCTGTTTTAATGTGGCAGTTAAAGATTTTGACTTCATCAAAAAGTTAGATGAACCTTGTATATATAAGAAGGTGGTAGAGAGTAAGGTTGTCTTCCACGTATTGTACGTAGATGACATACTCTTGATAGGAAATAGTTTCCTATGCTACACTCGGTCAAGCTCCTCTTATCACGAGGATTCTCCATGGAAGATCTAGATGATACCTACTATATCTTGTGGATTATGATCTATGGTGATAAATCTAAGTGGATGTTGGAAGTGTCCCAAATCTAGGTACATTAACACTGTACTAAAGGGGTTTAGTATGGAAGATTCTAAGCGTGGTGGTTCGCCCACTTACTCAGGAATCACTCTCTCCAAAAAGATGTCTTCCAAGACTGATTTGTAGAGAGCTCGTGTGCAAGAGATACCCTATGCTTCGGCACTAGGCTCTATCAGGTATGCGATATTATATACCAGACCAGATGTAGCTAAGTCACTAGGTGTAGTGATCAGGAATCAATCGGATCTTGGGAGAATCACTGGACAGCTGTGTAGGACATTATTAAGTACTTGAGAAGCACTAAAGAAATATTCTTGGGATTTGGTAACGGTGAACTCCTGTAGGAGTCCTTTACCAATTCGAGCTTCCAGAGTGATAAGGTTGACTGAAAGTCAGTCTCGGGCTTTGTCTTTACCCTCAGTGGAGGGACGGTATGTTGGAAGAGTTCCAAGCTAGATACCATGGCAAACTAGACGATAAAGACTGAATACATCGCTACCAACGATACTACCAAAGTGGATGTCTGGATAATTCTTGTTCATGAGATGAACATGGTTCCTACCATTGAGCGTCCAATAACTGTTATTGTGACAACAATGGAATTGTGGCTTTGGCCTAGGAACGCCGGTCCTATCAGCGATCCAGACATATTCTGAAGCAAGTATCACCTAATCAGGGAGATGGTTGATCTCCAAGGGATCAAGGTAAGGAGAGTTGATGCGAAGGATAACACGGTGGATCTACTCACAGAGGCCCTTCCTTAGAAAGACTTTTATGGGGCGTTGGGTATGAGATATTACAACAAAATGGCCATAGTGTAAGTGGGAGATTATTAGTTATATGTATACCCTAGAGGCCATTATTATACATATGATGTATATTATAGTGGATGCTTGGACATATATACGGAGGACTTTCTTGCTCGACATGATAGTATACTATCTGGTTGCTCTTTATCTTAACATGTACACTTATTGTCTCTCTATTATATATTGATAAAGCTCTTAGGATGAGTACTTGACTACAAGGATTATAATGCAGATCATACTAGTGGGGCAGAGGTAGTCGGTAAGTACATCCTTCAAATGTTCCTAGTCGTGGGAGTATCGAGACGGGGCATCGATATTCCAGAGTAGACTAGCGTATACGCTTCTCGGCCCATATGATGGGCGATGGATGATACCACATCCATTGATGTTTGACATCAGAGAAGGTATACGGGTGCTCAGTAAAGACTGGGTACACTGAACGGACTCGCCGAGAACTCTTAGATGGTATTATACCTATCGTCAGATAGCAGTTCTCTGGTGACATTGGTACAGGTTAGTCTGTCGACCCGAGATCGTCATAGAGACTTATGTGATTCCCTTTATGCTTTGATTTCCACCTTACCACGTTCAAGAGATCGTGCAAAACGGTGGTTTTTGGGTACAGTCCCGAGTCATATGGAGGCAATGAGCGATAGGAGGGGATTTCATCTCCCCCGGTATTGGGGGTTGATGCTGCGCTATGCTCGATTGGCCATAATAGGAAATCCCTGGCCAGGGTTGCTGAGATCTACTGGTAAGTGTTATCAGTAGTTTCTTGAACCATTATAGACCTTGTATCGGCATGACTTATCAGGCTATTGGGGTATGACGTTATACCACCCCCGGGCTGAGATATGTGACATATCAGACGAAAAGACCGGACTGTAAGGTAGTGCTACTGATTGGATTCGCAGGAGTATGAGCAGGATTGCTTGTTGATCTTCTGATTGCTCAATACTCGGGTGGCCGTTACGTTTAGCAGGCCGCTTGCGGCTTGTGGGTGACTGATATGATCACCACCTACTGCCGGCGTATTGACGGGTCTTTAGAGTCCTACACAAAGGTTTCCTGGTTCAAGCGAAACGAAGTAAGAGCATATATGTGATATGTGCGGGACCGAGATTAATACGTGTATGTGATACCGTATTCCATTCTCGCGATATGTGATATCGATAGGTTATATATGATATAGCCGGGTTATCGGATCAAGTGTTGATTCGATAAGTTGATACATTTGATATTAGTCGGTTGTATGTGATATAACCAGATTATTAAATCAAGTATTGATTTAATAATTTAATGTATAATTATATATTTGATATATTATCTTACATTAATTAATTTTAGCTCACTTAAGATTTCTTTTTCTCACTAGGATACATTTAATGTATATGTGATATATGTTAATTGTATTTGTTTCTTTGTGTGCACTTGATATATATATGATATATATTATTGTGTCATGCTTGTTGCTACATGCAACATGGGTGTATGAGACTCACACCATGCATATAATAATGTGAGATTTTGTTTATTTAAATTAAATAAAATCAGTTGGAAATTGTCACATGGTTGAAGCTTGTGGAACCATTGACCAAGTCCACTCATTTTGATTTACTTGAAAATATTTATTAACCCAACCATTATTGTTTACCCATGGTTTATTCTCTACATGAGTTAGTGTATGACACTAACTCACCCATGGTTGTTATTCTCACCTTATGAGTTTCATTCTTTCCTCCACTTCATCTTCTTCTTCATCAAGAGAAAGCTTTCTAGCTTTTCTCACGATGATGAAATATTATGAGAAAAATAAATCTAAAGTGAACAAAATTCCTACTTCATCATCCTCTATCATACTGCCAATTTAGTTTAGGGTGTTTGCTTCACTAATTCCACATTAGTGAAGAGGTAGCTTAAATTGGTGTCTCCTCGACGTAGATCATCTTCGACCTCGAAGACTTCAAGCAAGCTTGTTCATTTCACCTTGTGGAGCCTCACTAGAGTCTGGGAGATCACTACTTGGAGCGAATGGACTACTACACGGAGCTATTGAAGTGAAGGACCGGTCTACAAAGGTTGTATTCCTTATTCACTTAGATGTAAAGATGTTTACATGCTTATTCGTCTAAATCTCTAGTTTTGGGTTCCTTTGTGCGCCGAATTTTTATAAAATGGCATGGTCGATTGTAACAACCGAGTCCAGTTATACCAATTTCAGTTACCGTATGTGTTGTTTGGGGTGTTTAATTCATTTACCCCGTTTGGTTGCAAATGGTAATTTACTTTATATTCGACCCGTTTACTTGAGCTTGTTGTTTCCTAGTTAACATTACGTATTGTGCATATAACAATTTAAGTTTCTTAAAATAATTTAAAAATACTTGACATGGCCTGCTTGATACCCCTAACCCTGTGATAGCGTCCTTGCATCGTGTTCTCGTCCCGTTCAGTGAAACGGACGTGTTTGGACGACTACGCGCACGTACGTGCGTCCGTTCTTGGGGGGTATGCTTTTTCATTACATAATCCTTCATTTCAATTTTTGGATCTTGCTAATAATTTTCATATTACAAATTCAAAATTTTGGACCCAACCTGGGCGCAATTCTGAAATATTTTATATTCCGCTAAAATTCAATTATTTGAATTTTAAATTTAAATTCTAATTATTTTTTTTAATCTCTTAATCCATTTAAAATATTTTACAGCCGGCAAAATATTCCTAAAACGATTTAAAATCATTTTACATTTTTCCTAATCAAATTCTCTTTCCCCAACCAATCAGAACTTCCCTCTGTTGCACTGGACCCCCCACACGTTTCCTTTCCCACTAAATCTTTCCTTTTTCTTCTCCTCATATTTCTTTAAACCCCCGCGAGCCAATCACAGCCATCTCTTTCCCTTGTACCGGGCCCATTGACCTCTTTCTCTCTCCCTTTCTCTTTCTCTCTCCTCTCGCGCTCTCTCTCTCTCAGATCTCGCGATCACTGTGCATTCCTCGATTCTCGTTACCCCGCGTGGATCCCGTCACCTCCCTCTGCATCTCTTTCTTCTTCTCCTTCTTTTAACCGAGCCCGCCCACGAGCCCAATCCCCAATCCACCGACGTCAACGACATCATCCTCATCCTCCCGTCACCCTCATCTCCTTCCTCTCCTCTCCTTCCTCTCCAAACCCAGAAACTCCACTGCGCTCGCGAACCCAGCAGCACCACCTCCTCGTCGCCGACCATCTCTCATCGCCGTCGCCATCACGCCATCTCTCTCCTATATTCTTCTCCCCTTCACGAAACCAACACCAAGCCCTAGCAGAAACCCTAGCACCCGAGCCATTCCCTGCAACCTAGAACCCTGCTGCCTTGCCGTCATTCTCGCCGGCGATCCCTTGCTGACGACTTCCCACCTTTGCAACCACATCCTAGCCTTTTCCCAACCCCAGTAAGCAACATCTTCTCTCTCTCATTCTTCTCTTCTTCTTCTTTTTATTATTCTTTCTTTTAAAATTTTATTTTCTGTTTTTTTAAAGAAAGAGTACCTCTGTAGATCGTCGGAGCTCCGTCGACGCCGTCAATTCCTCACAACTCTCGCTGCCACAGTGAGACGCTCATCTCTCATCCATTCTCTGTTCTTGCTTTCCTTCCTTTTCCTTTCTTTCTTTCTTTTCTTTCTTTAAATGTTCTTGCCTTCTTGTGTTCACTGTTTTTGTTAGATCGCCGGAGTTGGCCGTGACGTCGACAATCCCGACGCCCCAACGAGGATATCTGACCCGTGTGATCCCACTGTTTATTGTTTGGGCTCATTCCGTGTACCGTGCGCGCGTCGCGACTGTTCTCGCTGACGTGTGACGTTCTGTACGCCGTATAGCAATCCGTCGAGGCAAGTGAAACTTGCTACATGCTATCTTTATGAGTTTATAACTATTTATTAAATATTAAACTGATAGATTGAATCCAAAGTCACCTATTTCAATTTAACCGTTCGGTGTCCCGTTTACATCTTTCAGATTCAGAACTTGAAACTTAACCGTGCATTTTAGTTCACTATACTTAGTAACCACATCTGTATGTTAAATCACATGATAACTATTTACATAGTCTATGATACCCTTTCTATAGTTTTACTCGATTAGACACCATGTGCATCTTTAACCTGTTTTAGATATAATTGCATACATTGAACATATTATACATATCATTGCATCTCCAGATTACTTAATACATAATAACACGATTTTTAGCATCCATATTTGCTATACTGCATTCATGTAATGTTGAAACCATCCCTTAAACTCAAACTGATAATCGTACATCCAAGTAGTTTAATCTGCACCTATTTGCTTATCCTAATACATGTTCCAGTTTATTGTTCTATTGAGTAGCCATGTTGTGATGTATACACATGCTTATGCTAGTTTAATTATGAGCACTCACATAACATCTTGTGCACCCTGATATGACCTACTACACCTATTACTTGAAACGACATGGTACTGTACAACTCTTGACATAACATGACACCTTTATATATTACCTGGATTGACCTGACGTACCATGGTCTTACCTGTTACCTGATCTTGTGTCTAATGCCAACAAACCTGACCTGTTGTCCTTACGGACCGTTTCTATTGTCTATCCAGACAAACATGTACCTGCCTGATCCTGTGTTGGCATTAGCTCTAGATTATTTAATACATGACGTGAACACATATAACTTGGGGGTATGGGGAAATCAATGATGAAACCTGACTTGTAACTCGACAGTTGCTTGCTTATACTGATCAGTTTTAGAGGCTAGGCCAGCCTTGGGACGATGCTGCTGACATCGTTCATCTTTACATATTTCCTGTTTTAGTGCCTAGCGGCATGTCTCGGTTTCAGCCCAAGAGTCTTAAACCGTGGTCCCGGGCATGCACGGGATACTATTGAGTTACATCGATGATTCATTAAATTGATTTCAAAGACTTGAGACTATTCAACCCAATAGACCAGTTTAGATTACTCACTGTACACTGCCTTTCACTGCCTTGATTTATATTATTGTTACATCTGCTTTACCATTTATGTTTATACTTGCATGTCTTGTTACCCTGTTTATATTTTATTGCTTGATGTTATGACGCGCTGACGTCTGGGTTTTGCATGGTCCAGATTCTGTACCTTTGCTGCAGTCCGAGCAGGAGTACTTCAGCCAGTAGGCTGAGCAGTGAGGACTCCTTAGTAGTTAGTTCTTTTACTTTTCAGTATTATTTTATTCCTGATCTGAGCCCGCATTATGGGACATACATTCCAGTTATTCTTGTATTGGATCTCTTGCTTCCGCATTATTTATCCTTGACTCATGTTATTTTGGCTTATGGACATAGGCTAGATAGTTTTATTATTGTTCTTAATATCTCTACAGCCGTAATATGACTGTGGAAGGATAATTCCTATCCACAGGTAGCATGGTTGGCTATGTCACGTGCCTACCTTAGCGTACTCTGGGAAGCGGGGCGTGACATGGTTCTTTTGGTATCAGAGCGCCATAGGTTAATCGGGTTGATTCTTTGTAGTTGGGTATTGGACCCAATACACGAATCAGAATACTCGTGATTAGAAAACATGTCCTGCCACCTTACCGTTTTACCATTCTTGAATCTAACCTCCTCCTGATTATACTTTTTTACGATATGCAAACCTCCTTTGCATATCGACTCGAAACCTGGTTCCTTGTTTATCTCTAGAACTTAGACGACTTGGGTGGAGTTATGTAATTGTAGCTATGATACCGCGGCATGGTTACAATGCGGTACTCTATTTAAGTAATTCGGAGTTCTAGCCTTGATCTACATTTTGAATCTGTTATCATGCTAATCCTTGGGTGTTTTGATTTCAGGAATATGGCAGAAAAGAATCTGAAGACGTACCAAAGGCGTGTTGACGAAGCCGCCATGCTTGGAGTAATACGTGGGATGTTAGAGAATCAAAAGCGACAGACCGAGCTGATTCAGCAGCACGCTAAATTTTTCAGGAAGGTTTGCGGACTGTTCAGCAGTCCGTGAACAATGTTGTGGCCAGACCAGGAGATCGGGTGGGAACCGTAGCAGATTTCAGGAGACTGGGTCCGTCTGTCTTTACTGGTTTGGAGGAACCGTTGCCAGCGGAGCAGTGGCTGGTTAACATGGAAAATTTACTCATTGCAGCACAGATCCCAGATGATAAGAGGGTGGATGTGGTACGCATCCAGTTGGTGGATTACGCCCGTGAATGGTGGCTTGTGGAAGAGACTCTCTTGCCCAAGCCGATCAAGTAGGCGGATTTTTCAAAGAGTTTCCTGGAGAAATTCTTCCCGCGGACTGCACGGGAGGAAATGGAAGAGAAGTTCATTAGTCTAAGGTAGAATGGTGCACCTGTAGATGTACATGCAGCTGAGTGGACACGGCTTAGTAGATTCGCTGGACTTTTAGTTGCCAACGATGCGGATAGGGTAAGGAGGTTCATGCATAGCTTGGATGTGGACATCCAGAGGCAGATTGTCTCCTTGGGTTTGACCACTTTCTCGCAGGTACTTACAGCGGCCCGAGAACAGCAGAGCTTATCTGGGAAGACTGGGAGTTTACCGCAGATAGCAATTACAGTACGGAAGCCGGCATTTGCACCGAACCGAGCTCATGGACGCAGAGGTATTCCAGTGGACCGTCGTGGTGTAACACCGATGAAGAAGCATGCTGTCGTTGATCAGAGAAAGACCGTGATTTGTAACTACTGCCATTTACCCGGACACTTGCAAAGGGAATGTCGAAGGATGCGGGGACTCTGTTTGGTTTGTGGATCGGCGGATCATACTATTAACTCTTGTCCGTCGAAACTTCGCACAAGGGATGATGTTCAGAAGCCACCGCAGAAACCGTTTCAGGGACAGAAGCAGATAACTCAGGGACCCAATCAAGCTCGAGCATTTACCCTGACGGCTGAGGAAGCCAAGGCTTCAGGAGAAGTTGTTTCAGGTATTCTACTTGTTCATGGTTTTCCCGCATTAGCGTTATTTGATTCTGGTGCATCCTATTGTTTTATGTCGTCCAAGTTTATAGCTACACACTCGGTTACCTGCATGACCCTGTCTAGTTTCTGGGACATACACACTGGGAATGGGAAGATCATATCTAGTAGAGAGTGTAAAGATTGTGCAGTTGTGGTTTGCGGACGGGAGCTTTTTGCAGATTTCTTGGTGATTGATACAGGCAGCTATGAAGTCGTCTTGGGAATGGATTTTCTCAGCATTTTCCACGCTCACATCGATTGTAGGGCAAAGAAAGTAATTTTCCGGATTCCCGGACATTCCGAGTTTATCTTCACTGGAGGAAGCAGTTCTGTCGGGCCAGTCGAATTTAGGGCTAGGCCGACAGCTAATATTCTTGCGTCAATGGACGTTGCTCAAGATGAAACGCCAGCTGTTGTTCGAGATTTCATGGATGTGTTTGAAGATATATCAGGATTACCACCGAAGCGAGACGTAGAGTTCGCGATTGATCTTATTCCTGGTGCAGCGCCAGTATCTAAAGCGTATTATCCAATGGCACCAGTGGAGTTGGAAGAAGTTAAGGAGCAGGTTACTGAATTACTCGAGAAGGGTTGGATCCGAAGCAGTAACTCGCCGTGGGGAGCTCCAGTTCTTCTAGTTAAGAAGAAAGATGGCACGAGAAGGATGTGCATTGATTATCGAGAATTAAACCGGATGACTATTAAGAACAAGTACCCGATCCCTCGCATCGGCGAACTATTTGAGCAGCTTAGTGGCGCGAGGGTATTCTCGAAGCTGGATTTGCGATCCGGATATCATCAGGTCCGAGTAAAAACAGAAAATATTTGCAAGACGGCGTTCTGAACTCGGTATGGACATTACGAGTACTTAGTGATGCCCTTCGGAGTAACGAATGCACCGGCGATATTCATGGACTTGTTGAACCGAATCTTTTCACCATTCTTAGACCAGTTTATAGTGGTGTTCATTGACGATATTCTGGTTTACTCGAAAAGTATTGAGGAGCATGCTGAACATTTGAAGATCGCACTGCAGACGTTGAGACAAGAGAAATTATATGCAAAGATGAGCAAGTGCGAGTTTTGGCTGGAAGAAGTAAAGTTTTTGGGGCATGTCGTGTCTGGCGATGGAATCGCCGTCGATCCCGAAAAGATTGCAGCAGTTCGTGATTGGTCAATTCCGAAGAATGTTGCGGAGATAAGAAGCTTTCTTGGACTAGCCGGGTATTCCAGAAGATTTGTGAAGAACTTTGCTCGTCTGGCGGAGCCGTTGACCAAGCTTACGCGCAAGGAGATACCTTTTGTATGGACGGATAGGTGTGCGTCAGCTTTCGAGGCGTTGAAGTAGAAATTGATAACCGCTCCTATTCTGACCGTGCCAGATAGTTCCGGAGGCTTGGTGATTCACAGCGACGCATCTGGGAAAGGATTATGATGTGTTTTGATGCAGCATGGGAAGGTTGTAGCGTACGTATCGAGACAGTTGAAGACCCATGAAAAGAATTAACCAACTCATGACTTGGAGCTTGCGGCTGTGATCTTCGCTTTGAAGATTTGGAGACACTACCTTTTGGGCGAAAGGGTCGAGGTTTTCACTGATCATAAAAGCTTGAAGTATGTGTTCACGCAGAAGGAGCTTAATATGAGCCAACGTAGATGGTTGGAGCTGATGGCTGACCACGATCTTGATCTTAAGTACCATCCGGGGAAGGTTAATGTTGTGCTGGATGCGCTCAGTCGGTTACCAGCAAGTCAGACGTTGACGGCACAGAAGGAACTCATTGAAGACTTTCGGAGGTTTGATTTGGAGGTTGTGCTACCGCATTCTTCGGGACAGTTGATACAGCTGCAGGTACATTCGTCGTTGGTCGAGAATATTAAAGCAACGCAATCACAGGACCCTAAATTGCAAAAGTTTCGAGAACAGGTTGAGGCCGGACTTCGAATAGATTTATTGATCCATGAAGATGGTTCGTTGAGATATGGAAGCTGTTTGTGTGTGCCAAAGGGAGATATTCGCGAAGAACTTATGAAGGAGGCGCATAGTTCAGCTTATTCCGTACATCCAGAAGGCACGAAGATGTACCGAGATATACGACAGCATTTCTGGTGGGAAGGCATGAAGCGGGAGATTGCCCGCTTTGTGGCAAAATGTTTGGTGTGTCAGCAAGTTAAGGCTGAACATCAAAGGGTTGCTGGTTTGTTGCAACTACTTCCGATTCCTCGGTGAAAGTGGGAGCATATAACCATGGATTTCGTGACAGCTCTACCGCGGAGTCCAAAGGGCAATAATGCAGTTTGGGTGATTGTTGATCGTTTGACCAAGGCAACTCATTTCATTCCTTTTCGGGTTGGTCAATCGACAGAAACTTTGGCAGAACGGTACATGTAGGAGATTGTAAGATTGCATGGAGTACCAGTGAGTATCGTGTCCGACCGTGACACTCTGTTCTTATCACACTTCTGGAGGAGTTTACAAGAAAGTTTGGGGACTGTTTTCCCCAATCAGAGCAAAGCTCTGTTTGAATTTCAAATTCAAAAGGTGAAGCAACGCTTCAGATCCCTTGCGCTGTGCGCAGAACGCCACGTGTCAAAATCAGACACGCCGGCGTAAGGAGCGCAGCACCCAAGACAGCGCACCCAATCAGAGCAAGGCTCTGTTTAAAATTCAAATTTTAATAAAGGAAGCAACGCTTCAGCTGACTTGCGCTCTGCGCTGCGCGACGCATGTCAGCGCAGTTGCGCTGCGCTCTGCGTATCAAGCGCAGGTGTGCTTGCGCCAACCGTGCCAGCACTAAAACAAAATTAAAATTCCAGAAAGATCTTTCTGATCTTATTAAAACAATAATATTCTCTTCTGTAAAACAGAGCTCTTGGATCAAAGATCCAACGGTGGGGAAAAATCCCTAAATCACTCAGAGAAAGATCTCTTTAACTGATTTAACAAATCAATTGGCACTATATAAAGGCCCCTAGACTCCAAGTCTAAAAGAGACAGAACTCCTCTAAAACTTTGAGAAGAACTCGAAGAAAAGAAAAGGCAAACCTTTGAAAAAAAAGAAGAAGTTCTTCTAAAAAGATCAATGATCTAAGAACAAGATCAAAGATCTTCAATAAAAAATGATAATATTAATAAAAAAAAGAAATAATTTACTTCTTTACTGGATCTTTTGATCTACATAAAGGCATTGCTTTTTGATGAACCATTGGTTCTTGAAAAACTTGAGGTAGAACCTCTTTAGAATCAAAAAGATTCTGTTCTTTGATCTAAAATAGATCAAGATGCACTCTGCGCTTTTAAATAGTGCCTTGCACTACTAATCTGCACTGTTGCGCTCCTTGGATTGGCGCAAGTCATCAGGGAGCGCCACGTGTCAATTTGCGCTCTGCGCTTCTAAAAACAGAGCACTGCTCTCTTGGTTTGGCGCAAGTCATCAGAGCGCGCCACGTGTCAGCAGCGCGCTAGCGCAGCGTACTAGCGCAGCGCACTGCGCTAACAGACCTGCGCTCACCAGATCATGATATGTGTCACCCCCACATGAGTTTGCGCCTTGCGCTCCTCAATTGGCGCAAAGCGCCTGACAAGCCACGTGGGGCACTGTCAGATCAAACAAATGCTCTGCATTATAAAAGAGGGACAGAGCCCAATTAAAAAGCCCTAACAGGCAAAAAAATAAATGCTATGTATTTAATTGAAAAGCCTAATGCTCTGCATTAAAATAAAAAAGGACAGAGCCCAATTAAAAAGGCCTAACAGGCCAAATGCGAATAAAATGTTGAACATTTTCAACTGGACTTAGCCCAATTCTGGCCGTAAGTCCTCAAATTAAATTGAACTGAGCACAAATGCTCTCTCAAATCAATTTACACCCGGTTCAAGGGTACATCTCCGAACTCCTCTGATATTTGTCATTGTAATCCTTCAACGTCGTCAGAGAGGTGACGGGTCCCGACAACCACACATCGATACGGACTGTAGGGTCTTTAAACTCATAGACTAATGCGTCCTTAAACTAATATCCATCCTCAAAATGGGAACAATGGACCACTATGTCCCTAAACTGGTAATACGGACCGTGGGGTCCTTAAACCCATGGACTAATGCGTCCTTAAACCAACGATACGGACTGTGGGGTCCTTAAACTCATGGACTAATGCGTCATTAAACCAACGATACGGACTGTGGGGTCCTTAAACTCATGGACTAATGCATCCTTAAACCAACAATACGGACTATGGGGTCTTTAAACTCATGGACTAATGCGTCCTTAAACCAACAAGACGGACTGTGGGGTCCTTAAACTCATGGACTAATGCGTCCTTAAACTAATTACTCATGGACTAATGCATCCTTAAACCAATTACGGACTGTGGGGTCTTTAAACTCATGGACTAATGCGTCCTTAAACTAATACTCGTCCCCAAGATGGGAATGTTGGACCACCATGTCCTTAAACTGGCAATGGACCACCATGTTCCTAAACTGGCGATGGACCACTATGTCCCTAAACTAGAACAATAGAGCCTCCAAATGCTCTTTTGTCGGATCTAAACGATCCAGTTAAGTTGATCTTAGTCTCAAATTGGACTAACGTATCTCTAACAAACATTTAAGTTGATCTTAGCCCCAAATATGGCTAACGTATCCTTAAACCAAAACCCCAAACCCAAATCTAAGAAAATACGGATTTGGACTAATCCACGTCCTACGGGCGACGATATAAATTAGTCTCCGTATACAATCCACGGGCAACCACAAATAAAACAAACACCCACGACACGAAGTGAAATTCTGGAGAAGGAGAAAGTTGTTACTGCGATGCGGTAGCGTAATTAACTGCAGGGGCTTGCGCCTGCAGGGAAGAGTGTCCCCACAATCAAAAATCCCTCAAGCGAAGGGGAATCTGACAAAGTCTGCTACATCGGCCGCATCCGTCTAAACCTCCGATACACGGTGCCATAAATCAACTTGGCATCTTCGGAGAGGTGGACGGATAAAACCAAATAGCATCTGCCCCGAATCTCAGGCAAGACGTCCCTGTCTTCGCCGCCATTCGGAGGGGAACAGATTCTGGCACGCCCGGTGGGACCTTTTCCTCTTTCCACTCCACACTTCGTGTGTCGTCTTCGCGAATGAATCGCGGTTTGTTAATGGTTGCCCTCGGGTTTCAAGTTACTAAGATTTGGTCTCTTGCTTGGCGCAGAAATCAAACAGCAATGGCGTCCAACTGCTCAAACTGCTCCAAATGCAACTGCAACCGACGCTCCGCCTCACCTGGAGGTGTAGCCTATGGGCCTCAAGCGGCTTCCATCCTTGCTATGCCGGTAGAACAAGTGACTCAGGCTACCACCGGTCTATTTTTCGGGACCATGCTCCCGCCAGCGAGCTTCGCTATCCCAGTGCCCGTACCGGAAGCCTCAAAGAAGTCGTTCTTCGATCGACTTGCTACTCCCACGGCCCCTCTCAACGGGTCGTCCAACTCCTCTGTCTTCACCAGACTGAGCCTGAACTCCGATGGGCCTGCGAAGAACCCCATAACCCCTGAAGTGGCCATCCCAAGGAAGATAGCCATCGCTGCCCCTGAAGTCGTCAAGGCGGCTTCTCCTGCCAAAGAGTCGGTCTTTACAAGACTGACTATTCCGGCTCCCGTTCCTGCTCGAAGGTCTGTCTTTGACAGATTGGATACCACTACCCAAAAAACATCAGTCTTCAAGAGGCTGGCACCAACGGCGCCTCATCTGGACAGGAGGAAAGACAAAACCATCCCCATCGCCGAACCAGCCCCAACAGCTTGACACGCTCGATGTCGCCACTGGCGCTGAGTACGGAAGGCCGGGAGCAACTCCCCCTCTGGGCTAACTCCACCAGCTCCAAGGGTGGAAATTGATGCTGCTGTTCCAACTGGGAACAGCTTTGAGCTGCTGAACAGGGTATGCAGAAATTCGCCAACTGCGGTGCTCAAAAGATCTCCTCCACCGGTAGAGACCGTCGTGGAAGCAAAACCAGAAAAGCCGGAGCAGTCTCCTCAACTACTGTCTTCCAGAGTCTACAAGACTTGGCGACGAGTCCGAGAATCGGTGATTGATCCGAATTTCTTTCACCAGCATAAGCAGTCGAAGGTCCGACAGGAGGAAGACCACCCTGTCAAGCAACGAAAGACGACAGCCACCTGGCTGCCCACAGCAACGGCCCCCTCAACTTCGACGGCCCACAAGAGAAGAAGGCCGGAGAAAGTCCCCATGCCTGCGGCAAATGTCAAAGGCGGTGAGCCCAAACGCCCTAAGTCCGGGGGTATTGTGGTACACACCGTCTACATGGCATCCGGGAAAGAGGACAGCCGTACATCTACAGGTCATAGACCGCTTACGCGATCGGTGACTAAAGCTCAAGAGCAGCAGCAGAAGCTCCAAGAAATGATGACTACGATGGCCGCACTCACTGGGCCAAAAGAAAGCCCTGAAGCGTCCTCGGATCAACGCCAGGAACAAGAAACCGACGCCGAGTTCCTTCAGAGAATATTGTAAAAGAAGGACAAAGAGGCTGCGAAGCAAGCAGCCAATATAAAACGAATGGCCCTTCTGTTCCAGGACATGGTAGGTATGATGATCCAGCAGGATCCCTCAGCCGAAGATCTTCCGATTGTCCTGGAAGATGACAGAGGAGAAACGTCGAATCCTCCACTGGCTCTGTCAACAGCCAAGGAGGAGACAATTTCCAAAGCTGCCCTGGATGAATATATAGCTCAGCAGATACGAGTTCACCAGGCAACTGAGGCAGCTGGGCAAGTTGTCAAGACGGGGCGACCATATCCGAGCTGGTATGATCAGATAAAGTACCCGCCGGGCTACACGATCCCAAAATTTCATGTCTACAGGGGGACAGGCAATCCCCATCAACATGTTGTCCAGTTCAGGGCTCTTTGTGGCAACACCGGCGGCGATGATAAGCTCCTGCTTCACCAGTTCGTCGGCAGCTTATCGGAGACGGCGTTTGAATGGTACTCCGAGCTTCCGAACGACTCTGTTAAGACTTTCGCTGAAATGGAGTTGTTGTTTACCCAGCGTTTTGCAAGCGCCAGCGAGCGTACTCCAATAACGGCTCTGATCAAAGCAAGAGTAAAGCCGGGCGAAACATGGGTCCAATATGCAATCCGATGGCGGAACTTGTGGTCGAAGTGCGAGCAGCGCATTGAAGAAGCGCCAGCAGTAGGCATGTTCATGGGCACCTTAGATTCTCATGCAACTATTTCACAGTTCATGATGTTCTTTAAACCAACCACGTTCCAGGCCCCGATCGACAAGCTAGCTCAAATGGACTAAATGGGCCATAGACCGTCTCCTCCAAAGCCGGACTCTCGAAATGAGAAAGGGAAAGGAAAAGCGATCGTCGTCGCCAATGCTCAACAACAGCCGAGCAACTTGAAGCCGGTTGGTCGTCAAAGCAACATGCGTCCGCGCTTCTCCCTCGAGGAGAGGCTAGGACGTCCTTACTCGTTTCCTCAAGATAAAACGAGAAGACTGTTCGAGCTGGCAGTGTGCAACAGACTCATCAATCTGCCGGATTCAAAACGTCCGTTGCAGCCGAACGATGTCAATAATCCCAATTACTGCCCCTACCATCGAGTATTGGGTCATCCGATCAAAGATTTCTACGTCTTCAAAAACCGGATTGAAGATCAATACCAACAAGGCAAGTTCGCGCTATCCGAAAAATGGAAGGTGAACCCGCCGCAGCTTCATACCCCTAAAAAGGCGAATATGCCGGGGGCAACGTGCTCCCTTGTTGAAGAAGCTCCGTGGGAGGTTATGCTATCTGCCAAAACCAAAAGGATGCTGAATGATCTCCAGACATGCCCGGCGATTAGATGGAAGAACCCGTTGGAACCTGAGATCATTGAAGGGATGCTGAAGCCGCGCCCAACTCCAAAGATCGGTAGTGATGGCCCAAGCACTTGTACCCAACCGTCGAAATCTTCAAAAAAGAAGAAGAAAAGATCCAAAAAGCCCGTGAAACCTGGCGACAAGCGCACAGACTTGTAGAAACAGATTGACGCGCTGGAGGAGTACAATTAAAAGGCACGCACTCCCATCACACTCCAAGAGTTCCTCAGCCACGTCTTTCAAGAGGGCGATGAGGGAGAGAGCTCGTCAGATGAATCCGAGGAATACGTGGCGAGTTGTCATGTGATTTCTCACTCATTTACGGACGATGAGAAAACTCCTTGCACTGAGAAGCTGGGGGAAAATCCTAAAACGGAACTTCTAGGGCCATCAGATGAAACAATTGACGCATTCCTCAACGAAGCTCTTTTGAAAAGTAAAGCTGATCGGGAACACGAGACGGTCATATTTGAAAGGGCCAAACGCTGGCGACTAAACGAAAAAGTTGAGACACTCCCGCCGAATCAAAGTACATCCGTCGCAGATAAAAACAAATTCAAGACGAGGAAAAGGTTTGCTAAAGCTATATCAATGGGATGAAGCTACCACCCTCTGAAGGAAATATTGCCGGCAAAGCAGAAGTGCACCCTTTCTATTGCTTGTATCATCGGAAGGTTTCGCACCCTACCGAAGAGTGCAGAGCTTTCAATAGATGGTGGCAGGGGTATGTTGTTCACCAGCAACATTTTAAGCGGGAGAAGCGCAAAACTCGTCGGGAGCGGAAAAGTACGACCGAGGAGCTTAGAAGAACTACCGGCGATTGTCGCATGGTTAACGCCGGGGAAGCGCAAATTCTCACATTCGGGAGCGACTTTGACGAGGAAATGGTTCTTAGCCCTCTCTTTAAAGAGTCCACCTCGGGAAAAGAGGAAGAGCCGAAGGCCTGCGAAAATATCCGGCTGCGTAATCGTACGCTACCCGAAAAGGATCTCGGACCCTCAAATAAAAAAGATAAGGGAAAAGAAAAGGTCTCTGAGGATATCGGCCTAGATGACCAAGTCATGGAAGAGCTAACCGCCAAGGACCCGCCAAGGAGAAAAAAGGTGGACTACAACATTCTGGCACACTTGAGGAAGCTACCCTCGCAGCTCAGCATTCTGGACGCCCTTTTACTATCAAAAGAAGCAAGGGATTCATTGATCAAAGCCCTACAGGAGCCAGAGAAATTCCAAGCTTTTCTCGCCGAAGAAAAGATGAAGGACGAGCTGGAAGAAGTGCACACAGCCGATGTCACTTTCGGTGATGAAGACCTACTCCTTGGGACGTGCGAACACAATCGTCCCCTCTATGTCTCAGGGTACTGCCACGATATAAAGATAGGCAAAATCTTGGTTGACAATGGGTCTTCCGTCAATCTTCTTAATGTACGGGTGTTGAAAGAAATCTGCATGAGCGTCCAGCACCTCGCTCGGGATAAGATCACCATCTCAGGGTTCGACTCTCAATCATCACGGACTCTCGGGTCTGTGATACTGACATTACGCTTTAGGCTACTCGTCACGGACATTAAATTACACGTCATAGACGCCAAGACATGCTATAATGCTTTGCTCGACCGACCCTGGTTATACGAATACAACATCATCCCTTCTACACAGCATCAGTGTATGAAATATTTTAAGGATGGTCTCGAGTATACCGTAACAGGAGAGCTGAACCCATTCTTCGTGAACGAAGTCCGCAAATATGAAGATGCAAAATACTTCTTACCGGATTTCGAGGACACAGAGAGGTGTCACAAGCCGGAGAACAAAGCTATCGCCACCATCCCTGTCTTCGGGAGTGATACTGAGGAAGAGGAAGAGATGGTTTATTCGGGTCCACCCCAATACAACAAGCCGGGACCATCCGCTCCTACGTTGATCTTTGGCAGTGACTCGGAAGATGAAGTTCATGCTATATTTTCCGCTCGACCTTCCATACAAACTTTTGTTGACGAAGAGCAAAGTCTGCAAGTCGCCATGGTTCCACTTAAACATCATAAAGAACTTGATGCGCTTGATTCCTACAGTGTAGAAGAGCTACGGACGTTCTATGTCCCTCCCAGGTGAAAAGGAGAAAAAGGCAATTCTATTCTACCGCTCTGAAGAAACCAAAGTGGAGAAAGAAATCTGGCACGGTGCGGATCCTACACTTGACTGGCTTCAGCCCATCCGTTTGCCTAGATATTATACAGAAGGCTTGAGAAGGCTGTTGAAGTGCCAAGGGATACCCTTCAAACAGACTGCTCGAAAAGCTAAGTTCTATGACAGGATCTGGAACGATCCCGGAACTCAACGCAAGTTGCCCAATGGGAGAATGGAAGCAATCGGGCTTGGATATGTTCGGTCCAAGAAACGAGAGCTGCTCCGCAACTGCTACGTCATACATGACTTTGATGAAGAGGGAGATGCTCAATGGGAGAATGCTAATCCAGAGCCAGAAAAAGTCCCCAACGTAGAAATGCCCAGTCCGTCGTTCGAAGAACAAGTGGACAAGCTTATAAGGGAAGCTGGTCAAAAAGTCCGAGACGATCACAATCGCGAGATGGCCATCTACGAGAAAGCCAGGACACAGCGCCTTCTCCAACAGGCTGTGAAAGACGAAAATGCCGCTCTCTATCAACCTGTTGTAAAAAAGACCGGACGCGGAGGCAGAAATAAGTCAAAAAGCAAAAAAGGCATTCAACAACGACAAAGCGGGAACAAGAAGCCACGCAGTCGGGAATTGAGCGGTCCTGATCTATCCCTTATGAAGAAAATGGGTCGAGCGTACTCTTTTCCTCGAGACAAGACAAATAAGATACTTGACCTCGCTATAAGGCATCAAATGATTATGCTTCCGGAGTCCAAGCACCCCGAGCAAGCAGGCGAAGTCTCACACCCAAACTATTGCGCTTATCACCGAGTAATAGGCCATCCTCTCGAAGATTGCTTCACCTTCAAGAATTGGGTCGAAGATCAGTATCAGCTCGGCAAGTTCGCTCTATCTGACAGCTGGAGGGTAACGCCGCCACAGAAGTATGAACCCAAATCCGCGAGAGTAGAACCGGATCAACATCGGTCTTGGAAGCGAGCTCGTACTTGTCATATGATAACAATATCCAAAGAAGAGCCCGAGAATATGGATGACCTTCCCTGGTGCTTCGAAAACAGCGATGACGAGGTGATCTCAGAATTTCCACCAGCGCCGAAAGAGCTGGAAGATGGCATACACACCACTGCAGATAACCTCAAGAAAATTGAGTTGGGGACGGCGAACGACCCGCGACCGACATTCGTCAGCGAGATGCTATCTGAAGAAAGGGTGACTGCGTTAAAAGACGTGCTTATGCAGTATAGAGATTGCTTCGCATGGAACTATTTCGAAATGCCAGGATTAGATCCAGAGATTGCGGTCCACAAATTGACGATATCCCCAGACGTCAAGCCAATTAAACAAGCACCAAGAAGAATGAGGTCGAGCTTGAGATGAGCATCAACGCCGAGGTATAAGGCTTTGATAGCAGGCCTCGAGATCGCCATCGACATGGGAATTGAAAAACTCCTCATATATGGAGATTCTCAATTGGTCGTCAGTTAAGTAAATAGCGACTACAAAACGTGCAAACCCGAACTGGTAAAATATGGCGAGAGAGTACAGCAACTGCTGACTCAAATTCCCTCCTATATGTTGGAAAGCATACCGCGTGCAGAAAATAGCAAGGCGGACGCGTTAGCCAAGCTCGCTAAAGAACTGCCCGACGAAAACCTCGATGACGTAAGAATTGTGGTACAAAACCGTCGGGTGCTTGCCCCAGCAGAAATATCTCCGGAATCATCCGAAGAAAAAAGAGCGACTGAGCAAATGGCTATGCAAATAAAAGACCGAGAGAAGGCTGGAGATTGGAGAGAAGTCTATGTAGACTACTTCAAATCCCGTCGAACGCCTGAAGATGCGTTCTCAAGACATCAGCTTATGAAACGAGCTCTGTCTTTCGCCTTCGTCAATAATACTCTGTACAAGAGGTCGTTTGATTCTCTGTGGTTGAGATGTCTGGGACCTGAAGAGGTGAAAAGAGTCGTTCAGGAAGTTCACGACGGACTCTGCGGTTCTCACCAGGCAGGCCCGAAAATGAAGTTGAAGATTAAACGGATAGGCTATTATTGGCCCATGATGATTCAGGACTGCCTCGAATATGCGAAGCAATGCCACTCATGCCAGATTCATGGGGACTTTATCCATCAGCATCCAAATCCTCTACATCCAACGGTGGCTAGCTGGCCGTTCGAAATGTGGGGAACTGACATAATCGGCCCCATCGAACCAGCATCGTCTAGGGGACATCGATTCATTTTGGCGACGACTGACTACTTCTCCAAATGGGCAGAAGCAATACCGTTGAGGGAAGTGAAGACGGAAAATATCCTCCATTTCTTCAAGACGCACGTCATTTATCAGTTTGGAACTCCGCGACGGATCATCTTCGATAACGGGCCAGCCTACAGAAGCCACAAGATCAGCCGCTTCGCGCAACAACATAACATAGACTTTAGATATTCCTCAGTTTATAATCCTCGAGCTAACGGTCTAGCTGATACTTTCAACAAGACCTTGACGAAGATCTTGAAGAAGACGGTGTCCCGAAATAAGAAGGACTGGCACGAGAGACTGCAAGAAGCCCTCTGGGCGTATCGAACTACGTTCAAGACGGCCACGAACACAACGCTGTACGCGTTGGTATTCGGTACAGAAGCAGTACTCCTCCTCAAAATAGAATTATCCTCTCTACGAGTGGAAGTCCACTACGAGCTGACGGACGAAGAAAATGCTCACCTACGGCTTGAGTAGCTTGATGCCCTTGATGAAACCCGGCTCATAGCGCAACAAAATCTGAAGGCTTATAAAGCAAAGATGACGCACTCATATGAAAGATTGACCAGGCCGAGGACATTCCGCTAAGGCGAACTCGTGCTAGTGGTCAAAAGACCTATGATCCCAATCGCGCCAAGTGGGGAAAATTCGAGCCAAACTATGAAGGCCCGTACATCATAGACAAGGTTTACCAGGGTGGAGCCTATCTACTCATGGATATGCACGGTGAAAGGCCTTTCAGGCCAATAAACGGTCGCTTCCTAAAGAAATACTATGCGTAAATGAGTCACAGCCTAGGTCAATGATAGACGACGAATATGTCCGCTCGCTATCTTCCTAAGCCCAAACTCTATAAGTAGTAGCCGTCCTTCTTCAACAGCGGACCGAAACGTCCTTAGACTAATGACGGACCACTACGTCCTAAAACTAGCTGTTGACCGAGATGTCGATAAACTACGCTGGATTGCAACATTCTAAAGTCGATACAAAAAAAAATAAATAAAAAATAAATAAAAACGGTATGTCCATAAGCAAAATGGGCACGGATGAAAACCCGAAAGGGCTCCGTGAGTAAAAACAGCAGGGCTACCGGCGAGTGTTTGTGAAAACCCGAAAGGGCGCAGCCTCGTTAAAAGACACTTACAGGGTCCTCTCGACCTTGTAAGGAGAAACCACCCGCGCGAGATCCTTACGACTCACAAGGGAGCAACACACTTAGGGATCTCCACGATTCCTAAGGAGAAATTACACTTGCGAGATCCTCACGACTCGTAAGGAGAACTCTCTTATGGGACCCTCACGGCTCATAAGATTTGAAAGTCTTAAGTTATAGAGACCTAAACCTGTGCTTAAGCAACCCCCACAACCTTCGATATTGCCCTACAAGTGGCTCAGTACTGACCCTTGTATACAATCCACGGGCGCGAATAAACATTTCCCTAACAAAGTCCCACCCGTGACTAGAGATATGTCCGTATGGTGAACAACCCTTGTAAGTACTCTCGACTTATAACGAGAAAATACTCTTGTTAGATCCTTACGACTTATAAGAGAACATACACTTAGGAATCCCCACGCTTCCTAAGGAGAAAATACACCTACGAGATCCTCACGACTTGTAGGGAGAAATACCTTTGTGAGACCCTTACGGCTCATGAAGTCAAAAGCCTTAGTCGACAGAACCCTAACCCTGTTTACTAAGCCACCTTTGTTCGACATCGACAGAGGCAAATGATGATTCGCTCCTGGCGATATCCCAGTTGTAGCGGTGCTGATGCCGAAATCGGTGTCTAATTCCAGGCTTACAGCGAAAAGCCAGCAAGCCACACATGCATACGAAATAGCCGAAATGATGGGGCAACTTGCAACAAAATCAGCAAGTAAAAATGTATGTATACGAAATAGCTGAAATGATTGGGCAACTCGCAATAAAAGCAGCGAGTAAAAATAACAAAAACAGCCGAAATAATTGGGCACCGCGAAAAATAGCCGAAATGATTGGGCAATCGTGACCTCCGCGATATAAAAGCTGAAATGATAGAGCATCGCGGAAATAAAATAAAAATATATATAATGAAATTTATGCCCTACAGGCGATATCACAGCAATCCCTGTATACAATCCAGGGGCACAAACAAAGAGGAAACCATACCTTCCCAACAGGCTCCACCAGAAAGCGAAGCCAAATCTCGACGGTTCACCAGCAACCGCGACATTCGTCTCAATACAGCAGACGCAATGCCAGCAAACGAAGCGAAGGCCAAATTCCTAGCTTCACGGTCTTAACGGTAACTTATATAAAACCTGAAAGACGATCGGAGATCATCTCGCACCATTGCGGAGTGGTCACCACCTCAACATTCATCTCAATACAACAGACGAAATGCCACCACAGCATTCTTCCTCGAACAGGATTCGGACGTGACAAAGCAAACGAAGCGAAGGCCAAATTCCTAGCTTCACGGTCTTAACGGTAACTCATATAAAACCTGAAATACGATCGGAGATCATCTCGCACCAGTGTGGAGTGGTCACCACCTCGACGTCCGTCTCAATACAACAGACGAGATGCCACCACAGCGTTCTTCCTCCAACAGGATTCGGACGTGACAAAGCAAACGAAGTGAAGGCCAAATTCCTACCTTCAGGGTCTTAACGGCAAGTCATATAAAGCCTGAAAGACAATTGGAGATCATCTCACACTAGTGCGGAGTGGTCACCACCTCGACGTTCGTCTCGACACAGCAGACGCAACATCATCAAAGGAGCCATGGAAAAATCCCTAGTTCCAAACCTCGACGGTTCACCAGCAACCTAAGACAACCGCGATATTCATCTCGACATAGAGGACGCAATGCCAGCAAACGAAGCAAAGGCCAAATTCCTAGCTTCAGGGTCTTAACGGCAAGTCATATAAAGCCTGAAAGACTATCGGAGTTCATCCCACACCAGCGCGGAGTGGTTATGACTCATCGGGGCTCTCCAAAATGTGCCTAACCTCAAGTAAAAAGTGACATGGAATATCCCTATGCTTGCTCTTTCGACGGTAATATTACCTGGAAGATTACTTGAAGACGTCTTGTCCAGCCCCCGAAGGGATCAGAGACCCGACAATCGCAAGGCTACTCGAACAGCAAGATTGCTTATCAAGGAATACATCAGCCAACGCGATGGTACGACAGACAAAACCCTAAGTACCACAGACCCTAACGGACCTTTGTCGTAAAGAGCAGAAGTTAACTGTGACGTTAGGATATTCTTGCGAGAAATGCTCGATTCGTCTCGATTCGTGAGGAAATTAGTGTCTTTGCGAGAACTACTCGATATGTTTCGACTCGTGAGGAAAAGCCTTAGGCAGCAAGGATTAAAAAACCTGTTTCCTAAGCAATGGGACCCTGCAAGTCGGTCCAAAATGGACTCTTGCATACTATTCACGGGCCACACTCTCCAAAATCGAATCTCGACGAGGAGGAAAACAACTGCTTACGGGTCCTCTCGACTCATAAGAGGGAAAATTCTGTTACAAGATCCTTACGACTTATAAGAGAGAAAACACGCTTAGGAATTCTCATGATTCCTAAGGAGAAAATACACCTACGAGATCCTTTCGATCCGTAGGAAGAAAAGTCTCTATGAGACCCTCACGGCTCATAGAGTTGAAAAGTCTTAGGCAGCAGATCTGAACCTGCCTCCTAAGCCATCACTATCTCTTGAAGAAGCCAAGACAGGATACTCGCTCTATCATCTGTCGACCATGCTTACTAAGGTAACATGCGGATAATAAAAGAAAGAAGAAGGCAGAGAAATGACACCAGACATTTTTGAAGAATGTATATCTTTTATTCATAAATTTGATTGAGTACAAGATACATTGTGGTAAAGAATAAAAGAAACAGATACATTTTATTTGCAATTGCAAATGATACAAAATGTTCACGGAAAAGGAAGCGTCTTCAACAAATCTGCAAGCTGCTCTCGCACTTCCTTCACCGCCCTCTCCTGATCAGCTGCCGCAGCCAACTCCGCCTCCACTTGGGCCCGCTGCCGCATGTAGGATGAAAGCTCCTCTTCAACTGCCTGCTGAGCTGCTCCGCGACCTTGGGCATCACGCTCTACGGTATCGAGCTTCCGCTTCAGTGCTAGCCCGTCAGAAATACTTTGCAGAAGACCCTCAAAGATAGCCTTCACCCGAGCAGCTTTCGCGTCGACCTCAGCACGCAATCGAGCAGACTCGTTTGAGGTCTCTTGGCACTCTTTCCGCCTTAAAGCCACTTCTTGTTCCAGATAGCGGAAGTAAGAAACGCTTTGCTCGATCCATGCCGCCCGTTGAGTACTCGTGGCCAAAACCTTGGGGGCAGGACGCATAAGCTCCAGTTGATGCAGGCGGGCCTCAATCTCCCTGCAGTGATTAACTCAAGACGCGACGATGCCTTCGTTATGGAAGTTTACAAGTGTCGCCAGCATTAGGTTAACCTCCGCAGCAAAATCTACAGCAGGTGTAGGAGTCTCCACGTCAAGCTCCTCAATATAGTCGCTCACCATGCGCAGACTATTCGCGGCGCCTTTCGAGGATGGACGTCTGGAAAAGGGTCCGACCGGCATGATGACACGAGACTCGAAAGGGGCCGGAACTGGAACGATAGCTGCAAACAAGTCACGATTAGATGACAGACCTAAAATACAGGAGACCCGTAAGCAGTAAAGTCTACCATACTGGCTGCAGCAGGCGGCAAAGCCGGGAGGACCGGTGGCGCAATTGATCTTTCATTTCCCCCTTCGATCTGCAGCACTGCAATCAGGGCAAGGAAAAGTCAGAAATAATTCCATTACTGAAAAAAGAAAGGGTATTAATTGAAAGCCATACTCACCAGCGCCACTGGAGGAAGCAAGTTCCAACGGGAAGGAGAAGTGTAGGCGCAGCACCTGATAAAGGTGATCAAAAAGCACCCCTGCAAAGATGCAGCAATACAATATCAGTACATAGATCGTGCAATAAAGATAAGACTAATGGGTTACAAAGCCATACCTTCCAACATTTGCGACGGCACAAGAGAAGGTAGAGAGGTGGCCACCGTCAAGGCAGTAGCTGACGGCGCTCTCTCGAGCAAAGGGGCATCAACATTGGCCGCACCTGCGTTAAAAACGAGATAAGCACTATCAGAAAAGTTACAGAATAAAAAGAAAGACGGTAACCCAAAATTTACCTGATGATGATCCAGCCGAAACGGCAGCGTCTCCCTCCATTGACATGAGACCACCTCCCGACGCCTCATCGCCAGACTCTACGGGAGCCGTTATCGTGCTCGCGAGGCCAGGAGACGACGGAGGACCGTAGGCGGGGAGAGCAATGATTGGAGCATTGCCAGACTCTTGAAAAAGAGCGGCTGGCTTGTCCTCGGGAATCATGCCCGTCTCACCCGCTACTCCCTCGGGCTCAGCGGTCGCGGCTGTCTATTCCACCGTTGCCATAGGGTCGTCAGTCTCAGCCGCTCCATCCGCTGCTGCCCCAGGCTCGGTTATAGCAGCCGTCTCATTTGCCGCTACCTCGAGCTCGGCATCAACAACCTTCTTGGGCAAAGTTTCATCAGCCCCTAGCTCGGGTCCAGCAGCCCCAGCTACGTCGCCTACCGTTGGCTCGTGTTCAGCCAGTACCTCCTCCACTGTCCCCTTAAGCTCGACGGTTTCCGCCGCTCCTTCAGTTGGACTTGGCCCTGCAGGAAAAGATGTATGAGAATCGATAGTTGTACAACTTTGGCAACAAAATCTTGAAAGACACATTACCTGAGGTAGACTGATCGTTGGCCTCCCGAGCTGCGCGCACCACCTGTCTGTGAGCAGTAGACAAGGCGACCGGGGGCTCCTCGGAAGGAGAAGCTGCGGGAATAATGGTGCTTGGTCCCGCACCTACACCCAAAGCAGCTCTGCGCTCCTTCACCTTGCGCCTCAAGCGCTTCCTCTCTTCCCGGGCCGTCACGACAGACCTCTTCGAAGCTTCCTTCATCAAGGCGTCTTCGTCCGCGTTCAAAGTCGCCTCCAGAGCCTTCAAAGCATCCCTCATCGGCTTTTCAAGTCGGGTCCCTCGCGGCATCCCCGAAGAGGCCGGGACTTCAGTAGCTGGCCCGGGAAGAGTCCCCGCATCGGCTTGCACAGCCCCTATAAAGAGACAAAGAAAAGATTAGATTGGCCATAAAAAGGAGAATAAAAAAAACCACCAATGAGCCGAGGCATACCAACGCCCAATAGAGTGTGTTTCCTTTCCTCCTCTTGGAAGGTTTTCAGGGAAGCAGCGATGGCTTCTTCGGTAGAAATGCCTGTTTTAAAAAAATGGGGGGGAAAGCATTAGTCAAAGACAATGATAAAAGTACGATGAAAGGACGAAGAGTGCAACCAATGATTACCTGACTCAGCAAGTTTAGCCAACCATGCTTCGAGCCTTGCTGATCGCTCAGAAGCCTCAATGGCGGCCGCCAGGTCGGTGTCTTCTGGTTCTACCAAGAAACCCTCGTTGCTCCCGTATTCGATCAAGCCTTTGGTGAGAGGGGCCTGAGGCTCTAAGCTGAGGACGGCATCCAGAGAAAGAACGGACTTCTTCTTCCACTTTTGCGCGCGGGCCTCGGTCGCCGCCAAAATCATCTTACGCTTCGCAGGCACCTTAGGGCGGTGGGTCCCAATGTCCGAGCCCACGCCAGACTCGGGCGAACTACATTCACCGTCTCCACTGGAGCACGGGGCGCTGGGGGACGTCCACGGTATCACGAGGCGGCAATCTGCACGGAGGGCTCAGCACGCGCGGTGGCCCAGCTCCAGCATCTTTTAGCGAAGGAACGACCGGGGTCCTTAGCTTCAGGGGAACCTTGCGGTCGCTGCCGGGAGGCGCACCCTTGCGGTCAACCAACATGCGCTTCTCTTCTCGGATGACGGCACCCATCACGTGCCCATACCAAGCCACGTACACGTTGAGTATCCGTGGGATGCAACTCGACTCACTGATAAAGAAGTAGGAGCCCGTGTTCAGCCGCATAAAGTGGTGTAACGCGCTCCGTATCCCCTCCCTGGTGGCAGCGGGCTCTTCCAAAAACGCCTCCAGCGGGACCCTCTGGTTATATCCTAGTTGCTGGGAGAACCGATTGGGGCTGTACCTCATGAAGAGCGCCTTATCATCCTTCCTGAACACCAGAAAGCCCGGCCGGATGGAGTATAAGTGCAAGATCTCCGGGTTTTCAATACGGAGACCCTGTCTTTGAAAATATCGTGCAGCGCCAACACTGTCTTGGAGGTGTCCGGGCCAACGGTCATCACCTTGTCTTGGAAAGACATTCTCGCTCCGACCATATGCGGACGGAGAAGCAACCCCCTGGCCTCCCGCGGAGATGGATTCACAATAGAAGCGCCGACTAACCGCATGACTCTCGGGAGTCTGCACTTTTCATAAAAGGAGGGGCTCTTATGAATCCCGAATACTCCAAGCATATGCAGTTCCATCCATAAAGTAAAATAGTGCATCGGGAAATTGGCGGGTTGCACCCCGGGTTCATCCGCGTCCGCCGCCACACTTAATCCATGATATAGGTGAGCCAGCCCGGCGATTCCGATCGACAATTGTATACCAGCCACCATCCGGTGCGCTGGGTGGAACACGGACGGCCTAATGTAGCGTGGGTGCATGGGAAGCATGAAACAGGATAGCCATAATCCCAGAAAGCCGAGGAAGAAGGTCTCTTCGTCAATGCCCGGGGCGGCGATTTCCGATAAGGGCATGATGGCAGCGTCCGGAAAGGAAAAACCCTGTTGATCATTCTCCAATGCCGGTAGGCGATCTAAGCTAAAGACGAAGGGGTCGTCGAGCTTGGCAAACTTTTCATTCCGCTGTGAAAGAATCTCCGGTCGAAAAAAGCGGGCAATAAAATCTGCAATACTGACTCCCCGGATTCCCGATTCCAAGTAGAGACCCTCATATATATTCAGCACCCTCACCAGACTTGGAAACTGGTGCTGAATAGAATTCTCCGGCGTCAAATCAAATACCAGCGGCTTGGTGGCGAAGACGTACTCATCTGGAGGAAGTAACTCCTCATAATGCTCCCCCCTCACCGGCAGACTGGATATCTCAGCAAATTCTTCCAGGGGGATGGAGAATTCCCTGTCCGTCAAAAGAAAAGTGTGAGTGGGGATGTTCCATTGGTCCACGAACGTCTTAACCCACCACGTTGGAGGAGCAGGATACTCAAAAAGCGAGGCGTAAACAGCAGAGTACAAACCAATCTTCATCAGATGCGTCTTCTTCGCCGACAAGATATACCTCGCCTACTGCAAATATCCGGCCGATTGTCGCGGGGTCAATCCGAGGTTATAAGCCTGTCCCCAAGGGCGCGCCTCACCCTGGCATATGCGTCGCTCCAGAATATCCACGGCCGGCGATGGCTGCACGGGAATAGCACCAATCGAAGGCTGGAGAAGATCCTCCGAGTTCCAATTCACAACCTCCACGGCATAGTTCACCGGGGGTGCATCCGCATACGGGATCGACGAGATTGGCTCTGAAGGCGTCGCACAGGAGAAGCTTCGGTGACCCTTAATGATTTCATTATACCATCTGCTCCACAGATGAAGATTCTTATGCTCCGGGTCGTGATCCTTAATCAGAGCGAAAACCTCCCGGTCCACTGGAGCCTCGGGAAATCCTCCCTCTGAGCGAACGAATGGGAAAGACAGATCACCAGACATGATTGCCTGCAAAGAAAAACGAGATTCAGCCGTCAGTATCTTAATTTAATTTTTAAAAAAAGCCTGACATTCGAAACTTCAAGATTTGTACCACACTGCAATGCAGTGGATAGGGAACCAAAGGGGGACCTACAAAATCTATATGACAATGCATCAGTTGATAAGACAGCCCCATCATTACATGAGACTGTCAATTAATGAGGAGATCCCCAAAAGAATATTCTCATTAATGAGAAATTCCTAGAGACAAGGAGAAAATCTTCTCTTTCAGAGCAAAACTCTGTCACAGAGTGACACTTGTCAAACTCTGATCTCAAGGGAATAAAATTCCTCAAAAGATTAAAAGAGCTTAGCTCTGTGATAATGGTGGAAATATCCATCAAAGGAAAATTAATTCTTAAAAATTAAAAATTAAAAATTTTTGGGATCCATGAAAACTCTTAAGAGTTCTTCATTTTTTTAAGATCAAAAGATCTATGTTTTGCCAAAGAGCAATGCTCTGTTCATGGGTTAAGAAACCCTGAAGCAGATTCTTGAGAGCAAGGTTCTGTTGGTGAAACCCCAAAGGGGTTTTCTTTAGATTAAAAGATCTATGAGAGCAAGACTCTATTAATTAAAATTAATTTAATTTAAAATTAATTTTTACCTAAAAGTTTTTCTAAAAAAGTTCTGACTTTGGAAATGAGAGCAAGGCTCTGAAGTTCTTGAAAACAAGAGCAAGGCTTTGAAAATCAAACTCTAGAAGATGATGAACATCTGAAGTGGACCAAGGGTCCTATTTATAGGCGCTTGTGCGCACCTTCAACTCCTGAGTTGATCCAACGGCTAGGATCTTGCCACCACTGCACTCACGTGTGCGACACGTGAGCGCAACGGTGGGGGGACATTTGTTTCACCCAATCAGAGCAAAGCTCTGTTTGAATTTCAAATTCAAAAGGTGAAGCAACGTTTCAGATCCCTTGCGCTGCGCGCAGAACGCCACGTGTCAAAATCAGACACGCCAGCGCAAGGAGCGCAGTGCCCAAGGCAGCGCACCCAATCAGAGCAAGGCTCTGTTTAAAATTCAAATTTTAATAAAGGAAGCAACGCTTCAGCTGACTTGCGCTCTGCGCTGCGCGACGCGTGTCAGCGCAGGTGCGCTTGCGCCAACTTTGCCAGAACTAAAACAGAATTAAAATTCCAGAAAGATCTTTCTGATCTTATTAAAACAATAATATTCTCTTCTGTAAAACAGAGCCCTTGGATCAAAGATCCAACGGTGGGAAAAAATCCCTAAATCACTCAGAGAAAGATCTCTTTAACTGATTTAACAAATCAATTGACACTATATAAAGGCCCCTAGACTCCAAGTCTAAAAGAGACAGAACTCCTCTAAAACTTTGAGAAGAACTCGAAGAAAAGAAAAGGCAAACCTTTGAAAAAAAAGAAGAAGTTCTTCTAAAAAGATCAATGATCTAAGAACAAGATCAAAAATCTTCAATAAAAAATGATAATATTAATAAAAAAAGAAGTAATTTACTTCTTTACTAGATCTTTTGATCTACATAAAGGCATTGCCTTTTGATGAACCATTGGTTCTTGAAAAACTTGAGGTAGAACCTCTTTAGAATCAAAAAGATTTTGTTCTTTGATCTAAAATAGATCAAGATGCGCTCTGCGCTTTTAAACAGTGCCTTGCACTACTAATCTGCACTATTGCGCTCCTTGGATTGCCGCAAGTCATCAGGGAGCGCCACGTGTCAATTTGCGCTCTGCGCTTCTAAAAACAGAGCACTGCTTTCTTGGTCTGGCGCAAGTCATCAGAGCGCGGTACGTGTCAGCAGCGCGCTAGCGCAGCGCACTGCGCTAACAGACCTGCGCTCACCAGCGCGTGACACGTGTCACCCCCACATGAGTTTGCGCCTTGCGCTCCTCAATTGGTGCAAAGCGCCTGACAAGCCACGTGGGGCACTGTCAGATCAAACAAATGCTCTGCATTATAAAAGAGGGACAAGCCCAATTAAAAAGGCCTAACAGGCAAAAAAATAAATGCTATGCATTTAATTGAAAAGCCTAATGCTCTGCATTAAAATAAAAAAGGACAGAGCCCAATTAAAAAGGCCTAACAGGCCAAATGCGAATAAAATGTTGAACATTTTCAACTCGACTTAGCCCAATTCGGGCCGTAAGTCCTCAAATTAAATTGAACTGAGCACAAATGCTCTCTCAAATCAATTTACACCCGGTTCAAGGGTACATCTCCGAACTCCTCTGATATTTGCCGTTGTAATCCTTCGACGTCGTCAGAGAGGTGACGGGTCCCGACAACCACACATCGATACGGACTGTGGGGTCCTTAAACTCATGGACTAATGCGTCCTTAAACTAATATCCATCCTCAAAATGGGAACAATGGACCACTATGTCCTTAAACTGGTAATACGGACCGTGGGTTCTTTAAACCCATGGATTAATGCGTCCTTAAACCAACAATACGGACTGTGGGGTCCTTAAACTCATGGACTAATGCGTCCTTAAACCAACGATACGGACTGTGGGGTCCTTAAACTCATGGACTAATGCGTCCTTAAACCAACAATACGGACTGTGGGGTCTTTAAACTCATGGACTAATGCGTCCTTAAACCAACAAGACGGACTGTGGGGTCCTTAAACTCATGGACTAATGCGTCCTTAAACCAATTATGGACTGTGGGGTCCTTAAACTCATGGACTAATGCGTCCTTAAACTAATACTCATCCCCAAGATGGAAATGTTGGACCACCATGTCCTTAAACTGGCAATGGACCACCATGTTCCTAAACCAGCGATGGACCACTATGTCCCTAAACTAGAACAATAGAGCCTCCAAATGCTCTTTTTTCGGATCTAAACGATCCAGTTAAGTTGATCTTAGTCTCAAATTGGACTAACGTATCCTTAACAAATGTTTACGTTGATCTTAGCCCCAAATATGGCTAAGGTATCCTTAAACCAAAACCCCAAACCCAAACCTAAGAAAATACGGATTTGGACTAATCCACGTCCTACGGGCGACGACATAAATTAGTCTCCGTATACAATCCACGGGCAACCACAAATAAAACAAACACCCACGACACGAAGTAAAATTCTGGAGAAGGAGAAAGTTGTAACCGCGATGCGGTAGCGTAATTAACTGCAGGGGCTTGCACCTGCAGGGAAGAGCGTCCCCACAATCAAAAACCCCTCAAGCGAGGGGAAATCTGACAAAGTCTGCTACATCGGCCGCATCCGTCTAAACCTCCGATACACGGTGGCATAAATCAACTTGGCATCTTCGGAGAGGTGGACGGATAAAACCAAATAGTATCTGCCCCAAATCTCAGGCAAGACGTCCCTGTCTTCGCCGCCATTCAGAGGGGAACAGGGACTCGATTGAAGTTTAGCACAGCTTATCATCCTCAAACAGATGGCCAGTCGGAGAGAACGATCCAAACTCTTGAAGATATGTTGAGAGCTTGCATGTTGGACTTCAAGGGTTCATGGGAGGATCATCTACATTTGGTGGAGTTTTCTTACAACAACAGTTTCCAGGCAACTATTCAGATAGCTCCATTCGAAGCTTTGTATGGTCGCAAGTGTCGTTCACCTGTTTGTTGGGATGATGTCGATGAACGAAAATAGTTGGGACCCGATTTGGTTGTGCAGACAGTTGAGAAAGTTAACGCTATCCGGAATCATATGAAAGCAGCACAAGACCGACAGAAGAGTTGGGCAGATACGTCGAGAAGACCTCTAGAGTTCGCCGTAGGTGATTTGGTATTCTTGAAGATATCACCGACTAGAGGGGTGAATCGTTTCGGAAGTCGAGGGAAGCTCACTCCTCGATTCGTCGGACCTTTTGAGATCTTGAAGCGTGTTGGTGAGGTAGCGTATCGATTGGCGTTACCACAATCCTTGGCGAATATTCATGACGTGTTTCATGTATCTTAACTCCATAAGTATGTTCGAGATGAAACACATGTGTTGGATCATTCGGAACTGACTGTACGAGAAGACCTAACTTTTGAGGAGCGACCGATTGCAATTGTGGATCGAAGGGAAAAGGTTCTTAAGAATAGGGTTATCCCTCTTGTACTTGTTTCTTGGGGTAGTCGCTCACATGGAGAGTCGACTTGGGAACGAGAAGATGAAATCCGGCAGAAGTTTCCCCATCTTTTCTTGTAGTTTGTTGGTCGTTTATCCTTTTGTGTTCTTGGAATTTCGAGGACGAAATTCTTTTTGTAGTTGGGTATAATGTAACAACCGAGTCCAGTTATACCAATTTCAGTTACCGTATGTGTTGTTTGGGGTGTTTATTTCATTTACCCTGTTTGGTTGCAAATGGTAATTTACTTTATATTCGACCCGTTTACTTGAGCTTGATGTTTCCTACTTATAGATTACCCTAACATTACATATTGTGCATATAACAATTTAAGTTACTTAAAATAATTTAAAAATACTTGACATGGCCTGCTTGATACCCCTAACCCTGTGGTAGCGTCCTTGCATCGTGTTCTTGTCCCGTTCAGTGAAACGGACGTATTTGGATGACTACGCGCACATACGTGTGTCCGTTCTTGGGGGTATGCTTTTTCATTACATAATCCTTCATTTCAATTTTTGGAACTTGCTAATAATTTTCATATTACAAATTCAAAATTTTGGACCCAACCTGGGCGCAATTCTGAAATATTTTATATTCCGATAAAATTCAATTATTTGAATTTTAAATTTAAATTCTAATTATTTTTTTTAATCTCTTAATCCATTTAAAATATTTTACAGCCGGCAAAATATTCCTAAAATGATTTAAAATCTTTTTACATTTTTCCTAATCAAATTCTCTTTCCCCAACCAATCAGAACTTCCCTCTGTTGCACTGGGCCCCCCACACGTTTCCTTTCCCACTAAATCTTTTCTTTTTCTTCTCCTCATATTTCTTTAAACCCCCGCGAGCCAATCACAGCCCTCTCTTTCCCTTGTACTGGGCCCACTGACCTCTCTCTCTCTCCTTTCCCTTTCTCTTTCTCTCCCCCTTTCTCTTTCTCTCTCCTTTCGCGCTCTCTCTCTCAGATCTTGAAATCACTGTGCATTCCTCGATTCTCGTCACCCCCGCGTGGATCCCGTCACCTCCCTCTGCATCTCTTTCTTCTTCTCCTTCTTTTAACCGAGCCCGCCCATGAGAACCCATGCAAACACTTAAACCCTAGCTCCTCAATCCCCAATCCACCGACGTCAACCCTCGTCGACACCATCCTCATCCTCCCGTCACCCTCATCTCCTTTCTCTCCCCTCCTTTCTTTCCAAACCCAGAAACTCCACTGCGCCCGCGAACCCAGCACCACCACCTCCTCGTCGCCGACCATCTTTCATCGCCGTCGCCATCACGCCATCTCTCTCCTCTATTCTTCTCCCCTTCACGAAACCAACACCAAGCCCTAGCAGAAACCCTAGAACCGAGCCATTCCCTGTAACCTAGAACCCTGCTGCCTTGCCGTCGTTCTCGCCGGCGATCCCTTGCCGATGACTTCCCACCTTTGCAACCACATCCTAGCCTTCTCCCAACCCCAGTAAGCAACATCTTCTCTCTTTCATTCTTCTCTTCTTCTTCTTTCTATTATTTTTTCTTTTAAATTTTTCTTTTCTGTTTTTTTAAAGAAAGAGTACCTCTGTAGATCGTCGGAGCTCCGTCGACGCCGTCAATTCCTCACAACTCTCGCTGCCACAGTGAGACGCTCATCTCTCTTCCATTCTCTGTTCTTGCTTTCCTTCTTTTTCCTTTCTTTCTTTCTTTTCTTTCTTTAAATGTTCTTGCCTTCTTGTGTTCACTGTTTTTGTTAGATCGCCGGAGTTGGCCGCGACGTCGACGATCCCGACGCCCCAGCGAGGATATCTGACCCGTGTGATCCTACTGTTCGTTGTTTGGGCTCATTCCGTGTATCGTGCGCGCATCGCGACTGTTCTCGCCGATGTTTGACGTTCCGTATGTCGTATCGCAATCCATCGAGGCAAGTGAAACTTGCTACATGCTATCTTTATGAGTTTATAACTATTTATTAAATATTAAACTGATAGATTGAATCCAAAGTCACCTATTTCAATTTAACCGTTCGGTGTCCCGTTTACATCTTTCAGATTCAGAACTTGAAACTTAACCGTGCATTTTAGTTCACTATACTTAGTAACCACATCTGTATGTTAAATCACATGATAACTATTTACATAGTCTATGATACCCTTTCTATAGTTTTACTCGATTGGACACCATGAGCATCTTTAACCTGTTTTAGATATAATTGCATACATTGAACATATTATACATATCATTGCATCTCCAGATTACTTAATACATATTAACATGATTTTTAGCATCCATATTTGCTATATTGCATTCATGTAATGTTGAAACCATCCCTTAAACTCAAACTGATAATCGTACATCCAAGTAGTTTAATCTGCACCTATTTGCTTATCCTAATACATGTTTCAGTTTATTGTTCTATTGAGTAGCCATGTTGTGATGTATACACATGCTTATGCTAGTTTGATTATGAGGACTCACATGATATCTTGTGCATCCTGATATGACCTACTACACCTATTACTTGACACGATATGGTACCATACAACTCTTGACATAGCATGACACCTTTATATATTACCTGGATTGACCTGACGTACCATGGTCTTACCTGTTACCTAATCTTGTCTCTAATGCCAACAAACCTGACCTGTTGTCCTTACGGACCGTTCCTGTTGTCTATCAAGACAAACCTGTACCTGCCTGATCCTGTGTTGGCATTAGCTCTAGATTATTTAATACATGACGTGAACACATATAACTTGGGGGTATGGGGAAATCAATGATGAAACCTGACTTATAACTCGACAGTTGCTTGCTTATACTGATCAGTTTTAGAGGCTAGGCCAGCCTTGGGACGATGCTGCTGACATCGTTCATCTTTACATATTTCCTGTTTTAGTGCCTAGCGGCATGTCTCGGTTTCAACCCGAGAGTCTTAGACCGTGGTCCCGGACATGCACATGATACTATTGAGTTACATCGATGATTCATCAAATTGATTTCAAAGACTTGAGACTATTCAACCCAATAGACCAGTTTAGATTACTCACTGTACACTGCCTTTCACTGCCTTGATTTATATTGTTGTTACACCTGCTTTACCATTTATGTTTATACTTGCATGTCTTGTTACCCTGTTTATATTTTATTGCTTGATGTTATGACGCGCTGACGTCTGGGTTTTGCATGGCCCAGATTCCATACCTTTGCTGCAGTCCGAGCAGGAGTACTTCAGCCAGCAGGCTGAGCAGTGAGGACTCCTTACTAGTTAGTTCTTTTACATTTCAGTATTATTTTATTCCTAATGTGAGCCCGCATTATGGGGCATACATTCCAGTTATTCTTGTATTGGATCTCTTGCTTCCGCATTATTTATCCTTGACTCATGTTATTTTGGCTTATGGACATGTGCTAGATAGTTTTATTATTGTTCTTGATATCTCTACAGCCGTAATGTGACTGTGGAAGGATAATTTCTATCCACAGGTAGTATGGTTGGCTATGTCACGTGCCTACCTTAGCGTACTCTGGGAAGCGAGGCGTGACATCGATACCTCCCGAAACCCAGCGGCGACCTAAGGAACCCAGCACTTTCGATATCATCGAGCACGTTAGAGCAGTAGCTTATCTATTGGCTTTACCACCATCCTTGGCGAGTGTTCACGACGTACTTCATGTATCTCAACTTCGCAAGTATATACGAGATGAGACGCACATCGTAGACCATTCGGAGCTGAAAGTAAAGGAGAACCTAACATACGAAGAACGACCGATGGTAATTGTAGATCGAAGAGAAAAGGTCCTCAAGAACAAGATTATCCCTCTAGTGCTTGTTTCATGGGGGAATCGTTCGCACGGAGAATCCACTTGGGAACGAGAAAACGAGATTCGACAGAAGTTTTCACACCTCTTCTCTTAGATTCATGTTTTCTTGTCTTTTCTTATTCCGGGAATTTCGAGGACAAAATTCTTTTGTAGTTGGGTATAATATAACACCCTAGTTCATTTATACCATATTTTATTTGGGTTTTTTTCCTAATCTTGCGATAACTTTTCCTTCATGTTTGCTTTTGGGTGCAGATGATGCACTTAGTATCTGTGGTTAGTATCCGACCAGATCCACATGCTTGAAACACATCTTGATTCTAGATTACGTAATATAATCACTAGTACAGAGGATCCATGCACATATATGTTCTATACACATGTATAATATTTGCATCTGCATATCTTTAAATAATACAAATTATAACCAAATAATACATTTTAATATCTAGCATGGCCTGTTATCATACCCCATATCACATGTTTGCATCCATATATCGTGTTCCTGTCCAGACTGTTAAAATAGACTCGTTTGGATCGCCACGTGTTTCTATGTATATCCGTGCTTGGGGGTATGCATTTTATTTAACTGGACATCGCATTATGGTTTTGGCTTGTACATATATTATTCATATTTTAAAACTAGATTTTTAGAAAGGCCCGAGTATTTTTTGGAGTATTTTGACATTGGCTGTTTAAACCTAAACTAAATATAGTATAATATTTTATTATCTAAGAGTTAAATCGAATATATATATATATATATATATATATATATATATATTAACTAAATTATATATTCTCTCCCTCTCTGCTCATTCCCTCTCTCTTCCGTGTGTGTGTGTGTCCTATTAATTAAAAACCTAATATATACAACACCTTCTCTCTCCCTCTTAAATTTTCTTCTTCCTCCTCCTCACGAAACCCACGCCCGAGCCCTAGCCCATGTCCTCGCCTTCGACGTCGACCTCTCGACCTCGTCACAACCACCTCCGTCACCTCCTCCTTCTCCTCGCCTCTTTCCTCTCCCCGACACCATAAACCACCACCAAGAACCCCGAGCACCAAGAACCCCGAGCACCTATCCTTGCACAGTCCCGACGTCCATGCCTGCAACTCCTCATCGCCGATCACCCTGACCTTATCGTCGTCTCCTCTGTCCCCAGCCAGAGCCAAACCACAACCCCAATCCCTCTTCTTCACCTTCTCCTTCTTCTCCTTCTTTCTTTTTTTTTTCTTTTCTTTCTTGTTTCTTGGTTTTCCAGCCGCCTCGCCGGAGTCCCGCACGTCGCCGACGATCTAGACGATCTAGACATCGTCGTCGTCCAGCGTGGTCACATCTTTGAGTAGCCAAGTCCAGTCCTGTACGCGCATGGTTGCATCGCGACGCTTATCTGACATCGAACGTGATGTACGTACCCTGTCGTGAGATCCGATCAGGTAAATTTATCTTGCAACATACTATGTTAATATATTTATATCCATATGAATAAAAATAATACATGAGTTTTAATCGTGCATCAAATATTATAGATTTATCGTTTTTCGATATACGTTTGTATCCATACTGACAATAACATAACTAATTGCATGACGGAACATCAAGATATCTTGATACTATTATATTAGTACAACATGCTTTCTAATAGGCATCATACATAGTCATGGACGTATAAAAGGTTATTACAGATAGACACATATACATCCTGACATCAACACTATTTACCGTGATTCCGAAACCGATTACAGTTTCACATTGGGTATCCATTTGATACATATGCATCACATGATATGTTTACGACACACCACTTGACTTGTTACTTGAATCCTATTACTAATGCCGACAATCCTGACTTGTTGTCCTGACGGACGTAACTTATTATCTGCATAGACGAAACCTGTAACTGCTTGATCCTGTATTGGCATTAAATTTATATCATCAATACCTGACTTGAACATATAACCTTGGGGGTAAGGGGAGATCAATAATGAAACCTGACTTGTAACTCAATAGTTCGATATTTATACTGATTAGTCTTTACGGGCTAGGCCAACCCCGGAATGATGATGCTGACATCATTTGTCTGTACATGCTACCTATTTACTGCCTAGCAGCATGTCTCGGATTCAGCCCGAGAGTCTTGACTGTGGTCCCGAGCACGCACGCGATACTATTGAGTTATATCGACGATTGCATTAAATTGATTTCAATGATTTTAGAGTAGATAACATAGAAGCACAGTTTTAGGTTACTCATCACACTTCACATACACAACCTCACTGTTTCATATCCAAGTTATTCATTATATTCATGTTTACCTATATGGTTATATTCTGGTTATTATTGTTGTTTTGGTATTATGACGCACTGACGTCTGGGTTTTGCATGGCCCGGTTCCTCTATCACTATTGCAGGCTAAACAGGAGTACTTCAGCAACCAGGCCGAGCAGTGAGGAATTGAACAATTGTTATTTAGAGATGTTTAGTTTAGTTATTTGTTTCCGCTGTTTTATTTTCTTGATGTGAGACCATATTGGAACAAGTTTTCAGATGTTATTTATCAGAGTTTGATTCGTTTCCGCTTATACATTTTTCTTGACTCTATTTACTGTGGCGACATGTATTAGCTAGTTTTATATATTTTACTGTTCTTGATATCCTATAGACAGCCGCAATGTGACTGTGGAGGGATGATTCTTAGCCACAGGTAGCATGGCTGGCTCTGTCACGTGCCTTAGTTTGCGCACTCTAGGAAATGGAGCGTGACAAATATAGGTTTTTTCATAAGGAAAAAAGGCCATTGAAAGCATGAATACTACTTTTCTAGAAAATCAAGAAGAAATGGAATACGTTCAAGAGGAATCAGAACCTTTACTTAATCTAAGTGATGTTCCTGAAGATGACTCGGTTATTAGAGATGACTTTGATCATCCAAATGTGGAAGATGAACGTATAAATGAGAATATACCTATAGAAGATATACCCCAACCTGTCCAAGCTGCAAATTTAAGTGGCAACAAAAGACATAGAACACCACTGCATTCATGGATGATTACTATCTGTATTCATGCGAGCCAGTAAATGTAGATATTGAGGATCAGATAGATCCCTTGTCTTACGATGCGGTTATGAAATTGTATGAGTTAAGATCATGGATAGAAGCTATGAAAGAAGAAATTGACTTCATAAAGAAAAACAATGTATGGAAATTATGTGATTTCTCAGAAGAGAAAAAGTCTATAAGATGCAAGCGGGTGTTTAAAAAGAAGTATAACGTAAACGGGTCGATTGATAAGTTCAAGGCCCGACTGGTTGCCAAGGGATTGCAGGTATAGATTTTCAGAAGACTTATTCTCCGGTAGCTAAGTTTTCATTCATCAGGATACTCTTAGTATTAGTTGCGTATCTTGACTTGAAACTTTTCTAAATGGATGTCAAGACCTCGTTCCTCAACGGGGTATTGAGAGAAGCAATCTATATGAAGCAATCTGAAGGATTTCAGGTGGAAGGACAAGAAGACAAAGTGTAAAAATTAAAGAAATCTCTATATGGCTTGAAACAATCTTTTAGACAGTGGTATCTTAAATTTCATAACACGATTATTTAGTTTGGTTTCGCTGCAAACAAATTGGATAACTGTGTATATGTCTTGAAAAGTGAGCAAATTTTCTATATTATCTTTGTATGTGGATGCTATTTTGATTACTAGAAATGACATAGAAATGTTAAGTAGAGTTAAGTCAGAACTTGGTAAGGAATTTGAGATGAAAGACATGAGAGAAACATTCTATGTTCTTGGAATTCAAATCATAAGAGATATGAACTCAAAAATGTTGAGTTTAACCTAAAAGAAATATCTGCACACTATTTTAAGCAGATTTGGAATGCGCAACAATCCTGCTCCTACATCATTGGTCTTAGGAAAGCGTTTAAGTAAAGAACAATGTCTTGGAGATGGGCAAAAACTGCTTAACGTCCCATATGTTCAAGCTGTAGGAAGCTTGATGTATGCTATGTTGTGTACTAGACTTGACTTAGCACACCCAGCCAGCTTAGTTAGCAGATATCAAAATAATCCTGGACCAGCATATTGAGAAGTTGTTAAGAGGATTATGAAATACTTGAAGGGTACTGTGCACCACAAGCTAATATATCAAGCTGACATGCTTGAAGTACTTGGTTACTCGCTGATTTTGGAGGGGATATAGATGATAGAAAATCGATGTCGGGACATTTATTCATTTTTTGTGGTGCAGCTGTTTCTCGAGGTAATAAGAAATAAGGGTGTGTAGCGAGATACACACAGGAAGCAGAGTATATACTCATATAGTCTGAATTAAAAGATTCCTAAAGAACTTAGATCTTAATTTGGTGGGTGAACCAATTGAGATTTACTGTGATAATCAAGCAGCTATCAGCTTGATTAATAGTGGTGCAAATAGTTCGAAAGGAAAGCATATAGAAATTCAATATCACTATATTCAAGATATTGTAGAAAAGAAGGAAATTAAGGTGATTTACATTCCAACAAATGATATGATTGTTGATTCCTTGATGAAGGGAATTTCAGCAGGAACATTCATCAAACATATTGGTTTGATGAGACATAGAAATATATAAATCAGGAAATGATGCATTCATGGATAATGATAGCATCACATCTCACGAACAGTGAGATGGTATTACTCGAATCACATATCTCACGAATAATGAGAAGATATTGCTCGGATCCTGGATCTCACAAATGATGAGAAGGTTTTCACATCTCACAAATAGTGGGAGTGTGTCTTATTGACTAAGTGGGAGATGTTAGGATGTGGTCAATAAGATCCCGAATTTTTCGGATCTAAAACAACTCACGAACAGATTGTGGGTTATTAGATGAAATCGAGGAAATCAAGGGATAACCGAATCTAATGCGGAGGTCGAGAAAATCGTGGGTTGTTATCATCTGGGGCGTACGTGGTTATGAGTGCTAGCCTACAAATAGAAGTTTTTTCATTTGAAGAAAAATACACGACAAGTCAGGTGCCCCAAAAGTCCATACCAATTTTTTTTTTCAAAGAAACTATTGATGTATTCTTTATCACCTTATCTTGTGTCGTCGGCTCTCCTTGTCATGCCTTTCTCCTTGTCATGCGAGGATTGCAACCCTTTCGGTGTTTGCTTTCAAATTTTGAGTGATTTTCTTAGATACCTTGATGATGTTATATATATTATATGTTATGTGAGAAAACATAGCCTAACCAGTTTTATTTACACATCTCATAGACCATGCATTATTTTGTTTAGCAATATCAAAGACAATGCATTTAAATTTTCTCAACAAGCTGGTATTTTAGGATATGAAATTATGTCTCTAAATTCTGATTCGAAGTTTTGTTGCTTTTGAGATGTATGGTAGCTGCTGCACAGAAGTCCATGTTTCAACTCCTACGAAAACATGGTAGAATAGAACAATATTTTTTTAGTTTAAAACATCAGGTGTTAAATCTAATAAATAAAGTATATATCAGAAGTTATAAAGTTTACAGTGTAAAATTTTTATCTGAAAAGCCTGAAATTCACACCATTTCAGTGAAATAAAGACTTGTTCTTATATCTACTCAAACCCAAGCCAAACATTCATATAATAGTTAGGGAATAGACCAAGCATGATATATATAATTAGGAGTTTAATTAAATTTTCTGTAACATGAATAGGTAGAATTTATTTAGGATAGCAAAATGAGAGGTGGTGAATGGTGATACATGAGACCTCTATGTGGAAGTCTGCTTCATCTCTTGAGTCCCAACCACATGAGGACGAATCCGAAGTAATCAAAGTCGTAGAGAGACCTTATTAGCCGCAGCTTATGCTCGGTCCACGGCGGATATCTTAAACTAAACTCGGTCAAGAAGTTCCTCCTCATTACCGGCTTCTCGTGGCTGAACATGTCGAACGTGAACTTCCCGTGATACTTCCCAAACCCACTCTCACCGACCCCGCCAAACGGAACCGTGTCGCAAGCGTACTGCAAAAACAACAACAAACAACTTTATATACACTTTAGATGTGATTTATGATATCATATGATTTCAATAGTATTATTTGTGCATTGCTCGACACCGTTATAGGTTAGACGGTTGAGTCTCTCACTGTTTTTTTCCTTCTTTCAAATGCGGCAGTTATAATACCTGCACAAGGGTATCATTAATAGTAAGAGTTCCTGAACTTGTGTCTTCCACCAGTCGCCTCTTCAGCTTCTCGTTGTTGGTGAAGGCGTAGATAACGAGGGGTTTCGGCCTTGCCCTTATAAACCCAATACTGTCCTCAATGTTCTTCAACTGTTAAAAGACACCCAAATGTGAGAATCGAAAACTTCGCAGACTTCATCATATATATATAAATATAACATAATTTCTGCAGCTCACGGTGATAATAGGAAGCAATGGCCCAAATATCTCTTCGGTCATGATTTCTGCATCCAGCGGGGGATCCAGCAGGATTGTTGGCTCGATAGTCCTGCATTTTATATTTATTATGTTATAGCAACTCAGACTTAACAAAGAAACAAAAAGATTTTGGTGGTAAGTGTAAATGTTAATAAAGTAATTACAAGTTCTCATAATCCTGGAAACCGCCATGCACAATGGATGGTTCAACTGAAGGATTATTCAGAAGATTGCTGAGTCTTTGGAAATGGTGCTTATTCACAATTCTTGCTGTGTATTCAGGTTTCGTGTAAAATCTCTTGATTGTTTCCTTTATGACTTCAATCTACAATTGCAGGAGGAAATATATATGTTTATATAACGATATTGATGTAGCAATATGTACTGATAAAGCAAGTTATATCACGAGTACCAGTGTCGGAGCAAAATGTTCTTCGACAAGTAAATAATCAATGGCTATGCATGCTTGACCGTAGCAGGGACCCCACTTTCCTGCAACAAGACGCTGGGCCGCTACCTTTAAAGAGTTCAAAAGTGAAAGAAAAGGAACTTTGAGTTTACCAATTAAACATGAATTCAATCTATATAAGAATAGATTATTATAATCCACCAGCTTATATGGATTTCTAAGTAAATCTATAAAACAAACATGAATTCAATCTATATTGTATCTTGTATGTTGTATCCTTTTCATTTGACAGAAATTCTTGTTGTGTGGTCCAACAACATAAAATATGTACTCTACTAAAATCTTTAATGGCAAGACTTAGTTTTTTATACTTCATATACATAAATAATTCTTGTACATGAAACCAAAATAGGTTGATTGTTGAATTTGGCAAAGCATTTCAGCGAATATTAAACCAATTCCCTAATGAAACTTGATGCACAATTTACTTAATATATTGTAATGGAAAACCATATTAGAAGTAAGCGCAAAATTAAATAAAAGATTTTAATGGGGTCACATATCTGTGCTGGAAGAACGAAACAAGCATATTCGAAATATAAAAAAAAAAAAAAGTTGCCCTTCTAAACCAAAAATGGAATCAACTATAAGCACTATAAAATAAGACCTTCAACTCATGAAGTAGTTTCCATCCGGAAAAATCAACAACATGAAGTAGTGAACTTGCATTTCATTTTTAGATAATACCATTCTATCTCTGGAGCTTGAGAGCCAGTCTATAACGGCCGGGCATTTTCCACCCAGTTCAAGTGCAACAGGAGTTAGATGCTTTGCAGCTGCTGTCATGACGATGCGTCCAATCCGCGTGCTACCTTAAAAGAATATTTAACTGTAAAAGAGCAATTGGACAAATTGTACTGTACCAAATAACTAGATTCTTGGCATGTGCTATGCACAAACACAATCATTTAAGCTACATTTTTGCATGGTTATCATGAAAATACATTTTTTACTTGAAATTTGTTCTGGTAAGAACTCATATAAAAAAGGTCGACTACAAAAATCAGGGGAAATAAGATAGGTTATTATGGGATTTTTCTTTTCTTTTTATATGTAACCTACATTTACTGCTCGACTCCAAAATAAAAAATAAAAAATGCCAAGATTGTACTGTTTCTTGACCATTTGTCTTCCTATTTGTGGAATCATAGACAACCAAATCATGTCCATTACGCACAGTATTAGACAAAAAACCATGAGAAGAAATCGGCTTGTATCTTTTCGGGCCGGGCAAAAGTTCCTGTATGTTAATTTTTGAGTAGGATCAGTTTAGTGATGATTTAATTGGTTTTACCAATTAATCTACAGCTATATACCTCATCTCTAAAAAGCCTATATATTGTATTGATTAATTAAAGCCTAGGTTATGAATTATCCACAGAGCCTGTTGTTCAAGTCTGCGGCCAAAATAAATAAATAAATAAAGAGGCCGAGAGACAGAAAGAGGCAGAGAGAGAGAGAGAGAGAGGTTCTAGAGCGAGAGATTTAATTGTATTTGGGCGGTCATCAGTGAGGGCGTTCTCGTGTAATACTTTCTTAATGGTGGAAGCATTGGTCGTCGGATTGCAAGATTAGGTGTAAGTTGCAGAACTAGAGTAGATGCATGGGTATCTAGTCCATAGAGTGATACACCGAGGGTTAAGAATTAAGATTTGGGGAAATCTCTTTCAAATCTAGCCGCTCATGTATCACTCAATGATTAGCGGATAAACTCGCTTGTCGTTGCATGATTACAGTCAACTCGCTTGTCGTTGCATGATTACAGTCAAAACTTGTTATGAATTCATCATTACCAGTAAAGAATATTTTGTCCCATTTGTGCTCTAACAGCTTCTCTCCAATAAGAGGACCACCTTGAACAACCTTAACCGCTTTTCTGTCTAAATACTTGGGGATAGTGTTTGCCAAGAATGCGGAAGAGGAAGGAGCGAGTTCTGAAGGCTTTATGACTATCGCATTTCCAGCCGATAAAGCTCCAATTAATGGCTCCAATGAAAGACCTGTACAAAGAGTCGCATTATAATCTACCATACAATAAAAATTTATAAATGCCTCTGATCATTAGTAAAGACTGAAAAAGGTTAATAGATTCTAGCTATGGCACAAGGGTAAGTAATTTGGATTTCAATTACTGTCATATTGCAGTAATTATCAAAGAGGAACATCACTAACTCAAGATGAGTACAAAGAAGTTATCCGCACCCCCTCTCTACATGCACACATGCACGCGCGCGCACAAAAACTACGCCGTGACCCTAGAAAGGGAAAAGAAAGGAACAGACAAGAATGCTAAAAATGGTTTAACTTAAAGGTAGACATACTAATGTTCATTTGACTTGAGGCTCTAAATGAACCCAAATTGTGTTCAAATTGTATCAATTCCCTGTTTTTCAAGGTTGCTTAAAATGCAGGAAATCCCCCCCACCCCAGCCCTCGTTGCCTTCTCCATCACCTCCGATCCAGATCCGACACCATGCATCATCGCCCACGCCGCTGTCGGCCACCATCGAGGGTGTCACGACCCATCCCCAACACAAACGGTATTGTCCGCTCTGAACGAAACCGCACGGTTTTGTCCTTCGGAATAAATCAAACCCGACCAGGAGCCACTTCCTAGGAGGTCACCCATCCCAGAATTTCCCTGGCCCGAGCACGCTTAACTACGAAGCTCTCAAGCTCCTGTAGTGCAGGTTCACTTAAAAGGCGTCTCTGCATTAAAGAGTTGTGTCATTTCATTTATAATACAGATTTGCCCTCTTTCGGAATGTATTCCGAATATTCCCTATTGTTATACAGTGGGTCCCACAGACTCAAGGGGTGGCCCCCACGGACTCAAGAGGTGGTCCCCGCCCTTTGGCGTGGCACTTTATTCCGTGTGGCAGTTTATTCCGTGAGCAAGGACCGGAGCCCAACATCCTTCCCATCTTTGAACAATGGTTCATTCTCGAACCACAGACCTATTATTGATGGACCGGCTCTGATACCATTTTATCAAATAGTAAAATAATATTACGACAAGATTTAATCTTGACGTAACTAGCATGAAACAAGTATCGGATACTTGCTTTGGTTACGAACACACGAACGAAACGATATGATTCCACGACGGTACACAATACGATCGGAATTTGCTCGAGATAAATCCGATGATCTCGACGACGATAGATGTGATGTGGCGACGAGTCAGCCGTAACGGTGGTCAAGTAGGGGTTGAGGTAAGCTTTGAGTCTTGGTTTGACAACGAAGGAAGATGTAGGGTATGCGATTGATATTATTCCTGGAGCAACGCCAATTTTAAAGGTTTTTATCCGATGGAACTGGTGGAACCGGAAGAAATGAAGAGGCGAGTTTTCAAATTATTAGAGAAAGGCTGAATTCGCAGCAGTAGTTCACCTGAGGGAGCACAAGTTCCGTTAGTCAAGAAGAATGATGGCACATAAAGAATGTGCATCGATTATCAAGAGCTAAATCGGGTGACCATCAAGAATAAGTACCTGATCCCTCACATAAACGAATTATTCGATCAACTCAGGAGCACGAAAGTATTTTCAAAGTTGGATTTGCGATTGGATTATCACCAAGTTCGGATGAAGAACACTTGAGGTTTGCAGTGCAGACTATGAGACGAGAGAAGGTATATGCTAAGATGAGCAAGTGCGAGTTTTGGTTTGAAAAAATGAAGTTCTTGAGTCATGTGGTATTCGGAGATGGAATTGCGGTTGACCCAAAAAATAGTGCAGCTGTTCACGATTGGCTGACTCTAAAGAATGTAGCGGAGGTTAAAAGCTTTCTTGGGCTTGCCGGTTTTAGCGAAGATTTGTGAAGAACATCGCTTGGATAGCAGAGCCATTAACTAAGTTAAGGCAAAATGAGGTACCATTTGTTTGGTCCGAGAATTGTACGCACGCTTTTGAGACATTGAAGCAAAAGGTTAACAACCGCTCCTGATTATACCAGATGGTTCCGGAAGTTTAGTTATTCATAGCGATATATCAGGGAAAGATTTGAAATGTGTATTGATGCAGTATGGAAAAGTAGTAACTTATACGTCAAGACAGCTGAAAACTCATGAGAAGAATTACTCAACTTACGACTTGGAATTAGCAGCGGTTATTTTTGCGCTGAAAATTTGAAGACACTACTTATTGGGCGAAAAGGTCAAAGTGTTTACTGATCACAAGAGCCTAAACTATGTATTCACACTGAAAGAGCTCAACATAAGACAACGTAGACGATTGGAGCTGATAGCTGACTATGATCTTGATCTAAAGTACCATCCAGAGAAAGTTAATAAGTGTCGGATACTTTAGATCGGTTGCCAACAATACGGATGTTGACTTCGCAGAAGAAGATTATAGCGGATTTTCAGAGGTCCGAACTTGAGCCTGTACTACCAGATTCTTCGGAACAGTTGATGCAATCGCAGGTACAGTCATCTTTGATTGATAGTATTAAGGTAACACAGTTGCACAATCCTAGGTTTCAAAAATTTCGAGGACAAATAGAGGCAGGACTGTGAATAGATTTATTAATTCATGAAGATAGTTCCTTGGGATATGGAAGTTGTTTATGTATGTCTAAAGGAGATGTCTGTGAAGAGGTCATGAAGGTGGCTCATAATTCCGAATATTCAGTACATCCAGATGGCACGAAGATGTATAGAGATTTGTGACAACACTTTTGGTGGGAAGGCATAAAAAAGGAAATTGCTTGTTACGTATCGAGGTGCTTAGTGTGTCAACAAGTCAAGACTGAACATCAAAAGGGAGCTGGTTTGTTGCAATCATTTTCGATTTCTCAATGGAAGTGGAAATATATAATCATGGATTTCGTGACATCCTTATCATGCAGTCCAAAGGGCAATAACGCAGTTTGGTTGATTGTCGATCGACTGACCAAATCAGCTCATTCCATACCATTATGAGTTGGCCAGTCGACAAAAGTTTTGGCAGAGAGGTACATGCAGAAGATTGTGATATTGTATGGAGTATCAGTGAGTATTGTTTCTAATCGTGACACCCGGTTCCTTATCACATTTTTGGAAAAGTTTACAAGAAAGTTTGGAAACTCGCTTAAAATTTAGTACGGCCTATCATCTTCACACAGAGACAGTCCGAAAGAACGATCCAAACTCTTGAAAATATGTTGAAAACTTGCATGTTGGATTTCAAGGGTTCGTGGGAGGAACATTTGCATTTTAGTGAAGTTTTTATACAATAGCAATTTTCAGATGACTATACAGATGGCTCCATTCAAAGTGTTGTACGGTCGTAAGTGTCACTCGCCTGTTTGTTGGGACGATATTAGAGAAAGAAAATTGTTGGGACCGGAACTCATTGTGCAAACTGCGGAGAAAGTTAACTTGATTCGTGATCATATGAAGGTGGCACAAAATCGACAAAAAAGTTAAGCTGATACTGAAAGAAGACCTTTGGAGTTTGCTGTTGATGATCTTGTGTTATTGAAGATATCATCGCTTAGCGGAGTAATCCGATTTGATAGTCAAGACAAGCTTAGTTCTCGTTTCGTGTGGCCTTTCGATATCATTGAGCGTGTTGAAGAAATAGATTGTCGATTGGCTTCACCACCATCCTTGGCGGGTGTTCATGATATGTTTCATGTATCTCAACCTCAAAAGTATTGATGAGACGCACGTTCTAAATCACTCGGAAACTGATTATAAGGAAGGATTTGACTTATGAAGAGCAACCGATGTCTATTGTGGATCGACGAGAAAATGTTCTGAAGAATAAAATAATCCTTTAGTACTCGTTTCGCGGGGGAATCCTTCGCATGGAGAATCTACTTGGGAACGTGAAGACGAGATTTGACAAAAGTTTCCACATCTATTTCCTTATATCCGTATTGTTCTTGTCTTTTCTTGTTTCGTGAATTTTGAGAACGAAATTATTTTTTAGTTGGGTGTAATGTAACACCCTAGTACAATTATACGATATTAATTGGTATTTTAAAATTTGCTTTATATTTCTTTTATTCATTTGGGTTGCGATTGATTCGAATAGTACAAGTGGTTATTCGATCCGACCCGACCCGCATATGTGAAACCCATTATGGTGATAGATTATATTTTATATGTTATTATAGTAATTACAAGTGCATCATGTATATAGTCAAAATATTATAGATTGGTATGATTTTCATATTTACTTGCTAATATTACTGTGTACTCTTACTGTCATTATGTTCACCAAATACTAAACATTTTCTACCAAGCAATCACAAATTCATTAAATCGTACCTCACAACTTTTATCACATATTGCTTGTAATTCCTTCATCATATTTGTAGTACTATATATGATATGTTTATTGTCTACATAAGAATAACCATAACCGTCTATCTAACATACGCCGTATATTGAACATTACACTACTTGCACCATACAGGACACAATATATTATTGCTGCACCGCTCTTAATAATCTTTTAATGCAATCTAATATAAATCTTTACTTACTGCTAATAGAAATTCTAAATCCTGCCTAGAAAATAGTATACATTATAAAACATTTTTCTATTTTAAAGAAAAAATAAAGCGTGATAATTATATTAAGATACAAACTCTTTTATTATTATTGACGTGTTTTATACTACCCTTGATCATGATAATATACTGGCTGATTTCATGTACCCATATTATCTCGTTATTGTGCTAGTATATACTTACCATGTAATGTTTACCATGCCAACAACTACTGATATTGATTGATTGACCGGATCTGTTGTCTTGATAAATGTAACATATACTTGATTGTTCATGTATTGGTATTAGATAGATATTATATTGATATCTGACTTGAATATGAAATCTGGGAAAAAGGGAAAATCAAGAATGTAATTGAAACGTAACTTAAGAGAATATTATTGTTACCGTGATTCCGGTAGTGTACGAAATATGATTCCGGGAGTGTACGGAATAACCATTGTTTATTGTACCGTGTTCTCGTGGGGGATGAACATAATATATTGTACCGTAGGGGGGTGAACGAGATATATTGTACCGTGGTCCCGTAGGGAATGAACGGAATATATACTATTAAGTTACGATGAAGATTAAATTAATTGGTTTCAAATACATTTAGAATAGATAACCTGAAAACATAGATTTTAGGATACACATGACATACCTATAGTACTTATGATTGTTTTGTTTATAATTATACCTCATAACACCGTATTTAGTATTTTGCTCAGTTTATTATTATGATATTTACGATGCACGTCTAGGTTTTGCATCTGCCAGTTCCTTTAATTTTATCACAGGAGAATTGTGGGTACTTCGAGGAGCTTTCTGATTAGTGAGGAGTTTTCCACTATTCTAGTTCTTATTTATGGTCTAGGTATTCTTTCATTTTCTTAGATCTTTATTGTTTCTGCTATTGTTCTTGTTATTATTTATCGTGGTTATTGGACATGTTTAGAGATAAATAGTTAAATTATTGTTCATGATTACTGATTGACAGCCGTAATGTAACTATAGGATGTTTTCTTACCGTAGGTAGTATAGTTGGCTTTATTATATTCCCGAATTTGTGTACTTTGAGAAGCGGGGCGTGACAAGGTTTTGTTAGTATTAAAGCATAGGTTTAAGTTAAGTAGGCTTGGTTCAATTTGTAGTTGGGTATGGTACCCAATACATTGACCTTCAAACCCTTGAACTATAGAAACATGTCCTGCCATATTATTGTCTTATCGTTCGAATTCTTGAATCTTATCTCCCCCTTAAACTCTTTTATCTCAACGATATGGAAACGCCATTGCATCTTGTAATCCTTGTGATTTCTTATCGTTTCACTAATCTTATTTCACTGACTCTGATAGTACGATTTGGATGATCTAGATGGAGTTATGTGATTGTAATCATGTACCCCGGTATGGTTACAATGCGGTACTCTACTTAGATAACTTGGAGTCCTATTGTTTATTCATTCTTCTTGACTTATTTTCGTTATACTGCTTTGTTTTTATCTCGGTGTCATTGCTTACGAATTTATGTCATATCGTAAACTTGAATCCAACAATTGCATTATTTTTCCATGTCCCGTAGTGACAGATCCGTTTGCATTTCGAAGGAAGAAGAAAAACACGAAAAGCATTTAAAGATTGGAGCAGTTTAAGATTGGCTTGAGCGAGAGTTGATACAGACCGCTTCAAAGCCGATTAGGTATAAGATGATATAAAGCCTTGTCATGCCCCGCTTTCCAAAATACACAAATCCGGGAACGTAATAAAGCCAACCATCCTACCTATGATAAGGAAATATTCTCCCATAATCACATTACAGCTGTCAATCAGTAATCAAGAACAATAATTTAACTATCTATCTCTAAATATGTCCAATAACCACAATAAACAATAACAAGAACAATAGTAGAAACAATAAAGATTCAAGAAAATGAAAGAATACCCAGACCATAAATAAGAACTGGATCGGTGAAATGCTCCTTACTAATCAGAAAGTTTCTCGAAGTACCCACGATCCTCCTAGGTTAAAATTAAAGGAACTGGCCCATGCAAAACTTAAACTTCAGTGCGTTATAAATATCATAATAATAAACTGAGCAAAATACTATATAGGGTGTTATGAGGTATAATTATAAACAAAACAATCACATGTGATATAGGCTATAGATATGTCACGTGTATTCTAAAGTCTGTGTTTCTAGGTTATCTATCCTAAAAATATTTGAAACCAATTAATATAATTCTTATCATAACTCAACAGTATATATCACGTTCATTCCCCATGGGACCATAGTACAATATATCACGTTCATTCCCTATGAGACCACGGTACAATAACTAATGGTTATCCGTACACTCTCGGAATCACGGCAACACTAATATTCTCTTAAATTACGTTTCAGTTACATTCTTAATTTCCTCCTTTCCTCAGGTTTTGTATTCAAGTCAGGTATCAATATAATATCTACCTAATACCAACAAAGGAACAATCAAGTACATGTTACGTCTATCAGGACAACAGGTCCGGTCAATCAAGTCAATATAAGTAGTTGTTAGCATGGTACACATTAAATGGCAGGTATATACTAGCACGATAACGATAACGATAACGATAGCGAGATAATATGGGTATATAAAACCAGTCAGTATATTATCATTATCAAGGGTAGTATAAAACACGTCAATAATAATAAAAGAGTTTGTATCTTAATATAATTATCACACTTTATTTTTGCTTTAAAATAGAAAAGTGTTTTATAATGTATACTATTTCTAGACAGGATTTAGAATTTCTATTAGCAGTAAGTAAAGATTTATATTAGATTGCATTAAAAGATTATTAAGAGCGGTGTAGCAATAATATAGTGTCCTGTATAGTGTAAGTAGTATAATATTCAATATACGGCGTATGTTAGGTAGACGGTTATGATTATTCTTATGCAGACAATAAACATATCATATATAGCACTACAAATATGATAAAGGAATTACAAGCAATATGTGATAAAAGTGGTGTGGTACGATTTAGTGCATTTGTGATTGCTTGGTTTTAGTATTTGGTGAACACAATGACAGAAAGAGTACACAGTAATGTTAGCAAGTGAATATGAAAATCATACTAATCATTAATATTTTGACTATATACATGATGCACTTGTAATTACCGTAAAACATATAAAATATAATCTATCATAATAGGTTTCATACATGCGGATCGGGTTGAATAACCACTTCTACTATTCGTGTCAATCGCAACCCAAATGAATAAAAAATAAAAGAAACATAAAATCAAGTTTTAAAATACCAATTAATATCGTATAACTGTACTAGGATGTTATAGAGGGTATTATTTCTTAACACTTATGGATTAAGAGTTAGATATTTGATGTGACTTTTTATTGGACTTGTGTTGGTGATTGTTTGGTGTTCCAGGTTAAAAAAAACAAAATTGTCGTATTGTTGATTATTATGAAGTTGTTAGCACTTTTTGATCATGAATGATAAAGAGTCAAGTCTCTAAGAGATACACTAATATTTCGTATCCTAATTTTATTATAAGAACTCGATTGAACACCGGCAGCTATCCTCGATGGAAACAGCCTGTGGAAATGTTTGGTAAGGAACGTAGGTTAATGAAGCATCTCATTGAGCCACCTCCTTTTGATCCTTCTAAAGACTGGGTATCACATGATGTCATATTGCATCGCTTGATGACTGAGCTTATGGAGGAAGAGATTGTGTTGCAAGTATTAAAATACTCAACCGTTTACTCTATTTGGAGTTATCTGACAGAGAGATGTTTGAAGGAAAATTTAATGCTGCTAGGGTTTTTGATACTTGGAGAGCTCTGAATAAACTTGACCGAGGGAATAAATCTGTCTCCTTTTATTATGGTGAAATCAAGAAGTTTGAAGAAGAATTCCTTTTGATTTATCCTATTATTAGTGAAGGGAAGGGATGGAAGGTATATCATGATCATATGATAATGATGACATTTCTTGCTGGTCTTGGTCCCGAATTTGATAGTATATGTCCATAAATTTTAGGAGGATCAAAGGTTCCTTCTCTTGCGGATGCTTATAAAGCTGTTCTTCGCGCCTATCTTTCTTCTGTCGTTGAAGGTGCTATTGATTCCATTGCAATAGAAGGTGAAGACAAATCTGCCTTATTTCTTCTTATGATAGTAGAGCACGAGGTGGAGGAAGTAAACAAGGACACGGTAGAGGAGGTCGAGGGCCTTTTGAAAGAAGGGGCGAAGAAGTGATCTTTTCTGTTTACATTGTGAGATGACTGGACACACTAAGGATACTTGCTATTCGTTTCATCCAGAGCTCCGGCCTCAGCAGGCTGCTAGAGTAGCTGCTTCTGACATAACACCTGCCACTTCTACTTCTCATGGTACTTCTGGACTTTCTGAGGATGAGATATTGCGGCTTAGGTCTCTTCTAGCAGGATCAATTTTCTTGAGCTCCACCACTGTTCTGGTTAAATGTAATACATGTCTTCTAATCCATGCACCTCTATCCTCATGGATTATTGACTCGGGAGTATCAGATCATATGACTGGAATATCAGGTGTTTTCTCCTCTTTATCTAAAATTTTATATACCGGTAGTATTACACTTACAGATAGTTCAATCTTTAAAGTAGAGGGTATTGGTTCTATTTCACTTTCCCCCATCTCTGTTTTTATCATCAGCATTATATATCTCTTCATTTCCTTTTAGCGTGATGTATGTAAGTAAACGTGTTCATATCTTGAATTGTTTAATAACCTTTTCTCCTTTTGGTTGCGTCATGCAGGATCTGAACACGGCGGAGGTGTTGGTTCAGGACATGAACTTGAAGGCCTTTATTACTTTGATGGAAAATTACCAAAGGTTTCTTGCTCAAAAAATAGTGATCTACTGGTTAACCACTGTCGTCTAGGTCATCCCGGTATGTTTACTTTACAGAAATTAGTACCCTCTTTATATAGTTCATCATCGTTAGAGTGTGTTGCTTGTGCGATGGAAAAACACACTTGTGCTTCCTATCAGTTTAGGATCAATAAATGTGCTGAGAAACTATTTGATTTAGTGCATTCTGATGTTTAGGGGCCATGTCCCATTACGTCAAACCATGATTTTCAATATTTTGTTATTTTTATTGATAATTGCTCTCGAGTGACATGGCTATATTTGTTGAAATCTAGAATTGAAGTCTTTGATACCTTTAAATCATTTGTTACTGAGGTGCAAAATCAATTTGGTATTAATATCAAAACTTTAAGAAGTGATAATGCAAAGGATTATTTTAATAAAAAGTTTACTCGGTTTCTTAACACCTTTGGTATTATACATCGGTTCTCGTGTCCTTATACAACTCAACAAAATGGTGTTTCTGAACGAAAGAATAGACATCTGTTGGAGGTCACACGTTCTTTTTTGTTCCATATGAATGTTCCTAAACGTTTTTGGGTTGATGTCGTTCTCATTACTTGCCATCTTATCAATTGTCTACCAAGCTTACCCAGTTGCCCGTTGGAAAGAGAGCAGTTGGTTGCTAATGGGTAAATACCATAAAACTTAATCCAGACAGCTCATTGATTCGTTTGAAGTCCAAACTTGTCGCAAATGGCTATTCTCAGACTTATGGAGATGATTTTGATGAGATTTTTTTCCTATGGCAAAAATGGCGTCTGTACTTATATTTTTATCACTTGCAGCCATATACAATTGACCGCTAATCAGCTTGGTGTGAAGAATGAATTTCTTCACGGCGGCTTGAAAGAGGAAGTATATATGGAACAGCCATCTAGTTTTGTTGCTTAGGGGGAGTCTGGTAAAGTCTGAAAACTTCAGAAATCCTTATATGGTCTCAAACAATCTTTGTGTTCTTGATTTGGGAGACTGGCTAGCGTTATTCAAGCGTTTAGGTTATGCAGAAGCAGCAGTGATCATTCAGTTTTCTTTAGAAATCGAGAAGGCCGTATGATTTTGATGGTTGCTTATGTTGATGATATTGTGATCACAGGCGACGATGCAAAATGTATTACTAGGCTAAAAGCTTATCTTCAGAAGAAGTTCAGTACTAAAAATTTAGGAGAGTTGAAATACTTCCTTGGCATTGTGGTGGCGCGTTCTTCTCCTCAAGGCAGTATCTTCATAACTCAAAGGAAGTATATTCTTGATATGCTTAAGGAAGCAAAAATGTCTGACTGTAAGTCTATTGACTCGTTTATGGATCCTAATGTCAAGCTAAATCCAGGACAGAACAAGTCACTTACCGATCCAGGACGATATCGTAAATTGGTTGGTAAGCTTAATTATTTGACTGTGACAAGGCCTGACATCTCTTTTCCTGTTAGTATAGTTAGCCAGTTTATGACGAATCCTAGAGATTCACATTGGAATGCAGTGATATATATCCTTCGCTATTTGAAAGCGACACCAGGAAAATATATTATGTATAAGAACTTTAGGCATTCTAAAGTTACAGGGTTTACGGATGCAGATTGGGCCGGATCACCAAATGATCGAAGATCAACCACATGTTTTTGTGTGTTCTTTGGAGGCAATTTGGTCACGTGGAAAAGCAAGAAACAGAATGGTGTCTTGTGTTCAAGTGCTGAATCGGAATATAAAGCCATGACCAATACTACAAGTGAGGATAGTTTCTTTTCTTCGAGAACTTGATTATCAATCTAAGAAGCCATTAAAACTTTATTGTGACAACAAGGCTGCCATTTATATTGCCAACAATCTAGTTTTTCACGAACGAACAAAGCACATCAAAGTAGATTGCTATTTTGTTCGAGAAAGGATTGAAGAAAGAATCATTGATACAGTCCATGTGAAAACTCACTATCAATTAGCAGACCTGTTCACCAAGCCTTTGGGAAGGAGTCGAGTGCAGTTTATTTGTACCAAATTGAGCATATGTGATATTTATGCTCCAACTTGAGAGGAGTGTTAAGAATAAGATTTAGATTTAAATTTAATTAGATTGGTAATATTTTGATTTGATTATTTGTATTTCCTATTATTACAAAAGAATATATATATTATAATGTAAAGGGGATTATCAAGCTACATCATAATTTTCCTAAAACAAATTCTCATTTACAATATTGAGAATATGGTTAACATAGTCCGACACCGGAAAAATTGTAGAATGCATATGGGTATAAATATAAGTTGTGATAAAGCTCTATAAGATTTGAATATTTTGGATGGAGTCTTACTATATTAAAAGCTCATGTGCATCTATGTGGGGGCCCAAACCGAGTTTTACAGGTATCATAACTCGGGTGTTTGTTTGTTTGTCCACGTTGCACATATGAGGTTTGAACTCTCGCACGTAAAGTTATTGTTGCACGTGCACGTTTGCACATAAGGGGGTGTTGAGAATATGGTTAATATAGTCCCATATCGGAAAAATTGTAGGACATATGGGTATAAAATATAAGTTGGGATAAAATCCATTAGGCTTGAGTCTTTTGGATAGTCCTACTATATTACAAATCAATGTGCATCCATGTATGAGCCCATATTTATGGGCCCAAACCGAATTTTACATAAAGAATGAGCATGGATTCTCAAGAGTATAAATTAGGGAAAGATGATGAAGAAAGGAGAATAATTAGATTAGTCAATTGAATTTATGAGAAGAACATTTTGGTATAATCTAGTTTTATGGACGGAAATATTTAACATTGTTAGGATTTATGGGGTTAAGTGCATGTTTTTCAAATTTACAGCATTTTGGGGAAAAGTGAAGGGTGTTTCCCGCGTTTAGTCTTAGCATTTGATTGTTTCAAACGCTTCAATGTGATCGTACAACATGTCCACCATGAGGGTACAAGCAAATTAATGAGATGCCAACAAGAAAAGAGGCGCAGTAAAGAGATATCAGATCACCATGAGGGTACAAGCAAATTAATGAGATGCCAACAAGAAAAAATTGCTGTCTAAGTCTCTAATATAAGCAATAATTTTCCAACAAATTAATATTTTTTCCAGCAGACAAGTTTCTTGACATGTCAATATTTGTGTCAATATGACTGTATCTTGGAAGAAGGGACGGTGCTGTACATGAGTATAAAATTTAAAAATTGATGTCTATTTCATTGCCTCCAAATTTCAAAGATTTGATAGAGTTGGGAGAACACAAGGGAGGATACTTTAAAAGACGAGGGCAGACAATTCGTTCCTTCTTGAATCCGAAGAGCCATATATATGTGCGCGCGCGTATATATATACTGGAAAGGTTTTTGTTAAGTAGATATAATTATCTTTTAGGCATGTTCTGTCTCAATGGTCAGTGGCTTCGGCTCTATAGCAAAATTCGGAGGAGGTTCATGTTCAAACAACAGCGAGTATTCTCTTTTGTCTTTATTTTCAATTTTCCTTTGCATGGGCTCTATATTTGCATATTGCCTCTTAGCTTATTTTAATTTGGTTTTGGTAATTTTTTCAAATCAAAATTTTGTTTATAAGTTCATCCTTAACAAATACAATTTCAAAATATCTAATTATATTTAAATAGTAAAATAGACACCATTTTTTAATATATGATATCTATTTTCAATAGGCTTATATATTAATATTGAATTCTTATTGCTAAAAACTAAAAAAAAAAAACTTTTTGCAATCTTATATAAGTTTGTTAATACAAAAAAAATTATGGTAGAAATTCGTCCCACCTGACGAAAGATACACTGGGTGAACATATTTTATATTATGACATGATGAGCCTTTGGGCCGATGTAGAGAGGTGCTTTTTCTAATCCTCAATCAAATTGAACATTTGGTGAGAATCGGACTTTGGTAACTTAGATACCAACTTTTACTGCATCAAACTCCGAAGTTAAGACGATGGCGGAGGAAATATCTCTATATATAATGCAATTACCCTTGATTAGAGGTCCACTCTTCTTCTTTTTTCTCGAAAAATAGAAAAAATGAGAAAAATCCCCATCTCTCAAGCCCTCCACATCATCTCTCTCACCTCTCAAGTCCTCCACGTCATCTCTCTCTCCTAATAACAATTAATTGTTTATCTAGAACCTTCCATATCATCTCTCCCAATATATATTTATATCTTCTATATATAATGCAAATATCTTTCTATATATAATGCAAATACCTTTGCATAGAAGTCCACCCCTCTCCTTTTTTTCTAGAAAAAAAGAATAAAGGAGAAAAATTCTACATTTTCAAGACTTCACATCATCAAAAGACCTCCATATAACCTTGAAATATCCACATCTCTCTCTCTTCTTCCCAAAAAAAATTTAATTTCTTAATTATCATCAGAAAAAACCTCCACATCTCTCTTCTGCCAAAAAATCAATTCTTTAATTAACACATGCGTGCACGTTCACAAAATCTAGTATGCTATAATATAACAATAATTACTCTAATTTATACTATCACCAATATAACAAAAGTAACTTTAACAAGTACCAATTGGGAAATTCCAAGAAGACAGTATAAGGACAACACCAAGTGGTTCTGGGACCAGATGACAAGCTGTTGGGAAAGCAGCAAGTGGCATGTAAACCTGAAACCATAATTCATCTGATACAAATTTAAATCTACCTTCAATTCCTAAATTATTTCAAGTAGAATATTTTCCTTAAATCAAAACTTCACCTTTGTTGGGGCCACCCATTTATTCATGTTTTGCAGATGATAGTCCACAGACTTGATCAGCATCCCAACCTAAGTATACAACAATCAAACAACATTTAATGAAGAAAGGGATAAAAAGGAATTTGAAACAAAGTTTTGGAGAGTTTTCAGAAATCTTACCTCATCTCTGAAAGCCTCAACCTTGTGCTTGCCCAAATCCTCTTTAAGAACCTTCAATATTCCATCCTCATTTTCTCTGAGGAGCTGCAAAATACCCTTGAGCTGAGATCTTCTCCATGATAAGCTCTTTGTGTTTCCACTCTCAAAGGTCTCTCTTGCCTCATCCAACACTTGTTCCAGCCCCATCAACTCCATTTGATCCCTTAATTTTAGATTCTTGTTGCTATTCTAGTTTCTTGTTCAAATCATCAAAAGTTATATAGATATATGAATATGCGTGAAGAATGGGACATTAAATAGAGTGGACCAATGCGCCAACTTCCCAATTCCTCTGGCATGCAATTTGTTTGTTGAGTGCATTAAATGGTGCGCAGGGAAAGCTTAAGTGATTGATGCGGAATGGGAAGCCCTGTACCCAGCTCAGGCTTGCAACATGAAGGACACATGTTCACAAGCAAAAAACACATGATGTTTGAAGTTTGAACGAATTCGAGTAGATATATTTCGAAGGGAATTGATCCATTTCGTATGTATATGGATAGATGTGTCCGATGGACAGCAGGGTTATCTATGGACCCAATCCCTTTCTCATCCTCTTCATGACAACAACTAAACAAAAATGTAACATTTCGAAACAACATGATGAGAATGATATTTTGAGTATAAAAATACTTTACAAGCCATATACATATCATATAAGAGTCGATTCAAGAATATCCCCAAAATTAACAGTATTGGGAGTTTTCCGAAATCGCAGGATGATTTTATGCTAATGAAGCAAACCATACGAAGGTTTTTTGTCAAAAAAATAAACCGCGTGGAGTTTTTTTCCTTAAAATCGTGAAACCACATTGTTCTTTTTGGTAACTATCCCTTAGTTAATCCCTTAGTTTAACTGGTAAAAGAGTAGAGCATTCTTGTATGCTAGCACACAGCTCAAGCAAAGTACAGACATTAAGGAATTGCTATATTTATGGGGAAATACTTCGGTGCTTCCGGATTGGGTCTTTGGTTACCGTGTCGACAAGTGGATATCGGTTTAGCCGGTTTAAATAATAGAAGTCGACAAATTTTGGTTTTTTTTTGAAATAGGTTATTTTGATTTTTAAATTATAAAAATAGGATAGATAGATTTATATTTATGAAAATATGACGGTTTGGTGGACCCCATCCCCATCCCCAGTTTAGAGGGCGGGTTCTAGAACCCGCCCTCTACCTATTATAGGGGAGGGCGGGTTCCTAGAACCCGCCCTCCCCTCATGAACCCGCCCTCCCCTCATGTTTGAAGAGGGCGGGTTGTTCTGCCAGAACAACCCGCCCTCTGTTAAAAAAAAATTACGGACCCCCACAAACCACCCTATTTTCACAAAAATAAATCTAACTACCCTATTTTTATAATTTAAAAATCAAAATAACATATTTCAGAAAAAAAAAACCCACAAAACTGTTAAAGTCAAAATCAGTCATCCTCAATCTCTCTCCTCTCTCTTCTTCAGATCATCTTTATCCCCCATTTTTCCCCACCAACCTAAGGTCTCCTGATCTGGTTGATGCTTGATGCTCACAATAGCCGCTTGGCCTTCTTCCACCACCGTTGGTTCCTCACCGTCGGACCCTATGAAAACTCTCCTGCCGATGCGGGACCGGCATTAGATTATTGTTGATATATTTTTTTTGGATTGCAGGCAACGATTAAGAAGACGATGGAGGATCTGGAGAATGAGATGTAGATCATAGATTTTATGAAGATTGGGTGTTATATAAATTTTTCTCTTTTTTTATAGGAAATTATTTTTCTTTCTCTTGTTTTTTCTTTCTCTTGTTTTTTCTTGTATATACCCATGGAGTTGATAATTAATAAAATATGGGATTTGAATGCGAAAGCATTTTTTTTGTGTTAAACGGTAGAGATATTTGGAGGCGGTCCATTTTCTGGTCGAATTTGATCATTTCAGTTATCATAGCCGCCATGGATCGATCGATGATGATGATAAGTAACTTGAGAGAAAAACAAAAATGAATAGAACAGAAATGGAGCCGGATATGGAGAAGTTTGTATTCATAGCTTATTTTTCTTTATTTTTTAAGAGTGTACTTGCAATTTTATGATCATATCCTTCTTTTTCATGTGCTTTGATTTTTCCATCTCATCTTCTTGTACTCATGAAATTCAAACCTTTTTCCATTGCCCACTTCACTCTCAAAAGACCCAACTACGAATAGGTTAATGAGGATTTTGGCCATCGCTAACTTTGGCCTCTGCTCTGTTGCTCTATTGGATGAGATTTTGAAAGCATTTTAAAAAAACTTTTAATTGGTTACTAATGATAAACATAAATATTCATGTGCATGTCTCTAAGATCCAAAAGAAGAAGAAGAAAAGCTTCTGGTTGACAAATAAAATAATAAGTTAAAGGGGGCTGATGTGTTGGGAACGTTAAACAGAGAACAAAAAATAATAAAGCTGTAAGAGTCACATCATCCATCACCCATCAGGAAGGTTGTGGAGCTGTTCTCTCCAAAGGAAAACCGAATGAACCGGTTTCTTCAAGATCAGACGGTCCGGATTAATTCCGTTCTACCTATATTTTTTATAAGTGGGAAGCACCCAAGAATCATCCATATTTTTGTTCAATTAGTAAACCTTCTCATTCGTCCGTGGTTTTTTCCCATAAGAATTTTCCACGTAAATCTTGTGTCTTTTGGTTTGTGCTCTATTTATATCGCTTTTGATTATTTGTTTTCTTCTTTTTATCATTTGTTTATTATTTCGTGATCTTATTTGCCGCAACAAACTGGTATCAGAGGTACGTTGTGTTTGGGAGGTTTGGTGTTTTGTTTGAACCGTTAGGTCTTCAATCTCATGATCTAAGTTTACGGTAGGTAACGACGGTTGTGTCCTCTTCCCCAACTTCTTAGATTATGATCTTGAAGTTTTAGAGTTTATAAGCATTCAATGTGTCTTCTTTTGATCTTGCATCATGTCTCCAACGATTATGAAGTTCGATATCAAGAAATTTGATAGGAATATGAGTTTTAGTTTATGGCAAGTTCGTATGATTGTCGTATTGCCACGGAATAATTAGAGAAAGACGATTCTTGGAAAGGATTCAAGACCGAGGAAGCATGTGAGGAGTTGGATGAAAAGGCTCTCACAACTATCCAATTGTGTATGATAAACGAAGTTTTACAAGAAGTTTTGGTGGCGAAGACGGCGGCTAGTTTGGGCTTGAAATTAGACGAGTTACATTTGAAGAAATCTCTCACAAATCGACTCTTATTGAAACAGCGTCTCTATACACTTCGTATGTGAGTACCGAGCATATATTAGTGTTTAACACTATAAGAAGCCAAGTTCAGCCCCAAATTGGCTAAGTCTTCCGGAGATTAAAACATCTTGGATCTCCAAATAGACCGAGCTTCTATACTCATGACTTTCCTGTAAGTCCATGTCACGCACCTCACGTGTTCGAGGGGAGGCGGAATATATGAAAAATAATTATCAAAGCTTCGTAATACGGACTTGAGCATACGGATTGTGTCTAAACCATTACTAGCAAATTACGAGAAGTTTAACTACTCGGATTCGAAGTTATACCTCACGTTACTTGTCCTTCGGGTCTTCATCGTTGTCCTCCACACCTCGTAGGCTCTATGGAACATGGGCACCTCAACTGCCTCCTCGAGTCAAAGACGATCCATCCGAGAGTCTATAGTCCGAGCTCCTATCTCGAATCTGAGATAACTACGGCTTCTAGTTTGCTAATCTAGAAGTCCTAGAGGGTGTAGAGTATTTAGATGGATTACTTAGTCACTTTAAACCCTAGGATTCTCAACTCATGAGAGCTTTTAGGGCTTGAGGAAGAAGATGAAAACTTGAGGAGAGAGAAGTGTTTTGTGATAATGAAATGAATAATACTCATGCTAGAATAATATGAAGCATAATAATACCTCTCTTGATAATATCAAGATAATATCTAGCATGCTTCATTTAATTCTAAGGGTGAATCACCTCATGAGTCATTAAGCATTTAATGTAAACATACACATCCTCCTCCACCTCATTTAGTTTAAATCCTAAAAGGAAATAAACACAAATGTGTCACCTTCTTCTAGAAGCTTCCCGAGAAATTACGAGACTTCCCCTCCCATCCATATTTCCGAAAAACACGGATAATCTTTGACTGAATAAATCCATCTGTATAATACTAGAATCTGGTTTAAACCAAAGCCTGCTAGTATTATCTGCCCGATTATAGTACGTGCACAAATGTACGTAAGTGATCGCGGCCCTGCCGTAAAACCATACGGCCCCTACACCTTTTGCCCGGTGCAGGGAAACTCTCTGTGTGGGACTCTAAAAACTCGACACTACGCTGGCAGTGAGTTTAACCACAGGCCGCAAGCGGTACTAGCTGTACGTAACGGTCCCCAGGTAGATGTCGATAAGAAGGACGATGAGGAAACCCATCCGAACTCCTACTGAGCCTGATGTGACAATCTCCGTACAGTCCGGTCTGTTCGTTTAGGACTATCGCATATCGGGCCTAGGGGCGGTAAACGTCAGACCCTAATAGCGGTATAAGTCGTGTCGGAGTGAAGCCCTTTACACCTTGAGAAACTACTGGAACCTACCAGTAAATCTCGCTTGCCCTGGCCAGGGACTTTACGTAATGGCTCTCCATACACAGCGCGATATCAACTCCCAATACCGGGAGAGACGAATCCTGTCTAACCGTCACTGCCTCCAAGTGCTTCGGGACTGCACCCAACTACTACCTGTTTGCACGAATCCTTTGAGTCGTGGTAGGGTAGTAATCTAAGTACAGCGGGAACACACTCGAGGCGAAGTAGCAATGTCAAGTCGACGGACTAAGCTGTACTCATGTCACCTGGGAACTGCTATCTGACGATGGGTATAGAACAAACCTGCATACTATCTCCAGTACGACGTACTGATGGCTGTGGGACAGACCATCTCCCCATGCTGGGATGAGAAGCGTATACACCAGTCTACTCCGGAGTATCGATACCCCATTTCGATAATCGTACGACCAGGGACCTGTATAGGATGTTGCTTATAGACTACCCAACCCCTACTAGTATGACTGCCATCACAACGCTGGTAATCAAGCAAAGATCATAATGGCTCTACCAATATGTATAAGCGATATGTTAAAAGAAACACATGCACATATTAAAGTAGACACAAACCAAGCAGCATACTACCATTTTTAGCAAGACCGTCTATACAACTGTGAATACCCCAAGTTTCCATTAAATAATATACAAACTAGTATGATACAGTAATGGCCTCTGGGGCATAAACACTAACATTTCCAAACTAATGATTCCTCAATTGATAATGACCAGAATGATGTCCATCCCACATCTCCTAAGTTAATCTTAGTCTCCCAAAAATGACTAATGATTCTTAAATGGTCCACCATGATCTCTCCCCTCAATCTGGAATTTGGTTTAAGGGTATATCTTTCTACACATCTGATACATGTCGTTGTAATTCTTCAACGTCTTCAGAGAGGTGGAGGGTCCCGACAACCAACAACTCTTTGGTGCACTTCCAAACCGATAGGCACATCTCAATATGGACCGAAATGTCCTTAAACTAAATTCTCACCTCAAAAATGATGATTTATGGACCGAAACGTCCTTAAACTAACAACGGACCGAAACGTCCTTAAACTAAAACAATAAAGCCCAAATGCTCTTTTATTGGATCTGAATGATCCCAAAATCCCTTTGAGTAGATCTTAGTCTAAAATTAGACTAACGTATCCTCAACAAACATTTAAGTTGATCTTAATCTCAAACGAGATTAACGATCCTTAAATCAACTCAAACCCAAATCTAAGAATATACGGATTTGGACTAATCCACGCCCTACGGGCGACAACATAAATTAGTCTCCGTATACAATCCACGGATAACCAAAAATAAAACAAACACACACGACACGAAGTGACCTTCTGGAGCAGGAGTAAGTGGTTATCGCTACGCGGTAACGTAATTAACTGCATGGGCTTGCGCCTGTAGGGTAGAGCGTCCCCACAATTAAAAACCTCTCGTAAACGAGGGGGAATTTGACGAAGTCCGCTACAACGGCCGCATCCGTCCAAACCACCGATACACGGTGCCATAAATCAACTTGGTATCTTCGGAAAGGTGGATGGATAAATCCAAATAGCATCTGCCCCCAAATTCAGGCAAGACAACCTACGCAGTTCGTCTCTGTTTTCGGCGGTAAACAGTGCTGAGCTAAGGTAGAGGGTGATATTTATAGTGGAGAATTAAGGTTTGGGAATTAAAATTTTGGATTAAAAAGTATTAAAATGGTATTAAATTGTAAAATGAAAGGTCTCTGTTTGATTGCAGGGAAATCAAACAGCACAGAGGAGTTAATAGGAGCTGAAGAGACAAGTGTGCAAAGCTCGAAGCTTATTGAAGCAAATCCGACCGTCCCCGCCAGCCGAAATGCAATATCCTCCAGTCGATCTTGATACAATTGCCTCGAGATTTGTGCCACCAGATTAATTCAGTATTTACACTATTTTCCACATGTTTTATTTTTCTGAAATTTTCATTTCCCTGTGTATTGCACGTGTAACCTTTTGGGTTTCCAAAAAGTTAAAAAGAAAAATCAGAAAACTAATTGTGTCTGATGGGAATCTAACACACAGGTTACGTCACAGTAGTGCAAAGATTTTACCAATGAACTACAAGTTATTTCTTGTTTTTATTTAACAAAAGAGACTTATAACTCAAACTTAGGGTGTAATACTCTTTTCTTTTATATTAACAGGAAAATTTTCTGTACAAAAATTCCCAAGTCGTTACAATCTCTTTTCCACTCTTGATTCTCAACTCATGAGATGGTAGGGTGGAAGATCAAGAGGAAGGAGGAGGAGCTCAAGAAAGGCTGGTGAAGAGAGATGAGCAAATATAGTGAGAATGTTTTTCATCAAAAACAACCATCAAAGTGATCATCCAAATAAGAGTATGGTTTTGTATAAAACCATTTTCTGATTAAAATAAAGCAACCATACTTGAATAGTTTGTAAAAATGAATTTACAATTCATTTGTCAGCACTATTCAAGTATGGTTCTCATCATTCTCTCTTCACTACCTTTACATCTCATTTCCATTTAAATTAAATGGATAAATCTAAAATGAGGTGTCCACCCACCTTCTAGAATATTTTCCGTATAAATACGGAATACATTCAACTGTACATACATACCCTTATTCGTATCAAAATACGAACACCCAAAGAGATAGAATAACACAAAGAACATAATACTAGAATATACATATCGAAATATATATACGTAAATTATTAAATTAATGCGTGATTTAATAATTCGGCTTAATCCTAAGCCGGTTAGTATTATCAACCGTCCGATCGAAAGTCCGGGTAACTAGTACAATCATTCAATCGGAACCCTGCACGTATCAAAATACGGCTACTACATCATTTCGCATGAACCAGGGAAACCCTCTGTGTGGGACTCTAAAAACACGACAGTACGCCGACAGTGAGTTACTGGATAAATCCATAACCACAAGCACGTCAGCGGCACTAGCTGTACATAACGGCTACCCGGGTACCGTCGAAAAGGAAGGCCGAAGAGCAACTCATCCGTATCCCTACTGAACCTATTTGTGACAATCTCCGTACAGTCCGGTCTCTTCGTCTAAGAGTATCGTATATCGGGTCTAGAGGGTGGATAAAGTCAGACCCCTAATAACGCGATATTTCGTGTCGGTGTGAAGCCCATCACCCACTGAGAAACTACTAATCCAAATAAATATTTCTCGTCTACCTTGGCCAAGGATTTCTAGTGATGGCCACCCATGCACACCGCAACATCAACCCCCAATACCGGGAGAGATGAATCCCCGATGATCCGCTCACTGCCTCCATATGGCTCGGGACTGTACCCAACTAAAACCTGTTTGCACGACTCCTTTGAGCCGTGGTAGCGTAGTAATCAAAGCACAGTGGGAACTCACACGGGACAAATGACGATCTCAGGTCGAAGGACTAACATGTACTAATGTTACCTGAGAACTGGTATCTGACAATATGTATAATACCATCTAGCATGTTCCCGGTGAGTCCGTCTAGTGTACTCATCCTCAGTGAGCACCTGTATACGATCTTAGGTGCGAAAGACCAATGGCTGTGGAACCAACCATTGCCCCTCGTCGGGGTCTAGAAACGTATACACCAGTCTACTATGGAATATCGATGTGCAGTCTCGATACTCCCACGACTAGGGACATTTAAGGATTTGCTTGTGGACTATCCAGCCCCCACATGTATGATCGTTATCATAATGCTGGTAGTCAAGCAAGAATCCTATGGGCTCTATCAACATGTAATAGTGATTTGTAATACCATATAATGCATGTACATGATGATAAAGATAAACCAAATAGCATACTATCATTTTGAGCAAGACTGTTCTACCCGTATAGGTCCTCCCTCAATCATCACAATCGCGTGCTTACGATTACAATAATTGACTTGAGGGCACTATATCCAACGGCTTGTATTCTTCGTCGTCGAAGATGATCCACCTTGAGGCAACTCACACTCAAGCTCACAATTCATTAATCAAGGTATTGGTGAAGTTAACAATCTATACTAATGGGCTAGAGTAGTGTAGCTTGATGAAGTAGGAATTTTGCTCACAAAAAATATTTCTTTTCTTTTCTTTTTCTCAACCCTAGAAAACTAGTGAGAAGATGAAGAATAAGATGAACTTGGATATGTGTGTGAACCATTTGGCTAAGAGATAAGAGCCAAGATGAGATGAGAGAATGATAAATATCACAATGAATAAAACAAGAAAAATAGGATGAGTCATGGCTTCTCCATGCTTCTAAACAATGACTCATTCTTATTTTCTTTAATTCATTAATATTTATCATTATCTTCACTCTAATGTAATTCTCACACATCCTAGTTCTATGTATCATCAACCATGATACAAATGCGCACGCGCGCGCGCGCACACATATATATATATATATCAAATTATTAAATTAACACTTGATTCAATAATCCGGTTATATCATATATAATCCGGTTAATATCAAATATATATATGTATATCAAATCATTAAATCAACACTTGATTCAATAATCCGGTTATATCACATATAACCGGCTAATATTTAATATTAGTTAATATATATATATATCAAATTATTAAATTAACACTTGATTCAATAATCTGGTTATACCATATATAACCCGGCTAATATCAAATATATATATATATAATCATTGAATCAATACTTGATTCAATAATCCGGTCATATCATATATAACCGGGTTGATATAAAAAATGCTAGATTATAATACGGTATCATATACCAGCATTTAATCAAGCTCCCGCACATATCTCCATACGTGTCCTATTTCGTTTCGCTTGAGCTAGGAAATCTCTATGTGGGACTCTAAAGATCCGTCAATACGCTAGCAGTAGGTAATGATCACATCAGATACCCACAAGCCGTCAGCGGTATTAGCTGGACGTAATGGCTACCCAGGTATTGAACGAATAGAAGATCAATAAGCAAACTTGTCCAAACTCCCGTAGAGCCTATAAGAAACACTTATCATACAGTCCGGTCTCTTCGTCTGATATGTCGCATATCGAGTCTGGGGGGTGAAATCGTCAAACCCCACTAACTCGATAAGTCATGCCGATGTGTGACCTATAACCTTTCGAGAAACTACTGATAACACTTATCCGTAAATCTCATCAGCCCTGGCCAGGAACTTGCTGTTATAGTCAATCGAGTATAGCGCAACATCAACTCCTAATACCGGGAGAGACGAAATCCCTCCTATCGCTTACTGCCTCCATGTGACTCGGGACTGTACTCAAAAACCACCTATTTGCACGCTCATTTGAGCCGTGGTAGGGAGGAAATCAAAGCACAGTGGGAACCACATAAGATACTATGACGATCTCGGGTCTACAGACTAACATGTACAAGTGTCACCAGAGAACTGCTATCTGACGATAGGTATGGCACCATCTTGGAGTTCTCGGCGAATCTTGTTCGGTGTACTCATTCTCCAATGAGCACATGTGTACAATCTTTGATGTCAAACACCAATAGCTGTGGGATCAATCACCGCCCCATACAGGTCCAAGAAACGTACACACTAGTCTACTCTGGAATATCGATGTCCTGTCTCGATACTCTCTCGACTAGTAACTGTTAAGGAATGTGCTTATGGACTACACAAGCCCCACTAGTATAATCTGCATCATAGTTCTGGTAGTCAAGCCAACATCCTAAAGGCTTTATCAGCATGTATCAAAAAGATAGTAAACTAAAATAAGTGCACATGTTAAAATAAAGAGCAACCAGATAGCATACTATTATGTCAAGTAAGAAAGTCCTCTATATATATGTCCAAGCATCTACTATAATATACAATAATGACCTCTAAGGCATACATATTCCTAACAGTTTCATGACCTAAATCTATGTCAGATTCAGATGTTATCAGATTATGGCACATGAGGCTCGGGCATATGAGTGAGAGAGGTATGGCCGAGTTATCGAAGCAGGGTCCACTTTGTGGTCAAAATACATCGAAGATGGAATTTTGTGAGCATTGCATTTTTTGGAAGCAGAAACGAGTTTGTTTCAGTTCCGCGGTGCACAAGACAGAAGGTACTCTTGACTATATCCATTCGAATGTTTGAGGACCCTTTCAAGTTGTTTCCAAAGGAAGCGGTGCAAAATATCTGTTTATTTTCATCGATGATTTTTTGAGGAAGCTTTGGGTCTACTTTTTGAAGTATAAGAGTGATGTGTTTCTTACATTCAAGTAATGGAAGACATTGATTGAGAAGCAGACAAGTAAGAAGATTAAGAGGCTAAGGACGGACAACAGATTAGAATTTGTGGTGGAGATTTCATTGAATTTTGCAAAAACGAAGGTATTGTTTGACATCATACTGTTTTCCACACACCACAGCAAAATGGAGTCGTGCAGCGAATGAGTCAGACTCTTTTGGAGAAAGCTCGATGCATGTTATCAAATGCAGGGCTCGACAAGGAGTTTTGGGCAGAGATGGCGAACACGGCATGCTACGTGATGAATCGATCACCTCATACATCACTTGGTAGTAAAACACCGGAGAAGGTATGGTCTGGGAAGGACGCCGATTATTCTACACTTAGAGTGTTTGGTTGTCATGCATATGCACATTGCCGTGAAGGCAAGTTAGATCCTCGAGCGAAGAAATGCATTTTTCTTGGGTATGCTACCGGGGTCAAAGGTTATAAGTTGTGATATTCAGATCCTAAGTCGCCAAAGTTTATGTGTAAAGACTTTGAATTTACTGTGCGGAATTTCCCAGTTTAATGTACAGAAATGAGTTATACAGCCTGAGTTTGAGTTATAAGTAAATTTTGTTAAATAACAACATGAAACAACTTGTAGCTCACTAGTAAAGCCCTTGCACTGCTGTGATGTAGCCCCTGTGTTCGATTCCCATCAGACACATTATTTTTCTGATTTTTCTTTTTAACTTTTTGGAAGCCGAAAAGTTTACATGTGCAATACACAGAAAAATGAAAAGTCAAAAAATCGAACATATGGAAAATAGAGTAAACACTGAGATGTACACGTGGCACAAATACAGAGACACGAAGCCCTAGATTGACCGGCCAAAATCCAATAATGGCCGGCACTGATGTTTGAACCGAGCCCAATGAGGCCCGGGCTTTGCACACTAACCCCTTCACCTACCCCTAACACCCTTGCACTGTTTTATTTCTTTACAATCAAATATAGACCCTTCATTTCACCATTAAACCAAATTTTAATGCTTTTTAATCCACTATTTTAATTCCAAAACCCTAATTCTACACTATAAATACCACCCCACACTTTGACTCAACATCATTCTGAAATATCTAGCCAAAACTCTCAAAAATTTCTTAAGTACAAGTGGAGTAAAGAAGAGTTAGCAAGCAAGTAACTTCCGGTGAAGATCAAAGCAAATTCCGGCGCTCCCGTGATGCTACGAAGCTCACCCCCTTTTCTTCAACCTTTTTTTAAACTCTCTAAACTGTAAATCCCTTCTAAATTCCTTCCCCTCTATTGTAATTCCTTTTATACCGACATCTTCTTTTTCTAAAACACATAACTACCTTTTCCTTTACATTTTAATCAATCCAACTTCACTACATCGCTTGTAACCTTAAACCCTAATATTTAGAATCAAATTTCATCAAAAATTCTCATGTAAAATAACAATAGTAGCACTTTTTCATTAAAATATCATGAACTTTATAAACACCTCTTTTAGTTAAAAACTATACCTTTAGGAAAAACTTCATGGGGTAACGACCTACCCCCCCCACACACTTGGTTCCATAGCACGATACTTCTTTTTGTGTGAATTTTTGTTACGAGAAAAATATTAAATTAAAATACCACTCACTTTAAAAATGATTTTCTTTTAAAACAGTATTTTAAATTTCTTTGCGAATATACCTCTACAACCCTCTTTAGGGGACCCGCTATTGGATGGTGCGGATTATCGCACATCCTTGGGCTAGTAGAGCGAGATGCAGACCTCCTCACGGAGCATTCGATCTCGAAAGGTTTTAAATACGGTTTTTAAGAAAAACGAATTTTCTAAATAAATAAAAATTAATTTTTTAATAATTATATATAAACTTACAAATCCATATTTTCAAAGTATAATAAACTTACATTTTTCTAAAAATGAATGAAGAACAAGTTTTAATAAAATATCCTCAACTTACCAAAAGACAACTCTTTTCAATAAAATACCATGAACTTTCCAAAACTAAAGGCTTATCACTAAAATACCTCAAATCCTTAAAACTCGTGCTCATGAAAACCCTAATAATATAAATAACCACTCGAGGTTTATTTTTAACTATATTATAATATTTTTTCATAAAACCCCCTCGAGTTATATAAAACAATATTTAAGGACTTTAGTAAATATAAGTTTAAGCGGGATCAATTCTCTTGAGCCCCAGGGAGCCGGAGAAAGTGAGTGCTTGCCTATTTAAAGTAGACAACATAACGGAGTTATCAATAGTAATTGTCTTAGAAAAAGACACAAATCTTGTCGTCTATGTGAAGCAGTTACCGATAACTCCCGAACCTAATTCAAGATCTAAATCAGTTATAAGTGTCTGACTCATTCTGAGTCTATCTCAAATCTTAATCCAAACTCAAGTCTGAGTCTATCCAAACTTGAATCTAAAGTCAAACATGAATACTTGAACATGAACCTGATTACTTGAATTCAAACATCAATATCAAATATGAATACTTGACTTGACTTGACCGAACCATGGTTATAACTTGACATAGCTACTTGAACACATGATTACATCCTGAACCTGATTACTTGAACAATTTGTATCCATGGTTTCGGCAAGACTTGTAAACATAACATATACAATACATTACGCGGGGATAATGGGGTAGATTGGTATGGAACGAATTAACGTGGCACGAGATGGTCACTTAAAAGACGCCTACATGAATTCTCGTGTCGTTGTCCAGTGGGTTTTGATGGTGCCTTATACTACATGTTACTATAGTCTACGGGGTAAGATGGACTCTTTTCGTATACACAAATACATTTTGTACCAAGTTACAAACAACGACGTTAGAATAACAATCATATACCTGTACAACTGACCAGTTCAATTCTCATTACTTGTTATATTCCATTTCTTCTTTTGGGACTTACCGAGCGCTAGTTCGCTGACAACATTCCTGTCTATTTCTTTCTTTACAATGTTCGTCAGGAGGACCCGACTTCCAGGAGATCGAGCCTAGCCAGGAGGATTTGGACCAGCTCACCGTCCAGCTGGACTACTAGCTCTCCTTGTACTTACTTTCAGTTTGTATGCCACTGTTTAGGCACTACTTATTTCATTGTATCTTTTCTTTTCAAAACAGTTGTATGTAAAGATGAATGTAAATGAAAGTTGCTGTTTATTTTATATCACTTATCTTTCTTGTGCATTATATATATATTGCTTAATTACGCTTAACGTATTTATTTCTTAGTAAATACATTGCGGCCTGCCATGTCACTGTTTCCATCTATTAGGAAGCGGGCGTGACAGGTTTTGTTGGCGGCCCATGCAAGTCTTTTCTGCATGAAGTCTTAAGCAATATATCACAAGAATTATAAGATTCAGTAATTATACATTCTTTACATTTCTAATTTCTTGAATCGATCCTAACCATTCCTTTCCTATGAAGGTCATGGATTCTCCCAACAACACCGCACGAACGTCAATGGCAACACCCCACCGTCTACTCTACTACCACCACCTACCATTGCAGCTCCTATCAATGAGCAAATGGTATTGCTTGAGGCAATCAAGAGCCTTCTGGAAGGTCAGCAGCAGCAGACTGCTATCCTCATGCACCGCCCAGAAGCTGAGGCACCCGGAGTCAAGCAATTCCGGGCACTGCATCCAAAGCATTTCTCAAGAAAAGAGTGCTCACTGGAGGCAGAAAAATGGGCTCAATCAATAGAAGATGATTTGACAACAGCACAAGTGCCAGAGATTGCCTGGGTGAGAGTTGCGAAGCTGCAACTAACAGACAACGCCAGAATCTGGTGGAAGGCTGAAGAAAGCCGTCTCACCTAACCGATTGAGTGGAAGACATTTCGCGATCTGTTCGATGCGAAGTACTTCCCTGAGACTGCCCGTTTCGACATAGAGTAGCAGTTCATTCATCTACAACCAGGCTCGATGTGGGTCAAGTCTGTAGATGAATACGATACTGAGTTTACCATGCTTAGCAGGTAAGATATTTTCTCAAATTCAAATTCCTGATATCACTTACTACACTGCTAACACAAGGTCGTAACAGGTTCGCGGCATACCTGATTCCTACTGCTGAGATCCGGGCATGACGATTTCAGCAAGGGTTGGACCCGGAAATCTAAGCTGCACTCGCTGCAGGGGATTTTCCAACCCATGATCTCGCTTTGAAGGCTGCCCGACGCTATGAGGCGGTTGTGAAAAAGAAGGGCTGACCGCAGACTGCCGGTGTGAAACGCCCTGCCACATAGATGTCAAGAGGAGCCTCTTCTTGGCCGACATTTGCACCCATAAGACCGGGAGGATCATTTAACCGGTCAAGTACAGACTTTTGTTTCTACTGCAAGAGGAATGGACACCTGGCGAAAGACTGCAGGCGTGCAATTGGCCTGTGTTTGGTTTATGGCGCATCCACTCACGCCATAGGAGAATGTCCATATCAACTCAACCCAGCTCTAGAGGCCAGCTATCCAGGCTCCTGCACCTTGTTTAGCTCTCCTTGCTCCACCTCCATGTGGACCTCCTGTACAACCTCCTCGTCAATTCCACCAGGCATAGGGAAACGTCCCTCAAGGGCAGAGAAACGTGCCCCAGGGACAGAGGAGCGTGCCTCCTTCAAGGAGGAATTTACCAAGACGTCAGGCTTTCACAATGACAGTTGAGGAAGCCGAAGCCACATGCCAAGTCATAACTGGTAATTCCTAATCCTTTCACATCTTTTCAATCCTTGTACATCACTATATTTTTTCTGTATCTAAAACCAACCTCACACAACTTAGGTACTATATTAGCAGCCACCCTTCCTGTACTCGCACTTTTTGACACTAGAGCATCACACTGCTTCATGTTCCAAAAATTCTCATGCGATTCTTGTGAAGCCACTCATTTCAAGCTGGAATGTTAGTTCCGGGAATGGAGTATTAAAGGCAATTATGGGATTTGATCAGTGTCCAGTTATAGTTTGCGGATAAGAATTCTATGCGAATTTCAAAGTACCGGGCATCCTAAATTTCGATGTTGTGTTGGGAATGGACTGGCTGGGAGCTTTCTATGCTACGATTGACTGCCGTGAAAGGATGGTAGTATTTGAGATACCAGATCACCCGGTCTTCTACTTCAAGAGTGGAGATAGAACTTTGGAGCCAGGAATCTTCTGTGCTAAATTAAAGAATGCAAAAGTGTTTACTCTACCGGCGGAAGAAGAAAACCCAGAGGCAGTTCGAGAGTTCGAGCATGTATTCTCTGAAAATATATCAGGTTTGCCTCCCGTTCGAGCTCTTGATTTCAGCATTGATTTACTACCTGGTGCGCAACCTGTAATCAAAGCTCCGTACTGGTTAAGTCTATAGGGATTGAAGGAGATCGGCATTCAGTTAGACGAACTCCTGAAGAAAGGTTGAATTCGTCCCAGTACTTCAAGCTGGGGATCTCCGGTACTACTGGTGCAGAAGAAAGAAGGTTCATACAGGATGTGTGTAGATTATCGAGCTCTGAACGAAGTAACGATAAAGAACAAGTATCCACTACCGTGCATTGATGATCTGTTCGATCAGTTAAGTGGGTCTTGTGTATTCTCAAAGCTAGATCTTAGTTCGGGTTATCATCAGGGGAAGATTAAAGAGTCCGACATTCCGAAGACGGCGTTTAGGACTCGCTATGGTCATTATGAATAGCTCATAATGCCATTTGGAGTGACCAATGCACCTGCTATTTTTATGAATCTGATGAACCAAGTTTTTCGAGAGTACTTAGACAAGTTTGTTGTCTTCTTCATCGACGACATTCTGGTGTATTCAAAGAATCGGAAAGAACATGTCGAGCACTTACGGATTGTCCTGGAGACATTAAGACAACATCAACTCTATGCCAAGTACAACAAGTGTGAATTTTGGTTAGATCAAGTTGGATTTCTCGGACATATCGTTTCAGGCGAAGGAATCTCAGTAGATCCAGGTAAGATGTCAGCTGTCAGCGAATGGCCGACACCAAAAACGGTGAAAGATATACAAAGTTTCTTGGGATTAGCAGGATACTACCGACGATTCATTGAAGGCTTCTCAAAGATTGCAGCACCCCTGACCAAGCTCACATGTAAAAATGAAGCATTCATGTGGTCAAAAGCATGTGAAAAGCTTTTGTAGAACTCAAATCAAGATTATCTTTTGCTCCTATTCTCGTAATACCGGATCAATCTGGAGGTTTCGTCGTATATTGTGATGCGTTCAGTAGGAGATTAGGATGTGTTCTACATCAACATGGAAAGGTTGTGGCTTTCGCATCAAGACAACTGAAAGTACATGAGTGCAACTATCCAACACATGATTTGGAATTGGAAGTTGTTATCTTCGCACTAAAGATTTGGCGCCAGTATCTTCTGGGAGAAAGAGTGGATATATACACTGACCACAAGAGTCTGAAGTATATATTTACTCAGAAGGAATTGAACATGCAGCAGAGAAGATGGCTAGAACTCATGGAGGACTTCGACATCAACCTACAGTATCATCCCGGAAAGGTGAACATAGTTCTTGATGCACTTAGTCGCCAGCCATTAGCAATGAATCTCACTGCTCAGTGGAAGATACAGCAAGAACTGCATGGATTGGAGATTGAAGTAGTTATGCCAGGTAATGTTTAATATTTGATGAACTTACAAGTTCAGTCCACTCTTGTCAATCAGATCAAGGCAGCTCAAGCAAATGATGCCAAGCTACAAAAGATCCGAGAACAAGTAGAAAGTGGACTTCAAACTGATTTCATCATCCACGAAGATGGATCCTTGAGGTATGGAAGTCGATTATGTGCACCCATCGGCCCTGTTCGAGAAGAGTTAATAAAAGAAGCTCACAGCTCTCCTTATTCTGTACACCCCGGTGGTATAAAAATGTATAAGGATCTGCGGCAACATTACTGGTGGCATGGAATGAAGCGTGAAGTATCAAGGAGCGTAGCCAATAGTTTGGTATGTCAGCAAGTGAAGGCTGAACATCACAGAACTGCTGGTCTACTTCAACCGTTACCAATCCCAGAATGGAAATGGCAACACGTTATCATAGACTTCATGACTGTCCTTCGTCGCAACACGAAGGGTAACGATGCAATATGGGTTATAGTGGATCGACTCACCAAGTCGGCTCACTTTATTCTATTTCGAGTTGGCCAATCAACTGAGACGCTAGCAAAGAAGTACATGGAGGTAAGCATAAATCTAAAGTAAGATTTAAACCTTCAAGATGTACCATATTTGATACCCATGAACTCATGCAGGAGATCGTGAGATTACATGGAGTACCAGTTTGCATCGTCTCCGATCGTGACACAAGATTCCGATCACAGTTTTGGCAGAGTCTGCAAGCTAGCCTATGAACAAGTCTGAACTTCAGCACGGTTTACCATCCACAAACAGATGGGCAGTCTGAGCGGACAATTCAGATTCTGGAGGACATGCTAAGAGCTTGTATGTTAGACTTCGGAGGTTCGTGGGAAGATCACCTATACCTTATGGAGTTTTCATACAACAACAACTATCAGGTAAGCATTGGAATGGCACCATTCGCAGCACTATACGGACGGAAGTGTCGTTCACCTCTAAGTTAGGACGACGTAGGAGATCGTGAACTTCTTAGACCAGAGATGATTATGGCAACTGTGGACGTAGTTCACACGATCAGGGAAAGAATGCGCACAACCCAAGACCGACAGAAGCGTTGGGCTGATGCAAAGCGCCGACATCTAGAGTTTCAACCTGGAGACCCTGTTTTCTTAAAGATCTATCCAAACAGAGGAGTGATCCGTTTTGGTAAAAGGGGTAAGCTAAGTCCGAGATACATAGCACTGTTCGACATACTCGAACGTGTTGGAGAAGTGGCATACCGTTTGGCACTATCACCCTCATTGGAAGGAGTGCACAATATGTTCCACATAACCCATCTACGATGATATGTGAGCGACCTCAGCCACATACTTGATCACTCAGAGCTCACAGTACAGACTGACCTGACTTGCGAGCAACAACTCGTTGAGATCCTAGATCGAAAGGTGAAGACACTGCGGAACAATGATGTAAACTTGGTCCTAATGATGTGGAGAAAAGATTCACTAGAAGAATCGACGTGGGAATGAGAAGAAGACATGCTTGCAAGATACCCTTATTTATTTGTAAATTGGTCCCTATGTAAATATAAATTTCAAGGACGAAATTTTTATAAGGAGGGTAGAATGTAACGACTCTAAATTTACTGTACGGAATTTTCCAGTTTAATGTACAGAAATGAGTTATACAGTTTGAGTTTGAGTTATAAGTAAATTTTGTTAAATAACATCAAGAAACAACTTGTAGCTCACTGGTAAAGCCCTTGCACTGCTGTGAAGTGGCCCCTGTGTTCAATCCCTATCAGACACATTATTTTTCTGATTTTTCTTTTTAACTTTTTGGAAGTCGAAAAGTTTACACATGCAATACACAGAAAAATAAAAAGTCAGAAAAATCAAACATGTGGAAAATGGAGTAAACACTGAGATGTACACGTGACACAAATACAGAGACACGAAGCCCTAGATCGACCGGCCAAAAGCCAATAATGCCCGGCACTGACTGTTGAACCAAGCCCAATGAGACCCGGGCTTTGCACACTAACCCCTTCACCTACCCCTAACACCCCTGCACTGTTTGATTTCCCTGCAATCAAACAGAGACCCTTCATTTCACCATTAAACCAAATTTTAATACTTTTTAATCCAACATTTTGATTCCAAAACCCTAATTCTACACTATAAATACCACCCAACACTTTGGCTCAACATCATTCTAAAATTTCTAGCCAAAACTCTCAAAAATTTCTAAAGTACAGGCGGAGTAAAGAGGAGTTAGTAAGCAAGCAACTTCCAGCGAAGATCGAAACAAATTCCGGCGCTACCGCAACACTACGCAGCTCACCCCCTTTTCTTCAACCCTTCTTTAAACTCTCTAAACCGTAAGTCCCTTCTAAATTCCCTCCTCTCTATTGTAATTCATTTTCAAATTTTTATCGGTAAAAGTGGAGTTATACCGATATCATCTTTTCTAAAACGCATAACCCCCTTTTCCTTTACATTTTAATCAATCCAACTTCACTACATCGCCTGTAACCTTAAACCCTAATATTTAGAATTAAATTTCATCAAAAATTCTCATATGAAATAACAATAGTAGCACTTTTTCATTAAAATACCATGAACTTTATAAACACCTCTTTTAGTTAAAAACTATACCTTTAGGAAAAACTTCACGGTATAACGACCTACCCCACACGCACACTTGGTTCCATAGCACGATACTTCTTTTTATGTGAATTTTTGTTACGAGGAAATACTACATTAAAATACCACTCACTTTAAAAACGATTTTCTTTTAAACAGTATTTTAAATTCCTTTGTGAATATGCCTCTACAACCCTCTTTACAAGACCCGCTATTGAATAGTGCGGATTATCGCACATCCTAAGGCTAGTAGAGCGAGATGCAAACCTCTTCACGGAGCATTCGATCTCGAAAGTTTTTAAATACGGTTTAAAAAAAAAACGAATTTTCTAAAAAAATAAAAAATAATTTTTTAATAATTATACATTAACTTACAAATCCATATTTTCAAAGTATAATAAACTTACATTTTTCTAAAAATGAAAAAAGAACAAGTTTCAATAAAATACACTCAAGTTACCAAAAGACAACTCTTTTCAATAAAATACCATGAACTTTCCAAAGCTAAAGGCTTATCACTAAGATACCTCAAATTCTTAAAACTCATACTCATGAAAACCATAATAATATAAATAACCCCTCGAGGTTTATTTTTAATTATATTATAATATTTTTTTCATAAAACCCCATCGAGTTATATAAAACAATATTTAAGGACTTTAGAAAATATAGGTGTAAGCGGAATCAATTCTCTTGAGCCCCAGGGAGCCGGAGAAAATGAGTGCTTGTCTATTTAAGGTAGACAATGTAACGGAGTTATCAATGGTAATTGTTTTGGAAAAAGTCACAAATCCTGTCGTCCATGTGCAACAGTTACCGATGACTCCCGAACCTAATTCAAGATCTAAATCAGTTACAAGTGTCTGACTCAAGTTCGAGCCTATCTCAAACCTGAATCCAAACTCAAGTCTGAGTCTATCCAAACCTGAATCTAAAGTCAAACATGAATACTTGAACAAAAACCTGAATACTTGAATTCAGAATCAATATCAAACATGAATACTTGACTTGACTTGACCGAACTATGGTTATAACTTGACATGACTACTTGAACACATGATTACATCATGAACCTGATTACCGGAACAATTTCTATCCATGGTTTCGGCAAGACTTGTAAACATAACCTATACAATACATTACGCGGGGATAATGGGGTAGATTAGTACGGAACGTATTAACGTGGCACGAGATGGTCACTGTTCCCCGCCGAAAGACGCGGCGGAGACGCGATAGACATCTTGCCTGAAATTCGGGCCAGATGCTAATTGGAGTTATCCGTCCACCTCTCCGAAGATGCCAAGTTGATTTATGGCACCATGTATCGAAGGTTTAAACGGATGCGGCCGATATAGCAGACTTCGTCAGATTCCCCCTCATTCGAGGGGGTTTTGATTGTGGGGACGCTCTTCCCTGCAGGCGTAAGCCCCTGCAGTTAATTACGCTACCGCATCACGGTAACAACTTTCTCCTTCTCCAGATGGTCACTTTGTGTCGTGTGTGTTTGTTTTGTTTGTGGTTGCCCGTGAATTGTATACGGAGACTAATTTATGTTGTCGCCCGTAGAACGTGGATTAGTCTAAATCCGTACTTTCTTAGATTTGGGTTTGGGGTTTTGGTTTAAGGATACGTTAGTCTTATTTTGGACTAAGATCAACTTAAACGTTTGTTAAGGATACGTTAGTCTAATTTTCAGACTAAGATCGACTTAACGGGATCGTTTAGATCCAACAAGAGAGCATTTGGACTCTATTGTTTAGTTTAGAGACATTGCGGTCGATTTTCCAGTTTAGAGGCATGGTGGTCCATGGAGTGTGTGGCCGTCGGGACCCGTCACCTCTCTGACGACGTTGAAGGATTACAACGACAGCTATCAGAGGAGTTCAGAGATGTACCCTTGAACCAATGTTGGTTGGGAGATCTATTATAGTCCAATTTAGGACTAAAGTCTGTTTGAAGGTTTAAGAGCATATGGGCTCGGTTGAACATTTTATTGTTCTAGCTGTTGAGCTTTTATTTGGGCTTGGCCCTTTTATAATGCATAGCATTGGGCTCTGTAGTTAAATGCATAGCATTTATATTTGGCCTGTTAGGACTTTATTTGGGCTCTGCCCCCTTTTTAATAATGCATAGCATTTAGTGGTCTAATAGTGCGCCACGTGGTCTGTCAGGGGCTTTGCGCCAATTAAAGAGCGCAGGGTGCTAGCGCACGTGGAGGTGACACGTGTCGCGCTCTGCTGAGCGCAAGTCCATTAGCGCAGTGCGCTGCTGACACGTGGCGCGCTCTGGTGCAGGGCGCCAATCCAAGAGCGCAGCGCTCTATTTTAGAAGCGCAAAGCGCGGATTGTTCTGTGGTTGACACGTGGCGCGCTCTGGCACAGTGCGCCAATCCAATAAGCGCAAAGGCGCATTTCAAAAGTGCAAGGCACTGTCCAATAGCGCAGAGCGCATCTTGATCAAATTAAGATCAAAGAATAAATTGTTTGTTCTCTGAAAGAGGTTTTACCTCAAGATTCAAGAACCAATGGTTCTGTTCTCATCAAAAGGCTGTGCCTTTATATAGATCAAAAGATCTAGGGATGAAGTAAATTACTTCTTTAATCTTTTATGATTGGATCTTTTTTGATTTTTTTCTTTTTTTTATATTGAAAATCTTGATCTTCTTCTTAGATCTTTGATCTTTTTAGAAGAAATTCTTCTTTTTGTGAGGTGTTTTCATCTCTGTTCTTCAAGAATCAAATTCTTTACCTTAAAGAAGATGATCTTCTTTCTTCAAATGCTTGCCTTTCAAATTTTTCAGAAAGTTCTCTCTTTTTTGTATGTGTGTATCTCTGAGACTTGGAGTCTAGGGGCCTTTATATAGGGCCAATTGGTTTGTTGAGTTAGTTACAGAGATCTTTCTCTGATTGATCTAGGGATATTTCCCCACCGTTGGATCTTTGATCCTAAGGCCTCTGTTTTACAGAAGATAATCTTCTTATTTTAATAAGGTTGAAAAGATCTTTCTAGAATTTTAATTTTGATTACTTAAATAATTTATTATTTAAATTCCAGTGCTGGCGCAATTGGCGCTAGCGCACCTGTGCTTGACACGTGTCGCGCAGCACAGAGCGCAGCGCACCACTGTTTGACACGTGGCGCGCATCGCAGAGCGCAGCGCAACTGCGCTGACACGTGTCATGCAGCGCAGAGCGCAGCGCAACTGCGCTGCGCGCCACGTGTCAAACAGTGGTGCGCTAGCGCAGAGCGCAAGTTATCTGAAGCGTTGCTTCCTTTATTTAAAATTTGAATTTTAAAACAGAGCCTTGCTCTGATTGGGGGTGCGCTGCCTTGGGCGCAGCACTCCTTGCGCTGGCGTGTCTGCTTTTGACACGTGGCGCTCTGCGCGCAGCGCAAGGGATCTGAAACGTTGCTTCACCTTTTGAATTTTGAAATTCAAACAGAGCTTTGCTCTGATTGGGGAAACAAATGCCCCCCACCGTTGCGCTCACGTGGCGCACACGTGAGTGCAGCGGTGGCAACATCCAGACCGTTGGATCAACTCAGGAGTTGAAGGGGTGCTTTAGCGCCTATAAATAGGACCCTTAGTCCTCCTCAGATGATTATCATCTCCTTCAAGATTTATATTTTCATAGCCTTGCTCTCATTTTCAAGAACTTCAGAGTTAGAACTCTAGAAATTTTTAGGTAAAAAAAATTTAAACTTAATTAAATCAATTTTAATTAATAGAGCCTTGCTCTTATAGATCTTTTGATCTAAAGAAATCCCCTTTGGGGTTTTATAAACAGAGCTTTGCTCTCAAGAATTTTTTTCAGGGTTTCTTAACCCATGAACAGAGCCTTGCTCATTGACAGAACATAGATCTTTTGATTTTCTGATGATGAACTCTTAAAAGTTTTTTCATGGATCTTTATGATCCCAGAACTTTAATTTTTAGGAATTAATTTTTTTCTTTGATGGATTTTTCCATCATTATTACAGAGCTAGGCTCTTTAAGGAATTTTATTCCCTTGTGACCAGAGTTTGACAAGTGTCACTCTGTGACAGAGCTTTGCTCTGAAAAGGGAGATTTTCTCCTTGTCTCAAGGGATTTCTTATTTAATGAGAATATTCTTTTGAGGATCTCCTCATTAATTGACAGTCTCGTCTAATGATGAGGCTGTTTTATTAACTGATGCATTGTCATCAGGATTTTGTGGGTCCCCCTTTGGTCCCCTCTCCACTGCGTTGCAGTGTGGTATGAATTTTAAAGTACCAAGCGTTGGAATTTTTAAAATTAACTTATGATACTGATAACTGAATTTCTCTTTCTCTTGCAGGCAGCATGTCTGCTGATCTTTCATTCCCGTTCTTCCGCTTAGAGGGAGGATTTCCTGAGGCGCCAGTGGACCGGGAGGTTCTTACTCTTATTAAGGATTACGACCCTGAGTATAAGAACCTTCACCTGTGGGGTAGGTGGTACAGCGAGATTATCAAGGGTCGCCGAAGCTTCTCTTATGCGACGCCTCAGGTCCGATCTCATCGATCCTATATGCAGATGCACCCCCGGTGAACTATACCGTGGAGGTCGTAAATTGGAATTCGGAGGATCTTCTTCAACCTTCAATTGCTTCCATACCCGTGCAACCGCCGACAGCCGTGGATATTTTGGGGCGGCGCATATGCCAGTGTGAGTCGCGCCCTTGGGGATAACCCTATAACATTGGATTAACCCCTCGACATTCGGCCGGATATTTGCAGTGGGCCAGGTACATCTTGTCAGCGAAGAAGGCACATTTACTGAAGATCGGTATGTACCCCGCAGTTTATGCCTCGCTGTTCGAGTACCCTGCTCCTCCGACATGATGGGTTAAGGCGTTCGTGGAACAATGGAATATCCCCACCCATACCTTTCTTCTGGTGGACATGGAAGTCTCCATCCCCTTGGAAGAATTTGCTGAGATTTCCGGTTTGCCGGTGAGGGGGGAGCATTATGAAGAGCTACTTCCTCCTGATGAATATGTCTTCGCCACCAAGCCGCTGGTAATGGGCCTAACGCCGGAGAATGCTATTCAGCACCAGTTTCCGAGCCTGGTAAAGGTGCTGAATATGTATGAAAGTCTCTACTTGGAATCGGGAGGCCAGGGAGTTAGTTTTGCAGATTTCATCGCCCGCTTTCTTCGACCGGAGATTCTATCGCAGCGGAGCGAAAAGTTCGCCAAGCTCGACGACCCCTTCGGTTTTGGCTTAGATTGCCGACCAGTACCGGAAGACGATCAGAAGGGTTTTTATCTCCCCGATGCCGCCATCATCCCCTTATCGAAAATCGCCGCGCCGGGCATTGACGAGGAGACTTTCTTTCTGGGGTTTCTAGGGCTGTGGCTGTGCTGGTTCGTGCTCCCCATGCACCCGCGCTACATGAGGCCGTCCGTCTTCTACCCAGCGCATCGGATGGTGGCTGGCCTACAATTGTCGATTGGAATCGCCGGGTTGGCCTATCTGTACCATGGTCTCAGCGTGGCGGCGGACGCAAATGAACCAGGGGTGCAACCCGCCAATTTCCCAATGCACTATTTTACTTCATGGATGGAAATGCATGTGCTCGGGGTTTTTGGTATTCACAAGAGGCCCTCGTTCTACGAGAAGTGCAGACTCCCGAGAGTCATGCGGTTAATTGGCGCTTCTATTGTGAATCCGCCTCCGCGGGAGGATAAGGGGTTGCTTCTTCGTCCGCGCACGGTCGGAGCGGGCATTTCTTTCACGAACAAGGTCATGACCATCGGCCCGGAGACTTCCAAGGCGGTGTTGACGTTGCGTGATAGTTTCAAGGACGGGGCCTCCGTATTGAAAGCCCGGGAGATTCTTCACTTATACTCCATCCGGCCGGGCTTCCTGGTGTTCAGGCAGAATGATTTGGCGGTTTTTATGAGGTACAATCCCCATCGCTTCTCCCAGAAGTTAAGTTATAACCAAGGGGTCCCACTGGAGGCGTTTTTGGAAGGGCCTGCGGCTACCAGGGAAGGGATACGGAATGCATTACATCACTTCATGCGGCTGAACACGTGCTCCCATTTTTTCATTACCGAGCCGACTTGCGTTCCAAGGGCCCTCGACGTACACGGGGCTTGGTATCAGCACGCGATGGGCGCTGTTATCCGGGAAGAGAAGCGGCTGCTGATTGACCGCAAGGGTGCGCCCTCCGCTAGCGATCGCAAAGTTCCCCTAAGGCGAAGGACCCCTGTCCCTCCTCCACTAAGAGGAGATGCCGGAGATGAGCCTCCACGTGTGCTAAGCCCTACGCGTGGATTGCCCCTTGATCCTGTGGACGTGCCCTCAGCGCCCCGTGCTCCCATGGAGACCGTGAACGTGGTTTCACCCGAATCCGGCATGGGCTCGGATGTCGGGACCCGCCGTCCCAAGGTGCCCACGAAGAGTAAGTTGATTTTGGGTGCACCCGGGGTTCGCGCGCAGAAGAGGAAGAAGAAGTCGATCCTCTCTGCTGACGTTGTGTTTGGTTAGGAACCTCATGCTCCTTATAGTGAGGGCTTGGGTGAGTACGGGACTAACGAGGACTTATTTATGCCGCCAGACGACACTGATATGGCGGCCGCCATCGCAGCTTCAGAGCAATTGTCGAGGCGCGATGCGTGGTTGGTTAAACTTGCACAATCGGGTAATCACTAGTTGTATTTTTCGTCATTGCATCGTACCTCTATCATTGTTTTTTGAGTAACGCTTTTCCTTCTTTCAACAGGCAATTCTACCGAAGAAGCTATCGCTGCTTCCCTCAAAACTTTCCAGGAGGAGGAACGACTCAGAGCATCCTTAGGCCTTGGTATATTTCGGTTTACTATGTTTCTCCTTCCATTTCTTATGAGTAATCTGACCCTCTCTTTGTCTTATCGCAGGGACCACAAGACCTACCTCGCAAACTGATGCGGGAATTCTCCCCCCGCTCGCTATCGAAGTCCCGGCCTCTTTGGGATTGCCGCAAGAGTCTCAACTTAAAAAATCGATGATGGAAGCCTTGACGGCTCTGGGGGAAACCCTGAATGCGGATCACGACGCTTTGCTGAAGGAGGCTTCCAAAAGGTCTGTCGTGACGGCCCGGGAGGAGAGGAAACGCCTATGGCGCGTAGCAAGGGAGCGTAGCGCTGCTTTGACCGTGGGAGCGGGCTCAAGCGCCGTTACTCCCGCTGCTACTCCTTCAGAGGAGTCCCGGTCGCCTTGTCTACTGCTCATAGACGGGCGGCGCGTTCAGTTCGGGAAGCCAACGGTCAATCCACCTCAGGTAATGTGCTTTTCGAGGCTTTGTTGTAAAAGTTGTAAAACTATCGGTTCTTATACATCTTGTCCTGCAGGGCCGAGTCCTACTGGAGGAGCGGCGGAGACCGTCGAGCCTGAGGGGACGGTGGATGAGGCAGCAGCCGAAACCGAGGCGACGGTAGGCGGTGCAGCCGTAGTTGTCGGGCCCGAGCTAGTGGCTGACGAGACAGTCACGCCTACTATTCCCGAGAAGGTTGCTGATGCCGAGCCCGAGAAGGTTGCTGATGCCGAGCCCGAGGGGGAGGCAGGTGAGACGGCTGCTACAACCGAGCCTGGGGCAGCAGCGGATAGAGCGGCTGCGACCGACGAACCTATGGCAGCGGTGGACGAGACGGCCGCGACCGCTGAGCTGGCGACTCTTTATGCTGGTGAGACGGGCATGATTGCCGAGGACGAGACGGCCGCTCTTTCTCAAGAGTCGGGCACCGTTCCGATCATTGCTCTCCCTGCCTATGGTCCTTCGCCGTCTCCTGGCCTTGCGAGCACGACGACGGCTCCCGTAGAGTCCGGCGATGAGGCAACGGGAGGTGAACCCATGCCAATGGAGGAGGGAGACGCCGCCGTTTCGGCTGGCGACTCATCAGGTAAATTTTGGGTTACCATCCTTTTTATTCTGCAATCCTTCCTGACAGGGCTTATCTTGTTTCTAACGCAGGTGCGGCTAGTGCTGATGCCCCTTTACCCGAGGGAGCGCCGTCAGTTACTGCCCTGATGGCGGCCACCTCTCTACCTTCCTTCGTACCGTCGCAGATGCTGGAAGGTATGGATTTGTGACTTATCAGTTTCATCTTTATGCTGCATAATCTATGTACCGACGTTGTTGTCACGCCCCGCTTCCCGGTGTACGGCGAAGTGGACGCGACGAGGTCCGCTACGTATATACTTAGAAGTACATACGCTAAGCGTATTTAAGCAATATAAAAGTAAATCTCAAGAGACAAGAGATATAGAAAAAACAGCAACTTTATTAATAACATTCTTTTGTACAATGCATGAAAAGTAAATACAACTGAAATGAAAAGCGATGCCTAAACAGTGGCATAACAGGAAATGAAAATACTGAATAGAACAAGGTACAATATCTAGAGCTCGGGGTCTTCGTGAAACTGCTCCAAGTCTTTACCGGTGGGCTCGATCTCTGCTGGGTCCAAAGCACCTGACGACATTCAAAGAAGAAGGAAATAGAATGTCGTCAGCGAACAGGTCGCTCGGTAAGTCCCAAAGATAAAGAAGAATTAGAAAAGACAGAATAAGAGGTATTTTCTAAAGAGATTGTAAAATATTGTAGAATATTGTGTTAACGCTGTTGCTTGTAGCTTGGTACAGAAGGATTCCAGTGTATACGAGAAGGGTCTCTATATGCTAGAGACCAGGACAAACGGAATGTACAAGGAACCGTTAAGCCACGGTACAACAGCAACGGAATATAGGTTAGGTGTCTTAATCTGACCACCTCGTGCCACCTTTAACACCTTCCGTACCAATCTACCCCTTAAACCCCGTAGTGTTTTGATAGTATTGTTGTATTGTATTGTGTAAGTTGGATGACTGACCAAAACCATGATATCAGTAAACATATTGTAACTGCATAATCAGGTAAATGGTATAACGGGATAATGGATGTATATCCATGGTTTGGTTCAGTCAAGTTGTATAGATTGTTAACTGGATTCTGGGATTCATGTGTTCATATTGAGTTGGAATATTAAAGAGTGTAGATTGACTTGAATCATATTCAAGTCAGAAATAATCAGACTCAAACCTGAGTCAGACCAAAAGAAATGTAAGTCGAGGTTCTATATTTGTTAGGGTCCTTATTGTAATTTATAAAACTTGAGGGGGTTTTATGTAAAAATACTTTTATATAGTTTTCAAGATACACCTCAAGTATTTATTATTCGTCTTTATAGTTATAATGGGTGTGATTTATTTTGTGATATTTCTAGTGAAAATATCCTAATTTCATAAATAAAGGTATTAATTTGTAATATTGATTTATTTGAAATTCATGGTATTTTAATGTAACTTTTAAATCTTGTAATTTTTAGAAAAAGGTGGAAACTTTATCTTATTATAAAATAGGTGTTTAAATGATAAATATACATATGTTTATACAAGAATAATTTTTAATAAATATTTTATTTTCCAAAAATCTCATTTTTCTTAAATGTCGTATTTTAAACCTTTCGAGACCGAATGCTTCTTGCGGAGGTCTGAATCTCGCACTACTAAGCCCGAGGGTGCACGATAAACCGTACTATCCCTAACGAGTTCCCCAAAGGTGGGTTGTAGTGGCGCTTTGCAAAGATTTAATAAACACTAATCATTTAGAAAACGGTTTTATAAAGATAAGGTATTTATTTGTAAAAGGTGTAAATTTCTGTATTTTAGATTCTAGGGTTTCCTAAGCCAACTAGCCTATTTCTAATTGGTCTAAACGACAAGTTATCAGAAGCCTCAAATCGCCTCTTCACCGCCAATTGCGGCCAGGTAAGTGCAAGGTGAGTGGGAGGCTCTCCACTACAAGTAGTGGTCCTAATTAAATAACCACTCGCCTTAGACACACTTGTCTAGACACCACAAAGTCGGGTTTAGATAAACGATCGATATCCATAACTTTCGTATTTCCTATTAAAAGATATGGTTTTAAAATTGTATATAACTTAGAACTTTTAGAAAAGGTTTTATTAAGAAAAATGGTATTTTAATGTAAAATCTTATTTTATCTTATTCTAAGTTTTCAAGGTAGCGTGTTATGATTGCATATGAGTGTGTGTGGAGGTAGGTCATTACCTCGTGATCTATTTTAAGGTATAGCAATGTTAAAGGGTTAAATGTGATAAACTAAACATGGTGGTATTTAAGTGCAAAAATACGGTATATTGCAAAAGCTATCATTTCATGTGTGAAAACATGTTCAAATTAATTTTTAAGTGATTAGTAGTCAACATGAATATGTTTAAGCATTATGGAATTAGTGATAAGTGAGATTTGATAGAAAACTGAATCGAAAATCGGTTTGTTCCGATTTCCGTCGGGTTTGAAAAGTCTTATTTTTATGAAAGAATAGAAAGGTAGAAAAGAGGGACTTATGGGTTTGGACAACGCTAGAGAGTGAGAGGGAGGTAGAGGGTTTGCCGGCGCGTCGAAACGTCGTCGAGAGCTCCTAGCACGATCACCGGAAAGTCGCCGTCGATTTCGTCAGCGCTTCGCCTTTCGCTCGTTTTCTGACGTACCAAGTTTTCTTGAGATTTTGGGAGAGTGGACTTCGGAATTTAGGGTGAGAGGGTAGAGAGTAGGGGTGTTTATATAGGGTTAGGCTAGGGTTAGGGTTTTAATAAAAAAAATATAAAAAAATATAAAAAACATTAAAAATCATTAAATTTTTGGAGTAAAAGGGATTTATTGAGCAATTGATAACCGATCCAAAAATTTAAAGTGTGCAGGTGAGAAGACCAGGTCAACACGGAATTTTTCCGTGTTGACGACTCGGCCGTCCGGCCGAATCCGGCCGGCTGCGCCGGCCCGAGTCGGCCGGTCCGCCGGCCGAGTCGGGGTGACGTTGGGTGGGGGGTCTCCTGGGGGGATTTATGGTATATTTATTTTTTTATGTTCAGTTCAAGTTTTGTGAGTTATGACGTTTTGACTGTTGACTTTCCAAAAATTTAAAACAAAATAAATATAAAAATAATGTGGGGCATGGGATTTGAACTCTGGTGGCTTGGTTCAGCAGTGAAAGGTATTACCAATGAGCTACAAGCTCCTTCTTAGAATTATTGAGTGAAATAAATACTTAAAGAGATATCGGCCGCAATAAATACTCCAAGTATACATTGAATTTAAATCAATTCTTTGTACATTAAAAATGGAGTTGTTACAGTCTACCCTCCTTACAAAAATTTCGTTCTCGAAATTTACAACTTTTATTTGAGGACTAGTTTACAAAGAGGTGTGGATATCTAGTACGCATTTCATCCTCCCTTTCCCAAGTGGACTCTCCTGGAGTGTCTTTCCTCCACATCACTCGAACCAAGTTAACTTCCTTGTTCCGAAGTGTCTTCACTTTCCTGTCCAGGATCTCCACGGGCTGTTGCTCACAAGATAAATCGGGCTGTATAGTGAGCTCGGAATGATCGAGAACATGGCTGGGGTCACTCACATACTTTCCGAGTTGGGATATATGGAACACATTATGCACTCCTTCCAATGAAGGTGGAAGCGCTAAACGGTATGCCACTTCACCGACTCGTTCGAGTATGTCGAACGGTCCAATGTATCTCGGACTTAGCTTACCCCGTCTTCCAAATCAGATCACTCCGTGGTTCGGAGATATCTTCAAGAATACATGATCTCCTGGCTGGAACTCCAAGTGTCGTCTCTTTGTATCAGCCCAGTGCTTCTGTTGATCTTGGGCTATGCGCATCCTTTCCTTGATAGTACGGACCACATCAACAGTCGCTACTATCATCTCCGGTCCAAGAAGTTCCCTATCTCCGATATCGTCCCAAGTTAATGGCGAACGACACTTCCTTCCATACAATGCTGCAAAAGGTGTCATTCCTATGCTTGCTTGGTAGCTGTTGTTGTACGAAAACTCCACAAGATGTAGGTGATCTTCCCACGATCCTTTGAAATCTAGCATACACGCTCTAAGCATATCCTCCAAGATCTGAATAGTTCGTTCCGACTGACCATCTGTTTGTGGATGATAAGACGTGCTGAAGTTCAGACTTGTTCCCAAGCTTGCTTGCAGACTCTGCCAAAATTGCGATCGAAACCGGGTGTCCCGATCGGAGACAATGCAGACCGGTACTCCATGAAGTCTCACAATTTCCTGTATGAGTTCATGGGTATCAGAGATAGTACATTATAAAGAGTTTAAATCTAAATTAGATTATTACCTCCATGTACTTCTTTGCTAGTGTCTCAGTAGATTGGCCAACTCGAAATGGGATGCTGCGATGAGTCTGAGTATGCTGAGCGGATGCGTCGAGGAGCTTGACGCAGAAGCTTCTGTATCTGCCGTAGATTTCGCTGCTGAGGTTAATCCGATGCTGGCAACGCTTGTAAATTTCCACAATGAAGACGTCGTCGAGTCTTGGGTTAACCACTGCAGGGAGATCGAGGCCCGCTTGTATCAGCTGGAACTTATGCGTCCTGCCCCCGAGATTTTGGCCACGAGTACTCAACGGGCGGCATGGATCGAGCAGAGCGCTTCTTACTTCCGCCATCTTGAACAAGAAGCGGCTTTAAGGTGGAGGGAATGCAAAGAGACCTCAAGCGAGTCTGCTCGACTGCGTGCTGAGGTTGACGCGAACGCTGCTCGGGTGAAAGTTATCTTCGAGGGCCTCCTACAAAGTATCTCCGACGGGTTAACATTGAAGCAGAAGCTCGATACCGTTGAGTGTGATGCCCAAGGTCGTGAAGCAGCTCAGCGAGCCATCGAAGAACAACTTTCATCCTACTTGCAGCAGCGGGCCCAGGTGGAAGCAGAGTTGGCTGCGGCAGCCGATCATGAGAAGGCGCTGAAGGAAGTGCGAGAGCAACTAGCGGATTTGTTGAAGACGCTTCCTTCTCTATAAACATTTTGAAACATTTGCAAATTTTTGAATAAAATGTATTTATTCTTTTATTCTTTCATATGATGTATTTTGTATCCAACTGCATACATGAATAAAAGATACATTTCTTTCGCAATGTCTTGTGTCGTCTTTCTGCTTTCCTCTCTTTTTTTTTTGCTGTGCTGCTTGCCATGCGATTTTAGCAAGTGTGGTCTGTGAATAGCGTATAGCTGTCAGTCTTAGGCTTTTTGCAGAGTAGCGATGGCTTAGAAAACAGGGTTAGGATTTGTCACCTAAGACTTTTCAACTTTATGAGCCGTGAGGGTCTCATAAAGTATTTTCTCCCTACCGGCCGGGAGGGTCCCGTAGGTACGCTTTCTCCTTAGGAATCGTGAGGATTCCTAAGTACGTTTTCCCTTATAAGTTGTAAGGATCTTATAAGAGAATTTTCCCTCTTACGAGTCGAGAGGACCCGTAAGCGGTTGTTTCCCTCCTTGTCGAGATTCGATTTCGGGGAGTGTGACCCGTGAATAGTATGCAAGAGTCCATTTTGAACCGACTTACAGGGCCCCAGTGCTTAGGAAACAGTTTTTTTAATCTTCGCTGCCTAAGGCTTTACTTCACGAGTTGAGACGAATCGAGCGTTTCTCGCAAGAATATCCTAACGTCACAGTTAACTTCTGCTCTTTACGACAGAGGTCCGTTAGGGTCTGTAGTACTAGGGTTTTGTCCGTCGTACCATCGCGTCGGCTAATGTATTCCTCGATAGGCAACCTTGCTGTTCGAGTAGCCTTGCGACTGTCGTGTCTCTGATCCCTTCGGGGGCTGGACAAGACGTCTTCAAGCAATTCTCCTAGGCAGTTTGACCGTCGGAAGAGCAAGCGTTAGGAATTCTGCCATGCCGCTTTTTACTCGAGGTTAGGCTCATTTTGGAGAGCCCCGATGAGTCATAACCACTCCGCGCTGGTGTGGGATGATCCCCGATGGTCTTTCCGGCTTTATATGAGTTGCCGTCAAGACCCTGAAGCCAGGAATTTGGCCTTCGCTTCGTTTGATGGCATTGCGTCTGCTGTATCGAGACGAATGTCGCGGTTGTCTCTAGGTTGCTGGTGAACCGTCGAGGTTTGGAACTAGGGATTTTGCTGTGGCTCCGTTGTTTGATTGTCGCGTCTGAATCCTGCTGGAGTAAGAACGTTGTGGTGACATCTCGTCTGCTGTATCGAGACGAACGTCGAGGTGGTGATCACTCCGTGCTGGTGTGAAATGATCTCCAATGGTCTTTCAGGTTTTATATGAGTTGCCGTCAAGACCCTGAAGCTAGGAATTTGGCCTTCGCTTCGTTTGCTGGCATTGCGTCTGCTGTATCGAGACGAATGTCGCGATTGTGAGGTGGAGCTGGGATTTTTCCATCACTCCGCTTTGTTTCGACCATGGGGTCTTTCGTTGACGTTGCATCTGCATCCTGTTGGACTGCGAGGGAACGTCGTTGTTGATATTGCGTCTGCTGTAACGAGACGAATGCTAAGGTGGAGCTGGGATTTCGTCGTCGCTCCGCTCTGTTTCGACCGTGAGGTCTTTTGTTGACGTTGCGTCTGCATCCTGCTGGAGTGCGGAGGAACGCCGTTGGTGATCTCTAAGTTGTCGATATTGACGTCGAGACCCTGAAGCTAGGGATCTTCCTTTGCTTCGTTTGTTGACATTGTGTATGCAATATTGCGACAAATGTCGAGGTTGTCTCTAGGTTGATTTTATTTGGAAGTTCTGTTAGGGCCTTTCATGCTCTCCATAGACATAGAAAGAAGCACAAGCCTCACACCGCTCTTTAAAAGGTCTTGTCCCTATCTAGTTCACCAGCCAAAGTAAACCAGTCGATCCAACTTTGAAGTCGGAGAAAGACCATTTGAAACTTATTATCCAAGTCTCGTGGAGCTAACTAGCAGTGACCAGGACCCGTCAAGCGAACAAGCCCAATTGAACAAAGAAAAGAGTAGGCCTGTCAAGAAGACAAGCTCCACGCTCAAGCTCAAGCTGTATATCCTTCCTTCCCGATTTGTCAAAGATACCCTCTTCTCCGCAAAGAGGAAAAAATCGGGTGTCCAGATCGGGGCAACTTCTAATTGCATAGATGCATAGAATCTCTTTCTTCTTTGCCGCTCTGAAAGTCAAGAAAGGATCTCATATAGCTGGCATTTCTCATTTTCTCAATTTCCCTAGGTTAAGGTATGAGATTTTCAAGAAAGTGCATTCTCATATAGCTGGCATTTCTCATTTTCTCAATTGACTGTCTTATAAAAGAGATTGGAACTCCCAAAATCAAAAGAAACCATTTGTTTTGATTATCCACCGGCACTCGCAAAGAGGCAAAGGAAGGAACCGCTGTACTCGTCACAGCCGAAAGCTTGCTTGAAAGATAGAACCTGCGAAAAAGAGTTTAAAAACGACAAGCAGCCAAGTGCGCCAACCAACTCCCTGGGTAGTCAACCATATCAGGTTCTAATCTACTTTATCTCCCGTACTGATCTTCCTTGCCTTTCCTTCCTTGTCCAGTAAGGTATGAAGCACTAGCTCAACCACAGCTACAGCTTCTTCTTGAGCAGCTCTTATTCCACCTGTAGCACCGCTTACGAGAGCAAGCGAGTGACTATTGGCCGAGGGGAGTTCCAGAACCGTCGAGATTTGGCTTCTTTTTCTGGTGAAATTTGGGGGGGAGGAGGAATGTGATTCCCTCTTCGTTTGCGCCCCTGGATTGTATACAGGGATTGATGTAATATCACCTGTAGGGCATAAATTTCATTCTTATTTTTCAATTCTTTCCGCGATGCTCTATCATTTCAGTTTTTATATCGCGAAGGTCGCGATTGCCCAATCATTTCGGCTATTTTTCGCGGTACCCAATCATTTCGGCTATTTGTTTTATTTTTACTCGCTGTTTTTTATTGCGAGTTGCCCAATCATTTCGGCTATTTCGCATGCATACATTTTTTTTACTTGCTGATTTTGTTGCAAGTTGCCCCATCATTTTGGCTATTTCGTATGCATGTATGGCACGCTGGCTTTCCACCGCAAGCTTAGAATTAGACACCGATTTCGGCATCAGCATCGCTGCAACTGGGATATGGCTATGAGCGAATCATCATTTGCCTCTGTCGATGTCGAACAAAGGTGGCTTAGTAAACAGGGTTAGGATTCAGTCAACTAAGGCTTTTAACTTCATGAGCCGTAAGGGTCTCACAAAAGTATTTCTCCCTACAAGTCGTGAGGATCTCGTAGGTGTGTTTTCTCCTTAGGAATCGTGAGGATTCCTAAGTGCATGGCTTCTTGTAAGTCGTAAGGATCTTACAAGAGAGTTTTCTCCTTATAAGTCGAGAGGACTTACAAGGGTTGTTCACCATATAAACATATCCCTAGTCACGGATGGGACTGGGTTAGGGAAATGTTTATTCGCGCCCGTGGATTGTATACAAGGGTCAGCATTGAGCCGCTTGTAGGACAATATCGGAGGTTGTGGGGGTTGCTTAAGAACAGGTTCAGGCCTCTGTAACTTAAGACTTTCAAATCTTATGAGCCATGAGGGTCCCATAAGAGAGTTCTCCTTACGAATCTTGAGGATCTCGCAAGTGTAATTTCTCCTTAGGAATCGTGGGGATCTCTAAGTGTGTTTCTCCCTTGTGAGTCGTAAGGATCTCACGCGGGTGGTTTCTCCTCACAAGGTCGAGAGGACCCTGCAAGTGTCTTTTAACGAGGCCGTGCCCTTTCGGGTTTTCACAAACACTTGCCGGTAGCCCTGCTGTTTTTACTCACGGAGCCCTTTCGGGTTTTCATCCGTGTCCATTTTGCTTATGGACATACCGTTTTCTTCTTCTTTTTTATTCTTTTCTTTTTTCTTTTTTTTTTATATATATAACGAGGTTGCGTCCTTTCGGGTTTTCACAAACATTCGCCGGTAGCCCTGCTGTTTTTACTCACGGAGCCCTTTCTGGTTTTCATCCGTGCCCATTTTGCTTACCGTTTTTTTTATTTAATTTTTTAATCAGCTTCGGGTTGCTGCAATCTGCCGTAGCTTCTTGACATCTCGGTCAACAGCTAGTTTTAGGAAATAATAGTCCGTCATTAGTTTAAGGACGTTTCGGTCCGCTGTTAGTTTAAGGACGTTTCGGTCCGCCGTCGCCGTATTTGAGGCGAATCTCTAGTTTACTGACTTCTCGGTCTATGGGGCTTTCCCTATGAATGAGCATGATGCCCCCGGCATATTCATCTTTCTCGGGGCATGTGGTTGTGGCGGTTTACCTTCCAGTTTTCGGACAACGCGAACTTGCCCTGTTGGTATTGGTCTTCAACTCAGTTTTTGAAGACGTAGCAGTTTTCGATCGGATGGCCTAATACTTGGTGGTAAGGGCAGTAATTAGGATTGTTGACCTCATTCAGTTGTAGCTGGTGTTTCAGCTCCGGTAGAGTGATAAGCCTGTTGCGCACCGCTAGTTCGAACAGCGTCCTTGTTTCATCTCGGGGAAATGAGTAAGGACGTTTCAACATTTTATAGAGGGGTTGCCGCTTGTTGTTTTGGCGAACAACCGGTCTAGGGCCACTCGACTGTTGTTGAGCGTTGGCGATGAATGCCATTTTTTCCTTCCCTTTATCCTTTTCGTTCGATCCCTTGTTTGCGGGTTCGGGATTCTTTCCGGGTAGCAGGCGATTGCACAGCTGAATGTTCTCGCAACTTCTCAATTCTTTCGTTTTAGAGATGGATTCCTTGAAGAGAGGGCCGAGGGCTACTTTTTCGTCGGAGTCGCTCCCGAATGTGAGAACTCGCGGTCCCTCGGGATAAATTCTATGACAATTGCCGGCAATTCTTATACGCTCATCTGTCGCATTTTTCCGCCGTCTACGAGCTTCACGCTTTGTCCTATTGAAGTGTTGCCTGTGAGCGACATATTCTTGCCACCAACACTTAAAAGAGTTGCAGTCTTCAGTAGGATGTGCAATCTTCTGATGATATAAGCAGAAGTTAGGATGTACGTCCGCTTCATCAAGATGTATCCCACCAGGAGATTTTTCTCTGAAAGAGGGCAACCTCATCCCCATCGATATGGCTTTGGCGAATCGTTTCCTTGTCTTGATCCTGCTTTCATTTGCGACGGATGTACTTTGATCCGGTGGGAGTGTTTCGACCCTTTGGTCCAGTCGCCGGCGTTTGGCCTTCTCAAATATGGCCATCTCACGCTCCCGATCAGCTTTACTTCTCAGGAGAGCTTCGTTTAGGAATGCGTCGATCATTTCATCTGACGGCCCCAGAAGTTCCGATTCAGGCTCTACCCCCAGTTTCTTTATGCAAGGATCCACTTCATTGTCTAGCGATGAATGAGAGATCACATGGCAACTTGCTACGTAATCCTCAGATTCGTCCGACGATTCTTCTCCATCATCTCCGTCCTCAAGAACGTGGCTGAGGAATTCTTGGAGCATGATTGGAGTCCGTGCCTTCTGGTTATACTCTTCCAGCGCGTCAATCTGCTTTTGTAGGTCCATGCGCTTGTCGTCAGGCTTCACGGGCTTTTTGGATTTCTTCTTCTTTTTCAAAGATTTCGACGGCTGGGTGTGAACGCTTTGGCTATCACCACCAATATTTGGAGTTGGGCGCGGCTTCAGCATCCCCTTGATGATCTCAGGTTCCAACGGGTTCTTCCATCTGATCGTCGGGCATGTCTGAAGATCATTCAGCATCTTTTTGGTTTTGGCTGAAAGGGCCACTTCACATGGGGCCTCTTCGACAAAAGAGCAAGATGCCCCCGACGTGTCCATCTTTTTAGGAGCATGAGGTTGTGGCGGGTTCAACTTCCAGTTTTCGGATAACGCGAACTTGCCTTGTAGGTATTGATCCTCAACCCAGTTTTTGAAGACGAAGCAATCTTCGATCGGATGGCTTACTGCTCGGTGGTAAGGGCAGTAATTAGGATCGTTGACATCGCCTGGCTGCAACGGACGTTTCAGACTCGGCAAATTGATGAGTCTGTTGCGCACTGCCAGCTCAAACAGTCTCCTCGTTTTATCCTGAGGAAACGAGTAAGGACGTCCCAGTATCTCCTCGAGGGATGGGCGTGGACGCACGTTGTTTGGGCGAACAACCGGCTTTGAGTTGCTCGGCTGTTGTTGAGTATTGGCGACGACGATCGCTTTCCCTTTTTCTTTCTCATTTCGAGATTCTGGCTTTGAAGGAGACGGTCTGTGACCCATCTGGTCCATTTGGGCCAGTTTGTCGATCAAGGCCTGGAAAGTAGTTGGCTTGAAGAACATCATGAATTGTGAGATGGTCGCTTGCGGATCAAGAGTGCCCACGAAAATGCCTACCGCAGGTGCTTCTTCGATGCGTTGTTCGCACTTCGACCATAAGTTTCGCCACCGTATTGCGTATTGGACCCACGTTTCGCCTGGCTTCACCCTGGCATTAATCGGTGCCGTTATCGGGGTGCGTTCTCCAGCGCTTGCAAATCTTTGTGTAAACAGTAACTCCATCTCCGCAAATGTTTTTACTGAGTAGTTAGGTAGCTCCGAATACCATTCAAAGGCCGTTTCTGCTAGGCTGCCGACGAATTGGCGAAGCAATAGTTTGTCGTCACCTCCACTGTTGCCGCATAAGGCTCTGAATTGAGCGACATGCTGATGTGGATTCCCCGTCCCTTTATATACATGGAACTTAGGGATCGTATATCCCTGCGGGTAACTGATTTGGTCATACCAGCCCGGATAGGGTCGTCCGGTTCTAACAATTTGCCCAGCCGCTTCATTCGCCTGATGAACTCGTATCCGCTGAGCTATATAGTCGTCTAGTGCAGCTTTGGAAATGGTTTCCTCCTTGGCTGCCGAATGAGCCGGAAGAGGATTAGATGTTTCCCTTCTATCATCTTTAATAATGATCGGAGGGTCTTCAGCTGGAGGGTCCGGCTGTAACATCATTCCTACCATGTCTTGGAAGAGAAGCGCCATTTGTTTTATGTTGGCAGCTTGTTCTGCTGCTTCTCTGTCCTTCTTTTCGAGGACTCTGCGTAGGAAGTCAGCGTCAGTTTCTTGTTCGTGACGCTGTTCTGATGATGCCTCCGAGCTTTCTTTTGGCCCGGTAAGTGCGGCCATTGCAGTCATCATTTCCTGAAGCTTCTGCTGTTGCTCCTGGGCTTTTGTCATGGATCGGGTGAGCGGTCGGTGACCCATCGAAGCGCGGCTATCCTCTTTCCCGGATGCCATATAGACAGTGTGCATCACCATGCCCCCAGACTTGGGGCGTTTAGATTCAGTGTCTTTGCGATTTGCCAAAGACGCAGGGATCTTCTCCGACCTCCTTCTTTTGTGAGCGGTCGAAGTTGAGGGGCCCGTTGTAGTGGGCACCCAAGTAGCTGCTGCTTTTTCTGGCTTGACAGAGTAGTCCTTCTCCTGCCGAACCTTCATTTTTTTCTGTCGGCGGAGATAGTCTTCATCCAGTACGGAGTCTTAAACTTGACGCCAGACCTTGTAAATTTTAGATGACAGCCGTTGAGGGGGCTTCTCTAGCTTCACCTTTGGGGCATTATCCACAGGTGTATGAGATCTTTTCAATACAGCAGTTGGCGAGTTTTTGCGCACCCTTCTTAGCGGTTCAAAGCTATTCTCGGTCGGAACAGTAGCTTCGATTTCCACCATCGGAGCTGGCGGAGTTAGCCCAGAGGGGGAGTTTCCCCCAACCTTCCTTATCCGGCACCAGTGACGACGGCGAGCATGTCGTGCGATTGGAGTTGGTTTAGCCGTAGGGGCAACCTCCTCATGCCCCCTGTGTTGGTCAGAATTCGCCGTTATCAGCCTTTTAAAAACCGACGTCCGTTGAATGGGGACGGCCGACTATCAAAAGCAGACTTCCGAGTAGGGGAAGCAACCTTGGTAATTTCGTCTGGAACGGGAGCAGAAATAGTCAGTCTTGTGAAGACCGACCCTTTGGCAGGAGAAGCCGCCTTGACGATTTTGGGAGCAGGGATGGCTATCCGCTTCGGGATAACGCCTTCTGGTATTGCAGGCTTCTTCATGGGCCCGTTGGAGCTCTGGCCTAATCTGTTAAAAACTGAGGCAGTGGGGTTGGGCGACCCGTTGAGAGGGGCCGCAGTAGTAGCAAGCCGATCGAATACCGACTTCTTTAGAGCTTCTTGGGACGACAATGGGGCATTGAAGCTCATGGGTGGGAGTATGGTCCCGAAGAATAGTCCAGTGGTGGCTTGAGTTACCTGCTCCACTGGCATCTTGAAAAGGGAGGCCGCTTGGGGCCCGTAAGTCACTCCTCCAGTAAGGACGGAGTGAGAGTTGCAGTTGCAGTTAGTGCAGTTAGAAGCCATCGATCTTCTGTTTTCTGCACGGAGCAAGACACCAAATCTAAGTACCTCGAATCCACAGGCAACCACAGCAAACCGCGATTCGTTCGCGAACACGACACACGAAGCGTGGAGTGGAAAGAGGAAGAGGTCCCACCGGGCGTGCCGGAATCTGTTCCCCGCCGAAAGACGCGGCGGAGACGCGATAGACGTCTTGCCTGAAATTCGGGACAGATGCTAAATGGAGCTATCCGTCTACCTCTCCGAAGATGCCAAGTTGATTTATGGCACAATGTATCGAAGGTTTAAACGGATGCGGCCGATGTAGCAGACTTCGTCAGATTCCCCCTCGTTCGAGGGGTTTTGATTATGGGGACGCTCTTCCCTGCAGGCGCAAGCCCCTGCAGTTAATTACGCTACCGCATCGCGGTAACAACTTTCTCCTTCTCCAGATGGTCACTTCATGTCGTGGGTGTTTGTTTTGTTTGTGGTTGCCCATGAATTGTATACGGAAACTAATTTATGTTGTCGCCCGTAGGACGTGGATTAGTCCAAATCCGTACTTTCTTAGATTTGGATTTGGGGTTTTGGTTTAAAGATACATTAGTCTTATTTTGGACTAAGATCAACTTAAACGTTTGTTAAGGATACGTTAGTCTAATTTTCAGACTAAGATCGACTTAACGGGATCGTTTAGATCCAACAAGAGAGCATTTGGACTCTATTGTTTAGTTTAGAGACATTGCGGTCGATTTTCCAGTTTAGAGGCATGGTGGTCTATGGAGTTTATGGCCGTCGGGACCCGTCACCTCTCTGACGACGTTGAAGGATTACAACGACAGATATCAGAGGAGTTCAGAGATGTACCCTCGAACCAATGTTGGTTGGGAGATCTATAGTCCAATTTGGGACTAAAGTCTGTTTGAAGGTTTATGAGCATATGGGCTCGGTTGAACATTTTATTGTTCTAGCTGTTGAGCTTTTATTTGGGCTTGGCCCTTTTATAATGCATAGCATTGGGCTTTGTAGTTAAATGCATAGCATTTATATTTGGCCTGTTAGGACTTTATGTCACGCCCCGCTTCCCGGTATACGGCGAAGGGGACGCGACGAGGCCCGCTACGTATATACTCAGAAGTACATACGCTAAGCGTATCTAAGCAATATAAAATAAATACACAAGAGACAAGATATAAAAGGAACAACAACTTTTATTTATTAACATTCTTTTGTACAATACATGAAAAGAAAATACAAATGAAATAAAAAGATGCCTAAACAGTGGCATAACAGGAAATGAAAAAAATACAGAGAGGAAAAGTGTACAATGAAACTAAAGTGCAGGGTCTTCGGCAAACTGCTCCAAGTCTTCTTGAGATGGCTCGATCTTTGCCGGTTCCAAACCACCTGACAACATTCAAAGAAGAAAGAAATAGAATGTCGTCAGCGAACAGGTCACTCGGTAAGTCCCAAAGATAAGGGAGAAATAGACAGAGAGTAAGAGAGAGAGAGAGAGAGAGTAGCTTTTAATGTTGTATTATAATATTGTAATGTTGTATTAACGCTGTTGTTTGTAGCCTGGTACAGAAGATGCCAGTGTATACGAGGGGAGTCCCACTTATACCGGGGACTTTGGTAACCTGTAGTACAAGGCTCCGTCGATAATACCACAGAACAACGACATGGATGTAATTACGTCTTAAGTGACCAACTCGTGCCACCTTTAACATATTCCGTACTAGTCTACCCCTTAAACCCTGCGATGTCTTGTTTGTATTGTTATTTTGTAAATTGTATTGATTGTAAGATTGATTGACTGACTGACCGAAACCATGATATCAGGAAACGGTTATAACCGTAGAGTCATGCAAATGGAATACTGAGAATCATGTAAAAGGAATATATATCTATGGTTCGGTTCAGTCAAGTTGTATAAATTGATAATTGTATTCATGGATTCATGTGTTCACATTGAATTGGAATCTTGTAGATCATAGATTGACTTGAATCATATTCAAGTCAGATTAATCAGACTCAAACCCGAGTCAGACAATCAGAAATGTGAATCGAAGTCTTATAATTGCTAAGGTCCTTAGGGTAATTTATAAAACTTGAGGGGGTTTTACGTAAAAATACTTTTATATAATTTTCAAATTACCCCTCAAGTATTTATTGTTCGTCTTTAGAGTTGTAATGTGGGTGGATTTTATGTTGTGACATTTCTAGTGAAAATATCCTAGTTTTATAAATAAGGGTATTTATCTGTAATATTGGTTATTTGATGTTCATGGTATTTTAGTGTAAAATTTATTCTTGTGGTTTTTAGGAAAAGGTGGAAAATTTATATTATAATAAAATAGATATTTAAATGATAAATATACATATGTTTATACAAAAATAATTTTAATAAATATTTTATATTCCAAAAATCTCATTTTCTTAAGATGTCGTATTTTAAACCTTTCGAGACCGAATGCTCCTTGCGGAGGTCTGAATCTCGCACTACTAAGCCCGAAGGTGCGCGATAAACTGCACAATCCCGAACGGGTTCCCCAAAGGTGGGTTGTAGCGGCGCTTTGCAAAGATTGTAAAATACTAATTCTTTAGAAAACGGTTTTATAAAGTAAAGGGTATTTATTAGCAAATGTGTAAATTTTCCGTATTTTAGATTCTAAGGTTTTCTAAGCCAACTAGCCTATTTCTAAATGGTCTAAACGACAAGTCGTTAGAAGCCTCAAATCGCCTCTTCGCCGCCAATTGTGGCCAGGTAAGTACAAGTGAGGAAGGAGGGATCCGCTCACGAATCGTGAGACGGGCCTTTTAAAGTTACCTTTGCTCACTTGCCTAGCCTAGACACCACAAAGTCAGGTTTAGATAAACGATCGATGTCCACAACTTATCGTATTTTCCTAATACAAGGTATTTATTTAAAAGTGTATCAAATCTAAAACTTTTAAGAATGGTTTTATTAAGATTATGGTATTTAAATGAAAGTTTCGTTTTATCGTATTCTAAGTTTTGATGAGTTCGTTTAGGGTTGTATTTGCGTGTGTGTGGAGGTAGGTCATTACCTCGTGCTCTACTTTAAATGTATAGCAAAGTTAAGGGTTAAATATGAAATAGAAACATGATGGTATTAAAGTGAAAAAATACGGTAAGTTAAAAAGGTTATCATTTCATGTGTGAAAACTTATTCAAATTGATTTTTACAAGTTTAATAATCATGATAAAGATGTTTAGACATGTTTGAATTGATTAGAAATGAAATTTTATAGAAAACCGAATCGGAAATCGGATTTGTTCCGATTCCGTCGGGTTTCGTAATTTCGTATTTTTGAGAATTAGAAAGGGAGATAGAATGGGACTTACGGGTTTTCGATTAGGCAAAGGAGTGAGGTGGGGACTAAAGGGGTTACCGAGGCGTTGCTTCGTCGCCGGTTGTTCCTCAAAACGTCGCCGGAATTTCGTCGGAGCTTCGCCGCGAACTTGTTTTCAAAGTACATAACTCTTGGAAAATTTTGAGAGAGTGAGCTTAGGATTTTTGGGATGAGAGGGTAGAGGGGAGGGGGTGTATTTATAGGGTAGGCTAGGGGTAGGGTAGGTAAAGGGTTTTTAAATAAAAATGTAAAAATGTATAAAATCATTAAAAGTTGAAGTAAATAGGGTATATGAAAGGTTTTAATGTAAAAATGTATAAAATCATTAAAAATTGGAGTAAATAGGGTATATAAAAGGTTTTAATGTAAAAATGTATTAAAAAATCATTAAAATGGAGTAAATGGGGATTTCAAAGGTCTCTGAAACCGATCTAGGAATTTGAAGTGTACATGGGGGTTTAGAAGATGAAGAGACACAACATTGAAGAAAAATTTAAAACAAAATAAATATTAAAAATAATGTGGGGCATGGGATTTGAACTTTGGTGGCTTGGTTCAGCAATGCAAGGTATTACCAATGAGCTACAAGCTCCTTCTTTTAATTAATTTGCTAATTAATTACTTAAATCTTGTGCTCAGGCAATAAATACCCCTTTATGGATTTTTGAAAAAATATTTGAGCGTTAGCGATGAATGCCATTTTTTCCTTCCCTTTATCCTTTTCGTTCGATCCCTTGTTTGCGGGTTCGGGATTCTTTCCGGGTAGCAGGCGATTGCACAGCTGAATGTTCTCGCAACTTCTCAATTCTTTCGTTTTAGAGATGGATTCCTTGAAGAGAGGGCCGAGGGCTACTTTTTCGTCGGAGTCGCTCCCGAATGTGAGAACTCGCGGTCCCTCGGGATAAATTCTATGACAATTGCCGGCAATTCTTATACGCTCATCTGTCGCATTTTTCCGCCGTCTACGAGCTTCACGCTTTGTCCTATTGAAGTGTTGCCTGTGAGCGACATATTCTTGCCACCAACACTTAAAAGAGTTGCAGTCTTCAGTAGGATGTGCAATCTTCTGATGATATAAGCAGAAGTTAGGATGTACGTCCGCTTCATCAAGATGTATCCCACCAGGAGATTTTTCTCTGAAAGAGGGCAACCTCATCCCCATCGATATGGCTTTGGCGAATCGTTTCCTTGTCTTGATCCTGCTTTCATTTGCGACGGATGTACTTTGATCCGGTGGGAGTGTTTCGACCCTTTGGTCCAGTCGCCGGCGTTTGGCCTTCTCAAATATGGCCATCTCACGCTCCCGATCAGCTTTACTTCTCAGGAGAGCTTCGTTTAGGAATGCGTCGATCATTTCATCTGACGGCCCCAGAAGTTCCGATTCAGGCTCTACCCCCAGTTTCTTTATGCAAGGATCCACTTCATTGTCTAGCGATGAATGAGAGATCACATGGCAACTTGCTACGTAATCCTCAGATTCGTCCGACGATTCTTCTCCATCATCTCCGTCCTCAAGAACGTGGCTGAGGAATTCTTGGAGCATGATTGGAGTCCGTGCCTTCTGGTTATACTCTTCCAGCGCGTCAATCTGCTTTTGTAGGTCCATGCGCTTGTCGTCAGGCTTCACGGGCTTTTTGGATTTCTTCTTCTTTTTCAAAGATTTCGACGGCTGGGTGTGAACGCTTTGGCTATCACCACCAATATTTGGAGTTGGGCGCGGCTTCAGCATCCCCTTGATGATCTCAGGTTCCAACGGGTTCTTCCATCTGATCGTCGGGCATGTCTGAAGATCATTCAGCATCTTTTTGGTTTTGGCTGAAAGGGCCACTTCACATGGGGCCTCTTCGACAAAAGAGCAAGATGCCCCCGACGTGTCCATCTTTTTAGGAGCATGAGGTTGTGGCGGGTTCAACTTCCAGTTTTCGGATAACGCGAACTTGCCTTGTAGGTATTGATCCTCAACCCAGTTTTTGAAGACGAAGCAATCTTCGATCGGATGGCTTACTGCTCGGTGGTAAGGGCAGTAATTAGGATCGTTGACATCGCCTGGCTGCAACGGACGTTTCAGACTCGGCAAATTGATGAGTCTGTTGCGCACTGCCAGCTCAAACAGTCTCCTCGTTTTATCCTGAGGAAACGAGTAAGGACGTCCCAGTATCTCCTCGAGGGATGGGCATGGACGCACGTTGTTTGGGCGAACAACCGGCTTTGAGTTGCTCGGCTGTTGTTGAGTATTGGCGACGACGATCGCTTTCCCTTTTTCTTTCTCATTTCGAGATTCTGGCTTTGAAGGAGACGGTCTGTGACCCATCTGGTCCATTTGGGCCAGTTTGTCGATCAAGGCCTGGAAAGTAGTTGGCTTGAAGAACATCATGAATTGTGAGATGGTCGCTTGCGGATCAAGAGTGCCCACGAAAATGCCTACCGCAGGTGCTTCTTCGATGCGTTGTTCGCACTTCGACCATAAGTTTCGCCACCGTATTGCGTATTGGACCCACGTTTCGCCTGGCTTCACCCTGGCATTAATCGGTGCCGTTATCGGGGTGCGTTCTCCAGCGCTTGCAAATCTTTGTGTAAACAGTAACTCCATCTCCGCAAATGTTTTTACTGAGTAGTTAGGTAGCTCCGAATACCATTCAAAGGCCGTTTCTGCTAGGCTGCCGACGAATTGGCGAAGCAATAGTTTGTCGTCACCTCCACTGTTGCCGCATAAGGCTCTGAATTGAGCGACATGCTGATGTGGATTCCCCGTCCCTTTATATACATGGAACTTAGGGATCGTATATCCCTGCGGGTAACTGATTTGGTCATACCAGCCCGGATAGGGTCGTCCGGTTCTAACAATTTGCCCAGCCGCTTCATTCGCCTGATGAACTCGTATCCGCTGAGCTATATAGTCGTCTAGTGCAGCTTTGGAAATGGTTTCCTCCTTGGCTGCCGAATGAGCCGGAAGAGGATTAGATGTTTCCCTTCTATCATCTTTAATAATGATCGGAGGGTCTTCAGCTGGAGGGTCCGGCTGTAACATCATTCCTACCATGTCTTGGAAGAGAAGCGCCATTTGTTTTATGTTGGCAGCTTGTTCTGCTGCTTCTCTGTCCTTCTTTTCGAGGACTCTGCGTAGGAAGTCAGCGTCAGTTTCTTGTTCGTGACGCTGTTCTGATGATGCCTCCGAGCTTTCTTTTGGCCCGGTAAGTGCGGCCATTGCAGTCATCATTTCCTGAAGCTTCTGCTGTTGCTCCTGGGCTTTTGTCATGGATCGGGTGAGCGGTCGGTGACCCATCGAAGCGCGGCTATCCTCTTTCCCGGATGCCATATAGACAGTGTGCATCACCATGCCCCCAGACTTGGGGCGTTTAGATTCAGTGTCTTTGCGATTTGCCAAAGACGCAGGGATCTTCTCCGACCTCCTTCTTTTGTGAGCGGTCGAAGTTGAGGGGCCCGTTGTAGTGGGCACCCAAGTAGCTGCTGCTTTTTCTGGCTTGACAGAGTAGTCCTTCTCCTGCCGAACCTTCATTTTTTTCTGTCGGCGGAGATAGTCTTCATCCAGTACGGAGTCTTAAACTTGACGCCAGACCTTGTAAATTTTAGATGACAGCCGTTGATGGGGCTTCTCTAGCTTCACCTTTAGGGCATTATCCACAGGTGTATGAGATCTTTTCAATACAGCAGTTGGCGAGTTTTTGCGCACCCTTCTTAGCGGTTCAAAGCTATTCTCGGTCGGAACAGTAGCTTCGATTTCCACCATCGGAGCTGGCGGAGTTAGCCCAGAGGGGGAGTTTCCCCCAACCTTCCTTATCCGGCACCAGTGACGACGGCGAGCATGTCGTGCGATTGGAGTTGGTTTAGCCGTAGGGGCAACCTCCTCATGCCCCCTGTGTTGGTCAGAATTCGCCGTTATCAGCCTTTTAAAAACCGACGTCCGTTGAATGGGGACGGCCGACTATCAAAAGCAGACTTCCGAGTAGGGAAAGCAACCTTGGTAATTTCGTCTGGAACGGGAGCAGAAATAGTCAGTCTTGTGAAGACCGACCCTTTGGCAGGAGAAGCCGCCTTGACGATTTTGGGAGCAGGGATGGCTATCCGCTTCGGGATAACGCCTTCTGGTATTGCAGGCTTCTTCATGGGCCCGTTGGAGCTCTGGCCTAATCTGTTAAAAACTGAGGCAGTGGGGTTGGGCGACCCGTTGAGAGGGGCCGCAGTAGTAGCAAGCCGATCGAATACCGACTTCTTTAGAGCTTCTTGGGACGACAATGGGGCATTGAAGCTCATGGGTGGGAGTATGGTCCCGAAGAATAGTCCAGTGGTGGCTTGAGTTACCTGCTCCACTGGCATCTTGAAAAGGGAGGCCGCTTGGGGCCCGTAAGTCACTCCTCCAGTAAGGACGGAGTGAGAGTTGCAGTTGCAGTTAGTGCAGTTAGAAGCCATCGATCTTCTGTTTTCTGCACGGAGCAAGACACCAAATCTAAGTACCTCGAATCCACAGGCAACCACAGCAAACCGCGATTCGTTCGCGAACACGACACACGAAGCGTGGAGTGGAAAGAGGAAGAGGTCCCACCGGGCGTGCCGGAATCTGTTCCCCGCCGAAAGACGCGGCGGAGACGCGATAGACGTCTTGCCTGAAATTCGGGACAGATGCTAAATGGAGCTATCCGTCTACCTCTCCGAAGATGCCAAGTTGATTTATGGCACAATGTATCGAAGGTTTAAACGGATGCGGCCGATGTAGCAGACTTCGTCAGATTCCCCCTCGTTCGAGGGGTTTTGATTATGGGGACGCTCTTCCCTGCAGGCGCAAGCCCCTGCAGTTAATTACGCTACCGCATCGCGGTAACAACTTTCTCCTTCTCCAGATGGTCACTTCATGTCGTGGGTGTTTGTTTTGTTTGTGGTTGCCCATGAATTGTATACGGAAACTAATTTATGTTGTCGCCCGTAGGACGTGGATTAGTCCAAATCCGTACTTTCTTAGATTTGGATTTGGGGTTTTGGTTTAAAGATACATTAGTCTTATTTTGGACTAAGATCAACTTAAACGTTTGTTAAGGATACGTTAGTCTAATTTTTAGATTAAGATCGACTTAACGGGATCGTTTAGATCCAACAAGAGAGCATTTGGACTCTATTGTTTAGTTTAGAGACATTGCGGTCGATTTTCCAGTTTAGAGGCATGGTGGTCTATGGAGTTTATGGCCGTCGGGACCCGTCACCTCTCTGACGACGTTGAAGGATTACAACGACAGATATCAGAGGAGTTCAGAGATGTACCCTCGAACCAATGTTGGTTGGGAGATCTATAGTCCAATTTGGGACTAAAGTCTGTTTGAAGGTTTATGAGCATATGGGCTCGGTTGAACATTTTATTGTTCTAGCTGTTGAGCTTTTATTTGGGATTGGCCCTTTTATAATGCATAGCATTGGGCTTTGTAGTTAAATGCATAGCATTTATATTTGGCCTGTTAGGACTTTATGTCACGCCCCGCTTCCCGGTATACGGCGAAGGGGACGCGACGAGGCCCGCTACGTATATACTCAGAAGTACATACGCTAAGCGTATCTAAGCAATATAAAATAAATACACAAGAGACAAGATATAAAAGGAACAACAACTTTTATTTATTAACATTCTTTTGTACAATACATGAAAAGAAAATACAAATGAAATAAAAGATGCCTAAACAGTGGCATAACAGGAAATGAAAAAAATACAGAGAGGAAAAGTGTACAATGAAACTAAAGTGCAGGGTCTTCGGCAAACTGCTCCAAGTCTTCTTGAGATGGCTCGATCTTTGCCGGTTCCAAACCACCTGACAACATTCAAAGAAGAAAGAAATAGAATGTCGTCAGCGAACAGGTCACTCGGTAAGTCCCAAAGATAAGGGAGAAATAGACAGAGAGTAAGAGAGAGAGAGAGAGTAGCTTTTAATGTTGTATTATAATATTGTAATGTTGTATTAACGCTGTTGTTTGTAGCCTGGTACAGAAGATGCCAGTGTATACGAGGGGAGTCCCACTTATACCGGGGACTTTGGTAACCTGTAGTACAAGGCTCCGTCGATAATACCACAGAACAACGACATGGATGTAATTACGTCTTAAGTGACCAACTCGTGCCACCTTTAACATATTCCGTACTAGTCTACCCCTTAAACCCTGCGATGTCTTGTTTGTATTGTTATTTTGTAAATTGTATTGATTGTAAGATTGATTGACTGACTGACCGAAACCATGATATCAGGAAACGGTTATAACCGTAGAGTCATGCAAATGGAATACTGAGAATCATGTAAAAGGAATATATATCTATGGTTCGGTTCAGTCAAGTTGTATAAATTGATAATTGTATTCATGGATTCATGTGTTCACATTGAATTGGAATCTTGTAGATCATAGATTGACTTGAATCATATTCAAGTCAGATTAATCAGACTCAAACCCGAGTCAGACAATCAGAAATGTGAATCGAAGTCTTATAATTGCTAAGGTCCTTAGGGTAATTTATAAAACTTGAGGGGGTTTTACGTAAAAATACTTTTATATAATTTTCAAATTACCCCTCAAGTATTTATTGTTCGTCTTTAGAGTTGTAATGTGGGTGGATTTTATGTTGTGACATTTCTAGTGAAAATATCCTAGTTTTATAAATAAGGGTATTTATCTGTAATATTGGTTATTTGATGTTCATGGTATTTTAGTGTAAAATTTATTCTTGTGGTTTTTAGGAAAAGGTGGAAAATTTATATTATAATAAAATAGATATTTAAATGATAAATATACATATGTTTATACAAAAATAATTTTAATAAATATTTTATATTCCAAAAATCTCATTTTCTTAAGATGTCGTATTTTAAACCTTTCGAGACCGAATGCTCCTTGCGGAGGTCTGAATCTCGCACTACTAAGCCCGAAGGTGCGCGATAAACTGCACAATCCCGAACGGGTTCCCCAAAGGTGGGTTGTAGCGGCGCTTTGCAAAGATTGTAAAATACTAATTCTTTAGAAAACGGTTTTATAAAGTAAAGGGTATTTATTAGCAAATGTGTAAATTTTCCGTATTTTAGATTCTAAGGTTTTCTAAGCCAACTAGCCTATTTCTAAATGGTCTAAACGACAAGTCGTTAGAAGCCTCAAATCGCCTCTTCGCCGCCAATTGTGGCCAGGTAAGTACAAGTGAGGAAGGAGGGATCCGCTCACGAATCGTGAGACGGGCCTTTTAAAGTTACCTTTGATCACTTGCCTAGCCTAGACACCACAAAGTCAGGTTTAGATAAACGATCGATGTCCACAACTTATCGTATTTTCCTAATACAAGGTATTTATTTAAAAGTGTATCAAATCTAAAACTTTTAAGAATGGTTTTATTAAGATTATGGTATTTAAATGAAAGTTTCGTTTTATCGTATTCTAAGTTTTGATGATATCGTTTAGGGTTGTATTTGCGTGTGTGTGGAGGTAGGTCATTACCTCGTGCTCTACTTTAAATGTATAGCAAAGTTAAGGGTTAAATATGAAATAGAAACATGATGGTATTAAAGTGAAAAAATACGGTAAGTTAAAAAGGTTATCATTTCATGTGTGAAAACTTATTCAAATTGATTTTTACAAGTTTAATAATCATGATAAAGATGTTTAGACATGTTTGAATTGATTAGAAGTGAAATTTTATAGAAAACCGAATCGGAAATCGGATTTGTTCCGATTCCGTCGGGTTTCGTAATTTCGTATTTTTGAGAATTAGAAAGGGAGATAGAATGGGACTTACGGGTTTTCGATTAGGCAAAGGAGTGAGGTGGGGACTAAAGGGGTTGCCGAGGCGTTGCTTCGTTGCCGGTTGTTCCTCAAAACGTCGCCGGAATTTCCGCCGGAATTTTGTCGGAGCTTCGCCGCGAACTTGTTTTCAAAGTACACAACTCTTGGAAAATTTTGAGAGAGTGAGCTTAGGAATTTTGGGATGAGAGGGTAGAGGGGAGGGGGTGTATTTATAGGGTAGGCTAGGGGTAGGGTAGATGAAGGGTTTTTAAATAAAAATGTAAAATTGTATAAAATCATTAAAAGTTGGAGTAAATAGGGTATATGAAAGGTTTTAATGTAAAAATGTATAAAATCATTAAAAATTGGAGTAAATAGGGTATATGAAAGGTTTTAATGTAAAAATGTATTAAAAAATCATTAAAATGGAGTAAATGGGGATTTCAAAGGTCTCTGAAACCGATCTAGGAATTTGAAGTGTACATGGGGGTTTAGAAGATGAAGAGACACAACATTGAAGAAAAATTTAAAATAAAATAAATATTAAAAATAATGTGGGGCATGGGATTTGAACTTTGGTGGCTTGGTTCAGCAATGCAAGGTATTACCAATGAGCTACAAGCTCCTTCTTTTAATTAAATTGCTAATTAATTACTTAAATCTTGTGCTCAGGCAATAAATACCCCTTTATGGATTTTTGAAAAAATATTTGAAAAACGTTTTATAAGAAAAAGTGTATAAGAAAATTAGGGTTGTTACATTCTACCCTCCTTATAAAAATTTCGTTCTCGAAATTTGTAAAAGGAAAGTGTAACAGTTTCAAGGAAAGTTTGGTGCTGGTGTACTGACAGTATGCGAAAAATAACAAGATAGTGCAAGGGTTTTAGAAATGTGAAGAATGCGTGAAGGAATGAAAGAATGCGGAGATTTTGGTAAAATTGTAAAAGAGATGAGAGAATTTTGGGTTAGAACAGATTAAAGATATATGATTCAAAGAATAAGAAATGATGGGATTCAAGGAACATGATTGTAAAGAATGTTTTAGTTGTTGGTTCTTGTGTTTTATATTGCTTAGGGTTCCATACAGCTCTGACCTGCATGGGCCGCCAACAAAACCTGTCATGCCCCGCTTCCCGGTATACGGCGAAGGGGACGCCACGAGGCCCGCTACGTATATACTCATAAGTACATACGCTAAGCAATATAAAATAAATACACAAGAGACAAGATATAAAAGGAACATCAACTTTTATTTATTAACATTCTTTTGTACAATACATGAAAAGAAAATACAACTGAAATAAAAAAATGCCTAAACAGTGGCATAACAGGAAATGAAAAAAATACAGAAAGGAAAAGTGTACAATGAAACTAAAGTGCAAGGTCTTCGGCAAACTGCTCCAAATCTTCTTGAGATGGCTCGATCTTTGCCGGGTCCAAACCACCTGACGACATTCAAAGAAGAAAGAAATAGAATGTCGTCAGCGAACAGGTCGCTCGGTAAGTCCCAAAGATAAGGGATAAATAGACAGAGAGTAAGAGAGAGAGAGAGAGAGTAGTTTTTAATGTTGTATTATAATATTGTAATGTTGTATTAACGCTGTTGTTTGTAGCCTGGTACAGAAGATGCCAGTGTATACGAGGTGAGTCCCACTTACACCGGGGACTTTGGTAACCTGTAGTACAAGGCTCCGTCGATAATACCACAGAACAACGACATGGATGTAATTACGTCTTAAGTGACCACCTCGTGCCACCTTTAACATATTCCTTACTAGTCTACCCCTTAAACCCTGCGATGTCTTGTTTATATTGTTATCTTGTAAATTGTATTGATTGTAAGATTGATTGACTGACTGACCGAAACCATGATATCAGGAAACGGTTATAACCGTAGAGTCATGCAAATGGAATACTGAGAATCATGTAAAAGGAATATATATCTATGGTTCGGTTCAGTCAAGTTGTATAAATTGATAATTGTATTCATGGATTCATGTGTTCACATTGAATTGGAATCTTGTAGATCATAGATTGACTTGAATCATATTCAAGTCAGATTAATCAGACTCAAACCCGAGTCAGACAATCAGAAATGTGAATCGAAGTCTTATAATTGCTAAGGTCCTTAGGGTAATTTATAAAACTTGAGGGGGTTTTACGTAAAAATACTTTTATATACTTTTCAAAATACCCCTCAAGTATTTATTGTTCGTCTTTAGAGTTGTAATGTGGGTGGATTTTATGTTGTGACATTTCTAGTGAAAATATCCTAGTTTTATAAATAAGGGTATTTATCTGTAATATTGGTTATTTGATGTTCATGGTATTTTAGTGTAAAATTTATTCTTGTGATTTTTAGGAAAAGGTGGAAAATTTATATTATAATAAAATAGATATTTAAATGATAAATATACATATGTTTATACAAAAATAATTTTAATAAATATTTTATATTCCAAAAATCTCATTTTCTTAAGATGTCGTATTTTAAACCTTTCGAGACCGAATGCTCCTTGTGGAGGTCTGAATCTCGCACTACTAAGCCCGAGGGTGCGCGATAAACTGCACAATCCCGAACGGGTTCCCCAAAGGTGGGTTGTAGCGGCGCTTTGCAAAGATTGTAAAATACTAATTCTTTAGAAAACGGTTTTATAAAGTAAAGGGTATTTATTTGCAAATGTGTAAATTTTCCGTATTTTAGATTCTAAGGTTTTCTAAGCCAACTAGCCTATTTCTAAATGGTCTAAACGACAAGTCGTTAGAAGCCTCAAATCGCCTCTTCACCGCCAATTGTGGCCAGGTAAGTACAAGTGAGGAAGGAGGGATCCGCTCACGAATCGTGAGACGGGCCTTTTAAAGTTACCTTTGCTCACTTGCCTAGCCTGGACACCACAAAGTCAGGTTTAGATAAACGATCGATGTCCACAACTTATCGTATTTTCCTAATACAAGGTATTTATTTAAAAGTGTATCAAATCTAAAACTTTTAAGAATGGTTTTATTAAGATTATGGTATTTAAATGAAAGTTTCGTTTTATCGTATTCTAAGTTTTGATGATATCGTTTAGGGTTGTATTTGCGTGTGTGTGGAGGTAGGTCATTACCTCGTGCTCTACTTTAAATGTATAGCAAAGTTAAGGGTAAAATATGAAATAGAAACATGATGGTATTAAAGTGAAAAAATACGGTAAGTTAAAAAGGTTATCATTTCATGTGTGAAAACTTATTCAAATTGATTTTTACAAGTTTAATAATCATGATAAAGATGTTTAGACATGTTTGAATTGATTAGAAGTGAAATTTTATAGAAAACCGAATCGGAAATCGGATTTGTTCCGATTCCGTCGGGTTTCGTAATTTCGTATTTTTGAGAATTAGAAAGGGAGATAGAATGGGACTTACGGGTTTTCGATTAGGCAAAGGAGTGAGGTGGGGACTAAAGGGGTTGCCGAGGCGTTGCTTCGTTGCCGGTTGTTCCTCAAAACGTCGCCGGAATTTCCGCCGGAATTTCGTCGGAGCTTCGCCGCGAACTTGTTTTCAAAGTACACAACTCTTGGAAAATTTTGAGAGAGTGAGCTTAGGAATTTTGGGATGAGAGGGTAGAGGGGAGGGGGTGTATTTATAGGGTAGGCTAGGGGTAGGATAGATGAAGGGTTTTTAAATAAAAATGTAAAATTGTATAAAATCATTAAAAGTTGGAGTAAATAGGGTATATGAAAGGTTTTAATGTAAAAATGTATAAAATCATTAAAAATTGGAGTAAATAGGGTATATGAAAGGTTTTAATGTAAAAATGTATTAAAAAATCATTAAAATGGAGTAAATGGGGATTTCAAAGGTCTCTGAAACCGATCTAGGAATTTGAAGTGTACATGGGGGTTTAGAAGATGAAGAGACACAACATTGAAGAAAAATTTAAAACAAAATAAATATTAAAAATAATGTGGGGCATGGGATTTGAACTTTGGTGGCTTGGTTCAGCAATGCAAGGTATTACCAATGAGCTACAAGCTCCTTCTTTTAATTAAATTGCTAATTAATTACTTAAATCTTGTGCTCAGGCAATAAATACCCCTTTATGGATTTTTGAAAAAATATTTGAAAAACATTTTATAGGAAAAAGTGTATAAGAAAATTAGGGTTCTTACATTCTATCCTCCTTATAAAAATTTCGTTCTCGAAATTTGTAAAAGGAAAGTGTAACAGTTTCAAGGAAAGTTTGGTGCTGGTGTACTGACAGTATGCGAAAAATAACAAGATGGTGCAAGGGTTTTAGAAATGTGAAGAATGTGTGAAGGAATGAAAGAATGCGGAGGTTTTGGTAAAATAGTAAAAGAGGTGAGAGAATTTTGGGTTAGAACAGATTAAAGATATATGATTCAAAGAATAAGAAATGATGGGATTCAAGGAACATGATTGTAAAGAATGTTTTAGTTGCTGGTTCTTGTGTTTTATATTGCTTAGGGTTCCATACAGCTCTGACCTGTATGGGCCGCCAACAAAACCTGTCACGCCCCGCTTCCCGGTATACGGCGAAAGGGACGCGACGAGACCCGCTACGTATATACTCATAAGTACATACGCTAAGCAATATAAAATAAATACACAAGAGATAAGATATAAAAGGAACATCAACTTTTATTTATTAACATTCTTTTGTACAATACATGAAAAGAAAATACAACTGAAATAAAAAGATGCCTAAACAGTGGCATAACAGGAAATGAAAAAAATACAGAAAGGAAAAGTGTACAATGAAACTAAAGTGCAAGGTCTTCGGCAAACTGCTCCAAGTCTTCTTGAGATGGCTCGATCTTTGCCAGGTCCAAACCACCTGACGACATTCAAAGAAGAAAGAAATAGAATGTCGTCAGCGAACAGGTCGCTCGGTAAGTCCCAAAGATAAGGGAGAAATAGACAGAGAGTAAGAGAGAGAGAGAGAGAGAGTAGCTTTTAATGTTGTATTATAATATTGTAATGTTGTATTAACGCTGTTGTTTGTAGCCTGGTACAGAAGATGCCAGTGTATACGAGGGGAGTCCCACTTATACCGGGGACTTTGGTAACCTGTAGTACAAGGCTCCGTCGATAATACCACAGAACAACGACATGGATGTAATTACGTCTTAAGTGACCAACTCGTGCCACCTTTAACATATTCCGTACTAGTCTACCCCTTAAACCCTGCGATGTCTTGTTTGTATTGTTATTTTGTAAATTGTATTGATTGTAAGATTGATTGACTGACTGACCGAAACCATGATATCAGGAAACGGTTATAACCGTAGAGTCATGCAAATGGAATACTGAGAATCATGTAAAAGGAATATATATCTATGGTTCGGTTCAGTCAAGTTGTATAAATTGATAATTGTATTCATGGATTCATGTGTTCACATTGAATTGGAATCTTGTAGATCATAGATTGACTTGAATCATATTCAAGTCAGATTAATCAGACTCAAACCCGAGTCAGACAATCAGAAATGTGAATCGAAGTCTTATAATTGCTAAGGTCCTTAGGGTAATTTATAAAACTTGAGGGGGTTTTACGTAAAAATACTTTTATATAATTTTCAAATTACCCCTCAAGTATTTATTGTTCGTCTTTAGAGTTGTAATGTGGGTGGATTTTATGTTGTGACATTTCTAGTGAAAATATCCTAGTTTTATAAATAAGGGTATTTATCTGTAATATTGGTTATTTGATGTTCATGGTATTTTAGTGTAAAATTTATTCTTGTGATTTTTAGGAAAAGGTGGAAAATTTATATTATAATAAAATAGATATTTAAATGATAAATATACATATGTTTATACAAAAATAATTTTAATAAATATTTTATATTCCAAAAATCTCATTTTCTTAAGATGTCGTATTTTAAACCTTTCGAGACCGAATGCTCCTTGCGGAGGTCTGAATCTCGCACTACTAAGCCCGAAGGTGCGCGATAAACTGCACAATCCCGAACGGGTTCCCCAAAGGTGGGTTGTAGCGGCGCTTTGCAAAGATTGTAAAATACTAATTCTTTAGAAAACGGTTTTATAAAGTAAAGGGTATTTATTAGCAAATGTGTAAATTTTCCGTATTTTAGATTCTAAGGTTTTCTAAGCCAACTAGCCTATTTCTAAATGGTCTAAACGACAAGTCGTTAGAAGCCTCAAATCGCCTCTTCGCCGCCAATTGTGGCCAGGTAAGTACAAGTGAGGAAGGAAGGATCCGCTCACGAATCGTGAGACGGGCCTTTTAAAGTTACCTTTGCTCACTTGCCTAGCCTAGACACCACAAAGTCAGGTTTAGATAAACGATCGATGTCCACAACTTATCGTATTTTCCTAATACAAGGTATTTATTTAAAAGTGTATCAAATCTAAAACTTTTAAGAATGGTTTTATTAAGATTATGGTATTTAAATGAAAGTTTCGTTTTATCGTATTCTAAGTTTTGATGATATCGTTTAGGGTTGTATTTGCGTGTGTGTGGAGGTAGGTCATTACCTCGTGCTCTACTTTAAATGTATAGCAAAGTTAAGGGTTAAATATGAAATAGAAACATGATGGTATTAAAGTGAAAAAATACGGTAAGTTAAAAAGGTTATCATTTCATGTGTGAAAACTTATTCAAATTGATTTTTACAAGTTTAATAATCATGATAAAGATGTTTAGACATGTTTGAATTGATTAGAAATGAAATTTTATAGAAAACCGAATCGGAAATCGGATTTGTTCCGATTCCGTCGGGTTTCGTAATTTCGTATTTTTGAGAATTAGAAATGGAGATAGAATGGGACTTACGGGTTTTCGATTAGGCAAAGGAGTGAGGTGGGGACTAAAGGGGTTACCGAGGCGTTGCTTCGTCGCCGGTTGTTCCTCAAAACGTCGCCGGAATTTCGTCGGAGCTTCGTCGCGAACTTGTTTTCAAAGTACATAACTCTTGGAAAATTTTGAGAGAGTGAGCTTAGGATTTTTGGGATGAGAGGGTAGAGGGGAGGGGGTGTATTTATAGGGTAGGTTAGGGGTAGGGTAGGTAAAGGGTTTTTAAATAAAAATGTAAAAATGTATAAAATCATTAAAAGTTGAAGTAAATAGGGTATATGAAAGGTTTTAATGTAAAAATGTATAAAATCATTAAAAATTGGAGTAAATAGGGTATATAAAAGGTTTTAATGTAAAAATGTATTAAAAAATCATTAAAATGGAGTAAATGGGGATTTCAAAGGTCTCTGAAACCGATCTAGGAATTTGAAGTGTACATGGGGGTTTAGAAGATGAAGAGACACAACATTGAAGAAAAATTTAAAACAAAATAAATATTAAAAATAATGTGGGGCATGGGATTTGAACTTTGGTGGCTTGGTTCAGCAATGCAAGGTATTACCAATGAGCTACAAGCTCATTCTTTTAATTAAATTGCTAATTAATTACTTAAATCTTGTGCTCAGGCAATAAATACCCCTTTATGGATTTTTGAAAAAATATTTAAAAACTTTTTATAGGAAAAAGTGTATAAGAAAATTAGGGTTGTTACATTCTACCCTCCTTATAAAAATTTCGTCCTCGAAATTTGTAAAAGGAAAGTGTAACAGTTTCAAGGAAAGTTTGGTGCTGGTGTACTGACAGTATGCGAAAAATAACAAGGTGGTGCAAGGGTTTTAGAAATGTGAAGAATGTGTGAAGGAATGAAAGAATGCGGAGGTTTTGGTAAAATTGTAAAAGAGGTGGGAGAATTTTGGGTTAGGACAGATTAAAGATATATGATTCAAAGAATAAGAAATGATGGGATTCAAGAAACATGATTGTAAAGAATGTTTTAGTTGCTGGTTCTTGTGTTTTATATTGCTTAGGGTTCCATACAGCTCTGACCTGCATGGGCCACAAACAAAACCTGTCATGCCCCGCTTCCCGGTATACGGCGAAGGGGACGCGACGAGGCCCGCTACGTATATACTCAGATGTACATACGCTAAGCAATATAAAATAAATACACAAGAGACAAGATATAAAAGGAACATCAACTTTTATTTATTAACATTCTTTTGTACAATACATGAAAAGAAAATACAACTGAAATAAAAAGATGCCTATACTGTGGCATAACAGGAAATGAAAAAAATACAGAAAGGAAAAGTGTACAATGAAACAAAAGTGCAGGGTCTTCGGCAAACTGGTTCAAGTCTTCTTGAGATGGCTCGATCTTTGCCGGGTCCAAACTACCTGACGACATTCAAAGAAGAAAGAAATAGAATGTCGTCAGCGAACAGGTCGCTCGGTAAGTCCCAAAGATAAGAGAGAAATAGACAGAGAGTAAGAGAGAGAGAGTAGCTTTTAATGTTGTATTATAATATTGTAATGTTGTATTAACGCTGTTGTTTGTAGCCAAGTACAGAAGATGCCAGTGTATACGAGGGGAGTTCCACTTACACCGGGGACTTTGGTAACCTGTAGTACAAGGCTCCGTCGATAATACCACGGAACAATGACTTGGATGTAATTACGTCTTAAGTGACCACCTTGTGCCACCTTTAACATATTCCGTACCAGTCTACCCCTTAAAACCCGCGATATCTTGTTTGTATTGTTATCTTGTAAATTATATTGATTGTAAGATTGATTGATTGACTGACCGAAACCATGATATCAGGAAACGGTTATAACCGTAGAGTCATGCAAATGGAATACTGAAAATCATGTAAAAGGAATATATATCCATGGTTCGGTTCGGTCAAGTTGTATAAATTGATAATTGTATTCATGGATTCATGTGTTCACATTGAATTGGAATCTTGTAGATTATAAATTGACTTGAATCATATTCAAGTCAGATTAATCAGACTCAAACCCGAGTCAGACAATCAGAAATGTGAATCGAAGTCTTATAATTGCTAGGGTCATTAGGGTAATTTATAAAACTTGAGGGGGTTTTACGTAAAAATACTTTTATATACTTTTCAAAATACACCTCAAGTATTTATTGTTCGTCTTTAGAGTTGTAATGATAGTGGATTTTATGTTGTGACATTTCTAGTGAAAATATCCTAGGTTTATAAATAAGGGTATTTATCTGTAATATTGGTTATTTGATGTTCATGGTATTTTAGTGTAAAATTTATTCTTGTGATTTTTAGGAAAAGGTGGAAAATTTATATTATATTAAAATAGATATTTAAATGATAAATATACATATGTTTATACAAAAATAATTTTAATAAATATTTTATATTCCAAAGATCTCATTTTCTTAAAATGTCGTATTTTAAACCTTTCGAGACCGAATGCTCCTTGCGGAGGTCTGAATCTCGCGCTACTAAGCCCGAGGGTACGCGATAAACTGCACAATCCCGAACGGGTTCTCCAAAGGTGGGTTGTAGCAGCGCTTTGCAAAGATTGTAAAATACTAATCCTTTAGAAAACGGTTTTATAAAGTAAAGGGTATTTATTTGCAAATGTGTAAATTTTCCGTATTTTAGATTCTAGGGTTTCCTAAGCCAACTAGCCTATTTCTAAATGGTCTAAACGACAAGTCGTTAGAAGTCTCAAATCGTCTCTTCACCGCCAATTGTGGCCAGGTAAATACAAGTGAGGAAGGAGGGATCCGCTCACGAATCGTGAGACGGGCCTTTTAAAGTTACCTTTGCTCACTTGCCTAACCTAGACACCACAAAGTCAGGTTTAGATAAACGATCGATGTCCACAACTTATCGTATTTTCCTAAGACAAGGTATTTATTTAAAAGTGTATCAAATCTAAAACTTTTAAGAATGGTTTTATTAAGATTATGGTATTTAAATGAAAGTTTCGTTTTATCGTATTCTAAGTTTTGATTATATCGTTTAGGATTGTATTTGCGTGTGTGTGGAGGTAGGTCATTACCTCGTGCTCTACTTTAAATGTATAGCAAAGTTAAGGGTTAAATATGAAATAGAAACATGATGGTATTAAAGTGAAAAAATACGGTAAGTTAAAAAGGTTATCATTTCATGTGTGAAAACTTATTCAAATTGATTTTTACAAGTTTAATAATCATGATAAAGATGTTTAGACATGTTTGAATTGATTAGAAGTGAAATTTTATAGAAAACCGAATCGGAAATCGGATTTGTTCCGATTCCGTCGGGTTTCGTAATTTCGTATTTTTGAGAATTAGAAAGGGAGATAGAATGGGACTTACGGGTTTTCGATTAGGCAAAGGAGTGAGGTGGGGACTAAAGGGGTTGCCGAGGCGTTGCTTCGTCGCCGGTTGTTCCTCAAAACGTCGCCGGAATTTCGTCGGAGCTTCGCCGCGAACTTGTTTTCAAAGTACACAACTCTTGGAAAATTTTGAGAGAGTGAGCTTAGGATTTTTGGGATGAGAGGGTAGAGGGGAAGGGGTGTATTTATAGGGTAGGCTAGGGGTAGGGTAGGTGAAGGGTTTTTAAATAAAAATGTATAAATGTATAAAATCATTAAAAGTTGGAGTAAATAGGGTATATGAAAGGTTTTAATGTAAAAATGTATAAAATCATTAAAAATTGGAGTAAATAAGTTATCTGAAAGGTTTTAATGTAAAAATGTATTAAAAAATCATTAAAATGGAGTAAATGGGGATTACAAAGGTCTCTGAAACTGATCTAGGAATTTGAAGTGTACATGGGGGTTTAGAAGATGAAGAGACACAACATTGAAGAAAAAATTTAAAACAAAATAAATATTAAAAATAATGTGGGGCATGGGATTTGAACTTTGGTGGCTTGGTTCAGCAATGCAAGGTATTACCAATGAGCTACAAGCTCCTTCTTTTAATTAAATTGCTAATTAATTACTTAAATTTTGTGCTCAGGCAATAAATACCCCTTTATGGATTTTTGAAAAAATATTTGAAAAACTTTTTATAGGAAAAAGTGTATAAGAAAATTAGGGTTGTTACATTCTACCCTCCTTATAAAAATTTCGTCCTCGAAATTTGTAAAAGGAAAGTGTAACAGTTTCAAGAAAAGTTTGGTGCTGGTGTACTGACAGTATGCGAAAAATAACAAGGTGATGCAAGGGTTTTAGAAATGTGAAGAATGTGTGAAGGAATAAAAGAATGCGGAGGTTTTGGTAAAATTGTAAAAGAGGTGAGAGAATTTTGGATTAGGACAGATTAAAGATATATAATTCAAAGAATAAGAAATGATGGGATTCAAGGAACATGATCGTAAAGAATGTTTTAGTTGCTGGTTCTTGTGTTTTATATTGCTTAGGGTTCCATACAGCTCTGACCTGCATGGGCCGCCAACAAAACCTGTCACGCCCCGCTTCCCGGTATACGGCGAAGGGGACGCGACGAGGCCCGCTACGTATATACTCAGAAGTAAATACGCTAAGCAATATAAAATAAATACACAAGAGACAAGATATAAAAGGAACATCAACTTTTATTTATTAACATTCTTTTGTACAATACATGAAAAGAAAATACAACTGAAATAAAAAGATGCCTAAACAGTGGCAAAACAGGAAATGAAAAAAATACAGAAAGGAAAAGTGTACAATGAAACTAAAGTGCATGGTCTTCGGCAAACTGCTCCAAGTCTTCTTGAGATGGCTCGATCTTTGCCGGGTCCAAACTACCTGACGACATTCAAAGAAGAAAGAAATAGAATGTCGTCAGCGAACAGGTCGCTCAGTAAGTCCCAAAGATAAGGGAGAAATAGACAGAGAGTAAGAGAGAGAGAGAGAGTAGCTTTTAATGTTGTATTATAATATTGTTATGTTGTATTAACGCTGTTGTTTGTAGCCTGGTACAGAAGATGCCAGTGTATACGAGGGGAGTCCCACTTACACCGGGGACTTTGGTAACCTGTAGTACAAGGCTCCGTCAATAATACCACGGAACAACGGCATGGATGTAATTACGTCTTAAGTGACCACCTTGTGCCACCTTTAACATATTCCGTACCAGTCTACCCCTTAAACCCCGCGATATCTTGTTTTATTGTTATCTTGTAAATTGTATTGATTGTAAGATTGATTGATTGACTGACCGAAACCATGATATCAGGAAACGGTTATAACCGTAGAGTCATGCAAATGGAATACTGAAAATCATGTAAAAGGAATATATATCCATGGTTCGGTTCGGTCAAGTTGTATAAATTGATAATTGTATTCATGGATTCATGTGTTCACATTGAATTGAAATCTTGTAGATTATAGATTGACTTGAGTCATATTCAAGTCAGATTAATCAGACTCAAACCCGAGTCAGACAATCAGAAATGTGAATCAAAGTCTTATAATTGCTAGGGTCCTTAGGGTAATTTATAAAACTTGAGAGGGTTTTACGTAAAAATACTTTTATATACTTTTCAAAATACATCTGAAGTATTTATTGTTCGTCTTTAGAGTTGTAATGATGGTGAATTTTATGTTGTGACATTTCTAGTGAAAATATTCTAGTTTTATAAATAAGTGTATTTATCTGTAATATTGGTTATTTGATGTTCATGGTATTTTAGTGTAAAATTTATTCTTGTGATTTTTAGGAAAAAGTGAAAAATTTATATTATAATAAAATAGATATTTAAATGATAAATATACATATGTTTATACAAAAATAATTTTAATAAATATTTTATATTCCAAAAATCTCATTTTCTTAAGATGTCGTATTTTAAACCTTTCGAGACCGAATGCTCCTTGCGGAGGTCTGAATCTCGCACTACTAAGCCCGAGGGTGCGCGATAAACTGCACAATCCCGAACGGGTTCCCCAAAGGTGGGTTGTAGCGGCGCTTTGCAAAGATTGTAAAATACTAATCCTTTAGAAAACAGTTTTATAAAGTAAAGGGTATTTATTTGCAAATGTGTAAATTTTCCGTATTTTAGATTCTAGGGTTTCCTAAGCCAACTAGCCTATTTCTAAATGGTCTAAACGACAAGTCGTTAGAAGTCTCAAATCGCCTCTTCACCGCCAATTGTGGCCAGGTAAGTACAAGTGAGGAAGGAGGGATCCGCTCACGAATCGTGAGACGGGTCTTTTAAAGTTACCTTTGCTCACTTGCCTAGCCTAGACACCACAAAGTCAGGTTTAGATAAACGATCGATGTCCACAACTTATCGTATTTTCCTAATATAAGGTATTTATTTAAAAGTGTATCAAATCTAAAACTTTTAAGAATGGTTTTATTAAGATTATGGTATTTAAATGAAAGTTTCGTTTTATCGTATTCTAAGTTTTGATGATATCGTTTAGGGTTGTATTTTCGTGTGTGTGGATGTAGGTCATTATCTCGTGCTCTACTTTAAATGTATAGCAAAGTTAAGGGTTAAATATGAAATAGAAATATGATGGTATTAAAGTGAAAAAATACGGTAAGTTAAAAAGGTTATCATTTCATGTGTGAAAACTTATTCAAATTGATTTTTACAAGTTTAATAATCATGATAAAGATGTTTAGACATGTTTGAATTGATTAGAAGTGAAATTTTATAGAAAACCAAATCGGAAATCGGATTTATTCCGATTTCGTCGGGTTTCGTAATTTCGTATTTTTGAGAATTAGAAAGGGAGATAGAATGGGACTTACGGGTTTTCGATTAGGCAAAGGAGTGAGGTGGGGACTAAAGGGGTTGCCGAGGCGTTGCTTCGTCGCCGGTTGTTCCTCAAAACGTCGCCGGAATTTCGTCGGAGTTTCGCCGCGAACTTGTTTTCAAAGTACACAACTCTTGGAAAATTTTGAGAGAGTGAGCTTAGGATTTTTGGGATGAGAGGGTAGAGGGGAGGGGGTGTATTTATAGGGTAGGCTAGGGGTAGGGTAGGTGAAGGGTTTTTAAATAAAATTGTAAAAATGTATAAAATAATTAAAAGTTGGAGTAAATAGGGTATATAAAAGGTTTTAATGTAAAAATGTATAAAATCATTAAAAATTGGAGTAAATAGGGTATATGAAAGGTTTTAATGTAAAAATGTATTAAAAAATCATTAAAATGGAGTAAATGGGGATTTCAAAGGTCTCTGAAACCGATCTAGGAATTTGAAGTGTACATGGGGGTTTAGAAGATGAAGAGACACAACATTGAAGAAAAATTTAAAACAAAATAAATATTAAAAATAATGTGGGGCATGGGATTTGAACTTTGGTGGCTTGGTTCAGCAATGCAAGATATTACCAATGAGCTACAAGCACCTTCTTGTAATTAAATTGCTAATTAATTACTTAAATCTTGTGCTCAGGCAATAAATACCCCTTTATGGATTTTTGAAAAAATATTTGAAAATTTTTTTATAGGAAAAAGTGTATAAGAAAATTAGGGTTGTTACATTTTATTTGGGCTCTGCCCCCTTTTTAATAATGCATAGCATTTAGTGGTCTAATAGTGTGCCACGTGGCCTGTCAAGTGCTTTGCGCCAATTAAAGAGCGCAGGGCGCTAGCGCACGTGGAGGTGACACGTGTCACGCTCTGCAGAGCGCAAGTCCGTTAGCGCAGTGCGCTGCGCCAGTGCGATGCGGTATTGCGCTGCTGACACGTGTCGCGCTCTGGTGCAGTACGCCACTCCAAGAGCGCAGTGCTCTGTTTTAGAAGCGCAAAGCACGGATTGTTCTGTCGTTGACACGTGGCGCGCTCTGGCGCAGTGCGCCAATCCAATAAGCGCAAAGGCGCATTTCAAAAGTGCAAGGCACTGTCCAAAAGCGCAGAGCGCATCTTGACCAAATTACAAATTGTTTGTTCTCTGAAAGAGGTTTTACCTCAAGATTCAAGAACCAATGGTTCTGTTCTCATCAAAAGGCTGTGCCTTTATATAGATTAAAAGATCTAGGGATGAAGTAAATTACTTCTTTAATTTTTTATGATTGGATCTTTTTTGATCTTTTTCTTTTTTTTTTATATTGAAGATCTTGATCTTGTTCTTAGATCTTTGATATTTTTAGAAGAAATTCTTCTTTTTGTGAGGTGTTTTCATCTCTGTTCTTCTAGAATCAAATTCTTTACCTTGAAGAAGATGATCTTCTTTCTTCAAAGGCTTGCCTTTCAAATTTTTCAGAGAGTTCTCTCTTTTTTGTATGTGTGTATCTCTGAGACTTGGAGTCTAGGGGCCTTTATATATGGCCAATTGGTTTGTTAAGTTAGTTACAGAGATCTTTCTCTGATTGATCTGGGGATATTTCCCCACCGTTGGATCTTTGATCCTAAGGCTTCTGTTTTACAGAAGATAATCTTCTTATTTTAATAAGGTTGAAAAGATCTTTCTAGAATTTTAATTTTGATTACTTAAATAATTTATTATTTAAATTCCAGTGCTAGCGCAATTGGCGCTAGCGCACCTGCGCTTGACACGTGTCGCGCAGCGCAGAGCGCAGCGCAACTGCGCTAGCACTACGGCGCTAGCGCTCCTGCGCTTGACACGTGTCGCGCAGCGCAGAGCGCAGCGCAACTGCACTAGCGCACCACTGTTTGATACGTGGCGCGCATCGCAGAGCGCAGCGCAACTGTACTAGCGCACCACTGTTTGACACGTGGCGCGCAAGTTATCCGAAGCGTTGCTTCCTTTATTTAAAATTTGAATTTTAAAACAGAGCCTTGCTCTGATTGGGGGTGCGCTGCCTTGGACGCAGCGCTCCTTGCGCTAGCGTGTCTGCTTTTGACACGTGGCGCTCTGCGCGCAGCGCAAGGGATCTGAAGCGTTGCTTCGCCTTTTGAATTTTGAAATTCAAACAGAGCTTTGCTCTGATTGGGGAAAGAGTCACTTAAAAGACACCTATATGAATTCTCGTGTCGTTGTCTCGTGGGTTTTGATGGGGCCTTATACTACATGTTACCATAGTCCACGAGGTAAGATGGACTCCTCTCGTATACACAAATACATTTTGTACCGAGCTACAAACAACTGCGTTAGAATAAAAATCATATACCTATACAACTTACCAGTTCAATTCTCATTACTTGTTATATTCCATTTCTTCTTTTGGGACTTACCGAGCGCTAGTTCGCTGACGACATTTCTGTCTATTTCTTTCTTTGGAATGTTCGTCGGGAGGACCGGGCTCCCAGAAGATCCAGTCTAGCCAGGAGGATTTGGACCAGCTCACCGCCCAGCCGGACTACTAGTTCTCTTTGTACTTACTTTCAGTTTGTATGCCACTGTTTAGGCACTTCTTATTTCATTGTATCTTTCCTTTTCAAAACAGTTGTATGTAAAGATGAATGTAAATAAAAGTTGATGTTTATTTTATATCACTTGTTTTTCTTGTGCATTATATATATATTGCTTAATTACGCTTAACGTATTTATTTCTTAGTAAATATGTTGCGGCCTGCTACGTTACTGTTTCCATATACTGTGAAGCGGGGCGTGACATTATGATTGGCAAAAATGTCACTTTTGACGGGTCTTCTATATTGAAGCTAAAGAATACAAAATTTCCAATTTCAAACGATACAAGGAAGAATGAGCCGGGCATTGAAATTGAAGTCGGTGAAACTTCGGGTCCTTAGGAGATCTTTCTTTCACCATCGTCTGATGAAGATCAGTCCTAAGATGAACAATATTTTCTCGCTCGAGACTAACAATAAAGGGACATTAGACCGCCACAGAGATATGGCTATGATGATCTAGTGGCGTATGCGCTGTCCGTTGCATTGACAACTGATAGTAGCGAACTTACGAGTTATCAAGAAGCTATCTCATCCGATTAGTCAGCTCGTTGGCTAGTCTTTATGAATGAAGAAATCGAGTCTCTTCACAAGAACCAAACATAGAAGCTCGGTAAGCCCGAATGAAGAAAGCAAGTAGTTGGCTGCAAGTGGGTTATGAAAAATAAGGATGAGATCAAGGGGTTGCAGATACTCCATACAAGGCATGGTTGGTAGTTAAAGGCTATTTGCAGGTTTAGAGAGTGGACTTCAATGAAGTATTTTCTCCAGTTGTAAAACGCACCTCTATCGTGTCTTGTTCGGTTTAGTAGTTATGCAAGATTTGGAGCTCGAGCAAATCGATGTTAAGACCGCTTTCTTGCATGGTGATTTGGTAGAAAAGATCTACATGCAACAATCCGAAGGTTTCGAAATTGAAAGCAAGGAAGACCATATTTGTTTGTTAGAAAAGTCTCTCTATGGTTTGAAGCAGTCACTTAGACGTTGGTCCAAGAAATCTGACTCCTTCATGAAGGATATTGGGTTTATGAGAAGCAAGGGCGACAATTGCGTTTATTGCGAGAAACCCACCGATGGTTCTTCCATATACTTGTTGATTTATGTTGATAATATATTGATAGCGGCAAAATATATGATTGCTATTTAGAAACTTAAGAAACAGTTGTGTAACGACCCTGAAATCCCTGTACAAATATAACTTGTTCAATGTATAAAAAGGGTATTTCAGCCTGACTAGGAGTTATAAGTTAAAATTGTTCAATAAAAGTAAGAAGAAACTTGTAGCTCACTGGCTGTTGTTCTTTAGTTTGCAAGTTCGAATCCCATCAGCCCCAATTATTTTTAATATATTTTTCTTTTTAACTTTTCGGAAGCCCAAGAGTTGCACGTGCAATTCACGGAGAAACGAAAAGTTTCAGAGAAAACTAACTGGAGAAATGAGGAGTTAAGACAAATTAGAGTACATGGCCCAAACCCCGAGACCCAACTCCCCAACTCGACCGCCCAAAAATTCATCAGAACCGCAATTTGCAGTTGGATTTGCTCCAAGTGCCTTCATGCTTCGCTCGTGCACCCATTCAACTCCCCTCTACTCCTTTCCCCCTTTTAAATCCTCCGATTTAAAACGGAGACTTTACAACCTTTCAATTCCCCCATTAACACTATTAAAACTATTTTTAATTCAATTTTTAATTTCCCATACTCTTATATCTTACCCTATAAATACCATTCCATCCTCTAGCTCACCTCTATTTTGAAAATCTAACAAAATTCTCTAAAATTTCATAAGTTCAAAAAGAGTTAAAAACTGGTCAAGAAGAGTTAGCGGTCCAAGTTCATTCTTTCGAAAACCGAAGCCATCCTCGACACTATCACGATCAAAGAGGACCCCCCCTCTCTTTTTCCTCTCTTTGCAACGCTCGAGAACCCGTAAGTCCCATTTTCTCTCTTTCTTTTCGTCTCAAACCGCTTTCTGAAACAATACCGACTAAAATGGAGTTAGTTTGAATGCATCTTCTTTTAAAAAGTTTTACTACCCTTGCTATGTTAAAATTTTCATCTTAATCCTTCTAACACCACTTTAAATATTATTCATCTCAATTTCATTTGAATTGTTTAAAATTTTGTACTAAATAAAATCATACAATAAAATTACACCAAAATACCATGAAGTTTGCTTATACCCTTTTAACATTATCATGAGCTATAACTTTAGAAAACTTACGGGGTAACGACCTATCCCATCACATACACTATGGTTTCATAGCATGATATTTTAAATTACAAAGTTTTATCCTAAATTAAACAATTTTCATTAAAATGCCCTCACTTTTTAAAATGCTTTTTAATCGCTATTTTTAAATCCTTTGCAATTACGCCTTTATAACCTTTTTAGAGAAACTCATTTACGGATAGTGCGGATTATCGCACGTTCTTGAGATAGTAGAGTGAGATACAGAACTCCTCATGAAGAATTATCGAAAGGAAATAAAAATACGATTTTAAAGAATATGACTTTTTCAACAAATTAAAGTCAATTGAAAATTTTCATAAATCATAAATCCGTATTTTTCGATGAAAACCAATCTTGAAAACTATATTTTTAATATGAAAAATTAAAGTTACACAAAATTACCATCAAGTTTCTAAAAGTATAGTTTTCAAAAAACTACCATAAACTTTTAAAAAATTAAGTTTCATCCACCAGCATCCAAATCCCCTACACCCAATATTGGCTAGCTGGCCGTTCAAAATGTGAGGAACCGATATAATCGGGCCTATCGAACCAGCATCATCCAAAGGATATCGGTTCATATTAGCAACAACTGATTACTTCTCTAAGTGGACAGAGGCAGTACCGCTAAAAGAAGTGAAGACGGAGAACATCCTCCATTTTTTCAGGACACACGTCATTTACCGGTTTGGCACTCCGCGACGAATCATCTCGGATAATGGGCCAGCCTACAGAAGCCATAAGATCAGCCGCTTCGCACAACAGCATAATATAGATTAGAGATACTCTTCAGTTTATAATCCCCGAGCTAACTGTCTAGCTGAGGCTTTCAACAAGACCTTGACAAAGATCATGAAGAAAATGGTGTCCAGAAATAAAAGGGACTGGCACGAAAGACTGTATGAAGCTCTCTGGGCGTATCGAACCACGTTCAAAACGGCCACGAATACAACGCCATTCGCGTTGGTATTCGGTACGGAAGAGGTACTTCCCTTGAAAATAGAGCTACCCTCTCTGCGAGTGGCAGTTCGATACGAGCCGACGGATGAAGAAAATACCCATCTTCAGCTTGAGGAGCTCGATGCCTTAGATGAAACTCGTCTCATGGCGCAGCAAAACCTGAAAGCTTACAAAGTAAGAATGACGCGCTCAACATTCCGCCAAGGCGAACTCGTGCTAGTTGTCAAAAGACCTATGATCCTCAATCGTGCAAAACGGGGGAAGTTCGAGCTAAACTATGAAGGCCCGTACATCATAGAAAAGGTCTACCAAGGTGGGGCCTACTTGCTTATGGATATGCATGGCGAAAGACCCTTCCGGCCAATAAACGGCCGGTTCCTTATAAAATACTACACTTGACAAGTCATGGCTCAGGTTAATGATAGATGACGACGTTCGTGTCCGCTCGCTGTCTTCCTGAGTCCAAACTCTATAAGTAGTATCCGGCAAAACTTCTCCCTGAAGCTGACCCTGGACCGAGATGTCCCTAAACTAACAACGGACCGAGATATCCCTAAACTAACAACGGACCGAGATGACCCTAAACTAACAATGGACCGTAATATCCTTAAACTAAATACGCCGCCTCAAACACGGCGATAGTAGAATTCAAGTCCACAAGTCCCAGCAGCGAGGACTGCAACACGGGTCCCGCTGGCTGCACAGCTGCCCCGGTGGCGAAGTCCTCCATAAGTGCCATTAGCAAACAGAAGGGTAAAAAAAACGGTATGCCCACAAGCGAAATGGGCACGGATGAAAACCCGAAAGGGCGCCGTGAGTAAAAACAGCAGGGCTACCAGCGAACTTGTGAAAACCTGAAAGGACGCAATCTTGTTGTTAAAAAAATGGTATGTCCACAAGCGAAATGGGCACGGATGAAAACCTGAAAAGGCGTCGTGAGTAAAAACAGCAGGGCTGCTAACGAGTTTGTGAAAACCTGAAAGTGCGCAATCTCGTTAAAATAAAAACACCTGTAAGGTCCTCTCGACCTTGTGAGGAGAAAACACCTGCGTGAGATCCTTACAACTCACAAGGGAGTAACACACTTAGGAATCCTCATGATTCCTAAGGAGAAATTACACTTACGAGATCCTCACGACTCGTAAGGAGAATTCCCCCTGTGAGACCCTCATGGCTCGTAGGATTCAAAAGCCTTATGATACAGAGACCTGAACCTGTTCTTAAGCCATCACACTCCCCAAGTTGCCCTACAGGCGGCCAATATTAGCTCTTGTATACAATCCATGGGCACAAATAAACGATTTCCCCACCAAGTTCCACCAATGACGAGGAATGTCCTCATGTGGTGAACGACACTTATAAGTCCTCTCGACTTGTAAGGAGAAAACACTCTTGTAAGATCCTTACGACTTGCAAGAGAAAATATCACTTAGGAGTCCTCACGACTTCTAGGGAGAACCTACATCTACGCGATTCTCACGACTCGTAGGGAGAAATACCTTTATGAGGCCCTTACGGCTCATAAAGCCAAAAAGCCTTAGTCGGCTGGACCTTAACCCTGTTTGTTAAGCCACCTTTGTTCAAATCAGCAAAGACAAATGATGATTCGCTCCTGAAAACATCCCAGTGGTAGCGATATTGATGCCTAAATTGGTATCAGATTCTAAGTTCTTTCACGGCAAATGAGGATTCACTCCTGGCAATATTCCAGTCATAGCGGTGCTGATGCCAAGATTAGTATCAAATCTCAAGTTTCATACTCGCAATAAAAATCAGCGAGCAAGATATATGCATATGAAAGAGCCAAAATGATGGGGCAACTCACAATAAAAATCAGCGAGCAAAATATATGCATATAAAAACAGCCGAAATGTTTGGGCAAATCGCAATAAAAAGCAGCGAGTAAAAAGAAAAAAACAGCCGAAATGATTTGGCACCGCGATAAAAAAGTCGAAATGATTAGGCAATCACAACTTTCGCGATATAAAAAGCTGAAATCATAGAGCATCGCGGAAAGAAATAAAAAAAATGATGAAACTTTTTCCCTGCAGGAGAGTCCGCATCAACCCTGTATACAATCCATGGGCGTAAACGAAAAGGGAACCGCATTTCCCCGCCGGGCTCTGTCAAAGGAAGAGCCAAATCTTGACGGCAATATCTGCAGCCTAGAAGATCAACCCGGCGTTCCTTCTCCACCCCAACAGGATGCAGACGCGACGTCAGCAAAACGGAGCCATGGCAAAGTCCCTAGTTCCAAATCTCGACGGGTTACAGATAGCCTAGAGATCAACAACGGCGTTTCTTCTCCCTCCAGCAGGATGTGGACGTGACGTCAACAACAAACCTCAGGGTCAAAACAACGGAGCCATGACAAAGTCCCTAGTTCCAAATCTGGACGGTTCACAAACAGCCTAGAGATCACCCCGGCGTTCCTTCTCCACTCCAACAGGATGCAGACGCGACGTTAGCAAAATAAAGCCATGGCAAAGTCTCTAGTTATAGATCTTGACGGTTCACAGACATCCTAGAGATCAACAACGGCGTTTCTCCTCATTCTCGGCTTCTACGGCTGCTAATGCGAAAGCCCGGCGCCGGGGTACATTCCTCCTAACTGGAGGCACATTCCTCTGTCTTTGGGGTATGTTCCTCTGCCCTCGAGGCATGTTCCTGAGTGCCTGATGAAATTGGCGATTAGGCTGTGCAGGAGGTCCATGTGGAGGTGGAGCTGGAAGAGCAAGACGAGGTGCAGGAGCCTGGATAGCTGGTCGCTGCTGATAACTGTTGTGAATTGGAACTGTGTTGCGTCTATAAGGACATGATCCAATTCCATAATTGGATGCACCACAAACTAAGCACAGGCCTTTTGCGCACCTATAGTCCTTCCACAGATGTCCATCCCTCTTGCAATAGAAGCAAAAATCTGGACTTAGCCGGTTATTTGTTTCTTCCGGTCTTATGGGTTCAAAAGTTGGCCTTGAAGATGCTCCTCTTACCATCTGAGTGGCAGGGCGTTTCATTCCAGCAGATTGGGGTTTGGCCTTCATCTTTACCACCGCCTCATATCGGCGGGTAGCTTTCAGGGCCAGTTCGTGGGTTGGGAAATCCCCTGTAGCTATGGCAGCTTGGATTTCCGGATCTAACCCTTACTGAAATCGTCTGGACCTGAATTCAGCTGTTGGTATCAAGTGTGCAGTGAACCTACTGAGCACGGTAAACTCAACGTCATATTCATCCACAGATTTGGTCCACATAGAACCTTGTTGTAGGTGGATGAATTGCTGCTGTTCCCCTCCGAAAGACGGCGCGACATGGCGTCTCGCCTGAGATTCGGGGCAGATGCTAATTGGTGCCATCCGTCCACCTCTCCGAAAATGCCAAGTTGATTTATGGCACCCTGTATCGAAGGTTTGAACGGATGCGTCCGATGTAGCAGACTTCGTCAGATTCCCCCTCGCTCGAGGGGTTTTTGATTGTGGGGACGCTCTTCCCTGCAGGCGCAAGCCCCTGCAGTTAATTACGCTACCGCATCGCGGTAACCACTTTCTCCTTCTCCAGATGGTCACTTCGTGTCGTGTGTGTTTATTTTATGTTTTGTTGCCCGTGGATTGTTTACGGAGACTGAGTTATGTCGTCCCCCGTAGGGCGTGGACTAGTCCAAATCCGTATTATCTTAGATTTGGGTTTGGGGGTTTGGTTTGAGGATACGTTAGCCATGCTTGAGGCTAAGATCAACTCAAACGTTTGTTAAGGATACGTTAGTCTAACTTGAGACTAAGATCAACTTAACGGGATCGTTTAGATCCGACAAGAGAGCATTTGGGCTCCATTGTTCCAGTTTAGGGACATAGTGGTCCATTGCATGTATGGCCATCGGGACCCGTCACCTCTCTGACGACGTTGAAGGATTACAACGACATATGTCAGAGAAGTTCAGAGATGTACCCTCGAACCAGAGTTAATTGGGGGGATTCATAGTCCAGTTTGTTTGAAGGTTTAAGGATACGTTAGCCATCTTGGAGGCTAAGATCAACTTAAACGGGATCGTTTAGATCCGACAAAAGAGCATGCGGGGCTCTATTGTTCCAGTTTAGGGACGTGGTGGTCCATTGCTAGTTTAAGGACATTGCGGTCCATGGGTAGTTTAAGGACATTGCGGTCCATTGTTAGTTTTAAGACATCTCGGTCAAGGTTAAGGACGTCGTAGTCCATGGGTTTAAAGACCCCACAGTCCGTTGTTAGTTTTAAGACATCTCTGTCAAGGTTAAGGACGTCGTAGTCCATGGGTTTAAGGACCCCACAGTCCATTGTTAGTTTTAAGACATCTCGGTCAAGGTTAAGGACGTCGTAGTCCATGGGTTTAAGGACCCCACAGTCCATATCAATGTGTGGTCATCGGGACCCGTCACCTCTTTGAAGACGTTGAGGGATTACAACGCCAAGTATCAAAGGAGTGAAGAGATGTACCCTGGAACCGGAGTGGGTTAAATAATCTTTGGCCCAATTTGGGATCAAGACCAATTAATTATGTTATGAGCCTATTAGCCTAGTTAATTACGAATTGAGGACTTATGGCCATCTTGGGCTAAGTCCAATCATGTTTGGAATATTGACTTCCTGTTGGTCCCTTAAAGGAGAGGCTTTGCCTCTATCCATTCGGCCAATTGGGCCAGTGTCTAGTGTTAAACACTAAAGACGAATCGGTGTTGAACACTGGGAATAAGATTGATAAGTTAGTGTTTCAACACTAAAAGATAGTTGGTGTTAAACACCAGCAACCAGGCTTTCAGATTAGTGTTGAACACTAAAACAGACCAGTGTTAAACACTGTCAACAGGAGTCCCAAACTAGTGTTGAACACTACGGTAATCAGTGTTGGGCACTGCAAATATAGATCTGTGCTTAGTGTTACACTAAGGCCAAACAATGTTTTATCACTGAATTCGGGGGTTCCGTTTTAGTGTTAAACACTAAGGCAAGAGGGGTCACGTGGCAACACGTGAGAGCGCCCTCCCTGCACTTGTTCTTCTGAGACTATGCATCTTTTAAAGCATCACGTGCCATCACGTGACGGGGATTCAAGCGCTTGTGTGTTAAAGCTTCTGTCAAGGGTCACGTGAGTCACGTGAGGCACTGCCTCCAGAGGGCTTTCTGTAGATCTTTTGGCGGGGAGGGTCACGTGGTGACACGTGATCCTGCCTCTATGTATGTTGTTTAGAAGATCTGTTAATCTTTTTCAGGAATTAAATTCCTCGTAGGGTTGAACCCTGACAATAATTTCAGAGGAATTAAATTCCTTCTTTCTTTTAAAGAGTTGAACTCTGAATTTTCTGTAGGAATTAAATTCCTCATATATGTGAAGAACTGAATAGGGTTAAACCCTAATAAAAGCTTTTAAGGAATTAAACTCCCATTCTCTGTTAAGGAATTATGATTAAGGGAATTAAACTCCCGTTGTTTCAACAGAACTAAGTTCTTAATTAGGGTTAAATCCTGTTTCTTTTTGTTCTGAAGGAATTAAATTACCATAACACAGGGTCAAACCCTAATTTTATTTTAAAGGAATTAAATTCCTATAGTTCTGTGAGAATTAAATTCTCGTGCTTCCATTCCCTCTCTATGCTTTGGATCTGCATGGCAGGATCTTAACCCATTGAGAATTAAATTCTCAACTTCAAGGGGAGATGTGCGTTTTACAGATCCTCTATCAAAGAGAGAAGAAATATGTTCTTCTATTTTATATCAGAGTTAAACTCTGTTGAGAATTAAATTCTCTTTTCTTTCAAGAAGCCTTCCCTTTCTTACCTAGGGTTTTTTTCTTTTGCAGGAGATCCAAATTCCTCAAAATATCGAAGCTCTCTCCCTTTGCTTCCCTCTGCGTATCTCTCCTTTCTCTCCTTCCTTTCCTTCTTTTTTTTTGTGTGTCTCTTGGCTCCTATTTATATGAGAAGCAGCCGAATCAATTAGTTTTGAATCAATTAGTTTTGGTGAATCTTTCATTGGGAGATTTGATTTGTATCCACCATTCGTTTTTGGACCTTTGGATTATTAGGTGAATTTTATTCACCATTGGATTTTAAATCCAGAGATTCTCCTTTGTTATTTTGGTTAGATTTTACGGGGAAATATCTTTCCAAATTCGAGATTTTTCCATAGATACATGATATTTAATCACCTTTAAATCTTTAATTCAATCGGTTGCTTTGGAAAGATTTAAAAGGTCTTTTCTCAGAATTTAATTCTGTTAACAGATGGGCTTTGAAGTCGGTCACGTGTGGCCACGTGACCCTTGGTCACGTGTGGGCACGTGACCCCCTTGGAACGAGCCTTCTTCTTTCTTTCTGCGCTCTGCTTTCTGTTTGTTGCTTAACCGTCACGTGCCATCACGTGACCCCTGGTCACGTGTGAGCACACGACCCTTGTCTGGACTCTTTTTCTTGGTTTAGCGGGAGAACAAATCTGCCGCTTTTGATTATCACGTGCCAACACGTGACCCTGGTCACGTGGGAGCACGTGACCTCCTTTGAAGCCTTTTTCTTGATTTGATTCAGGGAACCGGTTTGCCTTTGAAGCCGCTTTTGATTGTCACGTGCCAACACGTGACCCAGGTCACGTGGGAGCACGTGACCCTTTCTGAAGCCCTTTTCTTCGATGTAATCGGGAAGCTGAATTTGCCTTGCTGATGCTTTTAGATGTCACGTGCCAACACGTGACTGCTGGTCACGTGTAAGCACGTGACCCTCTTCTGAAACTTTTTCCATAAGCTTTTCTGATTTTAAATCAGGAAACAAATGCCCCCACAGCGTTGTTCTCACGTGTCCGCACGTGAGTGCAACACTGTCACCTTTTGTGACCGTTGGATTCCTTTAGGGATTTGGGGAGATGAAATGTTTCCATCGCCTTCTATAAATACCACTGTCTCTTCAGAAGAGCCTTCACTTTACTCATCTTCTTCCTTTGAGAGCCTTTTCCCTTGAGAATTTAATTCTCGTTTCCAGAGCTTAGTTCTCTGTCTCAAAACATCTTCAGAGTTTAACTCTGTTTAAAAGGACTCTTCCTCCTCAGGTAATGGTGATCGAAGCACCTTCATTTTGACAGCACTCTCTGGATTTTAAATCTATATCAAGGGTTTCACAAAGAACCCATTTTTCTCTAAGTTCTTTAGCCAAAATATGAGACCACTTAACCTCCAACAGTAGATCTCTTAGGGTTTAGATGATCCTTAGGGAGATGATGATGGCGGTTCAAATCCATGGAATTTAATTCCATCAAAAACGTTTCTGGGAATTTAATTCCCTTCTTTTAATAAGGAATTTAATTCCAATGAAGAACTCAATTTCTTCACACGGAGGCTTCTTGGGGTCTTTTGACCCGAGATTGTCCTTCTGCAATTAATGAGACAGGAGCTTTCTAATGATTCTCATGACTTTTATTTCAGGTATCATGGATGCCCATCTGTATGGTCTTGACGAGATCATTTCCTATGGGAATATTCGTGCACTGGGCCGCAGTCAGAACCAGGAGTTCACCAATGCTCAGTGTGCCGAGATCATGAGCCGCTTTGACGAGTACAACCATAGGCTACTCCCCTGTCGCTCTTCTCTTCTAAGGCTGATCGTGCTGGCGATCCGGGAGGCACTTCCTCTCTTTTGCACCGGCATACCGCTCAGGGCCTTGGACACTGCTGAGGATAAGGTACATTCGGTGTACCTGATGGGCTTGATCTTAAAAAGGAGACGAGATCACCTCATTGATCTCTTGCACCAAGCCTTTCAGCAGTCAGCCATACTTGCCGCCTATCGGAGGGTGGAGGATATTCGTGAGGATCCCGACGCTTGCGACCGCGAGAGGAAGCATACTCGGGAGGTTCGAAATGCTTGGAGAATCTTGGACAAAGTTAATCTTGAGTTTCTCAACCCATGCCCCGCGTCTGAAGTCTTACCATTGTAAACGTGTCCTCTTTATTTTGTATGAACTTCTCGGAGTATGAGTGACAAGTTTTATTATGTCTTTCCATGTTTGCATGCCTTTCTCTGGGATTTTATCATTTTGCTACTGTTGTTGTTGGTGCTTTTAATATGCAGGGTGCTACTCCATTTATTTGTGTACATCAAGTTTAGGCCTCGCGTGTTCTGCACGTGGGGTCCCTTGATGGGGCTGTTCACAAAATTTTCCCATGCCATATTTTCAGTGCACAATATCAGATGCAGAAAAAGGGCCTTGGAAATAGTTCTATCTCCTTGATTTTTTTTATTTTTTTATTTTTTTATTTTTATTTTATTTTTATTTTTTTTGGAAATAGCTTCACCATGCAAGATTTTCCGCGCACAGCACTTAATGCACTTCTTTATATATGAGGCTATAGCTTTCTTTTCCCTTCACAAAGAGATTTATATTATTATTTTTTTTATCTTGGAGTAACTTGTCTTGAGAAACAAACGAGTGCCATGGCCTGCAATCGCCCTCATGCTCGCCGACAGCCATGGGAAGTTCCTATTGAGGAGATGGTCCCCCGCTTTGCTGCTCGGTTGGTGGATCCCCTCCTTATCGACAACGAATGCGGCTCAGCCATGCATGAACTCTTGATCCGTAGGGGGTCCCCCCTCCCGATGGGTTCCCTCTGGCTCTGGATGATTCTCACGGCCGTGCTTGCCGACATCCCTCCACACCCGGCGGAGATGACCCTGGCGATGCTCGACGCGGCGGAAGAAAAGCTCGAGGGCTTTCATGAAGCGTGCCTGATTACTCAGGCTTTGAGGGATTGCTCAATTCATCTGCTGAGCCAGATAAAGGCCCGGCGAGCTATTATGTCTGCTTTCGCGGACGAACACGGCGCCAATCGATGGGGAGCGACTCCTCGTGAGAACCGTCGCTTTGATGTGCTGGAGAAAGCAGAGAGAGAGATGGAGAATTTTGTCCTCTGCTTCATTAACCTCTGTGCCATTGATCCCATGTTTGGTGACCTTTTCCGTTAGCGTAGAACATTTTTAAATTAGTCCCTCCTTTTTTACGCTTTATGTCGAACTTCCATGTAGGCTTGGTACTAGTATGTGTGTTTCCGCTTGCATAAATAAACTTTGTATTCTTCTTATGAGAACTTTCTTTAATTGCAAATGCTATCATCACTTTCCTGAGCATCAGACCTTTTTGGGCATTATGAATGTTCATGCGATTGCAAATGCTATTATTATTATTTTTTTTTAATACTCATATGATTGCGAACGCATGCTCGCAATATGTCGGAAATCTTTCTTGTTGCCTTTCACGTCAGGTGATGTGAGCGCGTTTTAGATCGATTATTCCCGTCGACTGGAAGCCAATTTATACGGTCTTGTAAGTGTCTTGTTTCCAAGGCCGCGGTCACGAAAGCGAGCTTACGCGGCCTGATAGAGCGACACGTAGCGAACATATTGTTGTGCGAGAAAAGGGCTCGGCCGTAAATTTTCGGAGAGGGAGCTAGCTTCTAAGGCACTGAGCGAGCTTCATGCCAGCCTCACAACCAAGGCCAACAAAGCATACGAACTCTGGCGGGTGCTTCAGGAGTCCATAAAAGAGGTGGTGGCTCTCGATAAAGCTGCCACGTTCACTCGTGAGAGGGTCGAGGCTCATAAAGCCACCGAGAAAGAGCTCGAGGCTCGGCTTGCTTCTTATCAGGCTCAGCAAGCTCAGGCGGAGGCTCGTCTTCTGGAGATCTTGCGTCATGAAGCCGTGGCTCAACAACAAAACGATCAGCTGGTAAAATTACTACACCGCCCGCCAGCTTGAGGAATTGTATCTTTTCTCCCTTTTTTTGTACATACTCATGGATAAGAGTATCTTTCTTTTGTTTCCTTCATGAATTGTACTTTGTATTCATTTTGGCTTATGAATAAAAGATGCATTTTTTTTTACTGGTGTGTCTCATTTTCATTAAATGTATTCTGCGGATATTCTACCTTAATCTCCTTGCAGGACAGCGATGGCTTAGGATTCAAGGTTAGGATCTGCTTCCTAAGGCTTTTGCATTTTATGAGCCACGAGGGTCTCATAAAGAGTTTTTCTCCCTACAGGTCAAGAGGATCTCATAGGTGTAAGTTCTTCTTAAGAATCGTGAGGATTCTTAAGCGGGTTTTCCCTTGAGAGTCGTAAGGATCTCACAAGAGAGTTTTTTTTCTTCCTTACAGGTCGTGAGGACTTGTAAGTGCTGGATGTGATCACCCTTGTCCGTGTTTTACGGAGTCAGGGGTTTCTCCAGGTATCGTAGTTTAAAGACGTCGCGGTCAAGGTTAAGGACCTCATAGTCCGTGGATTTAAGGACTCCACCGTCCGCTGTTAGTTTTAAGACATCACGGTCAAGGTTAAGGACCTCATAGTCCGTGGATTTAAGGACTCCACAGTCCGATGTTAGTTTTAAGACATCACGGTCAAGGTTAAGGACCTCATAGTCCATGGATTTAGGGACTCCACAGTCCGATGTTTGGTTGCAGGGACCCGTCACCTCTTTGAAGACGTTGAGGAATTACAACGCCAGGTATCAAAGGAGTGAAGAGATGTACCCTTAAACCAAGGCAGAATCCGTAGGGAATCGGGGTGGTTGATCGTTAGTTTTAAGACATCACGGTCGAGGTTAAGGACATCATAGTCCGTGGATTTTAAGGACTCCACAGTCCGGTATTTGCTCTGGATGCTTCATACGGGTTCACTGCCGTGCTTGGCGAGGACCAGGCTCCGCTCTGGGCGTTTTCCGCGGGGTCAAAGAGTGACATTATCTGCGCTCCACGTAACCAGGAATTTTGCACTAGATGCTTCACACGGGTTCACTGCCGTGCTCAGCGAGGACTAGGCTCCGCTCTGGATGCTTCACACGGGTTCACTGCCGTGCTCTGCGAGGACCAGGATCCGCTCTGGACGTTTTCCACGGGGTCAAAGAGTGACGTTATCCGTGTTCCACGTAACCAGGAATTTTGCACTAGATACTTCACACGGGTTCACTGCAGTGCTAGGCGAGGACTAGGCTCCGCTCTGGACGTTTTCCACGGGGTCAAAGAGTGACGTTATCCGCGTTCCACGTAACCAGGAATTTTGCACTAGATGCTTCACACAGGTTCACTGCCGTGCTCGGCGAGGACTAGGCTCCGCTCTAGATGCTTCACACGGGTTCACTGCCGTGCTCTGCGAGGACCAGGATCCGCTCTGGACGTTTTCCAGGGGATCAAAGAGTGACGTTATCCGCGTTCCACGTAATCAGGAATTTTGCACTAGATACTTCACACGGGTTCACTGCCGTGCTCGGTGAGGACTAGGCTCCGCTCTGGATGTTTCACACGGGTTCACTGCTGTGCTCTGCGAGGACCAGGATCCGCTCTGGACGTTTTCCACGGGGTCAAAGAGTGACGTTATCCGCGTTCCACGTAACCAGGAATTTTGCACTAGATGCTTCACACGGGTTCACTGCCGTGCTCGGCGAGGACTAGGCTCCGCTCTGGATGCTTCACACGGGTTCACTGCCGTGCTCTGCGAGGACCAGGATCCGCTCTGGACGTTTTCCACGGGGTCAAAGAGTGACGTTATCCGCATTCCACGTAACCAGGAATTTTGCACTAGATGCTTCACACGGGTTCACTGCCGTGCTCGGCGAGGACTAAGCTCCGCTCTGGATGCTTCACACGGGTTCACTGCCGTGCTCTGCGAGGACCAGGATCCGCTCTGGATGTTTTCCACGGGGTCAAAGAGTGACGTTATCCGCGTTCCACGTAACCAGGAATTTTGCTGATTGTATCCGCATCTCACGGGATGGAGGTTTGACTGTTGGTGATATGTATACCACCGAGCCATGGAACTGGGAGTTGCCGCTGTTCCGCTTAGCTTGAAGTTGTGTCCGTCGTTACGGGACGAATGTTGGGATGATCTCTAGGTCGCTTGTGGCCCGTCGAGACTTAGCTTATTTCTTGGTTGAAACCTGGGGGGGAAGGTATGTTCCCTTTTTGTTTACGCCCTTGGATTGTGTACAGGGTGTGATGGAACATCACCTGTAAGTCATAAATTTTATTTTTATTTTATTTCTTTTTCCGCGATGCTCTATCGTTTCAGCTTTTATATCGCGAAGGTCGCGATTGCTCCATCATTTCGGCTATTTTTCACGGTGCCCAATCATTTCGGCTATTTATTTATTTTTTACTCGCTGCTTTTTATTGCGAGTTGCCCCATCATTTCGGCTATTTTTATGCCTTCATTTTTACTTGCCGTTTTTTATTGCAAGTTGCCCCATCATTTCGGCTATTTCGTAGGCATGTGTGGCTTGCTAGCTTTTTCGCCGCAAGCTTGGGTTTTAGGCACCGATTTCGGCATCAGCACCGCTACAACTGGACTGTTGCCAGGAGCGAATCATCATTTGCCTTTGTCGATGTTGAACAAAGGTGGCTCAGCAAACAGGGTTAAGGGTCCTGTCGACCAAGGCTTTTGACTTCTTGAGCCGTAAGGGTCTCACAAAGGTATTTCTCCCTACAAGTCGTGAGGATCTTGCAGGTGTCTTTTCTCCTTAGGGATCGTGAGGATTCCTAAGTGTGTGTTCCTCTGTAAGTCGTAAGGATCCTACAAGAGGGCTTTCTCCTTATGGGTCGAGAGGACCTACAAGGGTTGGACCTTGCTGGGGAAATGTTTATTCGCGCCCGTGGATTGTATACAAGGGTCAGTATCGAGCCTCTTGTAGGGCAATATCGAAGGTTGTGGAAGATTGCTTAAGCACAGGTTTAGGTCTCTGTAATTTAAGACTTTCAAATCTTATGAGCCGTGAGGGTCCCATAAGAGAGTTCTCCATACGAGTCGTGAGGATCTCGTAAGTGTATTTTCTCCTTAGGAATCGTGAGGATCCCTAAGTGTGTTGCTCCTTTGTGAGTCGTAAGGATCTCACGCAGGTGGTTTCTCCTTAAAAGGTCGAGAGGACCCTATAAGTGTCTTTTAACGAGGTTGCGCCCTTTCGGGTTTTCACAAACACTCGCCGGTAGTCCTGCTGTTTTTACCCACGGAGCTCTTTCGGGTTTTCATCCGTGCCCATTTTGCTTGTGGACATACCGTTTTTTTTTTATATATTATTTTTTTTTACTTTTTCTCTTTTTTGTTATCTCGCCAGCCTAAGGATGCTGCGGTAGTAGTTTAGGGACGTTTCGGTCCGTCGTTAGTTTAAGGACATTTCGGTCCGTCGATAGTTCAAAGACGTTTCGGTCCGTCGATAGTTTAAGGATGTTTCGGTCCGTCGTTAGTTTAAGGACGTTTCGGTCCATCGTTAGTTTAAGGACGTTTCGGTCCAGCGTTAGGGGAAGGCCGGCTGCTGCTTGTAAAGTCTGAGCTTAGGAAGATAGCGAGCGGACGTAGTCGTCGTCATCTATCATTGACCCAGGTTGTGGCTCATTAGGCATAGTATTTCTTTAAGAAGCGGCCGTTTATTGGCCTGAAAGGCCTTTCACCGTGCATGTCCATGAGTAGATAGGCTCCGCCCTGGTAGACCTTGTCTATGATGTATGGGCCTTCATTGTTTGGCTCAAATTTTCCTCGCTTGGCACGATTAGGGATCATAGGTCTTTTGACCACTAGTACGAGTTCGCCTTGGCGGAATGTCCTCGGCCTGGTCAATCTTTCATACGAGCGCGTCATCTTTACTTTGTAGGCCTCTAGATTTTGTTGCGCTATGAGCCGGGTTTCATCGAGGGCATCAAGCTCTTCGAGCTGAAGGTGAGCATTTTCTTCGTCTGTCAGCTCGCAGTGGACTGCCACTCGTAGCGAGGGTAACTCTATCTCGAGGGGGAGCACTGCTTCCGTTCCAAATACCAACGCGTACGGCGTTGTGTTCGTGGCCGTCTTGAATGTAGTTCGATAGGCCCAAAGGGCCTCTTGCAGCCTCTCGTGCCAGTCTTTCTTATTTCGGGACACCGTCTTTTTTATGATCTTCGTCAAGGTCTTATTGAAGGCCTCGGCCAGACCGTTAGCTCATGGATTGTAAACTGAAGAATATCTCCAGTCTATATTGTACTGCTGCGCGAAGCGACTAATCTTATGGCTTCTGTAGGCTGGCCCATTATCGAAGATAATTCGCCGTGGGATTCCAAACCGATAGATGACATGCGTCTTGAAGAAGTGGAGGATATTCTCCGTCTTCATTTCCCTCAGCGGTACTGCCTCTGCCCATTTGGAGAAGTAATCAGTTGTCGCCAGGATGAAACGATGTCCCCGGGACGATGCTGGCTCGATGGGGCCGACTATGTCAGTCCCCCACATTTCGAATGGCCAGCTAGCCACCGTTGGGTGTAGTGGATTCGGGTGTTGGTGGATAAAGTCTCCATGAATCTGGCACGAGTGGCATTGCTTCGCATACTCGAGGCAGTCTTGGACCATCGTGGGCCAATAATAACCCATCCGTTTGATTTTCAATTTCATTTTCGGGCCTGCTTGGTGAGAACCGCAGAGTCCGTCGTGAACTTCTTGAACGACTCTTTCTGCTTCGTCAGGTCCTAAGCATCTCAGCCACAGAGAATCAAACGATCTTTTGTATAGAGTGTCGTTGACAAAAGCGAAAGATAGAGCTCGTTTCATGAGCTGATGTCTTGAGGATGCTTCTTCGGGCATTCGGTGGGACTTAAAGTAGTCTATGAAGACTTCCCTCCAGTCCTCGGCCTTCTCATGGTCTTTTATTTATAGAGTCGTCTGCTCAGTCGCTCCCTTTTCTTCATATGATTCCGGAGGTATTTCCGTTGGGGCGAGCACCCGACGGCTTTGTACCACGATTCTTACATCATCGAGGTTTTCGTCAGCCGGCTCTTTAGCAAGTTTGGCCAACGCGTCTGCTTTGCTGTTTTCTGTGCGCGGTATGTTCTTCAAAGTATAGGAGGGAATTTGGGTCAATAGTTGTTGCACCTTTTCGCCGTATTTCACCAACTCCGGTTTGCACGTTTGGTAGTCACCATTTACTTAGCTAATGACCAATTGAGAATTCCCGTATATAGAGAGGTCTATAATTCCCATGTCGATGGCGATCTCGAGGCCTGCTATCAAAGCTTCGTATTCAGCTTCATTGTTTGTCCTCGGCTCTGTTAAGGAGAAGGCGAAGCGCATTATCCCTCCTTGTGGAGTTACAAAGATGAGGCCTATCCCCGATTTGATCATTGGGATACCTTGTTTCTGTTTCTTTACGGAGGACGCTCTATCGAAATAGAGTTCCCATCGGGTACTACCGTCGCCAATCGCATCAAATGCATGCTCGTCCGGCAAATCGCAGTTCAGAGGCGAATTGGCCGGTATCGGGTGCTCAGCGAGGAAATCGGCAATGGCCTGGCCTTTCACTGCCTTGAGAGGTTGATACGTTATCGAGAATTCCATCAAGAGCAGGGCCCATTTAGCGAGTCGTCCCGTCAATATGGCTTTTGACATCAAGTGTTTAAGGGGATCCACCTTTGAAATGAGACGGACTTCATGCGCCAACGCATAGTGCCTGAGCTTTGTTATCACAAAGATCAACGCCAGGCAATGTTTTTCAATGGGGGAGTAGTTACTTTCTGCCCCCAGCAGAACTCGACTTAAGTAGTAGAGTGCTCTTTCTTTCCCTTGATCGTTCTCTTGTGCCCATAATGCGTCTAAAGAACCTTCGAGGGCGGTTGTATAAAGAATGAGAGGCTTTCCCTTAACCGGAGCAGCCAACACCGGCGGGTTCTGCAGGTATTGCTTGATCTCGTCTAGCGTGCTTTGGCATTTTTGATCCCAGACGAATGGGGTTCCCTTCTTCATCAGGTGACTGTAAGGACGGCACTTTCCGGAAAGGTTGGCTATAAATCGCCGTATGTACGCGAGCTTCCCTTGGAGAGACCGCAGCTGTTTGAGAGTTCTCGGCGGAGGCATTTCCATGATCGCTTTAATCTTTGACGGATCTATTTCAATACCTCGGTGTCGAACGATGAATCCCAGGAATTTGCCTGAGGAGACTCCAAACGCGCATTTGAGGGGATTCATTTTCAAATTATATTGCCGAAGGCGTTGAAATACAGTCTCCAGATGCTTTAAATGTTCTTCGTATGACATGCTCTTTACTACAAGGTCATCGATATAGCACTCGACGATGTCATGTATGAGGTCGTCGAAGATCTTTGTCATGGCCCTTTGATAGGTAGCGCCAGCGTTCTTTAGACCAAAGGGCATAACCCTGTAGCAGAATATACCCAAAGGGGTCCGAAAAGCGGTGTGCTTCTGGTCTTCGGGATGCATCTTTATCTGATTGTATCCTGACGAACCGTCCATAAAGGAGAAAACCTCGTGAGTGGACGTGTTATCTATCATTAGCTCGGTTACTGGTACTGGGAAATCGTCCTTTGGACAGGCTTTATTGAGATCCCTGAAATCCACGCATATGCATACCGTCCCATTCTTCTTCATTACCAGGACGATATTGGCGATCCAATCGGGATATTGGACTTCTTGGATAAATCCAGAATCGATCAGCTTCTTGACTTCGGCGTTGATGCTCATCTCAAGCTCGAGCCGCATCCTTCTCGGCGCCTGCTTGACTGGCTTGATATCTGGGGATATTGCTAATTTATGCACAGCAATTTCCGGATCTAATCCTGGCATCTCGGAGTAGTTCCACGCGAAGCAGTCTTTATGTCGTAGAAGCACGTTCTTTAACGCAGCCACCCTTTCTTCAGATAGCAGCTCGCTGACAAATGTCGGTTGCGGGTCATCTGCCGATCCCAACTCAATCTTCTTGAGGTTATCTGCAGTAGTATGTATGCCGTCTTCCAGTTCTTTTGGAGCTGGCGGAAATTCTGAGACCACCTCATCATCGCTGTTCTCAAAGCACCAGGGAAGGTCATCCACGTTCTCGGGCTCTTCTTTTAATATCGTAATCGTATAACAGGTGCGAATCCGCTCCCAGGACTGAGGTGGATCCGGTTCTGCTCTTGCGGCCTTGGGTTCGTGCTTTTGTGGCGGCGTTACCCTCCAGCCGTTGGATAAAGCAAATCTGCCCTGTTGGTACTGGTCCTCAACCCAGTTCTTGAAGGTGAAGCAGTCTTCGATAGGGTGTCCTATGGCTCGGTGATAAGAGTAATAGCTCGGATGAGAAGCCTTGTTAACTTGCTCAGGGTGCTTAAGCTCTGGAAGCGCGATCATTTGATGTTTTAAAGCTAGCTTGAGTAACCTCTCCGTCTTGTCTCGGGGGAAGGAGTATGCTCGACTCTTCTTCTTCATGAGGGACAAATCCGAGCCGTGCAATACCCGATCACGTAACCCTCTAATCCTGCGTCGTTGTTGTCGGCTCCTCTTTCCGCTTCTTGATTTATTTCCGTCTCCGCATCGGGCCTTTCGTACAACGGGTTGACAGGGATGAGCATCTTTGTCTTTTGCAGCCTGTTGAAATAGACGTTGCGTCCTGGCCTTCTCGTAGATGGCCATTTCGCGGTTGTGGTCTTCCCGACCTTTCTGACCCACTTTCCTGATAGGCTTGTCCATTCGTTCTTCAAACGACGGACTCGGCGCTTCAATCGCGGGGTCTAGTTTTGATGAGGGGTTGGCATCTCCTGACAGGGCGTCCTCTTCTTCATCAAAGGTATATATAGTGTAGCTGCTGTGAGCCCGTTCCCGTTTTCCGGTTCTCGCGTATCCAAGCCCGAGTGTTTCCATTTTCCCGTTGGGCAATTTGCGTTGAGTCCCAGGGACATCCCAAATCTTGTTGTAGAACCGAGCCTGCCGAACAGTCTGTTTTAAGGGTATTCCTTGGCGCTTCAATAGCTTCTTTAATCCATTTGTATAGTATCTGGGCAGACGGATGGGTTGGAGCTTGTCGAGTGTAGCATCCGCGCCATGCCAGATCTCTTTCTCTATTTTCGACTCTGAGGATCGGTAGAATAGGATCACCTTCTCACCCCTTTTCCTAGGAGGGACGTAAAATGTTTGCAGGTCCTGCACATTGTGAGCATGAAGCGTGTCGAGATCCTTGTAGTATTCTCGCGGTACCATGGTGATTTGCAAACTATGATCATCGCTAGGGCGTGCTTGTATTGACAGCCGATTAGAGAACACGGCATTAACTTCATCTTCTGAATCACTTCCGAAGACCAACATGGGGGCGGACGTCCCCAGGTTGTTGCGTTGAGATGGCCCGGCATAAACTATCTCTTCCTCTTCTTCGGTATCGCTCCCGAAAACAGGGATGGTGGCGGTGGTTTTGTTCTCCGGGTTGCGACACCTTTCTGTATCCTCGAAATCTGGCAAAAAGTACTTCGCATCTTCGTATTTGCGGACTTCGTTCACGGAGAATGGGTTTAACTCTCCTGTTACGGTATACTCGAAACCATCCTTAAAGTACTTCATACACTGATGTTGTGTAGAAGGGATGATGTTGTACTCGTGTAGCCAAGGACGACCGAGCAAGGCGTTGTAGCAGGTCTTGGCGTCAATGACATGGAATTTGATGTCTGTGACGAGGAGTCCAAAGCGTAATGTTAGTATCACAGATCCGAGAGTCCGTGACGATTGTGAATCGAAACCGGAGATAGTAATTTTGTCACGAGCGAGGTGTTGCACACTCATGCAGATTTCCTTCAACACCCGAACATTAAGGAGATTGACGGAGGATCCATTATCCACCAGGATCTTGCCTATCTTGATATCATGGCAGTATCCAGAGACATATAGGGGACGGTTGTGGTCGCACGTCCCGAGAAGGAGGTCTTCATCACCAAAAGTGATGTCGGACGTATGCACCTCCTCCAGTTCATCCTTCATCCTTTCAGTGGCGAGGAAGGCTTGGAACTGCTCAGGTTCCTGTAACGTCTTATTTAGTGAGTCTCGCGCTTCTTTTGATAACAGGAAGGCATCGAGAATGCTAAGCTGAGAAGGTAGCTTCCTTAGGTGCGCTAGGATATTGTAGTCCACCTTACCCTTCCTGGGAGGGTCTTTGGTAGTCAGTTCTTTCATGACCTGGTCATCTAAAGTGATATCCTCAGTGACCTTTTCCTTTCCCTTATCTTTTCTACTAGCGGGCCCGAGATTCTTTTCTGGGAGTGTACGATTGCGCAGCTGAATGTTCTCGCAGGCCTCCGATCTCTCCTCTTTCCCTAAAACGGATTCTTTAAAGAGAGGGCCCAGAGCCATTTCTTTATCAGAGTCGCTCCCAAAGGTGAGAATTTGTAACCCTCCGGCGTTAACCATGTAACAGTCGCTAGTAGTTCTGTTGTGCCCATCGACAGTACTTCTTCGTTCCCGACGGATCTTGCGTTTCATGCGCTTAAAATATTGCCGATGAGCAACATATCCTTGCCACCATATCTTAAAGGCGTCGCACTCCTCCATGGGGTGTGAAATTTTTCGATGATATGCGTAATAATCAGGGTGCCTCTCCACCCCATCGAGCGTGTTTCCTTCCGAAGGTGGTAGCTTCATTCCCATTGACATGGCTTTGGCAAACCTTTTCCTCGTCTTGAATATCTTCTTGTCTACTTCGGATGCCTTTCGATCTGGCGGGGGTAGTTCAACTCTTTCGTTCAGTCGCTTGCATTTGGCTCCTTCCGATGCGGCCATCTCACGCTCCTGATCCGCTTTACTCTTTAGACGAATCTCGTCTAGAAAGGCATTAATCATTTCATCTGTTGGCCACACACGCTCTGGTTCAGGCTCTGTCCCCAGTTTCTTAGTACCAGGAGTTTTCTCATCGTCAGTAAACGAGTGGGAGATTACGTTACAACTCGCCACATATCCCTCGGATTCATCCGACGAACTCTCTCTATCATCTCCCTCTTGAAAGATGTGGTTGAGGAACTCTTGCAGTGTGACAGGAGTTCGCGCCTTTTGATTATACTCTTCCAGCGCGTTGATTTGCTTCTGCAAGTTCGTGTGCTCGTCTCCAAGCTTCATAGGCTTCTTGGATTTCTTCTTCTTTTTCTTCGAAGATTTTGACGGTTGGGCGTGAGTATTTGGGCCCTTATCGCGAGTCTTCGTAGTTGGGCGGGGCTTCAGCATCCCTTCGATAATTTGAGGTTCAAGAGGGTCCTTCCATTCGATCGCAGGGCACGCATGAAGGTCTCTCAGCATTCCTTTGGTTTTAGTTGATAGCACGACCTCCCATGGAGCTTCTTCAATAAAGGAGCAGGTTGCCCCCAGTGTATCTGCTTTCTTAGGAGTATGCGGTTGTGGTGGGTTCACCTTCCACTTTTCGGACAGTACAAACTTCCCCTGGAGGTATTGATCTTCAATCCATCCTTTGAAGACGAAGCAATCTTCAATCGGATGACTTACCGTTTGATGGTAAGTGCAATAGTTAGGGTTATTCACCTCAGTGGGTTGCGGCGGTCGTCTTGGATTTGGTAGGTTTATAAGTCTGTTGCGTACTGCCAGCTCGAATAACCGTTTCGTCTTGTCTCATGGGAACGAGTAGGGACGCTTCATCTTCTCATTATAATACCGGCGTCTTTCTTCCAATTGATCTGTCGGCTTCGGGGCGTTAGGTTGCTGCTGGGCCTTCGCGACGAAGGTTGCTCTTCCTTTACCCTTGTCATTCCGAGGTTCCGACTTCGGGGGAGGTGGTCTATGACCCATCTGGTCCATCTGAGCCAACTTGTCGATTAAAGCCTGGAATGTGGTTGGCTTAAAGAACATCATAAACTGGGAGATAGTTGCATGAGGGTCTAGGGTTCCCACGAACATGCCCACTGCGGGTGCCTTCTCAATGCGTTGTTCGCATCTCGACCACAAATTCCGCCAGCGTATAGCATACTGGACCCAGGTTTCGCCTGGTTTTACCCTGGCGTTAATCAATGTTGTTATTGGAGTGCGTTCGCTGGCACTTGCGAATCGCTGAGTGAATAACAACTCCATTTCAGCGAACGTCTTGATAGAATCGTTCGGGAGTTCCGAATACCATTCGAACGCTGTTTCTGATAAACTGCCCACGAACTGGCGAAGCAACAGTTTATCATCACCGCCGGTGTTACCGCAGAGGGCCCGGAACTGGGCAATATGTTGATGGGGATTGCCGGTCCCCTTATACATGTGGAATTTTGGTATCGTATAGCCCGGCGGGTATTTGATTTGGTCGTACCAGCTTGGATACGGCCGGCCCGTCTTTACGACTTGACCAGTTGCCTCAGCCGCATGATGAACCCGGATTTGCTGGGCTATATAGTCGACCAAATCAGCATTAGAGATTGCCTCCTATTTGGCCGTTGAGAGGGCCGGTGGTGGATTTGACGTTTCTCATCGGTCGTCTTCAAGAACGATTGGGGGATCCTCGGCGGGTAGGTCCTGCTGGATCATCATCCCTATCATATCTTGGAAGAGAAGGCCCATACGCTGTATGTTGGTTGCTTGTTCAGCAGCCTCTTTGTCCTTTTTATCCAGTATCCGGCGAAGGAATTCAGCATCGGTTTCTTCCTCCTGGCGTGCGTCTGAGGACGTTTCTGGGTTTTCTTTTGGCCCGGTAAGTGCGGCCATAGCATTCATCATTTCTTGGAGCTTTTGCTGTTGCTCCTGAGCTTTGGTCACCGACCGTGTAAGCGGTCTATGACCCGTGGACGCACGACTGTCTTCTTTTCCTGACGCCATGTATACGGTGTGGACCATCATGCCCCCAGACTTAGGGCGTCTGGGCTCAGTGCTTTTAGCTGTCGTTGCAGGCTGGGGGATCTTCTCTGGCTTCCTCCTTTTATGAGCAGTGGAGGTTGAGGGGGCCATTGAGGTGGGCGTCCAGACAGCCTTTCGGGGTTTAGCCTGGTGACCAGCTTCCGGTTGGATTTTCAGCTTCTTGTGCTGGCGGGAGAAGTTTGGATCGATGATCGAGTCTCGGGCCTGCCGCCAAACCTTATAGATTTTGGAAGACAGCCGTTGAGGGGATCGGGGCTGTTCTGATTTTATTTCCACAACCTTTTTTAGTGGGGGAGGAGACCTCTTTAGCACTGCAGTAGGAGAATTCCTTCGCACCTTATTTAGCATCTCGAAGCTGTTCCCAGTTGGAACAGCAGCATTAACTTCTGCCATCGGGGCTAATGGAGTTAGCCCGGAGGGGGAGTTGCCCCCAGCCTTCCTTACTCGGCGCCAATGGCGACGTCGAGCGTGTCGAGCGAACGGCGTTGGTTCAGCGGTAAGAATGGCTTTGTCTTGCCCCCTGTGTAGTGGGGGGTCGCTGTTGGTGTTAGCCTGTCAAAGACCGATGTCCTTTGGGTAGCAGGGGCGGGAGCTGAAGCCGTCAATCTTGTAAAGATCGACTTTTTGGCCGGAGAAGCCGCCTTGGCGATTTCGGGAGCAGGAGCGGCCACTTTCTTAGAAGCAGCCTTCTCTGGGATTGTAGGCCCCATGATGGGTCCACAGGATTTCTGGCCCAATCTAGAAAAGACCGAGGCGCTGATGTTGGGCGGCCCGTTGAGAGGAGTCGCGGCAGGGGTAAGACGATCAAAGACCGACTTCTTGGGAGCTTCCTTTGTCAGCACCGGCGCCGTGAAGCTCGTTGGTGGGAGTATAGTCCCAAAGAACAATCCGGTAGTGGCCTGAGTCACCTGGTCCACCGGCATTGTGAATAACGAAGCAGCTTGGGGTCCGTAGGCTATACCTCCTGGCAAGGCAAAGTGTTGGTTGCAATTGCAGTCTGAGAAGTTGGAGAATTTCACAGAAGTAGAAGCCATCGATTCTTTGCATTCTGCAATAAGCAAGACGCCAATTCTTAGTATCTTGAAACCCAAGGGCAACCATTAGCGAACCGTGATTGGTTCGCGAATCACGACACACGAAGTGTGGAGTGGAAAGAGGAAAAGGTCCCACCGGGCGTGCCAGAATTTGTTCCCCTCCGAAAGACGGCGCGACATGGCGTCTCGCCTGAGATTTGGGGCAGATGCTAATTGGTGCCATCCGTCCACCTCTCCGAAGATGCCAAGTTGATTTATGTCACCCTGTATCGAAGGTTTGAACGGATGCGTCCGATATAGCAGACTTCGTCAGATTCCCCCTCGCTCGAGGGGTTTTTGATTGTGGGGACGCTCTTCCCTGCAGGCGCAAGCCCCTGCAGTTAATTACGCTACCGCATCGCGGTAACCACTTTCTCCTTCTCCAGATGGTCACTTCGTGTCGTGTGTGTTTATTTTATGTTTTGTTGCCCGTGGATTGTTTACGGAGACCGAGTTATGTCGTCGCCCGTAGGGCGTGGACTAGTCCAAATCCGTATTATCTTAGATTTGGGTTTGGGGGTTTGGTTTGAGGATACGTTAGCCATGCTTGAGGCTAAGATCAACTCAAACGTTTGTTAAGGATACGTTAGTCTAACTTGAGACTAAGATCAACTTAACGGGATCGTTTAGATCCGACAAGAGAGCATTTGGGCTCCATTGTTCCAGTTTAGGGACATAGTGGTCCATTGCATGTATGGCCATCGGGACCCGTCACCTCTCTGACGACGTTGAAGGATTACAACGACATATGTCAGAGAAGTTCAGAGATGTACCCTAGAACCAGAGTTAATTGGGGGGATTCATAGTCCAGTTTGTTTGAAGGTTTAAGTATACGTTAGCCATCTTGGAGGCTAAGATCAACTTAAACGGGATCGTTTAGATCCGACAAAAGAGCATGCGGGGCTCTATTGTTCCTGTTTAGGGACGTGGTGGTCCATTGCTAATTTAAGGACATTGCGGTCCATGGGTAGTTTAAGGACATTGCGGTCCATGGGTAGTTTTAAAACATCTCGGTCATGGTTAAGGACGTCGTAGTCCATGGGTTTAAAGACCCCACAGTCCGTTGTTAGTTTTAAGACATCTCGGTCAAGGTTAAGGACGTCGTAGTCCATGGGTTTAAGGACCCCACAGTCCATTGTTAGTTTTAAGACATCTCGGTCAAGGTTAAGGACGTCGTAGTCCATGGGTTTAAGGACCCCACAGTCCATATCAATGTGTGGTCATCGGGACCCGTCACCTCTTTGAAGACGTTGAGGGATTACAACGCCAAGTATCAAAGGAGTGAAGAGATGTACCCTGGAACCGGAGTGGGTTAAATAGTCTTTGGCCCAATTTGGGATCAAGACCAATTAATTATGTTATGAGCCCATTAGCCTAGTTAATTAAGAATTGAGGACTTATGGCCATCTTGGGCTAAGTCCAATCATGTCTGGAATATTGACTTCCTGTTGGTCCCTTGAAGGAGAGGCTTTGCCTCTATCCATTCGGCCAATTGGGCCAGTGTCTAGTGTTAAACACTAAAGACGAATCAGTGTTGAACACTGGGAATAAGATTGATAAGTTAGTGTTTCAACACTAAAAGATAGTTGGTGTTAAACACCAGCAACCAGGCTTTCAGATTAGTGTTGAACACTAAAACAGACCAGTGTTAAACACTGTCAACAGGAGTCCCAAACTAGTGTTGAACACTACGGTAATCAGTGTTGGGCACTGCAAATATAGTTATGTGCTTAGTGTTACATTAAGGCCAAACAATGTTTTATCACTGAATTCGGGGGTTCCGTTTTAGTGTTAAACACTAAGGCAAGAGGGGTCACGTGGCAACACGTGAGAGCGCCCTCCCTGCACTTGTTCTTCTGAGACTATGCATCTTTTAAAGCATCACGTGCCATCACGTGACGGGGATTCAAGCGCTTATGTGTTAAAGCTTCTGTCAAGGGTCACGTGAGTGACGTGAGGCACTGCCTCCAGAGGGCTTTCTGTAGATCTTTTGGGGGGAGGGTCACGTGGTGACACGTGATCCTGCCTCTATGTATGTTGTTTAGAAGATCTGTTAATCTTTTTCAGGAATTAAATTCCTCGTAGGGTTGAACCCTGACAATAATTTCAGAGGAATTAAATTCCTTCTTCCTTTTAAAGAGTTGAACTCTGAATTTTCTGTAGGAATTAAATTCCTCATATATGTGAAGAACTGAATAGGGTTAAACCCTAATAAAAGCTTTTAAGGAATTAAACTCCCATTCTCTGTTAAGGAATTATGATTAAGGGAATTAAACTCCCGTTGTTTCAACAGAACTAAGTTCTTAATTAGGGTTAAACCCTGTTTCTTTTTGTTCTGAAGGAATTAAATTCCAATAACACAGGGTCAAACCCTAATTTTATTTTAAAGGAATTAAATTCCTATAGTTCTGTGAGAATTAAATTCTCGTGCTTCCATTCCCTCTCTATGCTTTGGATCTGCATGGCCGGATCTCAACCCATTGAGAATTAAATTCTCAACTTCAAGGGGAGATGTGCGTTTTACAGATCCTCTATCAAAGAGAGAAGAAATATGTTCTTCTGTTTTATATCAGAGTTAAACTCTGTTGAGAATTAAATTCTCTTTTCTTTCAAGAAGCCTTCCCTTTCTTACCTAGGGTTTTTTTCTTTTGCAGGAGATCCAAATTCCTCAAAATATCGAAGCTCTCTCCCTTTTCTTCCCTCTGCGTATCTCTCCTTTCTCTCCTTCCTTTCCTTCTTTTTTTTGTGTGTCTCTTGGCTCTTATTTATAGGAGAAGCAGCCGAATCAATTAGTTTTGGTGAATCTTTCATTGGGAGATTTGATTTGTATCCACCATTCGTTTTTGGACCTTTGGATTATTAGGTGAATTTTATTCACCATTGGATTTTAAATCCAGAGATTCTCCTTTGTTATTTTGGTTAGATTTTACGGGGAAATCTTTCCAAATTCGAGATTTTCCCATAGATACATGATATTTAATCACCTTTAAATCTTTAATTCAATCGGTTGCTTTGGAAAGATTTAAAAGGTCTTTTCTCAGAATTTAATTCTGTTAACAGATGGGCTTTGAAGTCGGTCACGTGTGGCCACGTGACCCTTAGTCATGTGTGGGCACGTGACCCCCTTGGAACGAGCCTTCTTCTTTCTTTCTGCGCTCTGCTTTCTGTTTGTTGCTTAACCGTCACGTGCCATCACGTGACCCCTGGTCACGTGTGAGCACACGACCCTTGTCTGGACTCTTTTTCTTGGTTTAGCGGGAGAACAAATCTGCTGCTTTTGATTATCACGTGCCAACACGTGACCCTAGTCACGTGGGAGCACGTGACCCTGATCACGTGGGAGCACGTGACCTCCTTTGAAGCCTTTTCCTTGATTTGATTCAGGGAACCGGTTTGCCTTTGAAGCCGCTTTTGATTGTCACGTGCCAACACGTGACCCAGGTCACGTTGGAGCACGTGACCCTTTCTGAAGCCCTTTTCTTCGATATAATCGGGAAGCTGAATTTGCCTTGCTGATGCTTTTAGATGTCACATGCCAATACGTGACTGCTGGTCACGTGTAAGCACGTGACCCTCTTCTGAAGCTTTTTCCATAAGCTTTTCTGATTTTAAATCAGGAAACAGCTGCTCCATGTCAAATCGGGCAGTCTCTGGAAAGTATTTCGCGTCGAACATATCGCGAAAAGTCCTCCATTCGATAAGTTGGGCAAGACGACTTTCTTCCGTCTTCTACCAAACTCGGGCATTGCCAGTGAGTTGCAGCTTCGCAACTCAAACCCAAGCGATCTCTGGCACTTGTGCCGCTGCTAAGTCATCCTTAATACTCTGAGCCCATTCTTCAGCTTCCAAAGGGCTCTCTTTTCCCGAAAATTGTTTTGGGTGCAATGCCCGGAATTTCTTCACTCCGGACGCTTCCTCTTCTGGAAGGTTCGTTAAGATAACAGTCGGCTGCTGCTGTCCTTCCAGGAGGCTCTGAATTGCCTCAAGCAGTACCGTCTGTTGATCGACGGTAGGCGTAAGCGGTAGAGGTGGTGGTGTGTTGTTGAAATTAGTGCTGGTGTTGTTTGGAGAATCCATAACCTTGAAAGAAAAATAGGGTTGGGGCAAATTCAAAGTATATGAAATTGTAAGATTCAAGGAATATGAATTGTAAAGAATGTTTTTAGTTGCTGATTCTTGTGTTATATTGCTTAGGACTTCATGCAGAATTGACCCGCATGTCCATGCAAAACTGACCTGCATGAGCCACTAACACAACATGTCACGCCCCGCTTCCCGGTGTACGGTAAGGGGACGCGACGGGTCACGCAACGTATTTACTCCGAAGTAAACACGCTAAGCGTATCTAAGCAATATAAAGTAAAATGTATACAAGAGACATGAATATAATGAACAACAAATTTATTTATTAAATATTCTTTTACATGTACAACTGGAAATGTAAATACAAGTCTGGAATGCAATGTCTAAACAATGGCATAACTGAAATGAAAAGTATGTACAAGTATCTAAATCTCGGGGTCTTCAGAGTACTGCTCCAAGTGCTCCTAGCTGGTCTTGAGCTCTTCAGAGTCGGGTCCTCCTGACAACATTCCAAAGATGAAGAGAAATAGGAATGTCGTCAGCGAACAATCGCTCGGTAAGTCCTAAAGAAAGAAGAAGTAGAATAGACAGAAAAGAGAGTATATCTAGTATAATGTTTGATTGTTATGTTAACGTAGTGTTTGTAGCTTGGTACAAAATATGCCAGTGTATACGAGAGAAGTCCAACTTACACCGTGGACTTCGGTAACCCATAGTACAAGGCTTCATCGAAAATATCACGGAACAACGACATGGATGTAATTACGTCTTTTAGTGACCACCTCGTGCCACTTTCATATTCCGTACTAGTCTACCCCTTTATAAACCCCTTAATGTTTATTGTATTGATTGTATTAATTGTACTGATTGTATTGTATTGTCTTGTAGTAAATGGAAGACTTGCCGGAACCATGATATCAGTAAACGGAATGGATATAAATGGATAGTTATGTAAACAGTATATATCCATTGTTCGGTTCAGTCAAAATAGATTGATATAGATTGAATTATGGTATTCATGGATTCATATTGTATTGTAATTATACTTGAATTGAATTCAAGTCAGATTGATTTCAGATTTGATCATGACTCAAACTGAGTCAGACTTTTAAACAAAATTGAAGTCATGATTGTTTTGATGTTATCAGTAGCTGCTCCACATGAACGGCAGGATTTGTGTCTTTTTCCAAAACAATTACCGTGTTGATAACATCATTGTTAGATTATCTACTTTCGATAGGCAAGCACCCACTTTCTTCGGCTTCCCGAGTCTCAAGAGAATTGGTCCCGCTTAAACCTATATTTACTAGGGTCCTTATTGTAATTTAGTATAACTTGAGGGGGTTTTATGTAAAAATAGTTTTGATATAATTTCAAAATACACCTCAAGTATTTACTTATCGTCTTTAGGGTTTTCATAGATGTATATTTTATAAAAGTGAAATTTTCTAGTGAGTAGAACCTAGTTTTCAATGTATATGTTACTTTAATGAAAAATTGGAATTTGTACTATATTGAAATGGTAGTTTCATGTAATGATGATTCCTTTGATTTAGAAAACATGGAATATTTATAATATATTTAAAAATAGATCTTTTGATAATATTCATATATATATATATATATATTTAATAAAAATAAATTTTATTTATTTTGTAGAAATCTCATTTTCTTAAAAATTGCATTAAAAATTCCATCGAGATCGAATGCTCCTTGCGGAGGTATGCATCTCGCTCTACTAAGCCCGAGGACGTGCGATAACCCGCACCATCCCGATCGGCGTTCCCCAAAATGGGCTGTAGAGGCGTATTTGCAAGGAATTAATTAACACTCTTTTTAAAGAAAACGGTTTTTAATTGTTTAAGGTATTTATTCGTAAAAGCGTATTATCCCATAATCTAGAATCCCAAAACTCATTGTGCTATGTCAAAAATGTGTGTTGTTAAGAGGTAGGTCATTACCTCGTGAGTTATCTAAAAGTAATACAGTTAAAAGTGGATAACAATATCGGTTGTAAACATGATGGTATTTTACCGTAAAAATGAAATAGAAATTGCAACATGTATTATTTTGAGATGAAACTTATTCTATTATGTTTATTTATGTTTGTTAAACATTATGAGAGAATATGGTGATTTATTGTTTAAGAAAAATGGAGTTTTTAAAGAAAAGAGAGTCGGAAGTCGGAATAACTCCGCTTCCGGCGAGTTTTGAAAAGAAGATGTTTTAGAATAGTAGAAGAGGAGGGGAGAGGGGACTTAAAAGCTATAAGGATAGAGGAGAGTTAGGGTAAGACTATGGAACCGTCGGGACGTCGTTTCGTCGCCGGAGTCTTTTCGAAACTTCGTCGGAACTTCGCCCTTTGCTAACTCTACTTGCACAACTTAGGACTTGGAAATTTTATAGAGTTTTTGTAATGAAATTCTGAGTGAGGAGGTGTGAAATGTGGTATGGTATTTATAGAGAAAATTAGGGTTTAGGGTAATGAATTTTGAGAATTAAAATGTGCATTAAAATAGATTAAAGAGGTGATTTTAATCCCTCTGTAAATGTCCAGAAAAATCAAACAATATGAGGGAAGTGGGATAGGCCAAGGGGTGCCAGGGGAAGAATTTTGGGACCATCCCCTACGGGAGGCCCGGTGGAAACGGTTTTAGTGAAGATCTCGCCGGCCATCTCCCGGCGATGTGTGTGTGGGATTTGGCCACGTGTCCCCGTCGCTTTGTATACTTCAGTGCACATGTTTGTTTAATCCGCGACTCTTCATTTTACGTGTAGTGCATATATAAACCCTTGGGCTTCTAAAAGATTAAAAGAAAATACAATAAAAATAATTTGTGGCTGAGGGGATTTGATCACAGGGGATACGTCATAGCAGTGCAAGGCTTTACCAAAGAGCTACAAGTGCTTTCTTGCTGTTCAAAAGCAAATTTAATTTATAACTTGTGCTCAGGCTTAGGTATTCCTTTCTGTATTTTGGAAAAAATTTGTACATAAAGTTTAGGATTGTTACATTCTACCCTCCTTATAAAAATTTCGTCCTCAAAATTTGTAGATGGAAAGTGTAACAGATTCAAGAAAATTTTGGTGATAGAACTATTGATAGTGCATGAAAAATATTTGGACGAACGAAAGAATGCAAAAGTTTTGGAAAGATGTGAGGGAATTACCATGGTTACCTTGGTCTACAGTCTCAGCTTCTACGGCTGCTAATGCGAAAGCCTGACGTCGGGGTATATTCCTACTAGCTGGAGGCACATTCCTCTGTCTTTGGGGTATGTTCCTATGCCCTCGAGGCATGTTCCTGAGTACCTGATGGAATTGGCGATTAGGTTGTGCAGGAGGTCCACATGGAGGTAGAGCTGGAAAAGCAAGACGAGGTGCAGGAGCCTGGATAGCTGACCGCTGCGGATAAGTGTTGTGAATTGGAACTGTGTTGCGTCTATAAGGACATGTTCCAATTCCATGATTGGATGCGCCACAAACTAAGCACAGGACTTTTACGCGCCTATAGTCCTTCCACAGGAGTCCATCCCTCTTGCAATAGAAGCAAAAATCTAGACTTGGCCGGTAATTTATTTCTTCCGGTCTTATGGGTTCAAAAGTTGGCCTTGAAGAGGCTCCTCCTGCCATCTGAGTGGCAGGGCGTTTCACTCCGGCATCACGCCCCGCTTCCCGGTATACGGCGAAGGGGACGCGACGAGGCCCGCTACGTATATACTCAGAAGTACATACGCTAAGCGTATCTAAGCAATATAAAATAAATACACAAGAGACAAGATATAAAAGTAATAGCAACTTTTATTTATTAACATTCTTTTGTACAATACATGAAAATGGAATACAACTGAAATAAAATGATGCCTAAACAGTGGCATAACAGGAAATGAAAAATACAGAAAGGAAAAGTGTACAATGAAACTAAAGTGCAAGGTCTTCGGTAAACTGCTCCAAGTCTTCTTGAGATGGCTCGATCTCCGCCGGGTCCAAACCACCTGACGACATTCAAAGAAGAAAGAAATAGAATGTCGTCAGCGAACAGGTCGCTCGGTAAGTCCCAAAGATAAGGGAGAAATATACAGAGAGTAAGAGAGAGAGAGAGTAGCTTTTAATGTTGTATTATAATATTGTAATGTTGTATTAACGTTGTTGTTTGTAGCCTGGTACAGAAGATGCCAGTGTATACGAGGGGAGTCCCACTTACACCGGGGACATTGGTAATCTGTAGTACAAGGCTCCGTCGATAATACCACAGAACAACGGCATGGATGTAATTACGTCTTAAGTGACCACCTCATGCCACCTTTAACATATTCCGTACCAGTCTACCCCTTAAACCCCGCGATATCTTGTTTGTATTGTTATCTTGTAAATTGTGTTGGTTGTATGATTGATTGACTGACTGACTGAAACCATGATAGCAGGAAACGGTTATAACCGTAGAGTCATGTAAATGGAATACTGAGAATCATGTAAAAGGAATATATATCCATGGTTCGGTTCGGTCAAGTTATGTAAATTGATGATTGTATTCATGGATTCATGTGTTCATATTGACTTAGAATCTTGTAGATTATAGATTAACTTGAATCATATTCAAATCAGATTAATCAGACTCAAATCCGAGTCAGACAATCAGAAATGTGAATCGAAGCCTTATAATTGCTAAGGTCCTTAGGGTAATTTATAAAACTTGAGGGGGTTTTATGTAAAAATACTTTTATATACTTTTCCAAAATACACCTCAAGTATTTATTGTTCGTCTTTAGAGTTGTAATGAGAGTGGATTTTATGTTGTGACATTTCTAGTGAAAAATATCTTAGTTTAATAAATAAGGGTATTTATCAGTAATAATGATTTATTTGAAGTTCATGGTATTTTAGTGTAAAATCTATTCTTGTGATTTTTAGGAAAATGTGGAAAATTTATATTATAGTAAAATAGATATTTAAATAATAAATATACATATGTTTATACAAAAATAATTTTTAATAAATATTTTATATTCCAAAAATCTCATTTTCTTAAGATGTCGTATTTTAAACCTTTCGAGACCGAATGCTCCTTGCGGAGGTCTGAATCTCGCACTACTAGCCCGAGGGTGCGCGATAAACCGCACGATCCCGAACGGGTTCCCCAAAGATAGGTTGTAGCGGCGCTTTGCAAAGATTGTAAAATACTAATCTTTTAGAAAACGGTTTTATAAAGTAAAAGGTATTTATTTGCAAAGTGTAATTTTCCGTATTTTAGATTCTAGGGTTTTCTAAGCCAACTAGCTTATTTCTAAATGGTCTAAACGACAAGTCGTTAGAAGTCTCAAATCGTCTCTTTACCGCCAATTGCGGCCAGGTAAGTGCCAGGTGAGTGGGAGGCTCTCCACTACAAGTAGTGGCCCTAATTAAGTAACCACTCGCCTTAGACACACTTGCCTAGACACCACAAAGTCAGGTTTAGATAAACGATCGATATTCACAACTTATCGTATTTCCTAATGAGAGGTATTTGTTTAAAAGCGTATCAAATCTAAAACTTTTAAGAATGGTTTTATTAAGAATATGGTATTTAAATGAAAGTTTTGTTTTATCGTATTCTAAGTTCTTGATGATTTCGTTTAAGTTTGTATTTGCGTGTGTGTGGAGGTAGGTCATTAGCTCGTGCTCTACTTTAAATGTATAGCAAAGTTTAGGGGTTAAATGTGAAATCGAAACATGATGGTATTAAGGTGAAAAATACGATAGATTGGAAAGGTTATAATTTCATGTGAGAAAACTTGTTCAAATTATTCGTTGAATGTTTAATAGTCAACAATAAGATGTTTAAGCATGATTGAATTGATTAGAAGTGAAATTTTATAGAAAACCGAATCGGAAATCGGATTTGTTCCGATTCCGTCGGGTTTCGTAATTTCGTATTTTTGAGAAATAGAAAGGGAGATAGAATGGGACTTACGGGTTTCGATCTATACTAAAGAGTATAGGGGAACTAGGTGAGTTGCCGAGGCGTTGCTTCGTCGCCGGTTGTTTCTAAAAACGTCGCCGGTATTCCCGCCGGAATCTCGTCGGAGCTTCGCCGCGAACTTGTTTTCAAAGCACACACTTCTTGGAAAACTTTTGAGAGAGCGGCTCAAGATTTTGGGGGTGAGAGGGTAGTGTGTAGGGTTGGTATTTATAGGGTTAGGCTAGGGTTAGGGTAGATGAAAAGTTAAAAATAAAAATGTGATAAAATGTAATAAAAATGTATTAAAAGTGGAGTAATTAGGGTTTTTTAAGAGCTCTGGAAGTGGTCTGAAGCTAAAATTTTGCAGGTGCATAGGGAATATGAAAAGACACAACTTTCATGTTGGGGCCGTCGCCGGAATCGACCGACTCGGGGGTGACTCGGTCGGAGCACTGAGTCGGCCGAGTCAAGGCCGAGTTGGCCGATTCCCGGCCGAGTCCGGTGCCCTGGATCCCCCCCGACGGTTCATCTAACTCCTGCAAGTGTTACATGTTTGGGTGTAGTGGGATTTTTGTGAGATATGCACATGTAAACTCTTGGTATTCTAAAGGTTTTTAAAAAAATCAATATTAAAAATAATGTAGGGTATGAGATTTGAACTCTGGTGGCTTGGTTCAGCAGTGCAAGGTATTACCAATGAGCTACAAGCTCCTTCTTGTAATTATGGAGTTATTTAATTACTTAAAATGATAGCAGCAAGAGTAAATACTCCAAGTATACATTAAATTTAAAGTAATTTCTTGTACACTAAAAATGGAGTTATTACATTCTTGTAATTTGTAATTAAAAACAAAATAATTACTTATATCTTGTGCTCAGGCTAAAATACCTCTTTATGGATTTTGGAAAAAAAATTTAAAATTTTGTGTAGAAAAGTGTATAGGAAAATTAGGGTTGTTACATTCTACCCTCCTTATAAAAATTTCGTCCTCGAAATTTTTATAAGGAGGGTGTAACAGTTTGATGATAGAACTAAAGATTGTAAAGAAGTTTTGGTCAAAGTTGTGAGGGAGTTACTTGGGTTACCTTGGTTCACAGTTTCAGGTTCTATGGCTGCTAAGGTGAAAGCCTGTCGCCGTGGCACGTTCCTCCTAGCTGGAGGCATATTCCCCTGTACTCGAGGCATGTTTCTCAGTGCCTGATGGAATTGGCGATTTGGCTGAGCAGGAAATCCACATGGAGGTGGTGCTGGCAGTGTAGGACGAGTTGCAGGAGCCTGGATAGCTGGCTGCTGCGGGTAGTTGATGGATGGGTGTGCTGGGTTGCGTCTACAGTTTCCAATTCCGTGATTGGACGCGCCACAAACCAAGCATAGGCCTTTTGCGCGCCTACAGTCCTTCCACAAGTGTCCTTCCCTCTTGCAATAAAAGCAAAAATCGGGTCTTAGCCGATCCTTGGCTTCTTCCAGTCTTCTGAGTTCGACAGCTGGCCTTGAAGAGGCCCCTCCTGCCATTTGAGTGGCAGGGCGTTTCACTCCTGCAGACTGAGGTCTGTCCCTTGCCTATATCACTGCATCATAACTGCGGGCAGCTTCCAGAGCATCTTCATGAGTTGGAAATTTCCCTGTGGCTAGTGCAGCCTGGATTTCCGTGTCCAGACCTTGTTGAAATCGACGGGCTCTGATCTCATCCGTCGGTATCAGGTGTGCCGCAAATCTGTTATGGTCTTGTGTTAGTTGTGTAGTATGTGATATCAAAAATTTGAAATATTGTGACATATCTTACCGACTGAGCATGGTGAAATAAAAGCAAAAATCGGGTCTTAGCCGATCCTTGGCTTCTTCCAGTCTTCTGAGTTCGACAGCTGGCCTTGAAGAGGCCCCTCCTGCCATTTGAGTGGCAGGGCGTTTCACTCCTGCAGACTGAGGTCTGCCCCTTGCCTTTATCACTACCTCATAACTGCGGGCAGCTTCCAGAGCATCTTCATGAGTTGGAAATTTCCCTGTAGCTAGTGCAGCCTGGATTTCCGTGTCCAGACCTTGTTGAAATCGACGGGCTCTGATCTCATCCGTCGGTATCAGGTGTGCCGCAAATCTGTTATGGTCTTGTGTTAGTTGTGTAGTATGTGATATCAAAAATTTGAAATATTGTGACATATCTTACCGACTGAGCATGGTGAAATAAAAGTCATACTCATCTACTGACTTGTCCCACATCGAACCTTGTTGTAGATGAATGAACTGCTGTTCCATGGCAAACCTGGCAGTCACAGGGAAGTACTTCGCGTCGAACTTCTCGCGAAAAGTCTTCCATTCAATAGGCTGTGCAAGACGGCTTTCTTCCGCCTTCCACCAGTTCCGTGCATTGTCCGTGAGTTGCAGCTTTGCAACTCGGACCCAAGCTATTTCTGGCACTTGTGCTGCCGCCAGATCATCCTCTGTGCTTTGAGCCCATTCCTCAGCTTCCAGTGGGCTCCCCTTTCCTGAGAACTGTTTGGGATGTAAAGCTCTGAATTGCTTCACCCCATGTGCGTCAGTCTCGGGACGGTTCAGGAGTTGCTGCTGTCCCTCTAGGAGGCTGCGGATTGCCTCAAGCAGAACCGTTTGCTCATTGAGTGGAGCAGGAACAGCTGGTGTGAGAGGTAGTGCTGGAGTTGGAGGTGTGTTGTTGACATTGGTGCTGGTGTTGTTCGGGGAATCCATAACCGTGAAGAAAAATTTGGGTTAGGACAGATTCAAATGAAATGATAAGATTCAAGGAATATGAAATTGTAAGATTCAAGGAACATGAATTGTAATGAATGTTTTAGTTGCTGGTTCTCGTGTTATATTACTTAGGTTGTTCACGCAGAACAGAACTGCATGATAGGGTTTCATACAGCTCTGACCTGCATGGGCCACCAACAAAACCTGTCACGCCCCGCTTCCCGGTATACGGCGAAGGGGACGCGACGAGGCCCACTACATATATACTCAGAAGTACATACGCTAAGCGTATCTAAGCAATATAAAATAAATACACAAGAGACAAGATATAAAAATAATAGCAACTTTTATTTATTAACATTCTTTTGTACAATACATGAAAAGGGAATACAACTGAAATAAAATGATGCCTAAACAGTGGCATAACAGGAAATGAAAAATACAGAAAGGAAAAGTGTACAATGAAACTAAAGTGCAAGGTCTTCGGTAAACTGCTCCAAGTTTTCTTGAGATGGCTCGATCTCCGCCGGGTCCAAACCACCTGACGACATTCAAAGAAAAAAGAAATAGAATGTCATCAGCGAACAGGTCGCTCGGTAAGTCCCAAAAATAAGGGAGAAATATACAGAGAGTAAGAGAGAGTAGCTTTTAATGTTGTATTATAATATTGTAATGTTGTATTAACGTTGTTGTTTGTAGCCTGGTACAGAAGATGCCAGTGTATACGAGGGGAGTCCCACTTACACCGGGGACCTTGGTAACCTGTAGTACAAGGCTCCGTCGATAATACCACGGAACAACGACATGGATGTAATTACGTCTTAAGTGACCACCTCGTGCCACCTTTAACATATTCCATACCAATCTACCCCTTAAACCCCGCAATGTCTTGTTTGTATTGTTATCTTGTAAATTGTGTTGGTTGTATGATTGATTGACTGACTGACCGAAACCATGATATCAGGAAACGGTTATAACCGTAGAGTCATGTAAATGGAATACTGAGAATCATGTAAAAGGAATATATATCCATGGTTCGGTTCGGTCAAATTGTGTAAATTGATGATTGTATTCATGAATTCATGTGTTCATATTGACTTAGAATCTTGTAAATTATAGATTGACTTGAATCATATTCAAGTCAGATTAATCAGACTCAAACCCGAGTCAGACAATCAGAAATGTGAATCGAAGCCTTATAATTGCTAAGGTCCTTAGGGTAATTTATAAAACTTGAGAGGGTTTTATGTAAAAATACTTTTATATACTTTTCCAAAATACACCTCAAGTATTTATTGTTCTTCTTTAGAGTTGTAATGAGGGTGGATTTTATGTTGTGACATTTCTAGTGAAAAATATCTTAGTTTAATAAATAAGGGTATTTATCTGTAATATTGATTTATTTGAAGTTCATAGTATTTTAGTGTAAAATCTATTCTTGTGATTTTTAGGAAAAAGTGGAAAATTTATATTATAGTAAAATAGATATTTAAATGATAAATATACATATGTTTATACAAAAATAATTTTTAATAAATATTTTATATTCCAAAAATCTTATTTTCTTAAGATGTCGTATTTTAAACCTTTCGAGACCGAATGCTCCTTACGGAGGTCTGAATCTCGTACTACTAGCCCGAGGGTGCGCGATAAACCGCACGATCCCGAACGGGTTCCCCAAAGATAGGTTGTAGCGGCGCTTTGCAAAGATTGTAAAATACTAATATTTTAGAAAACGGTTTTATAAAGTAAAAGGTATTTATTTGCAAAGTGTAATTTTCCGTATTTTAGATTCTAGGGTTTTCTAAGCCAACTAGCCTATTTCTAAATGGTCTAAACGACAAGTCGTTAGAAGTCTCAAATCGTCTCTTCACCGCCAATTGCGGCCAGGTAAGTGCCAGGTGAGTGGGAGGCTCTCCACTACAAGTAGTGGCCCTAATTAAGTAACCACTCGCCTTAGACACACTTGCCTAGACACCACAAAGTCAGGTTTAGATAAACGATCGATATCCACAACTTATCGTATTTCCTAATGAGAGGTATTTGTTTAAAAGCGTATCAAATCTAAAACTTTTAAGAATGGTTTTATTAAGAATATGGTATTTAAATGAAAGTTTTGTTTTATCATATTCTAAGTTCTTGATGATTTCGTTTAGGTTTGTATTTGCGTGTGTGTGGAGGTAGGTCATTATCTCATGCTCTACTTTAAATGTATAGCAAAGTTTAGGGGTTAAATGTGAAATCGAAATATGATGGTATTAAGGTGAAAAATACGATAGATTGGAAAGGTTGTCATTTCATGTGAGAAAACTTGTTTAAATTATTCGTTGAATGTTTAATAGTCAACAATAAGATGTTTAAGCACGATTGAATTGATTAGAAGTGAAATTTTATAGAAAACCGAATCAGAAATCGGATTTGTTCCGATTCCGTCGGGTTTCGTAATTTCGTATTATTGAGAAATAGAAAGGGAGATAGAATGGGACTTACGGGTTTCGATCTATACTAAAGAGTATAGGGGAACTAGGTGAGTTGCCGAGGCGTTGCTTCGTCGCCGGTTGTTTCTAAAAACGTCGCCGGTATTCCCGCTGGAATCTCGTCGGAGCTTCGCCGCGAACTTGTTTTCAAAGTATACACTTCTTGGAAAACTTTTGAGAGAGTGGCTCAAGATTTTGGGGGTGGGAGAGTAGTATGTAGGGTTGGTATTTATAGGGTTAGGGTAGATGAAAAGTTAAAAATAAAAATGTGATAAAATGAAATAAAAATGTATTAAAAGTGGAGTAATTGGGGTTTTTAAAGAGCTCTGGAAGTGGTCTGAAGCTGAAATTTTGCAGGTGCATAGGGAATATGAAAAGAAACAACTTTCATGTTGGCTCCGTCGCCGGAATCGGCCGACTCGGGGGTGACTCGGCCGTGTCTCGGTCGGAGCACAGAGTCGGCCGAGTTGGCCGATTCCCGGCCGAGTCCGGTGCCCTGGATCCCCCCCGACGGTTCATCTAGCTCCTGCAAGTGTTACATGTTTGGGTGCAGTGGGGGTTTTTGTGAGATATGCACGTGTAAACTCTTGGTATTCTAAAGGTTTTTAAAAAAATCAATATTAAAAATAATGTGGGGTATGGGATTTGAACTCTGGTGGTTTGGTTCTGCGGTGCAAGGTATTACCAATGAGCTACAAGCTCCTTCTTGTAATTATGGAGTTATTTAATTACTTAAAATGATAGCAGCAAGAGTAAATACTCCAAGTATACATTAAATTTAAAATAATTTCTTGTACACTAAAAATGGAGTTATTACATTCTTGTAACTTGTAATTAAAAACAAAATAATTACTTATATCTTGTGCTCAGGCTAAAATACCTCTTTATGGATTTTGGAAAAAAAAATTTAAAATTTTGTGTAGAAAAGTGTATAGGAGAATTAGGGTTGTTACATTCTACCCTCCTTATAAAAATTTCGTCCTCAAAATTTGTAAAAGGAAAGTGTAACAGTTTGATGATAGAACTAAAGATTGTAAAGAAGTTTTGGTCAAAGTTGTGAGGGAGTTACTTGGGTTACCTTGGTTCACAGTTTCAGGTTCTATGGCTGCTAAGGTGAAAGCCTGTCGCCGTGGCACGTTCCTCCTAGCTGGAGGCATATTCCCCTGTACTCGAGGCATGTTTCTCAGTGCCTGATGGAATTGGCGATTTGGCTGAGCAGGAAATCCACGTGGAGGTGGTGCTGGCAGTGTAGGACGAGTTGCAGGAGCCTGGATAGCTGGCTGCTGCGGGTAGTTGATGGGTGGGTGTGCTGGGTTGCGTCTATAAGGACAGTTTCCAATTCCGTGATTGGACGCGCCACAAACCAAGCATAGGCCTTTTGCGCGCCTACGGTCCTTCCACAAGTGTCCTTCCCTCTTGCAATAAAAGCAAAAATTGGGTCTTAGCCGATCCTTGGCTTCTTCCAGTCTTCTGAGTTCGACAGCTGGCCTTGAAGAGGCCCCCCTGCCATTTGAGTGGCAGGGCGTTTCACTCCTGCAGACTGAGGTCTGCCCCTTGCCTTTATCACTGCCTCATAACTGCGGGCAGCTTCTAGAGCATCTTCATGAGTTGGAGAAAAGTGTATAGGAAAATTAGGGTTATTACATTCTACTTTCCTTTTACAAATTTCGAGGACGAAATTTTTATAAGGAGGGTACAATGTAACAACCATAATTTTCCTATACACCTCTTTATGGATTTTGGAAAAAAAAATTTAAAATTTTGTGTAGAAAAGTGTATATGAAAATTAGGGTTGTTACAATTGGGGTCTGCCCTTCATCTTTACCACTGCCTCATATCGGCGGGCAGCTTTCAGGGCCAGTTCGTGGGTTGGGAAATCCCCTGTAGCTATGGCAACTTGGATTTCCGAATCTAACCCTTACTGAATTCGTCTGGACCTGATCTCAGCTGTTGGTATCAAGTGTACCGCGAACCTACTGAGCATGGTAAACTCAGCGTCATATTCATCCACAGATTTAGTCCACATAGAACCTTTTTGTAGGTGGATGAATTACTACTCCATATCAAATCGGGCAGTCTCTGTGAAGTATTTCGTGTCGAACATATCGCGAAAAGTCCTCCATTCGATAGGTTGGGCAAGACGGCTTTCTTCCGTCTTCCACCAAACTTGGGCATTGCCAGTGAGTTGCAGCTTCGCAACTCGAAACCAAGCGATTTCTGGCACTTGTGTCGCTACAAGGTCATCCTCAATACTCTGAGCCCATACTTCAGCTTCCAGAGGGCTCCCTTTTCCCGAAAATTGTTTTGGGTGCAATACCCGAAATTGCTTCACTCCGGGCGCTTCCGCTTCTGGACGGTTCGGTAAGATAGCAGTCCTTCCAAGAGGCTCCGAATTGCCTCAAGCAGTACCGTCTGTTGATCGGAGCAGCGACGGTAGGCGTATGAGGTTGAGGTGGTGGTGTGTTGTTGAAGTTGGTGCTGGTGTTGTTTGGAGAATTCATAACCTTGAAAGAAAAATAGTTATGACAGATTCAAAATATATGAAATTGTAAGATTCAAGGAATATGACTTGTAAAGAATGTTTTTAGTTGCTGATTCTTGTGTTATATTGCTTAGGACTTCATGCAGAATTGACCCGCATGTCCATGCAGAACTGACCTGCATGGGCCACTAACAAAACCTGTCACGCCCTGCTTCCCGGTGTACGGTAAGGGGACGCGACGGGTCACGTAACGTATTTACTCCGAAGTAAACACGCTAAGCGTATCTAAGCAATATAAAGTAAAATGTACACAAGAGACATGAATATAATGGACAACAACTTTATTTATTAAACATTCTTTTACAGGTACACTGGAAATGTAAATACAAGTCTGGAATGCAATGCCTAAACAATGGTATAACTGAAATGAAAAGTATGTACAGGTATCTAAAGCTCGGGGTCTTCAAAGTACTGCTCCAAGTGCTCCTGGCTGGTCTCGAGCTCTTCAGAGTCGGGTCCTCCTGACAATATTCCAAAGAAGAAGAGAAATAGGAACGTCGTCAGCGAACAATCGCTCGGTAAGTCCCAAAGAAAGAAGAAGTAGGATAGACAGAAAAGAGAGTATATCTAGTATAATGTTTGATTATTATGTTAACGTGGTGTTTGTAGCTTGGTACAGAATATGCCAGTGTATACGAGAGGAGTCCAATTTACACCGTGGACTTCGGTAACCCGTAGTACAAGGCTCCATCGAAAATACCACGGAACAACGGTATGGATGTAATTACATCTTTTAGTGACCACCTCGTGCCATCTTCTTGTTCCGTACTAGTCTGCCCCTTTATAAACCACGTAATGTTTATTGTTTGTACTAATTGTATTGTATTGTCTTGTAGTAAATGGAAGACTTGCCGAAACCATGATATCAGTAAACGGAATGGATATAAATGGATAGTCATGTAAATATTGTATATCCATGGTTCGGTTCGGTCAAAATATATTAATATAGATTTCTGGTATTCATGGATTTATGTTGTATTGTAGTTATACTTGAATTGAATTCAAGTCAGATTGATTTCAGATTTGACCATGACTCGAACTGAGTCAGACTTTTAAACAAAATTGAAGTTCTAATTATTTTGATGTTATCGGTAGCTGCTGCACATGAACGGCAGGATTTGTGTCTTTTTCCAAGACAATTACCGTGTTTATAACACCGTTGTTAGATTATCTACCTTAGATAGGCAAGCACCCACTTTCTCCGGCTTCCGGGGGCTCAAGAGAATTGGTCCCGCTTAAACCTATATTTACTAGGGTCCTTATTATAATTTAGTATAACTTGAGGGGGTTTTATGTAAAAATAGTTTTGATATAATTTCAAAATACACCTCAAGTATTTAATTATCGTCTTTATGGTTTTCATAGATGTATATTTTATAAAAGTGAAATTTTCTAGTGAGTAGAACCTAGTTTTCTTGTATATGATACTTTAATGAAAATTTGGAATTTGTACTGTATTAAAATGGTAGTTTCATGTAATGGTGATTTCTTTGATTTAGAAAACATGGAATATTTATAATATATTTAAAAATAGATCTTTTGATAATATATATATATATATATATATATTTATATATTTAATAAAAATAAATTTTATTTATTTTGTAGAAATCTCATTTTCTTAAAAATTGCATTAAAAATTCTATCGAGATCGAATGCTCCTAACGGAGGTCTGCATCTCGCTCTACTAGGCCCGAGGACGTGCGATAACCCACTCCATCCCGATCGGGGTTCCCCAAAATGGGTTGTAGAGGCGTATTTGCAAGGAATTAATTAACACTCTTTTTAAAGAAAATGATTTTTAATTGTTTAAGGTATTTATTCGTAAAAGCGCATTATCACATAATCAAGAATCCCAAAACTCATCGTGCTATGTCAAAAATGTGTGTTGTGAAGAGGTAGGTCATTATCTCGTGAGTTATCTCAAGGTAATATGGTTAAAAGTGGATAACAATATCGATTGTAAACATGATGGTATTTTATTGTAAAAGTGAAATAGAAATTACAACATGTATTATTTTGAGATGAAACTTATTCTTATATGTTTATTTATATTTGTTAAACATTATGAGAGAATATGGTGATTTATTGTTTAAGAAAAATGGAGTTTTTAAAGAAAAGAGAGTCGGAATAACTCCGCTTCCGACGAGTTTTGAAAAGAAAATATTTTAGAATAGTAGAAGAGGAGAGGAGAGGGGAATTACAAGCTACAAGGATAGAGGAGAGGTAGGGTAAGACTATGGAACAGTCGTGGCGTCGTTTTGTCGCCGGAATTTTCTCGAAATCTCGTCGGAACTTCGTCCTTTGCTAACTCTACTAGCACAACTTAGGACTTGAAAATTTTATAGAGTTTTTGTAATGAAATTCTGAGTGAGGAGGTGTGAAATGTGGTGTGGTATTTATTGGGAAAATTAGGATTTAGGGTAATGAATTTTGAGAATTAAAATGTGCATTAAAATGGATTAAAGAGGTGATTTTAATCCCTCTGTAAATGTCCAGAAAAATCAAACAATATGAAGGAAGTGAGGTAGGCCAAGAGATGCCAGGGAAAGAATTTGGGGACCATCCCCTACGGGGGGCCCGGTGGTACCGGTTTTGGTGAAGATCTCGTCGGCCATCTCCCGGCGATGTGTGTATGGGATTTGGCCACGTGTCCCCGTCGCTTTGTATACTTCAGAGCACGTGTTTGTTTAATCTGCAACTCTTCATTTTACGTGTAGTGTACGTGTAAATCTTTGGGCTTCTAAAAGATTAAAAGAAAATAGAATAAAAATAATATGTGGCTGAGGGGATTCGATCACAAAGGCTACATCACAGCAGTGCAAGGCTTTACCAATGAGCTACAAGTGATTTCTTGCTGTTCAAAAGCAAATTTAATTTATAACTTGTGCTCAGGCTTAGGTATTTTTTTTCTGTATTTTGGAAAAATTTTGTACAGAAAGTTTAGAGTTGTTACATTTACATTATTTCATTTTATACTATACTTGTCACTTTTCATTTTTACCCTACCCTTAGAACTTACTGAGCGCTAGTTCGCTGACAGGTATTCCACTCACCTGTATTTTTTTTAGAATGTTCGTCAAATATGGTTGCAACTGAGGAGGGCGACATCACGGAGAAGGAGTACGACCAGATCGCTGCTCAAACTTAGATTAGTTTAGTTTTCTTTCAGTTTATATATGTCATCTGTTTAAATATTGTTGTTATTGTACTTACTTTCAGTTGAACTCTTGTATTTATAAATATTTCAAGTTTGAATGTAAATAAAGATATTTGTTGAAAAATTTACAGTTTTCATTTATTCTTATATTGCGTATTATTATTTCAATACGATTAGCATATTTATTTAGGGAATGATCTTCTCTGGACAAATATGTCGCGGACTTGCCACATCACCGTTTCCGTCTACTGAGAAGTAGGGCATGGCAGGTTTTATTGGTGGCCCATGCAGTTTAGTTCTACATGAAGTTGTAAAAAATAAACCACAAGAATTAATGAATCAAACAAACAATTACATTCATTGCATTTTAAATTCTTGAATCTATCCTAATCTGTCTTTTCTATCAAGGTGATGAATTCTCCGAACAATATCAGCACCAACATCAACGACAACACTCCACCGCCTACACTATCACCACCCCCTACCGTTGCAGCACCTATCAACGAACAAACGGTGTTTATTGAGGCTATTAAGGAAGGAATTATTGGCATATTAAGGAAGGAATGTGTTTGTGAACCATTTGGTGGCTTGCTTACACATTTATCCTTTTTTTAATTTAAATTTCCCCATGCAACCCACAAATTAAAGTGTTTTTAAATCGTATGATTCTGAAATTTCCTCTTATAAAACAAAATTTCGCATCTGTATGTAATCTAGGGATTCTGTAAACAGTTTCTTGTGTAATGTACCAAAACAGAAGTCTTCAAATTATCACAACTACAATTAATATGCGGAACGCAAAATTTCGATAAACCCCCCACTTTTGGCTCAAAAGCACGAATACCGCGCGCACTTAACTGATGTTAACAATTTCCTTGCACGTGACCTGTTATTGGAGCAAAATGTTTTTGTACACGTAAAATAGTTCAAAATGTTTTTGTACACGTAAAATAGTTAAGTTGCACTTAATATAAGATCGTACCTTTCTATCTCTAGAGCATGAGAAAGAATCTATGATGGCAGGGCATTTTCCCACCAATTCAAGAGCAAGGGGTGTGAGATACTTTGCAGCCGCTGTCATGACAATGCGCCCGACATCGTGTACTACCTGAGAACAATTTGATTGTAATTATGAAATGCATAAATATGTGTTGTTGCATCTAATCCATTTATTACAAATGTTCTCACATGATTATAGTAAAAACTTGAATATAAAATTATTTCTCTCGACCCTTTCACAAACTTCAGAGTTTTCTGTGCAGTGGTAGAGATTTTAAAGCGGTAACAAATCCACCAACGTTTTAAATACGCCCAATCGTGCATTTAAAAGAAAAGAAAACAATTTAAATGATTGCTGCATAAAAGTTCAGCCTTCGCCCGGAAAAGGATATTCAATTTCAGGGGGAGTAGTAGTGTCTAGAGGCAGTCCTCTCAACCCACACAACAACTTCGAAGTTTCGGAGCAAGACAAAGGCTTCAAGGGTTTGTTATTACCAGTAAAGAATATCTTGTCCCATTTGTGCTCCAACAGCTGCTCCCCAATATGAGGACCGCCTTGAACCACCTTCACAGCTTTTTTGTCCAGATACTTCAGGATAGTGTTTGCTAAGAAGGCAGAGGATGCAGGTGCAAGTTCTGAAGGCTTTAGCACTATAGCATTTCCAGCTGATATAGCTCCCTCCAAAGAAAGTCCTGCAGCGAACAGTCATGAGGAAAGCTGATTTTTTGTGTGTGTGTTGGAAAAAAAGAGTTTTCATGTCTCTTCGATAATTAACTAACAAAGTTTAAGGTATTGTAGCACTGGCATAAAGGAACAGGATCTGACATTTAATTGAATTCCAGATATCAATCATTGACTTCTGGAAGAAAATTGAGTTTCATGTGTTTCCCTGTTGAGGGAAGCAAATAAGCAAGCACGATTTAGTTTGGTTTACATAGAGAATCGTCCCTGTCCCTTGAAGCCTTCGTTCACTTCCTAATCGAATTAACAATGGGTAGCGAACCCGATACCCTTGAAGCCTTCATTCACTTCCTAATCGAATTAACAACCCGATACCAATGGGTAGCGAACCACCTTTTCCTTACCCATGTTGAAGAAAGTGCGGATTCAAAGTTTATTAGCTATATCCATCTTCATTTTAGGTCTTTGCACTAGAGAATTTAGAGGTTAATTGTGGTGCATGTGCCTCAGTTCATGATTTCCAATTTTAGACCGAACCCCCTCCTCTCTAATGTCATTGCCATACCACCCTCTTTAGCAACGCGTAATGACGCAAGGCGTCTAACCTATCAAACCTCCATGTTCTTCTCTATCTGTGTATTTGCTATGTTCAAGTTGAATCCATACCCTAGATTTTTAAAATTTCATTTCTGTGAAGGATTGTGGTCATGTCATATGTTTGTGCCACAGCAAACTAGCCAATCTATTACAATGGTATGCCTTAAATCATTCTGGATTATCTGGCGAAGGCTTAGATCATATGTATATCCATTTGGACGCATAAAAAAATTCGGAATCAATTTAACCCAAAAGCGGAAGCCCCTGATGAGTCCTAGGATTCAAACTAGTTTATCATCTACACAATCGTCTCCCACTACTCAATAAAGCGCTAAATCCCGTGTCTTTTTAATCAAACTCATAAATATCACCCAACCTGGGCTGTTGCCACATTCGATGAGGCAAGACACATGCGCCGACACACTACACTTAGTCTCTTATCTGATCAAGGCCAAATAATCTCCTTCTGCAGGATCAAGTATAAAAGAGAAGCTCGTGACACTAAATCGATGTAGTACCAAAAGATGTATGAGAACTTCCATAGATTTTTCGGAGTACAAAAATGATAAGACTAGAACATTCTTAAACCTCATCAAAGTTTAGGTACGAATTTAGGAGGGTTTGCCTGGGTATCAGGAAAAGATTTCACGAAACTTTTGATGTAAACCCACAAGCAATGGGAGTCTTAAGCTAGAAGAGGAATAATATAGTAGTATTTCACTACAAGTAGAGCAGAGCTTTTGAGATTGATTATTAATCAAATTCTTCCAAAAACAACAATTCTACAGGAGGGAAAGCCTCCCGCTCTAGAAGGAAAAACAAAACATTGTGAATCTAACCGAAACCCAAGCCATAGCTAATTCCTAAAATTTTAATTGGAATATGAAAAGAGAAGTGAGCAAAAGAGCAGAAAGGAGAAAACGATTTTCAATTATCATGATCACTATTCTAGTTTTTATATCTTTTGAACAAAGAGATGAGTTCAATTTTCCTTTTTTTGGACATACATTTATCATCAATTTTGTGTGGATTGGTGAGTGCTGCCTGTCCATATGATTGTTAGTTAAAGATCAAAGGGTAGGGGATGCTCTTAACCTCAAGTGAAGGTTATTACTACATCACCATCGAGGCGTTGAAGATTTTGCTCATGCCAAAGATTTGTAGTAGAAGAAGAAAATTAAACCAAATAAAAAAGAGAATTCATACGACGAATAAGATATTGCATTGCTATCAAAAGCACAAAGGGAATTCAGAGGGGAATTTGGTGTTACTATATTCAAGGAGATCACGCGAGTATAATGCGACAACTTAGGGAGTACGACTATGGATACTACCACACAGTCAACAAGATGATGCTGTAACCAACCACAATACTGGAGGCGACTCCTACGAGGATGAGTAAGATTGTGCACAAACTCAGAATTAAATCGTTATGTTTCTCTAATATACGTTGGATGGGTTGCACTTATCCAGAAAGAAAGAATTTCACCCTCAAGGATTTGCACCTATCAAAAGAGGAGCCCATTACACCTAATTTCAACAACATAATTCTGCCGAATTTTATGAACTTGTGAGAGTAATTCAAAGAAATCTGAGTATGAGACCAGTAACATCTGACAGTTTTACACTAATTTTAGGCAAAATGGCAGTTGTATTAAGGAGATATGGGCCAAATAAGTCACCATATTTCTGACAATAACTTGGATGCGAGATACACCAAAAAGGCAACATTTAATGCTTTATTCTTACACTCACACCTCAATATAAAATTCAAATATAACACTTGATGCGTTACTCTTAAAATTTCTTTCCCCGTGCTAGGGTAATGTTGGGGATTCCGATCCCCTCCAACAATCAAGCGCAAAAGATAGACTACACTAATCACATGAAGAAGACAAGTGCACACCGGATTTACATGATTCGACCACCTCGGCCTACATCCATGGGACAAACATCTCAAATTAGACACTAACATAAGAAGATAACATACAGGAGACTCCACACTCTCATTACTCACATATTTCTCATCTCTCATCTCCCTCTCTTGTTCTCTCCAAGAGAACGCCACAAAACCCAAACATACTGCATTTTGGCCTTTAAACCTCACTCTTCCCACAAGAGTGTGTGTAGTGTTACAAACCTAACACTACCCATTATCTATTGGTAGCCCACACTAATAGATGGCTCGGCCGAAATGGCCTAATTCCAATATGGACTCCACATGATCCTTTTGATTTAACTCGTTTTAGGTTCGCATACAGATACGAGACACAACCTAACAAGTGACAGCTAAACGAACAAATCAAAAGGATAAAATTCTTACAAGAAAATGAAGTTTACGAGAGAAGGCAACCAATATATGAATAATGCAAAACACAAATGGATTAAAATTTGTCCCTACACAAACACAAAACCCTATATATACTATATTTTTTGGAGCGGTTTCTAGGGATAAAATTTTCACATTCGCCCTACAAATTAAGATAGGTAACCGTTGGGAGATGAGTCGATCCACGGAACAATACCTGCGACAAACAATCATGCAAAACAATCACACAATTAAACAACGAAAGATACAGACTAATAAGTGCGAGAATGAATAAGTAATCAAACACAGAACACAAAGGCACAAAAAATTTGTTAACAAGGTCCACCCACTGTATGGCTAGTTTCCGGCAGAGCGGAATATGCAAACGCATACCATACTTAGATCAAATTTGCAAATAAGAACAACCCTAGGAGATTTCTCTCAAATCTCTCTATACAAATCTCTCCGTCTCTTTCTAAATCTCTCTTTTGGCCTCACTATTAATTTTTTCTTGCCCTGTCCAAATCCAAAGGGAATGAGCATATATATAAAGAATGGTTAATTGATAATATAATCTTATGACCCAAAATAAATTTCCTTAACCCCCATTTCTTCTTTCTCGTGGAAACAACGATACCAACGTGCTTTGGGTCGCGTGTGAGTCTCATGCCGCCGCCTATAGGGCGGCAGCGCCCATCGTGCGGCCGCCTCGCCACCGACGTGCGGCCGATCTCGTCATCCACATGTATTGAATGAAGAAGAAGAAGAAGGTAATTTGGGTTTGGGTTTGAATTTTCAACAAAATCCAACAATCTCCACATTTGTTTAAAATTCATCACATTCTCGACACTTGGATATACTTCCGTCTTGATTCCCAAACTAGTAAACTTCATATAATTCCACTGCTGCTCTCTTATCAAATTTTCATGGAGAGCTTCACCAACTTACAATAGAGATCCAGCTTCTCTCTGACTACGGCCTTAGTGAACAGATCCGCCGGATTCTTTTCTTCCGTGATCTTCTACAGTGTCAACCCACCATCTTCTAACGCTATGCGTATGAAGTGGTGTCGCATCTTGATGTGCTTCGTCCGAGAGTGATATGCTGCATTCTTCGCCAAATATATCGCACTTTGGCTGTCGCTCGATAAGGTGTCGAAATCTTGCTTCTTACCTAACTCTTCGAGTAACTCTTATAACCATATCATCTCTTTACTTGCTTTTGTGATCCTCACATACTCAGCCTTCGTAGTTGACAATGCTACCACCTTTTGCAGTTGAGAGATCCAACTCACCGTTGTCTCCCAACTGTAAATACGTATCCCGTCGTGCTCTACCCACTATGTCGATTACCCGAGTAGTCCGTATCAACGTAACCTTGCACCTTCAGAGAGTCACCCGCAAAACATAAACAGTGACTAGACATAATCCTAAGATACCTCAAAATCCACTTCACCGCATTCCAATACTCCTTCCCCGTATTTTGCATATACAGACTCACAACTTCCACTGCATATGCAATATCTGGTCTCGTACTCACTATCGCATACATCAAACTCCCCACAGCATATGCATAAGGCACTCTTGTCATCTCGTCCTTCTGCTTTTGAGTTGTCGGGAATAACTCCTTCATGAGTTTGAAATGCTTTGCTAAGGGCGCACTTATCGGTTTTAACTTGTCCATGTTGAACCGCTTCAAAACCTTTTCGATATAGTTCCTTTACGATAACCCCAGCTTCTACTGCTTCCTATCTCAAACGATCTTCATGCCTAAGATTTGTTTGCCACTCCTAAATCCTTCATAGCGAATTTCTCGGCCATCATTTTTTTCAAACTTTGAATCTTCTCGAAACTCGGACCCGCGACCAACATGTCATCCACATACAATGACAAAATAATGTAGTCTCCGTTTTTGAAAATTTGAACGACGCAGTGATCTGATTCATTTCGCACAAATCTTGTGTTTAGCATTAACTAATCGAACTTAGGATACCACTACCTAGGAGTTTACTTGAGACCATACAAGCTCTTTCACAGTTTGCACACTGTAGTTTCTTTTCTCTTCGCTTCGTATCCCGGTAGCTGCATCATATAGATCTCCTCCAAATCGCTATGAAGGAATGCGGTCTTGACGTCTAGCTGATCTAAGTGTAAATCCTCCACCGCCATGATACTGAGAATCACTTGAATCGATGTCATCTTTACCACGGGAGAAAATATCTCTTGATAGTCAATTTCTTACTTTTGAGCATATCCCTTAACTACCAAACGAGCTTTGTACCGCTTCACACCATCGGCCTCGTCTTTGATCCTGTACACCCACCTATTCCGCAATGCTTTTCGACTTTTGGGTAGCTTCACTGGGTCCTACGTATTGTTCTTTTTTAAAGAATCCATCTCCTCGTCCATAACTCGCTCCCACTGCTTGTTACCACTGTTGCTTGTTGCTTCTTCAAAGGATTCGGGCTCCCCCGAATCTGTGTACAATACGAATTCGGTCACAAGTCTTTCAGGTAGCCATCTTTCTCTCGTAGATCTCCTAAAAACTGGTACATCTGGTTGTTGAACATGGTCATCATCATGTTCTTGAACCTGATCCAGCACTACAGTCTCCTCCATGTTCTGATCTCCATTAATAGGCACGTGGTTGCACTCTTGAGTTCCGTATAACTCCACAAACTCATATACTGCACCATTTTGGCTTACTTTTCTTCTTTATATAAGTGCTACTCATCAAAGACAACGTTCCAGTTTCGTATTACTTTCTTTCTTGTGTAATCCCATAGTTGATATCCGAACTCATCTCCACCATACCCGATGAAAGCACACTTCTTATACTTGGAGTCAAGTTTACTCATTTCCGTCTTATCAATAAAAAAATACGCAATACAGCCAAAAAATTTAAGGTGCGAATAGTTGACCGGTTTACCTGTCTAAATTTCTTCTGGAATGTCTCCATCAAGCGTACTTGCCGGGCTTCTGTTGATCAGATATACAGCAGCATCGATCGCTGTTGTCTAAAGGAATTTTGGCATATCCGCATCAAAAGTCATGCTTCGCACTCACTCTAGGATCGTCATGTTCATCCTTTCAGCGATACCATTCTGCTGTGGCGTCTACGGTACCGTTTTCAACCAACGAATACTCTTTTGCGAGCAAAACACCTTAAACTCCTATGTGCGGTATTCCCCACCATTATCGGATTTTAGATATTTAACCTTCAGTCCTGTTTGGTTCTTCATCTGCGCAATCCAGTGTTTGAAGATACCAAACATATCGGACTTCTTCTTCATTGCATACATCCATATTTTCCGCCTTGCATCGTCAATGATATCACGAAGTACCGATTTCCTCTATTCCACCGAGGTCGGACCCCATACATCCGTATGCACCATTTCTAGCTTCCTGGTCTTCTTCGCTACGCCTCCAATTTGAAATCTGAGTACGTCTTGCTTTCTACAAATGCAACTTTCGCACAACCCAACTCCATTTTCTTCAGCTCCGAAAGAAGCCATCTACCCTGAAGAATTTTCATGTTCTTCTCGTTGAGGCGCCCCAATCACTTATGCCACAATGAAGATTCAGAATTCGTTTCTGAACTTGCCGCCAACGCAACCGAGTCTCCGCTGCTCCCACTGAATGAGTATAACAAACCGCTCAACTTGCCCCTTGCGACCACCAACGACCCTTTGGAAATATTCTATTAAGAATTCCTAAACGTCGTAATAAGCCATTCGTTATCTAGCTGACTTGTGGAAATCAAGCTTTTCTTCAAATCCAGAATATGACGAGCATTCTTTAATTTGATTTGACTACCTCCTGACAGTTGTAAGATGATTATGTTCCCCCAATATTTAAACATAATAAAAGAGCAAAACTCTATTGAAATTTAATGGGGCAACGCCTCACGTGCTTCTCACGATGGCGCCAGCACCAGCACCAATTTAAATCCTATGGTGGCGCCGTACGTGCTTCTCGCGTGGGCGCCAAAAAGCAAAGCACAAAACGCTTTCTAAATAAGAATTAAATTCTTAAGTAGCATCCACGTGCACAACACGTGAGCGCCAGTGCCCAAGTTTATACCAGTAAAATTAAATTCCACGTTTCCCTAATAAAAAGTTGGGATATTCTCTGTTAAACAGAGTTGTTGGATCAAATATCCAATGGTGATGATAAATTATCAGATAATAGAATAAAATTCTATTAAGGGAAAATAGTCCCCTAATCTTTCTAATTGAACAAAAATTATTGGATCAAAGATCCAATAAAATGGGAAAATATTTCCCTATATCTTTCTAAACAAAAAAATATATGCTCTACAAAATAGAGAGCTCTTGGATTAAAAATCCAATGGTGATTAAAAAATCACCATTTTACAGGATAAATTCTGTATATAGGAAAATATTTCCCCAATCTTGTTAAAAACAAGAACATATTCTGTAAAAACAGAAACACTTGGATCAATGATCCAACGGTGGGTAAAATTTCCCAAATCAATTTTGAGACCAATTAAATCAATTGGAATCTCTCAATGAGAGATTTTCTCAAAACCAATTAACAATCTGCCTCCACTATATAAAGTACCCGAGACTTCAAGTCTCATAGAGAAGGAACCCCCATAAGCTTTTGAAAAATACAGCGAGCTCTCAAAAGAACAGAGAATTTAATTCGCAAAGAAGAAGATTTTCCTTCTCAAAATCCTAGGTAAAGAAAAAAGCAGAGATCAAAATATTTCATTTACCTATTGAAGGGTTTAACCCTTTTAAAAGAACTTAGTTCTTTCTCTGGATCTGAGATCCATAAGACAAGTCTTTCACAAGTTGGGAATTTAATTTTTATCGGGAAGATCTTGTTCTTGAGAATCAAAAATTCAGAGAACATGGATACAACATGAAAAATATGGAGTCCATAATACTCCAGGAACTTAGTTCCTTCAAGTCAAGAACTTGGTTCTTTAAAAACCCGATCCAAGATTCTCAAAATAGTGATCTTGGTGATCCTTAATGGTCAAAACACCATTAAAAGAAGTTTAACCTTTTTGAAAATATTAACAGAGATTAAATCTCCATATAAAAGAAAACTCAGCGCCTCACGTGAAAAACACGTGGGCATCCAAGACAGAAGGCCAGCGCCTTATGTGATTCACACGTAGGCGCTCTCAAACAAAGGGCCAGCACCTCACGTGGTTCCCATGTGGGCGCCTAAGACAGAAGGCCAGCACTTCACGTGAAATACACGTAAGCGCTGAATTAAAGTGCTTAGCACTTCATGTGTAGCCAAAACGGCTGAGTGCTTAACACTGATTGGGCAGCATCCAGCGCTGCACGTGCACCTCACGTGGAGCCATAAAAATGCTTAGCACTTCATGATTAGTCAAAACGACTAGAGTGTTCAACACTTATTGGGCAGTGCCCATTACTGAATGCTTAACATGATATACATGTGAGCGTCAGAATTCAAATAAGTGCTTAACACTCTTATATAAAAAGAAAAAGGCTGAACAAATAGAGCCCAAATAAGTGCTTAACACTTTTGAATAAAAAAAGAAAAGAAAGAATAGACTAAGCAGACTAAGACCAAATTGACTAAGTCTCTGAAGTTTTCTTGCAGCTGAATCCAAATGCTCTTTTGCTGGATCTTAAGCAAAAATGATCCCAAAATATTGTTAAGTTGATCTTAGTCTCAAATAAGACTAATGTATCCTTAGCAAAAACAAACTGAGCCTAAATACTCACTTATAAATTTAAATTGATCTTAATCTCAAACTAAATTAACGGTTCTTAAATAAAATAAATCCAGATCTAAAATATACGGATTTGGACTGATCCGTGCCCTACGGGCGACAACATAAAATAGTCTCCGTATACAATCCACGGGCAACCAAAATAAACAAAAATACACACGTACATTCTGTTGGGTAGTGGGAGCGTCCCGGCCATCCAACCGTGGCCAAATGCGGAACAAAATTTTTCTAAAACCCGGCGCTACCATTACCCGATTTGCAAGATCGAAACCATTAACCCTAAAACTAGCAATCAAAGAAAAGAGATAGGATGGTTATACCTAATGGATCATGTCCTTCGGGTCTTCAACCATCTCCAAGCTTCTAGGGATGTTGCGGATCGACTTTGGTCGCCGGTCTTCCTTCGTCTCCGATGATCCACCCGAGGGAAACGGTACTAGCTTCAGGTTCGCCAATCGAACCAACCGACTCTTCAATATTGCTAGTAGTGTAGAGTGGGGAGTGTAGGATAGTGTCAGTATAATTGTTTCTCTCAATCATGAGCTTAAGTAAGCATCAAGTGAAGATGAAGAAGAGGTGATCAAAAGAGATGGCATGGAAAATTGGCTAAGTATTTTGTGTGAGCATGAGAGAGAGAGCACCAAAAATTAAACCAACAAAAATGAACAACCCCCACAAAGAAGTGGCCGGCCCCTCCCTCACATGCCCATAAAAAATGTCATTTCCAATTTCATTAAACAAATACCATACCAATCTCTACATTGCACAAAAGCCATGCTTTGACCAAATGACCATGCCTTTCCATGTCATCATTTCCACCTCATTTAAACATGTGATTTTATAAATAAAATCAATAATGAGGTGGTATCTTCTAGAACTCATTCCGCACAAATACGGAATACTCCCCGGTACATGTATCGAAATACACATACGCGTATTTGTACGAAAATACGAATAACCAAGAGAGAAAATGAATAGTGAACAATAATACTAGAATACATATATATATAAATACATATGTAATTTATTAAATCAAAACTTGATTTAACAATCTGGCTTAATCCTAAGCCGCTAGTATTATCAACCGTCCGATTAAAGTCTGTGCAGTCCGTGCACATATTTAATCGGACACCTGTATGTATCAACATACGTCGCCTACACTATATCGCCTGAACCGAGAAAACGCTCTGTGTGGGACTCTAAAGACTCGTCAATACGCTGGCAGTGGCTTTAACCATAAGTACGTCAGCGGCACTAGCTGTACGTAACGGCTACCCAGGTATTGAGCGAAAGGAAGGCCGACGAGCAAACTCATTCGAACCCCTACTGAGCCTGTCAGTGACAATATTCGTACAGTCCGGTCTGTTCGTCTAAGAGTATCGCATATCGAGTCTAGGGGGGTGGATAAAGTCAGACCCCTAACAATGCGATAATTCGTGTCGGTATGAAACTCATCACTACCCGAGAAACTATCGATCCTGGATCGGTAATTCTCACATACCCCGGCCGAGGATTTCTAGTGATGGTCACCCGTGCACTGCACGACATCAACCCCCAATACCGGGAGAGACGAATCCCCGACGATCCGCTCACTGCCTCCATGTGGCTCGGGACTGTACCCAACTAAAACCTGTTTGCACGACTCCTTTGAGCCGTGGTAGGGTAGTAATCAAAGTACAGTGGGAACTCACATGAGACAAATGACGATCTCAGGTCGACGGACTAACCTGTACACATATCACCAGGGAACTGCTATCTGACTATAGGTATAATACCAACTAGCATGTTCCCGGCGAGTCCGTCCAGTGTACTCATAACCCAATGAGCACATGTATACTATCTTAGGTGAACAACTGACACCAATGTCTTATGAGACCGGCCACCGCCCCTCGTCAGGGTTTAGATAAGTATACACCAGTCTACACTGGAGTATCGATACCCAGTCTCGATACTCCCACGACTAGGGACATTTAAGGATGTGCTTATAGACCCCCAGCTCCCACGTATGTGATCGCCATCACAATGCTGGCAGTCAAGCAAGATCCTAAGGGCTTTATCAACATATACATGATGATAAAGACAAACCAGATAGTAAACTATCATCTCGAGTAAGACTGTTTTATCGGTATAGGTCATCGCTCAATCATCATGATCACATACCTGCGACTATGATAATTGCCTTGAGGGCACTATAGCCAACGATCTCCCACTTGCACTTAAGGCTAATTATTGCGATGTCGCATACTCACAGCCCGTGTGATACCGAACACCCAACTCCTCTACTAATCAGTTTCACAAACCTCGTTTGTAAAACTATTGCATTCGAGAAATAGTCTCAGTGAGTGGATCCGCTTCAGTGTTTCTTTCTATGTCTCTCTTTATCTCAACTTCGTGGAGAAAACTATCTTCCGAAATGAGCAATATCCGTCTTAGAATATTTCTGGATATCTGATGGGACCCAGTTCATAAATGAACTCCAAATCCAGCAAACTTCTTAGACTGTATCGACTACTGAACTTAATCAGTATGCTGCGCCATGCCTTCCTCAGTATCCGCTTGGACCACCTGTCCAAACTACTGCCCCTCGTCAGAGGGAAAACTATAACTCTGACAGTCACTCTGTTATCCAGGTCACCTTGGAAGCCTGGAATAATAACCGTCTCCTAAAGGAGGCTGCCGTTATCAATTCCCTAGAACATCCATTTATGTTCATAAACTGCTTCCATTCGTTTTTCTCCAGGATTGGATTAATATATCAACTTATTGCATCTAGTGCAAAAACAATATCTGGTGTGGTACTTGACATGTCATGATTGACTCAATTGCCTAAGCAAGTGATATGCCAATCATGCACATCCCTCTCCCCTTTAGTCTGTAAGACACCTTTAGAGAGGGTGACTCCATCACCTGCAGGTACACCACTATGCCAGGAGTCGTCCATTCTAAAATATCTTTAGAATACTGTCTAAGTACCCAGATTGGGACACTTCCCAAATCTAGATCTAAAACCATAAATCTAGTAACCAAAATGCCTGATATAATATCCATAACCTATATGGAGAAACTACTGTGTGACAACCAAAGTATAACCAATCGTAGTATAGGAATTTCACTTCCTACTCTGTGTATGTCATCCTCAATACCAGGACACACACCCTACTACTTTCTTAATAGATCCATCTCCTATTCTGATGAAGTCAAAAACTTATGACTGTCACATCAAAAAATAGATGTTCTATCTCCGCTATATCCGCTTTAGTCTATAAATAGACACAAACTACTTGTCCACTATGCTTCCGCTGCTCCCACTGACTACGACAACCCTCTGGCAGAGTCATATACACGTGCACTTCTAAAGCTAGTTTAGAATGACGCTATACTTCTCCTCCTGCCGGGTCTCACAGTCTGGAATAACAGTAGTATCAAGTCTGGGTAAACAAGAACCTCCCTGTCACCGTCCTTGAAGCTACCGAAGTACCTCTCGGGTGCCTGTGGTAACCCTCCATATCTGCGGAGTGGCTAATGGAATGTCAATCCTGATTGAATCTTTAGGTCCTATTAAATTTTCCGTAATCGTTTGTGGTTCTGGAATCACTTTCAGTTCTACCATACTCCCACTACTGTTTTCTGAAAAAATCCATTTTCCTAAAACTGTGGCGAGTCAAGAACAATATCACTATTGATCTTCCTGATGGTAGAAAGTTAACCTTCGTCAAAGCCCGGGATAACCCACAAACAGCCATTACTGAAATGTGCCTTGAGTTTATCCGGATTCTAGTTTTAAGCATCAGCCGGACGACTCCCTATACCTTAACGTCGTTAAGATATAAATTGATTCTATATATATCTAATATAGAAACAAAAGCACTAATTTAATTGGAACCAGATTCAAATCATGCAGCTATTTCCAATGCATGTCAACTAAATGGAAAGAGGCCAATCAGCATTACTCAACTTAGAAGTGCGTCAAATTATGAGTAACCTGAAAGAGAAACAAGTTTCTCAAAACCATTACTATCAACTGAATACCTCATACAAGTATCTACATCTTCGATCACCTTGAAGAATCCCGATACTAGCGATACCTGGTTCTCTAATTTATTCTTGTACCTATAACTTCTCAAACTTGGACCTTGTATTTCTACGAAACACTTGTCCAAAACTTGAGAAGTCACAAGTAAACAGAATATAGTACGAGGACCAATCTCTTTGTCCTAATGGACACTGGACAACATACAATACTTTGTATAAGTCCCCTGAGTTTAATCTTTCAAATCCTGTGCGTCGTAGGTTGAAAACTGTACCCAGGTGATTTCCTCAAATATCACCAATTACAACGAATTCCGATATAATGAGGATGATCACCTAATCCCCAATAACTTACTCCCACTCATCATCTGTAAAACCATACAGATGTGAGAATCATACCTGGTAAATACATACCCTGGAGCAAGGGCCTAATTGGGAAATCGGTTTTCTATTAACAATACACAGTGAAACTGAAACATGAATATGTTTCGAAAGGGTATCCGGGTATTCCTAGTAATGTCTCTTCCATTATCAGATTCATAACTGTAACCGTATATTTCGTTGCCATCTCTCTAAATCCCTTTATTTGTCTTTAGTCGTTACCTTCTGTACACCATTTTTAGGCTTAAATGGTTTTCTTCCTTCCCTACCGTTCGGCACCAGCCTATGGTTTGGAAGAAGACTATCCAATAAGCATAACAGGTGTACTCTCCTAATCCTAGGAGCACTCGCAATCTGAGAGAAGGTGATGATAAAAGACAACTGAATAATCCTTATTCTATTTCTCCTGAACCAGAATCCATCCTCGAAAAAGTTCCTTCGAGTTCGTATGTAATCATACGATGGATTTATCCAATGGAATTGGATGTTCGTAGTGATACGGGGTGTTCTGGAGAAATACAAAGGTGAAGTAGGAGTGGCGATGAAAGTCTTGGTTTGGTCGTGAACAGCAGTCGTATTTTTCTTTGCTCTCTTTCTAATTATTTTATTTGTCTTTACTTATTACCTTCTGTACACCACACTTAGGCTAATTGGTTTTCTTCGTTCCCTACCTTTCGGCATCTGCCTATGGTTTGGAAGAAGACTATCCAATAAGCGTAATAGGTGTACCGTCTCCCAATCCTAGGATCCCTCACAACCTAAGAGAAGGTAAAAGGAAAAGACAACTGAATAGTCCCATTCTTTTCTCTAGAACCAGAATCCATCCTCGAAAAAGTTCCTTCGAGTTCGTATATAACCATACGATGGATTTAACCAATGGAAGTGGATACACTTAGTGATACGAGGTGTTCTAGAGAAAAGCAAAGGGTAAAAGGAGTGGCAATGATGTATGCAACTTGGACAATCCAAAAGACAGTGTTTTTAAGAAAGTTCGGTTAACTTGGTCACTGAGTCATAGTCTAGGGTCGGGGCATAGTCGATGCCAAAGAGAGAGAGAAAAGAAACACTCAGCGTGCACTCTAACCTATATCAGAATGGATAATCACTTTATCTAATCTGGATGGCTCCCACTGTTTTCTCGAATTCTCCTCCAAACCTAAAAGGAGAATTAGTCGGAATCACCCGAAGAGTAATCCTACTCATCAGTGGGAATCGAGATCCAACTATCATCGCATGATAACTTGATGGAAGCCACTCAAGTCACCATACTCTAGAAAGTATGCTCATGCCTGGCAAGTTTTCTGTATGTTTGAAACTCCCGATTTGATTTTTACCCCAAGCGGTTTATGACCTTGACTAGGTCAACAAACCATAAACCGCTAGTCAAATTCAACCCGTCATTATCCTGAATTGCATTAAACCCACCCGCACGTGCCCTTGACTAGGTCAACAAGGCCGCACGACTGTCCTAACCAATCGCATTTAAAATACAACAAACAAGCACTACTTAGCTACCGAACACTACGTCTTGACTAAGTCAACAAACGCAGCACGAATACTAAACAATACTTGTAAGAAATGACGGAGGGCTACGGCTAGTTTTTTGGCGAAAAACCTTTAACGTAATGAACTTGATATCGTTGAAGGAATCCAGGTGGTTTTACAAAAATATAGTGGCGAAAACTTTTGCTAAAGAGGTCACTCCCGGTGAAGGGATCTCGGCTCTTTCCCCGTCGAATGAGGTGCAGGATATTCCAAACTGAATACCACGATGCAAAGCAAAAAGTAAACGACTATAGTGAAGTTATTACGTTGACGCAAACTTTTACTCAAGAGGTCACTCCCGATGAAGGGATCTCGGCCCTTGCCTCGTCCAATGAGGTGCAGGATATTCCAAACCGAATACCACTGTGCAAAGCAAAAACGTACGTCTGTAATGTCAGTTTAAAAAAAACTTGGTTCCAACATCATTTTTATATTGGTTTGTTTTCCTTGCATTGATAAGAATCAACACAGTCCCATCAATTAATCACACCAGAAAAGAACGAAAATAAAATGTACGTATATGCCACCCGCATTCGCCACTGGGTCCCATCATCACCCGTTAGGTTACTTAACTAACGACAGAGCGGGGACTGGGCTAGCGCGGGTGCAAAACATATACAACATCTACTAGTATATATAAATATATATAACAATCGTCCTAGGCATGATAAATGCAACATCACAGAAAAGTAATAAGCATCACAGAACAATACAGATAATCTGGGAGCCCCGGGTTTCATAGAGCCACAACTGAAACCCGGCGTTCCCCTGGTCGTGTGGATAGCATGTGCAATGAACTCCTAGACCCCTACGAGCGCGACAAGTTACCCGCCAAAACCTGAAGTGAGGCAGCCCCCTTCAGCAAAGTGAATGGACCACCCAGCACTTCACGGAATCCGATAACTTGAGCACCCCTCCTTGGGTCAACCTGTACCCCCTACGAGTGCGGCGAATAGCCCGTCAATTCTAGAGTGAAGCCCCCTCCGTCTCAACGCCATGAGATGCGGGCCCGTTGCCCTCTAGAACCCGGCTATCCGTGCACCCCACCTTGGAGTAATCCTAGTACAGAAAAGAAAATAATATACAAGGGTGACATCGACCTCAGCCCGGTCGTGCCCCAAAAGAATAATATACAAACAGGCAGTGACGGCAGTCCACATGTCGGACGCTCGCCCCGCAATATCAAATGTATAAATACAACAAAACTGTACCACTACTGCACCCAGGCTATCCACCACGACAATCCGCAACATCACAGCACAATACAGAACATCAACGTGAATGTCACGTTCGCAAACCCGTCTAAAAGTACTATAGCGATTAGACAAGGTTTACCGATCAAATGACATTCACGGTCACAGATAGAAATGTAAAGTACTGAAAAATTACACAGTTAAAATTTCGATCGACTAAAATTTATCCGCAAAGGCCCCAAAAGTAAATCCAGTACTCAAAAGATTATGGACCAAAACCATATATCACAAAAAATCACAATTCAATTTTATGAGCTACACGAAAAATTTCATGGTCCGTCGCTACTAAACGGCCGCGGAACCGCCGCCAATAGGGGTTAGTGCGGCGGTTCCGCGACGCTTTAGAGGCTTTAAGAGCCCAAATTTTTTCTGCACTCATAAAATCGCCTGCACGGATTTTTAGGCCTCTGGAAATAATTTTTGGAGCACTTTCAAAAATCGACAGAAACTTGACAATACGGAAAAATGTTTCGGAAATTTTGATCGATCAAGATTTTAAGCTTGTGCAAACTAGCTAGTAGGGGTTAATGGGTGGCTCTGATACCATTGTTGGGTAGTGGGAGCGCCCCGGCCATCCAACCGTGACTAAATGCGGAACAAAAAATTTCTAAAATCCGGCGCTACCATTACCCGATTTGTAAGATCGAAACCATTAACCCTAAAACTAGCAATCAAAGAAAAGAGATAGGATGGTTATACCTAATGGATCATGTCCTTCGGGTCTTCAACCATCTCCAAGCTCCTAGGGATGTTGCAGATCGACTTTGGTCGCCGGTCTTCCTTCGTCTCCGATGATCCACCCGAGGGAAACGGTGCTAGCTTCAGGTTCGCCAATCGAACCAACCGACTCTTCAATATTGCTAGTAGTGTAGAGTGGGGAGTGTAGGATAGTGTCACTATAATTGTTTCTCTCAACCATGAGCTTAAGTAAGCATCAAGTGAAGATGAAGAAGAGGTGATCAAAAGAGATGGCATGGAAAATTGGCTAAGTATTTTGTGTGAGCATGAGAGTGAGGGAGCACCAAAAATTAAACCAACAAAAATGAACAACCCCCACAAAGAAGTGGTCGGCCCCTCCCTCACATGCCCACAAAAAATATCATTTCCAATTTCATTAAACAAATACCATACCAATCTCTACATTGCACAAAATCCATGCTTTGACCAAATGACCATGCCTTTCCATGTCATCATTTCCACCTCATTTAAACATGTGATTTTATAAATAAAATCAATAATGAGGTGGCATCTTCTAGAACTCATTCCGCACAAATACGGAATACTCCCCGGTACATGTATCGAAATACACATACGCGTATTCGTACGAAAATACCAATAGCCAAGAAAGAAAATGAATAGTGAACAATAATACTGGAATACATATATATAAATATATATGTAATTTATTAAATCAAAACTTGATTTAACAATCTGGTTTAATCCTAAGCCGCTAGTATTATCAACCGTCCGATTAAAGTCTGTGCAGTACGTGCACATATTTAATCGGACACCTGTATGTATCAACATACGTCGCCTACACTAGTCGCCTGAACCGAGAAAACCCTCTGTGTAGGACTCTAAAGACTCGTCAATACGCTGGCAGTAGCTTTAACCACAAGCACGTCAGCGGCACTAGCTGTACGTAACGGCTACCCAGGTATTGAGCGAAAGGAAGGCCGACGAGCAAACTCATCAGAACCCCTACTGAGCCTGTCAGTGACAATATCCGTACAGTCCGGTCTGTTCGTCTGAGAGTATCGCATATCGAGTCTAGGGGGTGGATAAAGTCAGACCCCTAACAACGCGATAATTCGTGTCGGTATGAAACCCATCACTACCCGAGAAACTATCGATCCTGGATCGGTAATTCTCACAAACCCCGGCCGAGCATTTCTAGTGATGGTCACCCATACACTGCGCGACATCAACCCTCAATACCGGGAGAAACGAATCCCCGACGATCCGCTCACTGCCTCTATGTGACTCGGGACTGTACCCAACTAAAACCTGTTTGCACGACTCCTTTGAGCCGTGGTAAGGTAGTAATCAAAGCATAGTGGGAACTCACACGAGACAAATGACGATCTCAGGTCGACGGACTAACCTGTACACATGTCACCAGGGAACTGCTATCTGACTATAGGTATAATACCAACTAGCATGTTCCCGGCGAGTCCGTCCAGTGTACTCATAACCCAATGAGCACCTGTATACTATCTTAGGTGAACAACTGACACCAATGTCTTGTGAGACCGGCCACCGCCCCTCGTCAAGGTCTAGATAAGTATACACCAGTCTACACTGGAGTATCAGTGCTCAGTCTCGATACTCCCACGACTAGGGACATTTAAGGATGTGCTTATAGACCCCCAGCTCCCACGTATGTGATCGCCATCACAATGCTGGCAGTCAAGCAAGATCCTAAGGGCTTTATCAACATATACATGATGATAAAGACAAACCAGATAGCATACTATCATCTCGAGTAAGACTGTTTTATCGGTATAGATCCTCGCTCAATCATCATGATCACATACCTGCGACTATGATAATTGCCTTGAGGGCACTATAGCCAACACATTCAGCGATGAAGATCTCCTTCTCGGTACGTACGAACATAATCGCCCGTTATACGTTACCGGGTCCTGCCACGACATCAAGATAAGGAAAATCCTTGTCGACAATGGATCATCTATCAACCTTCTTAACGTAACAGTGCTGAACAAGATTTGCATGAACGCTCAGCACCTTACCTGAGATAAAATTACCATCTCCGGGTTCGACTCACAGTCGTCACGGACGCTTGGATCCGTAATACTGACGTTACGCTTCGGGCTGCTCGTCACTGACATCAAATTTCATGTCATGTGTATAAAGTATTTCAAAGATGGCTCGAAGTACACCGTCATAGGGGAGCTAACTCCGTTCTCCGTAAATGACGTCCGAAAATATGAAGACGCAAAGTACTTCCTACCAGACTATGAGGATACGGAAAGGTGTCATAAGCCGGAAAATAAACAAAAGTTCGTCGCCATTATCCCGATCTTTAGGAGCGATACCGAGGAAGACGAAGAAATAGTCTACTCGGGGCAACCCCAGAAAGAAAATAACAAGCTCGAACCATCTCTTCCTATTTTGGGGTTTGGCAACGACTCTGAGGACGAGGCCAACGCAGTGTTCTTCGTCCGTCCGTCAATGCAAACTTTTGCCGGAGCAGATCAGAGTCTACAAATCACAATGGTTCTGTCTTGGCATTACAAGGAACTTATATGCTGGATACATACAGCGTACAAGAACTGCAAACTTTTTACGTGCCTCCTAGATGAAGAGGTGAAAAAGCGATCCTCTTCTACCAATCTACAGAGACCAAAGTAGATAAAGATATCTGGCATGGTGTCGATTTTGCACTCGACAGTCTTCGACCAATCCGTCTGTCAAGCTACTACGCGGAGGGATTGAAAAGACTGTTAAGATGCTATGGTGTACCCCTCAAACAAGCTGTTCGACAAGCCCAATTCTACAAAAAGATTTGGAATATTCCCAGGACTCAGCGAAAGATGCACAACTGGAAGATGGAGACAACCGGGCTCGGATACGTTCGGTCCAATAAACAGGGGCAGATCCACGGTTGCCGCGTCGTAAGTAGCTCAAGTGAAGGGAAACGCTCTTCAAATAGCTGTGACGTTGAAACAGAACGAAATCCCGCTCTAAGAACGTTAAGTCCGTCGCTCGAAGAACAAATCGACAAGCTAATAAAAGAAACTTGTCAAAAGATTCGGGACAATAACAGCCGCGAAATGGTCATTTATGAAAAGGTCAGGACGCAGCGTCTCAATCAGCAATCTGCAGAGAAGGAAGACTATAATGCTCTTCATCCCCGGCCCACTGTATGTTCTCGCAAGAAGGGAAAATCCCGAAATAGAGATAAAAACAAGGCAAAGAACACAAACCACATTCGAAAACAGCAAAGAGGGTCTAAGACGCCATACAATCGAGAAAAACTCGGTTGGAGCATGTCCTTTATAAAGAAGATGGGACAGAAATACTCTTTCCCCCCAAAAAAGACGAGAAAAATATTCAACCTTATCATGAAACACCAAATGATGACACTTCCGGAGTCTCGACACCCCGAACAAATAAACGAGGTCTATCATCCGGATCATTGCTCTTATCACCCGAGTAATAGGTCATCCCCTCGAAAACTGCTTCATCTTCAAAGACTGGGTAGAAGACCAGTATCAACAAAGCAGGTTCACTTTATTCGACAGCTGGAGGGTAACCCCGCCGCAAAAGCATGAGCCAAAGATAACCTATACCGTGAGGATAGGCCCGGCTCAACATCAAGAATGAAAGCGAACTCGTACCTGCCATATGATAACACTCTCAAAGGAGGGAGGGCACGACACTATGGATGGCTTCCACATGTGCTTCGCAAATGAAGACGAGGATGAAATGATCTCAGAATTTCCACCAGCACCAAAAGAGCTGGAAGATGGATACACACCACAGCGGACAACCTAAGAAAAAATGACTTAGGGACAGAAAATGATCCGAGGCCAACGTTCGTCAGTGGGCTACTATCTACCAAACAGGTAGTCACGTTAAAAGATGTGCTCATGCAATATAAAGATTGCTTCGTGTGGAACTATTCCGAGATGCTGAGTCTAGATCCAAAGGTAGCAATATATAAACTGGCCATATCGCCGGATATAAAGCCAATCAAATAGGCGCCGAGAAGGATGCGACTCGAACTTGAGATGAGCATCAACGCTGAAGTCAAGAGACTCATCGACTCCGGCTTCATCCAAGAAGTTCAATATCCTGACTAGATCGCCAACGTCGTTCCGGTAATGAAGAAAAATGGGACGGTACGCATCAGCATAGACTTTCGGGACCTCAATAAAGCTTGCCCGAAGGATGACTTCCCAGTACCTGTTACCGAGCTACCGAGCCGATGATCGATAATACGTCTACCCATGAGATCTCTCCTTCATAGATGGATTTTTGGGATACCACCAAATAAAAATGCACCCTGAAGACCAGAAGCATACCGCCTTCCGGACTCCATTGGACATATTCTGCTATAAGGTGATACCCTTCGGTTTAAAGAACGCTGGCGCTACCTACCAGAGGGCCATGACAAAGATCTTCGATGACCTCATCCATGAGATTGTCGAATGCTACATCGACGACCTTGTGCTTAAAAGAAAATCTCATGAGAAACATTGGGAACATCTAAAAATAGTGTTCCGACGTCTTCGGAAATATAATCTGAAGATAAATCCTCTAAAATGTGTGTTTGGAGTCTCCTCGGGCAAATTCCTAGGATTCATCATATAATACCGGGGTATCGAAATCAACCCTTCAAAGATCAAGGCGATTATGGAAATGCCCACGCCAAGAACTTTCAAACAGTTGCGATCTCTTCAAAAAAAGCTCGCATATATCTGGCGGTTCATAATCAACCTCTCCGGAAAATACCGTCCCTACAGTCATTTAATGAAGAAAGGGACCCCGTTCGTCGCACTGGACGAAATCAAGCAATACCTATAAAATCCGCCGGTATTGACCGCTCCGGTTAAGGGAAAACCCCTTATCCTATACACAACGGCCCTTGAGGGTTCTCTAGACACGCTATGGGCACAAGAGAACGATCAGGAAAAGGAGAAAGCTTTATACTATTTAAGTCGAGTTTTCTTGGGGGCAGAAAACAACTACTCCCCTATCGAAAAGCATTGCCTAGCACTGATTTTCGTAATAACAAAGCTCAGACATTACGCCTTGGCACATGAGGTCCATCTCATATCAAAGGTGGATGCTCTCAAATATCTAATGCCGATGGCCATACTAACAGGAAGGCTTGCCAAATAGGCCCTCTTCCTAATGGAGTTCTCGATAACGTATCGACCTCTCAAAGCAGTGAAAGGTCGGGCCATTGCCGAATTTCTCGCAGAGCATCCGATACCAGCCGACTCCCCTTTAAATTGTGAGTTGCCAGACGAACACGCAATCGAAGAAGAAAATAATTCCTAATGTGAACTCTACTTCGATGGAGCATCGTCCATGAAGCGACGAAAGCAAAACTGTTAGTTATATATATGCCCTAGAGGCCATTACTGTACATACGATGTATATTGTAGTGGATGCTAGGACATATATAGGGATGACTTTCTTGCTCGACATGATAGTATGCTATCTGGTTGTGCTTTATCTTAACATGTACTCTGATTGTCTCTATGTTACATGTTGATAAAGCCCTTAGGATATGTACTCGACTACTGGGACTATGATGAGATCATACTAGTGGGGCCACGGTAGTCGACGAGTACATCCTTTAACTGTTCCTAGTCGAGAGTGTATCGAGACAGGGCATCGATGGACCAGAGTAGACTAGCGTATACGCATCTTGACCCATATGATGGGCGATGGATGATCTCATATCCATCGGTGTTTGACATCAAGGATGGTGTACGGGTGCTCAGTAGAGACTGGGTACACTGGACGGACTTGCCGAGAACTCCCAGATGGTATTATATCTCACGTCAGATGGCAGTTATCCGGTGACACTGGTACAGAGTAGTCTGTTGACCCGAGATCGTCATAGAGTCTTGTGTGATTCCCACTTTGCTTTGATTTCCATCATACCACGTCCAAGAGGACGTGCAAAAAGGTGGCTTTTGGGTACAGTCCCGAACCACATGGAGGCAATGAGTGATAGGAGGGGATTCGTCTCTCCCGGTATAGGGAGTTGATGTTGTGCTGTGTTCGATTGGCTATAACCGGAAATTCCTGGCCAGGGTTGCTGAGATTTACTGGTAAGTGTTATCAGTAGTTTCTCGAACTGTTATAGACCTCAAATCAACACGACTTATCGAGCTACTGGGGTCTGACGTTTACCACCCCTAGGCGAGATATGCGACATATCAGACGACGAGACCGTCTGTACGGGAGTGTTACTGATTGGATTCACAGGAGAATGTACATGCTTGCTTGTTGATCTTCTGAGCGCTCAATACCTGGGTGGCTGTTACGTTTAGCTGACCGCTTGCAGCTTGTGGGTGATTGATATGATCATCACCTACTGCCGGCGTATTGACGATTCTTTAGAGTCCTACACAGAGGTTTCTTGACTCAGGCAAAACGGAGTAGGAGCACATATGTGATATGTGCGGGACCGAGGATAATACGATATGAGATACCGTATTCTATTCTCACGATATTTGATATCAGCCGGGTTATCGGATCAAGTGTTGATTCGATGAATCGGTACGGATAAATATTAGTCGGTTATATGCGATATAGCTGGATTGTCGGATCAAGTGTGGATTCGATAATTTAATGTATAATAATATATATGATATATTAAATTACATTAACTAATATTAGCTCGCTAAAAGATTCTTTTTCTCACTCGGGTAATACATTGATATATATGCGATATATGTTAAATGTATTATTTTATTTTGTTACAATAAATATTATATATGTGATATATAATATTGTAACATGATATGATAACTAATGCAACATGATTAGTGGAGATTAAACAAGATTAGGGTTTGATTTGGGTTAATGTTTACTAGAAGTTTCTAGAAGGTTTTTATTTTGTCATGAAAAAGATATTTTCAAGTGACTCATCTTTAACTCAACCCAAACCCTAGCCCTAGTTAAATCTCTACAAAGGTTAAGTTAACCATGGTTGCATTATTCATCATTATCATCTTTGCATTATTCATCACAAAAGGTTTTTATTCATTTTTATGATTATTCATCTTCTTCTTCCTTCTTCTTTCTTTCATGAAAAAGCTTACTAGCTTTTTCCAAGTGATGAATGAGTGAGAAAAAGATAATAAAAGAGAGCAAAAATCCTACTTCATCATTCTCATCTATCCTTGCCATTTAGATGAGGGTGTTCACTTCATATTATGAGTGTTAGCTTGTGTTAACGAAACTTCAAGGTAGATCATCTTTGTATCGAAGATCGGAAGCAAGACTGCATCTTTCTCTTCGTGAAACCTCTCGAGAGTACGGAACACGATGATCGCAGCGAAGGGACTTCAACACGGAGCTTTAGAAGTGAAGGACCGGATCTACAAGGGTTGTAATCCCTCTCACTTAGTGTTAAAGTGTTTAACATACTTGTTTTCGCCTAATCTCTAGTTTAAAGATCCGGCTTCGGGTTGTTCGGCACGGCTAATTTTTAAATCGGGCATGGTTGATGCCTCGTAGAATCTTGTATGCGTGCCTAGCAACCCTACAGTGGTATCAGAGCTACTAGGCATTAGATGTCGACCTATGGGAGGTTCTCACTGTGTGACAGTGTGGCGAAGCATAGGCTCTTACCCCCAGGGTGTCCCGAGACCGGAAGGTGTTCCGGCGGGTTGTAGTCCTCGCGAGGGGGCATGCGTAAAAAGTAGCTGCTGAGGGACCCGTTGGTGCCACGGTGACCCCATTGGATGGGGTGGCTGCCTGACCAACAGTGGTATCAGAGCCAAGCTAGAGCTTTAGGCGAAGTCTAGACGAAGTTTAAAGTCCGATCGAACTCCGAATACCCGATATTAACCCCTCTCTGTACATTTTCTAAAAATGTGATTTTTTCTGAATTAAAAATGCTCAGAAAAACAAGCAGAAAAAACTAAGAATTACTGTGAAGTACGGTTCACTGAGTCAACTATTTGACCGCGGAACCGCGGCCAAACCAAGGGTTTGGCGGCGGTTCCGCGACCAAAATTATAACTTAGTCCCTGGAATTTCATGAATTTATTCTTAGGTCCTTTCTTGGCAATTTTTTCTGGGAATTTTTTAATTCCACTCAAGTGTTGAGTTTTCTAGGGTTGTATTGGGGACTCGTTGATTCGATCGGATAATTTAACTTTGTTTAATTTTTTCCGGATAATTTTTAGAAACTATTAAAAAGTTCAAACGGATATCAATAACTCACTTTTTCCCCAGTCGGAAATTTTTTCAAAAGTTGGATTTTTTTCTCGAGTTTAAGAACGTTCTAAGTCGTGCAAGTAACGCGGTGGACCCTCTAGAAGACAACAAACCTTAACTCGATTATGTGACCGTCTTGAACTGCCTCTAAACCTTAGGGTTTGCGGCAGTACGGCGTGCCACATGTGAGGCGTTGGCTTGACCCTTCTACGGCTGAACCATTGGTACTGTGGCATGTGATGGATGTTTTTAAACCGATTTCAAGTGTTGAGATATATTGGGGAAATCTTGGGTGTTTGATTATTCGATCGGAAAGTTTAACATTGTCTATTTATCTGGAATGTGATACAATATTTGGAATCCACAAGTAGTTATCTGATAACTAATTTGAATGTTATAAATCTAGCCGTTTAGTCTTAATTGATCGGTTGCCACGGAATTTTGATGTGATCAAAAGTCCGTCGTAATCACGTAGCGTACGCAGATACTCGCCGGATAAACTTAATAGATAGCCATGTCCCATAGCCCTGACCAAGTGACTGTAAGAGAACCCCGTCGCCAAAAGCATCCGTTCGGGTGCTCGCGGCAGCGGTGTTCCGCCTTAGTGCACTTCGTCGACGGCATCCGGGGGTGCGGCCGTCTACTAAAGTTTGCGACGAGCATTCGATCAGAATGTCGGGAATCTTGTTGAATTGCCCGACTTGATATTGAAAAGAGTTTTCGATAATGAGACTAAAATGCGGGATTTATAATTGTTAGGCATGCGATGTCTAAAGAATTCATTTGGTTAGGCATGCGATGTCTAAGGAGGTTGCGGATTCCAACTGTTGTAGTTTTTCACTTTCTTTTCTGTGACCGTAAGCATAGTATGTGGTGTATCGCCGGCTTCGTTGCTATACATCAACGACAATCGGGATACGCATACTTGCTTACGTTGATGATATGAGATATTATGTGTTACTGTGATATGTTATATTGGATCGTCGCGTTTTGAATAGCCGGGGGTTTTATGTGAGATGAGAGTTTTTTTTTCATTCATGTAAAATTCATTTGTATGTAATATTCTTTTATTGGGGCACTTCCGGGCTGAGAATGTTGTCACCGTTGTATATTATTTACTTTTCCGCATTAGGTAGACCCAAGGCGGGGAGCATAAGTAACCGGGTTCTAGGGTCCAGTGGGAGACCATCTCGAGGAGTCGAGACCGGGTCTTCTAACCCTAGAATTGGCAGTGTTGCTTGTCGCTCTCGTAGGGGTCTAGGGATGTGGGTTTGGCTATTCATCGCGACCGTGGAATCCGTGTTTTTATACAGGCTCGTACTAAAACACGGACGTCCTACTATATCCAATATTTCATATATGTTCTTCTGCTGCAATGTTCTGTGATGAGATTATATTACTGCCTGAGACAAATGTTTATATTATATATATATGAGATATATTTTATATTGCAGATTTCATTTCAAATGTGATGCTTATGAAGCATATTAAAATGGGACTTCATTAATGAGATTAATGAAACTAAAAGAAAGCTAAGATGTTGTAGAAACTTGTTTAAAAATTGGTAGCTCTAGTTCTTGCTTTGCATAGCGGTGTTCTTTGTAGAACGTCCAGCACCTTATTCGATAAGGAAAGAACCGAGATCCCTTCACCGGGAGTGACCTCTTTAGTGAAACTAGCATATGCTACACACTCGGTTTGTCTTTTGATTGCTTCTATAGTTTTTGCTTTGCATAGTGATATTTGTGAAATATCCTGCACCTTATTCGATGAGGAAAGAGCCGACGATCCCTTCACCGGGAGTGACCTCTTTAGCGAAACTAGAAAAGGCCTCAAAAACATTCCATTTAAAATCACTCGATTCTACAACGATATCAAGTTCATTATGCAATAGGTTTTCATAAAAAACCTGGCGTAGCCCTCTGTCATTTTAGGAAGTAGAGTACTTAGTATTCGTGCTGCGTATGTCGACTTTAGTTGAGGCGTAGTGTACGGTAGCTAAGTGATGTCTTCCTACACAGCATATGATGCGATTAGTTAGGACATTCATGTGATTATGTCGACCATAGTTGAGGTCATATAGAGTGGGTATGATTAATCATGAAATGACGGGTAGAACTTGACTAGTACTTATGATATGTTGACCTTAGTTAAGGTCATAAGTACTATGGGTAATATATTATTGGGAATTTCAAGTGTTGAAATTTGCAATGAGATTGCACACCTTCTATAAGATAGTTGGATCCCGATACCCTCTGCGAGTAAGAGTTACTCCTGGGAGAGTTTTACACATTACAATTAGTCGATCAAGTAGGTGTCTAGAAAGGTGTCAACGGGGTTACGCCCCTGGGAAAACGAGGTTTACTTTAATTAGGTTCGTGCGAAAGCACAGGGGACCTCCCTCAAAGTACCGGCACTGGCCTGGCTGAAAGATTGACGAAATTGTAGCGTGTAATTAATCCCGGCTAGTCTTTCCTTTTAGGGTTTGAAGGAAGATTTGATTAAAACAGTGGGAGACATCCTGATTAGATATATTAGATAACCAATCTAATCTTACAAGAGCATACGCTGAGTGTTTTCTTCTCTCTCTCCAGGTAGTGACCATATCACGCCTTAATCAAGATAATAAAACGGATATATTGACCGAACCCGCTTGTTATACTGAGCTGGGGAACGTTGGTCCCGCTCCAACTTATAATTGTTATAAGACAGAGCAGGAAATTGGGGAATACCAGATTTCCCGTGCCGCCCAAACGAAGAAAGTGCATGCTGATGCATCATCTTCGGGTGTGTTCATTACATAGAACTGTTTCTCAGTATCATTTACGTCCTGAGTATGAGATACCGGATCAGGATCCCGCATATGTAATCTGTTACATAGGCTACAGATAGGTAGAGAACTGAGAACGGGTGATAAGTTTCATGAGATAGAAACGGCGCAAGTGTTGCAGCCAAGTCTATTGGTCACTATCACCCTGTATTACCAGAATACATTGATTCTGAACAAATGTTATTAGATACCAAACCTGATATACAACATCATATCAGCCTCTTTATTAGTAAAGAAAGGATATAATTTTGTATTGTTGGATAATGTTTTGAACATTTCCTATATCAAGAGTTGATCGGTTCAGGCACGTTATCTAAAAGCATTGACGTTCTAAATCAAACTACAGTTCTTAGTATAAAGAACACACACAAGAGGAAGAGTTCAGAAATGAATGAATCCTTCTTGAGGCATTGTAGACCAGGTCATATGAATGCGACACGACTGGCTGAAGTTACATATAGATGCATATTTAAATTAGTTTGAATTTACATCTTGTGAAACTTGCCAGTCATGTCACAAAGATACGATGACCATAGCTCTGTTTATTAGAAACAGAGAAAGAGTTATTGAACTCTTGCGATTGATACATGATGATGTATGATGGTCCTATGTCTACACATACCAAGACTAGTTCTTTGTACTTCATTACATTCTCTGATGATCTCTCAAGATTCGGACATATGTTCCTGTTGAAACACAAGTCCGAAGTTTTTGAGATATTCACAGAATATAAGTTAGAAGTAGAGAACCAACAACGGGTATAAGTATTATGTCCTTTGATGAGATCAGGGAGGAGAATACTTGAGCACGGAATTCCGGGACTATTCTAAAGAAGAATGAGATTCTCTCTCAGCATTACTCCTTCGTATACACCATAGCACGATGGTATATCGGGACGGAGCAATAGCACCCTATGTGATATGGTGTGCTCTATGATGAGTACTACTGAGTTTCCTATTTCCTTTTGGGAGTTATGCACTTGAGAAGCTGCATACCTATTGAATAGGGTTCAAATCAAATCAGTTGCCTACCACTTCATATGTGATATGGAAAGGGAAGAGCCCATATCTTAAGTTGGTTAAGGTTTGGGGTTGTCCGGCCTATGTCTAAAAGCAAAATCCGGACAAGCTCGAGGCAAGGTCTGTTATGTAGAACTGGAATGGTTCCAGCTATACAAACTGCAGCTAATGATTTGGTAGAACCAAAGGATTCAATAGTTTCCAACGAACCTCAGCCTCTCCGCCGATCTAGTAGGGTTTCTCACCCATCTGAGAGTTACTTCAGTTTCTCTATGACAGTGGGAGCGAGGATTGCATCATGAGATGGTGACCCAACTTATTTCGAGCTGGCCATCAGGAGTGGGACTCTGTAAGAATGGCTGGATGCTTATCGATCTGAGATGGAATCCTTATACACGAACAAAGTATGGACTTTGGTTGCTTTATCTGAAGGGTTAAATCCCCATCAGGAGCGAGTATATCTTGAGAAGATTACTTGGTGTATATGGAAAAGTTGAGACTTTCAAAGCTATGCTTAAGTCCATCCAGATCCTACTTGCCACTGCTACATACCATGACTACGATATCTGGTGGTTAGGTGTCATGACTGCTTTTCTAAATGATGTTTTAGAAGAGAGCGTCTATAAGTACACAGCCAGAGGGCTTTGTAGACAGTGGGAGCAGCGGAAACGTGTGCAAGATATTTTATGTGATAAAACAGGCATCGCGGAGTTGGAACATCTGTTTTGATGTGGTAGTCAAAGAGTTTGACTTCATCAAAATGGTAGATGAACCTTGTATATACAAAAAGGTAGTAGGGAGTATGGTGGTGATCCTCGTAGAGTACGTGGATGACATACTCTTGATACGGAAGGAGTTTCCTATGCTACGCTCGGTCAATCTCCGCTTATCACAAGGATTCTCCATATAGGATCAAAGTGATACCTCCTAAATCCTGGGTTTTGGATCTATGAGATAGATCTAATTGGATATTAGGATACTCACTAGCTGTAGTGAGATGGTATCAATCGATCCTGGAGAGAATCACTGGAAAGGTTCCAGGATGATAAGGACGACCGAATGTCAGTCGCAGGCATTGTCTTTACCCTCAGTGGAGGGACGGTATGTTGGAAGAGTTCCAAGCGAGATACCGTGACTTACTAGACGATTAAAGGCAAGATACATCGTTACCAAGGATGCTACCAAAGAGGCAGTCTGGATATATATAAGTTTATGAGATGAACTTCGTTCCTACCATTGTGTGACAATGTAGTTGTGGCTTATGCCAAGGAACCCCCGTCCCATCTGAAATCCAGATATAATTCTTAGGCAGTATCACCTGATCATGGAGATGGTTGATCTCCAGGGAGATCGAGGTTAGGAGAGTAGACACAGAGGACAACAGCGCGGATCCACTCACGAAGGCCTTTTTCCCAGTAGAGACTTTTATGGGATGGTTGAGTATGAGATACTTCAACCACAGCTAATTATTGGGTATGTGATACCACAACAGATGGCCCTAGTTCAAGTGGGAGATTGTTAGTTATATGTATGCCCTAGAGGCCATTACTGTACATACGATGTATATTGTAGTGGATGCTAGGACATATATAGGGATGACTTTCTTGCTCGACATGATAGTATGCTATCTGGTTGTACTTTATCTTAACATGTACTCTGATTGTCTCTATGTTACATGTTGATAAAGCCCTTAGGATATGTACTCGACTACTGGAACTATGATGAGATCATACTAGTGGGGCCGCGGTAGTCGACGAGTACATCCTTTAACTGTTCCTAGTCGAGGGTGTATCGAGACAGGGCATCGATGGACCAGAGTAGACTAGCGTATACGCATCTTAACCCATATGATGGGCGATGGATGATCCCATATCCATCGGTGTTTGACATCAAGGATGGTGTACGGGTGCTCAGTAGAGACTGGGTACACTGGACGGACTCGCCGAGAAATCCCAGATGGTATTATACCTCACGTCAGATGGCAGTTTTCCGGTGACACTGGTACAGAGTAGTCTGTTGACCCGAGATCGTCATAGAGTCTTGTGTGATTCCCACTGTGCTTTGATTTCCATCATACCACGTCCAAGAGGGCGTGCAAAAAGGTGGCTTTTGAGTACAGTCCCGAACCACATGGAGGCAATGAGCGATAGGAGGGGATTCGTTTCTCCCGGTATAAGGAGTTGATGTTGTGCTGTGTTCGATTGGCTATAACCGGAAATCCCTGGCCAGGATTGCTGAGATTTACTGGTAAGTGTTATCAGTAGTTTCTCGAACTGTTATAGACCTCAAATCGACACGACTTATCGAGCTACTGGGGTCTGACGTTTACCACACCTAGGCGAGATATGCGACATATCAGACGACGAGACCGGACTGTACGGGAGTGTTACTGATTGGATTTACAGGAGAATGTACAGGCTTGCTTGTTGATCTTCTGAGCGCTCAATACCTGGGTGGCTGTTACGTTTAGCTGACCGCTTGCAGCTTGTGGGTGATTGATATGATTATCACCCACTGCCGGCGTATTGACGATTCTTTAGAGTCCTACACAGAGGTTTCTTGACTCAGGCAAAACGGAGTAGGAGTACATATGTGATATGTGCGGGACCGAGGATAATACGATATGAGATACCGTATTCTATTCTCGCGATATTTGATATCAGCCGGGTCATCGGATCAAGTGTTGATTCGATGAATCGGTACGGATAAATATTAGTCGGCTATATGCGATATAGCTGGATTGTCGGATCAAGTGTTGATTCGATAATTTAATGTATAATAATATATATGATATATTAAATTACATTAACTAATATTAGCTCGCTAAAAGATTCTTTCTCTCACTCGGGTAATACTTATGCGATATATGTTAAATGTATTATTTTATTTTGTTACAATAAATATTATATATGTGATATATAATATTGTAACATGATATGATAACTAACGCAACATGATTAGTGGAGATTAAACAAGATTAGGGTTTGATTTGGGTTAATGATTACTAGAAGTTTCTAGAAGGTTTTTATTTTGTCATGAAAAAGATATTTTCAAGTGACTCATCTTTAACTCAACCCAAACCCTAGCCCTAGTTAAATCTCTACAAAGGTTAAGTTAACCATGGTTGCATTATTCATCATTATCATCTTTGCATTATTCATCACAAAAGGTTTTTATTCATTTTTATGATTATTCATCTTCTTCTTCCTTCTTCTTTCTTTCATGAAAAAGCTTACTAGCTTTTTCCAAGTGATGAATGAGTGTGAGAAAAAGATAATAAAAGAGAGCAAAAATCCTACTTCATCATTCTCATCTATCATTGCCATTTAGATGAGGGTGTTCACTTCATATTATGAGTGTTAGCTTGTGTTAACGAAACTTCAAGGTAGATCATCTTTGTATCGAAGATCGGAAGCAAGACTGCATCTTTCTCTTCGTGAAACCTCTCGAGAGTACGGAACACGATAATCGCAGCGAAGGGACTTCAACACGGAGCTTTAGAAGTGAAGGACCGGATCTACAAGGGTGTTTCCCCCAATCAGAGCAAACCTCTGCTGGAAATTCAAAATTCAAATTTTGAAGCAACGCTTCAAATCCCGGCCGCAACGCGCCACGTGTCCGGCGCTGATACGTTAGCGCAGCGTCCAAGAAGGCGCGCTCAATCAGAGCAAAGCTCTATTAAAGGAAGCAACGCTTCAGTTGCGCTAGTGCTGCGCTGCACGACACGTGTCAGCGCAGATGCGCTAGCGCAGTTGCGCTAGTGCTGTGCGCTGCGCGGCACGTGTCAGCACAGATGCGCTAGCGCAGTTGCGCTGCGCTGTGCGCTGCGCGGCACGTGTCAGCGCAGTTGCGCTGCGCTGTGCGGCACGTGTCAGCGCAGTTGCGCTGCGCGACACGTGTCACGCGCTGGGGCATCTGCGCCAAACAGAATTAAATTTTTAAGAAATCTTTTCTGTTCTTGTTAAAACAAGAAGATTTTCTTCTGCAAAGCAGAAGCCCTTGGATCAAAAATCCAACGGTGGGGAAAATTCCCCAAATCACTCAGAGAAAGATCTCTCTAACAAATTTAACTAATTTATGGGCACTATAAAAAGGAACCTAGGCCTCAATTCAAAGGAATCAACATTTTCTTGAAAAAGGTCAAGAGCTTCAAACAGAGAGAACTCTGAGAAAATTCAAAGAAAAAGGTAAAGAACCTTCATAAAATAGAAGAAATTTCTTCTAATAGATCATTGATCTAAAAACAAGATCAATGATCTTTACATAAAAAAAAACAGTGCTCTGCACTTCTTATGAACCTCTGGTTCTTTAAAACAAGAAAACAACAAAATAAAAATAGTGCTTTGCACTTGTATGAACCTCTGGTTCTTCAATCAAAAAGAAAAAACTTATTTTTCTTTGATCTAAATTAGATCAAGAAATCAAATAGTGCTTTGCACTTCTGTTCTTGAATCTAAAAGATTCTTAGTGCTTTGCACTTCCAAACTGTGCCGTTGCGCTCTTAAGAGAGCGCCACGTGTCAGCTACAGAACTTACGCTACGCGCTCTTGAAATAGAGCTTTGCTCTCTGGAATTGGCGCAACTCACCAGAGCGCGCCACGTGTCAGCAGCGCAACAGCGCAGCGCACTAGCGCAGCGCACTGCGCTTGCGCTCGCCAGAGCATGACACGTGTCCTCACCACAAGCGCTTGCGCTCAGTGATTGGCGCAAAGCGCCTGACAAATGCAATGCATTTCACTTCCTGAAGGGCCAGGCCCAATTAAAAGGCTTAACATGCCTAATAAATAAAATGCTGTGCATTATTTGAAAGGGCAGAGCCCAATTGAAAGGTCTAATGGACCAAAACAAATGATCTGCATCATAATAAAAAGGGCAGAGCCCAGTCAAAATGGGCATAAATGGCCTGAAGTAATGCAATACATTATTTAAGTGTGGGCAAAGCCCTAGCACAGGTCTAATAGACCAAAAATAAATAAGGGTGTTGAACATTTTCAACTGGACTTAGCCCAATTTTGGCCGTAAGCCCTCAAATTAAATTGACTGAGCACGGCTGCTCCCTAAATCAATTTATATCTGGTTCGAGGGTACATCTCATAGCTCCTCTGACACTTATCGTTGTAATCCTTCAACGACGTCAGAGAGGTGACGGGTCCCGACGACCACATACGTCAATATGGACTGCGGGGTCCTTAAACTCGTGGACCGAAACGTCCTTAAACTAATATCGGACCGAGACGTCCTTAAACTAATATCGGACCGAGACGTCCTTAAACTAATATCGGACCACCACGTCCCTAAACTGGAATATGGACCACCACGTCCCTAAACTGGCGATGGACCACCACGTCCCTAAACTGGAAAATGGACCACTACGTCCCTAAACTGGAACAATAGAGCCTCCAAATGCTCTTTTGTCGGATCTAAACGGTCCCGTTTAAGTTGATCTTAGCCCCAAATACGGCTAACGTATCCTTAGACATTTAAATGAATGATAAAACTCCAAATCAATTTTGGTTCAAGAGTACATCTCTGAACTCCTCTGACACCTGTCGTTGTAATCCTTCAACGACGTCAGAGAGGTGACGAGTCCCGACGGCCAGATATTAAATCGATCATCACGTCAAGTTGATCTTAGTCCAAAACAGGACTAACGTATCCTTGACGAACGTTTAAGTTGATCTACGCGACTAATGCATCGTTAAACTAAAAACACCAAACCCAAATCTAAGTAAATACGGATTTGGACTAATCCACGTCCTACGGGCGACGACATTACTCAGTCTCCGTATACAATCCACGGGCAACCACAAACAAAACAAATACACACGACACGAAGTGAAATTCTGGAGAAGGAGAAAGTTGTTACCGCGATGCGGTAGCGTAATTAACTGCAGGGGTTTGCACCTGCAGGGAAGAGCGTCCCCACAATCAAAAACCCCTCACCCTGAGGGGGAATCTGACGAAGTCTGCTACATCGGCCGCATCCGTCTAAACCTCCGATACACGGTGCCATAAATCAACTTGGCATCTTCGGAGAGGTAGACGGATAAAACCAAATAGCATCTGCCCCGAATCTCAGGCATAGACGCAAAGTTTGCGCCGCCGTTCGGAGGGGAACAGATTCTGGCACGCCCGGTGGGACCTTTTCCTCTTTCCACTCCACACTTCGTGTGTTGTCTTCGCGAACCAATCGCGGTTTGTTAACAGGTTGCCTTTGGATTTCCAAGTTACTAAGATTTGGTCTTTTGTCTGGCGCAGAACTCAAGCATCCATGGATTCTAACTGCACCAACTGCGCGAAATGCCACTGCAACGGACGCTCTACCTCACCTAGAGGTGTGGCATATGGGTCCCAAGCAGCCTCTTTCCTCGCTCTGCCGGTAGAACAGGTGACCCGGGCCACCACCGGCCTGTTTTTCGGGACCATGGTCCCACCTACAAGCTTCTCTATGCCGATACCTGCACCGGAAGTGAACAAGAAGTCGGTGTTCGACCGGCTCACTGCCACGACGGCCCCTGTCAACGGGTCGCCCGCTACCAAACCGACAGCCTCTGTTTTCACCAGGCTAAACCAGAACTCTAAATTGGCTGTCCCAAAGAGGGCAACGGCCGCTGTTCCGGAAGTCGTTAAGGCGGCTTCTCCCGCCAAAGAGTCAATCTTTTCAAGACTGATGATTCCTGTCCCTGCCCCTGCACGAAGATCTGTCTTTGACAGATTGGATATTACCCCGCAAGGAACAACCTCAGTCTTTAAGAGGTTAACACCGGCGGCGCCTCATTCAGACAGGGGGCAAAAAGAAGTTATCTCTATCTCTGAGCCAATCCCAACGGCTCGTCGTGCTCGACGTCGCCATTGGCAACGAGTGAGGAAGGCAGGGGGCAACTCCCCCTCAGGGATAACTCCACCGGCTCCAGCGGTGGAAGTCAACGCTGTTGTTCCAATTAGGAACAGCTTTGAACTGCTGAGGAGGGTACGGAAGAACTCTCCAATCGCTACATTGAAGAGATCTCCTCCACCTGCGGAGAGAGTTCCAGAAACGAAGCGAGAACAGCCCCCTCAACGGCTGTCTTCAAGAATTTATAAAGTTTGGCGAAGGGTTCAAGACTCTGTGATTGACCCAGGTCACTCTCGTCGCCAGAAAAAGGCGAAGGTGGAAAAAGACAAGGATTGTCCCATTAAACAGCAGGGGACAGCAGCTGCTAGGGTGCCCCCTTCAATAGTTCCTTCAACCTCAACGGCCCACAAAAGAAGGAGGCCAGAGAAAACCCCCGCGTCAGCGGCAAAAGTTAAAAATGGTGAACCTAAACGCCCCAAGTCAGGGGGCATAACAGTTCATACGGTTTACATGGTATCGGGAAAAGAAGACAGCCGTACATCCACGGGTCATAGACCGCTTACACGGTCAGTGACCAAGACTCAGGAGCAGCAACAGAAGCTCCAGGAGATGATGAACGCTATGGCCGCACTTACAGGGCCGAAAGAAACCCCGGAAACATCCTCAGAAGAGCGTCAAGAACAAGAAACGGACGCCGAATTCCTTCGGCGCGTGCTAGAGAAGAAAGATAAAGAAGCTGCGGAGCAGGCAGCCAACATAAAGAAAATGGCCCTCCTGTTCCAGGATATGGTGGGTATGATGATTCAACAAGATCCACCTGCTGAAGATCCCCCGATCATTCTTGAAGACGATAGGGGAGAGACGTCGAATCCTCCACCGGCTCTATCCACAGCTAAAGAGGATACCATCTCAAAAGCCGATTTGGATGAATACATCGCCCAGCAAATACGGGTGCATCATGCGACCGAAGCAGTCGGTCAGGTCGTAAAAACGGGGCGGCCATACCCAAGTTGGTACGATCAAATCAAGTACCCGCCAGGTTATACAATTCCTAAATTCCATGTCTACAAGGGGACGGGCAATCCTCATCAGCATGTTGCCCAGTTCAGGGCACTCTGCGGCAACACCGGTGGTGATGACAAGCTTTTACTGCGTCAGTTTGTTGGAAGTTTATCGGATACGGCGTTCGAGTGGTATTCTGAACTCCCAAACGACTCTATTAAAACCTTCGCGGAGATGGAGCTGCTGTTTACTCAACGTTTTGCAAGTGCCAGTGAACGTACCCCGATGACGGTACTGATTAACGCCGGGGTAAAACCCGGCGAGACGTGGGTTCAGTACGCTATACGATGGCGGAATTTATGGTCAAAGTGTGAGCAGCGCATTGAAGAAGCTCCCGCGGTTGGTATGTTTGTGGGAACCCTCGATCCACAAACAACCATCTCGCAGTATATGATGTTTTTCAAGCCGACTACCTTCCAGACCTTGATCGACAAATTAGCACAGATGGATCAGATGGGCCATAAACCTCCTCTTCCAAGGCCGGACTCCCGAAATGACAAAGGGAAGGGAAAAGCGATCGTCGTCGCTAATGCTCAACAACAACCAAACGACCCGAAGCCAGTGGCTCGTCAAAATAATGTGCGCCCGTACGTACCCCTTGAGGATAGGATGGGACGTCCTTATTCCTTTCCCCGCGATAAAACGAGGAGGTTATTCGAGCTGGCGTTGCGCAACAGACTCATAAATCTGCCGGATCCAAAACGTCCGTTGCAACCAAGTGACGCCAACGAGCCCAACTACTGTCCTTATCATCGAGTACTAGGCCATCCGATCGAAGATTGCTACATTTTCAAGAATTGGCTTGAAAACCAGTACCGACAGGGCAAGTTCGCGTTATCTGACAAATGGAAGATGAATCCCCCGCAGCCCCACACCTCTAAGGGGACGAATACGCCGGGGGCAACATGCTCCGTCATTGAAGAAGCTCCTTGGGAGGTTGTATTATCAGCCAAAACAAAGAGGATGCTAAACGACCTTCAGGCATGTCCAGCGATCAAGTGGAAGAACCCGTTGGAACCGCAGGTCATTGAAGGGATCTTGAAGCCACGTCCAACCCCAAAGACCGATGGTGGTAGCTCAAACACTCGCAACCAGCCGTCAAAATCTTCGAAAAAGAAGAAGAAGAAATCTAAGAAACCCGTGAAGCCTGGCGACAAGCGTACGGACTTACAAAAGCAAATTGACGCGCTAGATGAATACAACCAAAAGGCGCGGACTCCCATTACGCTCCAAGAGTTCCTCAATCACGTCTTTCAAGAGGAAGATGAGGGAGAAAGTTCATCGGATGAATTTGAGGAAAATGTAGCGAGCTGTCATATGATCTCCCATTCGATCACGAACAATGAAGAGACTTCTGGCACTAAAACGCTGGGGGCAGATACCGAATCAAGAATTCCGGAGCTATCAATCGAAATGATTGACGCGCTCCTTAACGAAGCTCGACTGAAAAGTAAAGCTGATCGAGAACGCGAAATGGCTATATTTGAAAGGGCCAAGCGCCAGCGACTTGATGAAAGAGCTGAGGCGATCCCGCTGGAGCAAAACACCTTCGCTACTGACAAAAGCCAATTCAAGATAAAGAAAAGGTTTGCTAAGGCCACATCAATGGGCATGAAGCTACCATCCTCTGAAGGAAAAATTACTGGTGAAATAGAAATGCACCCCTCCTTTTGCTTATATCATCAGAAGGTTTCGCACCCCACTCAAGAATGCAAAGCTTTCGATAAATGGTGGCAAGGATATGTTGCTCGTCAACAACGCTTCAAGCGGGAAAAGCGTAAAACTCGTCGAGAGCAAAGAAATACGACCGAAGGGCTTGAAAGAACTACCGGCGATTGTCGCATGGTTAACACTGGCGGGTCACAAGTTCCTACATTCGGGAGCGATTCTGATGAGGAGCTGGAACTCGCCCCTCTCTTTAAAGAGTCAACTTCGGGAAAAGAAGAAGAGCTAAAGGTTTGCGAAAATATCCAGCTACGCAATCGGACGTTACCTGAAAAGAATCTCAGACCCTTAAACAAGAAAAATAAAGGGAAAGAAAAGGTCTCTGAGGATATTACTCTAGATGACCAAGTTGCGGAAGAGCTAACCGCCAAGAATCCGCCGAAAAGAAATAAGATGGATTACAATGTCTTGGCGCATCTGAGGAAGCTGCTCTCACAACTCAGCATTCTTGATGCCCTGTTACTATCAAAAGAGGCGAGGGATTCTTTGATTAAAGCGCTACAAGATCCGGACCAGTTCCAAGCCTTCCTGGCCGAAGAAAAGATGAAGAATGAGTTGGAAGAGGTGCACACGGCCAACGTTGCTTTTGGCGATGAAGACCTTCTCCTTGGGACGCGCGAACACAATCGCCCTCTCTATGTCTCAGGATACTGCCATGATATAAAGATAGGCAAAATCCTGATCGATAATGGATCGTCTGTTAATCTTCTCAACGTGCGAGTGTTGAAGGAAATCTGCATGAGCGTCCAACACCTTGCTCGGGACAAGATCACCATCTCCGGGTTCGACTCCCAATCGTCAAAGACTCTTGGATCTGTGATATTGACGTTACGCTTCGGGTTGCTCGTCACAGATATTAAATTCCATGTCATAGACGCCAAGACATGCTACAATGCTCTGCTCGGTCGACCATGGTTACACGAGTACAATATTATCCCTTCTACAGAGTATCAGTGTATGAAATATTGTAAGGATGATCTCGAGTACACTGTGGCAGGAGAATTGAATCCGTTTTCCGTGAATGAAGTTCGTAAGTATGAAGATGCCAAATACTTCTTGCCGAGTTTCGAAGACACGGAAAGGTGTCACAAGCCTGAGAACAAAACTAACGCCACCATCCCTGTCTTCGGCAGCGATACCGAGGAGGAAGAGGATATAGTTTATTCGGGTCCGCCCCAACACAATAAGCCAGGACCGTCCACTCCTACGTTGGTCTTTGGTAGCGACTCGGAGGATGAGATCCATGCTGTATTCTCTGCTTGACCTTCAATACGAACGTCCGCTGACGAAGAACGAAGTCTACAAGTCGCCATGATGCCGCTTAAACACCGTAAAGAACTGGATGCGCTTGATATTTACAATGTAGAAGAGCTGCAAACGTTCTATATCCCTCCCAGGCGAGAAAGCGAGAAAGCAATTCTGTTCTACCGCTCTGAAGAAACCAAGATGGAAAAGGAAATCTGGCATGGCGCAGATCCTACGCTCGACAGGCTTCAGCCTATCCATCTTCCCAGATATTATACGGAAGGTTTGAAAAAGCTGCTGAAACGCCAGGGGATATCCTTCAAGCAGACCGTTCGAAAAGCCAAGTTCTATGACAAAGTCTGGAACGTTCCCGGGACTCAACGCAAACTGCTTAATGGAAAAATGGAGACAATCGGGCTTGGATACATCCGGTCAAAGAAACGGGAGCTACTAAACAGCTGCTATGTCATGTATGACTTCGATGAAGAAGCGGATGCTCAATGGGAGGATGCTAATCCTGAGCCAATAAAAGTGCCAGATGCAAAGGAACCCAGTCTATCGTTCGAAGAACAGATGGATAAGCTTATAAGGGAAGCGGGTCAAAAGGTCCGAGACGACCATAACCGCGAAATGGTCATCTACGAGAAAGCCAGAACGCAACGCCTTCTCCAACAAGCCGTGAAGGATGAAAAGGCTGCTCCCTGTCAACCTGTCATAAAGAAGGCTCGGCGCAAAAGCAGAAATAAGTCGAAAGGCCAAAAAGGAGCTCAACAACAACAAAGCAGGGCTAAGAAGCCACGCAAACGGGAGTCGAGCGCTATTGATCTATCCCTTATGAAGAAAATGTGTCGAGCGTACTCGTTTCCTCGGAACAAAACGAAGAAAATACTTGACCTCACTCTAAAACATCAGATACTTACACTGCCGGAGTCCAAACACCCCGAACAAGCAGGCGAAGTCTCACACCCAGACTATTGCTCTTATCACCGAGTAATAGGGCATCCTCTCGAAGATTGCTTCACCTTCAAGAATTGGGTCGAAGATCAGTACCAGCTTGGCAAATTCGCTCTGTCCGACAACTGGAGGGTAACGCCACCACAAAAGCACGAGCCCAAGGCCACGGAAGAAAAACCAGTTCCACATTGGGATTGGAAGCGAATTCGCACCTGTCACATGATCACAATATTAAAAGAAGAGCCCGAGGACATAGATGAGCTCCCTTGGTGCTTCGAAAACAGCAGCGACGAGATAATCTCAGAATTCCCACCAGCGCCAAAAGAGCTGGAAGATGGAATCCATACCACTGCAGATAACCTCAAGAAAATTAAGTTGGGGACGTCAAACGATCCACGACCGACATTCATCAGCGAGTTACTATCTGAAGAAAGGATAGCTGCGTTAAAGGACGTGCTTCTACACCATAGAGATTGCTTCGCGTGGAACTATTCCGAAATGCCAGGACTAGATCCAGAAATTGCTGTACACAGATTGGCGATATCCCCGGACATCAAGCCAGTCAAATAGGCGCCGAGAAGAATGCGACTCGAGCTTGAAATGAGTATCAATGCTGAAGTCAAAAAGCTGATCGACTCTGGCTTCATCCAGGAAGTTCAATACCCTGAATGGATCGCCAACATCGTCCCGGTGATGAAGAAAAATGGGACAGTGCGCATATGCGTGGACTTCCGGGATCTCAATAAAGCCTGCCCGAAGGACGATTTTCCTGTGCCAGTCAACGAACTAATGATAGACAATACGTCCACTCATGAGGTTTTCTCCTTCATGGACGGCTCGTCAGGATATAATCTGTCACGCCCCACTTCCCAGAGTACGCAAGATTGGGCACGTAACATAGCCAACCATGCTACCTGTGGGTAGGAAGTATCCATCCACAGTCACATTACGGTTGTAGAGATATCAAGAACAATATAAATAAACTAATCTAACACATGTCCAAATCCATAATATCAAGAGTCAATAAACAATAAGTGCGGAAGCAAATGATCCAATACAATAAATAAACAGTACGTCCCATAATGCGGGCTCACATCTGGAAATGAAATGAAATGAATAAACTAATCACTAAGGACTCACAGTTCAGCATGCTGGCTGAAGTACTCCTGCTCAGTCGTCGACAGGGGTAAGGAATCTGGGCCATGCAAAACCCAGACGTCAGCGCGTCATGTCAACCAAATAATATAATATAAACATGGTAATAAGCAATGCAAGTATGAACATGAATAAAGCAGTACTAAGAAATAACAGTGCAGGGTAATGTGCAGTGGTAACTAAACTGTCCTATCAGGTTTCTACTCTATAGTCTTTGAAATCAATTTATGAATCATCGAAGTAACTCAATAGTATCCCGTACATACCCGGGACCACGGCCACAATATTCTCGGCTGCAGACCGAGACATGCCGCTAGGCACAAAAATAGGAAAGTGTACACTCGGTAGTACCCCGTACATACCCGGGATCACGGCCACAATATTCTCAGCCGAAACCGAGACATGCCGCTAGGCACAAAATAGGAATGTGTACACTCGAACTGGTAGTGAACTGTCGAGTTACAAGTCAGGTTCATCTTTGATTTCCTCATACCCCCAAGTTATGTATGTCAGGTCAGGTATTCAGTAGTCAAGGACTAATGTCAACCCAGAATCAGGTAAAACAGGTATGTCTGGATAGACAGCAGGAATGGTCCATGAGGACCCCAAGTCAGGTTTATTGGCATTAGGCATGAGATCATGTAATAAGTCAGGTTGTAGTCCAATAGGTTGAGTCAGTATGTATAGGGTGTCATGTCCGGTGTATCAGTACATGTGTCAGGTGTATCAAGATCGGGTCAATATGTAATGCAATCAAATGTATGCTTATAACAGGTATAGTAACGAATAAGGAACAACAGCAGGAACAGTAAATAACAATATTATTCCATGTAAACACAGTGATGCTTTGTATTCTCTTATTAACAGGTTCAAGCACCCTTGGGGTGCAATAGTCACAAAGTGAAACAATATCAACAACATACGTAATGAAGCTACATGAATTTAAACTAAAGCATAATAATTGTCTCATGGGTGATTTAACAAATGAAGCGAGGACGATCTACTTGGTTTAGTTAGTTAAAGTGTGGATTGATAGCAGACCGATTAATTACAAGCAACTACTATACTGATTTAATGTTAGGGATAATTGTGACCGTCAATTCTAAGTTATAAAAATGATATCGATGTTACTAATAGCTGTGTGGTTATAATAATTAATATGATAATCAAGAGTAAAGCAAGACTTGATATTGTGTACTAGCATGTTAAAGCAAGTATTCGGATACTTGCCTCGACGGTTTCGCAAACTGGAAAGCACGGATGCAATGTCGGCAGAAAACACGAGACGGGTGCACGGACTACGGATCGAGTCCCAACAGCGAACAGCGGGACCACACGGACCAGGGTACTTCGCTGGAGCGTCGGGTCCAACGACGGCACGGCCGGAATCCGGCAAAAGTCAAGGTCGACGAAGTTAGCAAACACGATACACGTAAACAAAGACCAGCGAGGGGGTTATACCTGAATGGAAGCTAAAGGGATGCTCACCGGGAAGAACCAGGGGCAACTACGACGGGCCCGACGGCGATGGGCGCGCCGGCGGCGAACAGGAGATGCGGCGAGGGCTGGAACTTTCTGGTTCGCTGGAAAGAGGGTGGTGCGGTGAGTAGAGGGGTGCTGGCCCGCTCTGGTGATCGAGGGGAGACGGAGGTGGCTCTGGTGACGACGGCGAGGATCGTCGGCACGTTTTCCGGCGACCCGGGGATTGGTGCTAGAGTCGGGCTCGGGTTCTGGTGGTGGTCCGGCGAGGGGAGGAGGAAGACGACGACGAGGTCGGGACGAGGGTGAAGGGAGGAGGATTCTGGTGTCGTCGGGGATGGGAGGCGGCGGCGACGGCGAGATCTGCGGCCGGTGGTGGCGTCGGGGTTGGGTGCAGGCGCGGAAAGAGAACGGAGGAAGGATGTAGGAGCGCGGTGAGGTTGTGGAGGCGAGAACGGCGACGGCGAGATCGCGGGGAGGTCGACGGCGAGGGCGCGACGAGGCTAGGGTTAGGGTTCGGTGAGGTTCTCGTGGGGTTTAGGTTGAGGACGAGGGAGCGTATGCAAATATAGAGGGAGAGAGAGAGATTTGATGAAGAGAGAGAGAGAGATTGAGAATTTAGAGAGAGATAGAGAGAGGGGGAGAGAGAGAGAGGATAGGGGGCCCCACGAGGAAATGAGCCACGCGATTGGCTCGGGTGTGTGTGTACGGGAGGTTAAAGTATTTTTAAAAGATTTAAAAGATGTTAAATGGGTAACAGAATATATATATTTCAGTTTTAAATATATTTAATCAAACGGGCATTTTTGGCGCTAAATGAAACATTTCCAAATCGCGCCCGGGTCGCGCCCAAATGTTCCAAATTCAAATTATAGGATTTTAAACGGGTTCCAAACTTTGAAAAGAGGTGTTTAATGATTAAAATGCATGCCCCCAAGTCGGACACTTGCACGCGCGCGTAGCCGTCCAAACTTGCCCGTTTCGCCGAACGGGATGAAATCTCGACACGCGGACGCTACCACGCGACTAGTGGCGACGAGTAGGCCAACATGGATATTTTTAATTTCATTTTAGGTGTTAAAATTTGTTATGTGCCAAAATGACTTAACCGGTTAAAATTTAGCAATAAACACCAAACGATCAGGATAATTGGAATGAGCAATGTATAACACCTCAACTAGCAATAGAAATAGTATTATCTGGGCTCGGGTGTTACATCATACCCAACTACAAAAAGAATTTCGTCCTCGAAATTCCGAGAATACAAGATAGCTAACTACTGGAAAAGGTGAGGAAATTTCTGCCGGATCTCGTCTTCTCGCTCCCAAGTGGATTCTCCATGCAATCGATTACCCCAAGAAACTAGCACAAGAGGGATAACCTTGTTCTTAAGAACCTTTTCTCTTCGATCCTTGATTTCAACTGGTCGCTCTTCAAAAGTTAGGTCCTCCCGTACGGTCAACTCCGAATGATCCAAGACATGAGTCTCATCACGAACATACCTCCGTAGTTGAGACACATGAAACACATCGTGCACTCCTGCCAATGACTGTGGTAACGCCAAACGGTACGCTACCTCTCCAACACGCTTCAATATCTCGAAGGGTCCAACGAATCGAGGACTAAGCTTTCCCCGACTTCCAAAGCGAATCACCCCTCTAGTCGGTGATATCTTCAGGAATAGCAAATCACCCACGGCGAACTCTAGAGGTCTTCTTGACGTGTCGGCCCAACTTTTCTGTCTGTCTTGAGCTGCCTTCATATGCTTCCTGATTGCATTCACCTTCTCGACTGTCTGTACCACCAAATCTGGTCCTAGTAACCTTCGTTCACCAACATCATCCCAACAAATCGGTGAACGGCACTTACGACCATACAACGCTTCCAACGGAGCCATCTGAATTGTCGCTTGGAAGCTATTGTTGTACGAAAACTCCACCAGGTGTAGATGATCCTCCCAAGAACCTTTGAAGTCTAACATGCAAGCCCTCAACATATCTTCAAGGGTCTGGATCGTTCTCTCCGATTGTCCATCAGTCTGAGGATGATAAGCTGTGCTAAACTTCAATCGAGTCCCCAAACTTTCTTGTAAACTCCTCCAGAAGTGCGACAAGAACCGAGTGTCCCGATCGGACACGATGCTCACCGGTACTCCATGCAATCTTACAATCTCCTGCATGTACCGCTCTGCCAAAGTCTCTGTCGATTGACCAACCCGAAAAGGAATAAAGTGAGCCGCCTTGGTCAACCGATCGACAATCACCCATACTGCATTGTTGCCCTTTGGACTCCGCGGTAAAGCCGTCACGAAATCCATGGTTATATGTTCCCACTTCCACTGAGGAATCGGAAGTGGTTGCAACAAACCAGCAACCCTTTGGTGTTCAGCCTTGACTTGCTGACACACCAAGCACTTAGCCACGAAGCGAGCAATTTCCCGTTTCATACCTTCCCACCAGAAGTGCTGTCGAATATCTCGGTACATCTTTGTCCCTCCTGGATGTACAGAGTAAGCTGAACTGTGTGCCTCCTTCATAAGCTCTTCACGCACATCTCCTTTTGGCACACACACACGGCTACCATATCTCAACGAACCGTCTTCATGGATAAATAAATCGGTTCGTAGTCCGGCTTCAACCTGCTCTCGAAACTTTTGCAGCCTAGGATCCTGCGATTGCGCCACTTTAATCTTCTCAACTAAGGACGATTGTACTTGCAATTGCATCAACTGCCCCGTAGCATATGGTAGCACAACCTCCAAGTCAAATCTCCGAAAATCCGCAATGATCTCCCTCTGTGCAGTCAATATCTGAATTGCTGGTAGCCGACTTAGCGCATCTGGCACGACGTTAACTTTTCCCGGATGGTACTTAAGATCAAGGTCGTAGTCGGCCATCAGCTCCAACCATCTGCGTTGCCTCATGTTCAACTCCTTCTGAGTGAATACGTACTTCAAACTCTTGTGATCTGTAAAGACTTCGACTCTCTCGCCCAAAAGGTAGTGTCTCCAAATCTTCAGGGCGAAGATCACGGCTGCAAGCTCCAAGTCATGAGTCGGATAATTCTTCTCATGAGTCTTCAGTTGTCTCGATGCGTAAGCGACGACTTTCCCATTCTGCATTAAAACACATCCCAATCCTTTTCCAGATGCGTCGCTGTGAATCACCAGTCCTCCTGAATTATCCGGTACAGTTAGGATAGGGGCGGTTATCAACTTCTGTTTCAACGCCTCGAAGGCCAATGCACAACCATCCGTCCAAACAAACGGTACCTCCTTGCGCGTAAGCTTGGTTAACGGCTCTGCCAAACGAGCGAAGTTCTCCACAAATCTCCTGTAGTATCCGGCGAGTCCAAGAAAACTTCTTATCTCCGCAACATTCTTTGGAATAGGCCAATCTCGAACTGCTGCAATCTTTTCGGGATCGACGGCGATTCCATCGCCCGACACGACATGCCCCAGAAATTTCACTTCTTCCAGCCAGAATTCGCACTTACTCATCTTCGCGAATAATTTTTCCTGTCTCAGCGTCTGCAGTGCGATCTTTAAATGCTCAGCATGCTCCTCCAGACTCTTCGAGTATACCAGAATATCGTCAATGAATACCACAATAAACTGGTCCAGGTATGGTGAAAAGACCCTGTTCATCAAATCCATGAATATTGCCGGCGCATTCGTCACTCCGAAGGGCATCACTAGATACTCAAAATGTCCATATCGAGTTCGAAACGCCGTCTTGCAAATGTCTTCTGCTTTTACTCGGACCTGATGATATCCTGATCGCAAATCCAATTTCGAGAATACCCTCGCGCCACTAAGCTGCTCAAAAAGTTCTCCAATGCGAGGGATCGGATACTTGTTCTTAATAGTCACCCGGTTCAATTCTCGATAATCAATGCACATCCTTCTCGTGCCATCCTTCTTCTTTACTAAAAGAACTGGAGCTCCCCAAGGCGAGTTGCTGCTTCGAATCCAACCCTTCTCGAGTAATTCACCAACTTGTTTCTTAACTTCTTCCAATTCCACTGGTGCCATCGGATAATAAGATTTTGATACTGGCGCTGCACCAGGAATAAGGTCAATCGCGAACTCCACATCTCGCTTCGGCGGTAAGCCCGAAATATCTGCAAATACATCCATAAAGTCGCGAACAACTGCCGGCTCTTCATTACTATTCACTTCCATTGTCGCAAGAACACTGTTTGTCGGCGTAGCCCTAAACTCGACTGGCCCGACAGAGCTGCTTCCCCCAGTGAAGGTAAACTCAGGATGTCCGGAAATCTGGAAAATTACCTTCCTTGCCCTACAGTCAATATGGGCGTGGAAAGTGCCAAGAAAATCCATTCCCAAGACTACTTCATAACTGCCCGTATCTATCACCAAGAAATCTGCAAAAAGCTCCCGTCCGCAAACAACAACTGTACAATCTCTACATTCCTTACTAGCTATGATTTTTCCATTCCCAGTGTGTATGTCCCAGAAACTAGACAGGGTCGTGCAGGTAATCGAGTGTGTAGTTATGAATTTGGATGACATAAAACAGTGGGATGCTCCGGAATCAAATAATGCCAATGCGGGAAAACCATGGATGAGTAAAGTACCTGAAACCACTTCTCCTGATGCTTTGGCCTCTTCAGCTGTCAAGGTGAAAGCTCGAGCCTGATTAGGTCCTTGAGTCAGCTGTTTCTGTCCTTGGAACGGTCTCTGCGGAGGCTTCAGTACATCATCTCTCGTGCGAAGCTTCGACGGGCAGGCACCAACTGCATGATCAGCCGCTCCACAAACCAAACAAAGTCCCAGCCTCCTTCGACAATCCTTTTGCATGTGGCCCGGTAAATTGCAGTAGTTACAATTCATGCTCTTTCTTTGATCAACGACCACAGGCTTCTTCATTGGCGCTACACCTCGACGGTCCACTGGAATAACTCTGCGCCCATGATCTCGGTTAGGTGCAAAAACGGGCTTCCTGGCTGCAACTGCTGTATGCTGAAGGTTCCCTTTCAATCCTGATAGACTCTGCTGCTCTCTGGCTGCCGTAAGAACCTGCGAGAAAGTGGTCAAACCCAGGGAGACAATCTGCCTCTGGATGTCCACATCCAAACTGTGCAAGAACCTTCGCGCCCTGTCTGCCTCCTTGGCGACTAAGGGTCCAGCGAAGCGGCTGAGTCTCGTCCATTCCGCTGCATGTACATCCACAGCTGCTCCATTTTGTCTCAGCCCAAAAAATTTCTCTTCCATTTCCTCCCGTGCAGTCCGCGGGAAGAACTTCTCCAAGAAACTTTTAGAGAAATCCGCCCAACTGATTGGCTTGGACAAGCGGGTCTCCTCCACAAGCCACCACTCTCGGGCGTAATCCACCAGCTGAATGCGCACCACATCAACTCTCTTGTCTTCAGGGATCTGTGCCGCAATCAGTAAATTCTCCGTGTCCACTAGCCACTGCTCGGCTGGCAACGGCTCCTCCAGACCAGTGAAAGTAGTAGGACCCAACCGTCTGAAATCTGCCACGGTCCCTACTCGGTCAACTGGCTTCGCTACAGCGGTGTTTACAGACTGCCGAATGTCCTGCAAACCCTCCTGAAATGTATCTGCTTGCTGCTGGATCAGCTCAGTTTGCCTCTTCTGATTTTCCAACATCCCACGTATCACTCCTAACATGGCGGCTACATCCACACGCCTCTGATACGTCTTGAAATTCTTATCTGCCATGGTCCTGAAATCAAAACAAACAACATTAGCATGATGATAGGTTCAATATATAAATCAAGGCTAGAACTCCAAGATACTTAAATAGAGTACTGCATTGTAGCTATGCCGCGGTATCATAGCCGCAATTACTTAACTCCACCCAAGTCGCTTAAGTCCTAGAGATAACAAGAAATTAGGTTTTCGAATTGACAATGCAAAGTAAGTTTGCATGTCGACATGATCCGGAAGAATGATTCAAGGATGGTAAAACGGTCAAGGTGGCAGGACATGTTTTCTAAACACGGGTATTCTGATTCGTGTATTGGGTACAATACCCAACTACAAAAGAATCAACCCGACTATCCTATGGCTCTGATACCAAAAGAACCATGTCACGCCCCACTTCCCAGAGTACGCAAGATTGGGCACGTAACATAGCCAACCATGCTACCTGTGGGTAGGAAGTATCCATCCACAGTCACATTACGGTTGTAGAGATATCAAGAACAATATAAATAAACTAATCTAACACATGTCCAAATCCATAATATCAAGAGTCAATAAACAATAAGTGCGGAAGCAAATGATCCAATACAATAAATAAACAGTACGTCCCATAATACGGGCTCACATCTGGAAATGAAATGAAATGAATAAACTAATCACTAAGGACTCACAGTTCAGCCTGCTGGCTGAAGTACTCCTGCTCAGTCGTCGACAGGGGTAAGGAATCTGGGCCATGCAAAACCCAGACGTCAGCGCGTCATGTCAACCAAATAATATAATATAAACATGGTAATAAGCAATGCAAGTATGAACATGAATAAAGCAGTACTAAGAAATAACAGTGCAGGGTAATGTGCAGTGGTAACTAAACTGTCCTATCAGGTTTCTACTCTATAGTCTTTGAAATCAATTTATGAATCATCGAAGTAACTCAATAGTATCCCGTACATACCCGGGACCACGGCCACAATATTCTCGGCTGCAGACCGAGACATGCCGCTAGGCACAAAAATAGGAAAGTGTACACTCGGTAGTACCCCGTACATACCCGGGATCACGGCCACAATATTCTCAGCCGAAACCGAGACATGCCGCTAGGCACAAAATAGGAATGTGTACACTCGAACTGGTAGTGAACTGTCGAGTTACAAGTCAGGTTCATCTTTGATTTCCTCATACCCCCAAGTTATGTATGTCAGGTCAGGTATTCAGTAGTCAAGGACTAATGTCAACCCAGAATCAGGTAAAACAGGTATGTCTGGATAGACAGCAGGAATGGTCCATGAGGACCCCAAGTCAGGTTTATTGGCATTAGGCATGAGATCATGTAATAAGTCAGGTTGTAGTCCAATAGGTTGAGTCAGTATGTATAGGGTGTCATGTCCGGTGTATCAGTACATGTGTCAGGTGTATCAAGATCGGGTCAATATGTAATGCAATCAAATGTATGCTTATAACAGGTATAGTAACGAATAAGGAACAACAGCAGGAACAGTAAATAACAATATTATTCCATGTAAACACAGTGATGCTTTGTATTCTCTTATTAACAGGTTCAAGCACCCTTGGGGTGCAATAGTCACAAAGTGAAACAATATCAACAACATACGTAATGAAGCTACATGAATTTAAACTAAAGCATAATAATTGTCTCATGGGTGATTTAACAAATGAAGCGAGGACGATCTACTTGGTTTAGTTAGTTAAAGTGTGGATTGATAGCAGACCGATTAATTACAAGCAACTACTATACTGATTTAATGTTAGGGATAATTGTGACCGTCAATTCTAAGTTATAAAAATGATATCGATGTTACTAATAGCTGTGTGGTTATAATAATTAATATGATAATCAAGAGTAAAGCAAGACTTGATATTGTGTACTAGCATGTTAAAGCAAGTATTCGGATACTTGCCTCGACGGTTTCGCAAACCGGAAAGCACGGATGCAATGTCGGCAGAAAACACGAGACGGGTGCACGGACTACGGATCGAGTCCCAACAGCGAACAGCGGGACCACACGGACCAGGGTACTTCGCTGGAGCATCGGGTCCAACGACGGCACGGCCGGAATCCGGCAAAAGTCAAGGGCGACGAAGTTAGCAAACACGATACACGTAAACAAAGACCAGCGAGGGGGTTATACCTGAATGGAAGCTAAAGGGATGCTCACCGGGAAGAACCAGGGGCAACTACGACGGGCCCGACGGCGATGGGCGCGCCGGCGGCGAACAGGAGATGCGGCGAGGGCTGGAACTTTCTGGTTCGCTGGAAAGAGGGTGGTGCGGTGAGTAGAGGGGTGCTGGCCCGCTCTGGTGATCGAGGGGAGACGGAGGTGGCTCTGGTGACGACGGCGAGGATCGTCGGCACGTTTTCCGGCGACCCGGGGATTGGTGCTAGAGTCGGGCTCGGGTTCTGGTGGTGGTCCGGCGAGGGGAGGAGGAAGACGACGACGAGGTCGGGACGAGGGTGAAGGGAGGAGGATTCTGGTGTCGTCGGGGATGGGAGGCGGCGGCGACGGCGAGATCTGCGGCCGGTGGTGGCGTCGGGGTTGGGTGCAGGCGCGGAAAGAGAACGGAGGAAGGAGGTAGGAGCGCGGTGAGGTTGTGGAGGCGAGAACGGCGACGGCGAGATCGCGGGGAGGTCGACGGCGAGGGCGCGACGAGGCTAGGGTTAGGGTTCGGTGAGGTTCTCATGGGGTTTAGGTTGAGGACGAGGGAGCGTATGCAAATATAGAGGGAGGGAGAGAGATTTGATGAAGAGAGAGAGATTTGATGAAGAGAGAGAGAGAGAGATTGAGAATTTAGAGAGAGATAGAGAGAGGCGGAGAGAGAGAGAGAGGATAGGGGGCCCCACGAGGAAATGAGGCACGCGATTGGCTCGGGTGTGTGTGTACGGGAGGTTAAAGTATTTTTAAAAGATTTAAAAGATGTTAAATGGGTAACAGAATATATATATTTCAGTTTTAAATATATTTAATCAAACGGGCATTTTTGGCGCTAAATGAAACATTTCCAAATCGCGCCCGGGTCGCGCCCAAATGTTCCAAATTCAAATTATAGGATTTTAAGCGGGTTCCAAACTTTGAAAAGAGGTGTTTAATGATTAAAATGCATGCCCCCAAGTCGGACACTTGCACGCGCGCGTAGCCGTCCAAACTTGCCCGTTTCGCCGAACGGGATGAAATCTCGACACGCGGACGCTACCACGCGACTAGTGGCGACGAGTAGGCCAACATGGATATTTTTAATTTCATTTTAGGTGTTTGTTATGTGCCAAAATGACTTAACCGGTTAAAATTTAGCAATAAACACCAAACGATCAGGATAATTGGAATGAGCAATGTATAACACCTCAACTAGCAATAGAAATAGTATTATCTGGGCTCGGGTGTTACATAATCAGATAAAAATGCATCCCGAAGACCAGAAGCACACGGCTTTCCGGACTCCTTTGGGAATATTCTGCTACAAGGTGATGCCCTTCGGTCTAAAGAACGCCGGTGCCACCTATCAGAGGGCCATGACGAAGATCTTCGACGACCTTATACACGAAATCGTCGAATGCTATATCGATGATCTCGTGGTTAAAAGCAAATCATACGAGGAACATCTCGAGCATCTGAAGACCGTATTTCAACGCCTTCGACAATACAACTTGAAAATGAACCCGCTCAAGTGTGCATTTGGAGTTTCCTCAGGCAAATTCCTGGGATTCATTGTTCGACACCGAGGTATTGAAATAGATCCGTCAAAGATTAAAGCGATCATGGAAATACCTCCGCCAAGAACTCTCAAACAGCTGCGGTCTCTCCAAGGGAAGCTCGCGTACATACGGCGATTTATAGCCAACCTTTCAGGAAAGTACCGTCCTTACAGTCACCTGATGAAGAAGGGAACCCCATTCGTCTGGGATCAAAAATGCCAAAGCGCGCTAGACGAGATCAAGCAATACCTGCAGAACCCGCCGGTGTTGGCTGCTCCGGTTAAGGGAAAGCCTCTCATTCTTTATACAACCGACCTCGAAGGTTCTTTAGGCGCATTATGGGCACAAGAGAACGATCAAGGGAAAAAAGAGCACTCTACTACTTAAGTCGAGTTCTGCTGGGGGCAGAAAGCAACTACCCCCCATTAAAAAACATTGCCTGGCGTTGATCTTTGCGATAACAAAGCTTAGGCACTATGCGTTGGCGCATGAGGTCCGTCTCATTTCAAAGGTGGACCCCCTTAAATTCTTGATGTCAAAGGCCATATTGACGGGACGACTCGCTAAATGGGCCCTACTCTTGATGGAGTTTTCGATAACGTATCAACCTCTCAAGGCAGTGAAAGGCCAGGCCATCGCCGACTTCCTCGCTGAGCATCCCATACCGGCCGATTCTCCTCTGAATTGCGATCTTCCAGACGAACATGCGTTTGATGCGATCGACGGTGGTGATACCCAATGGGAACTTTATTTCGATGGAGCATCCTCCGTGAAGAAGCGCAAACAAAGTACCCCTATAATTAAATCGGGGGTAGGACTCATCTTTATAACTCCACAAGGAGGGATAATACGCTATGCATTCTCCCTGACGGAACCGAGGACAAACAACGAAGCCGAATACGAAGCTCTGATAGCAGGCCTCGAGATCGCCATTGACATGGGAATTGAAGACCTCCTCATATACGGGGATTCTCAACTGGTCGTTAGTCAAGTAAACGGCGACTACCAAACGTGCAAGCCAGAATTGGTAAAGTACGGCGAAAAAGTGCAACTGTTGACCCAAATTCCCTCCTATACTTTGGAGAACATACCGCGCGCGGAAAACAGCAAAGCAGACGCGCTGGCCAAACTTGCTAAAGAACTGGCTGACGAGAACCTCGATGACGTTAGAATCGTGGTACAAAGCCGTCGGGTGCTTGCCCCAGCAGAAATATCTCCGGAATCATCCGAAGAAAAAGGAGCGAGCGAGCAGACGACCCTGCAAGTAAAAGATTGGGAAAATACCGAGGATTGGAGAGAAGTCTTCATAGATTACTTCAAGTCCCACCAATTGCCCAAAGAAGCGTCCACGAAACATCAGCTCATAAAACGAGCTCTGTCTTTCGCCTTCGTCAATGATACTCTGTACAAAAGGTCATTTGATTCTCTGTGGCTGAGATGCTTAGGACCTGACGAAGCGAAAAGAGTCGTCCAAGAAGTTCACGATGGACTCTGTGGTTCTCATCAAGCAGGCCCTAAGATGAAGTTGAAGGTCAAACGGATGGGCTACTATTGGCCCACAATGATTCAGGACTGCCTCGAATATGCGAAGCAATGCCACTCATGCCAAATTCATGGGGACTTCATCCACCAGCATCCAAATCCACTACATCCAACGGTGGCTAGCTGGCCATTCGAGATGTGGGGGACTGATATAGTCGGCCCCATCGAACCAGCATCGTCTAGGGGACATCGTTTCATCTTGGCGACGACTGACTACTTCTCCAAATGGGCAGAAGCAGTACCGTTAAGAGAAGTTAAGACGGAGAATATCCTCCATTTCTTCAAGACGCACGTCATATATCGGTTTGGAACTCCGCGACGGATCATCTCCGATAACGGGCCAGCTTACAGAAACCACAAGATCAGTCGCTTCGCACAACAGCATCATATAGACTGGAGATATTCCTCGGTTTACAATCCGCGAGCCAACGGACTAGCTGAAGCCTTCAACAAGACCTTAACAAAGATCATAAAGAAAACGGTGTCCCGAAATAAGAAAGACTGGCACGAAAGACTGCAAGAAGCTCTTTGGGCATATCGAACTACGTTCAAGACGGCCACAAACACAACGCCGTACGCGTTGGTGTTCGGTACAGAAGCAGTACTCCCCCTCGAGATAGAGTTACCCTCTCTACGAGTGGCAGTCCACTACGAGCTGACGGACGAAGAAAATGCTCATCTTCGGCTTGAGGAGCTTGACGCCCTTGATGAAACCCGGCTCATAGCGCAACAAAATCTGGAGGCTTATAAAGCAAAGATGACGCGCTCGTATGAAAGATTGACCCGACCGAGGACATTCCGCCAAGGCGAGCTTGTGCTAGTGGTCAAAAGGCCTATGATCCCCAATCGCGCCAAGCGGGGAAAATTCGAGCCAAACTATGAAGGCCCGTACATCATAGATAAAGTCTACCAGGGTGGAGCCTATCTACTCATGGACATGCACGGTGAAAGGTCTTTCAGGCCAATAAACGGTCGCTTCCTAAAGAAATACTACGCTTAATGAGCCACAGCCTAGGTCAATGATAGATGACGACGACTATGTCCGCTCGCTATCTTCCTAAGCTCAGGCTTTATAAAAAGTAGCCGGCCTTCTCCATGACGAACCGAAATGTCCTTAAACTAACGGACCGAAACGTCCTTAAACTAACGACGGACCGAAATGTCCTTAAACTAATAGCAGACCGAAACGTCTTTAAACTACTACCGCAGCATCCTTAGGCTGACAAGATGAATAAAATATATATATATATATAATAAATAAAAACGGTATGTCCATAAGCAAAAAGGGCACGGATGAAAACCCGAAAGGGCTCCATGAGTAAAAACAGCAGGGCTACCGGCGAGTGTTTGTGAAAACCTGAAAGGGCGCAACCTCGTTAAAGGACACTTGCATGGTCCTCTCGACCTTGTAAGGAGAAACCACCCGCGTGAGATCCTTACGACTCACAAAGGAGCAACACACTTAGGGATCCCCACGATTCCTAAGGAGAAAATACACTTGCGAGATCCTCACGACTCGTAAGGAGAACTCTCTTATGTGACCCTCACGGCTCATGGGATTTGAAAGTCTTAAGTTACAGAGACCTCAACCTGTGCTTAAGCAATCCCCACAATTTCCGATATTGCCCTACAAGTAGCTCAATACTGACTCTTGTATACAATCCACGGGCACGAATAAACATTTCCCTAACCAAGTCTCATCCGTGACTGGGGATATGTTCGCATGATAGACAACCCTTGTAAATCCTCTCGATTTATGAGGAGAAGACCCTCCTGTAGGATCCTTACGACTTACAGAGGAAACGAACACTCAGGAATCCTCACGATTCCTAAAGAGAAAATGCACCTACAAGATCCTCACGACTTGTAGGGAGAAATAACTTCGCAAGACCCTTACGGCTTATGAAGTCAAAAGCCTTAGTCGACAGGACCCTAACCCTGGTCGCTAAGCCACCTTTGTTCGACATTGATAGATGCAGAGGATGATTCGCTCCCGGCAATATCCCGGTTGTAGCAGTGCTGATGCCAAAATCGGTGTCCAATTTCAGGTTTACGGCGGAAAGCCGATAGGCCGCACATGCATACGAAATAGCCGAAATGATGGGGCAACTTGCAATAAAAAGCAGCAAGTAAAAATGTATGCATGCAAAATGGCCGAAATGATTGGGCAACTCGCAATAAAAAGCAGCGAGTGAAAATAAAATAAATAGCCGAAATGATTGGGCACCGCGAAAAATAACCGAAATGATTGGGCAGTCGCGACCTTCGCGATGTAAAAAGCTGAAATGATAGAGCATCGCGGAAATGAAATAAAATAAAAAGAAGAGATGATAAAACTTTGGCCCTACAGTTAAGATCACATCGATCCCTGTATACAATCCAAGGACGTAAACAAAGAGGGAACCATACTTTCCCAGCAGGCTCCGCCAGAAGACGAAGCCAAATCTCGACGGTTCAGTCCAACTCCGAAGAAACCAGTATCTTCATCAAATTCCTCAACTCACGGATACAAACACTCCTTGACGAGAGCCTCCTGATTCGCGTCGACTCGCAGAGCCACCAGCGTCTCCGTGGGAATCCTCGACTCGTTTCAAAACTCAAGGAAACAAATAATCCTTGGCGCTTGGGAAACAAATAATCCCTAGCAAACTCCTCGACTCATGGATACAAACACTCCTTGACGAGAGCCTCCTGATCCGCGTCGACTCGCAGAGCCACCAGCGTCTCCGTGGGAATCCTCGACTCGTTTCAAAACCCAAGGAAACAAATAATCCTTGGCGCTTGGGAAACAAATAATCCCTAGCAAACTCCTCGACTCACGGATACAAACACTTCTTGACGAGAGCCTCCTGATTCGCGTCGACTCGCAGAGCCACCAGCGTCTCCGTGGGAATCCTCGACTCGTTTCAAAACCCAAGGAAACAAATAATCCTTGGCGCTTGGGAAACAAATAATCCCTAGTAAACTCCTCGACTCACGGATACAAACACTCCTTGACGAGAGCCTCCTGATCCGCGTCGACTCGCAGAGCCACCGGCGTCTCCGTGGGAATCCTCGACTCGTTTCAAAACCTAAGGAAACAAATAATCCTTGGCGCTTGGGAAACAAATAATCCCTAGCAAACTCCTCGACTCACGGATACAAACACTCCTTGACGAGAGCCTCCTATTCCGCGTCGACTCGCAGAGCCACCAGTGCCTCCGTGGGAATCCTCGACTCATTTCAAACCCTAAGGAAACAAATAATCCCTGGCGCTTGGGAAACAAATAATCCCTAGCAAACTCCTCGACTCACGGATACAAACACTCCTTGACGAGAGCCTCCTGATCCGCGTCGACTCGCAGAGCCACCAGTGCCTCCGTGGGAATCCTCGACTCGTTTCAAACCCCAAGGAAACAAATAATCCTTGACGCTTGGGAAACAAATAATCCCTAGCAAACTCCTCGACTCACGGATACAAACACTCCTTGACGAGAGCCTCCTGATTCGCGTCGACCCGCAGAGAAACCATTGTCTCCGCGGGAAACTCCCGATTCGTCTCAACTTGCAAATGAAGCCTCAGGCAGCAGGGACTAAAAAACTTGCTTCCTGAATAATGGGACCCTGCAAGTCAATCCAAAATGGTCTCTTGCATACTATTCACGGGTCTCACTCTCCAAAGTCGAATTTCGACGAGGAGGGAAACAACCGCTTGTGGGTCCTCTCGACTCGTAAGAGGGAAAAATTCTCTTATAGGATCCTTACGACTTATAAGAGAAAACCACACTTAGGAATCCTCACGATTCCTAAGGAGAAAACCCACCTACGAGATCCTCTCGATCCGTAGGGAGAAAAGTCTCTATGAGACCCTCACGGCTTATGGAGTTGAAAAGTCTTAGGCAGCAGATCTGAACCTGCGGCCTAAGCCATCGCTGATTATTAGGAAAGTCAAGATGCGTGCCCTATTATCCGTCAACCATCTTCGCTAAGATGATATACTGATAATAAAAGAAGGAAAAGACCAAAAAATGACACATTACAAAAAAGGTGTATCTTTTATTCATAAACTTGATTGGATACAGGATACATTATGTCGAAGGAAAAAAAATATATATATACATTCTTTTATCTATAAGTACAAACGATACAAAAATGGATAGCTACTGAGGAGGAAGTGTCTTTAGTAAGTTCACAAGCTGCTCTCGCACTTCCTTCAGCGCTTCCTCTCGAGTGACAGCCGCGGCCACCTCCGCCTCCACCTGGGCCCGCTGCTGCAAGAAGGATGAAAGTTGCTCCTCCGCCGCCTTCTGGGCTACTTCCTGGCTGGGTGCAGCTCGCTCGACAACGTCAAGTTTTTGCCTCAATGACAACCCTTCGGAGAGACATTGCAGAAGGCCCTCAAAGATAACCTTCAGCCGTGCGGCGTTGGCCTCCATCCGAGCATGCAGTTGAGCAGACTTGCTCGAAGTCTCACCACGCTCCTTACGCCTTGAAATGACTTCTTGTTCGAGATGGCGGAAGTAAAGAGCGCTCTGCTCAATCCATGCCGTCCTTTGATTACTGGCAGCCACGGTCTCGGGAGCGGGATGCAGCGACTCCAACTGATATAGGCGACCCTCGATCTCCTTACAATGGTTAACCCAGGATGCAATGATGCCCTCATCATGAAAGTTCACGAGTATTGCTAGCATCGGGTTAACCACCATAGCGAAGTCTGCGGCAGATCTAGGAGTTTCAACGTCGAGTTCCTCGACGTAGTCACTCAACATGCGCAGACTATTCACGGCGCCTTTTGAAGACAGACTCCTCAGATAAGGACCCGCCGGCATTGTGATGCGAGGTTCGAAGGACGCCGAAGCCAGAACGACAGCTGAAAGAAGCAGGATGCGATCAGATAACAGTACAGAAAATAAAGAGAGGAAAGTTACCAATATGATGGTCATTGTACCAGTTGAGACAGGTGGTAAGGTCGGAAGGGCTGGTGGCGCAGCTGATCTTTTATCCCCTCCTTCAATCTGTAGCACTGCAGTTGAGATGAGAAAAAGAGGTTAGAGGTAATTCCATCAATAAGAAAAAAGAGAGGAAGGATGTCAACGGAAATCATACTCACCAACGCCACCAGAGGAAGAAGCAAGCTCAGATGGGAAGGAAAAGTGTGGGAGCAACATCTGATATACATGATCAAAAAGCACTCCTGAAAACACAACAGTGTGACTTTAGTACACGAATTATATGTCTGGAAAACAAGATTAATAAATCGTAAACACATACCTTCCAACATCTTCGAGGGTATGAGAGAGGGTTGAGAGGTGACCACCGCCAAGGCAGTCGTTGAAGGCGCTCCCTCGAGCAGTGGGGCATCGGCACTGGCCGCACCTGCATTACGAAAATGTGAACTTGTCAGAAAAGATTGTAAAGTAAAGAAAAGCAGCCACTTGGGGTTTACCTGAGGAGCTCCCGGCTGAAACGGAGGCGACTCCCTCCTCTATCGACATGAGACCACCGCCCGTGGCTTCGTCACCCGACTCGATGGGGACCGTCATCGTGCTCGCAAGACCTGGAGACGGCGGAGGGCCATAGACGGGAAGGGCTATGATTGGAGCATTGCCAGATTCCAGAGAAGGAGCGGTTGGCTCGTCCTCGGGAATCATGGCCACCTCACCCACTACTCTCTCAGGTTCAGTAGTTGCGGTTGTATTGTCCACCGTCGCCGGGGGATCGCCGGCCTCGAGCGCCTCATCCGCCACCACCCTGGACTCAGTTATAATAATCATATCATCTGCCACCACTTCAGGTTCGGCATCAATGACCTTCTCGGCGGTAGGCCCCTCGACCTCCACTTCAGGCTCCAAAGCCACAACGACATTGCCCACCGTCGGCTCGAGTTCGGCAGGTACCGCCTCCTCTGTTTCTTTGGGATCAACGGTTTCCGCCTCCCCCTCGATCGGACTTGACCCTGCAAGATAAGAGATATAAGGACCAACGACATTAAAATCCTTATAACAAAAACTCTGAGAGAAACATTACCTGAAGTGGATTTACCGTTTGCGCTCCGAACTGCGTGCGCCACCTCTCTACGGGCAGTGGATAGGGCGACAGGGGCCTCTTCGGATGGAGTATCAGCGCGAGGAACAGTGCTGGGACCCGCTCCCATAGCCAAGGCAGCCCTGCGTGCCTTCGCCTCACGCCTCAGCCTCTTTCTTTCCTCCCGGGCTGTCGCGATAAACCTTTGAGACGCCTCCTTCAAGGCGTCGTCATCCTCGTTCAGGGATGCCTCCAGAGCCTTTAAGGCATCTCTCATCGGCTCTTCAAGACGAACCTCCTGCGGTGGCCCAGAGGAAGCAGGAATATCGGCGGCTGGCGGAACATTTGTGTCGCTTGGTGGGAACGGCATTGAGGTTTCTGCAATAAAAAGAGAGAAGGTTAGATCGACCATAACACGAGGGAAATGGAGACTTGATGAATTAAAACTTACTAAGGCCCATAGACGCTCTAAGACGTTCTTCCTCTTGGAAAGTATTCAAAGAAGCGGCAATGGCTTCTTCATCAGTGATGCCTGTTGAAAGAAAGGAAAGAAAGGCGTTAATCAAGGGCGATAAGGAAGATATGTTGTAATAAAGAAAATGTGACTAGTAGTTACCAGACTGCGCAAGCTTAGCTAACCACGCGTCACGCCTCGCCAACCATGCCGAAACTTTGAGAGCAGCCTCCAAGTCTGTATCGTCCGGCGGCGGCATCACTAATCCTGCGTTAGTCCCATATTCGAGCAGACCTTCAGCATAGGGAGCATGGGGTTCCTGGCCGAACACGACGTCCGCAGCGAAGAGCGACTTCTTTTTCTTTTGACCTCCGACCCTAGGCTCGCGGGGGATCGACTTCCGCTTAGCAGCCACTTTGGGACGACGGGTCCCGATGTCCGCATCCACGCCAGACTCCGGCGAGGGTACAACCACTGTCTCCACTGGAGCACAGGGTGCGGGAGGTGCATCTGCGATATCAGGGAGCGGCAGCTCACGTGGAGGACTTTGCGCACGTGATGGTCTGCCCCCGGCATCTTTTAGAGGAGGAACCACCCGGATCCTTGGCGCTAAGGGAGCGTTACGATTGGTGCCGGGGGGTACTTCTTTACGGTCGATCAACACTCACCTCTCTTCCTTTATAACAGCCCCCGTCGCATGATTGTACCACTCTTTATATACATTAAAGAGTCGTGGAGCACAGGCCGGCGTGCTGATGAAAAAACGAGAACCCGTGTTCAGGCGCATGAAGTGATGTAACGCGTTCTCCATCCCTTCTTCATTGACAGCAGGTTCCAGTAAGAAAGCTTCCAAGGGTATCCCTTGATCGTAACCCAGTTGTTGGGCAAAACGATGCGGGTTATATCTCATAAAGACTGCTGCACCGCCCTGCCTGAAGACTAGGAAACCCGGTCTAATAGAATACAAATGGAGGATCTCCCGGGCCGTTAACACTGAAGCACCATCCTTGAAGGAGTCCTGTAATGGTCGCACCGCAGAGGTGGACGCTTTTCCAATGGTTATACCTTATCAATAAAGGACATCCCGACTCCAACGGTGTGAGGGCGAAGCAGTAAACCCCTGGCGTCCCGTGGTGAAGGGGTCACGATTGATGAGCCAATCAACTGTAAAATGCGAGGAAAACCGCACTTGTCAAAGAATGAAGGCCTTTTATGCATGCCGAAGACACCCGCCGTGTGTAGCTCGAGCCACGATGCAAAGTAGTGCATCGGGAAGACCACGTGCAGTACCCCGGGCTCGTTGGCATCCGCTGCTCGGCTGAGGCCATGATATAGGTGCGCCAGGCCAGCGATCCCCACAGCCATCTTTATCCCGATGACCATTCGGTGGGCTGGGTAGAAGACGGAAGGCCGCATGCGATGAGAGTGCATTGGGATCGCGAACCAACTCAGCCACAGTCCAAGAAATCCTAAGAAGAAAGCCTCCTCATCCATTCCAGGGGCCGCAATTTCTGCAAAAGACATGGTTGGGGAGTTAGGAAGAAAAAAGTCCTTTTGGTCTGTCTTTCGCTGGCAGGTCATCCAAACCTATACCGAAAGGGTCATCCAGGGTGGCAAACTTGGCAAATCCCGATGAAATGACGCTTGGACGAAGGAAACGAGCAATGAAGTCCTCAAAGTTAACCCCCCAACTCCCGTGTTCGATAAAAAGGGACTCGTAGATGTTCAACACCTTGATCAGGCTCGGGAATTGATGTTGAACGGCATTTTCCGGCGTGATCCCCCTTACCATCGGCTTAGCACCGAAGACGCACTCATCTGTCGGGAGCAGCTCTTCATAGTGTTCCCCCATAACCGGTAGGCCGGATACCTCCGCGAATTCCTCCAAAGAAATGGACACTTCCCGATCCATGGCAAGGAAAGTGTGGGTAGGAATATTCCATTGCTCCAAGAAAGCCTTGAACCACCAGGTGGGGAGCGTAGGATATTGGAAGAGAGAGACGTAGACCGTGGTGTACAGTCCTAGTCTTATCAACTGCGACTTCTTCGTCGACAGGATGTACCGGGCCCACGGCAGATAGCCAATCGGGTGACGGGGAATCAAACCAAGGTTATATGATTGCCCCCAGGGTCTCGCCTCGCCTTGACAAATACAACGTCCTAGGATATCCAAGACCATAGGACGTTGGATCGGAACCGCATCCATAGCAGGATGAAGAAAGCTGTTTGCGGTCCAATCCACCATCTCCACGGCGTACTGCATCGGGGGTGGACTGGCGTAATGAATCGCCGTTATGGATTCTGACGGCACCGCGCATGTGAAGCTCCGTCGGCCCATGATGATCTGATTGTACCACGACCCCCAAAGATGGAGACTCTTGTATTCCGGGTCGTACTCCTTAATCATGGCCAGGACTTCACGGTCCAAGGGCGCCTCGGGAAATCCCTCCTCCGAGCGGACGAACGGGAATGAAGTGTCTAGAGATATGATCGCTGCAAAAGAACAATTTAGCCGTTAGTGTTGTAATCCCAACGTTTGGCGTTTAAAGAAGAAAATGCATTAATTAAATTAAAATTAAAATTAATTAATTACACCACACAGCAGTGCAGTGAGTAAGGGACCAAAGGGGGACCCACAAAATCTGGATGACAATACGTCGGTTAATAAGACAAACCCATCATTGGATGAGATCATCAGTTGGTCCTCAGGAAAACATTCCCATTAATAAAGAATCCCTAGAGACAAGGAGAAAATCTCCTCTTTCAGAGCAAAGCTCTGTCACAGAGTGACACTTGTCAAACTCTGGTCTCAGAGGAATGAGATTCCTTAAAAGAGCCTAGCTCTGTGATGATGATGAGAAAATTTATTTAAAACTCCTAAAGAAATTAAAACCTTTTGAAGACTATTAGAAGTTCTTCGTTTTTAGATCAAAAAGATCTAATTTTGGATCCATGAGCAAAGCTCTGCTCATGGGTTAAAACCCATGAACAAGATCTTTATAGATCTATGGATTCATGAGAGCAAAACTCTGTTGGTGAAACCCCAAAGGGAATTTCTTTAGATCAAAAGATCTATAAGAGCAAAGCTATTTTGGTAAAGATTGATTTAAATTAATCTGATTTAAATTAATTTTACCTAAAAGTGTTCTAACTGTGGAAACGAGCAAAGCTCTGAAGTTCTAAGCAAGAGCAAAGCTCTGAAATCAAAATCTAGAAAATGGTGAAGTTTTCTAAAGGGCCATAGGTCCTATTTATAAGGCGCTTGCGCCCCTTCAGCTCACCCCTTGATCCAACGGTCAGGGGCTTGCCACCGCTGCACTCACGTGCGCGCCACGTGAGCGCAACGGTGGGGGGCATTTGTTTCCCCCAATCAGAGCAAAGCTCTGCTGGAAATTCAAAATTCAAATTTTGAAGCAACGCTTCAAATCCCGGGCGCAACGCGCCACGTGTCCGGCGCTGATACGTCAGCGCAGCGTCCAAGAAGGCGCGCCCAATCAGAGCAAAGCTCTATTAAAGGAAGCAACGCTTCAGTTGCGCTAGTGATGCGCTGCGCGACACGTGTCAGCGCAGATGCGCTGCGCTGTGCGCTGCGCGACACGTGTCAGCACAGTTGCGCTGCGCTGTGCGCTGCGCGACACGTGTCACGCGCTGGGGCATCTGCGCCAAACAGAATTAAATTTTTAAGAAATCTTTTCTGTTCTTGTTAAAACAAGAAGATTTTCTTCTGCAAAGCAGAAGCCCTTGGATCAAAGATCCAACGGTGGGGAAAATTCCCCAAATCACTCACAGAAAGATCTCTCTAACAAATTTAACTAATTTATGGGCACTATAAAAAGGACCCTAGGTCTCAATTCAAAGGAATCAACATTTTCTTGAAAAAGGTCAAGAGCTTCAAACAGAGAGAACTCTGAGAAAATTCAAAGAAAAAGGTAAAGAAGCTTCATAAAATAGAAGAAATTTCTTCTAATAGATCATTGATCTAAAAACAAGATTAATGATCTGTACATAAAAAAAACAGTGCTTTGCACTTCTTATGAACCACTGGTTCTTTAAAACAAGAAAACAACAAAATAAAAATAGTGCTTTGCACTTTTATGAACCTCTGGTTCTTCAATCAAAAAGAAAAAACTTATTTTTCTTTGATCTAAATTAGATCAAGAAATCAAATAGTGCTTTGCACTTCTGTTCTTGAATCTAAAAGATTCTTAGTGCTTTGCACTTACAAACTGCGCCGTTGCGCTCTTAAGAGAGCGCCACGTGTCAGCTACAGAACTTGCGCTACGCGCTGTTGAAATAGAGCTTTGCTCTCTGGAATTGGCGCAACTCACCAGAGCGCGCCACGTGTCAGCAGCACAACAGCGCAGCGCACTAGCGCAGCGCACTAGCACAGCGCACTGCGCTGTTGCACTTGCGCTCGCCAGAGCATGACACGTGTCCTCACCACAAGCGCTTGCGCTCAGTGATTGGCGCAAAGCGTCTGACAAATGCAATGCATTTCACTTCCTGAAGGGCCAGGCCCAATTAAAAGGCTTAATATGCCTAATAAATAAAATGCTGTGCATTATTTGAAAGGGCAGAGCCCAATTGAAAGGTCTAATGGACCAAAACAAATGATCTGCATCATAATAAAAAGGGCAGAGCCCAGTCAAAATGGGCATAAATGGCCTGAAGTAATGCAATGCATTATTTAAATGTGGGCAAAGCCCTAGCACAGGTCTAATAGACCAAAAATAAATAAGGGTGTTGAACATTTTCAACTGGACTTAGCCCAATTTTGGCTGTAAGTCCTCAAATTAAATTGACTGAGCACGGCTGCTCCCTAAATCAATTTATATCCGGTTCGAGGGTACATCTCCGAGCTCCTCTGACACTTATCGTTGTAATCCTTCAACGACGTCAGAGAGGTGACGGGTCCCGACGACCACATACGTCAATATGGACTGCGGGGTCCTTAAACTCGTGGACCGAGACGTCCTTAAACTAATATCGGACCACCACGTCCCTAAACTGGAATATGGACCACCACGTCCCTAAACTGGCGATGGACCACTACTTCCCTAAACTGGAACAATAGAGCCTCCAAATGCTCTTTTGCCGGATCTAAACGGTCCCGTTTAAGTTGATCTTAGCCCCAAATACGGCTAACGTATCCTTAGACATTTAAATGAATGATAAAACTCCAAATCAACTTTGGTTCAAGGGTACATCTCTGAACTCCTCTGACACCTGTCGTTGTAATCCTTCAACGACGTCAGCGAGGTGACGAGTCCCGACGGCCAGATATTAAATCGATCATCACGTCAAGTTGATCTTAGTCCAAAACAGGACTAACGTATCCTTGACGAACGTTTAAGTTGATCTTAGCCGCAACGCGACTAATGCATCGTTAAACTAAAAACACCAAACCCAAATCTAAGTAAATACGGATTTGGACTAATCCACGTCCTGCGGGCGACGGCATTACTCAGTCTCCGTATACAATCCACGGGCAACCACAAACAAAACAAATACACACGACACGAAGTGAAATTCTGGAGAAGGAGAAAGTTGTTACCGCGATGCGGTAGCGTAATTAACTGCAGGGGCTTGCACCTGCAGGGAAGAGCGTCCCCACAATCAAAAACCCCTCACCTTGAGGGGGAATCTGACGAAGTCTGATACATCGGCCGCATCCGTCTAAACCTCCGATACACGGTGCCATAAATCAACTTGGCATCTTCGGAGAAGTAGACGGATAAAACCAAATAGCATCTGCCCCGAATCTCAGGCATAGACGCAAAGTCTGCGCCGCCGTTCGGAGGGGAACAAATTGTTGTAATCGCTCTCACTTAGTGTTAAAGTGTTTAACATACTTGTTTTCGCCTAATCTCTAATTTAAAGATCCGGCTTCGGGTTGTTCGGCACGGCTAATTTTTAAATCGGGCATGGTTGATGCCTCGTAGAACCTTATATGCGTGCCTAGCAACCCTATAAAAACACCTCCATAATCAAAGCTTGGGTAGACCTTATCTTCATGACTCCGCAAGGAGGGACTCCTTAACAGAGCCAAGGACTAATAACGAAACTAAATATGAAGCTTTGATAGCAGGTCTCGAGATCGCTGTCGACATGAAAATCAAGGACCTCCTCATATATGGTGACCCCCAGCTAATCGCCAGCCAGGTAAATGGCGACTATCAGACATGCAAGCCAGAACTGATAAAATATGGTGAAAGAGTAAAACAACTGCTGACAAAAATCCCCTCCTACATCCCGAAGAGTATACCGCGTGCAGAAAACAACAAAGCGGATGCATTGGCCAAATTGGCTAAAGAATTGGCCGACGAAGACCTCAACGACGTAAAAATTATTGTGCAAAGCCGCAGGATTCTCATGCCAACAAATATATTTTCGGAAGACCTAATAAAGCCATCCGAAGGAAAAAAAATAACCGAACAAGTAACCCTTCAAAGAAGGGACGAAGAAAATGTCAACGATTGGAGGGAAGTCTTCATAGACTACTTCAAATCCCAACGAATGTCCAAAAATTCGTCGTCTAGACATCAGCTCATGAAACGAGATTTGTCTTTTGCCTTCGTCAACGACACTTTATATAAAAGATCGTTCGACTGTTTATGGCTAAGATGCTTGGGACCAGAGGAAGCAAAGAAAGTCGTCCAAAAAACTCATGACGGACTCTGCGGTGCTCATTAAGCCGGACCAAAGATGAAGCTGGAGATAAAAAGAATGGGTTACTATTGGCCCACAATAATTCAGGATTGCCTCGAATATGCGAAGCAGTGTCACTCTTGCCAAATTCACGGGGACTTTATCCACCAACATCCAAATCCGCTATACCCGACAGTAGCTAGCTGGCCGTTCGAAATATGGGGAACCGATATAATCGGCCCCATTGAACCGGCGTCGTCCAAAGGACATCGGTTCATACTGGCGACGACCGACTACTTCTCTAAGTGGGCAGAAGCAGTACCACTAAGAGAGGTGAAGACGGAGAATATCCTTCATTTCTTCAGAACCCATGTTATCTATCGGTTCTGCACTCCGCGACGAATTATCTCGGATAATAGGCCAACTTATAGAAGCCATAAAATAAGCCGCTTCGCACAACAACATAAAATAGATTGGAGATACTTTTCAGTCTATAATTCTTGGGCCAACGGTCTAGCTGAAACTTTCAGCAAGACCTTGATAAAGATTATAAAGAAAATGGTGTCCAGAAACAAAAAAGACTGCAACGAAACTTTCTGGGCATACAGAACGTTCAAAACGGTTACGAATAAACACCATATGTGTTGGTATTTGGCACGGAAGCAGTGCTCCCACTAGAAGTAGAACTCCCTTCTCTACGAGTAGCGGTTCGATACGAGCCGACAGATGAAGAAAACGCTCATCTTAGACTTGAAGAGCTCGACGCCCTCGACGAAACTCGTCTTATAGCACAGCAAAATCTGAAGGCTTATAAGGTAAGGATAACACGGTCATACGAAAAACTGACCAGGCCGAGAACATTCCGCCAAGACGAACTCGTACTAGTCGTCAAAAGACCAATGATCCCCAATCGTGCAAAACGGGGAAAGTTCGAGCCAAACTATGAAGGCCCATACATTATAGAGAAAGTCTACCAATGTGGAGCCTATCTGCTCATGGATATGCATGGCAAAAGACCCTTTCGGCCAAGAAACGGACGATTCCTCAAAAAGTACTACGCTTGACGAGTCACGACTTAGGTAAACGATAAATGACGACGCTTGTGTCCGCTCGCTATCTTCCTGAGTCAGAACTCTGAGAATAATATCCAAAAAGCTCCGTTGCCTCGAAAACGGCGACAACGGACCGATAAGTCCTTAAACTAACAATCCGTCTAAAAAACGGCGACAACGGACCGAGAAGTCCTTAAACTAACTATCCGCCTTAAACATGACGGTATCGGACCGAGATGTCCCTAAACTAACAATGGACCGAGATGTCCTTAAACTAAAACTTCGTCTCAAACATGACGGTAACGGACCGAGAACCAACCGTCCGCCTTAAACATGGCGGTACCGGACCGAGATGTCCCTAAACTAACAACGGACCGAGATATCCTTAAACTAAAACTTCGCCTCAAACATGGCGGTAACAGACCGAGAAGTCCTAAACTAACTATCCGCCTCAAACATGGCGATATTGTACCGCGATGTCCCTAAACTAACAACGGACCGAGATATCCCTAAACTAACAACGGACCGAAATGTCCTTAAACTAAAACTTCACTTCAAACATGGAGATATTGGACCGAGAAGTCTTTAAACTAACTATCCGTCTCAAACATGGCGATATTGGACCGAAAAGTTCCTAAACTAAAATTTCGCCTTAAACGTAGCGATAACGGACTGGAGCGTCCCTAAACTAGCGCATCACCCCAAATACGGCGATACACTCCCTTGAGATCTATATTGCAATCAAAGTCCTAGCGGCAAAAATTGCAACTCACGTCCCACTAGCTGCACAACTACTCCAGTAATGAAGCCACCCCCAAATCCCACTGGCAAACTGATGGGTCACCTGTGACGAAACTATTCTCTAAAGTTTCACTATAAAAAACGGTATGTTCACAAGCAAAATGGGCACGGATGAAAACCTGAATGGCGCTGTGAGTAAAAACAGCATGACTACCGGCGAGCTTATGAAAACCCGGAAGGGCGCAATCTCATAAAAAATAATAATTATACACTTGCGAGATCCTCACGACTCGTAAGGAGAATTTCCCCCATGAGACCCTCACGGCTCATAGGATTCAAAACGCTTAAGCTACAAAGATCTAAACCTGTTCTTAAGCCGTCATATCCCAAGTTACCCTACAGGCGGTCCAATATTAACCCTTGTATACAATCCACGGGCACAGATAAATATTCTCACCAAGTTCTACCAATGGTGAGAAATGTCCACATATGGTGAACGACACCTATAAGATCCTTACGACTTACAAGAGAAAACGCATTTAGGAATCCTCACAAATTCTAAGAAGAAAATACACCGACGAGATCCTCTCGACTTGTAGGGAGAAATACTTTTATGAGACCCTTACGGCTCATAAAATTAAAAAGCCTTAGTCGACAGGATTCTAACCCTGTTTGCTAAGCCATCTTTGTTCAAATCGACAAAAACAAATGATGATTCGCTCCTGACGATATCCCTGTGGTAGCGATGTTGATGCCTAAACAGGTATCAAACTCCATGTCCTCTCACGGCAAATGATGATTTGCTCCTGGCAATATTCCAGTTGCAGCGATACTGATGCCAAAATTGGAATCAGATCCCAAGTTCCTAACTCGTAATAAAACTCAGCAAATCACAAAAAAAATGCATATGAAAAAGCAAAAATGTTTGAGAAATTTGCAATAAAAAACAGCGAGTAAAAATATTTAAAAAAAATATAACCGAAATGATTAGGCACCACGGATAAAAAACCGAAATGATTGGGCAATAGCGACTTTTGCGATATAAAAAGCTGAAAAGATAGAGTATCGCGGAAATAAAAAATAAAATAAAATAAAATTTCCTCTGCCCTGCAGGTAGGTCCACACCGACCCCTGCATACAATCCCTGGGCACAAATGAAAGAAAGGGAACCATATTTTCCCACCAGACTCCGTTAAAGGGAGAGCCAGATCTTGGCGGCGACATCTACTGCCCAGAGATCAGCTCGACGTTCTTCTCATTCCAACAAAGTGCAGACGTGACGCCAACAAAACTCCAAGAAGCCAAATCAAAATGGAGTGGTGGCAAAATCTTTAACTCCAACTTGATGTCCTTATTCCAGCAAGGTGCAGATGCGACATCTACAAAGTAGAATAATGGAATATTCCTGGCTCCAAATCTTGACGGTACATATACAACCTAGAGACTATCACAACGTTTCTTCTCATTCCAGCAAGATCCAAACACAATATCATCATTAAAAAAAAGGCCCCAAGGGTCCAAGAAAAAAAGGAGTAATGGCAAAATCCTAACTCCAAGTCTTGACGGTACATATACAACCCAGAGACTATCCCGGCGTTACCCCTCATTTCAGTAGAATGCGATCGCAGCTATCAAATGAAACTGGAGCAATGGCATATTCTTAGCTCCGGACTTCAATTGCAATACACACAGTATAGAGGTCATACAGATGTCTATCCTATTTCAGCAAAGAATTGGTACGGCATCATCAAAGCAAAAAACGAAGTGACGGCATATTCCCAGTTTCGGGTCTTGATGGCAACTCAGATAAAGCCTAAAAGACTATTGGAGATCATTCCCTCCAGAAGGGTGCAGATATGACTCACCGTGCTCCAAATTGAGCCTAAGCTCAAGTAAAAAGCGTTATAGCAAATTCCTAACGCTTGATTTTCCGACGGCAATATAACCTAAGGAGATTACTTGAAAACGTTTTGTCCAGCCCTCGAAGGGATCAGAGACACGACCGTCGCGGGGTTATTCGAACAACAGCTTAAAGATTGTATATCGAGAAATACATCAGCCAATGCGACAATACCATGGACTAAAACCTTCGTACCACAAGCCTAACGGACCTTTGTCGTAAAGAATGAGGGTTATCTATATACGGCGTTAGGACAAGTTTGCATGTAAACCCAAGAGAGGTAAACTAAAGAGACTCCGAAACGAGTGAATAAACTACAAACTCCGAGATGAGTACATAAACTAGAGACTCCGAAACGAGTGAATAAACAACAAACTCCGAGTGAGTATATAAACTAGAGACTCCGAAACGAGTGAATAGTGAATAAAATAGAAACTCTGAAACGAGTATATAAACTAGAGACTCCGAAACGAGTGAATAAACTAGAAACTCCGAAACGAATGCATAAACTAGAGACTCTGAAACGAGTGAATAAACTATCAACTCCGAAATGAGTACATAAGCTACTTCGCGCCAAATAAAGACAATCAAGAAAAGGAAAGTGCAGATATAAAAAAGGGGGGCTTATCATTCATACTTCAGAAAAGATTACACGGTGATAAAAAAATGCTACTACATTATCTGAGGTCTACAACGGCAAGACGCTAAACTCCGGACACAGATTCTCAAACTCAAAAGCAAGTTTGAGCAGTGCGCCTTCAGCTTCATCGACCATCTTTTTGTGTATCTTCTCTCAAATGCAAGCGTCAGGGTCACCACTGATGTCCTCCACCCTCTGATATGCCGAAACTCTTACTTTTTGCTGAAAGACATGATGCAAGATGACGACGAGATCGTCTCTCCGTCTCTTTGAGATCAACCCCATCAAGTACACTGAATGTACCTTATCCTCAGCGTTATCAAGCGCTTGAAGCAGCATAAGCTCAAGATGCCCGGGTATAGCTTCCCAGATCGACCCAACGACGATCTTCAAAAGGGCAGAACGGCGAGGAAGTAATCGACCGTTGTAATCATCGAAACGACGCATCACCGCGTCGCATTGGGCGTCAATATACTCCTGGCTTTGGCAGCGGCCTTGGATGCGAATCTCCTTGTAAGAGATAATCTCTTCAAGATCGTACAAATGATCGGCCATGGTACTTAAAAAAATAATAAAATAAAAAAAGATGGAGTTAGCGATTAACATATTAAAGTCACTACAGTGGGCCCCACAAAATCAAGATGACGACTCATCAATGATGAGACATGTACCCATTGTAAGAATCCGAAAGGATTCTCATTAAATAAATAGTGCCCATTAAACAATGGAGTTAAAAACTCCCAATATTCCCCAAAATGCGAGCTCTTTAAAACAAACAACAGATTAAAATCTGTGAAGAAAAAAAGGATTAAACCCACAAAAATAATAAAATAATAATAATAATAAAACATATAAGAATGGTAAAGGGAATAAAACTCTTAAAGTTCTTAAGATCCAAATCAAAGCCAAGCTCTGCAAAAAAATGGAATTAAATTCCCCTAAACAGTGGGATCAAATCCCAGAACAATCCACATGCTAAAAGAATTCATGGGTTAATTGATGGAATCAAATTCCAGAACAAATGTCAAGATTGACAGTAGGGTAAAACCCTAGATAAGAGAATTAAAGATTCTCAAGTCTTGGATGAGAACATCAAGATCCATGATCTGTAAAAAAAGAAAGTTTTTTTTAGATCTCCGGGAGATTGATTAAAAAAAAGGCTTTGTCGAAACTGATAATGGACTTAAAATCCAAAACTAAGAAAATATATATGCTCAAAAAGAGTTCATAGCTAAGCTCTGTTCATAATTCTTACCAAGAAATCTGGCAGAGTTCTGGGAGACATAGATCTAAGTTCTGAGAAAAGAGAATTAAATTCTCAAAAGAAAGAAAGGTTCAAGAAAGAAGATGAAGAGATGACAGTCATCTCAAGGGCCAAACACCCTATTTATAAGATGTGAATGGATGGTTCAACTCCCTAGAAGATTGAACGGTGGAAAAAGTGACACTGTTGCACTCACGTGTGAGCCACGTGAGAACAACGGTGGGGGGCAATTGTTCCCCTAATAATTAAACATAATAAAAGAGTAAAGCTCTGTTGAAATTTAAGGGGGCAGTGCCTCACGTGCTTCTCACGAGGGCGCCGCGCCAGCGCCAATTTAAATCCTATGGCGGCGACGCACGTGCTTCTCACGTGGGCGCCAATGAGCAAAACACAAAAACGCTTTCTGAATAAGAATTAAATTCTTAAGTGGCGCCCACGTGCACAACATGTGAGCTCTGACGCCCAAGTTTATACCAGTATAATTAAATTCTGCATTTCCCTAACAAAAACTTGGGATATTCTCTGTTAAACAGAACCGTTGGATCAAAAATCCAATGGTGATGATAAATCATCAGATAATAGAATAAAATTCTATTAAGGGAAAATAGTTCCCTAATCTTTCTAAATGAACAAAAATTGTTGGATCAAAAGATCCAATGAAATGGGAAAATATTTCCCTATATCTTTCTAAACAAAAAAATATGTTCTCTACAAAACAGAGAGCCCTTGGATTAAAAATCTAATGATGATTAAAAAATCACCATTTTACAGAATAAATTCTGTATATGGGAAAATATTTCCCCAATCTTGTTAAAAAGAAGAACATATTCTGTAAAAACAAAAACACTTGGATCAATGATCCAACGGTGGGTAAAATTTCCCAAATCAATTTTGAGACCAATTAAATCAATTGGAATCTCTCAATGAGAAATTTTCTCAAAACCAATTAACAATCTGTCTCCACTATATAAAGGACCCGAGATTTCAAGTCTCATAGAGAGGGAACCCCCATAAGCTTCTGAAAAATACAGCGAGCTCTCAAAAGAACAGAGAATTTAATTCTCAAAAAAGAAGATCTTCCTTCTCAAAACCCTAAGTAAAGGAAAAAGCAGAGATCAAAATATCTTATTTACCTATTGAAGGGTTTAATCCTTTTAAAAGAACTTAGTTCTTTCTTTGGATCTGAGATCCATAAGACAAGTCTCCCACAAGTTGAAAATTTAATTTTCATCGGGAAGATCTTATTCTTAAGAATCAATCAGATAAGAACAAGGATACAAGAACATGAAAAACATGGAGTCCATAATGCTTCAGGAACTTAGTTCCTTCAAGTCAAGAACTTAGGTTTTTAAAAACCCGATCCAAGATCCTCAAAATAGTGATCTTTACGATCCTTAATGGTCAAAACACCATTAAAAGAGGTTTAACCTCTCTGAAAATATCAACGGAGATTAAATATACATATAAAAAAAACTCAGCGCCTCACATGAAAAACACGTGGGCGTCCAAAACAGAAAGTTGGCGCCTCATGTGCTTCCCACATGGGCGCCCTCAAACAAAGGGCATGCACCTCACGTGCTTCCCACGTGGACGCCTAAGACAGAAGGTCAGTGCCTCACGTGAAATACACATGAGCGCTGAATTAAAGTGCTTAGCACTTCATGTGCAGCCAAAATAGCTGAGTGCTTAGCACTGATTGGGCAGCGCCGCACGTGCACCTCACGTGGACGCCATAAAAAGTTCTTAGCACTTCATGATTAGTCAAAACGACTAGAGTGTTCAACACTCATTAAGCAGCGCACATGACTGAATACTTCACATGATATACATGTGAGCGTCGGAGCTCAAATAAGTGCTTAGCACTCTTATATAAAAAGAAAAAAGGCTGAACAAATAAAGCCCAAATAAGTGCTTAGCACTTTTGAATAAAAAGAAAGAAAGAAAAGACTAAGCAGACTAAGACGTAATTGGCTAAGTCTCTGAAGTTTTCTTGCAGCTGAGCTCAAATACTCTTTTGCTGGATCTTAAATAAAAATGATCATAAAATGTTGTTAAGTTGATCTTAGTCTCAAATAAGACTAACGTATTCTTAGCAAAAACAAAATGAGCCTAAATGCTCGCTTATATATTTAAGTTGATCTTAATCTCAAACTAGATTAACAGTCTTTAAATAAAACAAACTCATATCTAAAATATACGAATTTGGACTGATCCGCGTCCTACAGGCGACGATATAAAATAGTCTCCGTATACAATCCACGAGCAACCAAAATAAACAAAAATACATACGACACGAAGTGAACTGCTGGAGAAGGAGAAAGTGGTTATCGCAATGCGGTAACGTAATTAACTGTAGGGGCTTACGCCTGCAGGGAAGAGCGTCCCCATAATCAAAAAACCCTCATAAATGAGGGGGAATCTGATAAAGTCATGCTACAACGGCCACATCTATCCAAAACTCTGATATATGGTGCCATAAATCAACTTGGTATTTTCGGAGAGGTGGATGGATAAGTCCAAATAACATTTGCCCTCAAATTCAGGCAAGACGATCTATCCCAGTTCGTCTCTGTTTTTTGCGGTAAACAGATCGTCCCATTTCTAATGATCTTGCACGATTGACTGTTTTCCACCGTCACATGTCTAAGGTCGTCCTGAACATACTCGCTGAAGTGATGTCCGTCCGAAGTGTAATGAAAAGATACTCCCGAATCTAGGAACCAAGTATCCGTCTTTGTGTTCTCGCTCGTCGATAAACAAAGACCTTGTTCCCCTTGTTCTTATGTAGACACCACATTCGCTTCCTTTTTCATCCACCTTCTCATCTGAGCCTTTCTTTGGATGCCTGCATTCATTTTTTCTGTGGTTCATCTTTCCGCAATTCCAACAGACGCCTTGGATTTTTCCTTAAGATTTTCCTTGGCTTTTAAACTTATCTTTCTTTTCTTTTCCCCTTTCTACCGTTCTGCCGTAATTTTCCACCGAAAATGCAGAAGTTCCCAAACTCCCACTCACGGCCTTTCTTCGCATCTTATCGTTTAATATGCAACTCACCACATCATTAAACATGAGAGTCCCCGAAATAGAGTTGCTAACTGCCATAACTAGATTCTCCCAACTCCCCGACAACGAACATAAAAATAGTAGGGCTCGAATCCCGTCTTTAAAGAAGATTGAAACCGATTTGAGTTGGCTCGTCGTGTTGTTGAACTCATTTAGGTGGTCAGTCACCCAACCGTTCTCTGCCATTTCCATATTGAAAAGTTTCTTCATCAAAAATATTTTGTTTGATATCGAAGGCTTCTTATACAGCTTTGCTAACGTCGTTATTAGTATCTTGGTTGTTTTCTCCTTCGAGATATTAAAGGCCACCTGCGGATTCAACGACAATCTGATCGTCACCAGGGCTTTCCAATCCAAAAGGTTCCACTCCTCATTGATTATCTTCTTGGGCTTTTCTCCGAGCAACGGAAGATACTGATCCTTTTGGTATAGGCAGTACTCCAACTGCATGCGTCACCAACCAAAATTGTGACCATTAAATTTCTCGATTCTTATCTTATTCTCCGCCATCTTTCATCTGTATGATAGCAAATTCGACTTCTCCCTAGATTCGAACCAACGTCTTCAAAATTACGATCTAAATGGGGAAGAGAACACAAGTGTCGTTACTCACCGTTGACCTAAATTGTAGAGTCGAAGAACTCTAAGTTCTCTTAATCTTACTGTGATACCAGTTGTTGGGAGATAAGTCGATCCAAGGAATAGTGCTTGCGACAAACAATCACACAATTAAACAACGAAAGATACATATTAATAAGTGCGAGAATAAATAAGATATCAAACACGGAATAGAGAGGCACAAGGTATTTGTTAATGAGGTTCACCTACCGTATGGTTAATCTCAGGCAGAGCGGAATCTGCAAACATCTACTATATTTAGATCAAGTTTGCAAACAAGAGCAATCCTCGGAGATTTCTCTCAAATTTCTCTGTCTCTCTCTAAATCTCTCTTTTGGCCTCACTATTAATTTGTCTTGGCCCTGTCCAAATCCAAGGGTATGGGCATATATATAAATAATGGTTAATTGATAATATAACCTTATGACCCAAATAATTTGCCTTAACCTCCCAAATTCTTCTTTCTCGTGGAAACAACGATACCCACGTGCTTTGAGTGGCACACAAAACCGGCGCCGCCCATTGCCTCCCGTGTGGGGCCTCGTCACCATCCTCATGTGGGCCTCCACTAGTCGACCGCCGCCCATGCGGCGCCACCCTCGTGCGGCCGCCTCGCCGCCCACATGAGTTGAATGAAGAAGAAGGTAATTTGGGTTTGGGTTTGAATTTTCAACAAAATCCAACAATAACTCAGATAAACAAAGTTTAGACAGCAAAAACAGGTTTGTTCCAGCATTTATAATGTCCAGCATTCAATTATTGAGTTCACCTTGCCTACACCTATTGTTAACAAAGATGGTAATGGATCCTCTCTTAGCATTGTTGCTGTCCAGCATTTTACTAAATTCATCTCATTAAATTTATATGTACCTTTAGCATTGAACTATGGTAGAATTGTTCTTTATCTACACTATTATAACTCAAACTCTAGAGGCACATGTCATCTTCTCATTTTTCAAGGAAAAGTTAAAATAAAGTAAAATTTTCCTTTAAATAATCTTTAAAGCCCAAGGTATCTCTCTCTCTCTCTCTCTCAATTTGTGCTTTTCGTTTATTTTTAGACACAAGCCTCAATATATATACGCATGCATCCCACGTGCAAAAAAAACTAGTTGTATTCTACAATACCAACTACAGGTGGTGCCATAAACACTGAATTTTCACTCTTAAGAAATTTATTATATAGGCCCCGAATGTGAAGAAACACACACTAGTAAAATAAGGGGTTGCCCCTACGGATAATATCATCCGTAGGGGCAATAAAAGTTTGGCCCTACGGATTAATCCGTAGGTCAAAGTGGTTGCCCCTACTGTCGTTCAATATTTATTTAAAATTTATTAAATCTTAAAGTGTTTTTTGCCCCTACGGTGGCGCAAACCAAGCACCTACGGGTATATCCGTAGGGGTATATAAATAGGGATTTAATAGATCGATCCCTACGCTGATTATTTCTCTTTCCTATTCTCGCGCGAAACCAAATTTCCCAAATCGAGATCGTCGTCGCCGCCGCCGCCGCCGCAGTGATCTCGTCGTCACCGAATCCAAGCCGAATCGTCGTCGCCACACCTGCGCAGTGATCTCGTGGTCGCCACCGTGCTCCGTTCTCGTTGTCGCCACCGCCCTTGTCGTCGCCGATTGCGTCTCCGTCGTCGCCTACAGGTAATTACTTAAACATTATTATAATGATGTTAGGGTAGCGATCAATGAGGGTTAGGATTAGGTATCGGTTGTGGTTAGGGTTAGGATTAGGGTTAGGGTACGGGTTCGATCGGCGGTTGGGGTTCGACGACTGGTGTTGGGGTTAGGGTTAGGGTTAGGGTTTCGGTTGGGGTTTGGTGTTGGGGTTGGGGTTCGGCTGGGGCTGGGTTGGAGTTAGGGTTAGGCCGGGTTAGGGTTTGGTGTTGGGTTGGGGTTCGGCTGGGGCTGGGTTGGGGTTAGGATGAGTTGGAGAGATTGAAGGCGAGCTGGGTTTTGGGAGAAGAGAAGGAAATGGCACTGCTTAATTGCTGCTTCAATTTTTTGATATAGATAGATAATTAGTTCTCCGAGTTAAAATTTAGGGGGAATTGGATACCTCATGTCAAATAGAAAACAGACTAGGTCCATGCTTGCATACGCACACCAGGCATCTAATTTCAAAAGATCCGATGGTATATAGGATTATGGCTCATACAAGACTAGATCAAGAAAGTTAGTATAAAATGGAGAATGCTCTGTTGCTCCCCTCTACTTCAGCTTACATACAATCCATATAAGGTTCTTTTGGGATTTTGGAGGGGTTTTAATTTGGGGGAAATAAATAGCTTTGGAGATGAAATGGGGCATTTCGGTAATTTGATTCTCTGTTGCAAATATTATTTATCAATATATTTAATTATATATATTAAATAAAATAAAGTAAACTATAAATAATATGAAACCAATATATGATACTCGATGATAATACGAAACCTTCATATTCCCATCGATACCCATATATGAAACTAAAAGCGCCACTTAGTCCCCGTCTATCGGTTAACATACGTGCGATGCTCGTCGTGACCTAGAATTATACGAAAGTTGTTAAATATCGGACAGTATAGCTCGATACTAACAACCGCCGTATAGTCTACGCGACGAGAAAATTCAATCGTATGGTAACCCATAGATTTGTCCCGTGTGGACAAGTTAAGAATGTATAAAGCAAACGCCTTCATTCACTTGTGTTTTCATCCGTTTCGAGATATTTCGTCGGTACCTTTCCGCTGGTTCTCCGTGTACAAAGATAGATTAGATGTTCATTTCAACGTTATTTCACAGCTTTGAAATGATTATCTATTCTATTACAGTGTACTCGGAGAACAGCGGGGAGGTGCTGCCGAAATTTACTCGAAACGGTTGAAAGCACAAGTGATGGGCGTTCGCTCTATACATTCTTAATGGGATAGAAGCCTACCCTCGACAGCCGGAACACATACATACAAACGCATAATTAGAGAGCGACTCGAGATGTTCGGGTTAAAACCAATATATGATACTCGATGATGATATGAAACCTTCATATTCCCATCGATACCCGTATATGAAACTAAAAGCGCCACTTAGTCCCTGTCTATCGGTTAACATACGTGCGATGCTCGTCGTGACCTAGAACTATACGAAGGTTGTTAAATATCGGACAGTATAGCTCGATACTAACAACCGTCGTATAGTCTGCGCGACGAGAAAATTCAATCGTATGGTAACCCATAGATTTGTCCCGTGTGGACAAATTAAGAATGTATAAAGCAAACGCCTTCATTCACTTGTGTTTTCATCCGTTTCGAGATATTTCGTCGGTACCTTTCCGCTGGTTCTCCGTGTACAAAGATAGATTAGATGTTCATTTCAACGTTGTTTCACAGCTTTGAAATGATTATCTATTCTATTACAGTGTACTCGGAGAACAGCGGGGAGGTGCTGCCGAAATTTACTTGAAACGGTTGAAAGCACAAGTGATGGGCGTTCGCTCTATACATTCTTAATGGGATAGAAGCCTACCCCCGACAGCCGGAACACATACATACAAACGCATAATCAGAGAGCGACTCGAGATGTTCGGGTTAAAACCAATATATGATAATATGAAACCTTCATATTCCCATCGATACCCATATATGAAACTAATTAAAAGCGCCACTTAGTCCCCGTCTATCGGTCAACATAACGTGCGATAATTTATTCTTTTCAACGACAAACGCACACACAAAGCATATACATGGATTTTCTCCTTTGTCAGTAACTATCCCGTTCTTATATTTCTCAATATAGTCAGCATAACCTACAATTTATATGTTATTCAGTCTAACATGGCCCATGAGTACGTCAGAGTTAAGGACTGGATGTATGTGGATTGGAAACAACGTATGCAACCTAAGTTTGTCGCAGGGGTTGCTGCTTTCCTTGAATTTGCACGAGCACATAATAAGATCATAATAGAGAAGATTCTCTGTCCGTGCGATAGATGTGGCAATAAGTACTGGCAGAAGGTAGAATTGGCAGAGTTTCATATTGTAAAACATGGGTTTACTAGACTTTATTCAATTTGGAAATATCACGGGGAAGGAGAAGAATGCAGTACTGCGGTAGAAGAAGGAGAACACGATAATGCGGCAGGAGAAGAAGAAGAATTCGGTAATACGGCAGGATACGGAAATTTATTTCCATCAGAAGAAATGGAGGATATGGTAGAGGCTGCCCTAGGTGAATCTATTCGTACCGAAGATGACATTCCTTCCGGTCAAGGACCGCGTGCGGATAAATATGAAAATTTCATGAATGATGCTAGGAAACCAATTTATGAGAATGCGAAGTATTCCACCCTCTCATGGTTCGTCCAACTTTTCCAAATTAAGTGCCTAAATGGATGGAGCAACAAGTCATTCACAATGCTTCTTTCGTTCTTGAAAGATTCTATGCCTCCGGGAAATAATGTGCCCGAAAGCTGGTACGAAGCCCAGAAAATGATGTCTGATTTGGGTCTAAAGTGCGAGAAGATTCAAGCATGTCCTAAAAATTGCGTGTTGTACCGGAAAGAGAATTCAGATTTGAAAGAGTGTCCAACATGCGGAGAGGCCAGGTATAAGCCGAAAGATTCTGATAAGAAGCCTGATATACCTGTGAAGATAGCACGATATTTTCCCATAACACAGAGGCTACAGAGGCTATTCAGGTGCAAGAAAACAGCCGAGGCAATGATTTGGCATCATCGTGCTCCTCCAAGCGAAAATGGAAAAATGAGCCATCCAAGAGATTCACCGGCATGGAAGGATTTCGATAGGAGGCACACAATATTCAGTAGCGATCCCCGCAATGTCCGGCTCGGACTGGCTGCCGATGGCTTCTGCCCATTCAACTATATGGCTGGAAGTCACAGTACATGGCCCGTTGTAATGATAATTTATAATCTGTCGCCTTGGTTGGCTATGGACCAATCATACTTTATGATGCCTCTTCTTATCGACGGACCAAACTCACCGGGGAACAATATCGACGTCTATCTCCGACCTCTGATTGAGGAGCTGAAAACTTTGTTTATTGATGGTGTAGAGACATATGATTCAAACACAAATACAACCTTCATACTGCGTGCGGCTTTAATGTGGACAATTAATGACTTTCCTGCATATGGAATGCTTTCAGGTTGGTCCGTACATGGTCACAAAGCATGTCCTCATTGCCATGAACACACAACATCAAAATTTTTGAATTTTAGCAGGAAGGTTTGTTATTGCGGCCATCGACGTTTTCTGCCTCCAGACCACCCCTACAGGTTAGACACGGTTCACTTTGATGGTCATCAGGAGCTTCTTGGGCCTCCATCCCCATTGTCCGGAGAGGACGTGACTGCTAAATGGGATGGTTACAATAACGTGACCTTCGGGATGGATCCGACGAGACAGGTCAAACCACAATATTGGAACAAGTTAAGCATTTTCTTCGAGCTTCCGTACTGGTCTACAAATTCAGTGCGTCATTGTCTGGACGTCATGCATATAGAGAAGGGAGTATCAGAGCACATACTTAACTTGCTTCTGTGTAAAGACGGGAAATCGAAAGACAACATGAATGCCCGGATGGATCTACAAGAGTGGGGAATAAGAAGTGAACTGCACCCTAAACCGGTAGCGGGTAAACCGGGCAAGTTTGTACTTCCCAATGCCGCTTATCATATGTCACAACCGGAGAAGAAAAGATTCCTGCAGGTGTTGCATGATTTGAAAGTCCCCACAGGTTTCTCAGGATCATTCAGCAAGAAAATAAAAATTGTGAAGGGCAAGATCGATGGGCTGAAAAGTCATGACCACCATGTTATCGTGGAGCACCTTCTTCCATTAGCCCTCAGGACTTCTCTCCCCGACTCGGTTGGTCTAGTAATCAACGACCTATGTTGTTTTTTCAGGGAGTTGTGTGCTAAAACGCTGGAGGTTGCGACGCTGGATAAACTAGAAAATTCTATTGTGTTGATACTTTGCAAGTTTGAGCGTATTTTCCCACCGTCATTCTTCGATATCATAATACACTTGACGGTTCATCTTGCAACTGAGGCGAAGTTAGCCGGACCGGTACAATATCGATGGATGTATCCCGTCGAGAGGTACGTGTAATTTTTCGTTTCGCGCAATTTATAAATTTATTTTTGTCATGTATGCCCGTGTTTATTTATTCAACATATTCTCATTAGGTACCTTTACACTCTTAAGAAGTATATACGCAATAAAAATCGACCAGAGGGTTCTATCATGCAAGGTTATCTTCTTGATGAAGCAACCACATTTTGTTCCCGCTATCTGGACGAGAACATTGAGACAAGGCTTAACCGACCTCGAAGAATTCAAGACGGGCCATATGGTAAAGCCGAGTATAAGAGGGTAGACACTATGTTTATCAACAAGATATACCGGTTTATCTTGCTTAATTGCGAATGTCTTGAACAAATTAGAGAGTAAGTTCTTTTGGATTAATTGTTATATCTGTGTTTGTGTGTGTATGAAATGACATAATATTAATGTCACAATTATTTGTCGAAAACAAAACTCATTTTAACGAGGTACGTGAGGGGCATCCTGATTGGAACGAAGAGCGTTTGGAAAAATACCATCAGGATAATTTTTGTGATTGGGCCACAGAGCATGTAAGTTATTCGAATTACATTTTATTGCTATCAGTTTTAATCTAAACTTGTATCGTTATGTATTTATCGTAAAATTTGTTTTGTTAGATCCACGATCCGAACTTGTCTGCATCATTTGAGAGTGATTCAAGATGTTTAGCTCAATTTCCTAGTATGGAGGTTGCACATTACAAAGGATTTGGTGTCCTTGGATACAAATTCGAAATTAAGGACATAGAAACATCTAGAATCATTCAGAATAGTGGTATTGCGACGGTAGGATCGGACGGTGTGATTTACTATGGGTACTTAAATTGTATACTCGGCATCCACTATCCCGGACGATCAGAACCCTTTTATATATTCCACTGTACTTGGTACGATCCGCGAACCGATACAGACAGGTGGAGAAGCAGTCTTGGGACTTGGAAAGATGAATATGGATTGACCAGTGTGAACACACTTCGATTTTACGGTCAAGACGATCTGTTTATCTTTCCGAACCAAGCGTTCCAAGTATACTACTCACAGTGTTTGAAGCATCCGGGGTGGAGTGTTGTATGCCGATGGAAACCTAGAGATGTCTACGATGTCCCAGAATACGAGGACAGCGATGAGGACGAAGAAGAGAGAAGGCTTAAAGTGCTCCGACCGTCTGTTTCGAAGGACGGGTTGTCTTCGACCGATCATGAAGTTACGTGGGTTAGAAATGACATCGACGATGAAATCCAAGTAGATATGTATGATGCGCCCACGAAACGAAAAAGGTTATCAGTAATGTTATATTATTACTTCACATTTTACGCTCTAGATCATATATAGTCAATACTTTTAATGATTGTCTAATGCGTCCACGAACCGTTTATCTAGATTGGATGACGATGTCGGGAGCAGCGAGGGGCGGCAGGAGCTCCAGCCGCGGCAGAGGCAGAGGCAGAGCGGTTCTGCCGCCCGGAGAGCTCCGTAGGGAGCTTCAGAGGGCCGGTCTTGCACCCAGATCGGAGACCCCTTCGGATGCCTCCTTCCGTGTGGATTTTGCCACACCTCCAGGTATACTGCACGCATATCCATTTTCAATTTAATATTACAGATATTCATGCCTGTTTATGTCAAAATTACTTATATTGTCAATGTTTGATTGTCTAGTTGTTGGTCCTGCGTCCACATCTGGGACAGAGGCCACCCCCGCTCCTCCAGGTATGTTTATATATCATATAGTGTATGTATATTGATTTAGAATGCTATATCATAAATATACACATTCCTTTTGCTCTTACTTAGCAATTTTTATTATTGTCTAGCTGTAGGTGGTGACACCACCGCACCTGCGGGTATGTTTATATGTCCTATAGTGCATGCATATTGATTTAGAACGTTATATTATTGATCTACACATTCTTTTTGCAATTACTTATCAAATCTATTTTTAATTGTCTAGTTGTTGGTCCTGCGTCCACATCTGGGACAGAGGCCACCCCCGCTCCTCCAGGTATGTTCATATATCATATAGTGTATGTATATTGATTTAGAATGCTATATCATAAATATACACATTCCTTTTGCTCTTACTTAGCAATTTTTATTATTGTCTAGCTGTAGGTGGTGACACCACCGCACCTGCGGGTATGTTTATATGTCCTATAGTTCATGCATATTGATTTAGAACGTTATATTATTGATCTACACATTCTTTTTGCAATTACTTATAAAATCTATTTTTAATTGTCTAATTATAGGTGGTGCGTCCACACCTTCCACAGGGGCCACTCCTGCCGCTTCCGTACCCTCCGCATCGTCTGCAGGTTAGTATGAATAAATTTAAAATATTTATTTATTTTACATATACTCTATAGAATAAATATGAACTTCATGGAGATTTAGCGTCGATGTTTATTTTATAGTTGGAGGGGATGCGTCCGGGTCCGGGACCCCGGTTGTTCCTCACCGGAGGAACTATCGTCCCGCTCGTGCTGCTGCTCGGGCCCAGGCTCGTGCGTTATTCACCGGAGGTATTTATCACACTTGAATTTTTGTTTAACCTTGATTTCTTAATACAACTTTGTATTATTATTGATTGTCTTGATATTTCGTGCAGACGCAGGGCCTCTCCATTCCCAGAGGGGGACTCGAGGCCCGAATCAGTCCCATAGGCTGAGGCCTAATAGAGCTAGGGGGAGGCAGCATTCCCCCTATTTTTTACCCTTGACTATCGCTATACCGGTCCTCATGCCGAGAGGTTCGGCCGGTATTTGGGGGACGAGAGCCGGATCGTGAAGAACTATCCACTTCACGTTGAGTGGGGCGAGCAGCACCAGCGCTCATTCGCCCTCTTCTTTGAACAGGCTCGGGTATGTATTAATATATATTTTCATTTGATCTATCCAATATATTTATTATTAACACTTGCAATCTAATAACAATGTTTTTTTTTGTATTTTCAGTTGGATTACGATTTTCAGCCTGTAGCCGACCCTGATCACTCGGGGAGGGTGCTCGACCTTCATGCTCTGTACAATGGCCTGATGAAGAACATGCAGGCCAAGGTCCGATACAATAGGAATGAGCTGAAGGCCGACTGCTACTCCCTGTGGATAGCGACCCCCGAGGTAGAGAGAGCGGCCCTCCTATCTACTCCGGCGTTTGCGAGAGTCGACGTAGAGACATGGCCTCTATTGTGCGCTTATTTCGACTCCGAACGCAAACAAGTATGTATTTTAAATTTAATTCATTATTTATGATATAATTTATTTCTTTGTGTTTCTTAATTAGAAAACTAAATGTTAATGCGTTGTGCAGAAACAGGCCGCTCAGAATACGGAGAACAGGAAGTCGGCGAAGAGGGGTCGCCCCACTTACACAGGTGGCTCGAGGAACATTACTCGAGCCATGGAGTTATCGGTAAATTAAGTGTTATTCTCTAATATTCTGCAATATTAAGAGTTATTCTCTAATATTTCTAATATTAAGAGTTACTTTCTAATATTGCAGACATCTCGGACCGTGGCGTCAGGTGGTACACCGAGCGTGCTGTCCGCATATCTTGCCGTCCACGGCACCTCGACAGATCCCGCCACGGGCGAGCTTCGATGTCCCGACGTCGCTACCCAGGAGTACTGCGTAAGTGTTAATATTTTTTCTACCCAAATTTGAAATTTTAGTTTTGGAAGGTTCAAGTTTAAATTTTATACTTATACTTTACTGCTTAATGTGGGTGTAGGAGCGGGTGGTTGAGCAGGCCCAGGCCTCGGGGATCGATTTTACCGGACAGAACGATCCGAGACTGCTGACCCCAGTTCTAGACGCCGCACACGGAGGGCACCACGGAGGTTGGGAGAGAGGCCGGGGATTGGGCCCTAGCAGGGCCCATATGAGGTTGGACTCCACCCCGGCGGTTACTTCCTCCGTCTCCAGTGGCCGGCATGTCCATCAGGAACTGGATAGCTTGAGGGCCACCGTTCAGGAGTTGAAGGAGATGCTGGTATGTATACTACTTTATAGTAAAATATCATTTCATATTATATACATATCAACATATCCATAATTAGTACGTAGGTTGAGCTTATTTGGTTTTAGACTTAAGTCTGATTAATCATACATACATATGTAATTAAAATAAACAACGCTTTTCCAAACTAGATATCCAAACAGGGTTTCGAAATAACTTAATAATGAAACGAATTCGAATAATACACAGTTCTTAGACGCTTCTTACACACGTTATGTCCAGACGCGACAGGGTAGATCGGCCGAGCCTCCACATGCATCTCCTTCGGCTGCGGCTCCGCAAGCCACTACATCGGCTGCGGTTCCGCAGACAGCTCCTGTAGCTCCACCGCCCACTCAGACTCCCGCAGCCGCGGCTCCGCAAGCGACTACCTCGACGGCGGCTGCGCAGACCACATCGCCAGCTCCACATGCCGCTCAAACTCCCTTATATGCAGCATTGGAGAGTGTATTTACCGAGGAGCAGGCGCGCGTTATTCGAACGTTATTCGGAGGTGGAGCTGGACCGAACTAGGGTAGCTTTTTGGTTCTTATTTTTTGAAACATGTATTTATTTATATCACATTGTACTACATTTTGAAACGATATTGATATTGGTTTGTATTTATATCATATTCAGTTTTTGGGTTTTTTTTGTATATTATATATATGCGTGAGATGTGATTATGAATACTGCAATATATGATTTGATTGATGTATATAGTATTGTGCACAGGGCGGCAAAAAATCTGGCAGCCCATTTTTTAAAAAAAACACAGACAATATGTACCTACGGATTAAGCCGCAGGTACATATGTTGCCCCTACGGATATATCCGTAGGGGCAAACTATCAGGAAACCTGATATTTTCCCACCTGATATCAGCGCAGGGTGTTGGGGTTGTCCCTACGGATATGTCCGTAGGGGCCAGTGGTTATCCCCTACGAATTTATCCGTAGGGGAAAATATCAGGTTTCCTGATATTTTCCCACCTGATATCAGGCTAGGGTGTTGGGATAAGCCCCTACGGACATAACCGTAGGAACTACTGTATATCCCCTACGGATATATCCGTAGGGATATAAAGGGGACCTACGGGTATATCCGTAGGTATATACAATATATTCAAAAAAAAAAATTACATTTATGATTTTATTACCCCTACGGGGTACTCCGTAGGGGCTATAACACCTACTGATATATCCGTAGGGGCTTAAATTTGTCCGTAGGGGCACGTTCAGGGCCTCAACTTGCACCTGCGGCCTTTGCACCTACGGGGTCTTTTTTCGCCCCTACGTATATATCCGTAGGGGCAGTGGGTTGCCCCTACCGATAAATCCGTAGGGGCAACCCTTATTTGTAGTAGTGACAGTTCTCTCTCACAGCACCGACGGCCAACAAAATAAAGAAAGAATAAAAAGATAAACGCTAAAAATGGGCTGAGCACAAATCTCCATGCTGAATCAAGACCGTGTTCTAACTTATTGTTGTTTGAAAATAGCTTTTCAAACGTATAGCATTTATTTGAGAGTTTTGATGTTAGGGTCCAGCAAGAGTGAGTCTCAGCATTGAATTCGTTCCAATGCTTTCAATGTGATAATGACATGTTTAAAAATTGTGTAAGTAGATAATGAATGTTACGTGAGATGAATTATAGATGGTGGTCAGGATCTATGTCATGGCCTCTTTTGTGTGGAGCCATGTGATTATTCTATGAGCAAAATATCTGTTGCTTAATTACCAGTCTATATTTTTCTCTCTATACAAAAATGTTGTTACCCCATCAATACCTGTCAGATTGAAAAAGTACTTACCAGCCTCACGGGTTTCGTTCCTATTTAAATTAAAGTAATATATGTTGATGACATTATCAATTTATCATCATCATCTAAGTCTATTCCCATGGATATGAAGCAAGGTATTATAACTAAAGGAAGTTTAATTAAGTTTTACAATTGGCTATCGACTTGACATAAATCATCTCTAAATTAGTTTCAATTCTTGGTTGAGAAAACTACGAATAAGAGAGGGTTTGGCACGGTTAAAATGCGTCAATTCGAAAGAGGTTGATGAGAAATTTACAAGTCCGAGTGAATCCGAGAGTTTCAGACTCCGACTCCGATACAAGTATCCATGCTTTATAGCCAATAAGCATTGATTCAGGTCATCAATGGAATTAAATCCACTTGTTCTCTCTGTCACTCTTTTGGTTGGTACATTTCATTTTCATTCTTCTTTGTAAGAAAATAATTCACGGGCCCAGTATCAAGAAAATAATAATATTGAAGCTCTCATGCTTCAATTTGATTTTATGCTACTGCCTTGTCTCTCCATTGTTACTATTTTTCAGATGCTTGTCTTTATCATACAAACCACATTAATATTTCTCACACACAACACAAGTTGAGGCATGGAGAAACTTCTGGCACATGGTAGGATCCTCTCTATCCCTAACTGTTCATTTAGCACTCTTTGAGTTTCTTATGAGCATTTTGTCAAGCAACATGTATGCACAGAAAAGATTGAAGTTTTTGAAGTTCAAGAGATCATAAATCTATTCCCTTGAATCTAAATACAAGATGATCTTAACCAAGTGCATGATGCTATATTGAGAAGAAACTTACCCGTTAATGAATGCTTATCCATCAGTGAAGAGACTTTCCTCATTGGCGAGCACAATTCCTCCCCCTTAATCACACTTTATACAAAGAGAATGCTTTCTTTGTTGAAATTGATCATCATCGACGAAATCACAGATTCACAATCCAATTATTGCACTCTTTACTCTTATCAACTTTTACCATTCACACATTTATCTTCCAATGCTTAATTCATAAAGTCTTAAAAAGAACACACCCATTAAAATATTAGATGAATCCTCAAAGGATATGGTTACATCTTGAACAGTAATTAAATGGCCACGGTCGAAATACAATCATTTCAATTTTAGCCTCTAAAAGCTCAAGGCCCTGTTTGGGAATGGAGTTGAGTTTTCTAAACTGTATTCATAAAGTTTGCAAAACCAAACTCCTACATCCTAACTTTGGTTTGGCTACTGTTTTGGAGTTGAGATAACCGCAGTTATCTCAGTTCAAATGTTGAGATTATTACAGTCATCTCAACTCTAATCTGATCAAGGTTTTATAAACACCACTGTAAGAGTTTGAGATTTGCAAACCACAATATGCATCTTCCTCCCTCCACTTAAAAATAAACCACATTTTTCGCAACTCCATGTCCAAAAAGGGCCTAAAAGCTTCTTTCAAAGAACTAAGAAATCAGTACAGTACAAAGAATTGTGAGAAGAAAGTCAAAAAGTTTTTATTTTATATATTACCGCAACTCTATATATTGTTTTAGGAGGTGGACGGGTCCCATATGGGACCAATCTTTAGGCTTAAATAAAAGGCTATGAAATCAAGTTAGAAAATAATACAAATTTACCGAATCAGTCCCTTGTGTTAATATTCAAGGCTTATTTCCTACTAGACATGTTGAGCCAATGACCAGAACAATAAATTATAATCGCCACAAGTGTAATCCAAATTCTTTACAAAATACACTATACCACGATGTATATTCAATATCATTGCAAATGGTAGATCCATGAAATTCATACATGCCAGTGAAAAATGAAAGTGACAACTTTCAAATCTGACAGTAAAGCTAATTAAAGGCAAGGCAGTTATATAAGCAAATCACCAGTTATTTAAGGACAGACAACCTTGAAAATTTCAGAAATCGACATTGCAACCATCGGAGATTTGGGATAAAAATACGTCAGAAAAGATTTACCTAATAGCATAACTCTGTACATCTCCAATTTATACATAAAGGATGACTGCTCGGCTAAAGAAGTTATTTAATGAGGTAGAGGATATGCCGAGTAATTGAACTGGTATAGAGGTAGCAGTAGCAGTAATACTAGCATTTCTTGTATGCAAAGCTTAAGCTAGAATTCACCACAAGCAAGCTTTTGATAATTAAGAAAAGGCTATATATGTGTCGAGCAAGGCTCAAATCATGGGGCCCGTATCCGAACCCGAAAAGTTTTGGTTGGCTGGTTGAACTCGAAATGCAAACATCGGAGCCCCCTCATTTGCAATGGCAAGTGCATCTTCAGTCACAAAGCCGTAATCTTGCTGCTCATCTTTCATTTCCTTGCATCCACATTATAGAAATTCAGATCAGTTATATTTATCATGGTAAGAAATAAGGCGTAAATTGCATACAACACTCTTCATCTATATCTCATCCAGCACTAGTTATTGCTGTAAAACCCCTGAAAGTGATGAAGGCATTCTGCACTAATAAGAATCGAGGAGTTATTAAGCGCTAAATGAGACGTAGTTGAAGGGTGTATAGGTAATTAACTGTAAAAGTAATGCACTATAAAAGAAAAGCACTAGTTATTGCTGTAAAACCCCTGAAAGTGATGAAGGCATTCTGCACTAATAAGAATCGAGGAGTTATTAAGCGCTAAATGAGACGTAGTTGAAGGGTGTATAGGTAATTAACTGTAAAAGTAATGCACTATAAAAGAAAAGCACGCGAATCTAATGCTGACCAGTTCTCGCAGCAAGCTCCTGTGTGCTTCATGGGTGCTTTTCAACTGTAAGGATAGATAAAATGCACATAATCAATCATCACGCATTTGTTGAGCAAGGACCAGCGATATTGGTGTATAGTTCTACATAACTTTTTTCATTAATATGGGTGGTTATTTAGCCATTATTTTTGGAACAAGTGGATGGCTATGTTGTAAGCAGTTGAGTCTACCCACATTAATTGAGACAATGAATTATTAGCTGATAATTATAGCTACACCTAACAGATCTAAAGAGGAGCAATCTTGTGCAAATTGGCAAACATCTTCTTGATTATTTATAAAAATAGGTGGGTGCATGGCCTGGTCTCTTGCCTGTTCATTAATCAGAGGAACTGCATTAATTTGACTGGGTGGATGCTAGATGGCTTGAATTGAAAGGTTGATAAATCTAGACCTTTCAATGACAAATGACTGGGATTTTTTTTTAATACAATCATGGCGTCGTTTTTTTTCACTTTTTGAGAGATGTTGAGATATTTATTGATAAAGTACATACAAATATTTCATAAATGTATATTGACATGGAGCTTTTTATGAGTTTGTGATATCCTATGGTCTTTTGTGAACCTCAACTGAGCACACTTTGCAAAAATGGTTCACAAGTAGGGTAAAATTCTGCACGGTGCACATGATGAGACCATGAGAGGTATTCTTCAATCAACTGCGGCAACTCTAGTCTCCCTCTCACAGTGGGGAGACTTCAAGTCTGACTCTCGACCAATCCACCAAGTGAACAACTTGACGTGCAGTCCTCTATGTGGTTGAGAGGTATTCTTCCATCAACCTTACGTTCATACCCTCCGGATACAGAACAGCTTATTATTCAAATCTATTTAGATGTAGTTCTGCCGTGGTCCAAAAAATCCCAGTTTGCCATATTAATTCTATTTTGCAAACTTGATCCTATTACACTATTGGAAAACCCATAAAACGAAATCTCAGCCCGACCAAATAACTAAGTATGCAAAGCATACAGCTCATGCTGCTATCGGAGATAGGGTCAATCCTATGACAACTCTATCCCTAACAATTGTATCCTACACATACGCCTTTCTTTCCTACGGTGATGATCGTAATGTGGGGTAACTATCTAAATAATAACTGCAAACTGAGTAATTCAGTAAAGTACTCCGTTGAGCACTAGCCATAATACTCTTAACGCTATGAAACATTCCTTAATCCAGATCTCCAGAACAAAGTTGGTGAGCCAGAGATTATAGGACTGGATTAAATGCTACATCAATGCAAGCACATTATGATAAAATATGAAACTTAGCTCACTCTAATTTTGAGGTAAGTCTTGAAACCCTAGAAATAAGATCCTTACATGTGATGACATGCAACGGTAATAGGATGGTGCAAATTATGTAAATATGATGCAAATTCTATGAATACGATGCAACGTAAATTTATATGAAACGATTACATGTGATTCAAATACGACAGATGGTCTTCTGTCAGCTGATGTGACTTAATGGCTTAGCCCTGTTCTGAAAGTATTATTAGTCAATTAAAATCTGGAGTGTAATGAGAGGGATGTCTAACAAGATGAAGCAAGGAGAAGTGAGAAAGGAATGAATGCAACGTTAAACATCAGATGTTGGCTTCTATAAAATAATTTTGCAAGTTGCAAATGCCATACACCAACACCCATTCAGGCATGGGCAATACCTTAAAAAGTCAAATGAATTAGAATGGTGATTTTTAGACAAATATATACACACCATAAGAAACCAAACACCCGGACAATATAGTTGATACTGTAGTGTTTGAAAATTTTCTAACCAAAGTTTGACAGCAGCTGAAGCATATTACATATTTGTCCCATGTCTGCAATATGCTGCTGTTTTATACTTTTATTCCCAGTCCTACCATTTTATTGAGGTTTGCAAGAGTTTGGGAATAGATGGTGTTAGAATATAAAATATATTCTCTTAACGCTCATCATAACTTCGGAGTTCTGGTGCAGTGGAAGGGATATTTCACATGGTATCAGAGCAACCAGGTTCAATTCCCACCGGGAGCATATTAAATGCGGATTTATTTAAATTAAAAATACCGCTGCGCAAAAGCCCAAGTTTCGGCCCAAAGGGCCTTTGACCTACATGGGCGTTTTAAAATATAAAAGATATTCCCTCAACCACCATCACAACTTTGGAGTTTTGATGCAGTGGAAGGAACATTTCACAGATGGCAAAGGCAGTGAGTACGATAAAATTCAACAAATTGCCTACTTGCGTATTTTCCCCCATTATCAACTCAAACATTTAATGGAAAACAAGTTGTCAAAATGTTCTTTAAAAGCTTGGAAGCAGACAACAACCTCATGCTTATGACGCATAGAATACACCCATAAATCCATAGAGAAATCAACAATCACAAAAATACAATATCAAGTTTACTTATGTTAATTGTATACATTGTTGTGAACTAACTAAAAGATGAACTCACAGGAAAACTTATGTTAAACGGTAAAGCAGTTGCTTCAGAATCTAGACATAGAGCATAATAAAGATCAGTATCTTAACTCTTAGTGATGAACATTTGGAGATGATCCAAAAGAATGAAAAACAGTTTCACTAGGATGAATGAGTTGACCACGTAAAATTTATAGAGGATCATGAACAGAAATAAAGGGCAGATTATGGAAAGAAGCAGTGCAAGGTAGAAATGGAAGAGTGCAATTACTGTTAATTTGCTAAATGAATATTTTCCTCAAGCAGCGCAAGGTAAAAATGCAAGATTGAGATTTGAGATAATGGATCCAATTAACATTACTCGATGCCATATGAAGGAATAACTAAATGGCAGTGTCAGATCCATTCAAAGATAAAATATAATGTACAAGCATCAGTTAATGTATGCTAATATAAAACAGAAGATACTTCGGCCATGTTTGGCTACAAAGTTTGGAAAACTAGAGTTTAATTTAAGTGGAGGTAAAGGGTATGCAAATTCTAGTTTGCAAGGCCCTACGTCAATTTTAGGAAATTAACTTTGATTGGTGTTTGAATGTGGAGTTTTCTAAACTCCAAAATGTTGTTTTGGAGTTATCTAAACTCCAAAATGGGTGTTTCTTCATGTATTTTGGAGTTTAGAAAACTTTGTAAACGCGAAATTGGCTCTGGCCAACCCAGCGATCCTCAAGTTTATTAATTTCATTAATTTTTGGTTTGAGTGTGAAATTGGCTACGTTGTGCATCTATTGGCTAAGCCTACATACCAACCTATATAGCTTTCTAGTTAATTTCAAGAAGGACCAACCTATATAGCTTTCATTATACAATGAGTCATCTCAAGGGTTTTGCCTTTATTTGATACTTGAACAAAAAATTTCAGAAGCTTCAATAGCATCTTTAGACCTTTTTTTATAGACCCAAAAAAAGGTCTATACTTAGATACATTCATCCATTGATATCCAAAAAATAGAATAGGGAAGGTATCATTGGTATATGATAAGACAATTTGAAAAGGGCTTGTGATAAGTTGAGAAACATCCTGAGAAGTTACAAGTATATCATGGGAGTTATGAAAAGAGGAGTGATAAGAACTGTATGTATCATTCCCTCCAATCTTGGCATGCCACTTGTCCTTAGCGGTTGCTTTTCCTTGCCTATAGATAAAGGCCTTCTCTTTCATTTTGAAGACACAAAGGGTTACAAGAAATACCACAACAGAGATAAAGAGAGGAAGAAAGACGAGAGACGGAGACTCTTTCGAAGATTCATCAAGAAGGTGAGGGTCCTAGGCCTCTAAAGCGTAGTGATGAAGGGTGGAATCTCTTTCAGATGTTGCTTCCCGTTGATCTGCTGATGGCTGCGTTGAGTGGCTAAGATTGGATCTGGAGATCGTTGCTCCTGAAGCGTGTGGATCTCAATAGGTTGAGGTTGTGGTTGCCGAGTTACCTGCAAGGAAGCCCCGGGGTGGTTGTACCACCGAGGACCCTCCGACGATCAAGTTAGTCTAGAGATCCGAGCAGAGTAACGACTTAGTGGAGTAAAATTGGCTTACCTTGACCGTCTGAAAAAGGGGTTTAAATAGTGGTGGCAGCAGGTGCAGCAGGCGCGAGAATCATGCCGGCCGTTACGCTCCCGACGTCACGCCCACGTGATGAGCGGGACCTCCCATTAATGGCGAGACATGCTCGTTAATGGGGGATCGTGGTGGCGTGAAACGTGAGATGTAGCCGGCGGAGATCTCACGCATGGCGAGATTCACGGGATGGCGGTTACGCCTGCAAACGGTGTTGTCGGTCGGTCGATGAGACCGAGGAAAATGACCTCGGCGGGAGAGCTCGCGGACGAGCGGGAGAGCCGAGGTATCTTGTTTCTGCGGTAGCTCGGAAACGAGCTGTGAGGCCGAGGAGGCCAATTGTGCTGGGGCTCGGAGGCGAGTCAACCTCGTCGGTAGGACGGGCATAGGAGCAGTCTGGTCGGCCCCTGTAGGTCCTTTCTTGCATGCTGACGGGTCGGGTCCTTTCTTACATGCTCTGGGACACGCCATCTGCCACGTGTCATGATCTGGGAGATCACCCATATCGAGCAGCTGACGGGTCGGGTCGAGAGTGGTCTGCCGACCAGCTGACGGGTCGGGTCGAGAGTGGTCTGACGCCCCTGTAGCCTCCCACTCTCGTCCCGACCAGCTGACGGGTCGGGTCGAGAGTGGTCTGCCGGATCACCCGAGGTGAGCTCTCTTCCGAAGATATCGTCGGGCGTGTACCCGGGTAATCCGTTGTCTTTTTCTGGATGACGCCAGCGAATCAGGACGAAATCTTCTGCATTGAAGAGGGGTGCCGGATCGTGCGCACTTTTGACGAAGCGGCGGCCCACGTGTCGAGCGTTGGTTGGCAGACGCGATGGGCCGCAGGCCTCTGGCGTCTGATGGGATGTTGTCCAATACGTGCGCGCCAGGTGGAGCGATCTGGGTTGTCAAATGTGAAGGGTTGTTTTTGGCGGGAGTCGACGGTCGCCGTTGGATGGGGGCGCCGAAGGCTTCAGGTAGAGGTGGGGCCCTCTTGAGGACCCATCTCTCTTCATATTTTCCTCGTCCCTGATCTTGTAAGCTCGGTGCTCTCATCTTAGGTCGGATCTTCTGCTTTCCCGAGGACTTCTCAATCAGGTTAGATGTCTTGCTTCTTCTTCCTTCTGCTCCTTCACCTTCTGAGTCGAGCTTCTTCTCCTTTTTGGCAGGACGGATGGTTCGATCTCAGACTCTTGGTGCGTTTGGCGCTCAGTCCTGGAGGGGGACGGCGGTGTGGCCTTGCCTCTGGCTGACTCGAGCCCTGCGCCGGATGTGGCCCCGACGGCGGGGCCACCTGCCCCATCACGAGCTCTTGGTGATTGTTTCGGTGGCGGCCAAAGACGTACACGGGTTCCCGATTCTCAGGCAAGGGATGCAGGAGAGGGCGAAGACGGGGTTCCTTTCAAGCGGAAGAGAACGGTCTCTCGTGCGCCGCCGGCGGAAATTCTGGAGGGTACTCCCGTGCAGGAGGGGGACGTCCAGTTCGTGGTCCCGTCGGGGCTCTCTGTTGCCGCCAGTCTTCTTGCTGATATGGAGGAATCGGCCGGGGGCCGGATGCCGCAGCGGACCGTGAGGGCCCGAATGGCTGCCATCGCACAGGAGACGGTTCAGGTATGTTCTCCCTCATGTGTTGCTTCAAGCGACCTTTTCTTAGTTCAGGTGTCCTTAGGTTTCTCTACCGTTTTATGCCAGTTCCTTCAGCACTGTGCTCTTGTCACTCGTATGGAAGCCGAGAGGGCTATTCGGGCTGCGGGGTCAGCAGGAGAGTCTTCTTCGGAGGTCGAGGGTCTGCGACTCGAGCTGCGTCTGGAGAGGGAGAGGTCGCTCGCCCTCAAAGCTCGGTCGGAAGTCGCGGACTTTACCGTTTCGAAGTGCCGGGAGTCCTACAGCCGCCTAAGTGAGTCCTACCGAGTCGTTGAGGCGAAGTTGGTGAAACTGGCCGATCGCTTTGCAGCTCTGAGGAAGACGAAGGATGCCAGCAGGCGGGATGCCGACGCGGCGCGTCAGGCGGCAGAGGCCGCAGAAGCCCGGGCCAGGAAGGCGGTGACAGATTACAAGGAGTCGGACCAATTTTATGTCGACCTCGACGAGGACTCCACCCTTGCATGGAACAAAGCTCTTAATGCCGTCAAGGAGCAGGTTCCGGAGCTCGCCGATGGTGAGCTCCGTGCTCGGGTCCCACTCTGGGTGGTCCCACCTCCGGCCGATTGCGATGAGGGGAGTAAGGTCTAGGCGGGGCTTGCTGCCCGATCTTTTTGGTTTTTCCTCCTCTCTCTCTTGTAAGCCTCCGGGTGATTTGATAAGGCTGGGGAGCCCACAGTACCCTTGTAAAAGGTTTGACTTTTTGAATAAAAAATTTTTGTTTTTGCAGTAGTGTTTGTGCTTGCACTTCCTTTTATTGGTAGACACTTGTATCTGCACAGTACTGCTTTATGGTCGGCATGTTCCTCGTCTAGCGATTACTCGTCGACTTGACTCTGATCATTTGCCGAGTGTGCGAGAACCGGTGGGAAGACGATGTCCCCATGGCCCCGAAGTCGAAGTGTAGATCGCTACGACGTTGATAGACTGGATGCCTCTTGTTGAATTCATGTTCCTTAGTTGTTGGAGGGGACGTAATTGGCCAACTGAAGATGGTGCCGAGCAAGGTAGCTGCTCGGTGCCTCTTGGCGAGGGCTTTGATCCTTAGCGCTGGAGGGGCCGTGAGAGGCCTGCGAAGGATGATCGAGCAGGGTAGCTGCTCGGTGCCTCTTGGCGATGGCTTTGATCCTTAGCGCGGGAGGGGCTATGAGGGGCCTGCTGAGGATGGCCGAGCAGGGTAGCCTCTTAAGGACGAGGGCTTTGATCCTCAAGGACGCCCGAGCGGGGTTGTCGTCCAGTGCCTCTTGGCAAGGGCTTTGATCCTGGTGGGGTGCCAGGGATAACCGAGCACGGTTAGTGCTAAGCGGTTGCCTCTTGCAAGGGCTTTTGGGGTCCTTAAGGATGGCCGAGCAGGATTGCTGCCCGGTGCCTCTTTGCGAGGGCTTTGATCCCTGGCGTTGTGGGGTAGGAAAGCTACCAGCCAGGGATAGCCGAGCAGGATAGCCGCTCGGCTGTCTCTTGGTGAGGGCTTTGATCCCCGTCGCTGTGGGGGTAGGGGAGCTACCAGCCAGGGATAACCGAGCAGGGTAGCTGCAGGGCTGCCTCTTCGTGAAGGCTTTGTTCCCTGGCGTTGTGGGGTAGGAAAGCTACCAGCCAGGGATGGCCGAGCAGGGTAGCCGCTCGGCTGCCTCTTGTTGAGGGCTTTGATCCCTGACGCCGTCGAGTAGGGAAGCTACCAGCCAGGGATAGCCGAGCAGGGTAGCCGCTCGGCTGCCTCTTGTTGAGGACTTTGATCCCTGGCGTCGTGGGGTAGGGAAGCTACCAGCCAGGGATAGCCGAGCAGGATAGCCGCTCGGCTGCCTCTTGTTGAGGGCTTTGATCCCTGGCGTTGTGGGTAGGGAAGCTACCAGCCAGGGATAGCCTACCAGGGTAGCCGCTCGGCTGCCTCTTGTCGAAGGCTTTGCTCCATGAGGAAGGACCGAGCAGTGAAGCTGCTCAGTTGCCTCTTGGCGAGGCTCTGTCCGACCTTCCCATGTGAGCACCGAGGAGTGGGACAGCATCGAAGACACGTGTCGTGAGGGCGCTGTGAAAGCGAAGCACCGGAGTCTCGTCGTTTCGGTTTCGCATGGGGAGGCGCGACGCTTGCCGCGTGGCGCCTGCGTTGCGGGTGAAACGGGCGACTGTTGGATTCCCAAGCGTCGTTGGTTATAAGATGGACTCGTTTGGGATTGTTGATTACTCTTTTCCTTGGAACCGAAATGCAAAAATACAGGACTTCCCCTTCACCATCGAAGATATCGTAAGCTTCGAAGATGTCTACCTCTATGACCCGTACTGCACTGAGGACACGGTGCAGTTGGTAATAGGCAGGATCGAGGACCACTTCGGCCGATTGCTTCCCCGGCGGTCCTCCCTCCTTCAGCTACTGATGTACTCCATCTGAAGGGCGTCGCCGGGACTTTACAACCCCTTATCCGAAATGATGTTCGATGAGACCATAGGCAAGCTAAGGTCCCTGAGGCGCTTCGGCCTGATCTCCGCGAGCCGGCTAAACCGTTCGAAAGCGCTCGTCCGTGAGTGCTACCAGTTGAGGCTCGACGCTGAAACTCGTGGGGGGATCGGAGGCAGAGGTTAGACGCTGCGAGGGCTCGGCTGGAGGAGATATGCTCAGAGTACCACGAGCAGTGCTCTCTGCACCCCATTCCTCCGCTGTTGTAATAATAATTTTTTTCTTTTTTGTGTATGGCTGAGGAGCCTATAGTACCTTTTGAATGAATAAGATTCTTTTTCTTTTCTGCAATGCTCTATTGATCTTTTTATTGTATAAACAAAAGACCTTAGGAAGATGGTACATTGCTTTTGGAAAGAAAATACATGCTAGTAGATGCTTTTATTCATGCAGCTTGAGCCCCCCATACGTCTGTTGGTATCTGTGCTCGGCATGGGGTACCGAGCTTCGGGGGTACCAGACGCATGCTCTGCTGACACTACCATGATCTGGCCGATGGTCTGCTCGGCTGGAGGGGGACGCTGCTCCTGCTCGCGGTCAGCTTGCCGCTTGTCCCTCAGGTACGCCGCGAGGTGCTCCGAATGGATCAGCTCCTTGATATAATCTCGGAGTTGTTTGCAGCTCTCCGTTGAGTGGCCCAGCGACCTATGAAAGCCGCAGTAGGGGCCCCGGGTTCGCTTTGAAGCCGAGCGTGGGATCAGGGGGAACTTGAAGAACCCCTCGCCCTTTGCCTCCTTAAGTAGCACTGTCTGGGAGATATTAAGCGGCGTGTACTCTTGGAACTTTGGGGGATAGGGCTTTTGCCGTTCTGGTCCTCTTCTCTCGTCCCCTGCCCTCTTTTTCTGGTCGGCTTGCTCTGCTCGGGGGAGGCTTGCGTTCACCTCGGACTCGAGCAGGACCTCGCGCTCGGTCCAGGCCTTTACCTCGGCCACGGTCTCAGGTTGCGCCAGTGCAAAAGAGCGTAACCACTCCTTGTGCCTAACACCAGACCATAGAGTCGTGATGACCGTTTCGTCCCGGTGCTCTGGGACCTCGAGAAGGGCGTTGAAGAAACAGGTGATGTAGGCCTTGAACGTCTCCCTGTCCCTGCTCTTGATCGTGAAGAGGTAATCGACTGTGCGCTTCTGCCGCCTGTTCCCGACGAAGTGACCGAGGAATTGTGTGGCCAGCTCATCAAAGGTTGAGATCGAGCGCGACTCGAGTCCTCGAAACCAGTCTCACCCGGCACGGATGAGAGTGGCCGGGAAAGCTCGACACTGGGCGGCATCGGAGTGGTCTTGGAAGCTCATTCCCGCGGTGAACGCATCCAAGTGGTCCTTCGGGTCAGATTTGCCGTCGAAGAGGGAGACCTTTGGGGGCTTGTTGCAGGAGGAGACGTGAACGGCGAGCAGCTCCTCGATGAACGGTTTTGTGAGCGAATCGGCGGATACTTAGCCCCATCGCTCGAACGGTGACCTTCCCGATGCAGACTCTCGATCTTCTTCTCGAGGGCGTCGAGTCGGCCATGGTATCCGACGACTCGGCGCATTCTGATCCCAGGCCCCTCCTGTCGGCGGCCTGCGTCTAGCCTCGGCCGCGGTTTCTCTCAATGAGGTTCCTCAAATCCCCGGGTGAGGTGGCCCTTGAGCTGTCTTGACGAGTCCTGTCTGCGTGGCCCCGTCGGGGGAGTGTGTGTCGGTCATGCCTGATGACAGGCGAGCTGACCGACATTTCCTCAGGAAGGACAGACGCATGAAAGACCTCGGGGCGGGGCGCTCTAGCGACGGACCTCGGTGTCGAGCTGTTGGACGCCCAGCAGGTCGCAGAACGTACTGGCCCGGGGGATCCGCGGCCGTGGGAGGCAGCGAGGCGGCGGTCAGTCGTGCCGACGCGGGCTGAGTCTTCTCTCCTCCTGTAGGGGTCCTGGTCCCGAGGCGGGGGAGCGATGACCTGGGGATTTTGCCCCGCCGTTTGGACACGGACGAGCGCCTCCACGAAGGATACGAGTCGGTCTATGCGGCCAGCGAGGGCGTTGATGGCATTTGACGGGGGAGGCTCGTCTGTGCGAGAGGGAGGCGGCGGTTGGCGCTTGGATCGTCTTGATGATCGCTCGCCATTGGAGTGGGATCGGGAGGCGAACTTTTGTTTTCACGGGATCAAGATGTTCCCACAGACGGCGCCAGCTGATGGAGGGTGGAATCTCCTTCAGATGTTGCTTCCCGTTGATCTGCTGATGGCTGCGATGGGTGGCTAAGATTGGATCTGGAGGTCGTCGCTCCTGAAGCATGTGGATCTCAATGGGTTGAAGTTGTGGTTGCCGAGCTACTTGCAAGGAAGTCCCGGGGTGGTTGTACCACCGAGGACCCTCCGACGATCAAGTTAGTCTAGAGATCCGAGCAGAGTAACGGCTTAGTGGAGTAAAATTGACTTACCTTGACCGTCTGAAAGAGTGGTTTAAATAGTGGTGGCAGCAGGTGCAGCAGGCACGAGAATCACGCCGGCAGTTACGCTCCCGACGTCACACCCGCGTGATGAGCGAAACCTCCCATTAATGGCGAGGATCGTGGTGGCATGGAACGTGGGATATGGCCGGCGGAGATCTAGCGCATGGCGAGATTCACGGGATGGCGGTTATGCCTACAAGCGGTGCTGTTGGTCGGTCGATGAGACCGAGAAAGATGACCTCGGCGGGAGAGCTCGCGGACGAGCGGGAGAGCCGAGGTATCTTGTTTCTGCGGTAGCTCGGGAACGAGCTGTGAGGCCGAGGAGGCCAATTGTGTTGGGGCTCGGAGGCGAGCCAGCCTCGTCGGTAGGACGGGTATAGGAGCAGTCCGGTCGTCCCCTGTAGGTCTTTTCTTGCATGCTCTGGGACACGCCATCTGCCACGTCTCATGATCTGGGAGATCACCGATATCGAGCATCATCACGTAGACACTCATAAGCCTTTCTTTTCCTTCCCTTTTCTCCTTTCCTTTTTGTTTTCTCTTTCATGAGAGATTAATTTGTACCAACTTACTTTGTGATATTAATAAAAATGTAATTCACGTGTTGCTAATCTTCATCTTCTCTCTTAATTAGGGGTGTTCTAGGATTGATGTAATTAATAATGAGATAAACAGCCCTACTCCTTGATTGATGGTTCCTAGACCTCTTTCTTAAGAGATTGGTGTTCTACTCTTTAGAAGTGTGGTTCCCATTAATTTTATTTCTTTTATTTTAATAACACTATGGATATGATTTGATTGATTCAATAGACACGATTGGGGATGAGCCAAAAAAAAAATAAAAAAATTGTCAATGCAATGTACCAACATCTCAACCATTTCAGGAAATATTCCGTTGTCTTCTTTCGTTTAAGGAGAATAAATACACTCCTAAAACTCAGGATGTTTATTTGAACTTGCTGATAAAAGTCAGGATGCTTACTTTGATGCATTTAAGACTGGGATACGATGAATGATTACTTGCTTAAGATGAAGAGACAAGGACCAGATGACTGCATCATATAAACTAAATACAGATAGTGCATGTCATATGATACTGCATTGCACATTTAACAAGAATGTATGGAGATGCATCAAAAATAATCCAACAAGATTAAAGGTAATCCAGGCAGACTTGTGGCTTTCTGGACCACACATAAACACATGGTGATCATGATCGAGGCTTGCTATATGAAGGGCTATGCTGCAATGTGCTGGACGAACACAAACTGATTCAGGAAATCATACAGAACCACTTAATGGTCGATTCTTAATTCCTATTGAGTAAGCTCGCTGAAATAATTGAGCTTCTTTTGGGGATTTAGGTGCAGTCAGTTTGTCTGAATCAAGAGTTTGAAAAGGTCATGTAACGTTGTTGATGTGAGCTATGGGGTCCCCATATAGTTTCTAAAAGTTGTCTTACACCACATGAGTTCATTTTGCTGAGTTCTAATTATGAAGAAAGGGTAAATATAGCCCTCATCTGATCTAAAAGAGATAATAGATCAGCTAATACATTGGTTCTTAAAGCAATGCATCAACCATATGGGAGCCACCCCTTCCCCTATAAACCGGGTTGGTCTCCTCTCCTTATGTTGGTGGCATGTCGAACTTGTGGCATCCTTGCTACAATTCGCAAGCCCTAACCAATTGTGCCATCCCTTGGGCCAGAAGGCAAGACATGTTTTGCACAAATCATATAAAAGAGATACATGAACCAGCTAGGTGTTATTTTTATATTTCATTATTTTCCTTCTCATTTGGTAAGACATGCTGAACACATCATATAAGGAAAACAATTCGCTGAAACTATGCAACTTTTTTTCTCAATTCAAGTTCAGATGTGCAAACAGAAGGGGCAAATTAAGCTTAAGCCTACAGAAAACGAAATATACCAATAATTTTGGATTAAAAAGTTAATTGCTTCATACATACCTTCTTCTTATAGGTGTCTGTCTGTGTAGTGATCACATGATACTGTTTGCACACCAAAGCAAGTAAAGCAAGTGTTACCAAATGATAAGAATTCACAGAACTTAAACTGTAGCATTGCACTATAATGTAAGAGAGTAATATAAAAATAATAATATAACTAAAGGAATATTTTTTGACGATAAAGCAATATTGAAATGAGGTTGCTTAAAGATACTTGTCATTCAGTGGCCTGCCTTGCATTCAACAAATTAGAATACAGGACATACTCTAGTTGAGTTTGGTTTCACAATCCCATTGCTTCTTCCAGTTATTGTAGAATTAAGTTCAGATTTATGCTCAAAACTGAATCTTAAACAGCCATATCCAACAGATGATTCTAAACTTATTTCCTACCCTCATTTGATTTGAACATCAACAAAAGGTCCAACAAGAAGAATAGATAGCTTCCAATGCAAAGTTATATTACTATATCCCTCAAAAATGTAAACCAAAACAAACTAACGCAAACAAACACACAACATGCGCAAGCACACATACGCATGCACACTCATCTATTATAGTTCAGTCATGTGAGGGCTCAACATCCAAGGCCAAGTGCCAAACCTTTTGTCCCTCAAGGCAATCAATTCCACTATGTACTAATGCTTCCAAGGAATTAAGGCAATCAATCCCTCAAACATCTTTTTGTTGAAAAACAGAGTTGAGAGATTGTATTGTATCAGCAAACTTCCGAGTATACACATTGCAAGAAAGTCATCCCTCGTAAGAGTTTTAGCTGCAAAGAGTAGGAGTTCCCGAGATCCAGAGACAGTTGGGGCACAGTACCACAGGTCATAACTAAACGTGGAAGATTCTCAGCTCACCCGACAACCAACCAAAGATTCCATTGACATATATACTAAAACTACAGCTCAACGTAAAAGTAAAAGCTCACAAGTCAAAAAAGAATAATGAGAGAAACCAAAAATTAATAATACTGCCAAAAGAGAAGGTACAGAATATGGCGACTACAAATGTAAAGGTTCCAATAGAGGAGAAAAATTCAAGAAAGCTATGTTGAGGTGATCTCATCATCCTATTCCTCTTAAAAGCTTATAACTATAAGTCATGAAAACTAAGAAATGAACTAGATATGACAGTATACATTTGGGCTTTCTACCCTGACACATTGGACGATGCCTATCTAAATTGTCTCAGTTGAGAATTTGTTGGGCATCCTTGGGTCAGCCAACTTGGAATGCAATGCCCAGGTTTATAGCAACCAACTACTGGAAATACTGGGGTTTCTTTGTAGCAAAAAGCTTAGAAAATGAGGAACCGACAAAGCTAATCATGAAACTAATTTAGAAATGCAAAGAAGCTGAGGTAAGAGATGCAAATTGCCAAAGAGGGACCCCATATTGCGGCAAGGTAAGAGATACAAACAATGTGGCAGGACATATAGGAAGTGCAACATGGATTCACTGTTAAACAGCTCCTTGGAGGTAAAGCAATCCCTCAAAAAGTAACATCTGAAAAGGATGCCCATGACGAGTGAATCATGGAAGTGGCACTTTTGTTATCCTAAAAAAGCACTTGCAACAGCTTGGCAAGAAAGCAAAGTGATCCCTTGGTCACATGAGGATCATGCAAAGCAGGCTCACTCGAGCATTCCCACAAAGAGTGTACACCATAATAGACTTTGTGGGGGCATTATAAAACCTGACTCCCTTTGCTGATATCTTCCAGTTTTCAGCAAAGAAGTAGGAGAGATGTAAATAGAAAATAATGATTTGATCCACGCATGCGGTGATGCCATGGGATGGATAATGTACACAATGGAACAAGTTACCGGATATAAACACTTGGCTCCTTCCCAAATTAACTATGTGGGATATACATAACTAATTAGAGAAGGACTGCATCTGCAAGCCGGTTAGATAATATCATCATTACCCACCTTCCAGCCCGGTAAGTTAATATTCACACTGCCCACCTTGGCATGTTACAACAGAGACCCCCTTTTCAATCTGTTAAAATTTCTCTGACACGATTTGAGGAGGATGTTACAACCCCTATCTTATATTTCTTATTTAAAGATATATGTTTATATATGCCAACCTTTGGGTGGTAACGTCTGACATAAGAATCATAGTTTTTTTTTCTTTGTGTTTTTTAATTTGGATGGGACCCCTTTGGAATCGAACTGGCGACCTCTTACTTTGGAGAGGAAAATATTACCACATGAGCTAAGCCCAATTGGTAGAGTTTCTTTCTTCCCTTGGTACTGAGGCCTGAATACTTTGGAAAGTAATATACTAGTGATACAATAAAGTATAAAATCATAAACATATATAAGCTTTCATTCTTTGTGATACTCTAACAAATTCAATTCAGCATGTGAATAAAACTAGTACATAGACCTATTGAGAAAGTATATTCATGTTGGACCCAGAATAATTTATTTCTAATGTTTCTGGATTCACGATATCTGAACCTTAATAAATATTTATGTATTATAACCTAACATAGAAGCTCAATGGTGAAGTCTACATTTCCACATGAAGCAATGTGGGCCCGATATCTTACATCAACAGGGTCTTAGTAAGACATTGGCTTTCTTAATATTCAATTGCACTAGAAAAATAAAGATGAAAACAAATCCATAGTAGCAGAAGATATATTTTCAGGTATAGCATATTCCTTGTATATTTTTAAGTGTATATTTCTGATAAGCTCCCAGCTAAAGCATTAACCAACAGTGTAGCGATAGTGATCGGCAGTAATTTTGCAAAGGGTATAATTATATCTATTTAAATTTTTAACTTGACATTGGAATAAAAATAAGAAATAAGAAATACATCCAAAAAAATGATAAAATGAAAGTCAATTGATATTTCTAGGCCTCCCAATAACATATCTGTCAACAAAAACCTAGTCAAAACTTGGCAATAAGTAAAAATTAGCCAAAGGCATCAATACAATGATTAGCACACAGCATTTGCACATCGATTACGTGATCTTATTCGAATGTAACAATAATTAAGTAACTAGAAGTTTCTTAATCAATACTTAAATCTCTAACAAGTTAAGACAACATACAGCGCGAAGCATTTACGCAGATAAATCAGTTGAACATAATTTTTTGTGCATAGTAATAGTATCTAGTCAAGCTTGCAAGAGCTCAATCTTGAAGGGGGGAAATACCAATTTGAATTAAGCTCATTTCAATTGACAATCTTTCTTAATTAAAGAAGTAAACAAAACAAGTTAACAAAAATCAATCACTAACTTACTTTCCTTTGGCGAACATTGATCAATGTCTCATCCAAACTTTGCTCAAGACCGCGCAGTTCCTTAATACTCAACTCATCAAGATCTTCACCCATCCTCTGCCTACACATCACAAACAACCCAAAAGTCACAAAAAAACAAAATCCCCTTCCTACAATCCCTGCAAACAAATCAGCAATCACCTTATTTCCTTCCGCAATTTGCCGTTAATCTCCTCAAGACCCCTCAGTGTTTTCTGCATCTTCTGCATCAATTAATCACAAACCCTAATTTCATTATATAAAAAAAAACCACAAAATTTAATCAAAGCATGACGAAGCAGACAAGGTGTTTGTGAAATTGCCTCATACTGATCCTTCCACAAATCAATGCCGGTGGCTTGCTGGTATCGATCCATGATGCTCTTGGTGCTGCCATTCAATCAATACAATGGGATCAACACTTGCATTAAGTCAACAAAACCCAAAAAAAAAGATTGAGATTGAGATGCATTTTTACTTGGTTGAAGGGCTGCAGTAGTCTGCGAACTTGCCAGTGCTGGAGAACATGAGGACAGAGACCTCAGCGTCGCAGAGGACGGTGAGCTCCTTGGCCTTCTTCATGATCCCAAGCCTCCTCTTTGAATAGGTCACTTGCCTTGTGGTTGAGTTCTCTATCTTCTTTATCTCTATCCTCCCCCTCCCCATTTTAACTTCCTCTCTCTCTCTCTCTCTCTCTCTCTCTCTAGCACTGAATGCAAGAAGAGAACAACAACTGAATAAATAGATGAGGAGAGAGAGAGAGAGAGAGAGAGAGAGAGAGAGAGGAGTGGTGATGCGAAAGAGGAGGAAGAGGAAGAAAGGAAAGAGATGCAGTTGAAGGGGAGGGGGAGAAAAGAGAGAGGTGCTTGAAATGGAAAAGGATGCCATTTTTGTGAAAGAAGTACGTAGAGAGAGATAACATGGAGTGTTTTTTTCTTTTTCCTTTTTTTTTCTTTTTCTATTTTTCGTTTGAGATGGATGGAGTTTCTTGACTGGTCTTTTTATCCAAGCAATCATTAAAGCACAAGGTTTTGGTTGGAGGGTTACGGTTGCCGTGTTCCCCAACACTTAAATCCTCTTTCGTTTAATTTACAGCTCTGTACTTGTTCGTGAGTGGATCTCAAACATAAAACCAAGATATATGTATCAACATCAAATATGGGACACACCAGTTTGGAGCATAAGTTATGCACGAAAATATTTTTTGCCTAATAATCGGAAAAATGCAGTCGTGGCTAGATCCAGGTAAATGGCCTGCAATTGCCCCCCAGAAAAAAAGAATAAGATGGATATGGGAACGTCTCCATGCGGACTAGGAGGGCCTCCTTGTTTTCACCTTTTTGTGGGCGAGCAACAGGTTGCCTACAATAAAGGCATATCGTTCATAGGAATATACCTTCTCACCAATTAATTTGCATTTGATATGATCAACTTGTCGGTTACCACATCTTATCATATATGGTTCACTAGCAGCAGTATTTGCACAAACTCCCTCCTCCCTCTCTCTACCCATTGTGCTATTAGCGTGGTGATTGGTGCATTTTAATGCATATTTTTATTCATTCATATTTTTATTTTGTCATAATTAATGTTGTGCAAAGATATTTTATGATATTTGCAGGTGACAGGGTCTTAATTGCAAAAAAAGAAGAAAAGAAACCAACATGTGCGGTTCACGTTGATAAAATGAGTTGAAGAGATAACAGAAGCGCATGGAAAAAATTTGCAGTGATCTATATAGTCAGAAACAATCAATTTAGAGTATGTAAGCAAGAGACCAATGTGGGGCCCACTTGAACAAAATTAGCCGGATTTTAGCCGACCCAAAGCCACGTTTAGCCAACCCCCCTTAGGCAATTAACTCAAATTAATTTTGTAACGACCCTAAAATCCCCGTGCCTTTATATTTCACTTTCTTTTTAAAAAACCTGCTTTCCTTTCAAGTGTCGATTCTTATTGAATGTATGCAAGAACAAGTTTCTATCATATTGGTTAAGTCCTTATATTATTGTTTCATAAACCATATGTTCTAATTTTGGGTCTTATAATTATTTTTATCAATTTTTTTAAGACTTTCTCATAAGCTACAAATGAAACATTTCAATTATTTTAAAACTTTCATAATAAATTAAAACTATTATGAAAAGTTATAGTGAACATAATCACCCTTTATTTTTTCTCTCCCTCCACCTTCATTCGCACCTTTAAACCTCATCGACACCCTTTATTTCTTATTATCTTTATTTCTTCATACTTTTCATTTCTTACACCGAAAATGCAGAGAAGAATCCCTAACCAAACCATCCATCTACATCCTAAGAGTTTTAGGCCTTACGTCTTCATCAGAGCGCAAATTTTCCACTAGGATTTAAGACGAACCAATCAATTGTGTCACGTCCCGCTTCCCGGTGTACAGGAAAAGAGACGTGGCGGGCAGCAACATATTTACTCAGAAGTAAACACGTTAAGCGTAAATAAGCAATATAAATGAATAACACAATAATAACAAGAGATGTAATGAAACAACAACATTTTATTGATAATCATTCTTTACATACAACTGAAAAGTAAAGTACAATGATGGAAAGCGATACCTAAACAATGGCATATGAACTAAAAAGAAATAAGTACAAGTAAAAGCCTAGAAGTCGTGCTGCTCGGTGATCTGCCCCAAATCGTCCTGGCTGGGTTCGGTCTCCTGAGAGTCGAGTCCTCCTGACGAACATTCTAAAGAAAGAAGATGCATGAATGTCGTCGTCAGCGCACTAGCACTCTGTAAGTCCCAAAAGATGGAATGGAATAGATAAGTAAAGAGAATAGAAGTGGTAAATTATCTGTTTGTTATACTAACGTAGTTGTTTGTAACTTGGTACAGGAGGTATCAGTGTATACGAGAGGAGTCCAACTTATCTCGTGGACTATGGTAACCCGTAGTACAAGGCCCCGTCGACAAAACCACGGGACAACGACACGGATATTCATGTAGTGTCTTTTAGTGACCATCTCGTTCCACTTCTTATACATTCCGCACCAGTCTATCCCGTTAAAACACCGTAGTGTGTATTGTATTGATTGTATTGATTTGTAGTTATCAGATTTGCCGAGACCATGGTATAAGTGGTTCATGTAAACTGATTCAGGATGTAAACGGTAGTCATGTAGTCATATTCAAGATATAGCCATGATTCGGTCAAGTCAAGTCATCTTGATATTGTTCTGCTATTCAAATTCAAGTGTTCATATTTGGTATATTGGATTTATGTTGCATTGGAGTTATGATTGGATTCATATTTGGATTGTATTAAGATTAGACTAAGACTCCGATTGAGTCAGACACTTAAACAGATTTGGATCCTGAATTAGATTTTGGTGTTATCGGTAACTGCTGCACATGGACGACATGATTTGTGTCTTTTTCCAAGACAATTACCATTGATAACCCCGTTTTAGTTTTCTACCTTAAATAGGTAAGCACCCACTTTCTCCGGCTTTTTAAGCTTCAAGAGAATTGGTCCCGCTTAAACCTAGGGTTCTTATTGTAATTTAATATAACTTGAGGGGGTTTTATGAAAAATATTTTAAATATAACTTTCAAAATAAACCTCAAGTATTTATTTATGTTATTTAGGGTTTTCATGGATGTAAAATTTAAAAGGTGAGGTATTCTAGTGAATATATACCTAGCTTGAATAATTCAAGCTATTTTAATGTAACATTTGACTTGTGTTGATTCTTGATGGTATTTTCATGAAACTTGTCATTCTTTATATTCTAGAAAACATGGAATTTTTATTATACATTAAAAATAGATGATTTGATAGTATGTATATAATTATTAAAAATTAATTTTAATTATTAAATAGAAATCCTCGTTTTTCTTTAAAATTGTATTAAAATTCCATCGAGATCGTATGGTCCGTGAGGAGATCTGCATCTCGCCCTACTAGCCTGTTGATGTGCGATAATCCGCACCATCCAATAACAGCTTCCCCGAAATGGGTTGTAGAGGTATAATCGCAATGAATTTAAATAATACTATTTATAAGAAAACGAGTTTTTATAGTGCGAGGTATTTTTTTAAAAGTTATATTTTGTCACAAGATATTGGTTTTAAGTGAATCGTGTTATGTCAAGATGTGTGTATGTGATAGGTAGATCATTACCTCGTGAGGTTTTCTAAAGGCATGCTAAGCAAAAGTATTAAAGATGTCGTATATAAACTTCATGGTATTTAACTGTAAAAACTTAAATAAAGTTGTTTTACATGAAGTTTTAAGGTGAAACTTGTTTCAAAACATTAGTTAATGATTAACAAGCAAAGTATAGTGATATGGATGAGTGGTTATTAAGAAAAAATTGTAGTTTTCAAAGTTTTAGAAACAAAAGCCGGTATAACTCCACTTACCGACATGTTTTGAAAAAAGATCATTTTAAGATAGGAAGAGAAGAAAAGAGATGGAACTTACCTGCTAGAAGATTAGATGAGAGGTATAGAAAGAAATTGGTAGCTTCGTAGAGTCACGGGGTCGCCGGAAGTGTCTCGAATCCTCGCCGGAAATGGAACTATGGCTAATTCCACTTGTACTCTTCTTTGACTTAGAAAATTTTTAGAATTTTTGACAAAAGATTTCAGAATGAAGAGGGGTAGGGTATGGGGTTGTATTTATAGAGTAAAATTAGGCTTTTAGAATTGAAGAGTGAATTAAAAATGCATTAAAAATGAGATTTATGATGAAAATCAATTCTCTGGTTAACTGCAGGAAAAATAAACAGTATGGGAATAATGGGGGTAGGCCAAGAGACTGGTGTGCAGAGAATGGGGGCCATTCCCTACGGGACAACCGTCGGCGCCGGGGTTATACCCGATTTTGCCGGCCATTGTGGTGAGTTGGGTGCTGGGATTTGAGCCACGTATCCATGCCCGTATAAATACTCTTTTGCACATGTTTGATTTTCTGTGACTTTTCATTTTACGTGTATTGCACGGGTAAACTTTTGGCTTTCCAAAAAGTTTGAAAGAAAAATCAGTAAAAATATATGTGGCTGATAGGATTCGAACACAGGGGTTACGTCACAGCAATGCAAGGCTTTACCAGTGAGCTACAAGTGTTTTCTTACTGTTCTTAAGCAAGTATAACTTTTAAATTATGCCCAGACTTGCAAACTCCTTTCTGTACTTTAAGAAGAAAAATTTTGTACAGAAGATTCAGGATCGTTACATTCTACCCTCCTTATAAAAATTTCGTCCTCGGAATTTATAAAAGGAAGTTGTAACAGATTCAAGAAAATTTGATGACAGTGGTGGTAAAAAGAACTACTGAAAGTGCATGAAAATATGTTTGAAAGAACGAAAGGATGCAAGGGTTTTGAAAAGACTGAACAAATAGGAAGGGATATAAGTTAACAAAGAAAATATGGTGTGATAATATACATAAAACTAAATTAAGAAGAAAGTGAATTAAAAGCAGAATTCTAAGTCACTCAAGTAGAGTACTGCATTGTAATTATGCTGCAGTTCATTGTTACAATCACATAACTCCATTTAAATCACCCAAATCCTACCATCAGAGTCAAGATGATAAGGTTTAAAAAACAATCAAAAATCAAAGGAAGATCAAGAGTTTGTAGTTTCGTGTTGCGTCGAGACAAGAAAAGATTCAAAGGAATGTAATCATGTTGCAGGCGTTACAGTCTACCCTCTTTAAAAGAATTTCGTCTGCGAAATTCTCTCAAGTTGCGACATGAAGTATGGTGACACTCCAGTGTCGAACAGTGCAAGTGCAGGAATAGTGGTTTTAGTTGTGTGGGGTTGGTTTTAGATACAAGGAAAAATATAGAAGTATAAAAGGATTTGAAAAGATGAAAGGATTGGGAATTACCAGTGATAACTTGGACAGTGATTTCGGCTTCTCCAACCGGTATCGTGGATGTCTGGCCTCCTGGCGCTTTTCTCTATGTCTGCTGGTATATTTCAGACTGACGAGGTAAAAGTGGTCCTCGTGAAGGTGGTGCAGGAGCTGGGGTGCGACGATGTGGGCAAGCTTCGATGGCGTGAGTGGATACGCCACAAGCTAAGCGCAGGCCATTCGCACGCCTGCAGTCCTTTAGTTCATGTCCGAGTTTCTTACAATAATAGCAAGTCTTTGCTGGCGGTGAGCTGCCCTCAAAGCGGCCTTAGTGCGAACCAGTCCTTGGTGAAGAAGAGCAGCCTGCTCCTACTGTCCCTCAACTAGACTCCTAGTTGCTTCAAAGAATGCCATTAATCTTATCAGCAAGTTCTCAACGATAATGGGTGATAGTGTAGGTGGTGGAGTGTTACTGTTCACGTTAGTTCTCATATTGTTGGAAGGATCCATAACCTTGAAAGAAAATGAAGGGTTAGGATAGATTCAAGGAGTTGAAATGTAAAGAGTGTATAGTTGCTGATTCTTATAATTCTTGTGTCATATTGCTTAGGTTTCCATGCAGAACTGACCTGTATAGTAAGACTTCATGCAGAACTGACCTGCATTGTAAGACTTCATGCAGAACTGACCTGTATTGGCCACCAACAAAATCTGTCACGCCCCGCTTCCCAGTGTATGGGGAAGGAGACGTGACGATGCACGCGACACATTTACTTAGAAGTAAACACGTTAAGCGTAAATAAGCAATATAAATGAATAACACAAGAATAACAAGAGATGTAATGAAACGACAACTTTTTATTGATAACCATTCTTTGCATACAACTGAAAAGTAAAGTAAAATGATAGAAAGCGATGCCTAAATAATGACATATGAACTGGAAAAAAATAAGTACAAGTAAAAGCCTAGAAGTCGTGTTGCTCGGTGATCTGCTCCAAATCGTCCTGGCTGGGCTCGGCCTCCTGAAAGTCGGGTCCTCCTGATGAACATTCCAAAGAAAGAAGAGACATGAATGTCATCAGCGAACTAGCACTCGGTAAGTCCCAAAAAATGGAATGGAATAGATAAGTAAAGAGAATAGAACCGATAAATTATTTATTTATTATGCTAATGTAGTTATTTGTAGCTTGGTACAGGAGGTATCAGTGTATATTAGAGGAGTCCAACTTATCCCGTGGACTATGGTAACCCATAGAACAAGGCCCCGTCGACAAAACCACGGGACAACGGCACGAATATTCATGTAGTGTCTTTTAGTGACCATCTCGTTCCACTTCTAATACATTCCGTACCAGTCTACCCCGTTAAAACCCCGTAATGTATATTGTATTGATTGTATTGATTTGTAGTTATCAGACTTGTCGAGACATTGGTATAAGTTGTTCATGTAAACTGATTCAGGATGTAAACGGTAGTCATGTAGTCAAGTTCAAGATATACCGATGGTTCGGTCAAGTCAAGTCATGTTGATATTGTTCTGGTATTCATGTTCAAGTTCAAGTGTTCATGTTTGATATATTGGATTCATGTTGCATTGGAGTTATGATTGGATTCATATTTGGATTGTATTAAGATTAGACTGAGACTCCGATTGAGTCAGACACTTAAACAGATTTGGATCCTGAATTAGATTTTGGTGTTATCGGTAACTGCTGCACATGGACGGCAGGATTTATTTCTTTTTCCAAGACAATTACCATTGATAACCCCGTTTTAGTTTTCTACCTTAAATAGGCAAGCACCCACTTTCTCCGGCTCTCTGAGGCTCAAGAGAATTGGTCACGCTTAAACCAAGAGTCCTTATTGTAATTTAATATAACTTGAGGGGTTTTATGAAAAATATTTTAAATATAATTTCAAAATAAAGCTCAATTATTTATTTATGTTATTTATGGTTTTCATGGATGTAAAATTTAAAAGGTGAGGTATTCTAGTGAATATATACCTAGCTTGAATAGTTCAAGCTATTTTAATGTAAAGTTTGACCTGTATTGATTCTTGATGATATTTTCATAAAACTTGTCATTCTTTATATTTTAGAAAACATGGAATTTTTATTATACATTAAAAATAGATGATTTGATAGTATTTATACAATTATTAAAAATTAATTTTAATTATTAAATAGAAATCCTCGTTTTTCTTTAAAATTGTATTAAAATTCTATCGAGATCGTATGCTCTATGAGGAGGTCTGCATCTCGCCCTACCAGCCCGTGGATGTGCGATAATCCGCACCATCCAATCGCGGGTTCCCCGAAATGGGTTGTAAAGGTATAATCGCAAAGAATTTAAATAATACTATTTACAAGAAGACGGGTTTTTATAGTTCGAGATATTTTATTGAAAAGTCGTATTTTGTCACAAGATATTGGTTTCAAGAGAATCGTGCTATGTCAAAATGTGTGTATGTGAAAGGTAGGTCATTACCTCATGAGGTTTTCTAAAGGTATGCTAAGCAAAAGTATTAAAAGATGTCGTATGTAAACTTCATAGTATTTAACTGTAAAAGCTTAACTAAAAATGTTTTACATGGAGTTTTAAGATGAAACTTGTTTCAAAATATTAGTTAATGATTAACAAGCAAAGTATAGTGATATGGATGGGTGGTTATTAAGAAAAAATTGTAGTTTTCAAAATTTTAGAAACAAAATCCGGTATAACTCTACTTACCGACATGTTTTGAAAAGAGATCATTTTAAGGTAGGAAGAGAGGAAAAGAGATGAGACTTACCTGCTAGAAAATTAGAGGAGAGGTATAGGAAGAAATTGGTAGCTTCGTAGACTCACGGGGTCGCCGAAAGTGCCTCGAATTCTCGCCGGAAATGGAATTAGGGCTGATTCCACTTGTGCTCTTCTTTGACTTAGAAAATTTTGAGAATTTTTGGCAAGAGATTTCAGAATGAAGAAGGCTAGAGTATGGGGTTGTATTTATAAGGTAAAATTAAGGTTTTGGAATTGAAAAGTGAATTAAAAATGCATTAAAAATGAGATTTATGATGAAAATCAATTCTCTGAATAACTGCAGGAAAAATAAACAGTATGGGGGTAATGGGGGTAGGCCAAGAGACTGGTGTGCAAAGAATGGGGGCCATTCCCTATAGGCTAATCGTCGGCGCCGGGGTTATACCCGATCTCGCCGGCCATTGTGGTGAGTTGGGTGTTGGGATTTGAGCCACGTGTTCATGCATGTATAAATACCCTTTTGCACATGTTTGATTTTCTGTGACTTTTCATTTTACGTGTATTACACGTGTAAACTTTGGCCTTCTAAAAAGTTTAAAAGAAAAATCAGTAAAAATATATGTGGCGGATGGGTTTCGAACACATAAGCTACATCACAGCAATGCAAGGCTTTACCAATGAGCTACAAGTGTTTTCTTGCTGTTTTTAAGCAAGTATAACTTTTAAATTGTGCCCAAGCTTGCAAACTCCTTTCTGTATTTTAAGAAGAAAAATTTTGTACAGAAAATTCATGGTCGTTACAAATTGTTCCTCCCACATCGTAAGTGTCCCATCTTTTGTTTTGTTTCGTTTCTCTAAATCTTCCGTAAAGAAGACTTCTAGGGGTCTAAACTTTATCTTATCTTGATTGTTCGAGCCTAGGCCACCGGAACTTGTTTTCCACCGCTAAGACCGAATCGGCGATACAATTGCTATAACGTACCGCAAAGCGTGTAAGTCCCCGCCTCTCTCTTTCTTGTTGAATCTCCTTTCTCTTGCCATGTCGTCGTTGATGCCGATACTTGTTCTGCTCCGATTAGTCCCATAATACGGAAAACAAGGGATGACTAGGCCAGCCATGCTCCTACGGTCAGGGAATAATCTTGTCGTAGTCACACTTCGGCTTCTAGCATTACATGGTAATCAGTAAACAAAGCACAGAAGTAAAAGAAATACATCACTAAAATATTACATCAAAGTTCATTGTCCATAATTTACAAATAAATAAGAAAAGAACTACTAACCGAGTTCGAATACAAGATCTCTTTAGGGAAAGCAGAAAAGAAGAAAAAGGTACTCCAGACTAAATCTCCGCTAGCTCGAAGGGTAAGTCCGACTCCTGCGCTGGTTCTTCCTCGAGGTCTGAGCATGCATACTCAGGTCGTCAGAGCGACGTAATAACAATATTATAATAATGACATGAAACATGCAAATAAGGTAATAACAGTGGAAGTAAACTGCAGATAATCACTATGTCACTAAATGATGCAAAGTATTATCTCTGCCCCTATCAGTCTCTAAGTCATGTTTGAAATCGAGTTGTGGAAAGGAGGATCATGTTTAATGAGGGTCTCGTACATACCCGAGACAACGGCCCACACGCCCGGGACATAACCCTGTCAGCCGGATCGCTAGATCCTACCTAATATATATAAGAGTCGCTGTTCGAATGATCATCCTCTAAATCACGGTCCTCGCTAAATACGATACTCTTTCCACTTCGATTTTCCCGTTTTCCCCATGTTTACACTATTGATGATTATGAGTTAGTCGTGTACAAGTATACACCAATAACACGGTTTTGTCACTGTTCACTGTATTAATCACTGTCACGAATCATTCACTTTTCCATTGGCGTACTTGACACTCCTAAACCAATATCATTCACGCACGATAATACATTGTACACTGAATAATAACGCGCACTATCACTATGTGTATGGCCGTTGGGTAAGTTATGTACATTTATGCAGTTAACAAGTCATGTGTAATATGAACTATTATGCACCTTATAAGCTCACAAAAATTGCAGTAAATCACGCGTTCAAAATTCAGTAAAACGATACAAATACGGTAACAAGTACACTCTGTCGGAAGTTCAGAAAAATTTATTTCAGTGCAATCGGATCTCGGGTTTGCAAGTTACAGCCGTTTCATTTTAAGTGTTCGCTGCAGGAAATTCAGTTTCTGAACTAAATGTCCATTTCGCGACACAATTTTCACCCAGACGGGATCAGAATTTAGCAACGCTACAGTTGAATGAAATTTAGGTTTTTTAATAGGGTTTCCAACGCACCATAAAGATTCTCAATCGCATCTCTACGTCATAAGTTATGTACTGTTCAATCATAGGGTGTCAGTTCTGTCCCTGTTTGGGACTGCCAAACGTCCTATTCGTTTAAATTGCAGTTTAAATAGTAATGGACGATAAAAAGGAGTGTAATCACTTGCATTATTTAGCTAACAGTTTCATCTTCAATAAAGTATAGGGTTCCGCAATATACAAGTTCAGGCAGCAAGGTGGTAAGCATTACGAGATAGAAATCAACGTCCAGAGCCGCTCTCCGAACCAGTTCTCGTCAAATTTTCAGTACAGAAACAATTAAAAAAATTTATAGGGTTCCAGGTCGTCGAGTCGGCTTCGATTTGAGCCTTTGAACGCATCATTTCAATGTGTACACAATTAATTATGATTTTAACAAGTTTCAGACGCGGGAAATATTCAGTTTTAACGGGTGTAATTGGGGGTGATCGTTCAAGCCAGTAACGATTAAATTTTCCAATCAAATTTCACCATAATGTTCATTGCCACACGGGCCAGCATATATAATCAAGTTCCGTCAGTTTAATGGAAGGTTTTCGTTCGGGTTTTGCATCGAACACTTGTGTCATATAAAGTTTTACGAATTATAAACACGTGATTAATACGATTTTGATTTGTAACAGGATAATCTTGCATATAGCAAGTATAACATGTAGCAAGTAGGGTACTTGCTTAGAGACGCGTTGGCGACGCACGGCAGCGGCAACAGCACGAACGCGCAAAGAACGGCACGGTTTGGGTTCACGGTCTCGGCTCGTGTTCGGGTTTGTCGTCGGAGTTGCCCGGGGATGGCTCGCGATCACTGGAATCGGAGTGTGGTGCTGTGGATCTCCTGGGGTGTGCTGGGGTCGGCGATGGTCGGCGGGGGCCGCTCCGGCGATGGTCGGCGGGGGTCGCTCCGGCGATGGTGCACCAGTGGTCGTGTGTAGGGTTCGGAGCTTGGTGGTTTTGGAGAGAGAGAGTGAGGTAGTGGGGGCTCGGGTTTGGAGGTGATGGTGATACAGAGGATGCAGAGGCGTCGACGATGTGGCCGGCGGCGCGATGGGAGCTCGTCGGCGTGAGGGTGTAGGGGGCTCGAGCTCGGCAATTTGGAGAGGGAGCTCGGTTGATGGAGGAGGACTGTGCAGGGGAGGGGGTGAAGAGGAGAGAGATGTGAGGGAGGAACAGTGGTGGTCGTAGTCATCGTCGGCGGCGGCGGCAGGGTGTATGGGTTGAGGCAGAAAGTTTTCTTTAGAGAGAGAGGAGAGGAGGACGAGAGGACGAGAGTGGTGAGGGAGAGAGTTAGAGAGACGAGGTGAGGTTGAGGAGCTCGCGCGGTCATGGTCGAGTTGAGGGGGACGTGGGTCGGCGACGCGGGCGGGGACGTTGGCGACGAAGTGGCGACATGGGGAGTGAAGAACGAGCGGGAAAACAACGTAGGGAAGAAGAAAGGTTGGAGCAGGTCGGGTCGGGCGCCATGGGTATTTGGGTGCGGGCCTGGGCTGATGAGGGAATTGGTGTAATTAATTTGATTTTTAATTTCGTTTTGGGCTGGCTGAGGAATTGCTGGGCTTGGGGATATTTATTTAATTTAAGATTTTGTTTGGGCTGGGTTTTATTGTTTTGGGAAAATATATATGTATAGTTTTGTTTTTCTGTTGGGCTGAGGGATGCATATATATATATATATAGTTTTGGTTTTAAAGGTTTAGAAAGATTTAAATACGACAAATTTAGCAACCAATTTCCGAAAAAAATTACGAGGAAAAGAAAAAGGGAAATATTCGGGGAATTAGGGAAATAGAGAAAGATTTTATTGATGGGAACGGGGATTTACAAATGTCGTCAGTGAACAATCGCTCGGTAAGTCCCAAAAATAAGGGAGAAATAGAATAGACAGTGAGTGAATGTAGCTTTTAAAGTTGTACTATATGGTTAATGCTGTTGTTTGTAGCTTGGTACAGAAAAATGCCAGTGTATACGAGAGAAGTCTCAGTAGATCAGAAACTAAGGTGAATGGAATGTATAAGAAACAGTTTATTCCACGGTACAACAGCAACGGAATACAGGTTAGGTGTCTTAAATCTTGCAGTCTTGTGCCACTTCTAACACCTTCCGTACCAATCTACCCCCTAAACCCCGCGATATCTTGATTGTATTGTTTGTATTGTATTGTCTTGTAATTTGAATTGTATAGATGGATGACTTGCCGAAACTATGATATCAGTAAATTGATGTAACTGGAGAATCATGTAGATGGAGCTATATCCATGGTTCGGTTCAGTCAATACAGATTGAACAGAGTGATTATATGGATTCATGGATTCATATTGAATTGTAGTTTGTATTTGAATCATATTCAAGTCGGATTATTTATAATAAGACTCAGTCTGAGTCAGAACAATTAGAAAAGAAATTGAAGTCCTGAATTAGGTTTTGATGTTATCGGTAACCGCTGCACATGGGCGGCAGGATTAGTGTCTTTTTCAAAGACGATTGCCGTGTTGATAACACCGTTTGTTAATTTGTCTACCTTAAATAGGCAAGCAACCATATCTCCGGCTCCCGGAGGCTCAAGAGACTGGTCCCGCTTAAACCTATATTTACCACGGTCCTTATTGTAATTTATAAAACTTGAGAGGGTTTTATATAAAAATAATTTTGTATAGTTTTCAAAATATACCTCAAGTATTTTATTATCGTCTTAAAAATTTTCATTGATGTATATTTTATCATTGTGACATTTCTAGTGATCAAAACCTATTTTTCATAATATATGGTATTTAATTGTAAAGTATTGAACTTGTATAGAATTGCATGGTATTTTCATGTAAAGTGAATATTTTTTATTTAGAAAAGTTGGAATATTTATACTATATCAAAAATAGATATTTTGATGATACATACATACATACATACATATAATTTAATTTATTATTTTTCTAGAAATCTTATTTTCTTAAGATGTTTGTATTTTTAAATCTTTCGAGACCGAATACTCCTTGCGGAGGTCTGCATCTAGCACTACTAAGCCCGAGGATGTGCGATAATCCGCACCATCCCGAACGGGTTTCCCAAAATGGGTTGTAGCGGCGCTTTGCAAAGATTTATTTAAAATACATAATCTTATAGAAAAAGATTTTAATAGTAAGAGGTATTTATGTGTAAAATTTCATTTTCCCGTATTCTATATTCCCGAAAGGTATCGTGCTATATTGCATATGAGTGTTGTGAAGAGATAGGTCATTATCTCATGATCTATTTAAAGGTATAGTAAGGAAATATGATGTTTAATGTCAAAACTAAACTATCTGATATTTTACTGAAAAAGTACGATAAAAATTACAATATGAAATATTTTGTTATGAAACTTATTCATGATATCTTGTTAACGTTTAATAGTCAAGTTGTGAGGGTTTGGTATGTTTTTATTTATGAAAAGGTGGAATTTTTAAGAAGAACCGAATCGGAAGTCGGATTAACTCCGCTTCCGTCGGGTTTTAACAATAGAACTTTTTAGAGATCAAGATGGAAAGTAAGAATAGGACTTACTTGTTTTTAGGTTAGAGAAGAGGAAAAGGGTGTGGAAGGTGCTGCCGATGCGTCGTTTCGTCGCCGGGAGCTCCTAGGGTTGTCGTCGGAAGTTTCGCCCTTCGCTAACTCCACTTGTACACTGTTGAACTTAGAATTTTCTTGAGAGTTTTGGATAGAGATTTAGGGTGAGGAGGACTGTGAATAGGAGTGGTATTTATAAGAAAAGATTAGGGTTAGGGTAGATGAAAGGGTGTGAAAAAATGTATTTAATTTTTTGCATTAAAAAGAGTTTTAATTTGATTTTTAATCCTCTATAATAATGCAGGGTTTTTAAAGTGTACAGGGGTTTCAAGAAGGCAAAGAAGCACATGAGTTCAGAAGAGAACTCGGCGATCCGACTCGGTCGGACCAGCGCCGCCGGCCGAGTCGGCCGCGCCGCTGGCCCGAGTCGGCCGAGTCGGGCCGGTTCTTCGACGCCACGTGTCCCCCGCCTGTTAGTCTGCCCCCTGGACCCTTTTGTTTTATATGTGACTTTTGGTTTTTACGAGTTATGCACATGTAGGCTCTTGAGCTTCTAAAAATTTAAAAGAAAACTAATTAAAAAATAATGTGGCTAATGGGATTTGAACTCTAGTGCTTTGGTTCAGCAGTGCAAGGTCTTACCAGTGAGCTATAAGCTCTTGCTTGCTATTAAAATGTAAATCAAATACTTATAGTACTCACAGGAATAATAAATACCCCAAGTATACATCAATTTTAAATGAATTTTATGTACGCTAAAATTGGAGTTGTTACAGTCTACCTTCCTTACAAAAATTTCGTCCTCGAAATTTACTATTTATTTTAAGAACTAGTTTACAAATAGGTGAGAATATCTTGCACGCATCTCATCTTCCCTTTCCCAAGTCAATTCTCCTAGAGTGTCTTTTCTCCACATCACTCGAACCAAGTTGACTTCCTTGTTCCGAAGTGACTTCACTTTTCTATCCAAGATCTCAACAGGTTGTTGCTCACAAGACAAGTCGGGCTGTAAGAACATGACTGGGATCACTCACATATCTTCTGAGTTTGGATATGTGAAACACATTATGCACTCCTTCCAATGAAGATGGAAGTGCCAAGCGGTATGCCACTTCACTGACTCGTTCGAGTATGTCGAACGGTCCAATGTATCTTGGACTTAGCTTACCCCGTCTTCCAAATTGAATCACTCCGCGGTTCGGAGATATCTTTAAGAATACGTGATCTCCCGGTTGGAACTCCAAGTGACGACACTTTGCATCAGCCCAGTGCTTCTGTCGATCTTGGGCTATGCGCATTCTTTCCCTGATAGTACGAACCATATCAACAGTTGCTTCTATCATCTTAGGTCCAAGAAGTTCTCTGTCTCCGATGCCATCCCAATTTAATGGCGATCGATACTTCCTTCCATAAAGTACTGCAAAAGGTGTCATTCCAATGCTTGCTTGGTATCTGTTGTTGTATGAAAACTCTACAAGATGTAGGTGATCTTCCCACGATCCTCCGAAATCTAACATACATGCTCTGAGCATATCCTCCAAGTTCTGAATAGTTCGCTCAGACTGACCATCTGTTTGTGGATGATAAGTCGTGCTGAAGTTCAGACTTGTTCCCAAGCTCGCTTGCAGACTCTGCCAAAATTATGATCGGAACCCGGTGTCACGATCGGAGACAATACAGACCGGTACTCCATGAAGTCGCACAATTTCCTTTATGAGTTCATGGGTATCAGAGATAGTACATATTTGAAGAGTTTAAATCTTAAGTAGATTCTTACCTCAATATACTTCTTTACTAATGTCTCAGTTGATTGGCCAACTCGAAATGGGATGAAGTGAGCTTGTGAGTCAATCCACAATGACCCATACTGCATCGCTACTCTTTGTGTTGCGAGGAAGTGCAGTCACAAAATCCATTGTGATGTGTTGCCACTTCCATTCTGGGATAGGTAACGGTTGAAGTAATCCAGCAGTTTTGTGATATTCAAACTTTACTTGCTGACACACCAAACATTTAGCGACGCTTCTGGCTACTTCACGCTTCATTCCATGCCACCAGTAATTCTGACGTAGATCTTTGTACCTCCAGGGTGTACTAAGTAGGGAGAGCTGTAAGCTTCTTTCATTAACTCTTCCCGAACAGAATCTTTTGGTACACACAATCTGCTGTCGTACCTCAAAGATCCGTCTTCATGGATGATGAAGTCTGTTCTGAGTCTATTCTCTACTTGTTCTCTGATCTTTTACAACTTAGCATCACTTGGTTGAGCTGCCTTGATCTGGTTGACAATGGTAGATTGAACTTGTAAATTCATCAAATTTGAAGCGTTACCTGGCATGACTACTTCAATCTCCATCTGATGCAAGTCTTGTTGAAGCTTCCACTGAGCAGTGAGATTTGTTGCTAATGGTTGGTGACTAAGAGTATCAGGTACTACATTCACCTTCCCTGGGTGATATTGCAGGTTGATGTCAAAGTCCGCCATGAGTTCTAACCATCGTCTCTACCACATATTAAGCTCCTTCTGAGTAAACACATATTTCAGACTCTTGTGATCTGTGTATATGTTCACTCGTTCACCAAGAAGATAATGGCGCCAAATCTTATGAGCAAAGATAATGGCTGCCAACTCTAAATCATGCGTCGGATAATTGCGCTCATGAATCTTCAGCTATCTTGAAGCATAAGCCACAACCTTACCGTGCTGATACAGAACACATCCTAATCCCTTACTGGATGCATCACAATGCACTTCGAAACCTCCAGATTGGTCCGGTATAACGAGAATAGGCGCTGATGTCAACCTTGACTTGAGTTCTACGAAAGCTTGTACGCATGCTTCTGACCACACAAAGTCTTCATCTATACGTATGAGCTTGGTCAGGGGTGTTGCTATCTTAGAAAAGCCTTCAATGAACCTTCTGTAATATCCAGCTAAACCCAAGAAACTTCGAATGTCCTTCACTGACTTTGGTGTCGGCCATTCGCTTACTGCTGAAACTTTCGCTGGATCCACAGAGATTCCTTTGCCTGATACGATATGTCCAAGAAAACTAACTTGATCTAGCCAAAACTCGCACTTGCTGTACTTGGGATATAATTGATGTTTTCATAGAGTTTCCAGGACAATTCGTAGGTGTTCGGCATGTTCTTTCTGACTCTTAGAATACACCAGGATGTCGTCAATGAAGATGACAACGAACCAGTCTAAGTACTCCCGAAAAACTTGATTCATCAGGTTCATGAATATTGTTGGTGCATTGGTCATTCCAAATGGAATCACTAGAAATTTTTAATGACCATAGCGGGTTCTGAAAGCCGTTTTATGAATATCAGCTTCCTTGTCCTTCACCTGATGATAACCTGAACGAAGATCTAATTTGGAGAAAACACAAGATCCACTTAGCTGATCGAATAAATCGTCGATATGCGGTAGCGGATACTTGTTCTTTATCGTCACTTCGTTCAAGGCTCTATAATCAATGCACATTCTGTATGAACCTTCCTTCTTCTTCACAAGCAATACTGGTGATCCCCAACTTGAAGTGCTGGGACGAATCCATCCTTTCACCAATAATTCGTCCAACTGAGTTCAGACTTCCTTCAAACCTTCCAGACTTAATCGATAAGATGTTTTGATCACCGGTTGTGCTCCTGGTACTAAATCAATGCTGAATTCAAAAGCTCGATCGGGAGGCAAACCTGATATATCGTCAGGAAACACATCGTCGAACTCTCGAACCACTTCTGGCTTTGATCTTTCCTCCTCTTGAGTTGCTGCAATTACTGCCTTCTTCGACTTCGCCTTGTAAGTACTTGGCTCCAGGGTACAGTCTCCACTTTTGAAATAGAAGACCGGATGGTCTGGAATCTCGAATACTACCCTCCTTTGACGACAGTCGATGGTAGCATAGAAGGTTCCGAGACAATCCATACCTAGAACCACATCGAAGTTCGGTATGTCCAACACCTTGAAGTTAGCATAGAATTCTCTGCTGCAGACGACTACTGGACACAATCTGTATCCTATTGTTGCCTTTAGAACGCCATTCCCTGAACTGACATTCCAACTGGATACAAGCGGTGTGACTGGAATCGCATGAGTTCTGACGAACCGTTGCGACATAAAGCAGTGAGATGCTCCAATATCGAAGAGTGCTAGTGCAGCGAGTGAGGCTACTAAGATTGTACCTAAGATATGTGGGATATGTTTTAGGTATAGGAAAAATATGTAAATGGGTGTTAAGACTGAAAGAAAAGCTTGAGAAGAAAGGGTTACCAGTAATGACTTGGCCAGTGGCCTCAGCTTCTTCCACTGTCATCGTGAAAGCCTGTCGCCGTGGTATATTCCTCCTGGCCGGAGGAGCATTCCTCAGAATGTTCCGTTGAGCTTCATGGAACTGACGAGGAGGAGGTGCGGTCGGTGGTCCTCTAGGTGATGGAGCAGGTAGTGCAAGTCTGGGCGCTGCGGGTAAGTGATTGCTGGCCTGGATACAGCATATGAGTTTTGTCTACGAGGACAACACACAATATCGTGAGTAGCCGAGCCGCAAACTAAGCAAAGGCGGTTTGCACGCCGGCAGTCCTTCATCAGATGCCCATCTCTCTTGCAGTAGTTACAAAAGGTTGGGCTGAGCCAGTTGTTCGGTACTCCCGGTCTCCTTGGCACAAATGATGGCCTTGATGAGGCTCCTCCTGCCATCTGGTTGGCAGGGCGCTTAACTCCGGCAGATTGAGCTCTGCCCCTCATCTTTACCACTGCCTCATAACGGCGGGCAGCTTTCAGAGCCGATTCGTGAGTCGGAAAATCTCCTGTGGCCAATACAGCCTGGATTTCCGAATCCAAACCTTGTTGAAATCGACGGGCTCTGATCTCATCCGTCGGTATCAGGTGTGCCGCAAATCTGTTAAAGTATTGTGTTAGCTATGTAGTTTGTGATATATGGAAAAATCGAATTATTAAGACATATCTTACCGACTGAGCATGGTGAACTCAGCGTCATATTCATCTACTGACTTGGTCCACATTGAACCTTGTTGCAGATGGATGAACTGCTGTTCCATGTCGAACCTGGCAGTCTCAGGGAAGTACTTTGCGTCGAACATGTCTCGGAAAGTCTTCCATTCGATGGGTTGATCAAGACGGCTTTCTTCCGCCTTCCACCAAACCCGTGCATTGTCCGTGAGCTGCAGTTTCGCAACTCGGATCCAAGCTATCTCTGGCACTTGTGCCGCTGCCAGATCATCTTCTATACTTTGAGCCCATTCCTCAACTTCCAGTGGGCTCTCTTTTCCTGTATATTGTTTAGGGTGCAAAGCCCTGCATTGCTTCACCCCAGGTGGTTCTGCCTCGGGACGGTTCATTAAAAGAGCAGTCTGCTGCTGCTGTCCTTCTGGGAGGCTGCGGGTCGCCTCAAGAAGAACCATCTGCTCGTTGATTGGAGCAGCGACGGCAAGTGTGAGTGATAGTGGTGGAGGGGTGTTGTTGATATTGGTGATGGTGTTGTTCGGGGAATCCATAACCTTGAAAGAAAAATTTTGGGTTAGGACAGATTCAAAGTTTATGAAATGATAAGATTCAAGAAATTGTTGGGGTAAAAATTTACACCCCGGTTGACCAAGTCAAAATCAAAGTCAACCCCAAGCCAAGTGGGCCCAAGCCCAGATCCAGTGGGCCCATGCCCGGGTCGAGCCCGAACATGAAGCGGCCGGCCTCCCCCCATGCCAAGATAAAAATTTTATAATAAATAATTTTGTTGTATTTCTTTTATTTTATTTTATGGATAAATGTAAGAAAAATAGGCATAAAGCCAAATTTTTGTAAAGCCTATGGCTTATGTGCAAAAAGAAATGGCACATGAGCCATGGGATAGGCAAAATGCCATTTTGTGAAGCCCAAGGGGCTATGTGTAAAGTGTATGGCCTATAAAGACAAGGATAATGAAAATATCTCACAACTTTTTTCCTTCTCCAAAAAATTTTTAGATCTGAGATCTTTCTCCTTCCTCAAGATTCCAAAACCTTCTTCTTTCTTTTCAATTAAATCAAGAGTTTTACTCTTCATTTTATAAAACTAAATAGTTTTTCTCTACAAAACCCATAAAGAGGAACTCAGATCTTCCATTAGATCTCAAAAAGAAGAGATTTTTAAAATCTCATATCTCTTGATCTTCAAGATCCAGCAACCAGAGAAGAAAGCAGAAGAACCCCTTTCATCAATCCCAAAACATCTTAGGAGTTTAACTCCACTCTGATTTCTTTTTTGAGAATTTCTGGGGCTAAAAGCCTCTTTTTCTCGCCGGCGTCCAAGCGCTCAAGCGCCAAGCGCCCACGTGCCGACGCGTGGCGCGCTAGCGCTCGAGCGCAAAGCGCCCACGTTCCGACGCGTGGCGCGTTGGCGCTCCAGCGCAAAGCGCCCACGTGGCGCGCTTGCGCTCCAGCGCCCTGCGCTCAAGCGCAAAGCGCCCACGTGCCGACACGTGGCGCGCTTGCGCTCAAGCGCCCGGCGCAAGCGCAAAGCGCCCACATGCCGACACGTGGCGCGCTTGCGCTCAAGCGAAAAGCGCCCACGTGCCGACACGTGGCGCGCTTGCTCTCAAGCGCCCAGCGCTCAAGCGCAAAGTGCCCACATGCCGACACGTGGCGCGCTAGCGCCTAAGCGCACAGCACCTAAGCGCACAGCGCTCAAGACGCTGACCCCACGCGTCTTTTGGGCGCTTTTTCCCTTTTTTTATATATATACATGTATATATATGTACAAATACACACACACTCCACAACACTGTCCCCCCCAAAAAAATTTGGGCCGGGGCGCTGTCCTGCACCCCGCAAGGGGGCTGCTAGCCTCCTTGACCCCCAGCCCGCTATCCGGGTAGCGGGACCCCCGTAAAAAACTCTGCATGGCTCCCGATATATCCAAACCCCTCCCTCCAAAACAAAACACACGTACACTGCACATTGAGTTCGCATGACCAGTTTAACCCGTTAATCGGAGGTTCCCTTACCCCAAAGGCGAGGGGTAATTAACGACAGCTTAGTCCGCGGCTGCCGGAGATTCGGATCCCCACGATCAATAAACCCCGGCCTACCCTAGGCAGGGGGAATCTGTAGTACGCCTGACAAGCGCGCGCGTATTCCCATCTCAATGGGGTGACGAAAAACACCCTACAGATTCTGGCACGCCCGGTGGGACGATTCTCTCCTCCTATATTTCGGGTTAAACGTTCATGTGAACTCAATCAATATACATATCGATTGCCTATACTAAAATGATGTTTTCTTTTCGTGCAGCAATCAACTTTCAATGACAATGTCTCCCAAGACGAATTTAGTTTCCAAAGCGACCCCGATTCCGTACGCGGTCAAGATCAATGCTCGTGTGGTTCTCCCCACAAGCCTCAGTCGACAGTGGGAGGAACTGCCCCGCCAGTTTGGCTCCGTCATCATATACCCTGCTGGAAGCGCTCATCTGGCGGAAATCCCGGTGAAACAGACGGCCAAGCCGGTCTCAAGGGGCAAGAGGCTGAATGTCGTGATCGCCAAGGCACCACAACCGAAACTTAAGACGGTGTCTGAACGATTCTCTGGTGCTCCAGCGGGGGGCAAGAACTCCGGTACAAAGGGCAACATCAAATGTTGCGGACGAGCTCGGGCGATGACTCCAACAAATGCACAATCGAGCGTATCTCCAAAGCCTTCCATCGCCCGGTCTGCGGCGTCTTCCCAAAGAGCCGAAGTCTGCCAGGTGCTTAGAACAGAAAAGTTAAGGCAGAAGCGGCTCAGGTATCGAGCCAACAAGAGGGCCAGGGCTTCGGCCAAGTGGAATCTTGTGAAGTTCCAAGAACAGGGTTACTCTGTGATGACGGCTGAGTCGGCCGTAGAGATCAGCAATTCCTTCGAACCTCTGAAGTGGGTTCAGAAAAATGCCATGACCGCCCGAATCAAGAAGACAGCGGTCCGAACGTCGCTACAAAGAAACGTGTCCCGGCCCCAACAGAAAAAGTATGGCACTGTCTCTTAAAGGGTCTATCAGGCGCTCTGTGCCGCACGAAAGCAGCGGGGCAAATCCAGAAAAGAAGCGCCAGCAACATTCAAGAATCCGGCCAGGTCATCCGCCTTCAATCGACTGCCCGCTACTGAAACAGGGGGGTCAAGACAGCGATCTGTGAAATCAACTGCCGACAATAAAAAGACGGCTGGATATATTATCCATACGGTCTTTATGGCGGGCGGGCGCCCCAGCGACAACCATCGCAGCAAAAGCAAGGATGGGGCCACCACATCCCAAGCCTAATATGGCTTGAATATGGTCGCCGCTGCCCAAAAACAGCCGCCTCCGCTGGATGAAGAAAACCCTCTTAATGAGGACGATAGGCAGAAAGACCCCTCGGTCCATACAGAGTCAAGCTCGGACAGCGAGGAAGAGCCGACTTTCCGCCCCAGGACTGCGGAGCAAGAGCTGCTTCAAGAGCTTCGAAAGCAGCTCGGGAGCAAAGATAAAGAGATGGCTAAGCTCTATTCGAAGATTGACGACTTAACGAACGTTGTGATGCAGCTTACGGCTCAAATTGCTCGAGCGCCTCCCAATCAAGCACAAGTCGCTACTAATCAGCCGGGTGATGACAATCTGAAGCAGCCATTGTCTGCTTCTTTGGGTCTAAGAATGGTCGAGCCGCACGAAAGCCGGCCACATTCCGCTTTTGGGGATGCCTTGGCCCCAGATAGCACTATCCCGCTAATACAAGATCGGATAATGGATTTGGTCACCAGCAAAGTTAAAACATTGGTGGCCGAAGCTGAAGCTCAGAAAGAAATTGGCAGTAGTGGGCAGCCGTATCCCGCACACTATGATCTGATCGAGTTCCCGAGCGGCTACGTCATTCTTAAATTCGGAAGATTCGACGGAATGGGGAATGCAAATCAGCACGTCGCCCACTTCAAAGCCTCGTGTAGAAATACAGGGGGCAATGACGCGCTCCTTCTTCGTCAGTTTGTCAACAGCCTGACCGATGTCGCCTTCGACTGGTATGCGAGTATATCAGATGGGTCCGTCATTACCTTTGCCCAAATGGAGTCTCTGTTCCGGCAAAGGTTCATGAGCGTCAGTGAGAAAATCTCCATTGCCGACCTTGTAAGGACCAAGCCGGGGAAGAATGAAAGCAACACCGACTTTATCGCTCGATGGCGTAATCTCACAGTCAAGTGCGAACCGCCGCTGGAGCAAGACTAGTCCATCAGCCTTCTCATTGGGAACCTCAGCAATTGGATAGTTCCATTCTTGTGTACAGCGGGCCTCAAGACATTTCAGGAGCTAACCAAGAAAGTCCAAATGCTGGAACGTTCGAAGCAAGATTCCCTGCCGGACTCTCAGAGAGACAAGACTTGGAAAAACAAGCGGGACGACAACCGTAGAAGCGGGAGTTCCAGCAGTACCAATGTCTTCAATGCGTCTGACAATGAAGAAAAACGAAGGGCGGGCGAATCCAAAACCAACCGGTCTCGAAAGCCATTGCTGGGAGGAGATGGGCCTTCCCTAGAGGAGAAAAAGAACAAGGTTTACTCTTTTAGAAGGGACAAGATTCGCAAGATATTTAAAGATGCCTTGAAAAACGGCCTACAATTGCCGGAGTCGAAAAGACCCCAAGAAGCAAAAATGACCGACAATCCCCTGTATTGCCTGTACCACCTACTAGTGAGCCATGCGATCGAGGATTGCTATATTTTCAAGGACTGGGTCGAGAAGCAGTACAAGGCTAGAGAGATCGAGCATTCCAAAAGTGTGTTGGTGAACAATCAAGTTGCAACCACCAACTTTATACAGACAAAAACTGAAGCCTTCTGGGAGCAGACAGCCGAACCCGCTACCCTGAGAGATGAAACGGACCCACCGCAGCCTTCGTGGAGTACGCACATATCTAATAAGACGAAGAAGATGATAAAGCTACTTCGGAAAGAGCCTAGGACAGAATGGGAAGGGCAGAAGAAGCCTACCAGTCCAGCTGCCAATGCGGCTCCATCAGGCTCAAAATCCAAGAAGCTCAAGAAGAAGAAAAGTACAGCTCGGCGCGAAAAGGAGTCTGCAGGGAGATCGACCATTAAAAAATATATCGATTCCCTCGAAAAATGTGAACAGAAGGAAAGAACTCTGATTCAATTGAAGGAGTTCCTCCCTGTACGAGCGGCTGAAATTCTGAAGGAGTTAGAGGAAGACTCCAATGAAGAGATCCCTATAGTGACCTGCTACGCCATCCATCTGGGCAGCGACTCTGAGGGGGAGCTCTGTTTTCTCGAAGAGGACGAGGAGCTTGCCATAAAGGCCAATCAAATTCAGCTCAGGAGCGGCAGGGCTCTATCGCCAAATCAGGGCAAAGCCCCAAAAGGGAAGGAAAAACAGGTGGCTAATGAGGAAGATGGCAGAGAGCCGGCTGATGAAAACTCAAGTCCTTCTTCGGTGGACTATAATGTCTTGGCTCATCTCCGGAAGCTTCCGTCTCTCCTGAGCATCTACGATGCCTTGGTTCTATCTAAGGAGCTTAGAGATGTCCTCATTCACGCTCTACAAAACCCTGAGCGGTATCAGGCTCGCTTTGCGGAAATTAATATGAAAGAAGCTCAGTACACTTTGCAAGCTGCCGCAGTCACATTTAAGGATGAAGACTTGCTACTGGGAACAGCTGAGCATAATCGGCCGCTTTGCGTGACCGGGTACAGCGACGGAGATCGAATTAATCGCATATTGATTGATCCGGGGTCCTCAGTGAACATCATGAACTTGTGAACTCTGAAGAGTTTGTCAATGGACGTCCGACACCTGTCAAGGGAAAGGATTGTCATTCAAGGCTTCAACCAAAATTGCCAGCAAGTTCTGGGGTCCATAGCTCTGCCGATCAAATTCAGGGATCTGCAAACTGAAGATAAGATATACGTGATCGACGCCGACACGTCTTATAAGATTCTCTTGGGACGGTCGTGGCTCCACGATTACGGCATCGTCCCGTCAACTCTCCATCAATGCATGAAGTATACTAAAAATGGTGAAGAAAGACGCATTGACGGAGACATCCAGCCGTTCGGTGTGCATGAAGTCCGATATGAAGATTCTCGGTACTTTATGAACCACCAAAATGCTAAGCCACAACTGACTGAGGATAGAGCGGCCCCAAGTCTTAAAGGCAAATCTGAACTGGCTGTCACTTTCAAAAGCAAAAACGCCCAAGTGCGCCCGCATTTCGGTAGCGACACTGATGAGTCCGACGCTGGAAGTCCGTCCTTCCGTAAAACTCGCCCTCATTTCTGTAGCGATACGGACGAATCTGTTACTGATGTCCCATCTAGCAGCAAAGTCCGCCCTCATCTTGGCAGCGACACTGAAGAGTCGGAGGAAGAGGACCTGCCGTGCAGCAGCGGTGCAGATTGGACCCCCATGCAACAAGCGAAACTACGAGAGACCTTCGAAATTGCAGAAGGGTCCCTAGCCGTCACAAGGGTACCAGAGCAGATGTGCAAAGAGCTTGATGCATTGTCAGTCTCCACCGTGGACCAGCTGAAAACTTTCTACGTTCCCAGGAGGAAAAGTGGACAGAAGGGCTTCCTGTTTTATGGGTCAAACCCCGTTGTGCACCCGGACGATTTGTCTGTCACATGCCTTCCATACGAAAGAGGCATAAGGGTCGTCCTCAATCCCAGATACTATGCGCCCGAGATGCAGGAATACTTCAAAAAGTGCGGATGCCGGTTATATCAAACAGAGTCCGAAGTAAAGTTTTATGAAGGGCTATGGCATCCACCTCAGGTCCGAGCACATATCGATGGACGAATTCCAGATAAGCGGGGCATAGGTTTCATCCAGCCTGATTCTAAGGCATGCTACATGACCTATATTGGGGAAGCCAGCGAAGAGTCAAATGATGAAGACGAGCTAACCGAGCCCGAAGAAGCTCCTCAAGAGCTCGAAGATGGCGGACAAGCAACCTTTGACGAACTAACCGAGATTGACTTAGGAACGCCCGATGATCTAAGGCCGACCCACATCAGCTCACTTTTGTCGGAGGAAATGAAAGCACAGATAATCGCCCTGCTGCACGAGTTCGTCGATTGCTTCGCGTGGACGTATAAAGAAATGCCTGGACTTTCCCCCGAAGTGGCCATGCATAAACTGGCTATATCTCCTGATGCTAAGGCAGTCAAACAAGCTCCTCGAAGAATGAGAAGTGAACTAGAAGAAAAAGGTCATTGAGGAAACCAAGAAGCTCATCGATGCCTGCTTCATCAGGGAGGAGAAATATGCAGATTGGATCATATGCATAGTCCCAGTGAAGAAGAAAAATGGGCAGATCCGAGTTTGTGTCGATTTCAGGGCCCTCAACAAGGCATGTCCTAAAGACGACTTCCCGCTACCGGTCATGGAAATGATGGTCGATGACACCTCAAATTATGAACTGTTCACCTTTATGGATGGCTCGTCTGGGTATAATCAGATCAAGATGTCGCCTGAGGATGAGAAGCACACAACATTTCGAACCCCGATCGGAATATACTGCTACAAAGTGATGCCGTTTGGACTGAAGAACGCAGGTGCTATGTATCAAAGGGCAATGACTAATATCTTTGATGACCTAATCCATAAAGTCGTCGAATGCTATGTTGATGATCTGGTCGTCAAAACTAAAGCCAAGGCCGACCACATCCAAGATCTTAGGACCGTTCTCACCAGACTGAGGGAATACGATCTGAAGATGAATCCTTTAAAGTGCGCTTTTGGCGTGTCATCGGGAAAATTCCTAGGCTTCATAGTCCGACATCGAGGGATCGAAGTTGACCCATCAAAGATAAAGGCCATCATGGAGATGCCCCCTTCGAAGAGTCTAACGCAGCTAAGATCTTTTCAAGGCAAGCTTTCTTATATACGGAGGTTTATCTCAAATTTATCGGGGAGATGTAGGCCCTTCTCAAAGCTCATGAAGAAAGGAGCTCCTTTTGTCTGGGATGCCGAATGTCAAGCAGCGTTCGAAAGCATCAAACAATACTTGTTGCACCCTCCAGTGCTGGCCGCCCCCATTCTAAATAAATCGATGATTCTCTACACTGCCGTGCTAGATGAGTCACTCGGCGCGCTCCTACCCAGAATAACGAGGAGGGAAAAGAAAATGCCCTCTACTACCTCAGTCGAACTCTAGTTGGGGCGGAACACAACTATTCCCCAATCGAAAAGCAATGCCTGGCTCTGATATTTGCTGTGAAGAAGCTGAGGCACTATCTTCTTGCTAATCGGGTTATGTTGATCTCCAAGGTCGACCCGCTCAAACACTTGATGACCAAAGCAAGCCTAGCCGGCAGAATGGCAAGATGGGTTGTCACGCTACTTGAGTTTGACATAGTTTATACTCCTCAGAAAGCAGTAAAAGGGCTAGCTCTTGCAGACTTTCTCGCTGCTCATCCCATACCAGAAGGGTCTCCACTCAATTGCGAGTTACCCGACGAACAAGTGCTGCACCTAGAGAATGACGAGCTATGTTGGGAGCTCTACTTCGATGGGGCCTCATCGATAAGGACCTCCAGTAAATCAAGCGTTCCGGAGATAAAAGCGGGGATAGGATTGGTGTTCATCACGCCATCAATGGGAACCCTACGGTGTTCTTTTTCTCTCACCGAGCCTCGCACAAACAATGAGGCCGAGTATGAAGCTCTGATAGCTGGCCTAGAGCTCGCCATAGACATGGAAATCCTTCGGCTATGGGTTTACGGTGACTCCCAGCTTGTCGTCAACCAAGTAAGCGGCGACTATAAGATATACAAACCCGAGTTGGCTCGGTACAGAAGCCGGGTGGTGGAACTCATGAAACGGTTCACTCACATTGAACTAACGAGAGTCCCTAGAGCGTTGAACGGAAAGGCTGACGTACTCGCTTGCTTAGCCAAGGAGCTGGCTGATCCTGACATGGACGAAATTCTGATCACAGTCAGGAGCCGGCAAATTCTACCCCCTGTCTCTCTACGAGAAGAGGAAAGCGCGGAACAGAAGAGCAGTCCCGCCGAAGAAGCTTCGATCGTTCAAGACGAGCCCGATTGGAGAGAACCCTTCATAGAATACTTCCGATACGACAAGCTGCCCGAAGGAAGGTCTGCGAGGGTTCAGCTGAAGAAGAGAGCTCTCCGATACGTGTTTGTAAATGACACGCTATACCGCAGGTCATATGACCAACTCTGGCTCAGGTGCCTGTCATCAGCCGAAGCCCAAAAAGTCATGAAAGAAGTTCACTCAGGCGTTTGCGGTGCTCACCAATCTGGCCCCAAGATGCGACTGCAAATTAAACGGCTAGGGTATTACTGGCCCACCATGATACGGGATTGCGGAGAGCATGCAAAGAAATGTCAGATCTGCCAAATCCATGGTGATTTCATTCACAAGCATCCCAATCCGTTGCATCCTACAGTGGCGTCGTGGCCCTTCGATGTCTGGGGCACCGACATTGTTGGCCCAATTGATCCTCCGTCATCCAAAGGCCACCGGTTCATACTGGCCGCGACAGACTACTTCTCCAGATGGGCTGAAGCCGTCCCGCTAAAAGAAGTCAAGACAAAAGATATTTTGACATTCTTCCAGCATAATATTCTATACCACTTCGGTACACCAAGAAGAATCATTTCTGACAACGGACCTTCTTTCAAGAGCTTCAATGTCTCAAGGTTCGCTATTCAGCACAAGATAGGCCGGAGATATTCCTCCATCTATAATCCAAGAGCCAATGGGCTAGCCGAAGCCTTCATTAAGACTCTATGCAAGCTCTTGAGGAAAAATGCTTCAGCCAACAAGAGAGACTGGAATCTCAAACTTCACGAGGCGTTGTGGGCATATCGTACCACGCACGGTACTCCAACTCAGTCCACTCTATACTCATTGCTCTTCGGAGTGGAGGTGGTCCTCCCCCTCGAAGTCGAAGTTCCAAGCTTAAGAATGGCCGTTCAGCACGAGTTGACGGAGGAGGAAAATGTGCTCCTTCGACTTGAAGATCTCGACGCCCTCGAAGAAAAGAGGCTCGCGGTGCAGCAAAATCTGGAGCTATACCGAGCCCAAATGTCACGGGCCTATGACAAGATAACCCGTCTCCGCGCTTTCAAGAAAGGTGAATTGGTGTTTGTCCTCAAAAGACCGATCATCCCTAATCGACATGCTAAGGGAAAATTCGAGCCAAACTGGGAAGGACCATACGTCATCGAGAAAGTGTTCGACGGGCGATCCTACCAACTAATAAGTGCCGAGGGAGAAAGGCCCATGCCACCCATCAATGGCCGATATCTCAAGAAATACTACGTGTGAATGCTCCAAGTCGTAGGCGAATTGAGCACACCTGCCCTACGGTCCGGATCATACATCCTGCAAAACCGTATATAATCCACGAGCGTAAATGACCCCTATCTCTCCCAAATCCTGCCGGTGAGACTACTTTTAAAGTCCCACCAGCGGCAAAAAAAGAAGAAAAAAGAAAAAAAAAAGGTATGTCCACAAGCAAAACGGGCACGGATGAAAACCCGAAAGGGCTCCGTGAGTAAAAACAGCAGGACTACCGGCGAGTTTGTGAAAACCCGAAAGGGCGCAAACTCGTGAAAAGAGATGAAATACACTCGCAAAGTCCTCTCGATCTTGTGAGGAGAAAATCCCTGCGTGAGATCCTTACGACTCACAAAGGAGCAACACACTTAGGAATCCTCACGATTCCTAAGGAGAAAATACACCTGCGAGATCCTCTCGACTCGTAGGGAGAAAATGCTTTTATGAGACCCTTACGGCTCATAAAATTGAAAAGCCTTAGGTGACAGGGACCCAAACCTGTCTCCTAAGCCATCGTCCCCCAACGGGCAACGGCAAATGATGAGTCGCTCCTGGCGTTTAGCTTCAGTGTTAGCGGTGCTGTTGTCGACCCAAAAACCAAATCCCAAGTCCTTCCGGGGCAAATGATGAGTTGCTCCTGGCATTATTCCAGTGCAGCAATGCTGATGCCAAACAAGATCCAAATTCCAAGTCCCCAAGTGGCGAATGGTGAATCGCTCCTGGTACCATATTTCAGTGCAGCGATGCAGACGCCAACCAAATTCCAAACTCAAATCCCGACGGCGAATGATGAGTTGCTCCCGGTACCATATTCCAGTGCAGCGATGCAGACGCCAACCAAATTCCAACTCCCATACCCCAACGGCGAATGATGAGTCGCTCCTGGTACCATATTCCAGTGCAGCGATGCAGACGCCAACCAAATTCCAACTCCCATACCCCAATGGCGAATGATGAGTTGCTCCTGGTACCATATTCCAGTGCAGCGATACAGACGCCAACAAAATCTCGAAATTTTTCCGGCCCTACGGTCTGGATCATACATCCTGCAAAACCGTATACAATCCACGGGCGTAAAATAATCCCAATCTCTTCCAAGTCCTGTCGGTGAGACTACTTTTAAAAGTCCCACTAGCTCAGAAAAAAAACAAAAAAAAACGGTATGTCCACAAGCAAACGGGCACGGATGAAAACCCGAAAGGGCTCCGTGAATAAAAACAGCAGGACTGCCGGCGAGTTTGTGAAAACCCGAAGGGCGCAAACTCGTGAAAAGGAGATGAAATGCACCCTCAAAGTCCTCTCGATTTTGAGAGGAGAAAATTCCCGCGTGAGATCCTTATGACTCACAAAGGAGCAACACACTTAGGAGTCCCCACGATTCCTAAGGAGAAAATACACCTACGAGATCCTTTCGACTCGTAGGGAGAAAATGCTTTTATGGGACCCTTACGGCCCATAAAATTGAAAAGCCTTAGGTGGTGGGGATCTAAACCTGCCTCCTAAGCCATCAATTCCCAAATCCTCTCAGGGCAAATGATGAGTTGCTCCTGGAATTATTCCAGTGCAGCAATGCAGATGCCAAACAAAAAAAACCAACCCCAAATCCTCTCAAAGACAGATGATGATTCGCTCCTGGTACCATATTCCAGTGTAGCGGTGCTGATGTCAATCCAAATCACATCAAATCAACAAAACAACCAATGACCTCCCTGGCAGAATCAAATTCCACCTCGGAAACAAGTCAACTTCATCCCTGACACCGCAAGAAGCGGAGCAGGTCAAATCCAGAATCGACAGTCCACGTCGCTAAAAGGGCAGAACCGATCGTCCAAGTCGCAAAAAGGGCAGCATCGACCGTCCAAGTCGCTAAAAGGGCAGCACCGACCGTCCAAGTCGCAAAAAGGGCAGAATCGACCGTCCACGTCGCTAAAAGGGCAGCATCGACCGTCCAAGTCGCAAAAAGGGTAGAACCGACCGTCCACGTCGCTAAAAGGGCAGCATCGACCGTCCACGTCGCAAAAAGGGCAGAACCGACCGTCCACGTCACTAAAATGGCAGCACCGACCGTCCACGTCGCTAAAATGGCAGCATCGACCGTCCAAGTCGCAAAAAGGGCAGTATCGACTGTCCACGTCGCTAAAAGGGCAGCAACGACCGTCCAAGTCGCAAAAAGGGCATAACCGACCGTCCAAGTCACAAAAAGGGCAGCATCGACCGTCCACGTCGCTAAAATGGCAGGACCGACCGTCCAAGTCGCAAAAAGGGCAGCATCGACCGTCCATGTCGTAAAAAGGGCGGTTCCAACTTCCCAAAAGGTGGGAACCGAATCAAGTCGCCTCCACGTGAAAGAAGATCCATTAATTTCATGCACACGACCCATTTATGTGGTGTGCATTTATTGATGGGGGGCAATTTGTTGGGGTAAAAATTTACACCCCGGTTGACCAAGTAAAAATCAAAGTCAACCCCAAGCCAAGTGAGCCCAAGCCCAGATCTAGTGGGCCCATGCCCGGGTCGAGCCCGAACATGAAGCGGCCGGCCTCCCCTCATGCCAAGATAAAAATTTTGTAATAAATAATTTTGTTGTATTTCTTTTATTTTATTTTATGGATAAATGTAAGAAAAATAGGCATAAAGCCAAATTTTTGTAAAGCCTATGGCTTATGTGCAAAAAGAAATGGCACATGAGCCATGGGATAGGCAAAATACCATTTTGTGAAGCCCAAGGGGCTATGTGTAAAGTGTATGGCCTATAAAGGCAAGGATAATGAAAATATCTCACAACTTTTTTCTCTCTCCAAAAAAATTTTAGATCTGAGATCTTTCTCCTTCCTCAAGGTTCCAAAACCTTCTTCTTTCTTTTGAATTAAATTAAGGGTTTTACTCTTCATTTTATAAAACTAAATAGTTTTTCACCACAAAACCCATAAAGAGGAACTCAGATCTTCCATTAGATCTCAAAAAGAAGAGATTTTTAAAATCTCATATCTCTTAATCTTCAAGATCCAGCAACCAGAGGAGAAAGCAGAAGAACCCCTTTCATCAATCCCAAAACATCTTAGGAGTTTAACTCCACTCTGATTTCTCTTTCAAGAATTTCTGGGGCTAAAAGCCTCTTTTTCTCGCCGGCGCCCAAGTGCTCAAGCGCCAAGCGCCCACGTGCCGACGCGTGGCGCACTAGCGCTCGAGCGCAAAGCGCCCACGTGCCGACACGTGGCGCGCTTGCGCTCCAGCGCCCTGCGCTCAAGCGCAAAGCGCCCACGTGCCGACACGTATATACATGTATATATATGTTCAGATACACATACACTCCACAACACTGTCGTTTGCCTTAGTTAAAAATAAATTGAGCCCAAATGCTCACACATTTAAGTTGATCTTAATCTCAAACCAAATTAATGGTCCTTAAATAAACCAAACCCAAATCTAAAATATATGGATTTGGACTGATTCGCGCCGCATGGGCGACGACATAAACTAGTCTCCGTATACAATCCATGGGCAAACCAAAACAAACAAAAACACACACGACATGAAATGAACTGCCGGAGCAGGCGAAAGTGGTTATCGCAATGCGATAACATAATTAACTGCACGGGCTTGCTCCTGCGGGGAAGAGCGTCCCCGCAATCAAAAACCCCTCATAAAATGAGGGAGAATCTGATAAAGTCTGCTACAACGGTCGCGTCTGTCCAAACCTCTGATATATGGTGCCATAAATCAACTTGGTATTTTCGGAGAGGTGGATGGATAAGTCCAAATAGCATCTACCCCAAAATTCAGGCCAGACGTCAGATTGATAGAGTTTTTCGCGTGCTTAGTTAATTACCGCAATCAAGACGGTTTCGCTTGTTGCTAGCCGGTTGAGTACGGGTCGTCCGCAGGGAGATGGGAATCTTTTTCTATGTGCTTTAACGAGTTAAGTCCAAATGTCCAGGTTTGTTTGAGATTAACTATGTGCTAAAATGTTATATAAAGAGAGCTTGTTAGGGTTAGGATTAGGTTAGTTTGAGTTGGGAGTCGCTCACTTCTTTCGTTGCCACTCTTAATATCGGTGTTACGGTAATCGGCAACAACGGGGATTAGCACGACTAGGAAGGAACTTGCGAGTATAAGCTAGGCTTTCCAACGCTTAAGTTCTTCCTTTTGGTGCTTGTCCGTCCGTTCTTGGCTCTTAGCCTTAACCTCCGGTTAATTCAACCACAACCGGTCTCACTAAGGAATCACCGCTATCATGTAGGATAGGGTACCATAGGGAGCGGATTGTGGTTCAATTAACGGGAGTCGGAATTAAGATGTTGGGTAAGGAAAGAGTGAGAGAGATTTTCTTCTCTCAAACTTTCCTTATCCTACCCTAACAAGTGAGAAAACTACTCACCCATTACAAAAGAAAAGAAAATACAACAAAAGGAGGAAGATAGAAAGAAAGAGGGTAGGAGATTACAACTAGCTATTTGAGATCTCACTTTGGCAAGGATCAAGCTTAAGCATCATTGTTGTTAAGGATAAAGAAAAAGAGAACAAGAAAGAAACAAACAACAAATAACAACAACTAGATTAGCAAATGGAAAATACAAGCAATTATCATTAATAACATAACAAGACAAGCATGATAACAAAAAGAACTCTTTTATTCATCACTTCACTCATAAAAGCTCACTACAAGATTTTAATGGAGAAAAGATGAAAAGAGGAAGAACAATAACAAAGTATATCTAAAATTTCATACAAGAATTAAGCACCCTTGGCTTGGCAAGTTCTGGGCTATTTATAGGCAGGAAACAGAGAACCTAGAGCAACATTCAGGATTAAAATGAATTGACCAAACTGCCCCTGAAATTTGATCATCTGATGAGCCAACATAGCCGCGGATCCGCGGCCTAGACGCCATGTTGGCCGCGAATCCGCGGCCTTATTGTGGAGTTAGCTCATCGTATTTTTTGTGCTTCTCTGTGTTGCTATTTACATCAGTTTGGTACACTTTGTTTCTCAGAATCTCTCCACATTTCTTCCAGATTTGCAGCAGGTCAAAAGGTGATTTGATGTGGATCTTTTGCCATGATTTCTTTGAGCTCCGCGTAGATATCTTGGATTTTGTGTTGCCATTGTGCTTTGTGCATGAAATTGACCATCGATTTGCCATTTTGTCTCTTAAACTGGTGTGCAGCAACATACGGATAGAGAGCGGAGACCCGTATTTTATCTGTGGTTGGCAGTAATCCAGAATTTGACGTGCTTTTCCATGAATTTCACTATTTAGAGCTGAGAACCTGTATCCTGCAATTAACTAGCAAACACGGCTCAAGAGTACCTACCTATAAGCAATATGATAAAAAATGGGCGGTATAAAAATGCAAAAATCTGATATGAACAAATACCCCCAAACTTATCATTTGCTCGTCCCGAGCTAAGCCAATTTATTCACAAAAATTCCTAACCTCACTTTCGCAGGGAACGCGATTGCACTGAGCATTACAAGCCGTTAAACCTCTAGGTGTCCCTAGTAGGAGGAGTGTTGTCTCCTGAGGGTTTTCAGCGGATACTACCCACAAAATCCGGTCAAGCTAGTTTTGCAAAATAACTATGATTCAAATCCTAAGGTTTTGTTTTAAAAATAACAATTCTATTATCCTAAGTCTAGACCATCGAACCTTTATTTTTCACACCTCGCTTCTCATTTAACTTAAGATTTTATATGTCTTTACGTGCAGTGCAAATAGTGTCGTTAAGTTCCAGAAGGATCGATTAAAGTCATCATGTCACACAATAAAGCCCAGATAAAAAATTTAAAAGGATCACATAAGTTTTATAAAGAGTTAAGTATTTTTCAAGTTTCGTTTTCCAGTAAGGTTTCAATTTCAGAATTTTTATCTTCCTTAACAGGAAACTAGGTCTTATTTTTCACTCCACCTTTTTCTTGCTTTTATTTCATACACACCTCTGTGAACGTGCAATAGTCTTTATCATAGAATAAAACCTTCATATCTCCGCTAGAAATATTTTTTATAAAAACCTGTCTTTTGTCAAGATTATTCTCACACAAAGAGCCGTTAGGAATTTTAACTCGGAGAGAACACTTGCTTGATTTTGTTTTAATCTGGACTTTCTAGGCTTCTTAACGAGCTTTGGGCCAATGCACCCAAACCAGTTGGCTTTAGGGCATTAGGTGTAGAGACACCCCAGCGGACTTAATTACTCAAGTTACCTAGGCTCAAAAACAAAAGACAATTTAGCGTGAAAATCATGATGATTCAATGCGAAAGGAGATATAATTGGCAGTTCAATTATTATTTTTTTTGGGGATAAAAGACGTGTTTAGTGGGTTCGGTGTGTAATCATTCCAATCAAGTTCCAGATGGGTTATTTTTCAGAATTAGTTCCAATTAAGGCATCAATAACATTCCTTCATATTCGCTTCACTTCATAAACTATTCTTGATATTACTTATTTCAGAACAAACCTATTTGATCCTCAGAAAATCATTTATCCATTTAAAAGTTTTTAGACATAATAGACTTGTCATCTAATTTTCAAAACTCACGACACGTGTAGTGTGATGTAAAGACGTATATCAGCTATAGTTAACTTCAAAAGAGAGTTATCTTTCAGGTTTTCAAAATCTAAAAATAAGATTTAGTTATTCTTATCTTATCAAACAAAACCGTCGAAATGTTGAATCTGAGTTCTCCTACTAGTTAACTTGACAAAAAAGATTTTATGTTTTTAGAAAATTTTCTGATTTTTATGGATTTTATGGATTTTAGTATGCAGATGCAAAATATACATATGAATGCGAAGGTTAGAAATGCGTACCGAGCGTACCCCCAAACTTAAACTGGACAGTGCCCTCACTGTCATTGCATGAAGAAATCATTGAAGGGTCAAAATTGTCGGTTAGAGATACACATTTTTCTTTTTGTTTTTTATGATTTTGTTAAAAGAAAAGAAAAATAAGAAAAATGGATATGCACCGGACAAGAATATCCACATATATATACAAAATGGTATATACATACCCCCAAACTTATTTGAAACAGTGTCCACTGTTTTGGCTGGATAACCGAAGTTTGGTGGTAGGCAGAGGAAGATTATGCAGGGTAAACCGGCTCCTATAAGACCAGGAGCTCCTCTGTTGGTTCAGCGCTAAGGTACGGTTTTAGTCTGTGTCCGTTTACTTTGAAAAATGAACCGTCCTTTGGATTCTCCAAATCCACAGCGCCATGCGGATACACATTCCGCACAAAGTATGGCCTTTTCCAGCGAGATCTGAGCTTACCTGGATGGAAATGTAGCCGGGTGTCGTAAAGCAGTACCTGTTGACCAGGTGCGAATGTTTTGCGCAAAAGGTGTTTATCGTGAAACACCTTCATTTGGTTCTTAACGACAACCGCATTTTCGTAAGCCTCATCCCTAAGCTCGTTCAATTCGTTCAACTGTAACTTCCGATGGCTGCCCGCATCTTCGAGAGACAGATTCAGCTCCTTTATCGCCCAAAATGCGCGATGCTCTATTTCCACAGGAAGGTGGCAAGCCTTTCCGTAAACAAGCCGATAGGGAGACATGCCAAGATCGGTCTTATAAGCCGTTCGAAATGCCCAAAGGGCATCAGTGAGTTTTAACGACCAATCTTTACAGTTCTTGGAAACCGTCTTCTCCAGTATCTGCTTGATTTTCCGATTTGAAACTTCGGCTTGCCCACAGGTTTGGGGGTGGTAGGGCGTAGATAGTTTATGATTAATGGAATATTTCCGCATCAAGGCCTCGAAAGTCTTATTGCAGAAATGAGTTCCATTGTCGCTAATGATCGCTCGGGGGTGCCCAAACCGGGAGAAAATGTTTTCCTTAAGAAATCTAACGACAACCTTGTTGTCGTTAGTCCGGCTGGACACGGCCTCGACCCACTTAGAGACGTAATCAATAGCGAGAAGGATGTACAAGTTCCCAAAAGAGCTGGGAAACGGCCCCATGAAATCTATCCCCCAAACATCGAAAATCTCTACAACCAAGATTGGTTGGAGCGGCATCTCGTTCCTCCTGGATATCAGGCCCAAGTGTTGGCACCGGGAGCAAGTCTTGCAGTAGTCATGAGCGTGTTTGAAGAGTTGTGGCCAGTAGAAACCACACTGCAAGATCTTCTCGGCTGTCTTTCTGGGGCCAAAATGCCTGCCACATGCTTGATCGTGGCAAAACGACAGCACACTCTTAAATTCATCGTCAGGGACATACCGACGAATAATCTGGTCGGGACAGTACTTGAACAGATAGGGTTCGTCCCAGTAAAAGTGTTTTACTTGGGATAAGAATCGAAGTCTGTCCTGACTTGACCATTCAGTCGGTAGTAATCCTGTGGCCAAATAGTTCACCATATCTGCGAACCAGGGTTCGCAAGATACTGTCAAGAGCTGTTCATCCGGAAAAACGTCGTTGATCGGAATTTGAAGCGACGGCGAAGAAGGATGTCGTGAGAGATGGTCGGCGACTACGTTTTCACATCCTCTTTTGTCCTTGATGACAAGGTCAAACTCTTGAAACAAGAGGATCCAACGTATCAGCCGAGATTTTGCATCTTTGTTCGCAAAAAAATGGCGCAGAGCAGAATGGTCCGTATAGACGATGACTGGAGAGCCGAAGAGGTAGGGCCTGAACTTTTCTAAAGCAAATACAACAGCCAAGAATTCCTTCTCAGTTGTTGTATAATTCAGTTGGGCGTCGTTCAGGGTTCGGCTAGCATAATAGATTACGTGCGGCATCTTGTTGATGTGTTGTTCAAGGACAACACCGATGGCAAAGTCGGATGCATCACACATAATCTCAAATGGGTGCGTCCAGTCAGGAGAAGAAAGAACGGGAGCAGAAGTGAGTGGGCTTTTTAATGACTCGAACGCAGTCACACAGCTCGAGTTGAAGTCGAATGGCGTGTCCTTGGCCAGCAAAAGAGTCAAGGGCCTAGAAATCTTGCTAAAGTCCTTGATGAACCGTATATAGAAACAGGCATAGCCAAGGAAGGCTCGGATGTCTCTGACGCATCTGGGAGGAGGGAGATTGGAAATGACCTCAATCTTTTCTTTGTCAACCTCTATGCCATTTTGCGAAATGATATGTCCTATGACAATACCTTCGCGTAGCACTTCTCCTAATTCAAAGTGAGGTTCTTGTCCTTACATCGGGTAAGGACAGGGTCGAGATGCAGCAAACACTCATTAAAGGAATCGCCGAAAATGGAGAAATCGTCCATGAAGATCTCCAAGAATTTTTCCACCATGTCTGAGAAGATTCCCATCATACACCGCTGGAAGGTAGCGGGCGCATTACATAACCCAAAGGGCATGCGACGATATGCAAACATGCCGAAAGGACAAGTGAATGTGGTCTTGTCCTGGTCTTTTTCGGCGATGGGAATCTGATTATAGCCGGAGTAGCCATCAAGAAAGCAGTAGTACGCGTGTCCGGCCAATCGTTCAAGCATCTGGTCAATGAAAGGTAGCGGAAAGTTGTCCTTCCGCGTTGCGGCGTTGAGTTTTCTGTAATCGATGCATACTCGCCATCCAGTCTGGGTGCGGGTAGGGATTAACTCGTTCGCCTCGTTGGTTATGACCGTTATGCCTGATTTCTTGGGGACAACGTGAATGGGGCTTACCCACTGGCTATCAAAGATAGGGTAAATGATACCACTATCCAGACACTTTACGATCTCCTTTTTTACAGCCTCCTTCATGACTGGGTTGAGTCGCCTTTGTGGATCCCTGGCTGGTTTGGCATCATCCATCAGATGAATGTGATGTTCAACGATCAGGGGACTAATCCCCTTGATGTTCGCCATTGACCAGCCAAAGGCTTGCCTATTGCTGTGCAAGACCGTAAGAAGGGCTTTCTCTTGCTCTGGAGCTAGAGAAGCCGAGATGATAACAGGAAGGGTCTCGTTCTCACCCAAGTAAGCGTACTTAAGGTGAGACGACAATAGCTTGAGTTCGAGCGTTGGAGGTGAAACGATTGAAGGCAAGACTGGTGAAAAGGTTTCGAACTCAAAGGATTTCAGCAAAGGTTCAAAATGAGTGTAGGCGACCGAGTTGGATGGTTCAGGTAACTCATCCGGAAATTCGAAGGATTCAAACTCGGGTGGTGACTGGCTAAGATAGTTCGAGAAAGTGAAACACTCATAGTCATTGTTGGGCACAGAAGCAGCAGCAGGTTCGAAGAGGAACGCACTAGTGGCGTTAAGGTTATCGTGATCGAACAAAAACTCCTCGAATTCACACTCCTCTGGGGTGATCTCCTGGATTGAGCAAACGTCTAGTATATGAGCATTAGGTTCGGAGGGCTGTTCCCCAACCTAAAAATGTTGAGTTCAATTGTCATGTTTCCAAAATATAGGTTCATCGAACCATTTCGACAATTGATCACAGCATTTGAGGTTGCAAGGAATGGGCGACCAAGTATCACCGGAATTTGATTCCGGGGGTTAGCTGCAGGCTGTGTGTCTAAAACAATGAAGTCAACGGGGAATATGAAGTCCCCAACCTTGATTAACACATCCTCTAGCTCACCCCTAGGATGGGTGATTGATCGGTCGGCTATTTGGAGAGTACAGTGTGTGGGTTTCAGCTCTCCTACACCTAATTGCTCATATACTGAGTACGGAAGCAGGTTAACACTGGCACCAAGATCTAATAGTGCGCGGTTGATGTTCTTATCCCCAATGGTAATAGAAATCGTAGGACAGCCAGGGTCCTTCCGTTTTTGAGGTAAAGATTGGGTAAGAGCATCACTCACAGCACTAGCCAAGAAAACTTTCTTGGGTACCTGAGATTTCCTCTTTTTCGAGCACAGGTCCTTTAAGATTTTAGCGTAGGAAGGGACTTGTTGGACAGTATCTAAAAGGGGAATGTTGATGTTAACCTGCTTAAACAACTCCAGAATCTTCTCCATTTGTGGATTTTGTTTATTGGATCTCAACCGGTTTGGAAATGGAACGTTTTTAAAATTGGTTGAGTCTAATGCTTGTGGAGGAGATTGTGGAGTTGGAACGGATCCCAGAGCTGGTGTTTTCGTGGAGTGAGAAATGGGTCCGTTTAGAGCAAAAGAAGAGGAAGAGCCTTTTGAAGAATGGAGAATAGGCTCAGAAGACGAAGAAGAAGAAGAAGAAGAAGCGGCCGGGGTGTCATCGTCGATCCGTGTGCCAATGTTGTTTTTCAGCATCCTTCCCGATCTCAATGTAGTCACGGCACTCACATTATGGTTCTGTTGTTCAAGAGCAACATGTACATTATGTGGGTGACCAGGATTTGGGAGTGGTTGAGATGGAAGCTTCCCCTTCTCTCGCTCGCTTAAGGCCGCATTCAGTTGTGCTATCTGGGCTTCGATGGTTTTGATGCTTTGCCCGTGAGCGGAAGTGTGTTGCACCAAAGACTGAATGGAAGACTGGATGTTGGCGGTGGATTGTGTCGATTGTTTAACGAACGCCTCCAGACTTCGTTCTGGCGAGGAAACCTTATCTTTGTTTAACGGAACAAAGTTGTTTTGAGGAAAAGAGTTGTTGGGTGCAAAGTTGTTCGTCTGATTTTGAAAAGGTTGGGGTTGGAAGGGCTGCTGAAATTGATGTTGAGTTTGTTGCTGAGCTTGTTGTTGCGGCGGAGGGGGCCTCTGGAAATTGTTGCCTTGGAATTGATGCCGGTTCTGATTCCAGGCGAAATTGGGGTGGTTCCTCCAACCGGGATTGTAGGTGGAAGAGTATGGATCATTTCTCGGTCTTTGCTGAAATGCAGCATTAACCTGATCCTGTCCTTGAGATAGTGGATTGTAAGGACACTCTTCGGTTAAGTGAGAAGGATCGGAACAACAAGCACAAATGGTATGAAGGGGAAGAACAGGGGCAGGAGCAGGAGATGAAAATTTGCTCTCTATCGCTTCAAGTTTTCTCGTTATTGCAGCCATTTCAGCTTTCATTGCAATAAAGACATCGAGTTGGTGAATGCCTACCCTAGACTGACCAGTAGAAGTGGAGGAAGAAGAAGAGGAAGTTGGTTTGGTGCTCTCCCATTGAAGCGTTTGTTCCGCAAGGTCGTCGAAGAATTGCCATGCTTCCTCGTCAGATTTCGATAGGAAGTGGCCCTGACAAATGATTTCCAACAACTGCTTGGTTGCTGGGTTCAGGCCCTCGTATAAAGTTTGGTAAAGTTGCCATTTCTCAATACCGTGGTGAGGGCACTGAACAAGAAGGTCTTTATACCGGTCAAAGCACTTCCAAAAGGGTTCAGTAGGAAGCTGGGAGAATTGGTTGATTTCGTTACGGATCCTCGCGGTTTTATGATTCAGATAGAATTTCTCGAGAAGCGCTTTCACAAACTCGTCCCAACTGGTTATGGAGTGGGAAGCAGTGCTATACAGCCATTTTTCAGCAAGATCGCACAAAGTGAACGGAATGACCCGCAGCCGTATAGCATCGTCTGACAGCTGGGTCGTTTTCATCATGGCACAAACATTCTGGAACTTGTTGATGAAGATATAGGCATCTTCAGATTCAAGCCCATGAAATTTCGGAAGCATGTTAATGAAGTGGGGCTTAATTTCGAAATTATCCCTATTGGCCGATGGAAGGGAAAGACAGGTGAGAATGCAGAGCGGGTGGGATAGAAACGATCCTGGAGCGCGATTCGCTGTGGCGCTACAACAGGCGGTGGTGGTGGGTTATTCGCATCCATAGGAGGTGGAATCAATCCCGGGGGAGTCAAAGGGATGTTTGGATTAAATCCTGATATCGCGGAAGAAGAGGTTGGTGATGGTGAAGGTGAGGATGTATGAACAGAATTCCGGTCAACGTCGGAGTTGGCCGGCAAAGGTAAGGGTGAAAGAGGCATGGAAGGAGTTTCGACGTCTGAGTCGATCGCGTAATCGGTAGCGACTAACGTAACGCGGACTAGGCGGGCGCTAGTGTCCCGAGTCCAACCGGACATACACTAAACTAGTTTAGTGTAGTCAAAGCGGAGAAGGTGAGGGTAAGAAAACGTCAATGGAGAAATACGATGGGTGGTGGGTGAAAAAATGGATTCTGGCGACAAAGGGCAAATTTTTATAAAAGTTTTTGTTTTGTGTTTTTTTTCTTTTTAGAAAGAGCTTTACAGAAATATGTACGGACTTACGGCTTCAAACAATCACAGACAAAATATGCGCAATCACACCTAGATCTAGGGTCACCTAGGTCAGCTAGACAGCTCCTAACTGTTGCAAAGGGCTAGAAATAGGACCTCAAACCGCCTCTTCTCCGCCAATTGCGGCCAGGTAAGTGCCAGGTAAGTGGGAGGCTCTCCACTACGTAAGTAGTGGTCCTAATTAAGTGACCACTTACCTTGGACACACTTGCCTAGACACCGCAAAGCCAGGATAGGATAAACGGCCGATGCCTACAACCAGTCCTCTGTCCTATTGAGCGTGACGTCCTTAGGGCTGAGTCTAGTATTTTTTAATTAAATAATGGTCAATGCATATGCCTTTTGTGATTTCTGGGGTCCTGGGAAGGGTGATGAAATCCCTACCCAATCTGGATTAGTTTCAAGCCCCTTAAAGTCCGATTAAAATATGCAAAGCAGTAACAATCAACTGCAATCAATTTTTTATTTTTTTAGCGCGGCGCAAAGAATTCTGCACAAAAACAATTTATTGGAAGGGGGAAGAGTGTTTGCGCAAAGAATGCTGCAGAAAACACAGTTCAGTGGAGTTCAGAGGAGTGGGGAAGAGGGTAGAGAGACTTAGAGAAAAATTGAGACCCTGAAGTCAACAATAAGCCGCGGTTCCGCGGCCAAACGCACGCTTATGACGCGGTTCCGCGGCTTAAATGAGGAGTTGGACCTTCAATTTTCTGGTCTGTACTGGGTTGGTTGTCCTCTTCTTTTCTGGAGCTCCTGAATCTTGATTTGCTCACTTGATCTGCTCCAGAATTTTACAGTAGACCGTTGGCTCCGTCTTGATCCGTCGTGGTGTAGCCGCGAGATATGGGTCTAACTTCCCACGTCTTTGGCACTGAACTCGACCCTTCTTTTTATCCTGCACACTTGCCCAAAAACTAATCAAAAAATAACAAGATGGTTTTTACAATGTATATCTTTTTTTTTGTTTTTTTTCGGTTATATTTATATTCACAAATTAACCCGAAATTACACAAAGAAATAAACTACCGTCTCCCCGGCAACAGCGCCATTTGAATAATAGAGTTTTTCGCGTGCGTAGTTAATTACCGCAATCAAGGCGGTTTCACTTGTAGCTAGCCGGTTGAGTACGGGTCATCCGCAGGGAGATGGGAATCTTTTTCTATGTGCTTTAACGAGTTAAGTCCCAATGTCCAGGTTTGTTTGAGATTAATTATGTGCTAAAATGTTATATAAAGAGAGCTTGTTAGGGTTAGGATTATGTTAGTTTGAGTTAGGAGTCGCTCACTTCTTTCGTTGCCACTCTTAATATCGGTGTTACGGTAATCGGCAACAACGGGGATTAGCACGACTAGGAAGGAACTTGCGAGTATAAGCTAGGCTTTCTAACGCTTAAGTTCTTCCTTTTGGTGCTTGTCCGTCCGTTCTTGGCTCTTAGCCTTAACCTCCGGTTAATTCAACCACAACCGGTCTCACTAAGGAATCACCGCTATCATGTAGGATAAGGTGCCGTAGGGAGCGGATTGTGGTTCAATTAACGGGAGTCGGAATTAAGATGTTGGGAAAGGAAAGAGTGAGAGAGATTTCCTTCTCTCAAACTTTCCTTATCCTACCCTAACAAGTGAGAAAACTACTCACCCATTACAAAAGAAAAGAAAATACAACAAAAGGAGGAAGATAGAAAGAAAGAGGGTAGGAGATTACAACTAGCTATTTGAGACCTCACTTTGGCAAGGATCAAGCTTAAGCATCATTGTTGTTAAGGATAAAGAAAAAGAGAACAAGAAAGAAACAAACAACAAATAACAACAACTAAATTAGCAAATGGAAAATACAAGCAATTATCATTAATAACATAACAAGACAAGCACGATAACAAAAAGAACACTTTTATTCATCACTTCACTCATAAAAAATCACTACAAGATTTTAATGGAGAAAAGATGAAAAGAGGAAGAACAACAACAAAGTATATCTAAAATTTCATACAAGAATTAAGCACCCTTGGCTTGGCAAGTTCTGGACTATTTATAGGCAGGAAACAGAGAACCTAGGACAACATTCAGGATTAAAATGAATTGACCAAACTGCCCCTGAAATTTGATCATCTGATGAGCCAACATAGCCGCGGATCCGCGGCCTAGACGCCATGTTCGCCGCGGATCCGCGGCCTTATTGTGGAGTTGGCTCATCGTATTTTTTGTGCTTCTCTGTGTTGTTATTTACATCAGTTTGGTACATTTTGTTTCTCAGAATCTCTCCACATTTCTTCCAGATTTGCAGCAGGTCAAAAGGTGATTTGATGTGGATCTTTTGCCATGATTTTCTTGAGCTCCGCGTAGATATCTTGGATTTTGTGTTGCCATTGTGCTTTGTGCATGAAAATGACCATCGATTTGCCATTTTGTCCCTTAAACTGGTGTGCAGCAACATACGGATAGAGAGCGAAGACCCGTATTTTATCTGTGGTTGGCAGTAATCCAGAACTTGTCGTGCTTTTCCATGAATTTCACTGTTTAGAGCTGAGAACCTGTATCCTGCAATTAACTAGCAAACACGACTCAGGAGTACCTACCTATAAGCAATGTGATAAAAAATGGGCGGTATAAAAATGCAAAAATCTGATATGAACAACGTCCCAACGTCTCGGTCCCTGTCTTTCGGCGGAGAACAGATTCTGCCATGCCCGGTGAGACCTTTTTCTCTTTCCACTCCACACTTCGTGTGTCGTGTTTTGCGAACAAAATCGCGGTTCTCTATGGTTGCCCTTGGATTTGAGGTACTAAAATTTGGTGTCTTGCTCCTGTGCAGAAAAAATCGATGGCTTCTAGCTGCACCTTTTGCAATAGCAACTCTCACTCCACCCCAGCTAGAGGAGTGACCTACGGGTCCAACGCGGCATCTATCATTTCAATGTCGGTGGGGCAAGTTACGCAAGCCACTACTGGGTTGTTCTTTAGGACCGTGCTCCCTCCGATGAGTTTCAGTGCCTCAGCGCCGCAAGAGGAAGCTCCTAAGAAGTCGATCTTCAAACGACTAGCGACCACAACGGCCTCTCTCAACGGGCCATCCAAATCTAGTGTCTCAATTTTCAACAGGCTGAGCAAAATCTCAAACGGGCCCGTAAAGAGGCTTGTAATACCTGATGGGGCTGCCCCAAATCGGATAGCCCTCCTAACTCCTCCTACATGTGAAGACGTCAAAGGTGCTTCCCCTACCATAAAGTTGGTCTTTGAAAGATTGGCCGGCCTTCCTCAAACTCTGCTAAGGACGTCGGTCTTCAATAGGTTGATGCCAACAGTATTCCCTCAGCAAAGCCGGGGGCACGAAGAAGCTGCTTCCAAAACTGAGGCGGTCCCGTTTGCAAGACACGCTTGACGTCGCCACTAGCGCCGAGTGAGAAAAGCTGGGGGCAATTCTCCCTCTGTATTTACCCCATCAGCTCCAATGGTGGAAGTTGACGCTGATGTCCCAACCGAGAACAATTTTGATCTGCTCCGAAAGGTATGCAAGAACTCTCCAACGGCGGTGCTAAAAGAATCGCCCCCGCCTGCAGAAGCCACAGTGGAGGACAAGCCGGAGCGCCCCCATCAACGGCTCTCCTCCTAAATTCACAGGGTCTGGTGGAAAGTCCAGGGCTCTGTGATCAACAAAGATTACTCTCGTCGATCGAAGAAATCGAAGGCTCGGCAAGAGAAAGACTGTCCCTCCGTCATACAGTGAGGGACTTCTTCTACACAGGTGCTTGTTACAACGGCTCCTTCAACCTCGACCTCCCACAAAAGGATGAAGCCGGAGAAAATCCCATCGCCGGCGGAAAATTCCAAAGGTAATGGACCTAAACGCCCCAGGTTTGGGGGCATGATCATACATACGGTCCACATGGCTTCCGGGAAAGAAAAAAGTCATGCTTCCGGAGGTCATCGGCTGCAAACTCGGTCACTGACTGAAGCTCAGGACCATTAACAAAAGCTCCAGGAAATGCTGACCAAAATGGCAGCATTTACCGGGCAGAAAGAAAGCCCGGATACAACAGTCGAACAACACCAGGAGCAAGAGACCGATATAAAGTTCCTGCGAAGAGTGGTTGAAAGAAAGGATAAGGAAGCTGCTGACCAGACTGCTAACATAAAGTAGATGGCTCTCTTATTTCAAGACATGGTTGGGATGATGATCTAGCCAGAACCCCCGGCCGAGAATCCGCCGATAATCATCGAGGATGACAGAAGGGAAACATCAAATCCTTTTCCGGCCTTATCGGCAGCCAAGGAGGAAACAATCTCCAAGGCTGCTCTTGATGATTATATAGCTCAACAAATAAGAGCTCATCAAGCTAATGAAGCGGATGGACAAATTGTCAGAACTGGGCGACCGTATCCAGGCTGGTATGATGAAATCAAGTACCCACCGGGATATACGATCCCCAAATTCCACGTATACAAAGGGACAAGCAACCCACACCAGCACGTCGCACAGTTCAGAGCTCTGTGTGGCAACACAAGAGGCGATGACAAACTGTTGCTTCGCCAGTTCGTTGGCAACCTGTCAGAGACGGCCTTTGAATGGTATTTGGAGCTCCCAAATGACTCCATGAGAACATTCAGAGAGATGGAACTGTTGTTTACACAGTGGTTTGCTAGCGCAAGCGAGCGCACCCCGATCACAGCATTAATCAATGCTAAGGTAAAGCCAGGAGAAAGCTGGGTCCAATATGCGATACGGTGGCGGAACCTATGGTTAAAGTGAGAACAAAGCATCGAAGAATCCACCACCGTGGGATTTTCATCGAGACCCATGATCCTCAAACGACTGTGTCCCAGTTCATGACGTTCTTCAAACCAACAACCGTCCAGGCTCTGATCGATAAACAGGCCTAAATGGGCCAGATGGGCAACGGGCCTTCCTCCTCAAGTAAAGACCCTCGAAATGCCAAGGGTAAAGAGAAAGCGGCCTTCGTTGCCAACGCTCAACAACAACCGAGTGGCCCAAAACGGCTGCTCGCCAAAACAACGCACGTCCACCCCTATCCCTGGAAGAAAGGCTAGGATGCGCTTACTCGTTTTCCCGCAATAAGACGAGGAGACTATTTGAGTTGGCAATGCATAACAAACTCATCACATTGCCAGACCCACGGCGTCCACCGCAACCCGGCGACGTCAACAACCCTAACTACCACGCCTATCACAGAATGGTAAGCCACCCAATTGAGGATTGCTACATCTTCAAGAACTGGGTCGAGGACCAGTATCAACAGGGAAAGTTCGTACTTTCTGCGAACTGGAGGGTGAACCCACCACAGAAGCACACTCCCAAAAAGGTGGATGCGCCGAGGGCATCATGCTCGCTCGTGGAAGAAACTCTATGGGAAGTCGTTCTTTCAGCAAAAACTAAAAGAATGCTGAAGGATCTATAGGCATGTCCGAAAGTCAGGTGGAAAAGCCCACTTGAACTTGAAATTATCGAAGGGATGCTGAAATTGCGTCCCATACCAAAGATTGTTGAAAAAGGGAAAAATCATTAAGTCAAGCCTTCAAAGTCTTCGAAGAAAAAGAAGAAGACCAAGAAACCTGTGTAGCCTGCCGAGTATGATGACAAGTGCACAGACTTACAAGAGTACATTGACGCGCTGGAGGAGTACAAACAGAAGGTGCGGAAACCGGTCACGCTCGAAGAGTTCCTTAAGCATGTTCTTGAGAACGAAGATAGTGACAACGATGAGGAAAATGACTCATCAGAAGAAACTGAAGACCATGTAGCAAGTTGCCACATGGTCTCCCATTCGTTGTTAAATGACGATGAAACTCTCTCGGCGTCAGAAAACAACGTAGAGGAACTGTGGGCAGAATCGGCTCTAAAATCCCTGGAACTGCCAGAAGACCCGATCGATAGGCTGTTACACGAAACCTTTCGAAAAAGCAAAGCTGACCAAGAACGCGAAACAACCATATACGAAAAGGCTAAGCGTCAGCGTTAGAATGAAGAAGCTGCGGCAAGGTGGAGTCATAAAGTACTCCAACCAAACCAAGGTATACCTGCGACAAATAAAATCAGGATCAAGGCAGAGAAACGATTCGTCAAAGCCCTGTCAATGGGAATGAAGCTGCCACCTCTGGTTGGAAACACTCCCGAGGTCATATGCCTCGACGGAGAGGACTCACATCCAAACTACTGCCTATATCATCGGAAGGTTACCCACCCCACTGAAGAATGCAGTACCTTCAAGAAGCGGTGGCAAGGATATGTTGCTCATCAAAAAGCACTTCAAGAGAATGAAGCGCGAAGCTTGTCGACGGCAAAAGAGTGCGACAAATGTGCGTGAAAAACGACTGTAAACTGTCAAATGGTTGGTATCAGTTCAGAAGGGGAAAACCCCCAAGTTCTTACTTTCGAGAGCGATTCTGAGAACGAAATACCCCTCAGCTCTCTCTTCAAAGACTCCACCTCCGAAAAAGAGGAGGAGGAGAAGAATCGCGAGAATATTTAGCCGCGTAACTGTACACTGCCTGAAAAGAACCTCGAACCTACAAACAAAGGTTCGAGTAAAAAACACAAAGGGAAAGAGAAAATCTCTGAGGAAATTGCCCTCGACGATGGAGTTGTCAAAGAGCTCGCAGCAATAGACCCGCCTAGGAAAAATAAGGTAGATTACAATGTCCTAGCACATCTGAGAAAAATACCCTCATAGTTGAGCATATTGGATGCTCTCCTCTTGTCCAAAAAGGCACGAGAGTCTCTGATCAAGGTATTACAAGTGCCCGATCAGTTGCAAACTTTCCTTGCAGAAGAGAAGATGAAGGAAAAGCAGGCAGAGATTTACAAAGCTGGCATTACATTCAGCGATGAAGATCTCCTACTCAGTACATGCGAACATAACCGCCCATTATATGTCACCGGATACTGCCACGATATCAAAATAGGGAAAATCCTTATCGACAACGGATCCTCCGTCAACCTTCTCAACGTGAAAGTGCTGAAGGAGATATGTATGAACGTTCAGCACTTGGCCCGAGACAAAATTACAATCTCTGGGTTTGACTCACAGTCATCATGGACGCTTGGGTCCGTAATACTGACGTTACACTTCGGGTTGCTCGTCACTGACATCAAATTTCACGTCATTGACGCCAAGACTTGCTATAACGCTTTGCTCGGCATGCTCTGGTTGCATGAGTACAATGTCATCCCTTCTACACAACATCAGTGTATGAAATATTTCAAAGACGGCTTGGAATTCACCGTCACAGGGGAGCTAAATCCGTTCTCCGTAAACGAGGTCCGAAAATACGAAGACGCAAAGTACTTCCTACCAGACTTCGAGGATATGGAAAGGTGTCATAAGTCGAAGGACAAACAGAAGTCCATCGCCACTATCCCGATCTTTGGGAGCGATTCCGAGGAAGATGAAAAAATAGTCTACTCGGGGCAACTCCAAAAAGAAAACAATAGGCCCGGATCATCTACTCCTGTCTTGGTCTTTGGCAGCGACTATGAGGATGAGGCCAACGCAGTGTTCTCCATCCGTCCGTCTATGCAAACCCTCGCCGGAACAGATCAGAGTCTGCAAATCATAATGGCTCCGCCTCGGCATTATAAGAAACTTGACGCGCTCGATACATAAAGCATACAAGAACTACAGACTTTCTACGTCCCTCCCAGGCGAAGTGGTGAAAAGGCGATTCTCTTCTACCAATCTACGGAGACCAAAATAAAAAAAGAAGTCTGGGATGGTGCCGATTTTGCACTCGACAGGCTTCAACCAATCCGTCTTCCAAGATACTACGCGGAGGGATTGAAAAGGCTGTTAAGATGCCAAGGTGGACCCCTCGAACAAACTGTCCGACAAGCCCAATTCTACAAAAAGATTTGGGATATTCCCGGGACTCAGCGAAAGATGCCCAACGGGAAGATAGAGGCAATCGGGCTAGGATACATTCGGTCCAAGAAACGGGAGCAGTTCTACAACTGCCGCGTCATAAACAGCTACCGCGAAGGAGAAAACGCTCTTCCGAATAGCCGCAACGTTGAAACAGAGCGTGAGCCCGCTGTAAGAACGTTAATTCCGTCGCTCGAAAAACAAATAGACAAGCTAATAAAACAAGCTTATCAAAGGAGCCGAGACGATCACGGCAGCGAAATGGCCATTTATGAAAAGGTCAGGACACAGCGCCTTAATCAGCAATCCACGGAGAAGGAAGACTATAATGCTCTTCATCCCCGGCCCGTTGTATGTCCTCGCGAGAGGGGAAAATCCCGAAATAAAGGCAAAAACAGGGCAAACAACGTTCGAAAACAACGAAGCGGATCCAAGAGGCCGTGCAATCGAGAAAAGGTCGATTGGAACACGTCCTTTATAAAGAAGATGGGTCAGGAATACTCTTTCCCTCAAGAAAAGACAAGTAAAATATTCAAATGGTGACGCTCCCTGAGTCTCGGCATCCCGAACAAATAGATAAGGTCCATCATTCGGATTATTGCTCCTATCACCGAGTAATAGGCCATCCACTTGAATACTGCTTCACTTTCAAAGACTAGGTAGAAGACCAGTATCAGCAAAATAGGTTCGTTTTATCCGACAGTTGGAGGACAACCACACCGCAAAAGCATGAGCAAAAGACGATCTGTACCATGAGGATAGGACCGGCTCAACCACAAAAAAAGAAGCGGACTCGTACCTTCTGTTCCCGCCAAAAATTTCTGCGCAAAAGAGCCCAAGGTAACAAATGGCGGCGATACGCTTAAGAAAATGGGAACCAGTATCTTCCGGACTGTTTTTTGACAAACTCCTGAATGAGAAACAGATAAATTCTGATGGTATCGAAAGCGGCTCGAAAAACCCTTCGATTTGATATATTATGGGCCTCGTAATGCATCCGGGATCAAAAGTTATGAGGAATTACGTGTCCACACGTGATGGGCTTTTAAGAACCCGCTGGAGGAGTTAAAAGATACAATAAAAACTCAGAAAAGACCCCAATGGGGCATCACGTGCTCACACGTGACCATGGGTCACGTGCAGACACGTGATGGGCTTTTAAAGCCTCCAAAATAATGAATAGAATTTAATTGTAAAAGTCAGAAAATACCTCAACGAGGTATCACGTGCTTACACGTGACCAATGGTCACGTGTTGACACGTGATGGTTAAAACTGAAACATAAATAAGCGGCTGAGAAAGGAACCCAATTGGGGGTCACGTGCTCACACGTGACCAAAGGTCACGTGCCAGCACGTGACTGGCTTTAAAAGCATTATAATTTAATAGAATTAAATTATAAAAGTTTCTGAATCTTTCCAAATGGAAAAGGGTCATGGGGAACCGTTGGATTAAAAATCCAAGGGTGATTAAAAATCACCAATTTATAGAAAAACCTTGGACAAGGAAAGATTTCCCTGAAAATCTCACCAGGATAACAAATAGAATATCTTTTGGATTTAAAATCCACGGTGAATAAAATTCACTGAATGATCTAAAGGCCCAGATTAATGATAAATATAAATCAAATCTCTCAACAATCAAATCAAATCTTCCAATGAGAGATTTGCTAAACAAATTAATTCTCTTCCTCCTCCTATAAATAGGAGCCAAGAGAAGAGAAGGAGGATCTACTTTTTTGAGAAAAAAACAGAGAGAGGAGAATTTAATTCTCAAGAGGGAAGAAAAGAAAGGAGAATTTAATTCTCAACAAAGAAAACCCTAGGTAAGAAAAGGGAAAAAGATAAACTTCAAACAGAGAATTTAATTCTCAAAATCCAAGAGTTTAACTCTTATACAAAAAGAACTTAGTTCTTCTTCTGGTTGAAGATCTGCACAGAGCACATCTCCCCATAACTTGAGAATTTAATTCTCATCGGGTCGAGATCCTGCCATGCAGATCCTAAACTTAGAAGGGGAATTGAGTTTTGAGAGTTCAATTCTCCTAAAACAAAACTAGGGTTTAACCCTAATCAAGAATTTAATTCTTTTACAGATCTGGGAATTTAATTCCTTTGAAAAGAAATCAAGGTTTTATCCTAAATAAGAATTTAATTCTTTCACGATAGGAATTTAATTCCTCCAAAATCATAATTAGGGTTTAACCCTACAAAGAATTCAATTCTTAAAAGATCTCTGTTCATGAAAAGAACTAGGGTCACGTGCCCCCACGTGACCCTTGAAAAGATCCCCTGCAAAGAACTTTGAAGCATCACCCCACGTGCTCCCACGTGACCCTCATTATATATGGAACAAAAGTAAAGGCAGAAACAATTCTGGGCGCTCTCACGTGTTACCACGTGACCCCTAATAAATGTTCTAATAAATCAGGGCATGATTATACATCACGTGCCCACACGTGATGGCTATGAAAATTAAAAGTGTTGAACACTTGTTTGCAGAACAAAATAAAGGAGATCTGGCCCCACTTTTTGATGTCATCACGTGCTCCTCGTGACTCCCAAAACGCAGAAAGAAAAAGCAAAAGAAATAAAGGCTTTGGGCGCTCTCACGTGTTATCACGTGACCCCTCAGCAAATGCTTTAACAATTGGCGCACAGATCCCCATCACGTGCCAACACGTGATACTCTAAAATAAAAATGAAAGTGTTTAACACTTAATGGCAAAACAAAAGAAAAGAAGCTTTGGGCGCTCTCACGTGTCCCCACGTGACCCCTCAGCAAGTGCTGTAATATTCGATGCATAAACCCCCATCACGTGCCAACACGTGATGCTCTAAAATAAAGATGAAAAGTGTTTAACACTTATTCGCAGATTTGAGAATAAAACAAAGGAGATCTGGTCCCCCCTTTTGGGCGCTCTCACGTGTCCCCACGTGACCCCTAACAAATCCCTTTAATATCTAATGGATGGATGCCTATCACGTGCCCACACGTGATGGCCAGGAAATTAAAAGTGTTAAACACTTACCTGCAGAATAAAATAAGGGAAATCAGGGCGCTCTCACGTGTCCGCACGTGACCCCTCTCCCCTTAGTGTTTAACACTAATCCGAAGACTTTGTCCTCAGTTATTAACATTGATTTTCTTAGTGTTTAACACTAATTTTGAAATCTCTGCTGCCGGTGTTTAACACCGATTTGCTTAGTGTTTAACACTAATTTGAAAACTCCGTTCCCAGTGTTTAACACTGATTATCTTTTAGTGTTTAACACTAACTTGCTAATCTTATTCCCAGTGTTCAACACTGTTGGTCTTTAGTGTTTAACACTAGCTTTAGCCCAATTGGCTAAGTTTCTAGAGGCAAAGCCTCTCCTTCAATGGACCAACAGAGGGCCAATATTTCAAACATAATTGGACTTAGCCCAAACTGGCCATAAGTCCTCAAATCATCTTGAACTGAGCACATCTGCTCTTTCAACCAACTCATTGGTTTAAGGGTACATCTCGGAACTCCTCTGATATTTGTCGTTGTAATCCTTCAACGTCTTCAGAGAGGTGACGGGTCCCGACAACCACACATCAACACGGACTGTGGGGTCCTTAAACTCATGGACTTATGCGTCCTTAAACCAAGATACGGACTGTGGGGTCCTTAAACCCGCGGACTTATGCGTCCTTAAACTAACGGACTAATGCGTCCTTAAACACACCCATATGGACTGTGGGGTCCTTAAACCCATGGACTTATGCGTCCTTAAACTACCAATGGACCACCATGTCCCTAAACTGGTATTGGACCACCATGTCCCTAAACTGGTATTGGACCACCATGTCCCTAAACTGGCAATAGACCACCACGTCCCTAAACTGGAACATGGACCACCATGTCCCTAAACTGGAGGTGGACCCCCATGTCCCTAAACTGGCAATGGACCCCTATGTCCCTAAACTGGAACAATAGAGCCAATTGCTCTTTTGTCGGATCTAAACGATCCCGTTAAGTCGATCTTAGTCCCAAACTGGACTAACGTATCCTTAACAACCATTTAAGTTGATCTTAGCCTCAAATATGGCTAACGCATCCTTAAACTTTCAAACAGACTCTAGTCCCAAATCGGACCATAAACCCCCTAATCAACTCTGGCTCAAGGGTACATCTCTGAACTCCTCTGACATCTGTCGTTGTAATCCTTCAACGTCGTCAGAGAGGTGATGGGTCCCGACGGCCATACATTTAATGGACCACTAGGTCCCTAAACTGGAACATTAGAGCCAATTGCTCTTTTGTCGGATCTAAACGATCCCGTTAAGTTGATCTTAGTCTCAAACTGGACTAACGTATCCTTAACAAACGTTTGAGTTGATCTTAGTCTCAAGTATGGCTAACGTATCCTCAAACCAAAACCCCAAAACCAAATCTAAGAAAATATGGATTTGGACTAATCCACGTCCTACGGGCGACGACATAAATTGGTCTCCGTATACAATCCACGGGCAACTACAAATAAAACAAACACACACGACACGAAGTGACCATCTGGAGAAGGAGAAAGTTGTTACCGCAATGCGGTAGCGTAATTAACTGCAGGGGCTTGCGCCTGCAGGGAAGAGCGTCCCCACAATCAAAAACCCCTCAGACGAGGGGGAATCTGACGAAGTCTGCTACATCGAACGCATCCGTCTAAACCTCCGATACACGGTGCCATAAATCAACTTGGCATTTTCGGAGAGGTGGACGGATAGCACCTCTTAGCATCTGCCCCGAACCTCAGGCGAGACGTCCCGTGTCTCGGCCGCCGTTCGGAGGGGAACAGATTCTGGCACGCCCGGTAGGACCTCTTCCTCTTTCCACTCCACACTTCGTGTGTCGTGTTCGCGAACGAATCGTGGTTTGCTGTGGTTGCCTGTAGATTCGAGATACTAAGATTTGGTGTTTTGCTTCGTGCAGAAAACAGAAGATCAATGGCTTCAAACTGCACTACCTGCAACTGCAACTCTCGCTCGGTCCTTGCTGGAGGAGTGACTTATGGGCCCCAAGCGGCCTCCCTTTTCAAGATGCCAGTGGAGCAGGTAACTCAGGCCTCCACTGGATTATTCTTCGGGACCATGCTCCCACCGTTGAGCTTCAATGCCACAATGACGTTGCAAGAAGCCCCAAAGAAGTCGGTCTTTGATCGGCTCACCACTGCCGCGGCCCCTCTCAACGGGTCGCCCAACTTCAATACCTCAGTTTTCAACAGACTGGGCCAGAACGTCTATAAGCCCGTGATACCCGAAGCTGCCATCCCAAAGCGGATAGCCATCCCGGCTCAAGCGGACAAAATTATTGGAAAGACTCCTCCTTCCAAGAAGTCAATTTTTACAAGGCTGGCTATTCCGGTTGCTGCTCCAGGCGAGGTCCTCAAAGCTGCTTCTCCTACCCAGAGGTCTGTCTTTGACAGATTAGACATTGCTTCTCAACGGGTGTCAGTCTTCGACAGGCTAGCACCAATAACGGTCTCTCCTCAAAGCAGGGGGCATGACGAAGTCGCCCCTACGGCCGAAATAACTCCATCCGCACGACACGCTCGACGTCGCCACTGGCGCCGAGTAAGGAAGGCTGGGGGCAACTCCCCCTCTGGATTTACTCCACCAGCTCCAACGGTGGGGATCGATGCTGCTGTTCCAACCGGGAACAGCTTTGAATTGTTGAACACGGTGCGCAGAAACTCTCCTACCGCCGTACTAAAAAGATCCCCTCCTCCGGTGGGAAACGTTGCGGAAGCCAAGCCAGAACATTCCTCTCAGCGGCTGTCCTCTAAAATCTACAAGGTCTGGCGCCAAGTCCAAGACTCGGTGATTGATCAAAATTTCTCCCGCCAGCAGAAGAAGCTGAAGGTCCGGCAGGAAGAAAACCGTCCTGTTAAGCCGCAAAAAGCAACGGCTACTTGGGCGCCCACTACAACGACCCCCTCAACTTCAACCACTCAAAAGAAAAGGAGTCCGCAAAAAGCATCTGTGAACATGGTGAACCGTAAACGCGCTGAGCACAAACACCCCAAGTCTGGGGGCATGGTGGTGCACACTGTTTATATGGCTTCTGGAAAAGAGGAAAGCCGTGCATCGACGGGTCACCGACCGCTCACCCGATCCGTAACGAAAGCCCAGGAGCAACAACAAAAGCTTCAGGAAATGATGACTACAATAGCTGCACTCATTGAGCCAAAAGAAAGCTCTGAAACGTCTTCGGATGAGCGTCAAGAACAAGAAACCGACGCTGACTTTTTACGCAGAGTCCTCGAAAAGAAGGACAAAGAAGCTGCAGAGCAAGCGGCTAACATAAAACAGATGGCGCTTCTCTTCCAAGATATGGTAGGGATGATGTTACAGCCGGACCCTCCTGCTGAAGATCCCCCGATCGTCCTTGAAGAAGACAGGGGAGAAACGTCAAATCCTCCGCCGGCTCTATCAACAGCCAAGGAGGAGGCAATCTCCAAAGTTGACCTAGACGAATATATAGCTCAGCAGATCCAGGTTCATCAGGCAAATGAAGCGACTGGGCAAATTGTTAGAACCGGACGACCGTATCCGAGCTGGTATAACCAAATCAGTTACCCTCCAGGATATACGATCCCTAAATTCCACGTATATAAAGGGACAGGGAATCCGCATCAGCATGTCGCTCAATTCAGGGCCTTATGCGGCAATACTGGAGGCGATGACAAATTGTTGCTACGTCAATTCGTCGGCAGCTTAGCAGAAACAGTCTTTGAATGGTATTCGGAGCTACCTAACGACTCTGTTAAAACATTTGCGGAGATGGAGCTGCTGTTTACACAGAGATTTGTAAGCGCTAGCGAGCGCACCCCGATCACGGCACTGATCAACGCCAGAGTGAAGCCGGAAGAGACGTGGGTGCAATATGGAATCCGGTGGCGGAACCTATGGTCGAGATGCGAACAACGCATAGAAGAAGCTCCTGCCGTGCCATGTTCGTGGGTACTCTCGACCCTCAAGCGACCATATCCCAATTCATGATGTTCTTCAAGCCGACCACTTTTCAGGCCTTGATTGACAAGCTGGCCCAAATGGACCAGATGGGTCATAGACCATCTCCTTCAAAGACAGAGCCTTGGAATGAATAGGACAAAGGGAAAGCAACCGTCGTCGCCAATACTCAACAACAGCCGAGCCACTTAAAGCCGGTTGTTCGCCAGAACAATGTGCGACCACGCCCATCCCTCGAGGAAAGACTGGGACGTCCTTACTCATTTCCTCAGGATAAAACGAGAAAACTGTTCGAGCTGGCAGTGCGCAACAGACTCATCAATCTGTCGAGTCCAAAACGTCCGTTGCAACCAGGCGATATCAACGATCCCAATTATTGCCCTTACCACCAAGCGGTAAGCCATCCAATCGAAGATTGCTTCGTCTTTAAGGGATGGATCGAGGATCAGTACCTACAAGGCAAGTTTGCGCTGTCTGAAAAGTGGAAGGTAAACCCACCACAGCCGCACACTCCAAAGAAGACGGACACACCGGGGGCAAGTTGTCACATGATCTCTCACTCATTGATAGATGATAAAGAGGCTCCTTGCACCGAGAAACCAGGGGCGGGGCCTGAACCAGAACTTCTGTGGCCATCAGACGAGATGATCGATGCCTTCCTGAACGAAGCCCGTCTTAAAAGCAAAGCTGATCGAGAGCGCGAGATAGCCATATTCGAGAAAGCCAAACGCCGGCGACTAGATGAAAGGGTCGAAACACTCCCACCAGATGAAAGTACATCCGCCGCAAATAAAAGCAGGATCAAGACAAGGAAACGATTCGCCAAAGCCATAGCAATGGGGATGAGGCCGCCCTCTTTCAGAAAAAATTCTCCTGGTGGTATACATTTTGATGAAACGGACGTACACCCTAACTTCTGCTTATATCATCAGAAGATAGTACATCCTTCTGAAGACTGCAACTCTTTTAAGTGTTGGTGGCAAGGGTATGTCGCTCACAGGCAACACTTCAACAGGACAAAGCGTGAAGCTCGTAGACAGCGAAAAAATACGACAGATGAGCATAAAAGAGTTGCCGGCAATTGTCATAAGGACGAGCCCGGGGGATCACGAGTTCTCACCTTTGGAAGCGATTCTGATGAAGAAGCCGCTCTTAACCCTCTCTTCAAGGAATTCATTTCTAAAACAAAAGAATTGGAGAGTTGCGAGAATGTTCATCCGTACAATCTCACGCTACCCGGAAAGAATCTCGGACCCGCAAACGACGGAGCAAACAAAATGAGAAAGGAAAAGGAAAAAACGGCCTTTGTTGCCAACACTCAACAACAGCCGAATAACCCGAGACCATTTTGTCGTCAAAACAACAAGCCGTGATACCTCAATGAGAAGTTGAAACGTCCTTACTCATTTCCCAAAGATAAAACAAAGAGATTGTTCGAGCTAGCAGTGCGCAGCGGGCTTATCACTCTGCCAGATCCAAAATGTCCATTGCAACCAGGTGACGTTAACAATCCTAACTATTGTCCCTACCACAGATTAATGGGTCACCCACTCGACAATTGCTACGTCTTCAAAAACTGGGTTGAAGACCAATACCAACAGGGCAAGTTCGCGTTACCCGAAAAGTGGAAAGTAAAACCGCCACAACGACATGCTTCGAAAAAGGTGGATATGCCGGGGGCATCATTCTCGTTCATAGGGAAGGCCTCCTAGACCGAAAAGTCAGTAAACTAGAAATTCGCCTCAAATACGGCGACGGCGTCGGACCGAAATGTCCTTACACTAACGGCGGACCGCAATGTCCTAAAACTTGCAAATGACCGAAACGTCGTTAAACTACTATCAACCCGCGGCATCATCAGGCTGGCGTGGTTAAAAAAAAAAAAAAACGGTATGTCCATAAGCAAAATGGGCACGGATGAAAACCCGAAAGGGCTCCGTGAGTAAAAACAGCAGGGCTACCGGCGAGTGTTCGTGAAAACCCGAAAGGGCGCGACCTCGTTTAAAAAAAAAAAAACAAAAAAAAAACGGTATGTCCATAAGCAAAATGGGCGCGGATGAAAACCCGAAAGGGCTCCGTGAGTAAAAACAGCAGGGCTACCGGCGAGTGTTCGTGAAAACCCGAAAGGGCGAGACCTCGTTTAAAAAAAAAAAAAGAAAAAAAGAAAAAAGAAAAAAAAACGGTATGTCCATAAGCAAAATGGGCACGGATGAAAACCCGAAAGGGCTCCGTGAGTAAAAACAGCAAGGCTACCGGCGAGTGTTTGTGAAAAACCGAAAGGGCGCAACCTCGTTAAAAGACACTTACAGGGTTCTCTCGACCTTATAAGGAGAAACCACCTGCGTGAGATCCTTACGACTCACAAGGGAGCAACACACTTAGGGGTCCTCACGATTCCTAAGGAGAAAATACACTTGCGAGATCCTCACGACTCGTAAGGAGAACTCTCTTATGGGACCCTCACGGCTCATAAGATTTGAAAGTCTTAAGTTACAGAAACCTTAACCTGTTCTTAAGCAACCCCCACAACCTTCGATATTGCCCTACAAGAGGCTCAATACTGACCCTTGTATACAATCCACGGGCGCGAAAAAACATTTCCCCAGCAAAGTCCCACCCGTGACTAGTGATATGTCCATATGGTGAACAACCCTTATAATTCCTCTCGACTTATAAGGAGAAAACCCTTTTGTAAGATCCTTACGATTTACAGGGGAACATACACTTAGGAATCCCCACGATTCCTAAGGAGAAAACACACCTACGAGATCCTCACGACTTGGAGGGAGAAATACCTTTGTGAGACCCTTACGGCTCATGAAGTCAAAAGTCTTAGTCGACGGGATCCTAACCCTGTTCGCTAAGCCACTTTTGTCCGACATCGACAGAGGCAAATGATGATTCGCTCTTGGCAACATTCCAGTTGTAGCGATGCTGATGCCTAAACCGGTATTAAATTTCGAGTCCTGTCATGGCAAATGATGATTCGCTCCTGGCAATATTCCAGTTGTAGCGATGCTGATGTTGAGATTGGCACCAGATTCCAAGTTCCACACTCGCAAAAAAAAATAAAAAATAAAAAATAGCGAGCCATACATGCATACGAAATAGCCGAAATGATGGGGCAACTTGCAATAAAAATCAGCAAGTAAAAAAAATGTATGCATGAAAAATAGCCGAAATGATTGGGCAACTCGCAATAAAAAGCAGCGAGTAAAAATAAAAAAATATAGCCGAAATGATTGGGCACCGCGAAAAATAGCCGAAATGATAGGGCAATCGCGACCTTCGCGATATAAAAGCTGAAATGATAGAGCATCGCGAAAAAAGAAATAAAATAAAAATGAAATTTCTGCCCTACAAGAGGCTCAATACTGACCCTTGTATACAATCCACGGGCGCGAATAAACATTTCCCCAGCAAAGTCCAACCCTTGTAGGTCCTCTCGACCCATAAAGAGAAAACCCTCTTGTAGGATCCTTACGACTTACAGAGGAACACACACTTAGGAATCCTCACGATCCCTAAGGAGAAAATACACCTGCAAGATCCTCACGACTTGCAGGGAGAAATACCTTTGTGAGACCCTTACGGCTCATGAAGTCGAAAGCCTTAGTCGACAGGACCTTAACCCTGTTTGCTAAGCCACCTTTGTTCAACATCGACAGAGGCAAATGATGATTCGCTCCTGGCAACATCCCAGTTGCAGCGATGCTGATGCCGAAATCGGTGTCCAAAATCCGAGCTTGCGGCAAAAAAGCTAGCAAGCCACACATGCCTACAAAATAGCCGAAATGATGGGGCAACTTGCAATAAAAAGCAGCAAGTAAGAATGAAGGCATAAAAAAATAGCCGAAATGATGGGGCAACTCGCAGTAAAAAGCAGCGAGTAGAAAATAAATAAATAGCCGAAATGATTGGGCACCGCGAAAAATAGCCGAAATGATGGGGCAATCGCGACCTTCGCGATATAAAAGCTGAAACGATAGAGCGTCGCGGAAAAAGAAATAAAATAAAAATAAAATGTATGCCTTACAGGTGATGTTCCATCACACCCTGTATACAATCCAATGGCATAAACAAAAAGGGAACGTACCTCCCTCCCCCAGGTTTCACCAAAGAACGAAACTAAATCTTGACGGGCCACAAGCGACCTAGAGATCATCCCAACACTCGTCTCGTAACAACGGACACAACTTCAAGCTAAGCGGAACAGCGGCATCTCCCAGTTCCATGGCTCGGTGGTATACATATCGCCAACAGTCAAACCTTCACCCCGTGAAATGCGGATATATTCAGCAAAATTCCTGGTTACGTGGAACGCGGATAACGTCACCCTTTGACCCCGTAGAAAATGTCCAGAGCGGATCCTGGTCCTCGCAGAGCATGGCAGTGAACCCGTGCGAAGCATCCAGAGCGGAGCCTAGTCCTCGCCTAACGCGGCAGTGAACCCGTGTGAAGCATCTAGTGCAAAATTCCTGGTTACGTGGAACGCGGATAATGTCACTCTTTGACCCCGTGGAAAACGTCCAGAGCGGATCCTGGTCCTCGCAGAGCATGGCAGTGAACCCGTGCGAAGCATCCAGAGCGGAGCCTAGTCCTCGCCTAACGCGGCAGTGAACCCGTGTGAAGCATCTAGTGCAAAATTCCTGGTTACGTGGAACGCGGATAATGTCACTCTTTGACCCCGTGGAAAACGTCCAGAGCGGATCCTGGTCCTCGCAGAGCATGGCAGTGAACCCGTGCGAAGCATCCAGAGCGGAGCCTAGTCCTCGCCTAACGCGGCAGTGAACCCGTGTGAAGCATCTAGTGCAAAATTCCTGGTTACGTGGAATGCGGATAATGTCACTCTTTGACCCCGTGGAAAACGTCCAGAGCGGATCCTGGTCCTCGCAGAGCATGGCAGTGAACCCGTGCGAAGCATCCAGAGCGGAGCCTAGTTCTCGCCTAACGCGGCAGTGAACCCGTGTGAAGCATCTAGTGCAAAATTCCTGGTCACGTGGAACGCGGATAATGTCACTCTTTGACCCCGTGGAAAACGTCCAGAGCGGATCCTGGTCCTCGCAGAGCATGGCAGTGAACCCGTGCGAAGCATCCAGAGCGGAGCCTAGTCCTCGCCTAACGCGGCAGTGAACCCGTGTGAAGCATCTAGTGCAAAATTCCTGGTCACGTGGAACGCGGATAATGTCACTCTTTGACCCCGTGGAAAACGTCCAGAGCGGATCCTGGTCCTCGCAGAGCACGGCAGTGAACCCGTGTGAAGCATCCAGAGCGGAGCCTAGTCCTCGCCTAACGCGGCAGTGAACCCGTGTGAAGCATCTAGAGCAAAATTCCTGGTCACGTGGAACGCGGATAACGTCACTCTTTGACCCCGTGGGAAGCGTCCAGAGCGGATCCTGGTCCTCGCAGAACACGGCAGTGAACCCGTGCGAAGCATCCAGAGCGGAGCCTAGTCCACGCCTAACGCGGCAGTGAACCCGTGTGAAGCATCTAGTGCAAAATTCCTGGTCACGTGGAACGCGGATAACGTCACTCTTTGACCCCGTGGAAAACGTCCAGAGCGGATCCTGGTCCTCGCAGAGCACGGCAGTGAACTCGTGTGAAGCATCTAGAGCGGAGCCTAGTCCTCGCCTAACACGGCAGTGAACCCGTGTGAAGCATCCAGAGCGGAGCCTGGTCCTCGCAAAACACGGCAGTGAACCCGTGTGAAGCATCCAGAGCGGAGCCTAGTCCTCGCCTAACGCGGCAGTGAACCCGTGTGAAGCATCTAGTGCAAAATTCCCGGTCACGTGGAACGCGGATAACGTCACTCTTTGACCCCGTGGGAAGCGTCCAGAGCGGATCCTGGTCCTCACACCAACATGGAGTGATTACCACCATGACATTCGTCTCGATACAGAGGACGCGATGCCAGCAAACGAAGCAAAGGCCAAATTCCTAGCTTCAGGGTCTTAACGGCAAGTCATATAAAGCCTGAAAGACTATCGGAGATCATTCCACACCAGCGCGGAGTGGTTATGACTCATCGGGGCTCTCCAAAATGAGCCTAACCTCAAGTAAAAAGTGGCATGGCAAATTCCTAGTGCTTGCTCTTCCGACGGTTAAACTGCCAAGGAGGATTGCTTGAAGACGCCTTGTCCAGCCCCCGAAGGGATCAGAGACACGGCAGTCGCAGGGCTACTCGAACAGCACGATTGCCTATCGAGGAATATATCAGCTCATGCGATGGTACGATGGCCAAAACCCTAAGTACCACAGACCCTAACGGACTTCTGTCGTAAAGAGCAGAGGTTAACTGTGACGTTAGGATATTCTTGCGAGATCTGCTCGATTCGTCTCGACTCGTGAGATAAAGCCTTAGGCAATAGGGATTAAAAAACCTGTTTCCTAAGCACTGGGACCCTGCAAGCCGGCCCAAAACGGTCCCTTGCATACTATCCACGGGTCACACTCTCCAAAGTCGAATTTCGACAAGGAGGGGAACAACCGCTTACGGGTCCTCTCGACTCGTAAGAGGGAAAACTCTCTTATAGGATCCTTACGACTTATAAGAGAAAACAAGAAAACACACTTAGGAATCCTCACGACTCCTAAGGAGAAAATACACCTACGAGATCCTCACGACTCGTAGGGAGAAAAGTCTTTATGAGACCCTCACGGCTCGTAAAGTTGAAAAGTCTTAGGTGGCAGATCCTACCCCTTTCTCCCAAGCCATCACTGCCCTGCAAAGAGGTCAAGATGGACCATCTATGAGCCACACTTGCCAAAGCTACATGCCACTGAAATGGAGAAGCTCATGAGCATATGAACTACTTCCCGCCAGAGTAAGACATAAAGAGATAGAAGGGTGCGGCTCATGGAGTTAAGGGTTTGGAACTATATCTCTTAAGAGTCAAGATTTGAGTCAACGATAAATGACGACGCTTTTGTCCGCTCGTTATCTTCTCAGATCAAGATTCTGAAAGTTATATACCAACCCAAAACTGGTTATACGCTATGCATTACTTTGCACTACTTCACCCACGTAAATACTTACGTGGACAAAGTAGTGGGGGGCATTTGTTCCCGCCAAAAATTTCTGCGCAAAAGAGCCCAAGGTAACAAATGGCGGCGATACGCTTAAGAAAATGGAAACCAGTATCTTCCGGACTGTTTTTTGACAAACTCCTGAATGAGAAACAGATAAATTCTGATGGTATCGAAAGCGGCTCGAAAAACCCTTCGATTTGATATATTATGGGCCTCGTAATGCATCCGGGATCAAAAGTTATGAGGAATTACGTGTCCACACGTGATGGGCTTTTAAGAACCCGCTGGAGGAGTTAAAAGATACAATAAAAACTCAGAAAAGACCCCAATGGGGCATCACGTGCTCACACGTGACCATGGGTCACGTGCAGACACGTGATGGGCTTTTAAAGCCTCCAAAATAATGAATAGAATTTAATTGTAAAAGTCAGAAAATACCTCAACGAGGTATCACGTGCTTACACGTGACCAATGGTCACGTGTTGACACGTGATGGTTAAAACTGAAACATAAATAAGCGGCTGAGAAAGGAACCCAATTGGGGGTCACGTGCTCACACGTGACCAAAGGTCACGTGCCAGCACGTGACTGGCTTTAAAAGCATTATAATTTAATAGAATTAAATTCTAAAAGTTTCTGAATCTTTCCAAATGGAAAAGGGTCATGGGGAACCGTTGGATTAAAAATCCAAGGGTGATTAAAAATCACCAATTTATAGAAAAACCTTGGACAAGGAAAGATTTCCCTGAAAATCTCACCAGGATAACAAATAGAATATCTTTTGGATTTAAAATCCACGGTGAATAAAATTCACTGAATGATCTAAAGGCCCAGATTAATGATAAATATAAATCAAATCTCTCAACAATCAAATCAAATCTTCCAATGAGAGATTTGCTAAACAAATTAATTCTCTTCCTCCTCCTATAAATAGGAGCCAAGAGAAGAGAAGGAGGATCTACTTTTTTGAGAAAAAAACAGAGAGAGGAGAATTTAATTCTCAAGAGGGAAGAAAAGAAAGGAGAATTTAATTCTCAACAAAGAAAACCCTAGGTAAGAAAAGGGAAAAAGATAAACTTCAAACAGAGAATTTAATTCTCAAAATCCAAGAGTTTAACTCTTATACAAAAAGAACTTAGTTCTTCTTCTGGTTGAAGATCTGCACAGAGCACATCTCCCCATAACTTGAGAATTTAATTCTCATCGGGTCGAGATCCTGCCATGCAGATCCTAAACTTAGAAGGGGAATTGAGTTTTGAGAGTTCAATTCTCCTAAAACAAAACTAGGGTTTAACCCTAATCAAGAATTTAATTCTTTTACAGATCTGGGAATTTAATTCCTTTGAAAAGAAATCAAGGTTTTATCCTAAATAAGAATTTAATTCTTTCACGATAGGAATTTAATTCCTCCAAAATCATAATTAGGGTTTAACCCTACAAAGAATTCAATTCTTAAAAGATCTCTGTTCATGAAAAGAACTAGGGTCACGTGCCCCCACGTGACCCTTGAAAAGATCCCCTGCAAAGAACTTTGAAGCATCACCCCACGTGCTCCCACGTGACCCTCATTATATATGGAACAAAAGTAAAGGCAGAAACAATTCTGGGCGCTCTCACGTGTTACCACGTGACCCCTAATAAATGTTCTAATAAATCAGGGCATGATTATACATCACGTGCCCACACGTGATGGCTATGAAAATTAAAAGTGTTGAACACTTGTTTGCAGAACAAAATAAAGGAGATCTGGCCCCACTTTTTGATGTCATCACGTGCTCCTCGTGACTCCCAAAACGCAGAAAGAAAAAGCAAAAGAAATAAAGGCTTTGGGCGCTCTCACGTGTTATCACGTGACCCCTCAGCAAATGCTTTAACAATTGGCGCACAGATCCCCATCACGTGCCAACACGTGATACTCTAAAATAAAAATGAAAGTGTTTAACACTTAATGGCAAAACAAAAGAAAAGAAGCTTTGGGCGCTCTCACGTGTCCCCACGTGACCCCTCAGCAAGTGCTGTAATATTCGATGCATAAACCCCCATCACGTGCCAACACGTGATGCTCTAAAATAAAGATGAAAAGTGTTTAACACTTATTCGCAGATTTGAGAATAAAACAAAGGAGATCTGGTCCCCCCTTTTGGGCGCTCTCACGTGTCCCCACGTGACCCCTAACAAATCCCTTTAATATCTAATGGATGGATGCCTATCACGTGCCCACACGTGATGGCCAGGAAATTAAAAGTGTTAAACACTTACCTGCAGAATAAAATAAAAGAAATCAGGGCGCTCTCACGTGTCCGCACGTGACCCCTCTCCCCTTAGTGTTTAACACTAATCCGAAGACTTTGTCCTCAGTTATTAACATTGATTTTCTTAGTGTTTAACACTAATTTTGAAATCTCTGCTGCCGGTGTTTAACACCGATTTGCTTAGTGTTTAACACTAATTTGAAAACTCCGTTCCCAGTGTTTAACACTGATTATCTTTTAGTGTTTAACACTAACTTGCTAATCTTATTCCCAGTGTTCAACACTGTTGGTCTTTAGTGTTTAACACTAGCTTTAGCCCAATTGGCTAAGTTTCTAGAGGCAAAGCCTCTCCTTCAATGGACCAACAGAGGGCCAATATTTCAAACATAATTGGACTTAGCCCAAACTGGCCATAAGTCCTCAAATCATCTTGAACTGAGCACATCTGCTCTTTCAACCAACTCATTGGTTTAAGGGTACATCTCGGAACTCCTCTGATATTTGTCGTTGTAATCCTTCAACGTCTTCAGAGAGGTGACGGGTCCCGACAACCACACATCAACACGGACTGTGGGGTCCTTAAACTCATGGACTTATGCGTCCTTAAACCAAGATACGGACTGTGGGGTCCTTAAACCCGCGGACTTATGCGTCCTTAAACTAACGGACTAATGCGTCCTTAAACACACCCATATGGACTGTGGGGTCCTTAAACCCATGGACTTATGCGTCCTTAAACTACCAATGGACCACCATGTCCCTAAACTGGTATTGGACCACCATGTCCCTAAACTGGTATTGGACCACCATGTCCCTAAACTGGCAATAGACCACCACGTCCCTAAACTGGAACATGGACCACCATGTCCCTAAACTGGAGGTGGACCCCCATGTCCCTAAACTGGCAATGGACCCCTATGTCCCTAAACTGGAACAATAGAGCCAATTGCTCTTTTGTCGGATCTAAACGATCCCGTTAAGTCGATCTTAGTCCCAAACTGGACTAACGTATCCTTAACAACCATTTAAGTTGATCTTAGCCTCAAATATGGCTAACGCATCCTTAAACTTTCAAACAGACTCTAGTCCCAAATCGGACCATAAACCCCCTAATCAACTCTGGCTCAAGGGTACATCTCTGAACTCCTCTGACATCTGTCGTTGTAATCCTTCAACGTCGTCAGAGAGGTGATGGGTCCCGACGGCCATACATTTAATGGACCACTAGGTCCCTAAACTGGAACATTAGAGCCAATTGCTCTTTTGTCGGATCTAAGCGATCCCGTTAAGTTGATCTTAGTCTCAAACTGGACTAACGTATCCTTAACAAACGTTTGAGTTGATCTTAGTCTCAAGTATGGCTAACGTATCCTCAAACCAAAACCCCAAAACCAAATCTAAGAAAATACGGATTTGGACTAATCCACGTCCTACGGGCGACGACATAAATTGGTCTCCGTATACAATCCACGGGCAACTACAAATAAAACAAACACACACGACACGAAGTGACCATCTGGAGAAGGAGAAAGTTGTTACCGCAATGCGGTAGCGTAATTAACTGCAGGGGCTTGCGCCTGCAGGGAAGAGCGTCCCCACAATCAAAAACCCCTCAGACGAGGGGGAATCTGACGAAGTCTGCTACATCGGACGCATCCGTCTAAACCTCCGATACACGGTGCCATAAATCAACTTGGCATTTTCGGAGAGGTGGACGGATAGCACCTATTAGCATCTGCCCCGAACCTCAGGCGAGACGTCCCGTGTCTCGGCCGCCGTTCGGAGGGGAACACCTTCCATATGATAACACTCTCAAAAGAGGGAAGGCACGAGATTATGGATGACCTCCACATGTGCTTCGCAAATGAAGACGTGGACAGGATGATCTCAGAGTTTCCACCAGCGCCAAAAGAGCTGGAAGATGGGATACACACTACGACAGATAACCTGAGGAAAATTGACTTAGGGACGGAAAAAGATCTGAGTCCAACGTTCGTCGGTGAGCTACTATCTAAAAAACAGGTAGCTACGTTAAAGGACGTGCTCATGCAGTATAAAGACTGCTTTGCATGGAACTATTCCGAGATGCCAGGTCTAGATCTAAAAGTGGCGATACACAAACTGGCTATATCGCCGGACATAAAGCCAGTTAAACAGGCGCCAAGAAGAATGTGGGTCGAACTTGAGATGGGTATCAACGCTGAACACAAGAAACTAATCGACTCTGGATTCATCCAAGAAGTTCAATATCCCGACTGGATCGCTAACATCTTTCCAGTGATGAAGAAGAATGGGACGGTGCGCATCTGCGTGGGCTTTCTTCAACAAAGCTTGCCCGAAGGATGACTTCCCAGTACCTGTTACTGAGCTGATGATCGATAACACGTTTACCCATGAGGCCTTCTCCTTCATAGATGGATCTTCAGGATACAATCAAATAAAAATGCATCCTTAAGACCAAAAACATACCGCCTTCCGGACCCCGCTGGGCATATTCTGCTATAAGGTGACGCCTTTCGGTTTAAAGAACACTGGCACTACCTAACAAAGGGCCATGACAAAGATCTTCGATGACCTCATCCACGAGATTGTCGAATGCTACATTGACGACCTTGTGGTAAAGAGCAGATCTCACGAGGAACATTGGGAGCATCTAAAAATAGTGTTCCGACGTCTTCGGAAGTATAATCTGAAAATGAATCCTCTAAAATGCGTGTTTGGAGTCTCCTCAGGCAAATTCCTAAGACTCATCATATGGCACCAGGGTATCGAAATCGATCTCTTAAAGATCAAGGCGATTATGGAAATACCCACGCCAAGAACTCTCAAACAGTTGTGATCAATTCAAGGAAAGCTCGCATATATTCGGAGGTTCATAGCCAACCTCTCCGGAAAATGCTGTCCCTACGATCATTTGATGAAGAAGGGGACCCCGTTCGTCTGGGATCAAAAGTACCAAAATGCACTAGGCGAAATCAAGCATTACCTGCAAAATTCGCCGGTATTGACAGCTCCGGTTAAGAGAAAATGCCTTATCGTATATACAACAGCTCTTGAGGGTTCTCTAGGCGCGCTATGGGCACAAGAGAACGATCAAGGAAAGGAGAGAGCTCTATACTATTTGAATTGAGTTCTCCTGGGGGCAGAAAACAACTACCCCCCATCGAAAAGCATTGCCTGGCACTGATCTTCACGATAATGAAGCTCAAACATTACGCCTTGACACATGAGGTCCATCTCATATCAAAGGTGGATCCTCTCTAATATCTGATGTCAAGGGCCATACTAATAGGAAGGCTTGCCAAATGGGCCCTCTTCCTGATGGAGTTCCCAATAATGTATTGAACCCTCAAAGCAGTGAAAGGTCATGCCATTACCGACTTTCTCGCGGAGCATCCGATACCAGCCGACTCCCCCTTAAATTGCGAGTTGTCGGATGAACATGCATTCGACACAATCGAAGAAGAGAAGGAAGAAAATGATTTCCAATGGGAACTCTACTTCAATGGAGCATCTTCCATGAAAAGGAGAAAGCAAAACACCTCTATAATCAAAGCCGGGGGGGGGCCTTATTTTCTTGACTCCGAGGGATATTGTGTTACGCCTTTTCCTTAACGGATCAAGGACTAACAACGAACCTGAATATGAAGCTTTGATAGCAGGTCTTTCGCTATCGACATGGGAATCAAAGATCTCCTCATATATGGAGACTCCCAGCTGATCGTTAGCCAAGTAAATGGCGACTATCAAACGTGCAAGTCAGAGTTGATAAAGTATGGCGAAAGAGTGCAGCAACTGCTATCATAAATCCCTTCCTACATCCTGGAGAGTATACCACGTGCAGAAAACAGTAAAGCGGACGTGTTGGCCAAATTGGCTAAGGAACTGGCTAATGACGACCTCGATGATGTAAAAATCATTGTGCAAAGCCACAGGATTCTCACGCCAACAGATATATTTTCGGAAGATCTGATAGAGTCATCCGAAAGAAAAGAAACGACCGAACAAGCAACCCTTCAAATAGAGGACGAAGAAAAGGTCAAGGACTGGAGGGAAGTCTTCATAGACTACTTTAAGTACCGACGAACACCTGAAAATGCATCGTTTAGACATCGGCTCATGAAACGGGCTTTGTTTTCGCCTTCGTCAATGATACTCTATATAAGAGATCGTTCGACTGTCTATGGATAAGATGCCTGGGGATGGAGGAAGCAAAGAAAGTCGTTCAAGAAATTCACGACGGACTCTGCGGTTCTCACCAAGCTGGGCCAAAGAAGTAGCTGAAGATCAAAAGAATGGGTTACTATTGGCCCACAATGATTAAGGACTGCATCGAATATGCGAAGCAGTGTTACTCGTGCCAAATCCACGGGGACTTCATCCACCAACATCCAAATCCGCTACACCCAATAGTGGCTAACTGGCCGTTCGAAACGTGGGGAACCGATATAATTGGCCCCATTGAACCGGCGTCGTCCAAAGGACATCGGTTTGTATTGGCAACGACCGTCTACTTCTCTAAGTGGGCAGAAGCAGTACCACTAAGGAAGGTGAAGACGGAGAATATCCTCCATTTCTTCAGGACACATGTCATCTATCGGTTCGGCACTCCGCGACGAATTATCTCGGATAATGGGCCATCTTATAGAAGTCATAAAATCAGCCGCTTCGCTCAACAGCATAAAATAAATTGAAGATACTCTTTAGTCTATAACCCTAGGGCCAACGATCTAGCTGAAGCTTTCAACAAGACCTTGACAAAGATTATAAAGAAAACAGTGTCCAAAAAAAAAGACTAGCACGAAAGGCTGCATGAAGCTCTCTGGGCGTACCGAACAACTTTCAAAACAGCCATGAATACAACCCCATACGCGTTGGTATTCGGCACGGAAGCAATGCTTCCCTTAGAAATAGAGTTCCTTCTCTACGAGTAGCACTTCGATACGAGCTGACAGATGGAGAAAATGCTCATCTTCGGCTTGAGGAGCTTGATGCCCTCGACGAAACGCGCCTTATAGCACAGCAAAATCTGGAAGCTTACAAGGCGAGAATGACACGGTCATACAAAAAACTGAACAGGCCAAGAACATTCCACCAAGGCGAACTCGTGCTAGTCGCCAAAAGTCCCTTGATCCCCAATCGTGCAAAATTGGGGAAGTTCGAGCCAAAGTATGAAGGCCCGTACATTATGGACAAAGTCTACCAAGGTGGAGCCTATCTGCTCATGGATATGTATGGCAAAAGACACTTCAGGCCAATAAACGGTCGATTCCTGAAAAAATACTACGCTTGACGAGTCACGACTTAGGTCAATGATAGATGACGACGCTCGTGTCCGCTCTCTATCTTCCTGAGTCAGAACTAAAATTTCGCCTCTTCCGCTCGCTATCGGACCCTTCCGCTTGCTATCGGACCGAGAAATCCTTAAACTAAGTATCTACCTCAAATATGGCGAAATCGGACCGAGAAGTCCTTAAACTAAGTATCCGCCTCATATATGGCGATATAGGACCGAGAAGTGCTTAAACTAATTATCCGCCTCAAATATGGCAACAATGGACCGAGAAGTCCCTAAACTAACAACGGACCAAGATGTCCCTAAACTAGAATTTCATCTCAAATATGACGACATTGGACTAAAAAGTCCCTAAATTAAAATTTCGCTTCAAACAAGGCGATAATGCACCGAGAAATCCGTAAACTAAGAACGGACCGAGATGTCCCTAAACTAGAACCTCGTCTCAAATATGGCGACATTGGACCGAGAAGTTCCTAAACTAGCAACATATCGAGATGTCTCTTAACTGGAACCTCACCTCAAATATGGCGACATTGGACCGAAAAGTTCTTAAACTAATTATCCACAACAAATATGGAAACAATGGACCGAGAAGTCCCTAAACTAACAACGGACCGAAATGTCCCTAAACTAGAATATCTCCTCAAATATGGCGACATTGGACTGAAAAGTCTCTAAACTAAAATTTCGCCTCAAACATTGCGATAATGGACCGAGATGTCCCTAAACTAAAATTTCGCTTCAAACATAGCGATAATGGACCAGAATGTCCTTAAACTAGCACATCGTCCCCAAATACGGTCATATGCTCTCTTGAGATCTATATTGCAATCGAAATCCTAACAGCGAAGGTTGCAACTCAAGTCTTACTGGCTACACAACTACTCCAGCGATGAAGCCATCCCCAAATCCCACCGGTAAATAGATGGGCCACTTGCGACGAAGCTACTTTCGAGAGTTTCTCCATTCTAAAAAAATAAAAATATAAATAAATGGGGTATGTCCACAAGCGAAATGGGCACGTGTGAAAACCCGAAAAGGCGCCGTGAGTAAAAACAGCAGGATTACCGGCGAGCTTGTGAAAACCCGGAACGACGCAATCTCGTGTAAAATAAATAAATAAACGGTATGTCCACAAGCAAAATGGGTACGGATGAAAACCCGAATGGGCGCTGTGAGTAAAAACAACAGGACTACCGGCGAGCTTATGAAAACCCGGAAGGGCGCAGTCTCGTAAAAAGAAAAGTACACTTGCGAGATCCTCACGACTTGTAAGGAGAATTCCCCTCTATGAGAGCCTCACGGCTCATAGGATTCAAAAGCCTTGAGCTACAGTGATCCGAACATGTTCTTAAGCCGTCATATCCTCCAAGTTGACCTACAGGCGGTCCAATATTGACCCTTGTATACAATCCACGGGTACGAATAAATATTCCCTTACCAAGTTCTACTAGTGGCGAGAAATGTCCCCATATGGTGAACGACATTTGTAACTCCTCTCGACTTATAAGGAGAAAACACTCTTGGAAGATCCTTACAACTTATAAGAGAAAATATCACTTAGAAATCCCCACGATTCCTAAAGAGAAAATACACTTACGGGATCCTCTCGACTCGTAGGGAGAAATACCTTTATGAGACCCTTACGGCTCATAAAGTCAAAAGCCTTAACCAACAGGATCTTAACCCTGTTTGCTAAACCACCTTTGTCCAAATTAACAAAGGCAAATGATGATTCGCTCCTGGTAATATTCCAGTTGCAGCGATGTCGATGCCAAGATTGGTATCAGATCTCAAGTTCCTAACTCGTAATAAAACTCAGCGAGTCGCAAAAAAATGCGTATAAGAAAGTCGAAATGTTTGGGCAACTCGATATAAAAAGCAGCGAGTAAATAAAAATATATATAGCCGAAATGATTGGGCACCGCAAAAAATAGCCGAAATGATTGGGCAATCGTGATTTTCACGATATGAAAAGTTGAAAAGATAGAGCATCACAGAAAAATAATAAAAAAATATAAAATAAAAATTTCTTTACCCTGCAGGTGAGTCCACTCTGACCTCCGTATACAATCTGTGGGCACAAATGAAAAGAGAACCCACCAGGCTCCGTCAAAGAGAGAGCCAGATCTTGACGGTAACATCTACAGCTCAGAAATCAGCTCGACGTGCTTTTCATCCTAACAGGATGTAGATGCAACGTCAACAAAAGACCTAAGGGTCAAACAAAAAAGGACTAATGGCAAAATCCTAGCTCCAGCTCGACGCTCCTTCTCGGTGCAGATGCGATGTCAACAAAGGCCCCAAGAATCCAAATCAAAAAGTGGAGTGATGACAAAATCCTAACTCCAGCTCGACGTACTTCTCATTCCAGCAGAATACAGACGCAACATCATCATCAAAAAAATGGGGCCCAAGGGTCAAAGCGAAGTGGACTAACGGCAAAATCCTAACTCCAGCTCGACGTTTCTTCTCATGCTAGCAGGATGCAGACGCAACGTCATCATAAAAAGAAATGGGGCCCAAGGATCAAAGCGAAGTGGAGTAACGGCAAAATCCTAACTCCAGCTCGACGTTTCTTCTCATGCCAGCAGAATGCAGATGCAACGTCAACAAAATACCCAAGGGTCAAAGCAAAAATAGAGCAATGGCAAAATCCTAGCTCCAGGTCTTAACGGTACATATGTAACCTAGAGATTATCCCTGTGTCCCCTCCCTCCTCATTCCAGCAGGGGCAGACACGGCAATCAAATAAAAGTGAACTGACGGCAAAATCTTAACTTCAGGTCTTAATGGCAACATCTAAAGCCTAGAGATCACCCCAACGTTCTTCTTATTCCAGGAGGATGCGGACGCAACGTCAACAAAAGACCCAAAGATCAAAGAAAAAATAGAGCCATGGAAAAATCCTAGCTCCAAGTCTTGACGGTACATATACAACCTAGAGACTATCCCGGCGTTCCCCTTCATTTCAGCAGGATGCAAACGCAGCTACAAATGAAATTAGAGCAATGGCATTTTCCTAGCTCCGTACTTCAACTGCAATACACACAGCATAGAGGTCCTACAGATGTCTACCCTACTTCAAAAAAGAATCGGCATGACATCGTCAAAACAAAAAATAAAGTAACGGTATATTCCCAGCTTCGGGTCTCGACGACAACTCATATAAAGCCTAAAAGACTATCGGATATCATCCCACACCAGAGCGGAGTGGTTATGACTGATCGTGGCTCCAAATTGATCCTAACCTCAAGTAAGAAGCATCATGGCAAATTCCTAACGCTTGCCCTTGTGACGGTAATATGACCTTGTTAGTGTATATGCCCTAGAGGCCATTACTGTATCATACTAGTTTGTATATTACTTAATGGATGCTTGGGATATTCACCTTGTATATACAATCTTGCTCAAAATAGTAGTATGCTACTTGGTTTGTTTCTACTTCAATGTGTACATGTGTTTATTTTTGTATATCGCCTATACACATTAGTAGAGCCCTTAGGATCTTTGCTTGATTACCAGCGATGTGATGGCCGTCACACTAGTGGGGCTGGGTAATCTATAAGCACATCCTTATGCAGGTCCCTGGTCGCAGGACTATCGAGACAGGGCATCGATACTCCGGAGTAGACCAGCGCATGCGCTTCTCATCCCAGTGTGGGAGACGGTCTGTCCCACAGCCGTCAGTACGTCGTACTTGAGATAGTATACGGGTGCTCGTTAGGTTACGGGTACACTGGACAGGACTCGTCGGGAACTGACTAGTTGGTATTATACCTATCGTCAGTTATCAGTTCCCAGGTGACATGAGTACAGCTTAGTCCGCTGACTTGACACTGTCACTTCGCCTCGGGTGTGTTCCCACTGTACTTTGATCACTACCCTACCACGGCTCAAAGGAGTCGTGCAAACAGGTGGTGGTTGGGTGCAGTCCCGAAGCACTTGGAGGCAGTGACGGTTAGACAGGATTCGTCTCTCCCGGTATTGGGGGTTGACATCGCGCTGTGTCTAGGAGAGCCATTACACGAGTAGTCCCTGGCCAGGGCAAACGAGATATACTGGTAGGTTTCCAGTGTTATCTCAGGGTGTTTTGGGCTTCGCTCCGGCACGACTTGTACCGCTATTGGGGGACTGACGTTTACCGCCCCCTAGGCCCGCCATGCGATGTATCAGACGAACAGACCGGACTGTACGGAGAATGTCACACTCAGGCTCAGTAGGAGTTCAGATGGGTTTCGCCTCGTCGGTCTTCTTGTCGGCATTACCTGGGGACCGTTACGCACAGCTAGTGCCGCTTGCGGTCTGTGGTTAAACCCACTGCCAGCGTAGTGTCGAGTCTTTAGAGTCCCACACAGAAAGCTTTTCGCCTTTAGGCAAAAGAGTAGAGGTCGCATGGTATTGCGACAGGTCGCATGGTTTTGCGACAGGGTTCGGTCACATCCGTGCACTTGTGCACGTACAGTGTCCGGACAGTTTACACTAGCGGGCTTTGGTTTAAGCCAGATCCTAGTATACCTTATGGGATTGGATTTATCCAGTTTGCATTCGTGTTCCTCGGAACGCGGATGCGGGTGTGTATGCACAGTTGACAGGGAGGCACAGACAGCGGATTCTCATTAGGGTTGTTGACAGTTGACCGTTGACTATTTGACTTTTTGCTCAACCCTAATGAGAATATGATATGTGATTAACTATTATATTAATTAAGTATTATGGTGACTTGGTTGTTGACTTTTGTTGACTTTGTTGACTTGTTGACTTTTGTTGACTTGTTGACTTTGTTGACCGGTTGACTAGGCTTGACTAGTTGACCATCATGATAACCATGGTTATCATTTCATGCCAAAGACTTTTACTTGCTTGCTCATTTGAGTAAAATGAGTGCATGACATGATAAGGTTATGGTTGCTTCAACCATCACATAAGACTTTTATTGATATGATAAGTTATGATTACATTGGATTATGAGAGGGTGAGAGACAAAAGAGAGCCTCATTCTTTCTTGCTCATTCTCTCTCTTGTTCTTGAGCTCTCCTCTTGCTCTCACCCTCAACCTCTTGCTCCCTCTCTTGATCTATGGTTCTTTTGTCTCATGAGTTGAGAATCAAGAACCATAGATAAAATCCCATTCTAAATCTTCTCTACTCATTCTAGTTCACTAGGTTTAGCAAACCAAGTGAACTAGTTTCTTCAAAGAACGAAGAAGGAGCTAAAGGTTGGAGCTTTCAGGTGGATCTATCTTCGGCGTACGGAGACGACGAGAAGGAGCCATCGGACCACCATCGGAGCTCGGAGACGAAGGAGTTCAAGTTTAGGTATAACCATCTCCATCCGAGTAGCTAACTCTCTTTAGCTAAGTATGCTAGTTTTAGTTTAGTCAAAGATCCCGACTTTGCTTAGTCCATGTTGCCCCTTGCGCTAATAATTTGTTTTTATACCGTTTCCGCCTCCCCGTAAGAACCGGGGGTCGCAACGTGGACTTACACTGGTATCAGAGCCTAACTAAACTTAAACTAGCTTGGTAGTGAAGTGTAACGAAGTTCGGAACCGGAAAAATCAAAAAAACCAAACTTTTACAAAACCTGAGTTTCTGTTGAAATTTTTTCTGGTCAAAATGAAAAACTTTATACTCCTAAATTCGGCTCAGGGTTTTGTGTGAACACCCATGAAAAACGGTCCACTATTTCGTTCAAACCGCCGCCCTTCCGCGGCACGAGGTAGGCATATGCCGCGGAAGCGCCGCGGTTTGTCGTCTTCTGTGCATCATTTTTCGTGCAGTGTGTGTCTGTGTTGGTTTTGGGATTTTTGAAATATATTATATGTCCCCAGATTTTCCAGAAAAGAAATTTCCTTTTGGGGTCCTATAATTCCGTATTTTTCCGAACTTCACTGCACTTTGACTATGATGGTTATATCTGTGATGCTTGCATGTATTGAACGTCGGCTAATCGCTATAAGTCGATTGGTCGGGGTTATACATGATCTGTGTTTGATATTGGAATGTGTATATAAATATGTTGGATTGTCGCGGGTGAATTGCCGGGAGTTGTGAGACGAGAGTTTTCTTTTCTTGCAATTCATGTAAATTTGTAAATTGATGTAATAATTATTTGTATGGCCGCACAACCGGGTCGGGGTTGTCGCCGTCATTGTATAATTTTTTTTTACTGTTTTTGCTCCTAGGATAGACCCATGGAGGGGTGCACAAACTACCGGGTATGCCGAAGTGTCGAGTGGCCTACTCATGGAGATGAGGGAGGTTGCTACGCTTCGGGTACTTGGCGGGTAGTTTGCCGCACCCGTAGGGGTCTTGGGTGGGGTTTTGGCTATTCACCGCGACCGTGTAATCTGTTCTTGTTACAGGCTCGTACAAATTACAGATTCCTAGTATATCCAATGTATTTATCTGTGATCTGAAATGTTTATCATTGCAGTATATCTATATATGATATTATTTAGGCATTGCTTATGTTTTACAGACGCGCTAGCCCAGCCCCCGCTCTGTCGTTAGTTAAGTAACCTAACGGGTAATGACGGGGCCCAGTGGCGAATGCGAATGGCATAAGCGTACGTCATATTTTGGTTATTTTCTGCAATGGTAGGATTAAATGATGGGACGCATTAAAAGAACTAATGCAAGAATATCACGCATTAAAAGAACTAATGCAAGATAATAAACCAAGTTAAAGTCGTTGGAACACTTTCGAAAAACCACTCGGTTCTTTTCAAAAACAACTTTTAAATGCGGAGCTTGAGCCACTCTTTTTAAAAGCTATCTCGTTCCATCGACCAAATCAAGTTCACTACGTTCACGGTTTTGCCAAAACCATTCGTAGCCCTCCGTCGTTTCGTATGAATATTCAATAGTATTCAAGCTGTGTTTGTTGACCTTCGTCAAGGCATAGTGATTGGTAGCTATTGGGTATTCATATGTAGCACAGATAGATGCGTTGGTTTGGGACATTCGCATTACCTTGTTGACCTTCGTCAAGGGTATATACGGGTGGATTCAAATTAACCTGGATAATGACGGGCAGAACTTGACATGTGACTTATGATTTGTTGACCTTCGTCAAGGTCATAAGAGCATGGGGAAAAAATCCACATCGGGAGTTTCATAAGTACTGAAACTTGCTAGATTTGCATACCATTTGGAGTGTGATGATTCTGGTAGGATTCCTTCAGTTTCGTCACGCGATGATATTTGGATCCCGATCCTACTGTGAGTATATGCTACTCCTCGGGAAATTTCTCACTTAACGATCAATGCTATAAACCTAGTAGGTGCCTAGAAAGGTGTTAGCGGGGCTACGCCCCCAGGGAAAAGAGGTTCTCTAATTAAGGAACTTCGCGAAAGCGTTGGAAAACCTCCCTCGAAGTACCGACACCGGCCTGGCTGAACGGTTAAGCAAGTATTGTACGGTGGGATTGATCCTGACTAATTCTTCCTTTATGGTTTGAGGAGGGATTCGAGAAACAGTGGGAGCCATCCTGTTTAGACAAACTAAAAACCACTCTAAACTTGCAAGAGCATCATGCTGAGTGTTTCTTCTTCTCTCTCCTAATTGCAGCGACCAATCAACATGACTGGACTTAAGTTACTCCTAGATAAAAACAAACTGACAGGGCCAAACTACAAAGATTGGCTCAGGAATGTCAAGATAGCAATCACTTATGACAAGCTGGGGTATCTTCTTACCACCAAAGCTCCCCCTGTCCCTGGTCCAACTTCCAGTGTCGCGGATAAGGAAATCCGCAAGACTTGGGAGATTGATAGCGCGAAGGCCAAGTGCCTCCTGCTTGCCTCGATGGACAACGAACATCAGAGGAGGCATGAGAATATGGACATGGAGTCCATATTGCTCCATACAAAAGAACTGTATGGAGAGCAATCACGTATCGCAAGATACGAAGCGTCGAAAAAGTTATTTTCGACGAGAATGGCCGTCGGATCATCAGTAGCCGAGCACGTGCTAAAGATGATCGGCTACATTGAGGAGCTCGCTGACCTAGGGATCACATTAGAGAGTGAGCTATATACGGATATAGTTCTCCAGTCCCTTCCTTCCACTTACGCCCAGTTCATACTGAACTTCAACCTACAAGAAAAATAGGTTGAACTTTCAGAGCTCCTCAACATGCTGAGGAGCGCAGAGGGCACCCTACAGAAAGGTAGGGAAACATCCACTTTGTTTGTAGGAGGATCATCTTCTTCTAGGTCCAAGGCGAAAGCCAAGGGAAAGAAGAAGAAGGCCCCCGCCAAACCAAGGGGCGGTGTTAGTAAAGTGGATACGAAGGGAAAAGGCAAAGCAACAAAGTTAGCGGGAAAGCTTGTGGATAAGGAAGAATGCTTCTATTGTCATAAGAAAGGACACTGGAAGAATGATTGCAGGGCCTGGAAGGCCAGAACACAGGAATTGAAGCAGGTTGCAGCTTCAGCTTCAGGTGTGTATGTTATTGAAAACTGTCTTTCAATAAACTCTACTTCCTGGGTATTGGATACCGGATCAGGATCTCATATCTGTAATTCTTTGCAGGCGTTGAGAAACCGTAGGGTTTTGAAGGCAGGTGACATGACCCTCAGAGTTGCGAACGGAGCTAGCATGGATGCTAAAGCCGTGGGGGACTATCACCTGGGAATGTCAGATGGACATGTTTTGGTTTTGCGTAATTGCTTTTTTGTACCCAACGCAACTTGTAATATCATTTCTGTATCTTTAGTTTCTAAAGAAGGTTATGAATTTGCGTTTGTAAGTAATGTTGTAAACATTCACCTTAATCAAGTTTTGATTGGGTCAGGTACATTGAGTAATGGTATATACGTGTTAAACCAACCACAGATTTTTAATGTCCAGAATACACACAAAAGAAAGTCTCCAGAAATAAATCAGACTTTCTTATGGCATTGTAGATTGGGTCACATCAATGAGAGAAGGTTGACGAAGTTACATACAGAAGGGTATTTGAATGCGTTCGAATATCAGTCGTATGCCACTTGTCAATCCTGTCTCAAAGGAAAGATGACAAAGACTCCGTTTACTGGACATGGAGTAAGAGCGAGCGAGCTCTTGGGACTCGTACACAGTGACGTGTGCGGTCCAATGTCTACACATGCCCGAAGCGGACATTCTTACTTCATTACTTTTACGGATGACTTCTCAAGGTACGGTTATGTCTTCTTAATGAAACATAAGTCCGAGGCCTTTGGAAAATTCCAGGAGTATAAGAATGAAGTAGAGAAACAGACCGGCAAAAGTATTAAGATTCTAAGATCGGATCGAGGTGGAGAATACTTAAGTGCCGAATTCCTGAATTACTTAAAAGAGAATGGTATTCTCTCTCAGCTTACTCCTCCATACACTCCGCAACATAACGGTGTATCGGAGAGACGGAACCGAACCCTATTGGATATGGTTCGGTCCATGATGAGTAACGCTGAGTTACCGCGATCATTCTGGGGATATGCACTAGAAGCAGCTGCGTATCTCTTGAACAAGGCTCCCACCAAGACTGTGCATACCACCCCATATGAGATGTGGACTGGGAAGAAACCCTGTCTTAAGTATCTTAAGGTATGGGGATGTCCAGCTTTTGTAAAAAAGCAGCATGCGGACAAACTTGAGGCACGTTCAGTACAGTGTAAGTTTGTGGGATACCCAATGAACTCCAGGGGGTATCTTTTCTATTCCGCTGAGGAGCGAAAGGTCTTTGTTTCTCAGCATGCCCGCTTCTTGGAAACTGAGTTTTTAGAAACCCAGATAAGTGGGAACACAATAGAACTGGAAGAAGTTCCAGAACCACAGACTGTTACTGAAAGCTTAGTGGAACCAGAGGGTTCAACAGAACAGGACATTCCTGCGCCACTCCGCAGGAGTAGTAGGCAGTCTCATCCGCCCGAGAGATACTACGGTTTTCTCATAGACGGGGATAGAGAGGATTGCATCATAGATTATGATGAGCCTACTAGCTTCCAGCAGGCCGTTCAGAGCGTTGACTCAGTGAAATGGCTGGATGCAATGCGGACCGAAATGGAGTCCATGTACACCAACAAGGTATGGACGTTGGACATTGCTCCAGACGGGGTAAAACCCGTAGGATGCAAGTGGATCTTCAAAAGGAAGATTGGTGTAGATGGACAGGTTGAGACCTATAAAGCTAGGCTGGTAGCAAAGGGTTTTCGTCAAAGACCTGGCTTGGACTATGACGAAACCTTTTCTCCAGTAGCCATGCTGAAATCCATTCGGATCCTTCTTGCCATTGCTGCCTTCCACGATTATGAGATCTGGCAAATGGACGTAAAGACAGCTTTTCTAAATGGAAATTTAGAGGAGTGTGTCTATATGGACCAACCAGAGGGTTTCATTCAGAGTGGGAGCAGCGGAAAGGTGTGCAAGTTGCTTAAGTCCATCTATGGACTAAAGCAGGCATCGCGGAGTTGGAACATCTGCTTTGATGAGACGGTCAAAGAATTTGGCTTTATCAAAAATCCAGATGAACCATGCATCTATAGTAGATTTGTAGCGAGAACTGTAGTATTCCTCGTTTTATACGTGGATGACATTCTCTTAATAGGAAATGACATTCCTATGCTACAATCTGTCAAGGGGTTCTTGTCACACAGGTTCTCCATGAAAGACCTGGGTGATGCCTCATACATTCTGGGTATCCGGATCTACCGTGACAGATCCAAGAGGATATTAGGACTTTCACAGTCCAGGTACATCGACACCATACTGAAGAGGTTCAGTATGGAAGATTCCAAGCGCGGTAACCTACCGGCTTGTCACGGGATCACCCTCTCTAAAGAGATGTCTCCCAAGACTGATTTGGAGAGGGATCGCATGTCTATTATACCCTACGCTTCTGCGGTAGGCTCTATAATGTATGCGATGTTGTGTACCAGACCGGATGTAGCTTATGCACTGAGTGTGGTAAGCCGGTATCAGTCTAACCCTGGGGAGAAACACTGGATAGCGGTAAAGAACATTCTCAAGTACCTGAGAAGGACTAAGGAGATGTTCTTGGTGTATGGCGGAAAAGACCTCCAGATCGAGGCCTTTGCTGACTCCAGCTTCCAGAGTGACAAGGATGATTCCAAGTCCATGTCGGGTTTTGTCTTTACCCTCAATGGAGGGGCGGTGTGTTGGAAGAGTTCCAAACAGGAAACCGTTGCAGACTCGACGATGGAAGCGGAATACATCGCTGCATCTGATGCCGCAAAAGAAGCTGTCTGGATGAGGAAGTTCTTGAAAGAACTTCAGGTGGTTCCGTCCATTGTTGATCCAATACCTCTGTATTGCGACAACAACGGGGCTATAGCTTTAGCGAAGGAACCCAGGTCCCATCAGAGATCCAGGCACATCTTGAGGCGGTATCACCTGATCAGGGAGATCGTGGATCGCCAGGAGATCGAGGTTCGGAGAGTCGCTTCAGAAGACAACACTGCAGATCCATTCACCAAGGCCTTGCCCCAGACTCAGTTCGAGCGGCTGATCGAGATGATAGGTCTTCGATACGCCAGTACATGGCCTTAGTGCAAGTGGGAGATTGTTAGTGTATATGCCCTAGAGGCCATTACTGTATCATACTAGTTTGTATATTACTTAATGGATGCTTGGGATATTCACCTTGTATATACAATCTTGCTCAAAATAGTAGTATGCTACTTGGTTTGTTTCTACTTCAATGTGTACATGTGTTTATTTTTGTATATCGCCTATACACATTAGTAGAGCCCTTAGGATCTTTGCTTGATTACCAGCGATGTGATGGCCGTCACACTAGTGGGGCTGGGTAATCTATAAGCACATCCTTATGCAGGTCCCTGGTCGCAGGACTATCGAGACAGGGCATCGATACTCCGGAGTAGACCAGCGCATGCGCTTCTCATCCCAGTGTGGGAGACGGTCTGTCCTACAGCCGTCAGTACGTCGTACTTGAGATAGTATGCGGGTGCTCGTTAGGTTACGGGTACACTGGACAGGACTCGTCGGGAACTGACTAGTTGGTATTATACCTATCGTCAGTTATCAGTTCCCAGGTGACATGAGTACAGCTTAGTCCGCTGACTTGACACTGTCACTTCGCCTCGGGTGTGTTCCCACTGTACTTTGATCACTACCCTACCACGGCTCAAAGGAGTCGTGCAAACAGGTGGTGGTTGGGTGCAGTCCCGAAGCACTTGGAGGCAGTGACGGTTAGACAGGATTCGTCTCTCCCGGTATTGGGGGTTGACATCGCGCTGTGTCTAGGAGAGCCATTACACGAGTAGTCCCTGGCCAGGGCAAACGAGATATACTGGTAGGTTTCCAGTGTTATCTCAGGGTGTTTTGGGCTTCGCTCCGGCACGACTTGTACCGCTATTGGGGGACTGACGTTTACCGCCCCCTAGGCCCGCCATGCGATGTATCAGACGAACAGACCGGACTGTACGGAGAATGTCACACTCAGGCTCAGTAGGAGTTCAGATGGGTTTCGCCTCGTCGGTCTTCTTGTCGGCATTACCTGGGGACCGTTACGCACAGCTAGTGCCGCTTGCGGTCTGTGGTTAAACCCACTGCCAGCGTAGTGTCGAGTCTTTAGAGTCCCACACAGAAAGCTTTTCGCCTTTAGGCAAAAGAGTAGAGGTCGCATGGTATTGCGACAGGTCGCATGGTTTTGCGACAGGGTTCGGTCACATCCGTGCACTTGTGCACGTACAGTGTCCGGACAGTTTACACTAGCGGGCTTTGGTTTAAGCCAGATCCTAGTGTACCTTATGGGATTGGATTTATCCAGTTTGCATTCGTGTTCCTCGGAACGCGGATGCGGGTGTGTATGCACAGTTGACAGGGAGGCACAGACAGCGGATTCTCATTAGGGTTGTTGACAGTTGACCGTTGACTATTTGACTTTTTGCTCAACCCTAATGAGAATATGATATGTGATTAACTATTATATTAATTAAGTATTATGGTGACTTGGTTGTTGACTTTTGTTGACTTTGTTGACTTGTTGACTTTTGTTGACTTGTTGACTTTGTTGACCGGTTGACTAGGCTTGACTAGTTGACCATCATGATAACCATGGTTATCATTTCATGCCAAAGACTTTTACTTGCTTGCTCATTTGAGTAAAATGAGTGCATGACATGATAAGGTTATGGTTGCTTCAACCATCACATAAGACTTTTATTGATATGATAAGTTATGATTACATTGGATTATGAGAGGGTGAGAGACAAAAGAGAGCCTCATTCTTTCTTGCTCATTCTCTCTCTTGTTCTTGAGCTCTCCTCTTGCTCTCACCCTCAACCTCTTGCTCCCTCTCTTGATCTATGGTTCTCTTGTCTCATGAGTTGAGAATCAAGAACCATAGATAAAATCCCATTCTAAATCTTCTCTACTCATTCTAGTTCACTAGGTTTAGCAAACCAAGTGAACTAGTTTCTTCAAAGAACGAAGAAGGAGCTAAAGGTTGGAGCTTTCAGGTGGATCTATTTTCGGCGTACGGAGACGACGAGAAGGAGCCATCGGACCACCATCGGAGCTCGGAGACGAAGGAGTTCAAGTTTAGGTATAACCATCTCCATCCGAGTAGCTAACTCTCTTTAGCTAAGTATGCTAGTTTTAGTTTAGTCAAAGATCCCGACTTTGCTTAGTCCATGTTGCCCCTTACGCTAATAATTTGTTTTTATACCGTTTCCGCCTCCCCGTAAGAACCGGGGGTCGCAACGTGGACTTACAGACCTAAGCAGATTACTTGAAAACGTCTTGTCCAGCCCCCGAAGGGATCAGAGACACGACAGTCGCGGGGCTACTCGAACAACGCCTTAAAGACTGCATATCAAGGAATATATCAGCCAACGCAACGGTACCACAGACTAAAACCCTAGTACCACAAACCTAACGGACCTCTGTCATAAATAATAGGGGTTATCTACATACAACGTTATGACAAGTTTGTTTATAAACCCAAAGGAGGTAAACTAAAAACACTCCGAAATGGGTACATAAATTAGAGACTCCGAAACGAGTGAATAATCTACAAACTCCGAAATGAGTACATAAACTAGAGACTCTGAAACGAGTGAATAAACTACAAACTCCGAAATGAGTGCATAAACTACTTCGCGCTAGATCGAGACGTCAAGCAACAGAAGGGTGCAACTCATGGGCCTCAAGGTTTAGAACTACATCTCTTAAGAATTGAGATTTGAGTTAATGATAGATAATGACGCATGTGTCCGCTCGCTATCTTTTCAGATCAAGATTCTAAAATGTTCTGTACGATACGCCAGCCCGAAACCGGTTGTATGCTACGTATTACTCTACACTACTTCACTCACGTGTATACCTCCGTGAGTAAAGCAGCAGGGGCATTTGTTTACACCGGTTTAAGTTTTGTTTACAGATATGTGTGAAAGAAGGCTCATTCATACACGTGCGTGGAAGGTTGGTGCATGACGCGAGCACATCAGTGGCGTTTGCACTTAGCAAAAATCCCTAAGGGTGAAGTGCACATGCAAATATGTAGGTTGCAACAATACGATCAGAGGAAGAACAGGTGTTAGAAATGAAGCACTCGGTGGTCAACGATAAAAGGAAAGCATTTAAATAAACATTTTATGCTACAGGAAATAGATCACCAAATACGGGATCAAAAGTACAAGGGTTTACAAAACTATGAATAAACTTTTCTAAAAACCCTCTTAGCCTTCTCCACCATGTAGAAGCAGAAATCTTCGTGAGGAGTTGCTCCCCATCGGTTAGCGTTGTTCCCATCGGCAAAGGCAGACATGATGGTCCGCTGAACCCGTATCTGGCTTAATAGCTGAACAGAGCGATCCCTCAGAGGCTTGGTAATAAAAAGTGCCTCATGAAAGCACTCGATCTTGTCCTCCGCTACGTCGAGTATCGCCGGAGTCATCTCCGCTGGATGAGGGGGAATGTCATCGAGCACAAAAAGGAAGATCATTCGGAGCCAAATGGAGCCGATGGGGAGAGGAGATCCTCTACTAGTCAAGAGCTCGTGCAGCACCGTATCACATTGGTCATCCGTGAGAGCAGGATTCACCAAGCGTGCAACAAAACGAGAAATAATTTCCTTGATAGGAACCTCCCATGGCTGCCGATTAGCATGCGGACGATTGCAGTCCATGATTCTTCTCTGTTAAAATGATTCTCTGAAAGTGAGAGAAAAGAGGAGCATTGCTTAGATTATAAAATGAGGCATTTAAGTTTCAGCACAGAAAATGTTGTGCATGGTGGAACTATTTCCAAGCTATGACAAAAGAAGGTATTGGAAAAGAAAGTTTGACTCAGGAAAAGCAGAGAGAGAAGGTGAAAAGAAACCTTCATTAGTGGGGCAACGCCCTACGTGCTTCTCACGAGGGCGCCAGCACCAATGTAAAGCACAGAAAAGCTTCTGGGTAAGAATTAAATTCTTATACGGCGCCGCACGTGCTCCTCATGCCGGCGCCAATGTGCAAAGCACAGAATCACTTTCTGAGTAAGAATTAAATTCTTATATGGCGTCTCACGTGCTCATCACGCGGGCGCCAGTATGCAAAGCACAGGAATACCCATCATAAGAATTAAATTCTTAAGTGGCGCCCACATGCATAACACGTGAGCTCCAGCGCCCAAGTTCATATCAGTAGAATTAAATTCTATATTTCCCTAACGAAAGTTGGGATATTCTCTGTTAAACAGAGCCGTTAGATCAAAAATTCAACAGAGATGATAAATCATAAAAATATAGAATCAAATTCTATTAGGAGAAAATATATCCCATATCTTTCTAAATAAGAAAGATACTCTCGGTTGGATCAATGATCCAAATTTTGGAATATATTCTCTCAATCTTTCTAAACAGAAAAGATTGTTCTCTGTGAAACAGAGAACTCTTGGATTAAAAATCTAATGGTGATTAAAAATCACTATTTTACAGAATAAATTCTGTATATGGGAGAATATTTCCCCGATCTTTTAAAAACAAGAACAACATATTCTGTAAAACAGAAGCCTTAGATCAATGATCCAACGCTGGGTAAAATTCCCCAAATCAATTTTGAGTCCAATTAAATCAATTGGAATCTCTCAATGAGAGATTTTCTCAAAACCAATTAACAATTTGCCTCCACTATATAAAGGACCCCAGACTTCAAGTCTCAAAAAAATGACTACCACAGAGAGACACAGAGAGAACATACGGAGAGAGAAAGAGACCACAGATAGAAATAATAGAGAATTCAATTCTCAAAGAAGAAGAGCTTCCTTCTCAAAACCCTAGGTAAAGAGAAGAGATCAAAATATCTCTATTACCTATAATATCATATCTAAGGGTTTAATCTTATAAAAGGAACTTAGTTTTTTCTCTGGATCCAAGATCCACAAGACAAGTCTCCCACAAGTTGAGAATTTAATTCTCATCCGGAAGATCTTGTTCTTGAGAATCAAAGATTCAGAAAAGAACAAATTTAAAGAGAAAGAAGAGAGAGTCCAGAATACTCCAGAAACCCGATTCCTTCAAATCGAGAACTTAGTTCTTTAAAAACTAAACCTAAAATCCTCAAATATAGTGATTTTAGCGAGCGTTAATGGTCAAAGCACCATTGATAGAGGTTTAATCTCTCTGAAAACATCAACAGAGATTAAATTTTCATATAAAAGAAACTAGCGCTTCACGTGCTTCCCACGTGGGTGCCCCTCTTTAACAGCGCCTAGCGTCTCACATGAAACACACATGGGCGCCATATAAAAAGTGCTTAGCACTTTACATACAGCCAAAATGGCTGAATGCTCAGCACTAAGTAGGCAGCGTCCAGCGCCTCACGTGGGCGCCACAAAAATAATAACAGTGATTACCACTCCATAAATAGCCAAAACGGCTAAGTGCTTAGCACTGATTGGGCAGCACCCAGCGCCTCACGTGGGCGCCACAAAATAATAAGAATATTTAGCACTCCATAAATAGCCAAAACGGCTGAGTGCTTAGCATTGATTGGGCAGCGCTCAGCGCCTCACGTGTTCCTCATGTGGGCGCCATAAAAAAAATGAGAGAAAAGTGCTTAACACTCCATAAATAACCAAAATGGCTGAGTGCTCAGCGCTCATTAGGCGGCACCCATAATTAAATACTTTACATGACATCTATGTGAGTGTCAGTGCGTTAAACAAGTGCTTAGCACTTTTGCATAAAAAAAAGGGGGACAGAACCAACAGAGTCCAAATAAATGTTTCGCACTTCTGAACAAAAAAACTGAGCATACTAAGCCCAAATTGGCTAAGTCTATAAAACTTTCTTATGGCTGAGCCCAAAATGCTCTGTTGTTTGGATCTTAAATAAAAATGATTCTTAAAATATTGCTAAGTTGATCTTAGTCTCAAATTAGACTAACGTATTCTTAGTTAAAAATAAATTGAGCCCAAATGCTCACATATTTAAGTTGATCTTAATCTCAAACTAGATTAGTGGTCCTTAAATAAACCAAACCCAAATCTAAAATATACGGATTTGGACTGATCCGCGCCCTACGGGCGACGACATAAACTAGTCTCTGTATACAATCCACGGGCAACCAAAATAAACAAAAATACACACGGCACGAAGTGAACTGCCGGAGCAGGAGAAAGTGGTTATCGCAATGAGATAACGTAATTAACTGCAGGAGCTTGCGCCTGTAGGGAAGAGCGTCCCCACAATCAAAAACTCCTCATAAAATGAGAGGAAATCTGATAAAGTCTGCTACAACGGTCACGTCTGTCCAAACCTCCGATATATGGTGCCATAAATCAACTTGGTATTTTCGGGGAGCTGGATGGATAAGTCTAAATAGCATCTGCCCCCAGAATTCAAGCCAGACGTCCCAACGTCTCGGTCCCTGTCTTTCGGCGGAGAACAGTTGTTTATTGATTTGATTTGTTTTCGCTTATCCATTTTCTTGACTCTATTTACTGTGGCAAATAGACATGTACTAGATAGTTTTTATATATTTTCTGTTCTTGATATCCTATAGACAGACGTAATTTGACATCGGAAGGATCTTTCTTTGCCACAGCTTGCATGGTTGGCTCTGTCACGTGCCATAGTTTGCGCACTTTGGGAAGCGGGACGTGACAAAATTCTTTTATAGTTGGGTATAATTAAACACCCTAGTACATTTATACAATATAATTTGGTATTTTAAATCTTAATTTATAATTCTTTTATTTAAGCTAGTAGATTGTGAATGATTCGAATAATAGTAGTCGTTATCCGACCTGACCCGCATGTTTAAAACCCGATATGGTACAGGGTTATATCAAATATTTACTAGTACGGTGTATCTACATGAATCTAGTATTATATATACTTTATATATATTTAAATCTTTATATATCTATTTATAGTACATGAATAAAAAATATCTTTTTGCTACCTAATTTTGCATGGTATATCACACCATATCTTATTGTTGCTCTTATCTATTATGTTCGTATTCTAAAATATAGACAACAAAATATTTAGTAAATCTTTATGTATATTTAAATTTTATTTGGGGGTATATGTATTTAATACTAGATTATCACATTAGGGCCAAAATCTTTACATATGTATTTTATTTTTTAAAACTGTATTTTTTGACTAGATTCGGGTAATATTTGAAGTGATCTGGTATTATTTGTAAAATCCTACATAATATATAAAAAATATTCTTTAATATATTCTTATACACTATATATAACTGCTATATATTATATTATTAAAATATTTATTTTTCAAATAAACTCTCTCTCTCTCTCTTTCTCTCTCTTCCCCGTCTCCATCTCTCTTTCCTCTCGTCTTGTCCCCGAGCCCTGACCCACGCCCTCGCTATCTCGTCGCCGTCCCCATCCTATCGCCGTCAATACCTCTTCACCCCCACCTCCTCAACATCACCACTATCACCTCGATCACCATCTACTCCTTGTCATCGCTAAACCCTACCCAATCGGGAACCCAACCTCCTCTTCTTCATCGACACCGCCTGCTCCTTCGACTCCTCCTCAACCGGCGCTCCTCCTTCGAACCCGAACACCCTTTTCACCACCATCCTCTCCTTCGTAGACCCCAACCACATCCTCACCTTCTTTAACCCTAGAACCCAGCTCGCCCAGCACCCTACCGCCGTCAAGTCCTCATTCTCAACAGCGCCGACTTCCTCATCCCTACCGAAACCCATACCCATGCCAACCTTTTTCCTCATCTCCCTTCAACTTCAACCCCGGCTCGCCTCCAACAATCGCCACAACCACCTCATCAACACCCAGAGCACCGTGACCCAACACCCTGGCCGTCGGTCAACTTCACCATCTCGACAGCACCTCATCTTTACCACCATTTCCACCATCATCCCCTGCTGCAGATCTCCAGCACCAAACCAAAGAACATGCAACCTAGATCTTATATCGGAGCCCAAGTTTAGGCCGAAGTCAAGCTGTGATCTTGTAGCGTGTCGTTTCTGTGATCAACGACGAGGCAAAGTGTAACACCCGAGCCCAATAACACTATTTATATTACTAGTTGAGGGTTGTGGTTTGCTCATTTCCAATTTTCCTGATTTTCTGGTGTTTATTGCTAAATTTTACCCGGTTATGTCATTTTGGCACATAACAAATTTTAACTCCGAAAATGAAATTTAAGATGTCCATGTTAGCCTACTCGTCGCCACTAGTCGCGTGGTAGCGTCCGCGTGTCGAGATTCCGTTCCGTTTGGCTAAACGGGCAAGTTTGGGCGACTACGCGCGCGTGCAAGTGTCCGACTTGGGGGCATGCATTTTAATCATTAAACACCTCTTTTCAAAATTTGGAACCCGCTTAAAATCCTATAATTTGAATTTGGAACATTTGGGCGCAACCCGGGCGCGATTTGGAAATGTTTCATTTCGCGCCAAAAAGGGCCCGTTTCAATTTAATATATATAACTAAATATATCCACGAATATATTTCCTCAACAGTTTAATCCTTCAGAATCTTAATTTCAATCCCTCTCGTGGCCAATCACGAGCCATCATTAAAACTCGTGGGCCCCGCTCCTTTCCTCATCTCTCTCTCTCTCTTCCCTCAACCTAACCCTTTCTCTCTCCAATCCCTTTCTCTCTCTTCCTCTATATTTATAACCCACGCTGCAGCCGCCTCCCCATGCTTCTGCCTCACCACGAGAAACCCGACGCAAACCCTAACCCTAGCCCTCGCGGTCTCACCGCCGGTCTCCTCGCGACCTCGCCGTCGCCGCCCTCACCACCACGACCTCCACCGCACCCACCTACCTTCCTCCTCCCGTTCTCCCAACGATCCCGCGCCTACACCCATTCCCCCGACGCCTCCATCCCCTCGCAGACCTCGCTGTCGACGTCGCCTCCCACCGTCGACGCCTCCCATGACTCCCTCTCACCCTCCTCGTCGAGACCTCGTCGTCGCTGCCCTCCTCCCCTCGCCGGAACACCAACCCGAGGCCCTAACCCCTCGCCTAACCTCCGCTGTTCGCCGGAGAAGCGCGCCGGCGACCTCGTCGATGCCACCTCCGACCACCTCCCTTCCCTCTCGACCACCAGAGGCGACTACCACCCTCGTACTCGCTGCAGCACCCCTTTCCAGCGAACTCAAGATTGTTCCAGCCACCGTTCTTCGCCGTCGCTGCCTCGCCGGCGTCCCAGTGCCGTCGAGCCATCGTGTTTGCACCCTGTTTCTTCTCTGTGAGTTTTCCTTGTGTTTCCTTTTGGTACAATCCCCTCGCTGGTCGTATTTGGCATATATCGTATCTTCGTTGCTAACTTTGCTACTTTGTTGTTGCCGGAACCCGACCGTGCCGTCTTGACGAACCCGACGCTCCAGCGAAGTCCCCTGGTCCGTGTGATCCCGTTGACCTCTGTTGGGACTCGATCCGTGGCCCGTGCTTCCGTATCGTGGTTTCCGCCGACATCGCATCCGTGTCTCGGTTTGCGGAACCGCCGAGGCAAGTATCCGAATACTTGCTTTAACATGCTACAATTTAATCATCATATTATAACCACACAACTATTATAACATCGATACCTTTTTAAAACTTAGAATTGCTAGTCACAATTATCCGTAACTTTAAATCAATGAAATCATTGCTCGCATTAACCGGTCTGCTATTAATTCATACTTAACTAATCAAACCAAGTAGATCATCCCCACTTCATTTGTTAAAATCACTCATGAGACAATTATTATGCTTACTTCAAATTCATGTAACTCCATTGCGTATATTATCGATATTGTTTCGTCTTGTGGCTATTGCACCTCAAAGGTGCGTGAACCGGATTAATATGAAAATGCAAACATCACTGTGTTCACATAGAATAATATTGTTAGTTACTGTTCCTGTTGTTGTTCATTATTCGTTACTATACCTGTTATCATCATATACCTGATTGCATTACTTATTGACCGATCTTGATACACCTGACACATGTACTGACACACCGGACACAACACCCTGTACATATCGACTCTATCTGTGGAAAGTAACCTGACCTGTTACCTGATTTCATGCCTAATGCCGACAAACCTAACCATTCCTGCTGTCGATCCAGACAGACCTACCTTTACTTGACTTGTGTTGGCATTAGTCCTTGACTACTGAATACCTGACTGACATACATAGCTTGGGGGTATGGGGAAATCAAAGGTGAAACCGACTTGTAACTCAACAGTTCGATACATTGATCTGATCAGTCTTACGGGCTTGGCCAGCTCCGGAGTGTTGATGCTGACATCACTCATCTATCCTACTACCTTTTACTGCTTAGCGGCACGTCTCGGATTCAGCCCCGAGGATCATGACCGTGGTCCCGGGCACGCACGGGATACTATTGAGTTACATCGACGATTCATCAATTGGTTTCAAAGACTATAGAGTAGCAAACCTGATAGGACAGTTTAGTCACCTTTACACATTACCCTGCTTATTACTTCTTATTACTGCTTTATTCATGTTCATGCTTGCATTGTTTATTACCATGTTTTACTGTATACTTGATATCATGACGCGCTGACGTCTGGGTTTTGCATGGCCCAGATTCCGTACCTTTGTCGACGACCGAGCAGGAGTACTTCAGCCAGCAGGCTGAACAGTGAGTCCTTAGGATTTAGTTTATTTATTGCTTTTCATTTCCAGATGTGAGCCCGCATTATGGGACGTACTGTTTATTCATTGTATCGGATCATTAGCTTCCGCACTTATTGTTTATTGATTCTTGTTATTATGGATTTGGACATGTATTAGATTAGCTTTTTATCTTGTTCTGGATATCTTTACAACCGTAATGTGACTGTGGATGGATACTTCCTACCCACAGGTAGCATGGTTGGCTATGTCACGTGCCCAAATCTTGCGTACTCTGGGAAGCGGGGCGTGACATGGTTTTATGGTATCAGAGCCATAGGTTAAATGGGTTGATTCTTTGTAGTTGGGTATTACACCCGATACACGAATCAGGATACCCGTGATTAGGAAACATGTCCTGCCACTTTGACCGTTTTACCATCCTTGAATCCTTCTTCCGGATCATGTCGGCATGCAAACTTACTTTGCATTGTCAACTCGAAAACCTAATTTCTTGTTATCTCTAGGACTTAGGCGACTTGGGTGGAGTTAAGTAATCGCGGCTATGATACCGCGGCATAGCTACAATGCGGTACTCTATTTAAGTATCTTGGAGTTCTAGCCTTGATCCACATTCAGAATCTATCATCATGCTAATGTTGGGTGTTTTGAGTTCAGGATTATGACAGGTAAGAAGTTGAAGACGTACCAGAGGCGTGTGAACGAAGCCGCCATGCTTGGAGTGATAAGAGAAATGCTGGAAATCAAAGAAACAGACCGAGCTGATCCGGCAGCAAGCGGACTTGTTTCAGGAAGGTTTGCAGATCGTTCAGCAGTCTGTAAACGATGTTGGAACTAGACCAGTTGACCGAGTAAGGACCGTAGCAGATGTCAGACTTTTGGATCCGTCTACTTTCACTTTTCTGGAGGAGCCGTTGCCAGCCGAGCCGTGGCTAGCGACACGGAGAATTTGTTGATTGCGACACAGATTCCAGAGGACAAAGGAGTTGATGTGGTGCACATTCAGTTAGTGGATTACGCCCGAGAGTGACGGCTTGTGGAGGAGACCCGCTTGCCCAAGCCGATCAGTTGGGCGAAGTTTTTCTAAGAACCCCCTGGAGAAGTTCTTCCCGCAGACTGCGCGGAGGTAAGGGAAGAAATTTATCGGACTAAGGCAGAATGGAGCAACCGTGGACGTGCATGCAGCGGAGTGGACGAGACTCAGTAGTCTCGCTGGACCTTTCGCGGCCAACGATGCAGACAGCAGTTGCGGTAAGGAAGCAGTTCTGTAGGGCCAGTCGAGTTTAGGGCTAGGCCGACAAACAGTGTTCTTGCGACTATGGAAGTGAATAGTAATGAAGAGCCGGCAGTTGTTCGCGACTTTATGGATGTGTTTGCAGATATTTCGGGCTTACCGCCAAAGCGAGATGTGGAGTTCGCGATTGACCTTATTCCTGGTGCAGCGCCAGTATCAAAATCTTATTATCCGATGGCACCGGTGGAATTGGAAGAGGTTAAGAAACAAGTGGGTGAATTACTCGAGAAGGGATGGATTCGAAGCAGCAACTCACCTTGAGGAGCTCCAGTTCTTTTAGTAAAGAAGAAGGATGGCACGAGAAGGATGTGCATTGATTATCGAGAATTGAACCGGGTGACTATTAAGAACAAGTACCCGATCCCTCGCATTGGAGAACTTTTTAAGCAGCTTAGTGGCGCGAGGGTATTCTCGAAACTGGACTTGCGATCAGGATATCATCAGGTCCGAGTGAAGGCAGAAGACATTTGCAAGACGGCGTTTCGGACTCGGTATGGGCATTTCGAGTATTTAGTGATGCCCTTCGGAGTGACTAATGCGCCAGCAATATTTATGGACTTGATGAACAGGATCTTTTCACCGTTCTTGGACCAGTTTATTGTGGTATTCATCGACGATATTCTGGTGTACTCAAAGAGTCCGGAGGAGCATGCTGAGCACTTAAGGATCGCACTGCAAACGCTGAGACAGGAGAAATTATTCGCGAAGATGAGTAAGTGCGAATTCTGGTTGGAAGAAGTGAAGTTTCTGGGGCATGTCGTATCGGGCGATGGAATCGCCGTTGATCCCGAGAAGATTGCAGCAGTTCGAGATTGGCCTGTTCCAAAGAATGTTGCAGAGATAAGAAGTTTTCTTGGACTCGCCGGTTACTACAGAAGATTTGTGGAGAACTTCGCTCGTTTAGCTGAGCCGTTAACCAAGCTTACGCGTAAGGAGGTACCGTTTGTTTGGACAGATGGATGTGCATTGGCCTTCGAGACGTTGAAGCAGAAGTTGATAACCGCCCCTATCCTAACCGTACCGGATGATTCAGGAGGACTGGTGTTTCACAGCGACGCATCTGGAAAAAGGATTGAGATGTGTTTTGATGCAGAATGGGAAAGTCGTCGCTTACGCATCGAGACAGCTGAAGACTCATGAGCAGAACTATCCGACTCATGACTTAGGGCTTGCAGCCGTGATCTTCGCCCTGAAGATTTGGAGACACTACCTTTTGGGCGAGAGAGTTGAAGTCTTTACGGATCACAAGAGTTTAAAGTATGTGTTCACTCAGAAGGAGTTGAACATGAGGCAACGCAGATAGTTGGAGCTGATGGCCGACTACGACCTTAATCTTAAGTATCATCCGGGAAAAGTTAATGTCGTGCCAGATGCACTAAGTCGGTTACCAGCAATTCAGTTATTGACGGCACAGAGAGAGATCATTGAGGAGTTTCGGAGATTTGACTTGGAGGTTGTGCTACCGCGTGCTACAGGACAGTTGATGCAGTTGCAAGTACAATCGTCCTTAGTTGAGAAGATTAAAGCGGCGCAATCGCAGGATCCTAGACTGCAAAAGTTTCGAGAGCAGGTTGGAGCTGGACTACGAACCGATTTACTGATCCATGAAGATGGTTCGTTGAGATATGGTAGCCGTGTGTGTGTGCCAAGAGGGGATGTGCGTGAAGAGCTTATGAAGGAGGCACACAGTTCAGCTTACTCTGTACATCCAGGAGGGACAAAGATGTACCGAGATATTCGACAGCATTTCTGGTGGGGAGGTATGAAACGGGAAATTGCTCGCTTCGTGGCTAAGTGCTTGGTGTGTCAGCAAGTCAAGGCTGAACACCAAAGGGTTGCTGGTTTGTTGCAACCACTTCCGATTCCTCAATGGAAGTGGGAACATATAACCATGGATTTCGTGACGGCTTTACCGCGGAGTCCAAAGGGCAACAATGCTGTATGGGTGATTGTCGATCGGTTGACCAAGGCAGCTCACTTTATTCCTTTTCGGGTTGGTCAATCGACGGAGACTTTGGCAGAGCGGTACATGCAGGAGATTGTCAGATTGCATAGAGTGCCGGTAAGCATCGTGTCCGATCGGGACACTCGATTCTTGTCACACTTTTGGAGGAGTTTACAAGAAAGTTTGGGGACTCGATTGAAGTTCAGCACAGCTTATCATCCCCAGACTGATGGACAATCAGAGAGAACGATCCAGACCCTTGAAGATATGTTGAGGGCTTGCATGTTAGACTTCAAAGGTTCTTGGGAGGATCATCTACACCTGGTGGAGTTTTCGTACAACAATAGCTTCCAAGCGACAATTCAGATGGCTCCGTTTGAAGCGTTGTATGGTCGTAAGTGCCGTTCGCCGGTTTGTTGGGATGATGTTGGTGAACGAAGGTTACTAGGACCAGATTTGGTGGTACAGACAGTCGAGAAGGTGAATACAATCAGGAAGCATATGAAGGCAGCTCAAGACAGACAGAAAAGTTGGGCCGACACGTCAAGAAGACCTCTAGAGTTCGCCGTGGGCGATTTGGTATTCCTGAAGATATCACCGACTAGAGGGGTGATCCGCTTTGGAAGTCGGGGAAAGCTTAGTCCCCGATTCGTTGGACCATTCGAGATATTGGAGCGTATTGGAGAGGTATCGTACCGGTTGGCGTTACCACCGTCATTAGCAGAAGTTCACAACGTGTTTCATGTGTCTCAACTACGGAGGTATGTTCGTGATGAGACTCATGTCTTGGGTCATTCGGAGTTGACTGTACGAGAGGACCTGACTTTTGAGGAGCGACCAGTCGAGATCAAGGATCGAAGAGAAAAGGTTCTTAAGAACAAGGTTATCCCTCTTGTGCTAGTTTCTTGGGGTAACCGATCGCATGGAGAATCTACTTGGGAGCGAGAAGACGAGATCCGACAGAAATTCCCTCACCTTTTCCAGTAGTTAGCTATCTTGTATTCTTGGAATTTCGAGGACGAAATTCTTTTGTAGTTGGGTATGATGTAACACCCGAGCCCAATAACACTATTTATATTACTAGTTGAGGGTTGTGGTTTGCTCATTTCCAATTTTCCTGATTTTCTGGTGTTTATTGCTAAATTTTACCCGGTTATGTCATTTTGGCACATAACAAATTTTAACTCCGAAAATAAAATTTAAGATGTCCATGTTAGCCTACTCGTCGCCACTAGTCGCGTGGTAGCGTCCGCGTGTCGAGATTCCGTTCCGTTTGGCTAAACGGGCAAGTTTGGGCGACTACGCGCGCGTGCAAGTGTCCGACTTGGGGGCATACATTTTAATCATTAAACACCTCTTTTCAAAATTTGGAACCCGCTTAAAATCCTATAATTTGAATTTGGAACATTTGGGCGCAATCCGGACGCGATTTGGAAATGTTTCATTTCGCGCCAAAAAGGGCCCGTTTCAATTTAATATATATAACTAAATATATCCACGAATATATTTCCTCAACAGTTTAATCCTTCATAATCTTAATTTCAATCCCTCTCGTGGCCAATCACGAGCCATCATTAAAACTCGTGGGCCCCGCTCCTTTCCTCATCTCTCTCTCTCTCTTCCCTCAACCTAACCCTTTCTCTCTCCAATCCCTTTCTCTCTCTTCCTCTATATTTATAACCCACGCTGCAGCCGCCTCCCCATGCTTCTGCCTCACCACGAGAAACCCGACGCAAACCCTAACCCTAGCCCTCGCGGTCTCACCGCCGGTCTCCTCGCGACCTCGCCGTCGCCGCCCTCACCACCACGACCTCCACCGCACCCACCTACCTTCCTCCTCCCGTTCTCCCAACGATCCCGCGCCTGCACCCATTCCCCCGACGCCTCCATCCCCTCGCAGACCTCGCCGTCGACGTCGCCTCCCACCGTCGACGCCTCCCACGACTCCCTCTCACCCTCCTCGTCGAGACCTCGTCGTCGCTGCCCTCCTCCCCTCGCCGGAACACCAACCCGAAGCCCTAACCCCTCGCCTAACCTCTACTGTTCGCCGGAGAAGTGCGCCGGCGACCTCGTCGACGCCACCTCCGACCACCTCCCTTCCCTCTCGACCACCAGAGGCGACTACCACCCTCGCACTCGCTGCAGCACCCCTTTCCAGCGAACTCAAGATTGTTCCAGCCACCGTTCTTCGCCGTCGCTGCCTCGCCGGCGTCCCAGTGCCGTCGAGCCATCGTGTTTACACCCTGTTTCTTCTCTGTGAGTTTTCCTTGTGTTTCCTTTTGGTACAATCCCCTCGCTGGTCGTATTTGGCATATATCGTATCTTCGTTGCTAACTTTGCTACTTTGTTGTTGCCGGAACCCGACCGTGCCGTCTTGACGAACCCGACGCTCCAGCGAAGTCCCCTGGTCCGTGTGATCCCGTTGACCTCTGTTGGGACTCGATCCGTGGCCCGTGCTTCCGTATCGTGGTTTCCGCCGACATCGCATCCGTGTCTCGGTTTGCGGAACCGCCGAGGCAAGTATCCGAATACTTGCTTTAACATGCTACAATTTAATCATCATATTATAACCACACAACTATTATAACATCGATACCTTTTTAAAACTTAGAATTGCTAGTCACAATTATCCGTAACTTTAAATCAATGAAATCATTGCTCGCATTAACCGGTCTGCTATTAATTCATACTTAACTAATCAAACCAAGTAGATCATCCCCACTTCATTTGTTAAAATCACTCATGAGACAATTATTATGCTTACTTCAAATTCATGTAACTCCATTGCGTATATTATCGATATTGTTTCGTCTTGTGGCTATTGCACCTCAAAGGTGCGTGAACCGGATTAATATGAAAATGCAAACATCACTGTGTTCACATAGAATAATATTGTTAGTTACTGTTCCTGTTGTTGTTCATTATTCGTTACTATACCTGTTATCATCATATACCTGATTGCATTACTTATTGACCGATCTTGATACACCTGACACATGTACTGACACACCGGACACAACACCCTGTACATATCGACTCTATCTGTGGAAAGTAACCTGACCTGTTACCTGATTTCATGCCTAATGCCGACAAACCTAACCATTCCTGCTGTCGATCCAGACAGACCTACCTTTACTTGACTTGTGTTGGCATTAGTCCTTGACTACTGAATACCTGACTGACATACATAGCTTGGGGGTATGGGGAAATCAAAGGTGAAACCGACTTGTAACTCAACAGTTCGATACATTGATCTGATCAGTCTTACGGGCTTGGCCAGCTCCGGAGTGTTGATGCTGACATCACTCATCTATCCTACTACCTTTTACTGCTTAGCGGCACGTCTCGGATTCAGCCCCGAGGATCATGACCGTGGTCCCGGGCACGCACGGGATACTATTGAGTTACATCGACGATTCATCAATTGGTTTCAAAGACTATAGAGTAGCAAACCTGATAGGACAGTTTAGTCACCTTTACACATTACCCTGCTTATTACTTCTTATTACTGCTTTATTCATGTTCATGCTTGCATTGTTTATTACCATGTTTTACTGTATACTTGATATCATGACGCGCTGACGTCTGGGTTTTGCATGGTCCAGATTCCGTACCTTTGTCGACGACCGAGCAGGAGTACTTCAGCCAGCAGGCTGAACAGTGAGTCCTTAGGATTTAGTTTATTTATTGCTTTTCATTTCCAGATGTGAGCCCGCATTATGGGACGTACTGTTTATTCATTGTATTGGATCATTAGCTTCCGCACTTATTGTTTATTGATTCTTGTTATTATGGATTTGGACATGTATTAGATTAGCTTTTTATCTTGTTCTGGATATCTTTACAACCGTAATGTGACTGTGGATGGATACTTCCTACCCACAGGTAGTATGGTTGGCTATGTCACGTGCCCAAATCTTGCGTACTCTGGGAAGCGGGGCGTGACACAAAGTATTTACTACTTGCTTTTACATGCTAGTATGACGACAATTACGTCGTAATATTATTTTACTTATTGATTAATGGGTTTATATGTATATGTATATATATTATTCATCCTTAATGAAATTGCATTAAGCCCATTAATGACACATCTGTATATCTAAACATTAAACTAAATATATTTAATTCCTAATGATATTATTGCATATGTTATGCACACTACATACTAATACTTGTATACACTACATAAAATAATTGCTACCTTATCAAATTTTATCTGTAACTAACACGTTATCCATATGCTATGTACTGCTATAAACAATGAATGTCCTTACTCGTTACTACTAATGATAGTATAATATCAATTGTATGAACTGTCATAATTTTAATATTTACTAACTACGGTACAAACCAGTATTAGACCATTTTTACTAAAGTAATGACTTTGTGATTTCATAATCATTGTTATCGTCTAATAATTTAATATATGTGAGAGTAATTTAAATAAGTTTATGATATTCTACGCATGTATATCTAATTAACAATTTTGATAATTGTGACGAAGCACTATTTTAATACGGTCATATCGATATAATGACTTGTAGTAGTTGATATTATCACATTCGATATTTTGGGTATCACATCTAGATAACTGTTATAACTATTTTGAAATAAATCTTCAATATGTTGAACTTCAAGAAATGTTAACAATATTACCAGAAAACATAACGTATTTTCTTATTTATTTACCCATTAGATTTTAACGCTTGTTAATCTATATCGGTCACGATTACCAATATAATGTTACAACAATATTTCCTGCTTTATACTATGACTTGACTATGGTATATGATTGTGATATATATCTTACCTAATTGATTGTATCATCCTTGACATGCTTGTGACCTGCCATACTATTACTATTTTGCTATCTTGCTTGTACCTACTTACCTGTAATACCTACTAATATCGACAACTCTGACTTGTTGTCCCGATGGACGTGACTTGTTGTCTACTTAAACAAGATCTGTACCTGCTTAATCATGTGTTTGCATTAGATAGATATCGTTAATATCTGACTTGAACACAAAACTTGGGGGAAAAGAAAAATCAATAATGAAGCCTGACTTGTAACTCAACAGTTCGATATTTTCCAGAGACTGATCAGTTGATACGGGCTTCGGGCCCCGGAATGATGATACTGACATCATTCGTCTGTACATTATACCATGTTTTACTAATTAGCAGCACGTCTCGGATTCAGCCCCGAGGGTCTTGACCGTGGTCCCGGGTACGCACGGGATACTATTCAGTTATATCAACGATTCTATTAATTGATTTCAAAGACTTATAGAATAGATAGCCTAAAAGCACAGATTTTAGAATACACGTGATATACATATAGCTCACTGTTTTACACCTGTATTTATTATTTACCCTCATGTTTTCTTTATAGCATCATGTTCTGGTTATTACTATTATTATTAATGTTTATGACGCAGTGACGTTTAGATTTTGCATGGCCCGGTTCCTTTGACCTTGTTGTAGGAAGATTAGGAGTATTTTAACAAGCAAGCCGAGCAGCGAAGAACTTGATGATTAGTTTTAGAGATACTTAGTTTATTTTATTTCCGTAGTTTAAATTTATCGATATGATCCCATAAGGGATGTGACTAAGATATTATTCTTTATTGGATTTTTATTCGTTTCCGCTATATACATTTCTTGATTTTTATCTACTGTGGCAGATGGACATGTGTTAATTAGATTTTATTTACTGTTTTTGATATCTAATTGACGACCGTAATGGGATTATGGAGGAATCTTTCATATCCATAGGTAGTATGGTTGTCTCTGTCACATGTCGTATTTACGTATTTTTGAAAGCATGTCGTGTCACATAAACTAAAGAATGACCCAATATATACTTTGCAAGACACCGCATAGTTGCTATCCAGAAAATAATGAATCTGTTTTAAACCCTTGTGTTAACATAACCATAACTAGAGGTTCAGGAATCCAAATCGTGCGAAACCAAGTTGTTTAGATAACCAGAATGAAAGATCTACATGTTCCTCGTTCAACCCGAGATCTGAAAACCGACGGAAAGTATCACAAACTACACTTTTAAAATGTGCAACGGTGCTGGACAAATTATGGTCTGTTCCGCGCCACGATACGAAAACACGTATATCTCCTGAACCATTAGTCATAATTAAGCAAGACTTGAACTCATGTTTGCATAACACCCAGATTACGTTTCTTTTTTTGTTTCTAAATTCATACGAGTTGAATAATCGGTAGTTTCCGGCACTTCTTCACGACACTGTTTCTGTTTTATGCTTGAACATTATACTTTACTCTTTTTTTACCATATGACTTTCTCATTATATTTGTACCTATATGAACTACTTGATTAGATATATTGCATGCTTGACATGAATTTGACTCAAGCCATGAATACGTAATGATGCGATCTTGACATGAACTCGACTTGAACGTGACATGAAATTGACATGAAACTTGACTTGAACTTGCAACACCCTGATGTATTCATGGATTCATGTAAACATTGTGTCATTTCTTATAAGCTAACATACGCGGGGGAAAGTGATAGTTTGGTAATGAATGTATATCGTAGCTTGAGAGTTCACTAAAAATCACTTAATCTGAATCTCTTATACCGTCGGTCCATGGGTTTGACGGAACTTAACTCTACTTCTTGTTGGTCCATGGGTTTGACGGACTACTTTCGTATACACACATATCTTCATTATCACATTACAACAAACAAGTAACCATAGAACCGTCATACTTATATAGAACTGTCATGCTTATATAGTTGTCATATTTAATTACCATATCATACTTGTTCACTATATCATGATATTTCTTTCTTCTTATATGTTTGTCATTATATCACTTTATTTATAATCACACCTTTACTGGGGACTTACCGAGCGTAAGATCGCTGACGGACATTCCTTTGTTTTCTTTCTTCTTTGGGAATGCTCGGCAGGTGGCTTAGTGACAGAGGATATCGAGCCTACAGAGAAGGATTACTCTTAGTTGTCATCTCCGGCAGATTACTAATCGTCCGCCAGTCTTATTTCTTTCAGTATGCCTAGTGTTCAGGCCTTATTTTATTTTATTTTTCGTTGTATTTGAATTCCAGACTTATTGTCTTTTGTTTTGAACTTTATGATTTGGAAATGTAATAGTGTAGTTGGATTTTATTCTCTTGTTTAATTCTTGTTATAATATTTATTGCTTAGTATAACGCTTAACATATTTATTTCGAGAAAGACCCATTTCTCGGTATAGGTACGTTGCGGACATCGTCGCGTGCCTGCTACCAGCTTTTGGGAAGCGGGGCGTAACAAATTTTATTCTGAAGATTCGTATTTTCATTGTAATCCTGTTGGTATCTCGTATTCGATGAAAAGACTATAAAAAGATATCAAATACAGAGAGTTAAAATCATCTTCTCTTGTATTTTAGGAGGCTAAAGTTTGAGAGCAAGATCAATCTAGGTTGTACGATATTTGTACTTTTTTTAATTAAAACGAAAGCAAAATGCCCCCGCGTTTCATTAACCGACGATTTAACAAAACAACATCAAAGAACGTTCGAAGAAAGGGAAAAACAGAGGATAACACATACCCCTAAAAAAGAAATACAAGTTTTATTTTTTTAAATAATAAAAAAGTCACCATCTTCCTTAAAACCTTCCTTCATAACCATTAACGATTAATGTTGTCTCCTCCTGGTCGCACTGCTCCATCCCTAACCATGTTGAAAGCTGAAGGCCCCAAACCAGCTACCGATCCTTCGTTCTGTGTCTCGGTCCTTGCCTTTTTCTTCGCCCTCTTTTCCGCACCATCTATTCAGAATTTAATGATTGATTCAGTCGTGTTTTGAATACTCAGAATAGATTTCTTAGCATTTTTTAAAATTCTATCATTCTGCTCTAACCTATTATTCTAACACGCAGAAGAAACCATAATCTCAAAACCCCTAATTTCTCCCTATCCAACCCAATACACCCATAAGTCTATAAATCATCAAATGTGCACAGAAGAGAAGAAATTCCAAACCCAGCCAAAAAATTATCCCAAACACTCCTAGCAACTGGAAACAAGAAAAATAAGTGATTCACTGATTTTGGTTGTGCTTTACAAACACCACAACACGACGGCCCTATCCACTTCCGCTTGCATAGATTATTTCTCGTCAATGTTGCATTATTGGACGACAACCACAAGAAGATACAAATCTTTAACGGCACAGGGAACTTCCATATCTTCTTATCGTTTGTGGACACCACTCCTCCATAATTCAAATATTATAAAATGACTTAATTGAAAAGTCCTTACTCATTGACCATTTCCATTATGCCTTATCCAGACTTTCTCTATCCATCGGTGTCCATGACTTAAGATAATCAATCAACATGCATCGCTGTCTCCTCTCCCTTCTCGTTAATACTCTCTGAAATCTTGGCCACCACTTGACTTCTTGTTATTGACTAAGAACTGACGCCTCCTTATACTTTACGAGCTCAAAAAGCAAAGAGAATCTCTTCTGCAAAGTGATATCTTCATACCAATAATCTTGCCAGAAGTTAATTGAGCTACCAATCCTTACCGTATAAGAGATACCTTTGAAAAAAGAATCCTTTACCGACATAATACCCTTGAGGAAAGCAGATGCTATTGCCACGTCCTTATTTGATGCGTTTATAGCCCCAAACTTATTACCATAAGCTGCTTTGATACTAGCCATTCATCCTTTCCCATTAACTGCCATCCATCTCCACCCCGACTTGCCCAGTAGTGCCCTATTCATTTCCTTAACATTATTCACATCCAAGCCTCCTTCTTTCGGTCTACAAGCCTTTCCCCATCTAACCAGGCGGTATTTCTTTTTTCCAATGACACTCCAATCCACAAGAAATTTTGTCGAATCCGATCAATCATTTTAACCACCCAACCCGGTAGTAAGTAAAATATCATATAATATTGTGGGACAGCCGACAACACCGAATTTAGCAAAGTCACTCTCCCACCTATTGAAAGACACCGATCTTTCCAGCCATCCAATCGATTTTGCAACCTGTCAATCAATGGCAACCGGTTTGACTTCTTCAACGTGCTAAGCCGCAGAGGCAACCCTAGATATTTAACCGGAAAGTCTTCCGCTTTGCAGTTAAAAATGGATACAAGATGCGCCTCCCAGATTGATCTTCTGTTGTTTTGCTTTCTTTTTCTATGCAAGGCTAATTCTTCTATCTAGGTTTAGATGATACTCAGTGTATGTTCTTAATGTTCTTGATGATCTTGTTTTTCTTTTTTGTTCTTAATGACAACTTCTTAAATCATAGAAATCAACCATGAGATCTCATCAAGGAAAGGAACGTAAAAAAAGACCGGATTTTTATGGTTTGAAGTTGATCTAATTAATCTAGTATTAACACTAACTAGCCGATAAAGGTAGGAAATTTATAATTGACAACCATTAGATCTATCTAGTGGAAGGTATAGATCAATTTAATTATAAGTTAATTAGAATTTAATCTTTAAAACAATTACTTTACTCATTATTAATTGCTAGGGTATGCGAGATTCGTATAAATTAAACTTGCTAGTTGTTTGATTGTTTATTGTGGTGGGCGTATACTTTATACTTTTAATAATTGATAGGTAATTGGTTTAAGGATAGAAATCAAGGGCAGTAAAACAATTCAATTTAAAACACCATGAATATATTAAGTGGATTCAAAACCTTAGATATTTTCCTTTATTCAAATCTTTATCAATCTTGCATTTATTTATTTAATTTTTTTAAAAATTTAATTAGTTAATATAATTTTCAAAACTAAAAGATTTTCTTGATTCGACTTAATTTTACTAGGATTACCTTCATCACTGTGGTTCGAACCACAGGTACTACAATTGCAAAATGTACATTTACGGTATAATTTAAAACCACTAAAATTTCCTATCACCTTGAGATTTTAGAAGAGAATGCAGAAAAATATAGCAGACTCTAAAACACCTATTACAAAGATTAATTTCAAATATGATCCTACCCTCCTTAAAATAGTGTGTATATAGACTCTTGGAGTCAATCTCATTCACTCCTTCAACCTTAATTAATCTTCCACTAAGCCGGACGGGCCCAAATAAGTCGGCTAATATTTTTGAGTACCCCAAAAACTGTATTACTTATCTTTTCACCACAACTCTAAACTTATGATACGGGTTTAGGGATTTATTTTTTATATTCCATCCTTTCACATGTTTATTCTATCATGTGTTTTTGGTTCTATTTTCCTCTTTTTAAGGCTGTGGCTGGGGCCCGGCAAGCCTCCTGCAAACTGTGGTGACATCTAATTGGGCACATCCATATTAATCTAAATCTGCATACTCGTATGAAAATCTAGTTATAGAAAGAATACGGGTTGAGTCATGAGTGGACTTAGTTTGTGGAGGGGTGATTTCGAAAATACGGAAAAAAACCCATTTTGTATTCGGAGTTTGTATGCGGTGAATTTTAGGCCTAAGCATATGTACTGGCACTGATGGAGGGTAGAATCTCCTTCAGACGTTGCTTCCCGTTGATCTGCGGATGGCTGCGATGTGTGGCTGAGATTAGATCTGGAGGATGTCGCTCCTGAAGCGTGTGGGTCTCAATGGGTTGAGGTTGTGGTTACCGAGCTACCTGCAAGGAAGTCCCGGGATGGTTGTACCACCGAGAACCCTCCGACGATCAAGTTAGTCTAGAGATCCGAGAAGAGTAACGGCTTAGTGGAGTCAAAAATGGCTTACCTTGACCGTCTGAAAGAGGGGTTTAAGTAGCGGTGGCAGCAGGTGCAGCAGGCGTGAGAATCATGCCGGCCATTACGCTCCCGACGTCACACCCGCGTGATGAGCGGGACCTCCCATTAATGGCGAGACAGGCTCGTTAATGGGGGATCGTGGTGGCGTGGAACGTGGGATGTGGTCGGCGGAGATCTCGTGCATGGCGAGATTCGCGGGATGGCGGTTACGCCTGCAAGCGGTGCTGTTGGTCGGTCGATGAGACCGAGGAAGATGACCTCGGTGGGAGAGCTCGCGGACGAGCGGGAGAGCCGAGGTATCTAGTTTCTGCGGTAGCTCGGGAACGAGCTGTGGGGCCGAGGAGGCCTATTGTGCTGGGGCTCGAGGCGAGCCAGCGTCTGCTCGGTAGGACGAACATAGGGGTGGTTTGGTCGGCTGTCGTAGGCCTTTTCTTGTATGCCCTGAGATCGCCGATATCGAGCATCATCATTAGGCCCCCACTCTCGTCCCGACCATCTGACGGGTCGGGTCGAGAGTGGTCTGCCGGGTCATCTGAGGTGAGATCTCTTCTGAAGATATCGTCGGGCGTGTCCCCGGGCAATCCGTTGTCTTTTTTCTGGATGACGCAGGCGAATCAGGGCGAGATCTTCCACATTAAAAGGGGCGCCGGATCGTGAGCATTTTTGACGAAGCGGCGGCCCACGTGTCGAGCATTGGTTGGTGGACGTGATGGGCCGCAGGCCTCTGGCGTCTGACGGGATGCTGTCCAATGTGCGCGCGCCAGGTGGAGCAATCTAGGTCGTCGTATGTGAACGGTTGTTTTTTGCGGGAGTCGACGGTCGTCGTTGGATGGGGGCGCTGGAGGCTATAGGTAGAGGTAGGACCCGCTTCAGGGCCTATCTCTCTTCATATTTCCCTCATCTTCCGTCTCATAAGCTCGGCGCTCTCATCTTAGGTCGGATCTTCTGCTTTCCCGAGGTTTTCTCAATCAGGTTAGACGTCTTCTTCTTTCTTCCTTCTGTTTCTTCTCCTTCTGAGTCGAGCCTCTTCTTCCTTTTGGCAGGACGGATGGTTCGATCCCAGACTTTTGGTGCCTTCGGCGCTCAGTCCCGAAGGGGGGACGGCGGTGCGGCCTTGCCTTTGGCTAACTCGAGCCACGCACTGGATGTGTCCCCGACGGCGGGGCCACTTGCCCTATCACGGGCTCTTGGTGATTGTTCCGGTAGCGGCCAGAGACGTACACGGGTTCCCAACACTCTTATGAGGGATGCAGGAGAGAGCGAAGACGGGGTTCCTCTTAAGCGGAAGAGAACGGTCTCCCGTGCACCGCCGGCGGACATTTCGGAGGGGACTCCCGTACGGGAGGGGGACGCCCAGTTTGTGGTCCCGTCGGGGCTCTCCGTTGCCGCCAGTCTTCTTGCTGGTATGGAGGAGTCGGCCGGGGGCCGGATGCCGCGGGGGACCTTGTGGGCCCGAATGGCTTCTATTGCAGAGGAGGTGGTTCAGGTATGCACTCCCTCATGTGTCGCTTCGGGCGACCTTTTCTTAGTTCGGGCGTCCTCAGGTTTTTCTGCCGTTTTTCGCCAGGTCTTTCAGCACTGCGCCCTTATCACTCGTATGGAAGCCGAGGGGGGCCATTCGGGCTGCGGGGTCAGCAGAAGAGTCTTCTTCGGAGGTCGAGGGTCTGCAACTCGAGCTGCGTCTGGAGAGGGAGAGGTCGCTCGCCCTCAAAGCTCGATCAGAAGTCGCGGACCTCATCGTTTCGAAGTGCCAGGAGTCCTACCGCCGCCTAATCGAATCCCACCGAGTCGTTGAGGCGGAGTTGACGGAACTGGCCGACCGCCTTGTAGCCATGAAGAGGGCGAGGGATGCCGGCGAGCGGGATGCCGACGTGGCGCGTCAAGCGGCGGAGGCCGCCAAAGCCCGGGCTAGGAAGGCGGTGACGGATTACAAAGAGTCAGACCAGTTTTATGTCGACCTCGGCGAGGCCTTTGCCATTGCATGGAACAAAGCTCTTGATGCCGTCAAGGAGCAGCTTCCGGAGTTCACCGACGGTGAGCTCCGTGCCCGGGTCCCACTCTCGGTGGTTCCGCCTCTGGCCGATAGTGATGAGGGGAGTGAGGTCTAAGCGGGGCTTGCTGCCCGATCTTTTTGGTTTTTCCTCCTCTCTCTCTCTTGTAAGCCTCCAGGCTTTTTGTAAGGCTGGGGAGCCCCCAATACTTTGTAGAAGCTTTAACTTTAGCGAATAAAGGTATTTTTCTTGCAGTCTTGTTTGCACGTGTGTTTTTCTTGTTGTGTGAACACTTGTATCTGTGTGGGACTGCCTTTCTGTTGTGTCGTCTCTTTGTCTGGCGATTACGCGTCGACTTGAGTCTGCTCTCTTGCCCAGTGTCCCAAGGCAGGCGGTAAGACGGTATCTCCATGGCCCCGAAGTCGAAGTGTAGATCGCTAAGACGTTGAGAGATTGGGTGCCTCTTGTTGAGTTCACGTTCCTTAGTTGTTGGAGGGGCCGTAATTGGCCAACTGAGGATATTGCCGAGCAAGATAGCTGCTCGATACTTCTTGGCGAGGGCTTTGATCCCTGACGTCGGGGGGTAGGGAAGCTACCAGCCAGGGATAGCCGAGCAGGGTTGCTTCCCGGTGCCTCTTGGCGAGGGCTTTGATCCTCAGCGCGAGAAGGGCCGTGAGAGGCCTGCTGAGGATGGCCGACCAGGGTAGCTGCTCGGTGCCTCGTGGCGAGGGCTTTGATCCTCAGCGTGAGAGGGGCCGTGAGAGGCCTGCGAAGGATGGCCGAGCAGGGTAGATGCTCGGTGCCTCTTGGCGAGGGCTTTGATCCCTGGTTTTGCCAGGAATAACCGAGCACGGATCGTGCTAAGCGGTTACCTCTTTCGAGGGCTTTTCATCCTTAGCGCGGGAGGGGCGTGGGAGACCTACTAAGGATGTCCGAGCGGGGTTGCCGCCCGGTGCCTCATGGCGAGGGCTTTGATCCCTGGTGGTGTGCCAGGGATAACTGAGCAGGGTTGCGCTAAGCGATTGCCTCTTTCGAGGGCTTTTGGGTCCTTAAGGATGGCCGAGCAGGGTTGCTGCCCGGTGCCTCTTGGCGAGAGCTTTGATCCCTGGTGTTGCGGGTAGGGAAGCTACCAGCCAGGGATAGCCGAGCAGGGTAGCTATAGAGCTGCCTCTTGGCGAGGGCTTTGATCCCTGGCGTCGCGGGTAAGGAAGCTACCAGCCGGGGATAGCTGAGCAGGGTAGCTGCAGGGCTGCCTGTTTGTGAGGGCTTTGATCCCTACCGTCATGGGGTAGGGAAGCTACCGGCCAGGGATAGCCGAACAGGGTGGCTGCTTGGCTGCCTCTAGGTGAGGGCTTAGACCACAAAGGTAGAACTCTTCCTTTTTGCAATGCTTTAATGTTTCCTTCTTGTTATTCGGATGAAAATGACTTCTTAGAAAAAATTTACATCGTCTTTGTGACAGGAGGGGTGTACACTCGTAGGTAGTGAGTTCACTGGTACAGCTTGAGCTTCTCGGCGTTGTAAGGCCACGGAAACTTCACCCGTCCGCGTCATGTAAGCGGTAGGCTCCGTCGGGAAGTATCTCGGCGACGAGGAAAGGACCGTCCCATTTCGGGGAAAAGTTATGCAGCCTGCCTTGATCTCCGAACTCGTTCCGCCGTAGGACCAGGTCTACGGTCTTGAAGGAACGAGGCTTGACCCGCGCATTGTAGTATCGGGCAGTTTGCTGCTGATAGGCGGCAGCCCTGATCTGAGCCCGATCCCGTTTCTCCAGCAATATGTCCAGGTTGGTCCGCAGTGCCGTGGTGTTCTCTTCGTCGTCGAAGTGTTCGACCCGGTGACTGGGTAGCCCGATCTCCGTCGAGACCATCGCCTCGGTCCCGTAGCAGAGGCTGAAAGGGGTTTCTCCGGTGGGGGTCTTCTTCGACGTGCGCAAGGCCCATAAGACCCGGGGCAACTCTTCGACCCAACTGTCTTGGCGTCCCTCCAAGCGGGTCCGGAGACCCCGGAGGACATCCCGGTTGGCGACTTCGGCCTGCCCGTTGCATTGGGGGTGTGCGACCGCGGTGAATTTCATGAGGATATGATATTCGATGCAGAAATCTTTCACCTTCTTGTTCTCGAAGTTCGTCCCGTGGTCGGTAATGATACACCTCGGGATGCCGAACCAGAATATCAAGTTGTTCTGCAGAAACTTGATGGTCGTGGCAGCGTCCGGTTTTCTAACGGGGACGGCCTCGATCCACTTCGTGAAGTAATCCACCGTGACGAGAACATATTTGTGCCCGCCCGTGCCGGTAGGGAATTGGCCTATCATGTCCAATCCCCACTGGGCGAACGGCCACGATGAGGTCAGCGTGGTTAGCTCGGTGGCAGGGAGGCGATGTATGCTTCCGTGGAGTTGGCAGCTTTTACATCTCCGGACGAGCTTCTGGGCGTCCCCGTGAATAGTAGGCCAGTAATACCCCTGGAGCAACGCCTTCTGGATTAAGGTTCGGGCCCTTTGGTGTGCGCCGCCGATCCCTTCATGGATTTCATGGAGGACGTAGTCAGCTTAGTAGGGGTCGACGCACCGGAGCAGGGGCTGAGTGAAGGATTTCTTGTAAAGGTTCCCATTGCTCCAGACGAAGTGACGGGCTTTGGCTCGGAAACGGCGGGCTGCGTCCCGATCTTCTGGGAGCGTGCCATCTCGTATGAATTCCACGAGTGGCTTCCTCTAGTCTTGGTCGCCTTCCTGCGCTGCATATACATGAAGCATCATCGCCCCGTCTTCCACGCTGGGCCGGGACAAGGTCTCGAAAAGGACAGATCGCTTGTTGTTGGCCGAGTAGGATGAAGCCAGTTTGCCCAAGGCATCGGCTTGGGCGTTTAGCTGCCTGAGTATTTGCTCTACTTAGACCTCGTCGAAGTTCTTCCGAAGTTTTCTTACCTCGGCCAGGTACTTTACCATCAGAGGTTCCCTGGCCTCGAAGTGACCGGTCACTTGGCCAACAACTAGGGCTGAGTCGCTGCGGATTCGAATTGTTTTCAGCCCCAGCCCGGAGGCCATGCGCAGTCTGGCTAGCAGGGCCTCATACTCCGCCGCGTTGTTTGAGGCTTTGAACCCGAGCTTTAGGGAGTACTCCATTTCTGCCTCGTTCGGGCCCCGAATGATGAGGCCGGCGCCACATTCTTCCTCGGTGGAGGACCCGTCAACGTAAATGACCCACTCTAGGACCGAGTCGAGTTTCCCCATGATTGGGTGCCGAGCCGCGAGGGCCGGCATGGGCTCTGGCCCCTTGCTGGGGATGGTGCATTCGATGATAAAATCGACCAAGGCTTGTGCTTTGATGGCCTGCCTTGGGCGGTATTTTATGTCGAACTGGGAAAGCTCCCACCTCCACTTCTCTAATCGACCCAAGGATTCGGGCGAGGCGAGGATAGCCCCCAGCGGGCGCTCGGTGAGAACGAGGATAGTATGCGCCTGGAAGTAGTGTCGCAGCTTCCTTGAGACCACAACGAGTGCCAAGACAATCTTCTCTATGGCTGGGTATCTCGTCTCTGCATCTTTGAAGATGTGGCTTACGTAGTACACCGGTTTTTGTGCTCCATCGACTTCTCGTATGAGCACTGAGCCTGCTGCTTAGTCGGATACCGCCAGGTACAGAGATAGCTCATCTCCCTCAACTGGTCGGGTGAGCAGCGGTGGCGTCGCAAGATGCCTTTTTAACTGGTCGAAGGCGGTCTGGCATTCTTCCGACCACTTGAACCTCGGAATTTTCCTTAGAAGAATGGGATGCATTTTTCCCCAGACCTTGACATGAAGCGGCTCAGAGCAGTTACCCGCCCTGTCAGACGCATGATCTCGATGTTGGTCTTGGGCACGGTCATGTTGAGGATAGCGTCGATTTTTTCCGGGTTAGCCTCGATCCCGCGGTGGGAGACCATGAAACCGAGGAACATTCCCCCGGTGACCCCGAATGCGCACTTGGCCGGGTTTAGCTTCATCTTGAACTTGCGGAGTATCTTGAAGGCCTCACCTAGGTCCTTGGCATGGTCGGTCGACAAGACTGATTTGACTAGCATATCGTCGACGTAGACCTCCATGTTCCTGCCGATCTGTGGCTTGAACATGCGGTTGACCAGCCGTTGGTACGTAGCCCCGGCATTTTTGAGTCCGAAGGGCATCACCTTGTAGCAGTATACCCCCCAGTCCGTCGTGAATGCGGTGAGATCTTAGTCTGCCGGATTCATGCGGATTTGATTGTAACCGGAGAAGGCATCTATGAAGCTCAATAGCTCGTGGCCTACCGTGCCGTCGACGAGCTGATCTATCCGAGGCAGGGGGGAGTTGTCTTTGGGACAGGCCTTATTGAGGTCGGTGAAGTCGACGCACATACGCCACTTCCCGCTTGACTTCTTGACCAGGACAACGTTCGCTAGCCACTCTCAATAAGGCACGTTCTGAATGAAGTTGGCGGCGAGGAGCCGATCTACCTTGTCCTCAATAGCCTTCTGTTTGGCCGAGGCGAAGCTTCGCTTCTTCTGTCTGACGGGTCGGGCCGTAGGATCTACCCCGAGCTTGTGGGATATAATTTTGGGGTCGATCCCCGGCATGTCAGTAGGTGCCTAGGCAAACACGTCGGGATTGTTTATGAGGAAATGAACCAGGTTGTCTCGCTGAGGACCTGTCAGAAGCGACCCGATCTGAACGAGTCTTTCGTCGTCCCATTCTACAAGGGGTACCGCTATCAGAGGCTCCACTGGGTTCCCTCGGATTGTAAGTGCACGGCGGCGCCCCGGCCGTCAATCCGACGGCCAAATGCGGAAGCAGTGATAAACTTAAATTTTACTTGAACTGGCAAACCGCCGCGCACTAATACCCGGATCGAACCATTAATTAGTCCTAGCTTACTACAAGAAAGGGAATAGAGATATACCGACGATCCAAGTCCTCCGGTCTTCTCGTCATCGTCCCGATCTCCTGCAGAATGTCCCGTCTCCTCCTCGTCGCCGGAAGTGCACCACATCGCCTACTTCTTTTACGGGCTCCCACCTCAATGCCGAGGCAACTCGGGCACGAAGCCGGCTACTCGACGTGCCCAAGGTTCGCTGTAGAATATAGTGTGGATATTTGTGTCTCATTTGGGGTAGTGGAGCTTGCCATTGGTGGAGGAATTGAAGTGAACTTTTGGAGAGGGAGTTGTGGGGATTTTTGAAGCAACAAGAGACCAAAAATTTTCCCACTCAAAAATTGGCAGCCCCTTCATTTTTGGCCGGCCAATGCAAGGTGATGGAATGAGAGAGGAATGAGAGTGAGTGTAGCAAAAAGTCAATAAGGGGGGGGGGAAGCCATCATGCAATCCAAAAGGAAAAATGGTTATCATAATGAATCATGATCACCATACCAAGTCCAACACTCAATCACCTACCATCTCATCACAAGTCAAGGCATGATGACTTAAGAAAGTCAAGCAAGGTCAATGGAGCAACCATCATGATAAAACTAATATGCAAAGGACCCCCTTCCAAATACTTATTTGCAACAATGCAAATAAGCCCTCCTCCACCAAACTTCGGCCAATGAACGAAACAAAGGAAATCGGCCGAAACGAAAAGCAAACTGGAAACTCCAGAAAACTGGTCCCGTAATAAATTACAGGAAAAACCCCGATACTGTGCATACACACCCGCATTTGTATTCCGACTGAAATACAAATGCAATGAGACAAAATCTACACTGTACTATACTAGGATCCGGCTTAAACCAAAGCCGGCTAGTGATGTCCGTTCGATCCTGATCCGTGCAATACCGCACGTATCTGATCGAACCCTGCCATATAATCATACGGCCTATAGTACAAACTGTCCGATCCGGATCCGTGCAATACCACACGTATCTGATCGGACCTTGCCATATCTCCATACGGCCTCTACAACCTTTCGCCCGAAAGCTGAGTAACTGAATGTGGGGGACTCTAAAGACTCGTCAACACCTTGGTTGTGGATTTAACCACTAGCACGTCAGAGGTATAAGCCAATACATAACGGGCTATCAGGTATTGACTAAAAGGGACGTCTGTGAGCGAACTCAGCCTGACTCCCTACTGAGCCTGTCAGTGACAATATCCGTACAGTCCGGTCCGTTCGTCTATGAGCATCGCATGGCGGGCCTAGGGGGTTGGTAAAAGTCAGACCCCCAAAAGCGGTACAAGTCGTGTCGGAGTGTAGCCCAGAACACCCTGAGATACTACTGGAATACCTACCAGTAAATCTCCTTGCCTCGGCCGAGGGCTTCATGTAATGGCTCTCCTAGACACAGCACGACCTCACCCCCAATACCGGGAGAGACGAACCCCTGAAGATACGCTCACTGCCTCCATGTGGCTCGGGACTGTACCCAACTAAAACCTGTTTGCACGACTCCTTTGAGCCGTGGTAGGGTAGTAATCAAAGTACAGTTGGAACTCACACGAGACAAATGACGATCCCCAGGTCGATGAACTAACCTGCACACATGTCACCAGGGAACTGCCATCTGACGTCTGGTATATGACCAACTAGCATGTTCCCAGCGAGTCCTGTCCGGTGTACTCATAACCTAATGAGCACCTGTATACATCTTAGGTGATCCAACTTACACCAGTGGCTTGTGAGACCGGCCACCGCCCCTCGTCGGGGTCTCGACTGTATACACTAGTCTACTATGGAGAATCGATGCCCTGTCTCGAAACTCTCACGACTAAGGACCTTTTAAGGATATGCTTATAGACCCCCAGCTCCCACTTATATGATCGCCCTCATACTGCTGGTGGTCAAGCAAGAATCCTAGGGGCTCTATCAACGTGTAATAGCGACGTGTCAGGTCACTTAAAACAGTACACGATGATAAAGGTAAACCAGATAGCATACTATCATCTCGAGTAAGACTGTCCTACCGGGATAGGTCCTCCATCAATCATTACAATCACGTACCTGTGACCTAATAATTGACTCTGAGGGCACTATCTCCAACACGGATATCTTTTTGCTCGTCTCGAGTATCCAGGGAATCCTTGATGTCACCCCTGCTCTCGACATCGTCGTCCGGCTCCTCCGATGAAGATGTTGCGGTGAAGCAAACCTTTGCAACTCGCTGGTCTCCGTAGACCCGACCTATCCCGCCCTGCTCGAGAGGGAATTTCATCGCCAGGTGGTAGGTCGATATCTGGGCCCGGAGGGAGTTCAGCGTCGGGCGGCCGAGGAGGATGTTGTAGGCCGAGGGGATTCTTGCTACGATGAATTTCACCGGCACTGTCCGCTTATGGATGGCCTCTCCGACGTTGAACTGCAGAGTGATTACTCCTTCCGCCAGGATGGAATGGTTAGTGAATCCTGAAAGGACGTAGGAGGTCGGCCTTAGGTCTGCTGCGGTGAGCCCTATTCGCAGAAAGCAGTCGTGGAAGAGGATGTCTGCCGAGCTCCCCGAGTCGATCAGGATCCTGTGCACCTCGTATTGATGGACCCGAGCCGTGATCACCAGGGGGTCATTGTGGGGCAGGGATATGCCGTGAAAGTCCCCGACGTCAAAAGTGATCGGCTCGGTCTCCCTGGCCTTCTTCCTCGGCCGGCCGTCGACCCCCGCGGCTGGCGTGGGATGCCGAGTCTCATAGGCACTCGATGTACCCCCTGCCGTCGCGATCATGATTTTGGACGAGCCTCCGCTCCTTTCGGTAGGGTCCCTTACGTTTCCTGGTGAGGCTGTTTTTGAGCCGCCATGGGGAGTCTCGCATGCACGACCCCGTTAAGGGGGGTGCCGGTCGTGCCTACGAGCAGGCGAGCTGACCGCCACCGTCTTGGAGGGGACAGGGGTGCAGCGAGACTCGAGGCGAAACTCTCTGGCATAAGACCTCGGAGCCAAACTTAGTGGTGCCCACCGGGTTTTCGAGTACGTCGGCTCGAGAAAGCCGCGGTTTTCGGAGATAATGAGGCGGCGGTCGGCAGGGCCGACGTGGACGGAGCCCTTCCTTCCCCTGTAGGGGTCCTGGCCCCGAGGTGGGGGAGCGACGACTTGGTGATCTCGTCCCGCCGTTTGTACGCGGATTAGCGCCTCCAAAACAGTCATGAGTCGGTCTATGTGGCCGGCTAGGGCGTTGATGGCATTCGGCGGAGGAGGCTCGTCTGTGCCCCCATTGAGAGGGAGGCGGCGGTTGGTGTTTGGATCGTCATGAAGATCGCTCGCCAATGGAGTGAGATCGGGAGGCGAACTTTTGTTTTTGTGGAATCTACTTTCCCATAGACGGCGCCAGCTGATGGAGGGTAGAATCTCTTTCAGGTGTTACTTCCCGTTGATCTGCGGATGGCTGCGATGTGTGGCTGAGATTAGATCTGGAGGCTGTCGCTCCTGAAGCGTGTGGGTCTCAATGGGTTGAGGTTGTGGTTGCCAAGCTACCTGCAAGGAAGTCTCGGGATGGTTGTACCACCGAGGACCCTCCGACGATCAAGTTAGTCTAGAGATCCGAGCAGAGTAACGGCTTAGTGGAGTCAAAAATGGCTTACCTTGACCGTCTGAAAGAGAGGTTTAAGTAGCGGTGGCAGCAAGTGCAGCAGGCGCGAGAATCACGCCGGCCGTTACGCTCCTGACGTCACGCCTACGTGATGAGCGGGACCTCCCATTAATGGCGAGACAGGCTCGTTAATGGGGGATCGTGGTGGCGTGGAACGTGGGATGTGGCCGGCGGAGATCTCGCGCATGGCAAGATTCGCGGGATGGCGGTTACGCCTGCAAGCGGTGCTGTTGGTCGGTCGATGAGACCGACGAAGATGACCTCGGCGGGAGAGCTCGCGGACGAGCGGGAGAGCCGAGTTATCTAGTTTCTGCGGTAGCTCGGGAACGAGCTGTGAGGCCGAGGAGGCCCATTGTGCTGGGGCTCGGAGGCGAGCCAGCGTCTACTTGGTAGGACGAGCATAGGGGTGGTTTGGTCGGCTGCCGTAGGCCCTTTCTTGCATGTCCTGGAACACGTCATCTGCCACGTGTCATGATCCGGGAGATCACCGATATCGAGCTTCATCAGGCACTGAAAGTGCAACATGTAGGGAAGAAGCAGGGAATAAACCTCATCGATCCGGTACTTATTGCCCCTTAATCTGCAACACTGAGTTAGTCACAAACTAAATAGCATCTCTCAATTGGTTTATCAGCGCAAGACAGCGCGTAGATTAGTCATCAGTCAGAACAACTATTCTCTTGTTACTCATATCACGAGGGACCAATTTATGGATGATCAATGAATGCTGAACAAGAATTAGAAGCTGGGAAACAACACACATGCCATGCATCAAACAACAGATGTCTTTATTTTCTTCAATTATTGTTGAGATATACTTTTTTCTTTCTACAGCATTTATGAATGTGCTGTATAATAAACTTTTGATTTCATTGTTGGACTGCATATAATGACACGAAAAAGCAACAATAGAGACTTTAGTACTATGAATTGCTTTCCTCAGATCAAGTGGTATATATATGAGAGAGTAGTGAGGCTTCCAATCTTCCATTATTGATTATAGTATGCTCGTACCTTTGATTTCTCCCTTGTCTTTAAAGCTTCTTTAATTTGGTTCATATGGAACAATCTTTTCACAAAAAGAATACAATGCTCTCGTATTTATTTCCCTAATAAGGACAACAGAATACAAATCTCTTGCAAATCATAAGGAGCGCGAAGATATTCTGTGTTGTATTCTTTTCCTCGACTTTTGTAAGGAACTTTAAAGTTTTCATGCACCAACTTAGAATATAAAATGCTTACACACACACACACATTAGCATAAAGACGATACTTAACTAGCAGAAGAAATGCTAGGGTTGGACAGATTTACATCGAGTGATTAAAAAAGAATTATGCGTTAACTAAGAATTAATATAAAGTGCCCATATACATTTCAGCATTCAAAAATGACACAGATCAGTAGGAAGTGATATATATATATATATAAAGATTAAAAAGGTAAATTTAAATTTAGATCTAAGTTTTTTCTGTCATAAATTTAGAAAAAAATTTAAAATGCAGGAAATTGAAAGCGATACAGGGCCAGACTTGATTTAGAAGAGACCTGCATTTAATGGATTTTGTGTGTGATGGGTTTCCCTAATATTAGAAACCGAGGGAAAAAGGCAAGGGGAACCTATGTAGCTTGCATGCCTCAAGTGTCATTGATTCGTTGGCTCATTCATTTTCGCATCCACTAGATCACATGACTTGCTTCGAGAAAGCAACACTAGCTAGTCTGTGCTTGGACATGGAGTTAATAACAACTGTAGTTATCTTAACATTTAGACTAAGATAACTGGAGTTATCTCAATTTTAAAATGATTCTCAAAGACAAAATTATGATTTGGGAGTTTGGTTTTGCTTACATTGAAACTACATTTCCATTCCCGAACAGGGCCCTGGCATTTACATAAAATCTTTGAAGTTGGGGAAAAAAGGGCTTATTTAAACCCCTCCCCCCCCCCCCCTCCAAAAAGAGTAAAATAAAAATATCATTATTTAATATAAAATTACCAAATACTTTCAAAAATAGAAAAAATACCATGGCTAACATTGTCATCTCAGTACTGTCGGTATCACATCAATGCTATCACTTAACTTGTCACGTATGCAAAAATGGCAAATAACCCCAAAAATTTCCTTCTACTTCATCCTGATCCTAACCCAAACCCTAACCCTGCCTTCACCGCCGCCCCCCTCCTCTACCACCTCGATCGCCGTTGTTGTCCTAGCCACCTTGTCGATCTACCCACCTTGTTGTCGCTGCCCTAACCACCATGCGGCCTCACCTTCATCATCTTTCTTCTTCTTCTTCTTCTTCGTTCCTACTAATCCAAATTAACAAACACTAACTACATCAATCCCCTCCTCTTTCGCCGCCGCCGCCGCCCTAGCCATCTCATCGTCGCTATCTCTGCAGCCATCTCGCCACCGCTTCCCCAGCCATCTCATTGTCGCTGCTTCTTTCCTAAACTAACCCAAACCCAGCCCTAACTAAACCTCTATCCTAACCCTGGCCAATACCTCTCCGCCGTCCACCGCCGTCTAGCCGTCTAGCCGTCTCGCCTTCACTGCCCTAGACACCTCACCTCCCCTTGTTCATCATCATCATCATCAAATAAACCCAAACTCAACCCTAACCCTAGACCCAGCTAGCCACCTCGTCGCCCTTCTCCCTGGTCGCCGTCGTCATCCACCTCTTTCGAACATAGTTAAGTATTTCACTAACAAGTATTCCCAATCTGTAATAAAATAACCAATGACCATTTAATTTTATGAGTTATATTTATTAAAAGAATAAAATCATCAATTTTTATCTCTAAGGCAAAAGAAAGGGTCGTTAATAATATTGATTGGAGACATTGCTTCTTATTATTCCACGAGAAAAAACAAAAGAAAATGGTATTTTTTCATGTCTAACACAGGCAATTAAATGTAACGTTCTTATTATTTTATCAGTACGATGCACGTAACTAAATTATCACGTAATCATTGTTTTACAAATGTGACACGCAGTTAAATTAATAAATATTTATTATATTTATAATTGCCTGCAAGGCAGGTGTCAAAATGCTAGGCTTCATTAAGTGTTTATCGACGTTGAGTAATCAATCGGTAATTTTCTGACAAAAGATAATATATAATTTACTGTAGCCAGCTATGTTATAAAAAAATTGAAAAAAAAATTAAAATAATGGGGAGAAAAGACACTTTTACCCACATATTTGACATATAAAGTGGTGTCCTTGGTGCATGATGTCTTTTGGTTGAAGCAGTAATTATTCCCTGTCACATTCTGCATTCACCTTCACATTCACACTCTGATGCGGTCAGTGGAGTTCTCTATTATCTCACATGAAGACAGTCTCATTCACTGCTTTCTTAAATTCCTTATTGTCCTTCAACTTCTATTTTTTTCTTTTTTATTTGTCTATTGTTTATTTCGACAATATAAATATCAATACTTTTAGCCTTTAATTGCTAAATAAAACCATATTGTCCTTTCTTCACGATAATGCCATAATATTTTTTTCCAACATCTAAATCCGACAATTTTTTGCTCTCTGTGCAGTTTGACACTTTCTGTTAAGCAGACATCGAAATATCCCGTTACATGATTTGCACGTGGGTATTTTTGAATAATTTTGGCTTTGGTTGCTTTTTAATATAAAAAAGACGAGAAGAAAAGCCCTAACCCAATCTTCTTCCTTCCTTAAACTGATCAAATTACCTCTAGTTTCTGACACGTCGCCGGCGGAGGTGGAGGACGTGGTTGCTATTAGAACGAAGGTGAAAGTTGATGGAGGCGATGGAGCGGAACGGTGGTGACGATTGGGACAGAGATGGAGGCGGTGGCGGCTATGGAAGTGATGGCTAAGGTGGCGATGGCCAAGGGGCAGAGATGGAGGAGGCGGTGGCCATGAGAGTGATGGGATGGGGGCAAAGGTGGAGGCGGTGGTGGTGATGAAGGGTAGAGGTGAAGATTGATGGTGGCCATGAGACGAGGTGGAGGCTAAGGTGGCCATGGTAGAGACAGAGGTGGTAGTGCGGTGGCGGAGGTGATGTCATGGGCGGAGGTGACAGAGGTGGTAGTGCGGTGGCGGAGGTGATGTCATGGGCGGAGGTGACAGCGGTGGAGGTGTCTATGTTGAGTTTTAGTTTGGTTAAGACAGAATTAAAAGCTTCGAGGCGTGTATGATACACTTTCCGAAAGGTGGTATTGCCCCCACTATGGGAGTGCAGTAGAAGAGAATCACCCCAAAATACAACAAAGCCATTGAAAACTCTCTTAGAAGATAATGAGAAGAAGATACCTTAAATGTGAAGAGTAGCACACAATTTATAGACTTGAATAGACACAACCATCTGAATGGTTGTGACCATTAAGAGTTGAACAGATACAACCACAACCGTTTGAATGGTTGTGACCATTAAGCGTTGAACAGAGACATCCGTTAGTTCTGTTCAGACAACCTTTGAATCTGAAGTTAAAATCAACTCTGTTACTAAGTCAACCCAAGATGCCCCAAGAGCCCAAGTGCCTCATCAAAGACAATAGTAAATAAATGTTATAAGCCTGCTAGAAATCAGACCCACTTGGCTCATTATTCAAGTTATTACTTAAATATTAGGAACTATTATAAAGACTTGGGTGTTCGTCTCTCCATCCGATGTGGGACTATTTCCCACATACAAATACAACCAATATATTCAAACTACTAATAATCCCCCACTAGTTTGTATATATTGGCTGCAACCACATCTCTCTCGTGACAAATATTATGCATAAAGAAAGGTATCTCTCGATTTAAACATTCCATTAGTGTATATATATCAATCGTCTAACAAAGTTATTGGTGTCCGCAGATTAAACCAAAACTTTTTATTATTAGAATTTGAAATACAATACACACAATATTCATCTTATTTTCTAAGAGGTTTATAACTGCTTTAGCACTATTATGGCCATGTGCTAATCTTGTACTTCATAAGCATTTACAAGAGAATACTTCATATCTCTTGTTGAAGCGGCACCACTTCTATGCCAATATAGGTGGAGTTTCCTTTATTATATCCGTGTTACTGTGGATATTTAAAAATTAAATAACTCCATTGAGAGCTTTCGCTCATCCTCTTTGTCGTAACAGACAGCACTAGATACTTATTTATATAAGAATGAGACGCCTAGTGCAATACAGGCACATGACAGTAACTTGTTATTACTCATTGAACTATTAAAATTAGTTTTTACTAATTAAAGTTGGGTTACCATTACTGGTGCCAAATTGTAAATGTTTAAGTCACATTCCAATTGACGTATTCTTTACCAAATCTCTAGATAATGCCTTGATAAAGGGATCTGCTAAATTCTTTGCAGATCTCACATAAACTATGCTAATTATTCCATTAGTTATTAATTCTCGAATATATTCATGCCTTAAGCTAATGTGTCTAGATTTACCATTATAAACATTATTATAAGCTCTAGACATAGTCGCCTCACTATCGCAATGCAAGGAAATAGATGGCATTTGTTGTGGCCACAACTCTATATCCAATAAAAAATTTCTCAGCCATTCTGCTTCCTTGCCGGCAGCAGCCAAAGCGACAAATTCAGATTCTATTGTTGAATGTGTGATGCAAGTTTGTTTCTTAGAGGCCCAACTAATGGCACCGCCTCCAATTGTAAATACCCAACCTGTTATGGATTTATTATCACTTGCACTTGTGATCCAACTTGCATCCGAGTAACCTTCTAGTACTGCAGGATAATTGGAATAAAATAGACCAAACTCTTTTGTTCTTTTTAGATACCCAAGAACTCTACTGATGGCCTTCCAATGATTAATACTGGGTTTACTGGTATATCGTGACAATTTGCATACTGCAAAAGCTATATCAGGCCTTGTATAATGCATCGCATACATAAGGCTTCCAATAGCGCTAGCATATTCTAATTGTGCAATTACATTGTCACAATTCTCATTTAATTTCATATTCGGATCATACAGAGTAACACTTTCTTTAATATTAAGATACTGGAATTTATTTAATAATTTCTCTATATAATGAGATTGGTTTAGTACAAACCCTTCACTATATTTTTTCACCTTTATTCTTAAAATAGTATCTACTTCATTCAAATCTTTCATTTTGAATACTGAAGTTAAATACATTTTTGTTTCATTTATTCCAATCATGTTTGTACCAAATATCAACATGTCGTCTACATAGAGATATATGATTACCCCATAATTCTGATTGAATTTGGAATATACACATTTATCCGCACTATTATGCTTAAAACCATTTGATATTATTGCTTTATCAAATTTCTCATGCCATTGTTTAGGGGCCTGTTTTAAACCATATAGCGACTTAGTTAATTTACAAACTTTGTTCTCATTTCCAGGAAGTATGAAACCTTCGGGTTGTTCCATGTATACTTCCTCATTTAATTCACCATTTAAAAAGACTGTTTTTACATCCATTTGATGCACATATAAATTATATATTGAAGCCAGAGCTATAAGAATTCTAATGGATGGAATTCTAGCCACAAGTGCATAAGTATCAAAATAATCTATGCCCTCCTTTTGTGTGAATCTCTTAGCCACTAATATTGCCTTGAAAGTTTGTATAGAGCCATCTGTATTTAGTTTTCTTCTAAATACCCATTTACACTTTATAGGCTTAGATCCTTGAGGCAAGTCAACCAATATCCAAGTATTGTTAGGCATTATTGAGTCCATTTCGTCATCAATAGTCTCTTTCCAAAATGCAGTGTCTCTTGATGACATTGCTTCACTAAATGTTTTAGGATCATCTTCTATATTAAGTAGAACAGGTACTTTGTTAAGCACTTTGGTTCTATCTCCTTCAACGAGAAAAACTATTGAACGTGAATCAATAAAATCAGGACCAAAAGATTTTTCTTTCCTGATTCTTTGACTTTTTCTTGGTTCAATATTTTCATTACTTTCTCTTCTTTTCTCATTTGTAATTTTCTTAGAAGTTGCTGCATTTTCATCATTATACAAATTAGAATCAACATTGTCATGCATAAATTTATTTTCAAAAAATTCAACATGTATCGACTCAATTATGACATTTGATTCTAAATCTAGAAGTCGATATGCTTTAGAATTCTGTGCATATCCAACAAATATACTTCTAATGCCTCTCGGCCCTAATTTAGATTTATATGGATCGGTCACTTTATAATATGCTATGCACCCACACACTTTAATATAGTTTAAATTGGGTTTTCTACCATTCCAAATTTCATATGGTGAAACATGAGTTTTCTTGGATGGTATTCTATTATGAATATAACATGCTGTTAAAAGCGCCTCACCCCAAAGATTAAAAGGTAATTTAGCATTTAAAAGCATAGCATTTACCATTTCAACTAAGGTCCTATTTTTCCTTTCGGCTAATCCATTGTGTTGAGGCGTATAAGGTGCAGTTCTTTGATGAATAATACCATGCATTTCGCAGAATTGAGAAAAAAAATCAGAAAAATATTCTCCCCCTCTATCACTTCTAAGGATTTTAATCCTTTTATCTTTCTGATTTTCTACAACTGACTTATACTCTTTAAATTTCTCAAATGCTTCATCTTTTGTTCTTAATAAATATACATATGTAAAATGAGAATGATTCTCAGTAAAGGTTATAAAATATCTTTTTGCTCCTCTAGTTAAATGACCATTTAATTCACAAATATCAGAATGAACAAGTTCTAATAAATTAGTATCTCTTTCGATTTTAGGGAAAGGTTTTCTAGTCATTTTTGTTTCTACGCAAATCTCACATTTATCATTATGATCATTTTGACACGCAATGTAACCATATTTAGACATATACTTTAAAGAGCGAAAATTTAAATGACATAGTCTAGCATGCCACAAGGAAAAAGAATACTCAACAACATAAGCAAACACGCAATTTATTTCATTAATACCGAGTTTGAACATGCCATCACAGGAATATCCTTTTCCTACAAATATACCATTCTTCGATATTAAAACTTTGTCAGACTCTAGAACAATTTTAAATCCCTTCTTGCACAACAGATTTGCAGATACAAGATTTTTCCTCAAATCAGGAACATGAAATACATTAAGCAGAGTAAGTTTCTGTCCAGATGTAAACTTCAATTCAACACTTCCTTTACCGAGCACTTTGGCCGAAACGTGGTTTCCCATCAACACCTCTTCAGGTTCTTTCTGATCCGTATAGGTTTTGAACATTGCTTTGTTATTGTATACATGGATGGTTGTGCCAGAATCGAGCCACCAATCTGCAGTTTTAGTTACCGCAGCCATATGCAAATCCGTAATCATGCCTATCTGCATGTCAGAAACCATAGCAATAAGTTCTTTGACTTCATTTTCTATTAGATTTGCCTTGTTGCTATTTTTTGATCCGAAACCAAGTTTCTTTCCGGTATTTCTGAATTTGCAATCTTTAATATAGTGGCATTTCTTTCCACAGTTATAACAAGGTCACTTGTTCTTTGCAAAATTAGATTTCTTAAAATTTCCCTTCTTCTGGATTTTGAAATTGTTCTGAAATTTTCTATGACCATTTTCATTGACATGATTCACCTTAGAGTTAGTTTTAGAACTAAGAAAAATCATGTCATGTGCACGGTTCTCTGCCTCAATCTGTAGACGAGTCTGAAATTGCTCTATGGTAAAACTTTCAGGGGAGTGCAGAATCTTCTTTCTGTATTCATTCCAAGTAGGAGGAAGTTTAGATAGAATCGCTCCAACTTGAAATGAATCAGGGACTTTAATTTCGAGTTCGCTCAGTTTAGAGACGAGTATTTGTAATTCATGCACTTGATCCATGATTGGCATGTCATCAGACATCTTAAATTCAAAATATTTAAGCGTTAGAAATTTATCCGTACCTTTCTTCTCATTTTTGTACTTTGTTTCAAGGGCGCTCCAGATTTCCTTTGGTGTCTTCATATTTCTGTAAAGATCATACAGACGATCGGTGAGGGAATTGAGAATGTAACCGCGAAAAACTAGTTCGTCTTCTTCACGCTTGTTTTTCTCTGTTTTGGCACTCTCGGTATCATTCGAAGTTGACACTGAATCTGGAATTGGCGGCAAGTTCGGATCAAGAACGTAAAATATCTTCAAGGCGGTCAACAAGAACACCATCTTGTCTTTCCATCTAGTGTAGTTGCTCCCATCGAATCGATCCAGTTTGATAACATCTTGGTTCTGGAAATGAACCTTAACACTTGAATTTAATTCTGTCTCCATGATATCACCTTTCGATTGTTGAGTTTTAGTTTGGTTAAGACAGAATTAAAAGCTTCGAGGCGTGTATGATACACTTTCCGAAAGGTGATATTGCCCCCACTATGGGAGTGCAGTAGAAGGCAATCACCCCCAAGATACAACAAAGCCCTTGAAAACTCTCTTAGAAGATAATGAGAAGAAGATGCCTTAAATGTGAAGAGTAGCACACAATTTATAGACTTGAATAGACACAACCATCTGAATGGTTGTGACCATTAAGAGTTGAACAGATACAACCACAACTGTTAGTTCTGTTCAGACAACCTTTGAATCTGAAGTTCAAAATATCAACTCTGTTACTAAGTCAACCCAAGATGCCCCAAGAGCCCAAGTGCCTCATCAAAGACAATAGTAAATAAATGTTATAAGCCTGCTAGAAATCAGGCCCACTTGGCTCATTATTCAAGTTATTACTTAAATATTATGAACTATTATAAAGACTTGGGTGTTCGTCTCTCCATCCGATGTGGGACTATTTCCTACATACAAATGCAACCAATATATTCAAACTACTAACAGTCTATAGGACAGAGGTGGTGATGCTGTGGCAGCGATGATGGGGCGGAGGTAACGGTGGCATTGATGGTGGCCATGGGGCGGAGTTGGTGGCATGAGACGGAGCGGCGGTGACGATTGGGATAGAGGTGGAGGAGATGGTGGCCATGGGAGTGATGGGAAGGGGACGATGGCCAAGGGGAAGGGGGCGATGGCCTAGGAGGTGAAGGCGGAGGCGGTGGTGGTGACCGGGGTGCGGAGGTGAAGATTGATGGTAGCTATTAGATGAGGTGGAGGCTAAGATGGCCATGGTAGAGACGAATGTGGTAGTGCATGAGGCAGAGGTGACGGCATGAGGCAGAGGTGGTGATGTTATGGCAAAGGTGATGGGGCAGAGGTGACAGTGGCGTTGGTGGTGGCCATGGGTGAAGGTGGCGGCATGGGTTTTGGGGTTTGGGTTAGGTTAGCTAATTATTAGCGTGAGAGTCAGGGATATGCTAGGGAATTAGGGTTAGGGTTAGTTTTTCTTTCTTTTTTAAATCCAAAATAACTAGGTGGTATAAAGGTAACTTCACTAGTTCTGTTAATACTGTTAGGAATCTCTAAACATTATGGTATGTAAGTGCTGGAAAAAAAACATTATGATATTATGCTGCAGAAAAAATGAAATATTGTGGTACGTATTATTAAGCAATTAACCCATACTTTTGAGTTAAATAACACGCCACAGTTTAATTATTTTAAAGGCATCTTTTTGTACCGAAATAAATAAATGGTGCCTGTAGAGAAGAATACTAAGTAAAACACATGTATAAATTATATGCTAGATAGGAAAGAAAATAAACGGCTTCTTATATATTAGTTCTTGCTTTTTCATGAACAATTTACCATAAAATACTTAATTCAAAGGTGTATCACAAATATTTAATATGAAGCCATAATTATATTTAAATATACATAAGAAAGAATAATATTGTGTATCACAAACAATATATTCATTTGCTAATAACAAAAAGGCTTATTCATCGGAACCCACCTATGATTTATTCAAATTTTCCAAAACCACTGTATAGTTAAAACTTATCACAAAACCCTCTAAACTTTCAGTTTGTTACACAAAACCCTTCTATGGCTATTTGTAAAGCTTTTTGGCGATTGACAGGTCATGTGACCCCCCCCCCCCCTCCTATTTGACCATTTCTTGTAATTCTATCCTAAATTATACGTTATAATCTGCTTATATCAGCTCTTTTTCATTAAATTTTGATCCAATTTGAAATTAAGGCTCGTTCTCCAAATTCTCAAACCTGAAGTCTTGCTCTCCGAAGTAGGGAAAATTGCCTACTGGCACTAGGAATATGGTTACGTTCAATGCATCTACACGATACACATTTTTTATTAAAATAAAAGGTTAATTTAGTCAATTTCTGTGATAAATAATCACATGCGGTTTCTATGGAACTAAATAAAAGTTCAGGGTTTTTTATAATGAGTTTAAAATACATGATGGTTTCAAAAAAACTTGAGTAAACCATTAGACGGTTTTTGTGAAATAAGCCTATAAAAATCTACATGGCTTATTTACAGCTTATATACAGGAGCATCGCAGGTGCATTGGCCAAGTGTAAAAATGAACCCAAGTGATAAACACGGTTAAAGACACATGCATGTGTGCTTGCATCATGTTACAGTTACCTCTCATATAAATGGCCCAAATCAAGGTGAAACAACAGAAGCAGTACATGGTGAGACAAAGAAATGAATGTCGCATGAGCATGAACCATAGACATGGGTGGGGCAACTTAGGGCTCAGGCCTATGTGTGGCTCAGGACCCAAAAATGATGTGACCTGGCACCAGCCCATTTCAAAAACGAGTTGGTACATTCAAGCATGAAGGAATTGTCACATTGGCTCCAGTGGTGGTGGCCCATTTTCACATATACATAGTCATCAATTTTATTTCATTTTTATAGGCATCTACCTAAGAAAAGTCACTAGTATTGTAGTATCATGAGAAAATAATACCTATATGTTCTCAAAACAATTGCTCTCACTTGAAAAAAGGGGCAATAAATTTTGCTTAAGATGCAGAACACAAAGCCCAGTGGTGGGTAATAGGAGTTTGTGGAGGAGACCTGTGATCGAACACGGGATCTCCCATTTAGTTTTTCGAAAAGGAGCACGCGGGACCAGTGGGCTTCGTTGAGACCGAAAAACAACACAAACGTGCATGCATAATCGGATATGATGGGCATATGTAAGCTTGTAGTATATTTCGGATATGAAAGTAATAAATATAAGGTTCCATTGAATTAGATTTTTTTCTCATATTATCCGTTAAAACTCGACACAATTATCATTATTTAGATTTTTTTTTTTACATTTTATTTTTATGATCGGAACCCTATAAACATGTGTGCCAGCTGGGAATTTTAACAAAGTTGCCCTCCTTATAGCAACAACCCTCACTCTTCATTAAATTATTTTAGCAAACTAGCATGAGTGATTAAAAAAAGAATTAGAAAAAATAAAAGAAACAAAATGAAGCTCATCGTAAATTGATGTTTCATGACCTGTTTATTTTTTCGGGATGCGAAGGTTCGGGATCATGTTTCTCTCATCTTTGAATAGGTGTCCCATTGGAAGAAATGGGCCAGTGAGCTTATTGAATTCTAATAGTACCGGGCCATTATTATGTAATTTCTGAATTTATTAGGGTAAATTGTCAAAAATCCCTGGCCCCTTTCAAACTTATGTAAAAAAACCTGTGCTTTTTTCTATTGTTGCAAAACCCCTCGGTCCAATCAAAACCCCTTATACAAGTTGCCTGTAGTATCTACGCAGTCGTAGTTGCATGTAATATCTAAGCAGTTGCATATAATATAAGGCCTAAATGAAATAAAGCCCAAGGGTTGTTTCACAAAGATTTTGAACAGTGGGCCATTTCCAACAATTGCGAAAATTACAGGGGTTTGTAGACAACTTCAGAGCAGGCCGGGGGATTTTTGACAATTTACCCAATTTATTATGTGATTAGTAATTAAATATATGAAATTAAAGAAAATTAAAAGTTAGGAGATGCATGTATATAGCCTTGCATTAGTCCATGTTAATTACACATGTCATGATTGGATCATGAACTAAATCATGCATGCACTAATGTGCAAGTTGGCATCACAACACATCCAATGCCTAAATATGGCAATAAAGAAAATTTAATTAGGTGATGATTTGGAGGTATTTGATCAATTCTAACCCATGAAATGCATGCTATCAATTATGAATAAGAACAAAATTTTGATTGCGGAATCCGATTACAAATTGTAAACGGTGAACGTCAACAGACAAAATAAATTGGTAGGAATTATTCTCTTCTTACTAGCATAATTTTATTTTCTCATCTAACTGATGGAGGGCGTAATCTTCTTCAAATATTGTCCTCCGTCGATCCTGTAATGGCGGTTTTTAACGGTTGAGATTTGGTTTGGAAGGTGTTGAGCGTGTGGATCTCAATAGGTTGGCGTTAACGCCGAGCTATCTATAAAAAAAGTCCCGAAATGGATGGCCACCGTAGGGCCCTCTGACGATCAAGTTAGTGTCGAGAAATAGGTGCAGAGTAACGGCATATTGAAAATGAGTTCGAATTACCAGAGTCGTCTGAGAGAAGGGTTTATATAGTGGTCGCGTGGTGCGAGCAGACGCGAGATCATCGTCGTCAGTTACGCCCCAGCGTTATACTCGCATTTAACGGCGGGATGTGCCCATTAATGGGGGGAGACGCTAGCGTGGAACACGGCACGTGGAACGTGAGGAGGCGGATATCTCTCCCTGGCGATATACGCGGAGCCGTTGCGGGGGTGCATGGGCTCCACGCTCTTGATTGATCGGGGGAAACCGAGGAAGCTCGGTCCGTCAGGAGCTCGGAGACGAGTTGGGAGGCCGAGAAAGCTCAGCATGTCAGGAGCTCGGAGACGAACCGGGAGGCCCAGGAAGTTAGGCATGTCAGATGGCTCGGGGACGAGCAAGGAGACTGAGGAAGCTCGGAGACGAGCTGTTGGTAGTTTGCTAGGTGAAGGTGAGAAGTGCTTAGGGAGGTTTCTTGGTACGTCGGACACTTTCTCGAGACGAGATCCCGAGAAATGCCCATACTGCAATTCATTTATTCCATCTCCGTAGCCTTAGGAACACGTCATCCGTCACGTGTCATAATATGAGGAAATACTACCTGCGAGCATCATCAATAAGCAAACTTCATGTTCTAAAACGTAAACATAGGATATATTTCCTCTGCCACAAGTGCCTGGATCGCTCAATACGGAAGTCCCTCCTCATTTCACAAATATTTTTAACTCACAACTAGGCTATGATAATTATATTGCCTACGTGAGATTAGCTTAATTATTGATTAGAAACTAACATCCTATTTTCGTTTCCGTAAAAGATCATAATCTGTTATGAGGATTATTGCAAGATTCAAAATTCGACAATTCTTTCATTTGCATGTTATAAAATCGATTAAGGACCAATATTTTCCCAACAAAATCACCCGTCATCAAAATGATGGAACTTGGTGGAAAAAAGAGAACAAAAATTGCACGAATATATACTATTAATTATGAAAACATTGGTATTTCTTTTAATGTTGCAAAATCTATGATAAAACCATGAATTCTTTGACCGATGATATTCCCTTCCTCGTCTTGTTTTCCCCTATTCCTATCATTTTTCATCCAAACAAATGAAAATTGATTGGCATGAAAAACCCGTCACAACGGTTTTCATACGTGAACATTTTGACGGTGTAAATTTTTTTTATTTTTAAAAACATCCTGATTGTAGTTTCTTAACTAAAATTACTAGTTTAACACCTTCTTGCCATAGGTTAAATAATTGAGGAGTATCTATCCCTCTGCAACTGTATCAAGTGAAAGAACTGTATGCTATTTTCCTTTGGAATGACATCTATTATAATGTGGCTCTATATTTTTTCTCTTTTACCCTTCGTTACTTTTTATAAAAAGAAGATTTACCATATATCATATTATTATACACTGATTGTTTGTTTTAGGTGGTGTGCACATGCATGATCAGCTTAGGATTCAATGTACAACTTGTACCCATTTGGTAATTAAGCAGGTGCCCACAAATTGCAAAATCATATATATATATATATATATGAGAATAATGGAGAAAAGAGGCCATAGGAGGAAATTTCCTCCTATGGCGTGGAAATAATACACCCTCCACCAATTTTTTCGACGATCGGCCCCCACCATCTTCATCGTTATCATCTAAGATGTGGATACACCAAATTTCATGTGATTCTACAGCTTTTTCACCGTTGATTTAGCAATGTAAAATATTCTATCGTCGGTAAACCGTTAATTTTGAACCCACTAAATCAACGGTGAAAAAGTTATGGAATCACATGAAATTTGGTGTACGCACATCTTAGATGATAACGATGATGATGATGGGTGCCGATCGTCGGAAAAAATGGTGGAGATTGTATTTTTTCCACGCCATGGGAGGAAATCCCCTCCTATGCCTATATATATATATATATATATGATGCCAAACTGAAAAATTCCAAGCGATTCACAAGGCCAACAGAAGCTGTGCAGATAGTGAGAATGGTCAACTGATGTGAATTTTGTCCAAGAAAATAAATCCTTGGATAGTAGTAATTGGTGAAAAAAACCACCTAGTGAAATAACCCCATCATCAACGGTTTAAAGATAGGCATCGTTGCAATATATCGAATCAATCAAGTTTAAGAAAGGTATGGATCAAAAGTAATTATTCAAAAAAATTCTAAGCTCATAATTGTGAGTATATAAATATTCGAGGTACTGTGAAAATAGGAGAGAGAGATTTTATCTCAGATTTAATTTATTAAGTCTTGGGGGCTTTTTATATAAAACTATGAAAATGTGTTCTTGTGTGCACCCATCCTATTTCATTTAACTAGTCTTTTTCTACACCTGTTTTCATAAACTGAGAGAGGAGGGCGGCCGAGGCAATGAAGAAAATGATAAGAGGAGGGCGGCTGAAGATGATGAGAAGGTCGGTGCTAGGGCGGTAGCGGAGGCAAGGCTCGGACAAAAAATGAAGATGATGAAGATGAAGACAAGACTAGCTCAAGGCAGGGGCAACGACGAACAAACACTACTACAAATAAGAGTTGCCCCTACGGATATATCCGTAGGGGCGAAAAAATACCCCGTAGGTGCAAAGGCCGCAGGTGCAAGCTGAGGCCCTGAACTTGCCCCTACGGGCAAATTTTTGCCCCTACGGATTTATGTGTAGGTCCTGTTGTCTCTACGGATAAATCCGTAGGGTATAAAATTTTATATTATTTACGGTTTTTTTTGAATATATTACATGTACCTACGGATATATCCGTAGGTCCATATACTACCCCCTACGGATATATGCGTAGGTACTTTTCCGTAGGGGCAAAATATCAGGATTCCTGATATTTAGCTCCTACCGATAACTCCGTAGGGGAGAGGCAGTGGCCCCTACGGATATGTCCGTAGTGGCACTCCCAACCCCCCGGCACTGAGATCAGGAGGGAAATATCAGTCACTGCTGATATTTTGCCCCTACGGATATAGCCGTAGGGGCAACGTGTGTACCTACGGATTAATCCGTAGGTACATATTGTCTGTATTTTTTTTAAAAAAATAGGCTGCTTGATTTTTTCCCGCCCTGTACACAATAATATATATATCAATCAAATCATATATTGCGGTATTCATAATCACATCTCACGCATATATATAATATACAAAAGAAACCCAAAAACTGATTATGATATAAATACAAACCAATATCAATATCGTTTCAAAATGTAGTACAATGTGTATGATATAAATAAATACATGTTTCAAAAAATAAGAACCAAAATACTACCCTAGTTCGGTCCAGCTCCACTTCTGAATAACGATAGAATAACGCGCGCCTGCTCTTCGGTCAATAAACTCTGCAATTCGTCACGAGCGGGAGTCTGAGCGGCATGTGGAGCTGGCGATGTGGTCTGCGCAGCCGCCGTGGAAGTAGTCGCTTGCGGAGTCGCGGCTGCGGGAGTCTGAGTGGGCGGTGGAGCTACAGGAGCTGTCTGCGGAACCGCAGCCGATGTAGTGGCTTGCGGAGCCGCAGCCGAAGGAGATGCATGTGGAGGCTCGGCCGATGTACCCTGTCGCGTCTGGACCTAACGTGTGTAATAAGCGTGTAAGAACTGTGTATTATTCGAATTCATATCATTATTAAGTTATTTCGAAACCCCGTTTGGATATCTAGTTTGTTGTTTATTTTAATTACATTTGTATGTATGATTAATCAAACTTAAGTCTAAAACCAAATAAGCTCAAGCTACGTACTAATTATGGATATGTTGATATCTATATAATATGACATGATATTTTACTATAAAGCAGTATACATACTAGCATCTCCTTCAACTCCTGAACGGTGGCCCTCAAGCTCTCCAGTTCCTGATGGACACGTCGGTCACTGGAGACGAAGGAAGTAACCGCCGGGGTGGAGTCCAACCTCATATGGGCCCTGCTAGGGTCCAGTCCCCGGCCTCTCTCCCAACCTCCGTGGTGCCCTCCGTGTGCGGCGTCCAGAACTGGGGTCAGCAGCCTCGGATCGCTCTGTCCGGTAAAATCGATCCCCGAGGCCTGGGCCTGCTCAACCACCCGCTCCTACACCCACATTAAGCAGTAAAGTATAAGTATAAGATTTAAACTTGAACCTTCCAAAACTAAAATTTCAAATTTGGGTAAAAAAATATTAACACTTACGCGGTACTCCTGGGTAGCGACGTCGGGATATCGAAGCTCGCCCGTGGCGGGATCTGTCGAGGTACCGTGGACGGCAAGATATGCGGACAGCACGCTCGGTGTACCACCTGACGCCACGGTCCGAGATGTCTGCAATATTAGAAAGTAACTCTTAATATTAGAAATATTAGAAAATAACTCTTAATATTGCAGAATATCACAAAGGTCGGTCTATTGTAATCTACCGATAACTCCATGGCTCGAGTAATGTTCCTCGAGCCACCTGTGTAAGTGGGGCGACCCCTCTTCACCGACTTCCTGTTCTCTGTATTCTGAGCGGCCTGTTTCTGCACAACGCATTAACATTTAGTTTTCTAATTAAGAAACACAAAGAAATAAATTATATCATAAATAATGAATTACATTTAAAATACATACCTGTTTGCGTTGGGAGTCGAAATAAGCGCACAATAGAGGCCATGTCTCTACGTCGACTCTCGCAAACGCCGGAATAGATAGGAGGGCCGCTCTCTCTGCCTCGGGGGTCGCCATCCACAGGGAGTAGCAGTCGGCCTTCAGCTCATTCCTGTTGTATCGGACCTTGGCCTGCATGTTCTTCATCAGGCCATTGTACAAAGTATAAAGGTCGAGCACCCTCTCCGGACGATCAGGGTCGGCAACAGGCTGAAAATCATAATCCAACTGAAAATATAAAAAAACATTGTTATTAGATTGCAAGTGTTAATAATAAATATATTGGATAGATCAAATGAAAATATATATTAATACATACCCGAGCCTGATCAAAGAAGAGGGCGAATGAGCGCTGGTGCTGCTCGCTCCACTCAACGTGAAGTGGATAGTTCTTCACGAGCCGGCTCTCGTCTCCCAAATACCGGCCGAACCTCTCGGCATGAGGACCGGTATAGCGATAGTCAAGAGTAAAAAAAAGGGGGAATGCTGCCTCCCCCCTAACTCTGTCAGGCCTCAGCCTATGGGACTGATTCAGGCCTCGAGTCCCCCTCTGGGGATGGGGAGGCCTTGCGTCTGCACGAAATATCAAGACAATCAATAATAAGACAAAGTTGTATTAAGAAATCAAGGTTAAACGAAAATTCAAGTGTGATATATACCTCCGGTGACTATCGCACGAGCCTGGGCCCGGGCAGCAGCACGAGCGGGACGATAGTTCCTCCGGTGAGGAACAACCGGGGTCCCGGATGCGGACACATCCCCTCCAATTAGAAAATAAACATCGACGCTAAATTTCCATGAAGTTCATATTTATTCTATAGAGCATATGTGTAATACCCGAGCCCAATGGTACTATTTTCAATTACTGTTTGAGCATAATGTGGTACTCATTTCATTTAACTTGCTTGTTTGTTGCTTACTGTAAAATTTACACGGCAAAGTCATTTCTACATATAACAAATTTTGGCATCTAAAATAAAATTGAAAATATTCATCTTGGCCTACTTGACACCCCTAGCCTCGTGGTAGCGTCCGTGTACTGTGTTCTCGTCCCGTTCAGTAAAACGGACGAGTTTGGATGGCTACGTGCACGTACGTGTGTCCGTTTTGGGGGTATACTTTTTAATCATAAAACACTTAATTTTAAAATTTGGATCCCGCTTAAAATCCTATTATTTCAATTTCAAATTTTTGGACTCGATCCGGGCGCGATTTGGAAATGTTTTATTTGGAGCCAAAATCCCAAATTTTAATATTATTAAAACCATCGCATATATTTTCTAACTAACCCGATATCTTACTGTTCATTACCTATCTTTTAAATCTTTAAGTTAACCATATAATATTTTTACAAATTTTTATATCCTTCTCAATTTATTCTCTCAGCCAATCGCAACCTCCCCTTTAACCCCGTGGCCCCACTTCTCTCTCTCTCTCTCTCCACTTTCTCTCTCTCTCTTTCCCTCATATATTCTCTCGTACTTCTCTTTATCATTCTTTCTCTTCTTACTTCATGTCTCGTTTCTCATTTTTTTAACTGTTCTTTTGTTGCCGAAATTCCGTCGTGCCGGTGACGCTTCTCGACGTTCCAGCGAGGTGCCCCGACCCGTGTGGTTCATTTGTTCGTCGTTTGGGTTCATTCCGTGAACCGTGCGCCGTCGCGAGTTTTCCCCGCCGACGATTAACGTTCCGTTTTCCCGATTCGCAACCCATCGAGGTAAGTTAATCTTGCTACATGCTATATAATTCATTTTATACCTATTTAAATAAATACCATACCTATAGTTTAAATCTAGAGCTCCATGTTTAATTTTATAACGTTTCGATGTTCTGTTTGCATCCGTTTATATCATATTAAATCTAGATCATGAAAACTTATCTTGTGACATACTAGATTACATTATACTGCATCCATATCAATTAAAATATATGTCGTCGTAATATTTCTTATTATTATCTTTAATTAGTTTATAATCTGCATTTTATAATATTATATATTTGAAAATATTATAGTTTACACATGAAACGTCGTTGAAAAAGCGGATACGACAAATCCGAAATTTACTGTACACCTTACCTTATAAAATTCATTATAAATCATAAAAAAACTCATTAGTATACGTTTTTTGGTTCGTTACGAATCTAACTCAGAATACTATAACTCTATGAAATATTTACTTGCAAAATAAATTGTTTAAATAACGTAAAATGCAAATGAAAATGTCTCCAAACTGCTGTCCAGGGAAATTCCAGAAGCAAACTTTCAATTTCGAATGTTCACAACTTTTTGTAGGGACAACCTGAGATGCTTATACTTATAAAACTGAAAACCTTATTGAATTATCTTTGTTTTGGTATAAGACACGTCTCTTTTGGAGAATGTTTGTTATTTTTAAGACTTTTTACAAATTAGGATGACGCTGAATTTCTGAACGGAACTTTCTTGTGCATGGTTAATCAATACCACTTTTATAGTTATCAATCGCTTTGAATATGCTGTCCATATTAATATTATTATATCAATATTTATATCACATATTGCTTAGTTGTACATCCCACATTACTATTTTATAGTTTTATAACTTTTCGGATACCCGTTTGCATCCATCGCATTTAAGATACATATAATTGCATCCATAAATCACATTACTACATAATAATGTGATATTAACACTCCATGTTTAATAAATTGCATCCTAATTAATATTGGAACTATAAATGTAACCCTAATCGATAACTATGCATCCATATCCTTGAAATTATATCTATTTGCATATCATATTATATGTCCAGTTTATTGCTCTGATAGTACTCATGCTTGTTTATTTATACACATGCTTATGTTAGTTTGATTATGAGCACCCACATGACATCTTGTACTTCCTGACATGACCTGTTACACTTCCTACTTGACATGACATGGTACCGTACACTCTTGACATGACATGACACCTTTATACATTACCTGGCTTGACCTGATGTACCATGGGTTTACCTGTTACCTGATCTTGTGTCTAATGCCAACAAACATAACATGTAGTCCTCATGGACCGTTCCTGTTGTCTATCCAGACAAACATGTTTACCTGGTCCTGTGTTGGCATTAGTTTCTTGATTACTGGATACCTGACTTGACATACACATATAACTTGGGGGTATGGGGAAATCAAAGGTGAAATCTGACTTGTAACTCGACAGTTCACTACCTGTATTGAGTGTACACATTCCTGTTTTGTGCCTAGCGGCATGTCTCGGTTTCAGCCGAGAATATTGTGGCCGTGGTCCCGGGTATGTACGGGATACTATCGAGTGTACATATTCCTGTTTTGTTCCGAGCGGCATGTCTCGGCTGCAGCCGAGAATATTGTGGCCGTGGTCCCGGGTATGTACGGGATACTATTGAGTTACATTGATGATTTATCAATTTGGTTTCAAAGACTTTAGAACAGAGAACCTGATAGAACAATCCAGTTTACCCACTGCACACTATCCTGTACTGCTCTGATTTATATTATTGTTACCCTTGCTTTATTCATATTTATATTCGCATTGCCTGTTTACTATGTTATTACTTAATGACTTGACGCGCTGACGTCTGGTTTTTGCATGGCCCAGATTCTTCTACCTTGCTGCAGACTGATTATGAGTTTTGCCGCTGTTAGACGAGCGGTGAGGTTCCTGTCGGTACGTAGTTTCACTCCAGGTGTTTCATTTATTGTATCTTTTGGCTTCCGCATATTGTTATCTTTTGATTCTTTTACTCTGGCTTATGGACATGTACTAGGTAGTTAGTTTACTTTCCTGTTCTTGATATCTCCACAGCCGTAATGTGACTGTGGAAGGATTTTTCCTATCCACAGGTAGCATGGTTGGCTATGTCACGTGCCCACTTTAGCGTACTTTGGGAAGCGGGGCGTGACAATATGTAAAATGAATAAATATTTTAAATTTATTCATACTAACCCTGCAGACGATGCGGAGGGTATGGAAGCGGCAGGAGTGGCCCCTGCGGAAGATGTGGACGCACCACCTATAATTAGACAATTAAAAATAGATTATATAAGTAATTGCAAAAAGAATGTATAGATCAATAATATAACGTTCTAAATCGATATGCATGCACTATAGGATATATAAACATACCCGCAGGAGCGGTGGTGTCACCACCTACAGCTAGACAATAATAAAAATTGCTAAGTAAGAGCAAAAGGAATGTGTGTATTTATGATATAGCATTCTAAATCAATATGCATACACTATATGATATATAAACATACTTGGAGGAGCGGGGGTGGCCTCTGTCCCAGATGTGGACGCATCACCAACAACTAGACAATCAAACATTGACAGTATAAGTAATTTTGACATAAACAGCCATGAATATCTATAATATTACATTCAAAATGGATATGCGTGCAGTATACCTGGAGGTGTGGAAAAATCCACACGGAAGAAGGCATCCGAAGGGGTCTCCGATCTAGGTGCAAGACCGGTCCTCTGAAGCTCCTTACGGAGCTCTCCGGGCGGCAGAACCGCTCTGCCTCTGCCTCTGCCGCGGCTGGAGCTCCTGCTGCCCCTCGCTGCTCCCGACATCGTCATCAAATCTAGATAAACGGTTCGTGGACGCATTAGACAATCATTAAAAGTATTGACTATATATGTATAAAGCGTAAAATGTGAAGTAATAATATAACATTACTGATAACCTTTTTCGTTTCGTGGGCGCATCATACATATCTACTTGGATTTCATCGTCGATGTCATTTCTAACCCACGTAACTTCATGATCGGTCGAAGACAACCCGTCCTTCGAAACAGACGGTCGGAGCACTTTAAGCATTCTCTCTTCTTCGTCCTCATCGCTGTCCTCGTATTCTGGGACATCGTAGACATCTCTGGGTTTCCATCGGCATACAACACTCCACCCCGGATACTTCAAACACTGTGCGTAGTATACTTGGAACGCTTGGTTCGGAAAGATAAACGGATCATCCTGACCGTAAAATCGAAGTGTGTTCACACTGGTCAATCCATATTCATCTTTCCAAGTCCCAAGACTGCTTCTCCATCTGTCCGTATCGGTTCGCGGATCGTACCAAGTACACTGGAATATATAAAAGTGTTCTGATCGTCCGGGATAGTGGATGCCGAGTATACAATTTAAGTACCCATAGTAAATCACACCGTCCGATCCTACCGTCGCAATCCCACTATTCTGAGTGGTTCTAGATATTTCTATGTCCTTAACTTCGAATTTGTATCCAAGGACACCAAATCCTTTGTAATATGTAACCTCCATACTAGGAAATTGAGCTAAACATCTTGAATCACTCTCAAATGATGCAGAAAAGTTCGGATCGTGGATCTAACAAAACAAATTTTACGACAAATACATAACGATACAAGTTTAGATTAAAACTGATAGCAATAAAATGTAATTCGAATAACTTACATGCTCTGTGACCCAATCACAAAAATTATCCTGATGGTATTTTTCCAAACGTTCTTCGTTCCAATCAGGATGCCCCTCGCGTACCTCGTTAAAATGAGTTCTGTTTTCGACAAATAATTATGACATTAATATTATGTCATTTCATACACACACAAACACAGATATAACAATTAATCCAAAAGAACTTACTCTCTAATTTGTTCAAGACATGCACAATTAAGCAAGATAAACCGGTATATCTTGTTGATAAACATGGTGTCTACCCTCTTATACTCGGCTTTACCATATGGCCCGTCTTGAATTCTTCGTGGTCGGTTAAGCCTTGTCTTAATGTTCTCGTCCAGATAGCAGGAACAAAATGTAGTTACTTCATCAAGAAAATAACCTTGCATGATAGAACCCTCTGGTCGATTTTTATTGCGTATATACTTCTTAAGAGTGTAAAGGTACCTAATGAGAATATGTTGAATAAATAAATACGGGCATACAGGACAACAATAAATTTATAAATTGCGCGAAACGAAAAATTACACGTACCTCTCAACGGGATACATCCATCGATATTGTACCGGTCCGGCTAACTTCGCCTCAGTTGCAAGATAAACCGTCAAGTGTATTATGATATCGAAGAATGACGGTGGGAAAATACGCTCAAACTTGCAAAGTATCAACGCAATAGAATTTTCTAGTTTATCCAGCGTCGCAACCTCCAGTGTTTTAGCACACAACTCCCTGAAAAAACAACATAGGTCGTTGATTACTAGACCAACCGAGTCGGGGAGAGAAGTCCTGAGGGCTAATGGAAGAAGGTGCTCCACGATAACATGGTGATCATGACTTTTCAGCCCATCGATCTTGCCCTTCACAATTTTTATTTTCTTGCTGAATGATCTTGAGAAACCTGTGGGGACTTTCAAATCATGCAACACCTGCAGGAATCTTTTCTTCTCCGGTTGTGACATATGATAAGCGGCATTGGGAAGTACAAACTTGCCCGGTTTACCCGCTACCGGTTTAGGGTGCAGTTCACTTCTTATTCCCCACTCTTGTAGATCCATCCGAGCATTCATGTTGTCTTTCGATTTCCCGTCTTTACACAGAAGCAAGTTAAGTATGTGCTCTGATACTCCCTTCTCTATATGCATGACGTCCAGACAATGACGCACTGAATTTGTAGACCAGTACGGAAGCTCGAAGAAAATGCTTAACTTGTTCCAATATTGTGGTTTGACCTGTTTCGTCGGATCCATCCCGAAGGTCACGTTATTGTAACCATCCCATTTAGCAGTCACGTCCTCTCCGGACAATGGGGATGGAGGTCCAAGAAGCTCCTGATGACCATCAAAGTGAACCGTGTCTAACCTATAGGGGTGGTTTGGAGGCAGAAAACGTCGATGGCCGCAATAACAAACCTTCCTGCTAAAATTCAAAATTTTTGATGTTGTGTGTTCATGGTAATGAGGACATGCTTTGTGACCATGTACAGACCAACCTGATAGCATTCCATACGCAGGAAAGTCATTAATTGTCCACATTAAAGCCGCACGCAGTATGAAGGTTGTATTTGTGTTTGAATCATATGTCTCTACACCATCAATGAACAAAGTTTTCAGCTCCTCGATCAGAGGTCGGAGATAGACGTCGATATTGTTCCCCGGTGAGTTTGGTCTGTCGATAAGAAGAGGCATCATAAAGTATGATTGGTCCATAGCCAACCAAGGCGACAGATTATAAATTATCATTACAACGGGCCATGTACTGTGACTTCCAGCCATATAGTTGAATGGGCAGAAGCCATCGGTAGCCAGTCCGAGCCGAACATTGCGAGGATCGCTACTGAATATTGCGTGCCTCCTATCGAAATCCTTCCATGCCGGTGAATCTCTTGGATGGCTCATTTTTCCATTTTCGCTTGGAGGAGCACGGTGATGCCAAATCATTGCCTCGGCTGTTTTCTTGTACCTGAATAGCCTCTGTAGCCTCTGTGTTATGGGAAAGTATCGTGCTATCTTCACAGGTATATCAGGCTTCTTATCAGAATCTTTCGGCTTATACCTGGCCTCTCTGCATGTTGGACACTCTTTCAAATCTGAATTCTCTTTCCGGTACAACACGCAATTTTTAGGACATGCTTGAATCTTCTCGCACTTTAGACCCAAATCAGACATCATCTTCTGTGCTTCGTACCAGCTTTCGGGCACATTATTTCCCGGAGGCATAGAATCTTTCAAGAACGAAAGAAGCATTGTGAATGACTTGTTGCTCCATCCATTTAGGCACTTAATCTGGAAAAGTTGGACGAACCATGAGAGGGTGGAATACTTCGCATTCTGTTAAATTGGTTTCCTAGCATCATTCATGAAATTTTCATATTTATCCGCACGCGGTCCTTGACCGGAAGGAATGTCATCTTCGGTACGAATAGATTCACCTAGGGCAGACTTTACCATATCCTCCATTTCTTCTGATGGAAATAAATTTCCGTCTCCTGCCGTATTACCGAATTCTTCTTCTTCTCCCGCCGCATTATCGTGTTCTCCTTCTTCTTCTACCGCAGTACTGCATTCTTCTCCTTCCCCGTGATATTTCCAAGTTGAATAAAGTCTAGTAAACCCATGTTTTACAATATGAAGCTCTGCCAATTCTACCTTCTGCCAGTACTTATTGCCACATCTATCGCACGGACAGAGAATCTTCTCTATTATGATCTTATTATGTGTGCGTGCAAATTCAAGGAAAGCAGCAACTCCTGCGACAAACTTAGGTTGCATACGTTGTTTCCAATCCACATATATCCAGTCCTTAACTCTGACGTACTCATGGGCCATGTTAGACTGAATAACATATAAATTGTAGGTTATGCTGACTATATTGAGAAATATAAGAACGGGATAGTTACTGACAAAGGAGAAAATCCGTGTATATGCTTTGTGTGTGCGTTTGTCGTTGAAAAGAATAAATTATCGCACATATGTTAACCGATAGACGGGGACTAGGTGGCGCTTTTAGTTTCATATATGAGTATCGATGGGAATATGAAGGTTTCATATTATCATATATTGGTTTTAACCCGAACATCTCGAATTGCTCTCTAATTATGCGTTTGTATGTGTGTGTTCCGGCTGTCGGGGGTAGGCTTCTATCCCATTAAGAATGTATAGAGCGAACGCCCATCACTTGTGCTTTCAACCGTTTCGAGTAAATTTCGGCAGCACCTCCTCGCTGTTCTCCGAGTACACTGTAATAGAATAGATAATCATTTCAAAGCTGTGAAACAACGTTGAAATGAACATCTAATCTATCTTTGTACACGGAGAACCAGCGGAAAGGTACCGACGAAATATCTCGAAACGGATGAAAACACAAGTGAATGAAGGCGTTTGCTTTATACATTCTTAACTTATCCACACGGGACAAATCTATGGGTTACCATATGATTGAATTTTCTCGTCGCGTAGACTATACGACGGTTGTTAGTATCGAGCTATACTGTCCGATATTTAACAACCTTCGTATATTTCTAGGTCACGATGAGTATCGCACGTATGTTAACCGATAGACAGGGACTAAGTGGCGCTTTTAGTTTCATATATGAGTATTGTTGGGAATATGAAGGTTTCATATTATCATATATTGGTTTTAACCCAAACATCTCGAATCGCTCTCTAATTATGTGTTTGTTGTGTATTCTTGTTGTATGTGTGTGTTCCGGCTGTCGGGGGTAGGCTTCTATCACATTAAGAATGTATAGAGCGAACGCCCATCACTTGTGCTTTCAACCGTTTCGAGTAAATTTCGGCAGCATCTCCCCGCTGTTCTCCGAGTACACTGTAATAGAATAGGTAATCATTTCAAAGCTGTGAAACAACGTTGAAATGAAAATCTAATCTATCTTTGTACACGGAGAACCAGCGGAAAGGTACCGACGAAATATCTCGAAACGGATGAAAACACAAGTGAATGAAGGCGTTTGCTTTATACATTCTTAACTTGTCCACACGGGACAAATCTATGGGTTACCATACGATTGAATTTTCTCGTCGCGTAGACTATACGACGGTTGTTAGTATCGAGCTATACTGTCCGATATTTAACAACCTTCGTATAGTTCTAGGTCACGACGAGTATCGCACGTATGTTAACCGATAGACGGGGACTAAGTGGCGCTTTTAGTTTCATATATGAGTATCGATGCGAATATGAAGGTTTCATATTATCATATATTGGTTTTAACCCGAACATCTCGAATCGCTCTCTAATTATGCGTTTGTTGTGTATTCTTGTTGTATGTGTGTGTTACGGCTGTCGGGGGTAGGCTTCTATCCCATTAAGAATGTATAGAGCGAACGCCCATCGCTTGTGCTTTCAACCGTTTCGAGTAAATTTCGGCAGCACCTCCCCGCTGTTCTCCGAGTACACTGTAATAGAATAGATAATCATTTCAAAGCTGTGAAACAACGTTGAAATGAATATCTAATCTATCTTTGTACACAGAGAACCAGCGGAAAGGTACCGACGAAATATCTCGAAACGGATGAAAACATAAGTGAATGAAGGTGTTTGCTTTATACATTCTTAACTTGTCCACACGGGACAAATCTATGGGTTACCATACGATTGAATTTTCTCATCGCGTAGACTATACGACGGTTATTAGTATCGAGCTATACTGTCCGATATTTAACAACTTTCGTATAGTTCTAGGTTACGACGAGCACCGCACGTATGTTAACCGATAGATGGGGACTAAGTGGTGCTTTTAGTTTCATATATGAGTATCGATGGGAATATGAAGGTTTTATATTATCATCGAGTATCATATATTGGTTTTAACCTGAATATCTCGAATCGCTCTCTAATTATGTGTTTGTTGTGCATTCGTGTTGTATGTGTAACATGATTTTAAACCATTGAGATCAAGATTGACAGAACTGATCATCCTACATTGCAATAGCATTCATCAACCAAAAACTATTATTGCAATGGTATTCATCTATAACAATTAACAATTAAAACTACAAATGTAGGATACTGATATCATAAAGCGTTATATGCAACATTGATAGAACTGATAAATAAAAAAACGAAACACAAACCGTATCAAGATTTAACAACTTTGATTATGTCATATACGCGGGCCGATATTTTCATATTAGCCAATAGGCAAAAATAGATTGCGGTCTGGATATGGCATATTGGCAGATGTTACCTATATGCATACATGCATGTTGTCTCCCCATTTTTTCATAAACTAAACCAACTACATACATCAAACTAGTCCATGCCACCAATCGGAAACTCCACTATGTCTTTGAATTATTATTTTTCCAAATAGTATTGAGCTCCTATTGACATTGTCCCATCCAAAAAATTTGTTGTGCTTGCCTCGACCTTCATCTAGATTTCACATGCCATACACATTAGATGAGTAATATAGTTATAAATTATGGTATTTTGTTGTCATCAATCCACCTAACCCTAACCCTAGCCCCAGCCCCAGCCCAGCCTCGCCCCGCCCTAACCTAACCCTAACCCCAGCGCGGCCAGCTAAACCCCAACACCAACCCTAAGGCAAACCCTAACCCCAGCCCCAGCCCCAGCAGCAGCCGAACCCCAACCCCAACCCTAACCCCAACCCCGACCCCGACCCCTGCCGAACCCCAACTCGCGTGCGCAACCCCAGACCCAGCCATGAACCCTAAGCCCAAAATAATCAAAAAATTCTTTAATTTACCTGAAAATTTACTCACCTGAACGGCGATGGCGATGACCTGAACGGCGGTGGTGGCGACGAGAACGGCGGTGGCGACGAGAACGGCGGTGGCGATGAGGAGAACGGCGGTGGCGATGACGAGAACGACGTGGCGATTTGGGGATTTTTTTCACGCGCGATCGAGAGAGAGAGGAAGAAAGTGAGCGTAGGCGATCGATCTCTGTGCCTTTATTAAATCGATATTTAGTTGCCCCTACGGATTTGCCCGTAGGTCCTTTGTTTGCGGCTCCGTAGGGGCAAACACCAAATTAAGAATTAATATTTTTATTCTTGGACGTCTGGGCCCGTAGGGGCAACCTTTTAGCCCTACGGATTAATCGTAGGGCCTAGTTAAATCTGCCCCTACGGATTTCAATATCCGTAGGGGCAACCCCCTATTTTACTAGTAAAAAGCGAGGCCTCGATTATGGCCAAGATGAATATATGAAGATGATGATGATAAGGCTAGGACGAGGCTAGGACGGTGTCTAATGCGAGGCTAGGGCTAGGGAAAGAAAGCACAGCGAGTTGGAGATGGAAGCAACAAGGGTTAGAGTACTAGGATTAGGAGGATGAAGATAAGGGTATTTTTGACGTGCAACTTAACTAATTGTGGTGACGTGACACGTTAATGCTGCTATGGCATCGTTAGTCTTCGTTGTTTTCTGAGGATTATAAACTTTTTGTTAGGTTTTCGCTAAACACTCAAACTTATTGGAATTTTGTATAAAAATACATTTTGTTAATTTGGTTATTTGTTCATATGATATTCCAATTGCATTTATATTTGTTTTTATCAAATTTTTTGATTGCTCCTATTAAATAAGAATTGGAATTAATTTTTGGAATATATCAATTACATACAAATTTCCGCTCCATATATATATATTTGTTTTATCTACTTATATATCTCTTTTATCTCATATCTGATTCTTTCAATTACGGATATGACTTTGTGTTAACGAACTATATCCGTATCTGTGATTAGAAAATAAATCTGAATATGCTAATATTAATATCTACTCCATATTCAATTTGAAATGTAGCCTTATGATGATGCTCGATACCGGTGATTCCCCAGATATTGACGCATGGCAGATGACGTGTCCCAGAGCTTACAAGAAGGGATCAAGAACGGTACATTGGAAGCATACCTCGGGCCTCCGACCCGAGGATGATCCCGACCTTCTATGGCCTTCCCGGCCACTCCTACGCTCGCCCTACAAATAACTATCGGCTCGCCTCCAAGCGTTGAGTTCCCTCTGCCCCCTCAGCTCGCTTCCGAGCAATTACATAACCAAGCTCCCTCGGCCTCTAGCTCGTTCCCGAGCCTCCTGCCGAGCTTAGCTTCCTCGGTCTCATCGGCTGACCCACAGCACTGATCACAGGCGTCTCCGCCATGGCTCCGCGAATCTCGCCAGACGCGAGATATCCGCCGCCCACGATCCCACGTTCCACGCCACCACGTTACCCCATTAACGAGCATATCTCATCATTAATGGGGAATCCCGCCTTACACGCGGGCGTAACGCCAGGGGCGTAACGACCGGCGTGAATCTTGCGCCCGCCAGCCCATGGCTGCCACTATATAAACCCCTCTCTCAGACGACTCAGATAAGCCAACTTGACTCAAATAGGCCATTACTCTGCCAAAATATCTCGACTAACTTGATCGTCGGAGGGTCCTCGGTGGCACAACCACTCCGAGACTTCCTTGCAGGTAGCTTGGCCTCAACCATATCCAGCCCATTGAGATTCACACGTATTGAGAGGCAACCCTCAAATTCAATCTCAGCCATCCATCAACGCTCGCTGTAGATCAACGGAAGGTAGCATCTGAAGGAGATCCAGAGCTCCATCAGTTGGCACCGTCTGTGGGAACTAGTTCCACTCAACGAAAGTTCACCTTCCGATCTCAACTTCATGGCGAGCGATCACCGCGATGACCTAAGAACTAGCCGCCGCCTTCCCCATAATGGAGACCCAGATGGATCCCCCCTCCCCCAAAAGCCATTCATGCCTTATCTGCTCGGATAGATCGGCTTGCGTCCGTCGTGGATGCACTCGTCCGTGTCCAAACGGCAGGGCAAACTCCCTAGGTCGCCGCTCCCCCATCTCGGGACCGGGACCCCTACAGAGGGAGAGAAGACGTTGCCCACGTTGGCACTACCGAGCACTGCCTTGCTGTCTCCGGCGGCCGCAGATCCTCCGGGCCAACCAATTCAATGACCCGTTGGGCGCTACACAGCTCAACACCGAGGTCTTTCGTCATAGCACCCCGCTCTGAGGCCCATCACGCCCATGTCCTTCCCAAGAAGGTGTCGGTTAGCTCGCCTGCACCTAGGCATGACCGACACCCCCTCCCTCGACGGGGTCACGCGGACGGGACTTACATCGGTAGCTCGAAGACTACCTAACCAGGGGACCTAAGGAACCTCATCGAACGGAACCGGAGCTGCGGTCAGGCGCAGATCACCAATAGCAAAGGCCATAAATCAGAGTATGCCGAATCGTCGAGATACCATGGCCGACTAGACGCCCTCAAAAAGAAGATCGAAGGCATGGATCGGGAAAATCGTCCTTCAAGCGACTGGGCTAAATATGCCACCGACTCTCTCACGAAACCCTTCACCAAAGAGCTTTCCACCGTCCATGTCTCCTCCCGGAATAAGCCCCCGAAGGTCTCCCTCTTCGACGGGAAGTTCGACCCGAAAGACCATTTGGACGCGTTCACAGCCGGGATGAGTTTCCAGGACAATTCCGACGCCGCGCAATGCCGCGCTTTCCCTTCCACTCTCATCCGCTCTGGATGAGACTGGTTCCGAGGACTCGCGCCATGCTCAATCTCTACTTTCGATGAGCTGGCCACCCAGTTTCTCGGTCATTTCGTTGGGAACAGACGGCAGAAGCGGACCATTGATCATCTCTTCACCATAAAGAGCGGAGTCAAATAATCCTTCAAAGGATACGTCACCCGCTTCTACAATGCCCTCCTTGAGGTCTCAGAGCACCCGGACGAGACGGTCATTATGGCCCTTAGGTCGGGTCTTAGGCATAAGGAGTGGATACGCTCCTTTGCATTAGCGCAACCTAAGACCATGGCCGAGATAAAGGCCTGGACCGAACGTGAGATCCAGCTTGAGTCCGAGGTGAACGCCAACCTGCCCCGGACAGAGCAAGCCGATCAGAAGAAAAGGGCCAGGGAGGAGAAAAAGAAGATTGAGCGGCCAAAGCCCTACTCCCCGAAGTTTTAGGAGTACACCCCGCTCAATGTCTCCCAGACGGTACTGTTGGAAGAGACTAAGGACGAGAGGTTCTTCAAACTCCCCCCAGTCTCGAATAGGGCGGCAAAGCGTACCCGGGCCCCTACTGCGCTTTCCACAGGTCGCAGGGCCACTCCACCGAGAACTACAAGCAGATTCGAGACTACATCGAAGAATTAATCCAGTCGGGGCACCTGGCAACGAACTTGCAAGACAAGCGGCAAGCCGACCATGAGCAGGAGCACCATCCCCCTCCCGGCGAGCTGACAATCGGCCAAATCATGGTCGTGTCAGCGGGGGGTGCGACGGAGACCGACGAGACGCGGCACCCCTTACCGATCGAGGGGACTGGTAGACACCCGAGGAAGAAGGCTAAAGCGGCCGAGCCGACCATTTTTACCGACAAGGACCTCCACGGTATATCCCTGCCTCACAACGACCCAGTGGTGATCACAGCCCAGGTCCACCGCTACGATGTGCAGAGGATATTGGTCGACTCAGGAAGCTCGGCGGACATTCTCTTTTATGACTGCTTTCTGTGTATAGGACTCACCCCGTCGGACCTAAGGCCGACTACCCACGTCCTATCGAGGTTCACTAACCATTCCATCCCTGCGGAAGGGGTAATCATCCTCCAATTTAACATCGGGGAAGCGGGCCGTACGCGCACCGTGCCTGTCGAGTTTATTGTCGCGAGAATTCCATCGGCCTACAACGTCCTCTTAGGTCGCCCGACACTGAAATCCCTCTGAGCCTAAATATCGACCTACCACCTAGCGATAAAGTTCCCCCTCGACCAAGGCGGGATAGGTCGGGCCTCCGGAGACCAACGAACCATAAAGGTTTGCTTCACCGCAACATCTACGTCTGAGCGGCAAAACAATGACATTGAGGGCGAGGATGATATCAAGGGTTCTCTGGACATTCGAGACGAGCAAAAAGAGGTCCGAGGGACCCCGGTGGAGCCACTAACAGAGACCCCCTTGTAGGAGGGGACGATGACCGAACCGTTCAGATCGGGTCGCTCTTAACGGGGACTCAGCGAGAAGACTTGATCATCTTCCTCATAAATAACTCGGACGTATTCGCCTGGGCGCCTGCCGATATACCTGGGATCGACCCCAAAATCATATCGCATAAGCTCGGGATGGACCCTACGGTCCAGCCCGTCAGGCAGAAAAAGCGATGTTTCGCCCCGATCAAATAAAAAGCAATCGAGGACGAGGTAGACAGGCTCCTCGCCGCCAAGTTCATTCAGAACATGCCTTACTCGGAATGGTTCTCTGGTAGCTTCTCTACCCCACAACGCCGGGGATCAAAGCCCTCACGAAGAGGCAACCCAGCAGCTACCCTGCTCGGCTATCCCTGGCTGGTAGCTTCCCTACCCCACAACGCCAGGGATCTAAGCCCTCAAAAAGAGGCAACTGAGCAGCCTCACTGCTTGGTTCATCCTTGGCAGGCCTCCCACGGCCCCTCCAGCGCCAAGGATCGAAGCCATCACAAAGAGGCAGCCCAGCAGCTCCTTGTTCGGCTATCCCTGGCTGGTAGCTTCCCTACCCCACAACGCCAAGGATCAAAGCCCTTACGAAGAGGTAGCCCAGCAGCTACCCTGCTCGGCTATCCCCAGCTGGTAGCTTCCCTACCCCCACAATGCCAGGGATCAAAGCCCTCGCCAAGAGGCACCGGGAAGCAACCCTGCTCGGCCATTCTTAAGGACAAAAAGCCCTCGCCAAGAGGCACCGGGCAGTAACCCTGCTCGGCCATCCTTAGTAGGCCACTTACGGCCCCTCCCGCGCTGAGGATGAAAAGCCCCCGAAAAGAGGCAACCGGGCCCGCCTTTGCTCGGTTATCCCTAGCTGGTAGCTCCCTACCCCAACAAACCAGGGATCAAAGCCCTCGCCAATAGGCAACCGGGCCCGTCCTTGCTCGGTTATCCCTGGCTTGTAGCTCCCTACCAAACCAGGAATCAAAGCCCTCGCCAAGAGGCACCGGGCAGTAACCCTGCTCGGCCCGTCCTTAAGGATCAAAACCCTCGCAAGAGGCAACCGGGCCCGCCCTTGCTCGGTTATCCCTGGCTGGTAGCTCCCTACCCCAACAAACCAGAGATCAAAGCTCTCGCCAAGAGGCACCGAGCAGCTACCCTGCTCAGCCATCCTTAGTAGGCCACACACGTCCCCTCATGCGCTAAGGATCAAAGCCCTCGCCAAGAGGCACCGAGCAGCTATCCTGCTCGGCCGCATCCTTAGTAGGTCATTCACGGCCCCTCCCGCGCTAAGGATCAAAACTCTCGCCAAGAGGCACAGAGTAGCTATCCTGCACGGCCATCCTTAGTAGGCCACTCTCGGCCCCTCCCGCGCTAAGGATCAAATCTCTCGCCAAGAGGCACCGAGCAGCTACCCTGCTCGGCCCCATCCTCAGTAGGCCACTCACGGCCCCTCCCGCGCTAAGGATCAAAGCCCTCGCAAGAGGAAACCGGGCCCTCCCTTGCTCGGTTATCCCTGGCTGGTAGCTCCCTACCCCAACAAACCAGAGATCAAAGCCCTCGCCAAGAGGCACCGAGCAGCTACCCTGCTCGGCACTATCCTTTGTTGGCCAATTACGGCCCCTCTAACAATTAGGGATCAAAGCCCTCGTAAGAGGAAACCGGCCCCGCCTTTGCTCGGTTATCCCTGGCTGGTAGCTCCCTACCCCAACAAACCAGGGATCAAATCCCTCGCCAAGAGGCACCGAGCAGCTACCCTGCTCGGCCCCATCCTTTGTAGGCCACTCACGGCCCCTCCAACAACTAAGGAACATAAACTCAACAAGAGGCATCCGGTCTATCAACGTTTTAGCGATCTCCACTTCGACTTCGGGGCCATGGAGATATGTCTTCCCGTCGGTCCTCGTACACTCAGCAAATGACCAGATTCAAGTCGACGAGTAATCGCTAGACGAGGAACATGCCGAACATAAAAGCGGTACTGTGCGAATACAAGTGTCTACCAACAAAAGGAAGTACAAGCACAAACACTACTGCGAAAATAAAAAGTTTTTATTCACAAAGCCAAAAGTCTTTACAAGGGTAATGTGGGCTCCCCAGCCTTATCAAATTGCCTAGAGGCTTACAAAAGAGAGAGGAGGAAAAACCAAAAAGATTGGGCAGCAAGCCCCGCCTAGACCTCACTCCCCTCATCGCTATCGGCCGGAGGCGTGACCACCGAGAGTAGGACCCAAGCACGGAGCTCACCGTCGGCGAACTCCGGAAGCTGCTCCTTGACAGCATCCAGAGCTTTGTTCCATGCAATGGCGGAGGCCTCGCCGAGGTCGACGTAAAACTGGTCCGACTCCTTGTAATCCATCACCGCCTTCCTAGCCCGGATCTCGGCAACCTTCGCCGCCTGAAGCGCCGCCTCGGCAGCCCGCCTGCTGGCATCCCTCGCCCTCTTCATGGCGGCAAAGCGGTCGGCCAGTTCCACCAACTTCGCCTCGACGGCTTGGTGGGACTCACTTAGGCGGCGATAGGACTCCCGACACTTTGAAATAGTGAGATCCGCGGCTTCTGACCGGGCTTTGAGGATGATCGACCTCTCCCTCTCCAGACGCAGCTCGAGTCGCAGACCCTCGACCTCCGAAGAAGACTCTTCTGCTGACCTGCAGCTCGAATAGCCCCCTCGGCTTCCATACGAGTAACAAGGGCGCAGTGCTGATGGACTTGGCGAAAAATGGCAGAGAAACTTAAGGACACCCGAACTAAGAAAAGGTCGCTCAAAGTAACACATGAGAGAGTACATACCTGAACCGCCTCCTGTGCGATAGCCGCCATTTAGGCCCTCCAGGTCCCCCGCGGCATCTGGCCCCCGTCCGACTCCTCCATACCAGCAATAAGGTTGGCGGCAACGGAAAGCCCTGAGGGGACCACGAACTGGACGTCCCCCTCCTGCACGGGAGTCCCCTCCGGGACCTCCGGCGGCGGCGCACGAGAGACCGTCCTCTTCCGCTTAAGAGGACCCCGTCTTCGCCCTCTCCTGCATCCCTCGTCTAGGATTCGGGAACCCGTGTACGCCTTTGGCCGCCGCCGGAACAATCGTCAGGAGCTCGTGACAGGGTAGGTGGCCCCGCCGTCGGAGGCACATCCGGCGCAGGGCTCGAGTCAGCTGGAGACACGGCCGCACCGCCGGCCCCCTCCAGGACTGAGCGCCGAAGGCACCAAGAGTCTGGGATCGAACCATCTGTCCTGCCGAAAGGGAGAAGAGGCTCGACTCAGAGGAAGAAGAAGCAAGACATCTAACCTGATGGGAAGAAATCCTCGAGAAGAGAAAACGCAAGATCTGACCTAAATGGAGAGCGCCGAGCAAATAAGACTCAGAACGAGAAAAATGTGAAGGAAGAGAGATCCTGAATCAGGCATCCTCCCTATTTATACTACCGGTGTCCTCATCCAGCGGCGACAGTCGACTCCCGCCAAAACGATTCAGTGCACTCGACGACCACAATCGCCCCACCTGTCACAAGCGCATTGGTGGCGTCCCATCGGACGCCAGAAGCCTGCGGCACGTCACATCAGCCAACCGGCACCAGACACGTGGTCTGTCGCTTCAGCAAAAGTGCACACGATCCGGCGCACCCTCTTTAATACAAAGGATCTCGCCCTGATTCGCTGGCCTCATCCAGAAAAGACAACCAATTGTTCAGAGACACGCCTGACGATATTTTCGGAAAGGAGCTCACCTCGGGTGATCCGGCAAACCACTCCCGATCCGACCCATCAGCTGGTCGGGACGAGAGTGGGGGGCTAATGATGATGCTCGATATCGGTGATCTCCCAGATCAGGACACGTGGCAGATGACGTGTCCCAGAGCATACAAGAAAGGACCTACAGTGGCCGACCAGACCACACCTACGCTCGTCTTACTGAGCGAACGCTGGCTCGCCTCCGAGCCCCCTGCACAACTGGTCTCCTCGGCCTTACAGCTCGTCTCCGAGCTACCGCAGAACCAAGATGCCCCGGCTCTCCCGCTCCTCCGCGAGCTCTCCCGCTGAGATCATCTTTCTCGGTCTCATCGACCGATCAACAGCACTACTTGCAGGCGTAACCGCCATCCCGCGAATCTCGTCATGCGTGAGATCTCCGCCGGCCACATCCCACGTTCCACACCACCACGATCCCCCATTAACGAGTATGTCTCGCCATTAATGGGAGGTCTCGCTCATCACGCGGGCGTGACGTTGGGAGCGTAACGGCCGGCGTGATTCTCGCGCCTGCCTCGCCTGCTGCCACCGCTATATAAACCCCTTCTTCAGACGGTTCAAGTAAGCTATTTTTACTCCACTAAGTCGTTACTATGCTCGGATCTCTGGTCTAACATGACCGTCGGAGGGTCCTCGGTGGTACGACCACCTCGGGACTTCCTTGCAGGTAGCTCGGCAACCACAACCTCAAACCCATTAAGATCCACACGCTTCAGGAACGACAGCTTCCAGATCCAATCTCAGCCACCCATCGCCGCCATCAGCAGATCAACGGAAGGTAACATCTTGGCGCAATCCAGGTCGCGTCAAGAAGTGACAAAAGATAAATCTAAATACAAATTTAGATTATCAAGAAAGAGGGGGAAGGGCAACTTCTGGTTTAAGCATTTGGGAGGACATGCGTCCGCTCAAGCTTAAATTATAGAGATATAACCCGTATAATTGCTTATAATTATATACGCCTCTAATGATCTTTGTATTTATATATCCCCTCAAATTATATACGTTGTTTCAAATTCATCTTTGTTAATGCTAAACCTATTATATTTTATATTTTTTTTAATTTCACCTTTTATTTTCATTTCTAAATGACGCGCTTATGTTTTATCAAACTTAATTTTCAAATTTACCATCCAAACCTTCATAACTGTGGTTGTATGTAAGTAAATATTGATGAAAAATTGATAGAATGGATGAAAAAATCGATCAATTTGTGTAATTAAAATAATTAATTAAAGTTAAAGAAATATATTTATTAGATATAATTACCAGATAATAAGAATAAAATAAAAATTTGAAAACAATTTTCAAATTTTTGATCGAATATACCCTCTATAGTTGCAGCTCGAAAGGATATAGTTTTGAGAAAATATCAATGAAAAGGTATATGTTTAAATATTTTTAAAGCTTTTACGGAGTTATATACAAATACCAAGACTAGAGGAGTATATATAAATACAAAAAATAAATTGATATACCCCCCCCCCCCCCCCCCCGCCCGAAAATAATGTAATTGAAGTTTGATTGACTTTAAACAGTTCGCTGAACTTAGCTTACTGTAATTCCATCAGTTTTTTCAACCAAAATTTATACTTCGGATGTTATAAGGGAGATCGATCATAAGATATTTAATCCATTTACAAGTGGTTATAAATCCGTATAAATTTTGGATCTGATGTATAGAAAATCCGTATTAACTTTTTATCTTAAAGTTAAAAACGTATATCAATCTTTCAAAACACACAAAAAATAAAATATAAATAAATAATTATAGCTGTTTATAACCATTAAATTAACGCTTTTAGCTTTAAAATATAAATAAATAATTAAAGTTAAAAACGTAATTTTGGTTTCCATACTAAGATCTTAGGCGTTTTCCAAACAAATTGTTTATGCTTATTCTTTACATATATATACCAGAAGTGATGAGACACAACAAAGCCACAAGCGTTGACAACAACAGGAAACACCGATGAACAGTAACTCAGTTGGTATGGGCACTTCCCCTTATAAGGAGAGTGCAGCGTTCGAATCCCAAAACCTCAAGAGGGGAATTGGCTATAAATTAACGCTTTCGGGGCAAATTCGTAGGTCTCTGGATGCGTGTGTTGTGTCCTTGTTTGTGTGTGGTGTGTGTGGGTGTGTTGTGGGTGTGCATAGATTAAGGCTTACGGGTCAGCGTAAGAAAAAGGAAAAACGGAAAGGAAAGCATTTCCAATTAATAGTTTAATGTAATTGATGGTTTAATAGTCAATATGTGTATTATGAACTTGAAAAACATTCAAAACTTAAGTTATATATGCACATGATGTTATTATATATCATTTTTATATAAAAATCTTCTAATATTTATATGCAAGTAATTTGGTTCTTCCATGGAAATTTTTTTGGCTCGCTCCTTGAAGATGAAGTTTTTTTTTATCGTTATCATAACGTTTGGTTTACAATTTTTTTCATGTGTTATCATGAGTCTTATTTAAAACAAGAGTTTTAATAACAGTCAAAGATACAATAGACAAAGCAACCAGTGATATTTACATGCAAGCTACATGTGAGATAAGGAATTTATTCTTAATAAATATATCATATTGTATTAATGTGGAAGAAAATTAAAAGATCATGGTATTTTTTGTATAATAAATCCTAAATCTCTATTATAATAATGTCAATGGAGAAGTGTATAGAGCACTTATAAAAGAAACACCAGTAATATTCTATGTTCCCATCATCTATGTAACTCCCCTGGTTACCATGTTCCGTCTCTCCAGCTAATTCTCATGTAAAAATATACAAATCTATGATAATCCGCAGAAACGACTTTAACATCCTTGCACTTCAAATCCACGCGCGCCACCTGTAAATCTTACTTCCTACTTCAAAGTGGAAACACTGCGCGCCCCACATGACGTACCCACTAAAAGCCGCCCAAAAACAAAGCAACCTCACGTTCTCTCTCAAACTCATAATCGGGGATGTAAATGGATCGTGATAATCTGTTCCGGATCCATTTTCGAATTCGACACCTAACAGATATGGATATTAAAACTCTATATACGGATGGATTTTCTAGTATCCGGATCCGACTTGGATACAAATTTCTATTCAGATCCGGATATCGGAAATAATGATATCCATTATCCAACTACTAATTACTAGTAGTTATAATTAGACTTATGGATGACTCACAGACTTGATTTTACATGAAAAAACCCTAATTTGAAATTATCAATGCTTGCGTACTTTTGTTTGAATCGTAATCTATTTAAATATTTTATTGTTTGTAGTTATGAATCATGACTTTTTATATTTACAAGAATAATATCTATATTCGATTTTAGAAGATATGGTTTCTACAATATCCGATCCGTATCCGTATTCGATTTGTAGCGGATACGGATAGTAAATTTTTGTTACCGATAACTATTCATATCCACATTCACATCCGTAAATAGTTGCCGGGACATGGTAATGCCTCAATCCGATCCATTTATATCCAATTACATCCAATTACTCTCTTTGTATTTTCTCTCACATCACTCGAACTCCATCATCATCAACAATGGTTTCTTTACTCCAATTCATCCTCGTCTTCGTCCCGATCTTCGCCATTGCGACCTCCAAAACTTTTCCAAGCGACATCGAAGCCCTAAAATCATTCAAATCCTCAATCGACCCATCGTCGATCCCACAAAGCTCGTGCCTTTCCTCATGGGACTTCGCCTTCGACCCCTGCGACGCCGCCTTCTCCTCTCGCTTCACCTGCGGCCTCCGCTGCGACCTCACCGCCGCCGCCAACAACCTCTCGCGTGTCACCGAGCTCTCGCTGGACCCCGCCGGCTACTCGGGCCCACTCCCCCCTTCGATCTGGGCCCTCTCCTATCTCCAAACCCTAGACCTCGCCGACAACCGCTTCTCCGGCGACCTCCCGCCTCCGCCGCAGGCGATCTCCGGCCTCCGCCGCATTTCCCTCTCCCGCAACCTCCTCTCCGGCGAAATCCCTATCCTATCTGCCGCCTATTCGCTCGAAGAGGTCTATCTCGACGGCAATCTCTTCAGCGGCGCGGTAAAAAACGCAACTTTTTCGAATTTGGGGCGTCTTCAGACGCTGGAGCTACAGGGCAACAACCTCACCGGCAAGATCCCAGATCTCTCCTCGCTCTCCTCCCTAAACTACCTCGACGCCAGCGACAACGCCCTCACCGGCGAGTTCCCATCGATTTTCCCGCCAAATATCGTGGAGATCTCCCTCCGCAGCAACCGCCTCTCCGGCGACCTCCCGGGCCCCACCCTCTCCTCTCTATTGAGCCTGCAGGTGCTCGACCTCGGCCACAACGGGCTATCGGGTCCGGTCCCAGGATCCGCATTCGAGCACCCGTCCCTTCAGCAGCTCACATTGTCATACAACCGATTCCATGGATTGGATCCCCCGAGCGACGACGCCGTGGCTAGAAGCGGGCTCGTGGCGCTGGACGTGAGCCACAATGTGGTGACAGGCCTGCTGCCGGGGTTCATCGGTTCGATGCCGAGGCTGTCGGCATTGGACATGGGGTACAACAAGTTCACGGGGATGATACCGGTGTCGTACGCGATGAGGGTCGTGGGGGTCGACGATGGGGAAGGAATGGCGAGGTTCGGGAGGATGGTGCTGGCCGGGAACTATCTGTTCGGGCCGATACCGGCGGTGATGATGAAAGGCGTAGGAGGAGGAGGAGGAGAAGGAGAGGGGGATATTGGGGAGGTGAGCTTGAAGGACAATTGCTTGTTTAGATGCCCTGCTGTCTTCTTCTTTTGTGAGGATGGGACGCAGAAGCCATTTTTGACTTGCAGGCAGTTCAATCCTGTCATCCCTTGATTAAAAGGTAATGATGTTGTTGATGATGATCAAGAGGTTAGTTATGTTTCTAATCTGCTCTTGTTTGTTTATCTTCTTATTCATGTGGGGTTTGTTGATTTGTTTGTTCAAAATCAGATGTCAGTGTAAATTAATTATTAAAGGGGTTTCTTTCTTATGTATGCAGATGATTTTTTGTATGATATATTATGCATAACCTATGTTTATGTTTAACATTGTGTGTTGTTGTATTAAAGATTCGAGTTATTGTTAGTCAACGAATGATAATGACAACGGTTTTCTAATCGGTGTCAACAAGTTATCATCCCTCATCCCTTTGGATTCAAGTATTTTGTTGTAATTTTTTTTTTTTGGATGCGACCTCCTGATCCTAAACAAATCACTTGGGTAATATTTTTGTTTATACCCACTCTTTTTATCCATTGAAAAAAGTAGATAAATGCCAAAGATACTTAGCTCGGCACAACTTACTATGGGAAAAAAGTAGATAAATTCCTGGCATGATACACGGACAGCTGAGATTGAAAGAAAAAACCAACTCCTACTTTTATGACTATTATTTATTTCCTTTCAATCTCGACTGCTAGTGTATCACATCAGGGATGCTGGATAAATTGTTTCTACGCTTTTGATTCAAATGGGGATTGTAGAGAGGATCTGGCAGGACTTGGTTTTGAATTGTAAGGAGTAATTTTCGACAAAATAGGTTGAGCAATTTCTGAGGGATCCATCTTTTATTTTGTAATAAAACCTTTTTTTTTTGCCCTTTTTGGCATAGTATCTCTTTTATTGTCACCCTTTGATGGTTCCCAGCAATCGAAGTGATAAAGAAAATTAATAAAACTAAAATAAGATTAGTTTGTAAGAAGAATATTTCAGTCAATTTTTTTTAATTTACAAGACCGGTGTCAAAATCCAAGTATAAGTAGAGGTGAAATTCTTTAGATTAAAGTGGTGACAAGTTAAAATCAAGGGGGACAACGCATAGTATAAAAATATCATATCTTATTTGGTAAAAGATAAGATTATGAATAAGATTTGAGATGCGTCACGGGATCAGAACTAGATCCTGACAGACTAGTGAGTGAGGCCAAGGCATAATCAATGTTTCATGAGATGGTTAATGGTACGGACCCGCTAAATTCCGGATCCGACTCATCCCAGGAAGAAAGTGGGCCCCCGAATGAATGATGCATGCTTTGCTGCTTTATAATTTCTCTCTCGTCAATATCAGACCGCTCCCATGTAAAATGTGTTTAACTTTGCCTGGTTGTCTCTTATCGACATCCTATCACTGAGTATCCCCGCAGGACTCTCTGGCATCTCTGGCATCAGAATCTTGATGAGATACCGGTAGAATACAACTACTAGTTGGAAAAATAAATTTACTGAAATGTACTTCTAATGGCGAAGGACGGGGAATTTGAAGGTAAATCCATTCACACTATTTGTTTACTTTCTTCTCCATATGTCGATCAATAAGATCAATAGACTCTAAAATATCAAAGAGAAGTACCGATATCAGAGGAGAGGAATACAGCACTGCAGTAGATTGAAAGCTAATTTGTTGCCGTCACGCAACACCCAGGAAGGAAGACCAGAGGTGGGAGAATGTCCATGGAGTTCCATTGGAATGGGACCCATCCGGAGCGAGACGACCGTAGCCTTCATAAGTCAATTACTCATGTATTCTATGAAGATAAATTGCAAGATCCTAAAAGGCCACAATAAAATGTTCCAAACCCTGCATGACATCCCTGTGCCATATAAGCAGATTTAGAGTCAAAACTGTAACTGCATGTCTTGTATCTTTCCGATGTTATCAATCGAAGAATTCAAGAAATGTTTTCGCAAAAACAGATGCATTAGCAAGTAACCATTACGGCAAAATATAGTAATTTGACACAAATACAAGGAAAAGAACAAAGAGACAGAGATGTTGAGCCTATGAAAAGCCCTTGATCTCAAAATGGCTTCTTATATACACGACTGCCTGATGTATGAAGAAGTCATTTCAAAATGCCGCGCTCTGCACCTTTGAGTGCAAGCAGTGCAGCACTGTATGCCGCTTTTGTCTGAATAGCTTTATTGACTGGTAAACCAGGCGCTCTCTCGTATGTTGGTCCAAGCCGGATTTTTTTATCCTCGGCCTACAGTGAACACTTCTTCAACCTCGGTCGCTCCGAGTTCCTCGAGTAGAGCCCTTGGCCTAATATATAGGCCATTAAGAAATGAAAGTGTGATCGAGTGCAAATTGTAAATTGCAAACCTAGTTTTTGCTGCAGGTTTTTGAATGAATTTTTTACATACCTCTATTCTGGCAATGGATTCTAATACGCGCTGCAAGTATTCGGCATCGCTTGCTGGGCGCGGATGTAACCTACATAAGAATAGGCATGATCAGCTTGTCATTATTAAAGGAGTTGAAGAAACGGGACTACTTCTTTGGTGAACATTAGCACATTCTAAAAGTGGTCGATGTTTTTTTTTGTCATTTCCCTAAAATTGCTCGCTAAACTGCGATTCAAATGCGTGACTATCCAAGATGGAGTTTTCATTCAGTATACTTTTCTTTTATTTCTCTATAATTTGGTAAGAGATAATATAAATTCATCAACAATGAAGTATTCCATATAGCCGACAATTGGAAGTAATTCCTAGAATGTTCAAGATGAGCCACGTAGGCTCGGACAGAGCCGGGATTTTAAGTCGGGTGCGAACCAAACCCAAAGTACATGCTTATGAAATTATACATAATACTAAACCATATACTTAAAAGTACGTGTACTCTCAATTTACAACGAGTGTTGTATTAAAATAACTTTTACATCAAATTTTAGTAGAATTAAAATATCTTTAATTAAGAGGAATGTTGTTATAAGTCAATTGGGCATATGATCTAGCTTTCAAAAATTTTATGTGTGACCTAAGCAGAGATTTATAGAACAAAAAAGTGTTTGTGTGAAGAACAAGTGATAAAGAAATAACAATCCCAAAAATATATGAAAAGAGTAACGATAAAAGAAAGAAAGCATTGAATCACAAATATATGAAACAATTGCATTTTGAATATATGGTAACTGAAATTCTCTTTCAGCATGTGTATTTATAATTTATAAAAAACAATTCGGAGCTAAAAGACTTGCTAGTTAATTAGTTTTGATTGGTGTTTGTTGTAGATCATAACAAGACATATTATAGTTATTAGTATTTAGCAAATATATCCAAATATAAACAATAGGAGCTATAAATTAAGAAAAGAACCGTTCAGTTATGAAATACGCATATATTTTAAGAGCTGCTATTATTGTTTTTAATAAGGATGCATAATTTTTAAGAAATACTTTTAGTGGACGCAGAAATTCAAGGGATGTAAAATTTTTATGAAATATTGTTAGTGGGCACAGAAATTCAAAGGGGGCGACCGTCCCTGTGCGCCCCCTGCCTCCGTCTTTGCTAGTCGAAGGGCCAAGAGTTCGAACATAATTTTATGATTCTACCATATTTCCTCTTCTTTTAGTTGAGATCCTGTATATGTAAGAAAACAAAACCAAAAAAAATGTTGATGAAGATTACACAGGATCAAACATTTAAAAAGGTAGAAAGAAAAAACAAGTCAAGAGGAAGAAACAAGCATTAGGGATTATGGTAAGTGCCATGCTTCTCCGTTATGTAATACCTAGTATTTTGCATGTGCAATGCCCGTCCGTATTAAAATATAGGTTTGATGTGGATAGTTTGTCATTTTAAGTAATGGTCTCTAAATGATCAATAATCTTAGATAAAAGTCATTAAGAATCTTTTCCGATCTTATAAATTTTTATTGATTTTGAGTTGTATCAAATCTTAAAAGATCTATATCAAGTCTTTTAACATCCTTTATTATCTTAACTAAAACTTTTTAAAATCTTTATTTTCTTAACTAAAAGTATTTTAGATATTTCTAAAAAAATTCACTATGATGTTGTAATACCCAGTTCTTTTATACACCAATATCCGTATTTTTATAAAAAAGGTCACTTACAAATTGACTATTTAAAAATCCTAATTCCTTCATTCTATTTTCTTTTTTAAATTCTTTTACCTAAACTAACCTAGCCCACTCCCTTCCATTTCTTTTAAATCCCGTTTAAACCCAACCTAGCCCAAATCCTAACTCCCCTTTTTCCTTTTATTATTTCCCGGCCCATCTCCCCCTTCCTTTCCAATTTCTTCTATTTTTTATTTTCAATCCCGGCCCATTGAACCCAAAACCTACTTCTAACCCCCTTTTATTTTTAGCCCCCGACCCGACTCCCCAACCCGACCCGCTTCACCCTCCTTCTTACCCCACGTCTTCTTTCCCGCTTCTTTCTTTCCTTCTACCCACGTCGCGCCCGCCTCCCGTGCGCCCCACGTTCCCACGAGCCCACGTGCGCGCTCGCGAAGCCTCCCTCGACCCCGTCTCCATCTCGCTCCCCTCTCTCTCGCAACTCTCTCTCACCCTCCCTCATTCGTCACGTTCCCCATGCGAGCACCAACCCACAGCTTAGCCCACGCCTTCGTCGTTGCCGTCCCGTCGCCGCCCCCTCACCATCACCGTCTCCCTCTCGACTACACCCTCTTCTCCTCCTCACCCCGAGACCTCTTTCCCCTTCCGACGACCTAACTAACTTTCCCCGACATCAAGAAACCCATCCCCATCGCCGGCAACCTCACTCTCACTGGGAAAATCCATCACCATCGACCTCCTCTTCACCTCCTCGCCTCCCCCTCCAACTCAGCACCACCCTCTTCCCGAGCACCGCGCTGCAACCCTTTCGCCTGCGCTCGTTGCCGCGCTCGCCTGCATACTCCCGCACCGGAGCTTCCTCCACAGCCGACGAACGACACACCATCACGACGAGACCTCCGTGCATCGCCGAGCCGCTACCGTCAATGAACCCCTCCACGGCCGCCTGCCACTGTCACACCCCGCTTCCCAAAAGAAGGAGAAGGATGACGTGGCATGGTCCGCAACCTAACTGTATTGAAGGTGGTCTATTCAATACAGTTACGTTAAGCGTATGAAAATTTAACATGCAGGATATGTACCAAAACAAAAATAATAAAAGCGAAAGGCATTTATTTCCATTAACCAAACTTTATTACACCCAAAAGAAAGAGTAAAATAAACTAAGTAGTTTAATTGCATCGAGGAAAAACAAAAGCCCTAAACATGTGGGCAACAACAAAAATTAAATCTAGCCAATCTTCTCTCGTCCAGTCTGCATAATCTTCATAAGTTGGCTTCACACCTTGATCCTCGCCATAATACGCATTCTTATCTGACGGACATTCCAAAGATAGAGGAAGAAAAGGAAGGTCCGTCAGCGAGTTAAACTCGGGTAGGATTGCCTCATAAGAAAGTAAAGGTATAGAAACGAACATGTGTATATAATGAATATGATGCACATGTGTATAAAGGTATGAGGTTATATACAAATTAGATATGTGAATATGAGTAGCTTGTGTGAGGTATATGTTTGGTAAATGTTCAAGTCAAGTCAAACGGATATTCAGTTTAAGAGTTAGATCAGGTTAAAGAAGGTGTGTATGGATAGAATTGACTGGTGAACATACTCGTATCCTTGAGGTATCCCATGACTAGCTGGAAGCAGTATGAGCTGGTGCTCGTGCCTGGGATGGCAATCAATGTGGTAGCGTGAACATCCCCGAAAGGTATCCCATGACTACGATGGAGCTTTGTCTAGCATGAATATCACTCAAGTGCACAGGTATTACCACCCTTCAGTTCCATAATAAAACAAGTCTAAACTGGTAAAATATCCACATCCAAGATACTGAATAACTCGTGTCTTATGAAGAAAGGTAGATAAGGTCTCAGGTAGGTATATCACATGATGTGGGTTTAGTGTTGAATATAAATAGGTATTGTAAACGTTTTAGTTTGTTAAACAAGGGTCCTGATACTCGCAATTATTCCGTTGTGGCCACGGAACAATAACTGGGGAAGTGAAATGTACCGTTTCACTTCCCGGGATCACGATCGAGTAGTAGGGGAATCCGAGTTTCGATATCTCCTTGCCTAATCAAACTATCCATCCCCGTGGTTCAGTATAAAGGTTTTGACGAATTAGAGTTAGTACGTATACCTCTATGCATGGAATTTCCACATTGTATAGTCGTCCACATTTTGGACTGTTCACCCGGAATATCGGGATCTTCATATTTGTATAGTCGTCCACACTTTGGACTGTTCACCCGGAATACCGGGATCTTCATATTTGTATAGTCGTCCACACTTTGGACCGTTCACCCGGAATACCGGGATCTTCATATTTGTATAGTCGTCCACACTTTGGACCGTTCACCCGGAATACCGGGATCTTCATATTTGTATAGTCGTCCACACTTTGGACCGTTCATCCGGAATACCGGGATCTTCATATTAAGTATTCCATACCTAGGTCCGCGCATTCTAACCCTAACCGTATCATGTTTTGTATATGTCATGTTGTCATAAACTGGAAATTTAAAAAGTATTGATCTCGTTTAATATGGCCTTCCACAACCACTCGTTTTATTTTCTAAAGTTCGTAAAGTACTTTGTGTCATCTTAGGGAAAACTTAGTTAAAAAGAATAATAGTGTTTAATTATCTTTTATTACTTCTAAGAAAAACCATGAGATTTGGAATATGTATCATTTTGGAAAAACATAATATTTTACGGAAAAATATTCTTTCGATAAAAGGTTGTGGTGTTTATTTGAAGATGTTTTGCAAGAGCTTTTTATTTGAAAATCTAGATTGCTCCTAATATTCCAAAAGGGCAAGTTATGAGGTCCTCAAATCGCCTCTTCACCGTCAATTATGGTCAGATAAGCACAAGTAAGGAAAGGAGGGATCCGCTCACGAATCACCGTGAGACGGGCCTTTTAAAGTTACCTTTCTCACTTGTCTAGCCTAGGCACCACAAAATTTGGTTTAGATAAACGATTGATGCAAACAACCTTTTCCTTTGTCCTAAATTGGTATTATTTTAAAATTACCTTTTAATAAGATACTAAAAATTCCTTTTGAAAAGATATCGTTATTTAAATTTAGTATTTTCTTCTTTAAAAAGGTTGAAGGGGGTTTAACAATATTATAGTAGTTGATGAAAAAGTGTAATAAAATATACGTATGTCGTATCTAAAATATTTATTTCACATATCTTATCTCTTATGAATATTTTAAATAAATATAATATTTTAATTAAACGAGGGTATTTTGTGAAAGTAACCTATTTCGAGATCATTTTTATAGTATGGGTAAGTATGGATATGTCAGAGATGAAATGACAATTCATGGGTTATGACATTAAGTATATCAGATTCCATGTATTATGGGTGTGTAATATACTTTTGTGTACAGAGGAAGTTTAAATACCGTTTTAAAATATGGGTTAACGTTATCGTTATAGAGGGTACAAGAAATAGGCATGCACGAATATTATAACAACATTTTAAATAAGGGTTGATGATTATAAATTGAAACTAGGTTATTGAGAAAGAAGAAGGTGACAGGAAAATGGGAGAGAGACGGATCCTACCTTTTGTTTGAGTCGGATGCCGAAGGGTTGAAAACGTAGGCGTGTACAAAATCTTCAATAGCTTCGCGCCCCGATTTTTTCTCGGTGATTGGGTGGAGCCGTAGCGTCGGCGTCGTCGATACGAAGGCGCTGGTATTTTTTTCCAAAATTTTTGAAGTTCTGAGGTGTGAGAAATCAGTGTTTGAAGTGCCTATTTATAGCGTTTTTCACCAACCAAAAAAATCCAAGAATCCAGTTAAAACTCTCTCAAAATCTGCGCTGCTAATGACTGCGAATCATTAGTCAATGATTGCGCCCGCCGCCTTTTCACCTCAGCCGTTGGATCAAGATCCAACGGCTGAGATCGCGCCGCCAAGAGTTCCGCCGCCGCCACGTGTCACGCGTGGGGGGATCACGCGGTTTCGCATGGTCCCCACCACGTGGGCGCTGGCGGTGGATTCTGGGCCGTTAGATCTTGCATCCAACGGTCCAGGTAAAAAGGGGTTTAAATAATTATTTTTTTATATAAAAAAATTAATAACTGTTTATTATTTTATAAATCGAATTTTGGTTAAAAAAATTGTTAGAAATAGTTTAAAATACGGGAAAATTATGGAAAAAATTCAGAAAATATATTTTATTTTTATCTTTAGTATAAAAATAATTTTGGGCTAAAACTAAATAATATAACCATTCCTATGGTTTTAGCTAGTTATTAAGATTATATAATATCTAGTTTATCCTTTAAAATATTTTTAATTACGAATTAATTAGTTTAATTGATAATAAAAATATGTAGCTTATTTTAAGGCGTTATAAAATTTTATTAAAATATTTTAAGCCTATAAAACAATAAATAAATTTTAGAAAATTCCTTTAATCATATTCAATGCTTTGAAAATTATTAACACTACTTTAAAATTATTATTCTATAAAAGAAACACGTAAATAATTATTTGATTGTAGAAATTTAAATAAAATATATTTTATTAGGTATTAGAAAACACGGTCGTTACAATCTACCATCCTTAAAATAATTTCGTCCTCGAAATTTCAGAAGGTAGGTCAAGGAAAGGAAGAAAACACTAAGAAGGGATTATCGCGGTTAAATATTTTAGGTCTCGCTCTCTCGTCCCGTCTTCTCGCTTCCGCGTATATCTTGCTTGGTAGTTCCTTCCCCACATAACTCTAGCCAGCTGGATTATCTTGTCCCTCAAGCTTTCATCCTTCTGGTATCCCGACCGGTTGCTGCTTGTAGATTACGCCAACTTTTCCATAATCTCGGAATGATTAAAAGTATGACTAGGGTTGCCAGCATACCCTCTTAGCTGTGAGATATAAAAATATTATGCACACCCTTCATAGTAAATAGCAAAGCTAGTCTATACACAAACCCACCGTCTTATTCCAAGATGTTAAACGGCCGATGAGTTGTAGGCTGAGCTTTCCTCGCTCGCTGCATTGTATCACCATCTCCACTCCTTTTTTCCCCTACAATTATGTCAATTTTATAATTCTCCATCTTCAGGGTCGTCCCAATCGATTGACACTTCTCCCATATAAAACTTGACCCCTCTCATCCGCTTCATGTGTTTCAACCACCGTGTTCCCATGTTCTCCTTAAAGTAGAGTTTCTATATCTTCAAGATGAAAATTACCATCGCCGGTTCTAAATCAGAACATGATAGTTGCGTCCACAAGTCGTTAGTTGTCTTGACACATATGCAACTATATCGCCGCGCTGATACATCACATCACCAAGTCCCTTCTCCGAAAAAATCGTTGTGGATGTTTAAAACTTCTGGGTTTGCTAAGAATTGCAAGAATGGTTGTGATAGTTACGATCTACCCTCCTTAGAATAATTTCATGCTTGAAATTTTCAAAGGAGTGGCCACTACTAGGCATAGAAATCAGTAACGTTGTCAGGAATCCTCTTTGCTGTATGTGTCGCTCCCGTGAGTTGGTGTATCACTTGCATGGAAAGTCTCTGAAGGGTTTAGGTACAAGGAATCAGTATCTTCCAGATAGAAAAGTTTGGAAGTTGAAGGGAGGTTGTGAATTGATGGAAAACTTGCGAGATATAACATAAAGGCAACTAGTCGAAATTACGAAAACTAGAGGAATTATGGTGAGTCCGACGAAGATTTGCAACGAAAGAATGGTATCGAAAGAAAGGTTGAGAAAAAGAAAGAGTACCTCTGCTGTCTTGTCACGTGGCATCAGCCTTCACAGTCGTCATGGTGAAGGTCTGACGTTTGGGTCCATTCCTTTGCGCTTGCTGAAAAACACGCTCCTGTGATGGCAATGGCGGTCCTTTTAGTGATGCCCCTTGACCGGTTGGTTGAGTGGCGGAAGGTGGCTGGTTTCCCTGTTGTGGTGCCACATAATTTGCCGGCTTGTTGTCGGGGCCTGATTGTCTCCCTCTCCGAGGACAGTCCCCAATAGCATGATCCGGAGACCCACAGACTATGCAAAGTTTGTTCAAAATGCGACAGTCTCTCATGTAGTGTCCGGTCCTACCACAATGGTTGCATACAACGACTTCTTTTCCGAAGATAGTTGGTACTACTGGTCTCTTGGGTTGTTGTCTCCCGTTGAATCTGGAAAATGATCCCTCAAGAATTTGATTGGCTGGTCGTTTAATGCCAGACAAACGGTCATCCTTCCTTATGCGTCTCTGAAGGTCTTCAAAGTTACGTGTCGCCTCTAAGATTTCATCATAAGTTGATAAGGTAGCAGAAGACATGGAGGACTGCGTCTTCAGGTCCAATTCTTGTCGGAATCTCTTAGCATAAAGTTCTGGGGTTGCCACCAGATGATGCGCGAACTGACTTAACCTTGCGAACTCCGAAGCGTACTTGTCCACCGACTTATGCTCCTTTGTTGGAATTGTATAAACTCTCTTTCCACCCTTAAGTGTGCCACGACTGGAAAGTACGGGGTATCAAAACGCTGTTTGAACGTTTCTCAGTCGATGGGCTCCTTCAATCTACTTTCCTCTGCCTCCCACCATATCCTGGCATTATCCGTAAGTTGTAGCTTAGCGATGTTCACCCATGCGTCCTTCGGAATTTGGGCGGCACCGAAATCGTTGACTGTTCCCCTGAGCCACATCTCAGCTTCAAAGGGAGTTTCCTTCCCCGAAAAAGTCTTAGAGTGATCTGACCTGCTTCACTCCCGCCGAACCTTGAGGAACTGGGGTTAGTGCCTCACTTAAAATCTCTGCTTCTTGCTGCCTACTTTCTCGTAGCTCCTGATGAAGGGCAGCTGTTGCTCCAGTAGTCCTTACATCCTTTGTAACACCCGAGTTCATTTATACCAATTCCAGTTTCCGTATTTACTTATCCATGGTATTTTCTTGATTTATCGTGTTTGGGTGCGGATGGTATTTTTACATTTTATATTGCATTCGACCCGACCCGCTTGCTTGAAACTTGTTTGATTCATACTTATGAATTATCCTGACTTGTTACGTAGATTGGTGCATTTTCATGTTTAGTGCATTCTGGCATTTTCATTTTTACAATATAACATTTTGAATCACTTAAAATATTTTAAAAATATATTGCATGGCCTGCATGATAACCATAACCCCGTGGTAGCATCCGCGCATTTTGTTCTCGTCCCGTTCAGTGAAACGGACGTGTTTGGATGGCTACGTGCACGTACGTGCATTCGTTCTTAGGGGTATGCATTTTCGTTACGTGAGCATTCATTTTGAATTTTGAAAGTCGCACATATATTTCGTATTTTAAATCTGAATTTTTAGACCCGACCCGGGCGCGTTTTGAAATATTTTTGTATCCCGCCAAAATTCAATTTATTTAATTTTAAAATTTATTTTAAATATTTTCATACGATTTCTTTAACAAACTGAAACCTCTTATTTAAAATTTTAAATCTAAAAATCTTTTAAAATTTTAAATCTAATTTCCTAACAAACTAACAACCCTTTTCTCTCTCTCTCCTCTGCATATATATATATTTATATATATTTTATTTATTTAATTTTTCTTTCCTTATTTAATACACAACCTCTTCTTCTTACTTCTTCTTCTTCTTTCTTCTTTCTTTTTCTTGATCTTGTTTCTTGATTCCGGTGATCACCGCCAGAGTCGTGCTCGTCGCTGACGATCCGAGTGATCCAGTGAACGTACCTGACTTGCGTGATCGCCTTCGTGCGTTGTTTGGAACCGTTCCGTGTACAGTGCGCGCGTCGCGATATTTCGCCGACGAAGGACATTCCGTACACATCCGTTCTTGTTCCTTCTAGACAAGTTAATCTTGCTACATGCTATATAATTCATTTTATACCTATTTAAATAAATACCATACCTATAGTTTAAATCTAGTACCTTATATTTAATTTTATAACGTTTCGATGTTCCGTTTGCATCCGTTTATATCATTTTAAATCTAGATCATGAAAACATATCTTGTGACATACTAGATTACATTATACTGCATCCATATCATTTAAAATATATATCGTCGTAATATTTCTTATTATTATTTTTAATTAGTTTATAATCTGCATTTTATAATGTTATACATTTGAAAATATTATAATTTACACATGAAACGTCGTTGGAAAAGAGGATACGACAAATCTGAAATTTACTGTACACCTTACCTTATAAAATTCATTATAAATCATAGAAAAATCATTAGTATACGTGCTTTAGTTCGTTACGAAGCTAACTCAGAATACTATAACTCTATGAAATATTTAGTTGCAAAATAAATTGTTTAAATAACGTAAAATGCAAATGAAAATGTCTCTAAACTGCTGTCCAGGGAAATTCCAGCAGCAAACTTTCAATTTTGAATGTTCATAACTTTTTGTAGGGACAACTTGAGATGCTTATACTTATAAAAATGAAAACCTTATTTAATTATCTTTGTTTTGGTATAAAACACGTCTCTTTTGGAGAACGTTTGTTATTTTTAAGCTATTTTACAAATCAGGATGACGCTGAATTTCTGAACGGAACTTTCTTGTGCATGGTTAATCAATACCACTTTTATAGTTATTAATCGCTTTGAATATGCTATCCGTATTAATATTATTATATCAATATTTATATCACATATTGCTTAGTTGTACATCCCACATTACCATTTTATAGTTTTATAACTTTTCGGATACCCATTTGCATCCATCGCATTTAAGATACATATAATTGCATCCATAGATCACATTACTACATAATACTGTGATATTAACACTCCATGTTTAATAAATTGCATCCTAATTAATATTGGAACTATAAATGTAACCCTAATCGATAACTGTGCATCCGTATCCTTGAAATTATATCTATTTGCATAGCATATCACATTATTCTATTTTATTGTTATATTAGTACCCCATACTTGTTTTGTGTACTCATATTTATTATAGTTTGATTATGAGCACCCCCGTGATACTTGTGCACCCCTGACATGACTTGATACACTACTACTTGACACGACTTGATACCTTTGCATTCCTTGACATGATTGATACTTGTTCACTACCTGACATGACCTGATGTACCATAGCTTGACCCGTTACCTGATCTTGTTACTAATGCCAACAATCTTGACCTGTTGTCCCTACGGACATTTCCTGTTGTCTATTCAGACAAATCTGTACTTGCTTGACCCTGTGTTGGTATTAGCTCCAGATTTATCAATACTTGACTTGAACACACAACTTGGGGGTATGGGAAAATCAATGATGAAACCTGACTTGTAACTCGACAGTTCGATACCTTTACTGATCAGTCTTACGGGCTAGGCCAGCCCCGGGGTGATGATGCTGACATCACTCATCTGTACATGCTACCTTTTACTGCCTAGCGGCATGTCTCGGATTCAGCCCGAGAATCTTGACCGTGGTCCCGGGCACGCACGGGATACTATTGAGTTACATCGACGATTCATCAAATTGATTTCAAAGACTTGAGAGTAGTTAACCCAATAGACCAGTTCAGATTACTCACTGCACACTACCTTTCACTGCACCGATTTATATTGCTGTTACACCTGCTTTACCTTTATGATCATACTTGCATGTCTTGCTACCCTGTTTATATATTATTGTTTGATGTTATGACGCGCTGACGTATGGGTTTTGCATGGCCCAGATTCTCTACCTTTGTTGCAGACTGATCAGGAGCATTGCCGCTGTTAGACCGAGCGGTAAGGATCCTGTTGGTACCCAGTTTTACTTTCCAGGTGTTTATTTATTGGATCTTTGTTCCGCATATTATATTATTTCTTGACTCTCTTACTCTGGCTCATGGACATGTACTAGATAGTTAGTTTACCTTCCTGTTCTTGATATCTCTACAGCCGTAATGTAACTGTGGAAGTATTTTTTCTATCCACAGGTAGCATGGTTGGCTATGTCACGTGCCCATCTTAGCGTACTCTGGGAAGCGGGGCGTGACATTGTTTGTTTGGTATCAGAGACATAGGATATAGGTTAATCGAGTTGATTTTTTCGTAGTTGGGTATTGGACCCAATACACTAATCAGAATGCTCATGATTAGGAACATGTCCTGCCACCTTGTTATCGTGATTCTTGAATCATATCTTTCTTTTATCCTTCGTCTTGACGATATGCAAACCACTTTGCATCTCGATTTGAAACCTTTTGGTTCTCTATTGTTTCTTCCTGTTTCTTGATTCTGATACTAGGATTTGGGTGACTTGAGTGGAGTTATGTAATTGTAACTATGAACTGCAGCATGGTTACAATGCGGTACTCTATTTAAGTAACTTGAAATTCTAGTTTTGATTCATTTCCTTGTTTTATGATCGTTATATTACGTTGCTTCTCTCGGTTTCATTGCTTACCAGTTATTGTTTTATCGCCAGCTTGAATCGTGTTTACCGCGCTTAATTCTCTTCAGTATCTTGACTTCGGATGAAGTCCTCTCGGTATCTTACTTGTTCTTGTTTTTCCCCACATTAGGATTATTCAATTCTGGTGCATCCCTTGTTTGTTGTTGCCTTGGGAATGGATATTCTCGGCACTTTCCACGCTCGCATTGATTGTAGAGCAAAGAAAGCGAATTTCCAGATTTCCGGACATTCAGAGTTTGTTTTTGCTGGAGTAAGCAGTTCTGTCGGGCCAGTCGAGTTTAAGGCTAGGCCGACAAAAAATATTCTTTCGTCGATGGAAGTTGATAAGGAGGAAGCGCCGGCTGTAGTTTGAGAGTTCATGGACGTGTTCGAGGACATCTCGGGTTTACCGCCAAAACGAGATGTGGAGTTCGCGATCGATTTTGTTCCTGGTGCAGCGCCAATCTCAAAGGCGTACTATCCGATGGCACCAGTGGAGTTGGAAGAAGTAAAGAAGCAGGTTACCGAATTGCTAGAGAAGGGTTGAATTCGCGCAATTCACCTTGGGGAGCTCCAGTTCTTCTAGTAAAGAGGAAAGATGGCACAAGGAGGATGTGTATCGATTATCGAGAATTAAACCGGATGACTATTAAGAACAAGTACCCGAACCCTCGCATTGGCGAATTGTTCGAGCAGCTTAGCGGCGCGAAGGTATTCTCGAAGCTGGATTTGCGGTCCGGATATCATCAGGTCCGGGTTAAATCAGAAGATATTTGCAAGACTGCGTTCCGAACTTGGTATGGATATTACAAGTATTTAGTGATGCCATTCGGAGTCATGAATGCACGGGCGATATTTATGGACTTGATGAACCGAATCTTTTCACCGATCTTGGACCAGTTTATAGTGGTGTTCATCGATGATATTCTGGTCTACTCGAGGAGCATTGAAGAGCATGCGGAACACTTGAAGATCGCACTGCAGATATTGAGGCAAGAAAGATTGTGTGCAAAAATGAGCAAGTGCGGGTTTTGGCTTGAAGAAGTGAAGTTTTTGGGGCATGTCGTATCCGGAGATGGAATCGCCGTTGATCCCGAGAAGATTACAGCAGTTCGAGATTGGCCGATTCCGAAGAACGTAGCAGAGATCAGAAGCTTTCTTGGACTTGCCGGGTATTACAGAAGGTTCGTAGAGAATTTTGCTCGTTTGGCAGAGCCTCTGACCAAGCTTACGCGCAAGGAAGTTGTAACACCCGAGCCCAATGCTACTATTTTCAGTTACTGTTTGAGCATAATGTGGTACTCATTTCATTTAATTTGCTTGTTTGTTGCTTATTGTAAAATTTACCCGGCAAAGTCATTTCTACATATAACAAATTTTAGCATCTAAAATAAAATTGAAAATATTCATCTTGGCCTACTTGACACCCTTAGCCTCGTGGTAGCGTCCGTGCATTGTGTTCTCGTCCCGTTCAGTAAAACGGGCAAGTTTGGATGGCTACGTGCACGCACGTGTGTCCGTTTTGAGAGTATGCTTTTTTAATCATAAAACATTTCATTTTAAAATTGGAACCCGCTTAAAATCCTATTATTTGAATTTCGAATTTTTGGACCCAACCCGGGCGCAATTTGGAAATGTTTCATTTGGCGCCAAAATCCCAAATTTTTAATATTATTAAAACCTTCGCATATATTTTTCTAACTAATCTGATATCTTACTGTTCATTACCTATCTTTTAAATTTTTAAGTTAACCATATAATATTTTACAGTCTTTTATATCCTTCTCAATTTATTCTCTCAGCCAATCGCAACCTCCCCTTTAACCCCGTGGTCCCCACTTTCTCTCTCTCCTTCTTCTCTCTCTCTTCACTTTCTCTCTCTCTCTACCCCTTATATATTCTCTCGTACTTCTCTTTATCATTTTTCTCTTCTTGCTTCATGTCTCGTTTCTCATTTCTTTTAACTGTTCTTTTGTTACCGGAATTCCGTCGTGCCGGTGACGTTTCTCGACGTTCCAGCGAGATACCCCGACCCGTGTGGTTCCTTTGTTCGTCGTTTGGGTTCATTCCGTGAACCGTGCGCCGTCGCGAGTTTTCCCCGCCGACGGTTAACGTTCCGTTTTCCCGATTCGCGACCCATCGAGGCAAGTTAATCTTGCTACATGCTATATACTTTTATAATCTTCATTTTATAATATTATACATTTGAAAATCTTATAGTTTACATATGAAATGTCGTTGAAAAATCGGATATGACAAATCTGAAATTTACTGTACACCTTATCTTATAAAATTCATTATAAATCATAGAAAAATCATTAGGATACGTTCTTTAGTTCGTTACAAAGCTAATTCAGAATACTATAACTCTATGAAATATTTACTTGCAAAATAAATTGTTTAATTAACGTAAAATGCAAATGAACACGTCTCTAAACTGCTGTCCAGGGAAATTCCAGCAGCAAACTTTCAACTTTGAATATTCATAACTTTTTGTAGGGATAACCTGAGATGCTTATACTTATAAAACTGAAAACCTTATTGAATTATCTTTGTTTTGGTATAAGATACGTCTCTTTTGGAGAACATTTGTTATTTATAAGCTATTTTACAAATTAGGGTGACGCTAAATTTCTGAACGGAACCTTCTTGTGCATGGTTAATCAATACATCTTTTATAGTTACTAATCGCTTTGAATATGCTATCCATATTAATATTATTATATCACATATTGTTTAGTTGTACATCCCACATTACCATTTTATAGTTTTATAACTTTTCGGATACCCGTTTGCATCCATCGCATTTAAGATACATATAATTGCATCCATAGATCACATCACTACATAATAATGTGATATTAACACTCCATGTTTAATAAATTGTATCCTAATTAATATTGGAACTATAAATGTAACCCTAATCGATAACTGTGCATCCATATCCTTGAAATTATATCTATTGACATATCATATTACATGTTCCAGTTATTGTTCTGATAGTACTCATGCTTGTTTATTTATACACATGTTTATGTTAGTTTGATTATGAGCACCCACATGACATCTTGTGCTTCCTGACATGACCTGTTACACTTCCTACTTGACATGACATGGTACCGTACACTCTTGACATGACATGACACCTTTATACATTACCTGGTTGACCTGATGTACCATGGCTTTACCTGTTACCTGATCTCATGCCCAATGCCAACAAACCTGACCATTCCTGCTGTCTATCCAGACAGACCTACTCTTACCGGATTTTGTGTTGGCATTAGTCCTTGACTACTGAATACCTGACCTGACATACATAGCTTGGGGGTATGGGGAAATCAAAGGTGAAACCGACTTGTAACTCAACAGTTCGATACATTGATCTGATCAGTCTTACGGGCTTGGCCAGCTCCGGAGTGTTGATGCTGACATCACTCGTCCATCCTACTACCTTTTACTGCTTAGCGGCACGTCTCGGATTCAGCCCCGAGGGTTTTGACCGTGGTCCCGGGCACGCACAGGATACTATTGAGTTACATCGACGATTCATCAATTGGTTTCAAAGACTATAGAGTAGAAACCTGATAGGACAGTTCAGTCACCATTGCACATTACCCTGCTCTGTTACTTCTGAGTACTGCTTTATTCATGTTCATATTTGCATTGCTTATTACCATGTTTATATTATATACTTGATGTCTTGACGCGCTGACGTCTGGGTTTTGCATGGCCCAGATTCCGTACCACTGTCGACGACCGAGCAGGAGTATTTCAGCCAGCAGGCTGAACTGTGAGTTCTTTAGGGTTTAGTTATTTATTTCCATTTCATTTCCAGATGTGAGCCCGCATTATGGGACGTACTGTTTATTCATTGTATTGGATCATTAGCTTCCGCACTTATTGTTTATTGATTCTTGTTATTGTGGATTTGGACATGTATTAGATTAGCTTATTATCTTGTTCTTGATATCCTTACAACCGTAATGTGACTGTGGATGGATACTTCCTACCCACAGGTAGCATGGTTGGCTATGTCACGTGCCCAATCTTGCGTACTCTGGGAAGCGGGGCGTGACATGGTTCTTTTGGTATCAGAGACATAGGTTAATTGGGTTGATTCTTTGTAGTTGGGTATTGCACCTGATACACGAATCATAATACCCGTGATTAGGAAACATGTCCTGCCACCTTGACCGTTTTACCATCCTTGAATCATTCTTTCGGATCATGTCGACATGCAAACTTACTTTGCATTGTCAACTCGAAAACCTAATTTCTTGTTATCCCTAGGACTTAGGCGACTTGGGTGGAGTTAAGTAATTGCGGCTATGATACCGCGGCATAGCTACAATGCGGTACTCTATTTAAGTATCTTGGAGTTCTAGCCTTGATCCATATTCAGAATCTATCATCATGCTAATATTGGGTGTTTTGAGTTCAGGATTATGACAGGTAAGAAGTTGAAGACGTACCAGAGGCGTGTGAACGGAGCCGCCATGCTTGGAGTGATAAGAGGAATGCTGGAAATCAAAGAAACAGCCCGAGCTGATCCAGCAACAAGCGGACTCGTTTCAGGAAGGTTTGCAGATCGTTCAGCAGTCTGTGAACAAGATTGGAACTAGACCAGTTGACCGAGTAGGGACCGTGGCAGAGTTCAGACGTGTGCGTCCTACTACTTTCACTGGTTTGGAGGAGCCATGCCAGCCGAGCAGTGGCTAGTCAGCACGGAGAATTCGCTGATTGCGGCACAGATTCCAGAGGACAAAGGAGTTGATGTGGTGCGCATTCAACTAGTGGATTACGCCGAGAGTGGTGGCTTGTGGAGGAGAACCGTTTGCCCAAGCCAAGCGGTTAGGCGGATTTCTCTAAGAGTTTCCTGGAGAAGTTCTTTCCGCGGACTGCACGGGAGGAAATGGAAGAGAAATTTATTGGGCTGAGGCAGAATGGAGCACCCGTGGACGTGCATGCAGCAGAGTGGACGAGACTCAGCAGTTTCGCTGGACCTTTAGTCGCCAACGATGCAGACAGGGCACGAAGGTCCATGCGCAGCTTGGATGTGGACATCCAAAGGCAAACCGTCTCCCTGGGTTTGACCACTTTCTCACAGGTTCTTACGGCAGCTCGAGAACAGCAGAGCATATCAGGAAAATTGGGAGTTCACAGCAGACAGCAGTTGCGGTAAGGAAGCAGTTCTGTCGGGCCGGTCAAGTTTAGGGCTAGGCCGACAAACAATGTTCTTGCATCAATGGAAGTGATGAAAGTAAAGAGCCGGCTGTTGTTCGTGATTCTATGGACGTGTTTGAAGATATATCGGGCTTACCGCCGAAGTGAGACGTGGAGTTCACGATTGACCTTATTCCTGGTGCAGCGCCAGTATCAAAATCTTATTATCCGATGGCACCGGTGGAATTGGAAGAAGTTAAGAAACAAGTTGGTGAATTACTCGAGAAGGGATGGATTCGAAGCAGCAACTCACCTTGGGGAGCTCCAGTTCTTTTAGTAAAGAAGAAGGATGGCACGAGAAGGATGTGCATTGATTATCGAGAATTGAACCGGGTGACTATTAAGAACAAGTACCCGATCCCTCGCATTGGAGAACTTTTTGAGCAGCTTAGTGGCGCGAGGGTATTCTCGAAACTGGACCTGCGATCAGGATATCATCAAGTCCGAGTGAAAGCAGAAGACATTTGCAAGACGGCGTTTCGAACTCGGTATGGGCACTTCGAGTATTTAGTGATGCCCTTCGGAGTGACTAATGCGCCGGCAATATTCATGGATTTGATGAACAGGATCTTTTCACCGTTCTTGGACCAGTTTATTGTGGTATTCATTGACGATATTCTGGTGTACTCGAGGAGTCCGGAGGAGCATGCTGAGCGCTTAAGGATCGCACTGCAAACGCTGAGACAAGAGAAGTTATTTGCGAAGATGAGTAAGTGTGAATTCTGGCTGGAGGAAGTGAAGTTTCTGGGGCATGTCGTGTCGGGCGATGGAATCGCCGTCGATCCCGAAAAGATTGCAGCAGTTCGAGATTGGCCTATTCCAAAGAATGTTGCGGAGATAAGAAGTTTCCTTGGACTCGCCGGATACTACAGGAGATTTGTGGAGAACTTCGCTCGTTTAGCTGAGCCGTTAACCAAGCTCACCCGTAAGGAGGTACCGTTTGTTTGGACGGATGGATGTGCATTGGCCTTTGAGACGTTGAAGCAGAAATTGATAACCGCCCCTATCCTGACCGTACCAGACAATTCCGGAGGACTGATGATTCATAGCGACGCATCTGGGAAAGAATTGGGATGTGTTTTGATGCAGCATGGGAAGGTCGTAGCATACGCATCAAGACAACTGAAGACCCATGAGAAGAATTATCCAACTCATGACTTGGAGCTTGCGGCTGTGATTTTCGCTTTGAAGATTTGGAGACACTACCTTTTGGGCGTAAGAGTCGAAGTTTTTACAGATCATAAGAGCTTGAAGTACGTGTTCACGCAGAAGGAGTTGAACATGAGGCAACGCAGATGGTTGGAGCTGACGGCCGACTACGACCTTGATCTTAAGTACCATCCGGGAAAAGTTAACGTCGTGCCAGATGCGCTAAGTCGGTTACCAGCAATTCAGGTATTGACCGCACAAAGGGAGATCATTGCGGATTTTCGGAGATTTGACTTGGAGGTTGTGCTACCACATGCTACGGGACAGTCGATGCAGTTGCAAGTACAGTCGTCCTTAGTTGAGAAGATTAAAACAGCACAATCGCAGGATCCTAGACTACAAAAGTTTCGAGAGCAGGTTGAAGCCGGACTACGAACAGATTTATTGATCCACGAAGATGGTTCGTTGAGGTATGGTAGCCGTGTGTGTGTGCCAAAAGGGGATGTGCGTGAAGAGCTTATGAAGGAGGCACACAATTCAGTTTACTCTGTACATCCAGGAAGGACAAAGATGTACCAAGATATTCGACAGCATTTCTGGTGGGAAGGCATGAAACGGGAGATTGCTCGCTTCGTGGCTAAGTGCTTGGTATGTCAGCAAGTCAAGGCTGAACACCAAATGGTTGCTGGTTTATTGCAACCATTTCCGATTCCTCAGTGGAAGTGGGACCATATAACCATGGATTTCGTGACGGCTTTACCGCGGAGTCCAAAAGGCAACAATGCAGTAAGGGTGATTGTTGATCGGTTGACCAAGGCAGCTCACTTTATTCCTTTTCGGGTTGGTCAATCAATAGAGACTTTGGCAGAGCGGTACATGCAGGAGATCATAAGATTGCATGGAGTACCGGTGAGCATCGTGTCCGATCGGGACACTCGGTTCTTATCACACTTCTGGAGGAGTTTACAGGAAAGTTTGGAGACTCGATTGAAGTTTAGCACAGGTTATCATCCTCAAACTGATGGTCAGTCGGAGAGAACGATCCAAACTCTTGAGGATACGTTGAGAACATGCAGGTTGGACTTCAAGGGGTCTTGGGAGGATCATCTACTTTTGGTGGAGTTGTCTTACAACAACAGTTTTCAGGCAACTATTCAGATGGCTCCATTTGAAGCTTTGTATGGTCGTAAATGCCGTTCACCTGTTTGTTGGGACGATGTCGGTGAACGAAGATTATTGGGACCAGATTTGGTTGTGCAGACAGTTGAGAAGGTTAACCCTATCAGAAATCATATGAAGGCAGCACAGGACCGACAGAAGAGTTGGGCAGATACGTCAAGAAGACCTCTGGAGTTCACCGTGGGTGATTTGGTATTCTTGAAGATATCACCGACTAGAGGGGTGATTCGCTTTGGGAGTCGGGGAAAGCTTGGTTCTCGATTCGTTGGACCCTTCGAGATATTGGAGCGTGTTGGAGAGGTAGCGTACCGTTTGGCGTTACCACAGTCCTTGGCAGGTGTGCACGATGTGGTTCGTGTATCTCAACTACGGAGGTATGTTCGAGATGAAACCCACGTATTGGATCATTCGGAGTTGACCGTACCGGAGGACCTAACTTTTGAAGAGCGACCAGTTGAAATCAAGGATCGAAGAGAAAGGGTTCTTAAGAACAAGGTTACCCCTCTTGTGCTAGTTTCTTGGGGTAATCGATCGCATGGAGAATCCACTTGGGAACGAGAAGATGAAATCCGGCAGAAGTTTCCTCACCTTTTCTTGTAGTTATCTATCTTTGTATTCTTAGAATTTCGAGGACGAAATTCTTTTTGTAGTTGGGTATAATGTAACACCCGAGCCCAATACTACTATTTTCAGTTACTGTTTGAGCATAATGTGGTACTCATTTCATTTAATTTGCTTGTTTGTTGCTTACTGTAAAATTTACCCGGCAAAGTCATTTCTACATATAACAAATTTTAGCATCTAAAATAAAATTGAAAATATTCATCTTGGCCTACTTGACACCCCTAGCCTCGTGGTAGCGTCCGTGCATTGTGTTCTCGTCCCGTTCAGTAAAACGGGCAAGTTTGGATGGCTACGTGCACGCACGTGTGTCCGTTTTGAGAGTATGCTTTTTTAATCATAAAACATTTCATTTTAAAATTGGAACCCGCTTAAAATCCTATTATTTGAATTTCGAATTTTTGGACCCAACCCGGGCGCAATTTGGAAATGTTTCATTTGGCGCCAAAATCCCAAATTTTTAATATTATTAAAACCTTCGCATATATTTTTCTAACTAATCTGATATCTTACTGTTCATTACCTATCTTTTAAATCTTTAAGTTAACCATATAATATTTTTACAATCTTTTATATCCTTCTCAATTTATTCTCTCAGCCAATCGCAACCTCCCCTTTAACCCCGTGGTCCCCACTTTCTCTCTCTCCTTCTTCTCTCTCTCTCCACTTTCTCTCTCTCTCTACCCCTTATATATTCTCTCGTACTTCTCTTTATCATTTTTCTCTTCTTGCTTCATATCTCGTTTCTCATTTCTTTTAACTGTTCTTTTGTTACCGGAATTCCGTCGTACCGGTGACGTTTCTCGACGTTCCAGCGAGATACCCCGACCCGTGTGGTTCCTTTGTTCGTCGTTTGGGTTCATTCCGTGAACCGTGCGCCGTCGCGAGTTTTCCCCGCCGACGGTTAACGTTCCGTTTTCCCGATTCGCGACCCATCGAGGCAAGTTAATCTTGCTACATACTATATACTTTTATAATCTTCATTTTATAATATTATACATTTGAAAATCTTATAGTTTACATATGAAATGTCGTTGAAAAATCGGATATGACAAATCTGAAATTTACTGTACACCTTATCTTATAAAATTCATTATAAATCATAGAAAAATCATTAGGATACATTCTTTAGTTCGTTACGAAGCTAATTCAGAATACTATAACTCTATGAAATATTTACTTGCAAAATAAATTGTTTAATTAACGTAAAATGCAAATGAACACGTCTCTAAACTGCTATCCAGGGAAATTCCAGCAGCAAACTTTCAACTTTGAATATTCATAACTTTTTGTAGGGATAACCTGAGATGCTTATACTTATAAAACTGAAAACCTTATTGAATTATCTTTGTTTTGGTATAATATACGTCTCTTTTGGAGAACATTTGTTATTTTTAAGCTATTTTACAAATTAGGGTGACGCTAAATTTCTGAACGGAACCTTCTTGTGCATGGTTAATCAATACATCTTTTATAGTTACTAATCGCTTTGAATATGCTATCCATATTAATATTATTATATCACATATTGTTTAGTTGTACATCCCACATTACCATTTTATAGTTTTATAACTTTTCGGATACCCGTTTGCATCCATCGCATTTAAGATACATATAATTGCATCCATAGATCACATCACTACATAATAATGTGATATTAACACTCCATGTTTAATAAATTGTATCCTAATTAATATTGGAACTATAAATGTAACCCTAATCGATAACTGTGCATCCATATCCTTGAAATTATATCTATTGACATATCATATTACATGTTCCAGTTATTGTTCTGATAGTACTCATGCTTGTTTATTTATACACATGTTTATGTTAGTTTGATTATGAGCACCCACATGACATCTTGTGCTTCCTGACATGACCTGTTACACTTCCTACTTGACATGACATGGTACCGTACACTCTTGACATGACATGACACCTTTATACATTACCTGGTTGACCTGATGTACCATGGCTTTACCTGTTACCTGATCTCATGCCTAATGCCAACAAACCTGACCATTCCTGCTGTCTATCCAGACAGACCTACTCTTACCGGATTTTGTGTTGGCATTAGTCCTTGACTACTGAATACCTGACCTGACATACATAGCTTGGGGGTATGGGGAAATCAAAGGTGAAACCGACTTGTAACTCAACAGTTCGATACATTGATCTGATCAGTCTTACGGGCTTGGCCAGCTCCGGAGTGTTGATGCTGACATCACTCGTCCATCCTACTACCTTTTACTGCTTAGCGGCACGTCTCGGATTCAGCCCCGAGGGTTTTGACCGTGGTCCCGGGCACGCACGGGATACTATTGAGTTACATCGACGATTCATCAATTGGTTTCAAAGACTATAGAGTAGAAACCTGATAGGACAGTTCAGTCACCATTGCACATTACCCTGCTCTGTTACTTCTGAGTACTGCTTTATTCATGTTCATATTTGCATTGCTTATTACCATGTTTATATTATATACTTGATGTCTTGACGCGCTGACGTCTGGGTTTTGCATGGCCCAGATTCCGTACCACTGTCGACGACCGAGCAGGAGTACTTCAGCCAGCAGGCTGAACTGTGAGTTCTTTAGGGTTTAGTTATTTATTTCCATTTCATTTCCAGATGTGAGCCCGCATTATGGGACGTACTGTTTATTCATTGTATTGGATCATTAGCTTCCGCACTTATTGTTTATTGATTCTTGTTATTGTGGATTTGGACATGTATTAGATTAGCTTATTATCTTGTTCTTGATATCCTTACAACCGTAATGTGACTGTGGATGGATACTTCCTACCCACAGGTAGCATGGTTGGCTATGTCACGTGCCCAATCTTGCGTACTCTGGGAAGCGGGGCGTGACAGAAGTACCATTTGTATGGATGGATAAGTGTGCGTCGGCTTTTGAGGCGTTGAAGCAAAGGTTGATAACCGCTCTTGTTTTAACCGTGCCAGACAGTTCCGAAGGATTGGTGTTTCGCTGCACCGCATCGGGGAAAGGATTGGGATGTGTTTTGATGCAGCATGGGAAGGTTATAGCCTACGCGTCGAGACAGTTGAAGATCCTTGAGGAGAATTACCCAACTCATGACTTGGAGATAGCAGCTGTGATTTTCGCTTCGAAGATTTGGAGACACTACTTATTGGGCAAAACGGTCGAAGTATTCACCGATCACAAAAGCCTAAAGTACGTGTTCACTCAGAAGGAGCTTATTATGAGGCAGTGCAGATGGTTGGAGTTGATGGCTGACTACCATCTTGATCTTAAGTACCTTCCGGGAAAGTTAATGTTGTGTCGGATGCGCTTAGTCGATCGCCAGCAATTCAGATGTTGACTGCACAAAAAAGGAACTTATTGAAGATTTTCGGAGATTCGAGTTGGAGATCGTGCTACCGCATTCTTCAGGACAGTTGATGTCGCTGCAAGTACGGTCGTCGTTGAACGAGAATTTTAAAGCAGCACAATTGCAGGACCGAAGATTGCAGAAGTTCGAGAACAGGTTGAAGCTGGACTTCGAATGGACTTATTAATTCATGAAGATGGTTCGTTGCGATATGGTAGCCGTTTGTGTGTGCCAAAAAGAGACATTCACGAAGAACTTATGAAGGAGGCGCATAGTTCAGCATATTCCCTACATCCAGGAGGCACGAAGATGTACCGAGATATACGACAGCATTTCTGGTGGGAAGGCATGAAACGGGAGATTGCCCGCTTTGTAGCAAAGTGCTTGGTGTGTCAGCAAGTTAAGGCTGAATATCAAAGGGTTGCTGGTTTATTACAACCATTTTCGATTCCTCAATAGAAATAGGAACATATAACCAAGGTTTTCGTGACGGCTTTACCGCGGAGTCCAAAGGGCAACAATGCGGTTTGGGGGACCGTTGATTGTTTGACCAAAGCAGCTCATTTCATACCATTTCGAGTTGGTCAATAAACAGAGGCTTTGGCAGAACGGTGCATGCAGGAGATTGTAAGATTGCATGGAGTATCGGTGAGTATCGTGTCCGACCGTGACACTCGTTTCTTATCACGCTTTTGGAAGAACTTACAGGAAGGTTTGGGACGCGATTGAGTTTAGCACAGCTTATAATCCTCGAACAGATGGCCAGTCGGAGAGAACGATCCAAACTCTTGAAGACATGTTGATGGCGTGTATGTTAGACTTCAAGGATTCATGGGAGGATCATCTACATTTGGTGGAGTTTTCTTACAACAACAGTTTCCAGGCGACTATTCAGATGGCTCCATTTGAAGCTTTATATGGTCGCAAGTGTCGTTCACCTGTTTGTTGGGACAATGTCGGTGAACGAAAATTGTCGGGACCGGATTTGGTCGTGCAGACAGTTGAGAAGGTTAATACTATCCGAAGTCATATGAAAGCAGCACAAGACCGACAGAAGAGTTGGGCTGATACGTCGAGGAGACCTCTAGAGTTCTCCATGGGTGATTTGGTATTCTTGAAAATATCACCGACTAGAGGGGTGATTCGTTTCGGAAGTTGATGAAAGTTTAGTCCTCAATTCGTTGGACCTTTCGAGCTTTTGGGAGCATGTTGGAGAAGTGGCGTATCGTTTGCCGTTACCGCAACCCTTGGCGAATGTTCATGGCATATTTCACGTATCTCAACTCCGTAAGTATGTTCGAGATGAAACACATGTGTTGGATCATTCGGAGCTGACTGTACGGGAAGATTTGACTTTTGAGGTGCGACCGATGTCGATTGTAAATTGAAGAGAAAAGGTTCTTAAGAACAGCGTTATCCATCTTGTACTTGTTTCGTGGGGTAATCGCTCACATGGAGAACCAACTTGGGAACGAGAAGATGAAATCCGACAGAAGTTTCCATATCTATCCTTATAGTTTCTTGATTGTTTATCCTTTCATGTTCTTGGAATTTCGAGGACGAAATTCTTTTGTAGTTGAGTATAATGTAACACCCGAGTTCATTTATACAAATTCCAGTTTCCGTATTTACTTATCCATAGTATTTTCTTGATTTATCGTGTTTGGGTGCGGATGGTATTTTTACATTTTATATTGTATTCGACCCGACTTGCTTGCTTGAAACTTGTTTGATTCATACTTATGAATTATCCTGATTTGTTACGTAGACTGGTGCATTTTCATATTTAGTGCATACTGGCATTTTATCTGGCATTTGCATTTTTACAATATAACATTTTAAATCACATAAAATATTTTAAAAATACATTGCATGGCCTGCATGATAACCATAACCCCGTGGTAGCATCCGCGCATTTTGTTCTCGTCCCGTTCAGTGAAACGGACGTGTTTGGATGGTTACACGCACGTACGTGCATCCGTTCTTGGGGGTATGCATTTTCGTTACCTGAGCATTCATTTTGAATTTTGAAAGTCGCACATATATTTCGTATTTTAAATCTGAATTTTTAGACCAGACCCGACCCGGGCGCGTTTTGAAATATTTTTGTATCCCGCCAAAATTCAATTTATTTAATTTTAAAATTTATTTTGAATATTTTCATACGATTTCTTTAACAAACTGAAACCTCTTATTTAAAATTTTAAATCTGAAAATCTTTTAAAATTTTAAATCTAATTTCCTAACAAACTAACAACCCCTTTCTCTCTCTCTCTCTCCTCTGCATATATATATTTATATATATTTTAGTTATGTAATTTTTCTTTCCTTATTTAATACACAACCTCTTCTTCTTTCTTTTTTCTTTTTCTTGATCTTGTTTCTTGATTCCGGTGATCACCGCCGGAGCCGTGCTCGTCGCTGACGATCCGAGTGGTCCAGTGAACGTACCTGACTTGTGTGATTACCCCCATGCGTTGTTTGGAACCGTTCCGTCTACCGTGCGTGCGTCGCGACATTTCGCCGACGAAGGACGTTCCGTACACATCCGTTCTTGTTCCGTCTAGGCAAGTTAATCTTGCTACATGCTATATAATTCATTTTATACCTATTTAAATAAATACCATACCTATAGTTTAAATCTACTACCCTATGTTTAATTTTATAACGTTTCGATGTTCCGTTTACATCCGTTTATATCATTTTAAATCTAGATCATGAAAACTTATCTTGTGACATATTAGATTACATTATACTGCATCTATATCATTTAAAATATATATCGTCGTAATATTTCTTATTATTATCTTTAATTAGTTTATAATCTGCATTTTATAATGTTATACATTTGAAAATATTATAGTTTACACATGAAACGTCGTTGGAAAAGCGGATACGACAAATCTGAAATTTACTGTACACCTTACCTTATAAAATTCATTATAAATCATAGAAAAATCATTAGTATACGTTCTTTAGTTCGTTACGAAGCTAACTCAGAATACTATAACTCTATGAAATATTTAGTTACGAAGCTAACTCAGAATACTATAACTCTATGAAATATTTAGTTGCAAAATAAATTGTTTAAATAACGTAAAATGCAAATGAAAATTTCTCTAAACTGCTGTCCAGGGAAATTCCAGCAGCAAACTTTCAATTTCGAATGTTCATAACTTTTTGTAGGGACAACCTGAGATGCTTATACTTATAAAAATGAAAACCTTATTTAATTATCTTTGTTTTGGTATAAGACACGTCTCTTTTGGAGAACGTTTGTTATTTTTAAGCTATTTTACAAATCAAGGTGACGCTGAATTTCTGAACGGAACTTTCTTGTGCATGGTTAATCAATACCACTTTTATAGTTATTAATCGCTTTGAATATGCTATCCATATTAATATTATTATATCAATATTTATATCACATATTGCTTAGTTGTACATCCCACATTACCATTTTATAGTTTTATAACTTTTCGGATACCCATTTGCATCCATCGCATTTAAGATACATATAATTACATCCATAGATCACATTACTACATAATACTGTGATATTAACACTCCATGTTTAATAAATTGCATCCTAATTAATATTGGAACTATAAATGTAACCATAATCGATAACTGTGCATCCGTATCCTTGAAATTATATCTATTTGCATACCATATCACATTATTCCATTTTATTGTTATATTAGTACCCCATACTTGTTTTGTGTACCCATATTTATTATAGTTTGATTATGAGCACCCCCGTGATACTTGTGCACCCCTGACATGACTTGATACACTACTACTTGACACGACTTGATACCTTTGCACTCCTTGACATGATTGATACTTGTTCACTACCTGACATGACCTGATGTACCATAGCTTGATCCGTTACCTGATCTTGTTACTAATACCAACAATCTTGACCTGTTGTCCCTACGGACATTTCCTGTTGTCTATTCAGACAAATCTGTACTTGCTTGACCCTGTGTTGGCATTAGCTCCAGATTTATCAATACCTGACTTGAACACACAACTTGGGGGTATGGGGAAATCAATGATGAAACCTGACTTGTAACTCGACAGTTCGATACCTTTACTGATCAGTCTTACGGGCTAGGCCAGCCCCGGGGTGATGATGCTGACATCACTCATCTGTACATGCTACCTTTTACTGCCTAGCGGCACGTCTCGGATTCAGCCCGAGAATCTTGACCGTGGTTTCGGGCACGCACGGGATACTATTGAGTTACATCGATTCATCAAATTGATTTCAAAGACTTGAGAGTAGTTAACCCAATAGACCAGTTCAGCTTACTCACTGCACACTACCTTTCACTGCACTCATTTATATTGCTGTTACACCTGTTTTACCTTTATGATCATACTTGCATGTCTTGCTACCCTGTTTATATATTATTGCTTGATGTTATGACGTGCTGACGTCTGGGTTTTGCATGGCCCAGATTCTCTACCTTTGTTGCAGACTGATCAGGAGCATTGCCGCTGTTAGACCGAGCGGTAAGGATCCTGTTGGTACCCAGTTTTACTTTTCAGGTGTTTATTTATTGGATCTTTGCTTCCGCATATTATATTATTTCTTGACTCTCTTACTCTGGCTCATGGACATGTACTAGATAGTTAGTTTACCTTCTTGTTCTTGATATCTCTACAGCCGTAATGTGACTGTGGAAGGATTTTTCCTATCCACAGGTAGCATGGTTGGCTATGTCACGTGCCCATCTTAGCGTACTCTGGGAAGCGGGGCGTGACATCCTTTGTAGCATAGCTGCTTGTTGAGCAGTGGCTTCATTGTCTTCTTTTCCACTTCGGTTGCGGTGATGGTGTCGTCCGGCCATTGATGACCCGAATCAGAATAAGTTAGGTTACAAACGGGCTGAGGGATGAGACAAGATAATAACTTGCATGGAAGAACAACAATTAATACAAGGGAGAGACTAATAAGATGTGCAAGAGACACAAGAGAGATTTTTGCTTGAAACTAAGATTTTATTATCCAACTTCAATATGGAGAGTACAGCCGAAAAGTAAGGACATGCATCGTTTTATTCGGACAAGGAAAAAGACTTATTAATCTCGATTATGGGAGTTCTACAAGTTGCGACAGGCCTCCGCACTAAGAAAGGTACGACCATTCCCATGGTGCCTTGCGGGGAAAACTTCGTGAGTTTCTTCGGCCTCGAGTTCCTCCTCACTCGAAGCTTCGTCCTTCGACTCATCCTTCGGCAGGACTCATCCTTCGACAGGAGCCTCGCTCTCTAATTCCACCTCTATAGGGTTTTGTCCTTTTGCAGGGGCCTCCTCATCCGGATCATATTCTATGGGATTCTCTTCCGTCGTAGTAGCTTCTTTTTCTGGCCCATCCTTTATATGCTCCTCTTCCACGGGATCTTCTTTTTTGTCTTCGGAGTCATTGGCCATCACAGGCTCCGGAGTTGCAGTATCGACTTCCGAGTCGCTGTCGGAAATAACCACCTGAGAGTCTACGACGTCATTGTCTGAATCTCCAGATGTAGCTTCAAAAGTAATATCGGACATGTCATCCTCGTCGGAAAGATTTGCCATGACTTGAACAGAAGGTCATGGACAGGGTACAGAATGTCAAGGAAGGGACAAGGGACATAGGAAAACTATGACATCGGTATAGATGGATGAGATTCACAAATATAATAAGTCAGTTAACGGTTTTATTTTAGTATACAAGATGACCTGCATGGGCCACCACAAAAACCTGTCACGCCCCGCTTCCCAAAAGAAGGAGAAGGATGACGTGGCATGGTCCGCAACCTAACTGTATTGAAGGTGGTCTATTCAATACAGTTACGTTAAGCGTATGAATATTTAACATGCAGGATGTGTACCAAAACAAAAATAATAAAAGAGAAAGGCATTTATTTCCATTAACCAAATTTTATTACACCCTGTTCCCCTCCGAAAGACGGCGCGACAGGGACGTCTTGCCTGAGATTCGGGGCATATGCTAATTGGTGCTATCCGTCCACCTCTCCGAAAATGCCAAGTTGATTTATGGCACCGTGTATCGAAGGTTTAAACGGATGCGTCCAATGTAGCAGACTTCGTCAGATTCCCCCTCGCTTGAGGGGTTTTTGATTGTGGGGACGCTCTTCCCTGCAGGCGCAAGCCCCTACAGTTAATTACGCTACCGCATCGCGGTAACCACTTTCTCCTTCTCCAAATGGTCACCTCGTGTCGTGTGTGTTTATTTTGTGTTTAGTTGCCCGTGGATTGTATACGGAGACTGAGTTATGTCGTCGCCCGTAGGGTGTGGACTAGTCTAAATCCGTATTATCTTAGATTTGGGTTTGGGGGTTTGGGTTTAAGGATACGTTAGCCTCATTGAGGACTAAGATCAACTTAAACGTTTGTTAAGGACACGTTAGCCTAATTTTTAGACTAAGGTCGACTTAACGGGATCGTTTAGATCCAACAATAGAGCAATTAAGGGAGCCCTGTTGTTTAGTTTAGTGACATTGCGGTCAATAGGTAGTTTAAGGACATTGCGGTCCAATATTAGTTTTAAGACGTTGCGGTCAAGGTTAAGGACATCATGGTCCGTGGATTTAAGGACCCCACAATCTGATGTTAGTTTTAAGACATCCTGGTCAAGGTTAAGGACGTCATAGTTCATGGATTTAAGGACCCCACAGTCCGATGTTAGTTTTAAGACATCCCGGTCAAGGTTAAGGACCTCATAGTCCATGAGTTTAAGGACCCCACAGTCCGTATCAATGTATGGTCATCGGGACCCGCCACCTCTTTGAAGACGTTGAAGAATTACAACGCCGAGTATCAAAGGAGTGAAGAGATGTACCCTTGAACCAAGGTAGATTAAATAGTCTTCGGCCCAATTTGGGACCAAGACCAATTAGTTATATTATGAGCCCATTAGCCCAGTTAAGTTTGAATTGAGGACTTATGGCCAGCTTGGGCTAAGTCCAATCATGTTTAGAATATTGGCTTTCTGTTGGTCCATTGAAGTAGAGGCTTTGCCTTTAGAAACTTAGCCAATTAGGCTAAAGTTAGTGTTAAACACTAAAGACCAACAGTGCTGAACACTGGGAGTGAAATTGACAAGTTAGCGTTTAACACTAAAAGATAGTTAGTGTTAAACACTAGCAACAGGACTTTCAAATTAGTGCTTAAAGCAAATCAGTGTTAAACACTGGCAATAGAGATTTCAAATTAGTGTTTAACACTAAGGCAGATCAGTGTTAAACACTGGAAACAGGGTCTTCCAAGTTGGTGTTCAACACTAAGAAAGTCAGTGTTAAACACTGTAAATAGAGTTTTCCAAATTAGTGTTTAAACACTAAGAAAATCAGTGTTGAACACTGGATATAGAGGTTTCAACTTTAGTGTTAAACACTAAGGCAAGAGGGGTCACGTGGTAGCACGTGAGAGCGCCCTTAATTCATTTTATTCTGCCAAAAGTATTGAATACTTTGGAGCATCACGTGCTGTCACGTGATGGGCATTTAAATGTTTGTCTGTTAGAGCTTCTGCCAAGGGGTCACGTGGGGCACGTGAGGCATTGCCTCAAAGCCCTTCTCTGTGGAACTTTTCAGGGGTCACGTGGTAGCACGTGACCCTGTTTCTTTGCCTGTTTGAAGATGTGTTTATATTTTCTTAAGAATTAAATTCTTCATGGGGTTAAACCCTAGCAATAAACTTTTAGAGGAATTAAATTCCTGTTTTCTTCTGAAGGATTATATTCTTAGATAGAGTTGAACTCTAACTTGTCTTCTATAAAAATTGAATTCCCATACATGTGAGGAATTAGGTTCTTCTAAGGGAATTAAATTCCTGTTATTTTGACAGATTTGAGTTCTTAACTAGGATTAAACCCTGGTTCTGTTCATTTGAAGGAATTAAATTCCTATAACATAGGGTTAAACCCTAATTTTATTTTAAAGGAATTAAATTCCTATAGTTCTATGAGAATTAAATTCTCAAACTTCCATTCCCTCCCTATGCTTTGGATCTGCATGGCAGAATCTCAACCCAATGAGAATTAAATTCTCAATTCATAGGGAGATGTGCACTTTGCAGATCCTCCACTAAAGAGAGAACTAAGTTCTTCTTTTTAATATAAGAGTTAAACTCTTTTGAGAATTAAATTCTCTTTTTTTAAAAGCCTTTCCTTTCTTACCTAGGGTTTTCTTTTCCAGAAGATCAAATTCTTCCAAAGTCTCAAGGCTCTGTTTCTTTTTCTCTCTATGTCTCTGTATCTCCTCTTGTCTCTCCCCTCTTCTGTTTATCTCTTGGCTCCTATTTATAGGAGAAGGAGCAGAATCAATTAGTTTTAGTGAATCATTCATTGAGAGATTTGATTTGCATTCATCATTCATCTGGACCTTTGGATTATTAGGTGAATTTTATTCACCATTAGATTTCAAATCCAAAGATATTCCTTTGTTATTTCGGTTAGATTTTAAGGGGAAATCTTTCCAAGTTCAAGATTTTTCCATAGATAGGTGATATTTAATCACCTTTAAATCTTTAATCTAATCGGTTCCAAATAATCATTCTCCTTTGGAAAGATTTGAATGCTGTTCAGAATTTAATTATGTTAAATAGATAGGCTTTGAAAGCCGGTCACGTGTGGCCATGTGACCCTTGGTCACGTGTAGGCACGTGGCCCCTGGTCATGTGTAGATACGTGACCCCTTGGAACGAGCTTTCTTCTGCTTTCTGCGCTTTGTCTTCTAGCCGCTTTTCAGCCGTCACGTGCCAACACGTGACTCCTGGTCACGTGTGAGCACGTGACCCTTTCTGGAGCCTTCCCTTTGATTTAATCAAGGAGCTGAATCTGCCTTTGCCGCCGCTTTTAATTGTCACGTGCCAAAACGTGACTGCTGGTCACGTGCTAGCACGTGATGCCTCCTCCGTAAACTTTCATGATTTTAAATCAGGAAACACACCCTAAAAGAAAGAGTAAAATAAACTAAGTAGTTTAATTACATCGAGGAGAAACAAAAGCCTAAACATGTGGGCAACAACAAAAATTAATTCTAGCTAATCTTCCCTCGTCCAGTCTGCATAATCTTCATAAGTTGGCTTCACACCTTGATCCTCGCTATAATACTCATTCTTATCTGACGGACATTCCAAAGATAGAGAAATAAAAGGAAGGTCCGTCAGCGAGTTAAACTTGGGTAGGATTGCCTCATAAGAAAGTAAAGGTAAAGAAACGAACAGGTGTATATAATGAATATGATGTACATGTGTATAAAGATATGAGGTTATATACAAATTAGATATGTGAATATGAGTACGTTGTGTGAGGTATATATTTGGTAAAGGTTCAAGTCAAGTCAAACGGATATTCAGTCTAAGAGTTAGATCAGGTTAAAGAAGGTGTGTATGGATGGAATTGACTGGTGAATATACTCGTATCCTTGAGATATCCCATGACTAGCTGGAAGCAGTATGAGCTGGTGCTCGTGCCTGGGATGGCAATCAATATGGTAGCGTGAACATCCCCGAAAGGTGTCCTATGACTACGATGGAGTTTTGTCTAGCGTGAATATCACTCAAGTGCACAGGTATTACCATCCTTCAGTTCCATAATAAACAACAAGTCTAAACTGGTAAAATATCCACATCCAAGATACTGAATAACTCGTGTCTCATGAAGAAAGGTAGATAAGGTAACAGGTAGGTATATCACATGATGTGGGTTTAGTGTTGAGTATCAATAGGTATTGTAAACGTTTTAGTTTGTTAAACAAGGGTCTGGATACTCGCGATTATTTCGTTGTGGCCACGGAACAACAACTGGGGAAGTGAAATGTACCGTTTCACTTCCCGGGATCATGATCGAGTAGTAGGGGAATCCGAGTTTCGATATCTCCTTGCCTAATCAAACTAACCATCCCCGTGGTTCAGTATAAAGGTTTTGACGAATTAGAGTTAGTGCGTATATCTCTAGGCATGGAATTTCCACATTGTATAATCGTCCACATTTTGGACTGTTCACCCGGAATATCGGGATCTTCATATTTGTATAGTCGTCCACACTTTGGACTGTTCATCCGGAATATCGGGATCTTCATATTTGTATAGTCGTCTACACTTTGGACTGTTCACCCGGAATACCGGGACCTTCATATTAAGTATTCCATAGCTAGGTCCGCGCATTCTAACCCTAACCGTATCATATTTTGTATATGTCATGTTGTCATAAACTGGAAATTTAAAAAGTATTGATCTCGTTTAATATGGCCTTCCACAACCACTCGTTTTATTTTCTAAAGTTCGTAAAGTACTTTGTGTCATCTTAGGGAAAACTTAGTTAAAAAGAATAATAGTGTTTAATTATCTTTTATTACTTCTAAGAAAAACCATGAGATTTGGAATATTTATCATTTTGGAAAAACATAATATTTTACGGAAAAATATCCTTTCGATAAAAGGTTGTGGTGTTTATTTGAAAATGTTTTGCAAGAGGTTTTTATTTGAAAATCTAGATTGCTCCTAATATTCCAAAAGGACAAGTTATGAGATTCTCAAATCGCCTCTTCACCGCCAATTGTGGCTAGGTAAGCACAAGTAAGGAAAGGAGGGATCCGCTCACGAATCACCGTGAGACGGGCCTTTTAAAGTTACCTTTCTCACTTGTCTAGCCTAGGAACCACAAAGTCTGGTTTAGATAAACGATCGATACCTACAACCTTTCCTTTGTCCTAAATAGGTGTTATTTTAAAATTACCTTTCAATAAAATACTAAAAATTCCTTTTGAAAAGATATCGTTATTTAAATTTAATATTTTCTTCTTTAAAAAGGTTGAAGGGGGTTTAACAATATTATAGTAGTTGATGAAAAAGTGTAATAAAATATACGTATGTCGTATTTAAAATATTTATTTCACATATCTTATCTCTTATGGATATTTTAAATAAATATAATATTTTAATTAAACGAGGGTATTTTGTGGAAGTAACCTATTTCGAGATCATTTTTATAGTATGGGTAAGTGTGGGTATGTCAGAGGTGAAATGACAATTCATGGGTTATGACATTAAGTATATCAGATTTCAGGTATTATGGGTGTGCAATATACTATTGTGTACAAAGGAAATTTAAACACCGTTTTAAAATATGGGTTAATATTATCGTTATAGACGGTACAAGGAATAGGCATGCACGAATATTATAACAACATTTTAAATAGGGGTTGATGATTATAAGTTGGAACTACGTTATTGAGAAAGAAGAAGGTGACAGGAAAAGGGGGGAGAGGCGGATCCTACCTTTTGTTTGAGTCGGATGCCGAAGGGTTGAAAACGTAGGCGTGTACAAAATCCTCAATAGCTTTGCGTCCCGATTTTTCCTCGACGATTGGGCGAAGCCGTAGCGTCGGCGTCGTCGATACGAAGGCGGTGGTATTTTTTCAGAATTTTTGGAGTTCTGAGACGTGAGAAATCAGTATTTGAAGTGCCTATTTATAGCGTTTTTCACCAACCATAAAAATCCAAGAATTCAGTTAAAACTCTCTCAAAATCTGCGCTGCTAATGATTGCGAATCATTAGTCAATGATTGCGCCCGCCGCCTCTTCACCTCAGCCATTGGATCAAGATCCAACGGCTGAGATCGCGCCGCCAAGAGTCCCGCCGCCGCCACGTGTCACGCTTGGGGGATCACGCGGTTTCGCGTGGTCCCCACCACGTGGGCGCTGGCGGTGGGTCCTGGGCCGTTGGATCTTGCATCCAACGGTCCAGGTAAAAGGGGTTTAAATAAGTATTTTTTTTATAAAAAAAATTAATAACTGTTTATTATTTTATAAATCGAATTTTGGTTAAAAAAATTGTTAAAAATAGTTTAAAATACGGGAAAATTATGGAAAAAATTCAGAATATATATTTTATCGTTATCTTTAGTATAAAAATAATTTTGGGCTAAAACTAAATAATATAACCATTCTTATGGTTTTAGCTAGTTATTAAGATCATATAATATCTAGTTTATCCTTTAAAATATTTTTAATTACGAATTAATTACTTTAATTGATAATAAAAATATGTAGCTTATTTTAAGACGTTATAAAATTTTATTAAAACATTTTAAGCCTATAAAACAATAAATAGATTTCAGAAAATTCCTTTAATCATATTCAATTCTTTGAAAATTATTAACACTACTTTAAAAATTATTATTCTATAAAAGAAATACGTAAATAATTATTTGATAGTAGAAATTTAAATAAAATATATTTTATTAGGTATTATAAAACTCGGTCGTTACAGCCACTTCCGACCATCGTGCGACCTCCCCGACACCATCTTCATCACTACCGGGCTCACCCTTGAGCCCGCTGCCGTCGCCGCTGCTGGTGCCGTGCCGGACCCTTACGTGACCTCTCGCCATCGTTGCTGCCGGGCTTATCATCGTCGCGGCCTTGACCATCACCTCCGGTTACCGTCACCTCCAAGCTCCGTCTTCTTCACCGAGGCCAGGCTTGAATCCCAGCCGTGCGTAGCCGTGTGCATGTCACTATGCTAACCGTGCCGTCGTTGTAGGGTACCGCCATCATCGCCTTCGTGACCATCAATCGTCGTCAGGCAAGTTTTAATACTTGCTTCATGCTACATACATTCATTTCGATTGCGGTCTGATACTATTATAAGTGTTCGATATAAATCATGACCTACAAACCCCGTTAAATTGACAGCAACAAATAACTTTTGATGGCCCGAGTTATAATGAATATCCCTTAAAATTTTGGTTACAAAACAATGTCGTTTGCTCACGTAAAATGGTGTCCCGATTTTTGTCGTAGAGCCTGAAAACTCCTGTATGTGCTAAACCGTAAAATTTATATTAAATTATGTATGGATAAGATTTTAGCGTTCGGTGGCTCATATTGAAGCTAACTGTTTAACCTACCGTATTCTGTAGTTGATCACTGAATTTTAACAAAGTATGATAGAGATAATTGCGGAGGATTACGATTCTGGACTGCAGTCCAGGGCAGCGTTCGTTTTGAATACCTGGTCTTGGGAACACCTGTACACCCCTTCCTTAAACAGAAAATACGCGGAGCCCCATATGGTTGCGTATATAATTTAGTTATCTAACCCTTGAATCTGGTCCCGCGTAGTTTCACCATCGTTTGATATTTAATTCGTATTTTAGAATACCGTGGTGTTCTGCAGTTTCTGCAGTGACCTCTCTTACACCAGCACCTTGAACATAACCTAACTTCTAATAAAGGAATCCTATCGATAATATGTTTAATGAGTTGGAAACATAACAGAAAAATCTACAATTAGTTGAACTGTAGCGTCGCCTAATTACGATCCTAACTGGGATTAAAATGTGTTACGAAATGGACTTCCGACTCTGAAACCGGATTTCCAGCCGTGAACACTTAAATTGAAATGGTCATAAATAGCAAACCTGAAACCCAATTGATGCGAAACCAATTTTTATGGATAGATAATTAAACATACTGCTCACCTCCTTTACGTTGTTTCGCTTAATTCTGCACGTATAATTTATAATAAATTATGCGAGTGGTAGGACACTGACTGATGATATCTTAATCATGCCTTAATTATTGTATTCTCATCACATCATATAGATGTCATTGCATTGGTAACCTAGTGATCATGTGCATTACCCAGTGTTAGGTATTAGTGTTTGATTGTGGCAAGTACGTGAGTGTTTAAGCAGGAATGGACAAGTGGAAGTGACACGTACTTGTACACAATCAGTGGACCCTATTGATATATTGCATTGTCGACGTCTATGAGACATGTATAAGTGTAACTATAATTAGTATGGGACGATTATGGAAGCACTTATATTAGTGTCATAGGTAAGACACCAAACACTGTTCATTTATCTTGGGTACTAGTCGAGACATGCTTGATGAAGATCCTGTTTCCAGTTCTCGGGTAGACTTGTCATGAACCGATTGGTATTTAAGTTTATGGTTGGTGTTTGATGTAAACTATGGGGTGTGGGGTATTTTGAGTGTGAGTTCAACAGAATCTCGGGAGTCCCATTGCCAGCACATACAGCGATTCTGGAGATATATGGGGATATTACTGATTATTAGCGAGCGACTCGGGCCCGTGTTCCCTTGTCCTTGGGTCCTACCCTTGGGTGGGGGATACTCATGAGTGGTTGACTCTCACACTTGGACTGACGATAGGTTTAGTGACCTGTACAGTGAGACTTAGAGACTGATAGGGTTAGTGACATTGACATGCATTGCTTACTGATTCAATATATCTGCTATACTGTCTACTGCTTTACTGTCTACCTGCTCCATTAGCTACCTGCATTGGCTACTTCATGTTCACGTCATCGTTTAATGATTACTGTTTCATATTCATTCTTATTGCACGCGTTCACATTTGTGTGTGTCTGTATATATATATATATATATATATATATATATATATATATATATATAATGCTATTGTGTCGCTCTGACGACTTGAGTATGCATGCTCAGAGGGAGGAGTGGATTTAGCTCGGACCAGAACCTGACGTACCTCGAAGACATTGTGGACATCTGGATCAGTGACTTAGTGCTACACTTCCTTGATCTCTATCTGGTCAGTGTTTTGTATTTGTTTCGATTTAGTGACTGTATTTCTCATTACCTGTGTATTGATTACTGATTACCACGTAAAGTTAGAAGCCGAAGTGTGACTACGGCAGGATGTTTTCTCGACCGTAGGAGCATGGCTGGCCTTGTCAACCCCTCGTTTTCCGTATTTTGGGAAGCGGGACGTTACAGATGTTAAAATATAACTATATTTATAGCATGTGCCATAATAAGTCGACACGTCATCGTTGTTTAGCGGAAAATTAGAGGATCGTTTTTCATGTGCTTCTTACACTTCTCCTTTAACATTAAAATGGTAGAGATAAAACTATATGAAAGAATATACCTTAGAATATTTCCTTATCCAACTTGGACTTAAATGGAAAAATTATTATATACCCCTTATTTAATTTTTTTACAAATTTTTTGATTGGCTCTCTACTTAATATTTATTATTCTTTTCTTCCATACCGCTAAGCTTATACGGTGGAAAAATTCTGATTCGTCTCCTTTAAAATCTTTTTCTATTTTTCTCGTTACTTAATGGCAAAACATTGAAAAAATTCACGATTTTTGTCGGCAATGTGCAAAATATTAAAAAATAAAATAGGAATTATTTAGAGTTAAAATTTCACGATTTGAATTGGTATTGCATGTGAAATATTAAAATTTTAAAGGAAACAAACAATTTGATTTTTTTTAAAATTTCATGAGTTTTGTGTGCTTAACATGCATAATATTGGAAAAATGGAAAAAAAATATAAAATTTTAAGATTTTTGAAAATTTTGCAATCTTCTTATGATATAGCATGTAAAATATAAAAAAACGAAAGAAAAAGAAACTATTTAGTCTTTTGAAAATTTCGATATTTTCATGTGCGCTAAAACAAAAAATATTGAAAAACCGAAGACAATGGATTTTTTTAAAGATTTTGCGGTTTTCATTAGGTATGTAACAAGCAAAATATTTTAAAAACCAAAGAAAATAAAAAAAAACTTCGAAAGTTTTGAATATCGTGATTTCCGTATGCTATAACGTGCAAAATATTAGAAATTTGAAGATAATGATTTTTTGGAGGATTCCTTCAATTTTCGTGAGTTGCCGGGCTCCCAGTCATATGGAGTCTCAGCCATTCGAACTAGACATTTTTTTGTCTGTTAGGTTTTTAGTAGTAATTGGCAACGTTTCTTTTTTTTTTTACCTCATATACAGTTTTTTGTCTCTTTGATACATGGAAGTTTTCCAAAAGTAATATTGGAAAATCGAAGAAAACACAAAATTCTGAGATTTTTCAAATTTCATGCTTTTCATGTGACATATAGAGCGAAATAATAAAAAGGAAGAAAACACATTTTTCTGAGATTTTTGAAAATATTGAAATTTTCATATGCTATATCATGAAAAATATTGAAAAAGCGAAGAAAAGAGAATTATTTCTAAAAATTTAGCAATTTTTCTTTGTTATATAACAAGCAAAATGTTAAAAATCGGAAAAGAAGAAAAAATTTAGGATTTTAAAAAAAATATTATAGTTCATGCTTCTCAAACAAAATAATAAATAACAGAAAAAAACAAAAAAAAAATTGAGATTTCTGAAAGTACCACCATTTTCATGTGCTAGTATAGCATACAAAAAATTGAAAAATTGAAAAAAGTGAAAATTGAGAATTTTAAGATTTAGCGATTTTTCTGTGCTATAAGAAGCAAAATTTTGATATTTTTGAAAAATTCGCGATTATTATGTGCTATAATAAGTAAAATATTGAAAAAACCGAATAAAACAAAAATGCTGAGATTTTTTTAAGATTTCACGATTTTCATGTTTGCTATGCATTCAAAATAATGAAAATCTAAAGAGAATTGAATTTTTTTGAATTTTAAATAATTCACGAGTTTCGTAAGCTATAGCATGTATAATATTGAAATATTTGAATGAAACAAAAAATATTAGGACTTTTGAACATTTTGTGGTTTTCGTGTGCTACAGCAGCAAAATATTAAAAACCGAAGAGCACAAAATATTGAGATATTTGAAAATGCACGACTGTCGCATGCGTTATAAATATTGAAAAATCGAAGAAAACTGAAATCTTGATATTTTTGAAAATTTTATGACTTTTCGTGTGCTGCAAGCAAAATATTGAAAAACCGAAGAAAATTGAAAAGTTTGAGATTTTAAAATTTCCGTAATTTTCGTGTTGTAGCGGCAAAATATTGTAAACCTGAAGAAAACAAATAATTTTGGGATTTTTAAATTTCATGATTTTCATGTGCTATGCAAAATATTAAAAATGCTCGAAGTAAACAGAAAAAATTTGAGATTTTTGAAAATTTTATGATTTTCGTGTCCAATGGCATACATAATATTAAATAAAGGAAGAAAATAGAATATTTTAAGATTTTTTAAAATTTTGTAATTTTTGTTTGTTGTATCATAACAAATATTAAAAACCGAAGAAAGCAAAAAATATTTTATTTTAGAAAATTTCATGATTTTCTTGCGCTATAATAAGCAAAATATGAGAAAACCGAAGAACACAAAAATTTTGGGATTTTCAAAATTTCGTCATATTTGTGTGCTTTAGCATGCAAAATCTTGTAAATTCGAAAAAAAAAATTTTGGATTCTCGTGTGCTATAACATTTAAAATATTGAAAAATTTCATGATTTTCATATACTATAGGCAGCCTATAGCAACAAAATATGAAAAAGCTTTAGGAAAATACTGAAGTATTTGCAAGTTAATTCTTCATATATTTTACGTATGAAGTTCATAAATATGGGATGTTAAAATTTACATATCATATAACAATAAATTTTTAAATTAATTTGATTTTTCTTAATTTTGAATTTCGTACCGGCGTATTGAGCATTGGCCTTTGATAGTTGTAAGAAATTTCCCTTAGTCTAAGGATGGTTGATGTCTTGTCTGCCTTGCGAAATCTTCCGTTCAGAGCCAACTCCATTTTGATAGAAAAAACTGAGATGACAATGAGAGCTAGTGAGCCTAAAGCTAGTTGAAAAGTATATTAAGGAACGCATAAGGACTCACAACACTGCATTATATATTAGGCTTAAATCAAGTAAATTACCAAATGGTTTCTCTGTTTTGCAAAGAACTGCCAAATAGTTTGAAAACTACGAATAACTACCAAACTTAACAGTCAACTCAGGTCAATGGCTAAAGGTGTTAACCGGGTAAACTAAATGACGGTTTTGCCCTTTTAATAATTTGATTAATAATTATTTTGTTAACTATTTTTCTCAATAATTAAGGGACTTGAAGGTAGGAAATGGGTGGCCGGCGGCGACGGGTTGAGACGGGAAGGTGGCTGGAAGTGGCTGTGCCGGCGGCGACGGCGACGGCGAGGAGTGGTCGGAGGAGGATAAGTTAGGGTTTGAGGAAAAATTAGGATAAAAAATTAATAAGGAAATGAAGAAGAGGATGTTGAAGAAGAAAAAGATGAAGAGCAAGAAGATATAGATGAAGGAGAGCGACAACGATGAAAGGAGGAAGTGGCAACGACCAGAGTGAGGTGGCGCAATTAGGGTTAGGGTATGGTTTGGCTTATGGAGGAAGACGATAAAGAGACGGCGAGGTGACGGAGAATCGATGCGGATATGGTGCCAGATCGACCTCATATTCTCGATACTCCGGTGAAAGGTCAAGCAGATCGAGCGTGATCTACCGAGGCTTGTGGCAGCGACGTAGTGAGGAGGAGGGCCGCTGGCGGGGAGTGGGGCGGCGATGCAGAGAGGGGGTAGCACCGGAGGATGGCTGCTGGCAGGGAGGGGGCACGGGTGGCAGTTTAGGGTTTAGGCTAGAATTAGAAGTTGAGGAAGGGTAGAGGGAGAAGGGTAGTTTTGGAAAAACTTAAAATTTTAATAATGTGACAAATATGTTGATGTGGCACACACGTGGTGGCATTAACGGTGCTGACATGTCACTGTTAAGTTTGGTAGTTATTCGTAGTTTTCAAAATATTTGGTAGTTAGTTGCAAAACCGGGAAAGTATTTGATAGTTTACTGGATTTAAGGCTGTATATTATGAACACTAAACATATTGCTTATTATTAATTTCTACTCCTTATAACCAAAAGCTTCGTTAGGCTTAACCTAGTTTCCCACTAGGGCCAAAAAGAGTGGATTTGGACCATTTGGTGTTCTCTCCATGGTTACAGATCCACCAGTAAAACTTAAAATAAAGATAGAAGATCCCCTGTTACATACACCCAACCGTTTATATGAGCGCCAAACGCTCAACTACTGCAGAAAAACTGAGACCCTAGAAATCACCTTGCTACCACACCGAAAAAATAAGTAGCGCAACATTTGAAGAAATATTCAATACCTGGACATCATGTTTGGGTCTGCAACTGGAAACCTTTAGCCGATTGCTGGTAAAGGATAATAATCTAAAGGAGAGGGTAGCAACGGATTAATTTCTCTACTTAAGCATTCGAGCTGAAAATTTGTATAAGAACAGCTCCTCTGGTGTTCGTAGCACCACCAACAAGCCACTTATCATCAAGACGATGGCTATAAATGCCGAATCGCGCATCTTCGATTCTTCTGGTGCTTAACAGTTTAATGGCAAGAGATGAACCTAATGAAGTAGCCTGTGGAAACTACAAGTCAGATTGATGATACCCATAAGTGGGAACTCCTCAGATAATGACACGTGGCAGATGACGTGTCCCGGGGCTCACGGAAACAGGACAAGCACCATACATCCGGGCTATCGTCCCGAGGTATGACCCGACCTTCGATAGATCCCTGAACACTCCTATGCACGCCTTACGAATAACCATGGGCTCGCCTCTAAGCCCTCCTACACGCTGAGCTTCCTCAGCCTTCCCGGCTCGCCCCCGACCTATCACAGAACCGAGCTTCCTCGGCCTCCCGTTCATCTTGAACCTCCCGCCGAGCTAACCATCCCCGGTTCTACCGAGCAAACCTAGAACGCGAAGCCCAAGCATCTCCACCACGGCTCCGTGGATCTCGCCAGACGCGAGATATCCGCCACCCCCACGATCCCGCGTTCCACGCCACCGCATCCCCCATTAACGAGCATATATCGTCATTAATGGGGGGATCTTGTCATTCACGCAGGCATAACGCCAGGGACGTAACCGACGGTGAAGATCTCACGCCAGCTTGCTCCATGCGACCACTATAAAAACCCCTCTCCCAGACGACTCGGGTAACACAATTTTATTCCAATAAGCCGCTACTCTGCCCAAATTCCTCGGCTAACTTGACTGTCGGAGGGTCCACGGTGGTACAACCACCATGGGACTTCTTTTGCAGGTTGCTCGGTTTCACCTCAAAACAAGTCCACTGAGATCCACACGCTCAAGGAGACAACCTTCAACACCAATCCCAGCCATTCATCAACTCTCGCGATAGATCGACGAAGGACAACATCTGAAGGAGATCCCAACCTCCATCAGTTGGCGCCTTCTATGGGAAGTCTAACCTTCCGCTCTCGACTTCATGACGAGCGAACACCGTGACAATCCGAGCACAAGCCGCCGCCGCCCTCACAACGGAGGCGCGGACGGATCCACCCCTCCTCCAAACGCCATCCGTGCCCTCTCGACATGGATCGACAGGCTCGCGTCCATAGTGGATGTCCTTGCCCGCGTCCAAACGGCGGGCCCACTCCCCCAGATCACCGTTCCCCTTCCTAGGGATCACGACCTCCGCAGAGGGGGAGATGGCACCGCCCATGTTCGCACCACTGAACAACGTTTTTGTTGGGGTCAAAATTTACACCCCGGTTGACCAAGTCAAAATCAAAGTCAACCCCAAGCCATGTGTGCCCGAGCCCAGGTCAAGTGGGCCAATGCCCGGGTCGAGCCCGAACATGAAGCGGTCGACCTCCCCCCATGCTAAAATGCAAATTTTGTAATAAATAATTTTGTTGTATTTCTTTTATTTTATTTTATGAATAAATGTAAGAAAAATGGGCATAAAGCCAAATTTTTGTAAAGCCCATGGCTTATGTGCAAAAGGAAATGGCACATGAGCCATGGGATGGGCAAAATGCCATTTTTGTAAAGCCCAAGGGGCTATATGTAAAGTGTATAGCCTATAAAGGCCAAGATAATGAAAATATCTCAACAACTTTTTCTCTCTCCAAAAAGGAATCCAGATCTGAGATTTTTCTCCTTCCTCAAGGTTCTAAAACCTTCTTCTTTCTCTTGAATTAAATCAAGAGTTTTACTCTTCCTTTTACAAAACAAAATAGATTTTCACCACAAAACCCACAAAGGGGAACTCGGATCTTCAATCAGATCTCAGAAAGGAGAAATTTTTAAAATCTCATATTTCTTGATCTTCAAGATTCGGCTAATAAAGGAAGAAGAAGGAGACCCATCTCTAGAAACCCCACTTTGGGGAAGATTCAGGGTTCAAGGGAAGAAGCCCTCCCTTCATCAGCTTCAAAATATCCTAGGAGTTTAACTCCTCATACACACACACACACACAAATTAATAAGTATGCCTTTCTGGGAGTACAACTCCTATTGCAGGGACCAAGTCCCTCTTGCGCCCAAAGCGCTAGCGCCCGAGCGCCTGACACGTGTGACGCTAGCGCTCAAAGCGCTAGCGCTCTTGCGCTCAGCCCTGCTCAGTTCGCCGGTAAGTTAGGAGTTTGTATTTGTTTTTACTTTGTCTGTGTCGCTGATTCCATTATATCTTGTCTTGTGCAGAAACCATAGACGCGGACCTCCTCCGAGCAGCCATGCGCAAGCCGAAGAAGGGGTCGAAGGCTGGAGGGGCCAGCTCTTCCCGTCAGACACCGGTCCTAGCTTCCCCAGCGGCTGTCCCGCCCCAGCGCTCGAGTGCGGATCGTGCCCCGGGGCCCAGCCAGGTGCCGAGCAGAAAAAAGGCTCGGGGAGAGGACGCCCGAGCTTCGGAGGTGGAGACGAGCTCTCCGCCGTCGTCTCTCAAGAGATTCCCCCAAATAGTTCTGCGGGCCCCAGCCTCTCCGATCCTGGTGGACGAGGGGGAGCTCCGCTTTGAGGTGCTTTCGGGGCTCTCCGTCGCTGACAGCCTGCTGCACGACATGGAGAGGTCTGCCGGGGGCCGGGTCCCTAGGAGGACGCTGAAGGCGCAGATGGCGTTCATCGTCCAAGAGGCCCTGCAGGTTAGCGCTCGTATATCGTCTCATTGCTTGGGAGATTTGGTGCCCCATTTTCTTTCTGACCCCCCCGATTTCTTCAGGTTCTCCAGCACGTCGCTATCGTCGCCCAGATGGAGGAGGAGGAGATAGCCCCGGCGTTGTGAGCCGCGGGCGAGCTCTCCTCGCTGGGGGAGAGCCCGAAACGGGAGCTGGAGGCGGAGATAGCGAGGGTCGCTGCCTTCGAGGACGAGGTGGCTGCCGGAAGGCAGGAGGCGGCGGCCGTGAAGCAGGAGGCGGCGGCAGCGAAGCAGGAGGTGGCAGCCACGAAGCAAGAGGTGGCCAGGTTCCGCGAGGCCGCCCAGGTCGCCGAGGCCAAGCTTTAGGGCTCCGAGGTGCTCGTCGGCACCATGAAGAAGTGAGTGAGCACCCTCCGAAAGGAGTTGGGGGCTGCGGTAGAAGCGGCGAAGAGAGCCGACCTCAGGGCGGCGGAGGCGATAGAGAACTTTCAGAAGTCGGAGCAGTTCTACACCGTCCTAGCCTCGGCCACCACCCTCATCTGGCACGAGGCTCTCGACGCCGTTAAGGCCCGGGTGCCGGAGTTTGCTGATGAAGAGCTCCGGGCAGAATATCCCCGCGGGGATGACGAGCAGGGGAATGCCCCCGGGAGCACTGCCGGGGAAGGGACTCTCGGCGATGGCGACGCCAAGGCTCCTGTGATGGACGAATCCCCGGTCGCGGTGGACGTCGAGCTCATCGATATCACGTCCATCCATGGGGCCTGAAGCCCCTCGTCTTCTCTTTGTCTTTTCTTTTGTCGCGTCGGGTATTTTGTAGGCCTTCGGGCATTTTTGTAAGGCTGGGGAGCTCACAGTACCCTTGTAAAGGCTTTGACTTTTTGAATAAAAAATTCTTTGTTTTCACAGTAGTGTTTGTGCTTGTACTTCCTTTTGTTGGTAGATAATTGTATTCGCATAGTACTGCTTTTATGTTCGGCATGCTCCTCGTCCAGCGATTACTCGTCGACTTGAATCTGACCACTTGCCGAGTGTGTGAGGACCGGCGGGAAGACGGTATCTCCATGGCCCCGAAGTCGAAGTGGAGATCGCTAAGACGTTGATAGACCGGATGCCTCTTGTTGAGTTCATGTTCTTTAGTTGTTGGAGGGACCGTCAGTGGCCTACTAAGGATGCGTCTGAGCAGGGTATCCACTCGGTGCCTCTTTGCGAGGGCTTTGATCCTTAGCGCGGGAGAGGCCGTAAGTGGCCTACTAAGAATGGCCGAGCAAGGTAGCTGCTCGGGACTTCTTGGCGAGGGCTTTGATCCTTAGCGCGGGAGGGGCTTTGAGTGGCCTACTAAGGATGGCCGAGCAGGGTAGCTGCTCAGTACCTCTTGGCGAGAGCTTTGATCCTTAGCGCGGGAGGGGCCATGAATGGCCTACTAAGGATGCGGCCGAGCAGGTTAGCTGCTCGGTGCCTTTTAGCGAGGGCTTTGATCCCTGGTTTGTTGGGGTAGGGAGCTACCAGCCAGGGATAACCGAGCAAGGGCAGTCCCGGTTGCCTCTTGCGAGGGCTTTGATCCTTAAGGACGGGCCGAGCAGGGTTACTGCCCGGTGCCTCTTGGCGAGGGCTTTGACCCCTGGTTTGGTAGGGAGCTATCAGCCAGGGATAACCGAACAAGGGCGGGTCCGGTTGCCTCTATGAGGACTTTGATCCCTGGTTTGGTTGGGTAGGGAGCTACCAGCCAGGGATAACCGAACAAGGGCGGGTTCGGTTGCCTCTTGCGAGGGCTTTTCATCCTTAGCGCGGGAGGGGCCGTAAGTGGTCTACTAAGGATGGCCGTGCAGGGTAGCTACTCGGTACCTTTTAGCGAGGGCTTTGATCCTTAGCGTGGGAGGGGCCGTGAGTGGCCTACTAAGGATGCGGCCGAGCAGGGTAGCTACTCGGTGCCTCTTGGCGAGGGCTTTGATCCTTGGTTTGTTGGGGTAGGGAGCTACCAGCCAGGGATAACCGAGCAAGGGCGGGTCCGGTTGCCTCTTGCGAGGGCTTTGATCCTTAAGGACGGGCCGAGCAGGGTTACTGTCCGGTGCCTCTTGGCGAGGTCTTTGACCCATGGTTTGGTAGGGATCTACCAGCCAGGGATTACCGAACAAGGGCGGGTCCGGTTGCCTCTATGAGGACTTTGATCCCTGATTTGTTGGGGTAGGGAGCTACCAGCCAGGGATAACCGAACAAGGGCGGGTTCGGTTTCCTCTTGCGAGGGCTTTTCATCTTTAGCGCGGGAGGGGCCGTAAGTGGCCTACTAAGGATGGCCGATCAGGGTTACTGCTCGGTGCCTCTTGGCGAGGGCTTTTTGTCTTTAAGGATGGCCGAACAGGGTTGCTGCCCGGTGCCTCTTGGCGAGGGCTTTGATCCCTGGCGTTGTGAGGTAGGGGAGCTACCGGCCAGGTATAGCCGAGCAGGGTAGCCGCTCGGCTGCCTCTTAGCGAGGGCTTTGATCCCTGGCATTGTGAGGTAGGGGAGCTACCGGCCAGGGATAGCCGAGCAGGGTAGCTGTCGGGCTGCCTTTTCGTGAGGGCTTTGATCCTTGGCACTGGAGGGGCCGTGAGAGGCCTGCCAAGGATGAACCAAGCAGTGAATCCGCTCGGTCGCCTCTTTGAGAGGGCTTAGATCCCTGGCGTTGTGGGGTAGGCGAGCTACCGGCCGGAGATAGCTGAGCAGGATAGCTGCTGGGCTGCCTCTTCATGAGGGCTTAGATCCCTGGCGTTGTGGGGTAGGGAAGCTACCGGCCAGGGATAGCCGAGCAGGGTAGCCGCTCGGCTGCCTCTTCGTAAGGGCTTTGATTCCTGGCATTGTGGGGGTAGGGATGCTACCAGCCAGGGATAACCGAGCAGGGTAGCTGCAGGGTTGCCTCTTCGTGAGGGTTTTGATCCTTGACGCTGGAGGGGCTGTAGGAGGCCTGCTGAGGATGAACCAAATAGGGAAGCTGCTCGGTCTCCTCTTTGAGAGGGCTTTGATCCCTGGCGTTGTGGGATAGGCGGGCTACCGGCCAGGGATAGCCGCACAGGGTAGCTGCTGGGCTGCCTCTTCGTGAGGGCTTAGATCCCTGGCGTTGTGGGGTAGGCGGGCTACCGTCCAGGGATAGCCGAGCAGGGTAGCTGCTGGGTCGCCTCTCCGTGAGGGCTTAGATCCTTGGCGTTGTGGGGTAGGCGAGCTACCGGCCAGGGATTGCCGAGCTACCGGCTAGGGATAGCCGAGCAGGGTAGCTGCTGGGCTGCCTTTTCGTGAGGGCTTTGGGGAGATGGACAGTCACGAGTGACACGTGCCATGAACGCGTGGAGGAGGCGAAGCGCCAGAACCGCGTCTTTTCGATTTCACATCGAGCGGCGCGGTGTCTGCCGCGTGGCGGCACAGTTGCGGATGACCGTTGAACTCCGGGGGCGTTGTGGGCTATAAAATGGAGCGATTGTTGATGTCTCCTTTCCTCACACCCTTAACGCAAAAATTCAGGACTTCCCTTTCACCATCGAAGATATCATACACTTTAAGGATGTCCATCTCTACGATCTGTACTGCACTGAGGACACGGTACGGTTGGTAATAGGCAGGATGGAGGATTACTTCGGCCGATTGCTCCCCCGGCGGTCCTTGCTCCTTCAGCTGCTGATGTACTCCATCTGGAGGGCGTCGTTGGGGCTTTACAACCCCTTACCCGAAATGCTGTTTGACGAGGCCATAGGCAAGCTAAGTTCTCTGAGGCGCTTCAGCCTGATCTCTGCGGGTCGGCTAGACCGTTCGGAAGCGCTCATCCGTGAGTGCTATCAATTGAGGTGCGATGTCGACACTCACGGGGGGATCGAAGGCAGAGGCTGGATGCTGCGAGGGCTCGGCTGGCGGAAATATCGTCAGAGTACTATGAGCAGTGTTCTCTGCACCTTGTTCCCCCGCTATTGTAATTTTCTTTTTTTTCTTTTTCTCTCTCTTTTTTTATGTACGGCTGAGGAGCCTATAGTACTTTTTGAATGAATAAAATTCTTTTTCTTTTCTGCAATGCTCTATTGATCCCTTTATTATATAAACAAAAGATCCCAAGAAAGATGTGCATTGCTCTGAAAAGAAAATACATGCTAGTAGATGTTCTTATTCGTGCAGCTCGAGCCCCCGGATGTCTGTTGGAATCTATGCCCGGCATAGGGTACCGAGCTTCGTGGGTACCGGACGTATCCTCCGCTGACACTACCATGATCTGGCCGATGGTCAGCTCGGCTGGAGGAGGACGCTGCTCTTGCTCGCGGTCAGCTTGCCGCTTGTCCCTCAGGTACGCTGCGAGGTGCCCCGAACGGATGAGCTCTTCAATATAGTCTCGGAGTTGTTTGCAGCTCTCCGTTGAGTGGCCCAGCGACCGATGAAAGCCGCAGTAGAGACCCCAGGTTTGCTTTGAGGCTATTCGCGGGACCGGTGGAAGCTTGAAGAACCCCTCGCCCTTGGTCTCCTCTAGTAGCACCGCCTGGAAGACATTGAGCGGGGTGTACTCTTGGAATTTTGGGAGGTAGGGTTTTTGCCGCTCAGGTCCCCTTCTCTCCTCTCTTGCCCTCTTCTTTTGGTCGGTTTGCTCGACCCGGGGGAGGTTCGCGTTCACCTCGGATTCGAGATGGACCTCGCGCTCGGTCCAGGCCTTTACCTCGGCCATGGTCTTAGGTTGAGCTAATACAAAGGAGCGTAACCACTCCTTGTGCCTAAGACCAGACCTCAGAGCTGTGATGACCGTCTCGTCTCGATGCTCTGGGATCTCGAAAAGGGCATTGTAGAAGCGGGTGACGTATGCTTTGAACGTCTCTTTGTCCCCGCTCTTGATCGTGAAGAGATGGTCGACTGTGCGCTTCTGCCACCTGTTCCCGACGAAGTGGCCGAGGAATTGTGTGGCCAGCTCGTCGAAGGTTGAGATCGAGCGCGGCTCGAGGCCTCGGAACCAGTCTCGCCCGGAGCGGATGAGAGTGGCCGGGAAAGCCCGGCACTGGGTGGTATCGGAGTGGTCTTGGAAGCTCATTCCCGTGGTGAATGCATCCAAGTGGTCCTTCGGGTCAGATTTGCCGTCGAAGAGGGAGATCTTTAGGGGCTTGTTGCGGGAGGAGACATGGACGGCGAGCAGCTCCTCGGTGAACGGTTTTGGTGAGCGAGTCGGCGGCATACTTAGCCCCATCGCTCGAGCGGTGTCCTTCGCGGTGCATACCCTCGATCTTCTTCTCGAGTGCGTCGAGTCGGTCGTGGTATCCCAACGGCTCGGTGCATTCTGATCCCCGTCCTCTGCTGTTTGAGGCCTGCGTCTAGCCGCGGCTCCGGTTCCTCTCAATGAGGTTCTTTAGATCCCCCGGCGAGGTAGCCCTCGAGTCGCCGTGGCGAGTTCCGTCCGCGCGACCCCGTCGAGGGAGGGGGTGTCGGTCATGCCTGGTAACAGGCAAGCTGACAGACATCTCATCGGAAGGGACAGGCGCGCGGAGGATCTCGGGGCGAGGTACTCTGGCGACGGACCTTGGTGTCGAACTATTGGGCGCCCAGCGATTCTCAGAACGTATCGGCCCGGGAGATCCACGGCCGTGGGAGGTAGCGAGACGGTGGTCGGCAGTGCCGACGCGAACAGAGCCTTCTCTCCCCCTGTAGGGGTCCTGGCCCCGAGGCGGGAGAGCGGTGACTTGGTGATCTTGCCCCGCCATTTGGATACGGATCAGCGCCTCCACAACGGACGCGAATCGGTCTATCCGGCCGGCGAGGGCATTGATGGTATTCGGCGAAGGAGGTTCGTCCGCGCCTCCGTTGAGGGGGAGGCGGCGACTGGTGCTTGAATCGTCATGATGATCGCTCGCCATTGGATTGAGATCGGAAAGTCAACTTTTATTTTTGTGGAATCAATTCCTTCCCACAGACGGCGCCAGCTGATGGAGGCGTTGGTCTCCTTCAGATGTTGCCTCCAGTTGATCTGCTGATGGCGGCGATGGGTGGCTGAGATTGGATCTGGAGGCTGTCGCTCCTGAAGCGTGTGGATCTCAATGGGTTTGAGGTTGTGGTTGCCGAGCTACCTGTAAGGAAGTCCCGGGATGGTTGTACCACTGAGGACCCTCCGACGGTCAAGTTAGACTAGAAATCCGAGCAGAGTAACGGCTTAATTGAGTAAAAATGGCTTATTTGAACTGTCTGAAGAAGGGGTTTATAAAACGGTGGCAGCAGGCGAGGCAGGCGCGAGAATCACACCGGCCGTTACGCTCCCGACGTCACGCCCGCGTGATGAGCGGGACCTCCCATTAATGGCGAGACAGGCTCGTTAATGAGGGATCGTGGTGGCGTGGAACGTGGGATGTGGCTGGCGGAGATCTCGCGCATGGCGAGATTCGCTGGATGGCGGTTACGCCTCCAAGAGGTGCTGTTGGTCGGTCGATGAGACCGAGGAAGATGACCTCAGCGGGAGAGCTCGCGGAGGAGCGGGAGAGCCGAGATATCTTGGTTCTGCTTGATCCCGGAAGCGAGCTGAGAGGGCCGAGGAGGTTCGGGCCTGTGATAGCTCGGAGACGAGCTGTGGGCCGAGGAGGCCAATTGTGCTGGGGCCTCGGAGGTGAGCCAGCGTTTGCTTGTCGGACGGGCACATGAGTGGTCTGGTCGGTCACTGTAGGTCCTTTCTTGTGAGCCCTGGGACACGTCATCTGCCATGCGTCCTGATCTGGGAGATCACTGATATCGAGCATCATCAGTAAGAGAATGACTTCAGAGGCAACCGTTCTGTAATTCAGATCAACAATTGCATTTTATCGCTCTGGAGATTTTAGATATCTTTTCAACCACCGCCTCAATAGATCTCTATTCATGCTATCGATACATGTTCAATTCCTCGTTCCTACATAATAGGATGCAGTTTTTTTTTGTTCCTCATTCCACCACCACCTCTCTTTAGCTGGCACGCTATTATGTATATCTTGTTTAAAGAATTCTTTTGCAACTTTCTTAATACGTCTAGACATAGTAGAATGAATATATTATATATATGTCCAGTGTCTTCTTAATTTCCAGCAAAGGAGCTTAACATATCATGCTTGTGTTGGAGCATATCCTGCTGTGTTAAATTTCAGTGTAGAATTTGTTTTTTCATGTCTATTTTCTATATCCATTATAAAATGGTATGAAAAAATGTATTTCAAAAATGCTCAGCTCATATAAAAAAGCATGCAACAAGGAAACATTAAACATTTATCCTGAAATAAATTTACATTATAAATTTTACCACATGTAAGAAAATCTTCCAATCGTAAGCAAGTAACTAGATAAAGTTGCAATATAGGATTGTTTGTGCGGCATAGATTCAATTAAATGTTATGACATTAAATAACAATTGCAGTAGATATTAGGCAGAGGTTTAATTGAGCAAATATATCTAACCTTCCTTTTTACATAACTAACCATATAGACGAAGCTCAAACTGTACGAACTGTGTAGAGAGTAAAATATTAAAACAAATGGCCTCCAGTGTTTTTTCCTGATTTTCTACATTCGACTCAGAGCTCTGACAAAATTAGGGATCAATCATGATATTTATATGTAGTCGATCAACAGAACAGTACAGAAAATCGCTACAACCACCATGGGTTTCTTGAATGGATAAAAAAGATTGCGTGTCAATTATATATATGCATAGCTGTCAGTATCTTACGATATACGATTCATATCCTCCGATAGGATATGCTACACTACGGTAACTTCTTGACATGATACAAAACGATACGATATAGAAGAGTGCATGATACCAAAAATTAGGTTTCTAAATTCTACTTTGGTTTAGTTCCTCTCATATTGGTAAAGTTTCTTATAAACTAAAATTGTTCATTTGAATTTTTTTTATTTACGTATTTTATATTTGAATTTATTTGGTTGTGTCACTTACTTGACTAACACTTTACTAACCATTATATCCTCTGTATATATATCATTCCATATTTATTAATTTGAGCATATATTTATGAAATATATAGTTGGATACTTTATTGTATAGCTATTAAAAAATATATCTTACGATACAATACGATACGATATGCGATATGATACGGAAGAAAAACGATATGCGATACATATCATGATTTGACAGCCATGTATATCAGGAGTTATCACTTGAAGGGTTATAATGAACAATAATGCGATACAACAAGCTGACAGCCATGTATATCAGGAGTTCTGGTGTACTGACAAGGTGTTCAAGAAGATCGGCAACCAGTCGACTTTGAACAATCCTACATAGCCTCTTTGTTTTTATGGGAAAGGTCTTAGATTATGGGAAGACGTTGAACTCTCTAACTGTACTGAACAAAAATCATATGCAAAGACTAGCAACAAACCAAGATAAATAGTAAAATACCTTTAAAGCATTGTTGTAATCAGAGACTCCAATTTTCCCAAGGAGAAGCCACAAAACCCAGTCTGCTTGATGCATTAATATAACCGATGCTTTGTCTGAATTGTGAGAATTCCATCGTGATACGAGCTTACACAACGTAGACGACCCAGAACACACTATGTGGTTCTCAGGAGCAATCGACTTAACAAAGGGTAAAGCATCAGGGAAGCTTTCATTGTAGAGAAACGCTCTAGATGGTAACTTCCCTGCGTTGATGTGGTTAAAATTTTGATACATTCAGGAAAAAACAATTACTCGTCTACATAGACCTTAAAAATGATTTGTATACATACGCCTGTCAAATATTAGAGTTGTTGCAGAGGTCCCGTCAATGGATATAGAAGCAATATATGGACGAAGTGTAGGAGGAACATCCTCAAGAAGCAAGAACAGGGTTTCTTTCGAAGAGCTTGCCCAATTTATCTCGTCACCAACCTGCCTAGTAAAAAGCAATTTGCTGATTTTAGCAGAATGAACAAGGAATTGAGCTATGAAAATTTTGAACGTAATTTGAAGCAAATAGCTCCAATGGAGGAGACATTCTTATTTAATTTGAATAATTATATGTTATTATATTTAAGTTAATAAAGGGAATTGATAAGAACTAAGAAGTTAATTTTAATCATGCTTTCAAGAAAGCCAAGTCAGTTAGCAGCTATGTAGCATGGACCCGGATACGGATACATGCCACGATACAAGTCGGATTCGCATATCGGCAATTTTCCAAAAATTAAGGATATGATTCGTTATGATACGCTAAGTTTTTGTTATATAAAATATACTAGCCTTTTGTTTACTTACAGCACACCATCTAGCATGTTTATCTCCTATAGCTTGTCAAATATCGCATTTGTTCTCCACTGCGTGCTGCGAAAACACCGACGGAAGTTGTGAACTATAAACATAGATGTGTAAAATTGGAAAAACTACATCAATATGTATATTAGATTTTTAATCAATCAATAAATCTATATTGGACTTGCACAAAAATAAAATGTCACTGGAAAGGTGTTTAAAAGAGGTAACGTGTCAGGAAACTACTATTTATGACAAGATTAATTGTGTAACATAATTTATACTATGACTGCATGATAACAGTACTTATTTCCTTTTTAAGAACTACCTATCAATGTATTATTTATGATCGACCAATCTATATATATTACTAGATTCCAAATCAAAGATCAGATTGAAATTGTTTGTTAGTGTCCTGAATGCCAAAGATGGTAATCTCCAAGAAATAACCAACAAGAGTTGAAGCCAATAAGGTATGTAACAAAATTGCTTTTCGGTCAAATTTGGTGTAAAGATAATAAAAATGGCAGTGCAAGAGATTGATGATTCTCAAGGACAAAAGTAATGAATTTCTTCTATAAGCAGCTGGGCATCAATCACATTTCTTGGACTATGACAAACACGATTTTGGTTTCATGGAGATTGGAGGCCAACCCGGAATCCACAACTAGGGTGTGCTTGGCACCTAAAATAGAGTTCTTCAAACCGAAGTGCTTGTGAGATTCCAGAGTTATCGAAACAAATGTTTATGTTTGTATTAGTTTGTGAAACTCCACACTATTTCTTCTTTCTCCCCGTCTTGCCAACCAGCTATCTTAAGTTAGAGAAGCACATGCTCTAAGTTTGCATGGATACAAAACCCATTTTATGACTTTAAATAAAAATGTGGTTCAAATCTAGGCCTGATTGGACTTTAGATTCATTTTAGTTCAAGGGTGAGCCATTTAGAGGTTGTTCGTTTCTTAGGAAATGATGATGTATGCAGCATATATGACCAAAACTAAACATTTCCCATCTTTGGTTAGCAGAAACGGATTTGCGAAATGCTACAAATGTTATCTTTTACGGGTTTATTGGGTAAATTTTATAAAGCACCATCAAACTTTCAGGGTTTTTTTTGAGATAGCACCATCAAACTTTAGAAATGGCATGAACCCATCTTGAATTTAATTTGTTGCATGAAAATGTTAGTTTCATCAATTTGTTTAGGACACGAATGGATTGAATAACCCCAAAATAAGCTTGTACGCGAACTAAATAGCCCTAAAATGAATCGAATATGACTTTTTTGACAAAAATAACCGGGGGGGGGGGGGGAGGTGGGTGTTGCTGCATTTGTAAAAATCAATGGAGAACTCCAACTAGATTCATAGTACATTATAAAGCATCAGACATCCTCTATCTGAACACATTAAGACCCAAATTGCAAAATGCTGCAAATGTTTCCATCCTTTATTGCATCTTTGTGCAATGTGATTACATCATCACTCAGTCTCACTTGGTTTTTGTTAGACCAAACACGAAATGTGGCTGGATTTGGAAATCCGACAACAAAAGCCGGCAAAACTGTTGGGAGGGAGAGTCGATCCACGGAACAGTGCTCGCGACAAAACCCAAATCACGCAAAAATACAATCACGCAATTAAACGACGAAAGACAATATAAATTAAAGTACAGGAATAAGAAAACAATCAATCACAAATATGATAGATTTGTTAACGAGGTTCACCCACCGTATGGCTAGTCCCCGGTAGAGCAGAATCTGCAAAGGTCTACTATACTTGAATCAAGTTTACACACAAGAACAACCCTAGGAGATTTCTCTCAAATCTCTCTATACAAATCTCTCTTAGCCTTTGCATCTTGTGATGATGCTTGTGATGGATACAAAATGCCTCACTCATAAGATGTGTTTTTATTGCACCTAGGACCATGTCACTATCTAACAAAATCACCACCTATCATTGTCATCGCCTGACAATGTCATGGATGTCAAAAGTAGCACCTAACAAAATCACCACCTATCATTGTCATCACCTAACAATGTTATGGATGTCAAAAGTAGCACCTAACAAAATCACCACCTATCATTGTCATCACCTAACAATGTCATGCATGTCAAAAGGTGACACCTAACCATAGACTTTAATTTGCATCAATTTTCAACAAACTCCACCTTGATGCAAATTCATCACAATCTCGATATTGTCCCACTTGGAGTAATTTTTTGGCTTGATCCTCAGCACTAGTAAACTTCACACGATTCCGCTGCTGCTCTCTCCTCATTAAATTTTCATGGAGAGATTCACCAATCTGCAATAGAGATTCAGATTATCCCTGTCTACTATTTTGGTGAACATATCCACCGGATTCTTTTCTCCCGCGATCTTCTTCAGTGTCAACTCACCATCTTCTAACGCCATGCGTATGAAGTGGTACCGCACCTTGATATACTTCGTCCGAGAATGATATGCTGCATTCTTTGCCAAATGTATTGCACTTTGGCTGTCGCTCCACAAGGTATTGAAGTCTTGCTTCTTACTCAACTCTTCGAGTAACCCTTGTAGCCATATCATCTCTTTGCTGGCTTCCGTGATCACCACGTACTCAGCCTCCGTAGTTGACAATACTACCACTTTTTGCAGTTGAGATATCCAACTCACCGTTGTTCCCCCAACTGTAAATATGTATCCCGTTGTGCTCTTCCCACTATCTCGATCACCCGAGTAGTCCGCATCAACGTAACCTTGCACCATTAGAGAGTCGCCCCCGAAACATAAGCAGTGACTAGACGTACTCTAAGATACCTCAAAATCCACTTCACCGCATTCCAATGCTCCTTCCCCGGGTTTTGCATATACCGGCTCACAACTCCCACTGCATGTGCAATATCTGGTCTCGTACTCACCATTGCATACATTAAACTCCCCACAGCAGAAAAATAAGGCACTCTTGCCATCTCGTCTTTCTGCTCTTGAGTTGTCAGGCAAAACTCTTTCATGAGTTTGAAATGTTTTGCTAAAGGCGTACTCACCGGTTTTGACTTGTCCATATTGAACCGCTTCAAAACCTTCTCGATATAGTCGCTTTGCGATAACCACAGCTTCCGCTGCTTCCTATCTCGAACGATCTTCAGGCCCAAAATTTGTTTGGCCGCTCCCAAATTTTTCATGGAAAACTTTTCAGCCATCATTTTCTTCAGACTTTGAATTTTCTCAAAGTTCGGACCCGCTACCAACATATCATCTACATAGAGTGATAGAATGATATAGTCTCCATCCTCAAAACTCTGAATATAGACACAGTGATCTGACTCACCACGCACAAATTCCGTTTCTAGCATGAACTGATCGAATTTGAGATACCACTGTCTTGGAGCTTGCTTAAGGCCGTATAAACTCTTTCGCGGTCTACACACCATAGTTTCTTTTCCCTTCACCTCGTATCCCGGTGGCTGCATCATATAGATCTCTTCCACCAAATCTCCATGAAGGAACGCGGTCTTCACATCAAGCTGCTCCAAGTGCAGATCCTCCACCGCCACAATACTAAAGATCACTCGAATTGATGTCATTTTCACCACAGGGGAAAATATCTCTTGATAGTCAATTCCTTACTTTTGCGCATATCCCTTGACTACCAAGCGAGCCTTATACCGCTTCACACCATTGGCCTCATCTTTTATCCTGTACACCCATCTATTCAGCAACACTTTTCGACCCTTGGGTAGCTTCACTAGGTCCCACGTGCGGTTCTTCTTCAAAAAATCCATCTCCTCGTCCATAGCTCGCTCCCACTGCTTACTAGCACCGTCTTGCGTCGCCTATTCAAGGGATTCAGGCTCTCCCGAATCCGTGTACAAAATGAAGTCGGTCACAAGTCTTTCAGGTAGTCTCTTTTCTCTCGTAGATCTCCTCAAAACCGGTACATCTGGTTGCTGAACATGGTGTCCATCATGTTCTTGAACCTGATCCTGCACTGCAGCTTCCTCCATGTTTTGATCCCCACTTGTGGACACCTGATTGTTCTCTTGAGTTCCGTCTAACTCCACGAACTCAGATACAACACCATCTTTGGCTTGCTTTTCTTCTCTATATAAGTGCTGCTCATCAAAGACAACGTTCCGGCTTCGTATTACTTTCTTACTTGTGTAATCCCACAGCCGATATCCGAACTCGTCTCCACCATACCCGATGAAAGCACACTTCTTAGATTTGGAGTCAAGCTTACTCCTTTCTGCCTTATCAATCAAAGAATACGCGATACAGCCAAATACTTTAAGGTGCGAATAGTTGACCGGTTTACCCGACCAAATTTCTTCTGGAATGCCTCCATCAAGCGCACTTGCCGGGCTTCTGTTGATCAAATATACAGCAACATCAACTGCTGCTGCCCATAAGAATTTTGGCAGATTCGCATCCAAGGTCATACTTCGCACTCGCTCTAGGATTGTTCTGTTCATCCTTTCAGTGATACCATTTTGCTGTGGCATCCCAGGTACCGTCTTCAACCAACAAATACCATTTTGCGAACAAAACTCCTCGAACTCTTGGGTGCAGTATTCCCCGCCATTATCGGACTTTAGGTGTTTAACCTTCATCCCCGTTTGGTTCTCCACCTGCGCAATCCAGTGTTTGAAGATGCCAAACACATCGGACTTTTTCTTCATCGCGTATACCCATGTCTTTCGACTTGTATCATCGATGAACGTCACGAAGTACCGATTTCCTCCATAAGACTCCATCGAGGCCGGACCCCACACGTCCGTATGCACCATCTCCAGTTTCTTGGTCTTTTTCGCTACGCCTCCAATTTGAAATCTGAGCGCGCTTTGCTTCCCACAAACGCAGCTCTCGCAAAACCCCAACTCCACCTTTTTCAGCCCCGAAAGAACTCCCTTAGCTTGAAGAATTTTCATGTTCTTCTCGCTGAGGTGTCCCAATCTTTTATGCCACAACGAAGTCTCGGAATTTTTCTCCGAACTTGCCGTCAATGCAACCGAGCCTTCGCTGCTCCCATTGAATGAGTACAACGAACCGCTCAGCTTATCCCTTGCGACCACCAACGACCTTTTGGAAATCTTCCATTGAGAATTCCCAAAGGTTGTAGTAAACCCTTCGTTATCTAGCTGACTTGTGGAAATCAAGCTTTTCTTCAAATCCGGAATGTGACGAGCATTCTTCAATTTGATTTGACCACCTCCTGATGGTTGCAGGATGATCGTCTCCTTTCCAACGATCTTACACGATTGACCGTTTCCCACCGTCATATGTCCAAGATCGTCCTGAACATACTCGCTAAAGTGATGTCTGCTTGAAGTGCAATGAAAAGAAGCCCCTGAATCTAGGAACCAAGTATCCGCCTTTGTGTTCTCGCTCGCCGATAGACAAAGACTTTGTTCCCCTTGTTCTTGTATAGACACTACATTCGCTTCCTTTTCATCTGTCTTCTCATCTGAGCCTTTCTTCGGAAGCTTACATTCACTTTTTCTGTGGCCCTTCTTTCCGCAATTCCAACAGGCGCCTTGGATTTTTCCTTGAGATTTACCTCGGCTTTTAGACTTGCCCTTTTTTCCACTTCCCCCTTTCCATTGTTCTGCCACGATTCTCCACCGAAAGTGCAGAAGTTCCAGAACTCCCACTCACGGACTTTCTTCGCATCTCATCGTTTAATATGCAGCTTACCGCATCATTAAATGTGAGAATCCCCGAGATAGAGTTGCTAACCGCCATCACTAGGTTCTCCCAACTCTCTGGCAATGAACATAGGAATAATAGAGCTCGAATCTCGTCTTCAAAGATAATTGAAACGGACTCAAGTTGGCTTGTCACACTGTTGAATTCGTTCAGGTGCTCTATCACCGAACCATTCTCTACCATCTTCATGTTGAAAAACTTCTTCATCAAAAATATTTTATTTGATGTCGATGGCTTCTCATACAACTTCGCTAATGTCGTCATTAGCGCTTTAGTTGTTTTCTCCTTTGAGATATTAAAGGTCACCTGCGGAGTCAACGACAATCTGATCGTCGCTAAGGCTTTCCTATCCAAAAGGTTCCACTCCTCATCAGTCATTTTCTCGGGCTTTTCTCCTAGCAACGGAAGATATAGATCCTTTTGGTATAGACAGTCTTCTAACTGTATGCGCCACCAACCAAAATTGTGACCATTGAATTTCTCGATTCTTATCTTATCCTCTGCCATCTTTCGTCTGTATCGCAGCTGTTCTCGCCGAAAATTTCTGCGCAGAAGAGTCCATGGTATCAAATGGCAGCAATACGCTTAAGGAAATGCGAACCAGTATCTTCCGGCCTGTATTTTGATAAACTCCCGAAGGAGGAACTATTAAATTCTGATAGTATTGGAATCATCTCGAAAAACCCTTCGATTTGATATATTATGGGCTTCATAATTCATTCGGGATCAAAAGTTATGGGCAAATACGCTATGCACTGTTCCCTGATTAAAAATTAGGAATTACCTCAATGAGATATCACGTGCTCACACGTGATCAATGATCACGTGTTGACACGTGATAGCTAGAACAGAAATAACAAACGGCTGAAAGATGGCCCAATTTGGGGTCACGTGCGAGCACGTGACTAGGTTTGAAAGCCTCACAGTTTAAAAGAATTTAATTCTAAAAAGTCAGAAAATACCTCAACGAGGTATCACGTGCTTACACGTGACCAATGGTCACGTGTTAACACGTGATGGTTAAAACAACAACATAGACAAGCGGCTGTTAAAGGAACCAATTTGGGGGTCACGTGCTCACACGTGACCAAGGGTCACGTGCCAGCACGTGACAGGCTTTGAGAGCCTTACAGTTTAATAGAATTAAAATTATAAATTTCTCTAAAATCTTTCGAAATAGAATTAAAATTCTAAATTTCTCTAAATCTTTCCAAATGGAAAAGGATTATGTGGACCGTTGGATTAAAAATCCAATGGTGATTAAAAATCACCAATTTATGGAAAGATTTGATACAAGAAAAGATTTCCCTAAAATCTCACCAGAAATAACAAACATAATATTTTTGGATTTAAAATCCAACGGTGAATAAAATTCACTGAAAGATCTAAAGGATCATATTAATTATGAAAACAATCAAAATATATCAATGAAAGATTTGCTAAACAAATTGATTCTTTTCCTTCTCCTATAAATAGGAACCAAGAAGAGAAAAGAGGGATCTACCTTTTTGAGAGAAAAACAGAGAGAGGAGAATTTAATTCTCAAAGGAAAAAAAAGAAAGGGAGAATTTAATTCTCAAGAAAGAAAACCTTAGGTGAGAAAAGAAAGGGATCAAAACTTCAAAAAAGAGAATTTAATTCTCAAAATCTAAGAGTTTAACTCTTTTGCAAAAGAACTTAGTTCTTCCTCTGGTGGAAGATCTGCAAAGAGCACATCTCCCCATAAGTTGAGAATTCAATTTTCATCGGGTTGAGATCCTGCCATGCAGATCCAAAAGTTAGAGGGGGAATTGAGTTTAGAGAATTTAATTCTCCCAAAACAAAACTAGGGTTCAACCCTATATGAGAATTTAATTCTCCTGAAAATATAGGAATTTAATTCCTTCAAGATGGACAGAAATTAGGGTTTAACCCTACATAAGAATTTAATTCTTTCATAATAGGAATTTAATTCCTCCAAAATCATGATTAAGGTTTAACCCTACAGAGAATTTAATTCTTAAAATAAAGAGACTTGAAAGATCTCCATGCACATAAAGAATATTGGTCACGTGATGACACGTGACCCCAATCCGCAGTGATCAGAAAAGAAGGAATAAAACTAGGTCACGTGTCCCCACAACCCCTGAAGAGATCCCCAGAAATGAGAAGGAGAACAGGCTTTGAGGCAATGCCTCACGTGCTCTCACGTGACCTCCAAAACAAAGGGAATAAAAGCAAGAGAAATCTAAGTTTTGGGCGCTCTCACGTGTTACCACGTGACCCTTTAGCAAACGCTTTAACAGTCAGCGCACAGATGACCATCACGTGCCAACACGTGATTCTCAAAACAAAAATATAAAATGTGTTTAACACTTAATTGCAGAACGAAGAAAAAGAATCTAGTCCCACCTTTGGGCGCTCTCACGTGTCCACACGTGACCCCTTTTTTCTCTAGTGTTTAACACTAATTTGAGAGTTCTACCTCCAGTGTTAAACACTGTTGTTCTTTAGTGTTTAACACTACTTTTAGCCAAATTGGCTAGTTCTCCAGAGGCAAAAGTCCCTCCTCCAAATGAATATCAAAATTGAGGAAATCAAAGACAAAATGTTGTCAGAGCCCCCAAACATCTGTTTAGCACTGCTGAATGATGAGGGGCTGAACCCAGACAAATGTCTAATGGCCCAAAGGACCAATATTTCAAACATAATTGGACTTAACCCAAATTGTCCATAAGTCCTCAAATCATCTTGAACTGAGCACATCTGCTCTTTCAACCAACTCATTGGTTCAAGGGTACATCTCTGAACTCCTCTGATATTTGTCGTTGTAATCCTTCAACGTCTTCAGAGAGGTGATGGGTCCCGACAACCATACATTTTAATGGATCACCACGTCCCTAAACTGGCGATGGACCACTATGTCCTTAAACTGGCATTGGACCACTATGTCCTTAAACTGGTATTGGACCACCATGTTTCTAAACTGGCAATGGACCACCATGTCCCTAAACTGGAACAATAGAGCCCCCAAATGCTTTTTTGTCGGATCTAAACGATCCCGTTAAGTCGATCTTAGTCCCAAACTGGACTAACGTATCCTTAACAACCGTTTAAGTTGATCTTAGCCTCAAATATGGCTAACGTATTCTTAAACCTTCAAACAGACTTTAGTGCCAAATTGGACTATAAATCCCCCAATCAACTTTGGTTCAAGGGTGCATCTCTGAACTCCTCTAACATCTATCGTTGTAATCCTTCAACGTCGTCAGAGAGATGACGGGTCCCGACGGCCATACATGCAATGGACCACTATGTCCCTAAACTGGAACAACAGGGCCCCCTTAATTGCTCTCTTGTTGGATCTAAACGATCCCGTTAAGTTGATCTTAGTCTGAAAACTAGACTAACGTATCCTTAACAAATGTTTAAGTCGATCTTAGTCTCGAATGAGGCTAACGTATCCTTAAACCCAAACCCCCAAACCCAAATCTAAGATAATACGGATTTGGACTAGTCCACGCCCTACGGGCGACGACATAACTCAGTCTCCGTATACAATTCACGGGCAACCAAACACAAAACAAACACACACGACACGAAGTGATCATCTGGAGAAGGAGAAAGTTGTTATCGCAAAGCGGTAGCGTAATTAACTGCAGGGGCTTGCGCCTGCAGGGAAGAGCGTCCCCACAATCAAAAACCCCTCAAGCGAGGGGGAATCTGATGAAGTCTGCTACATCGGACGCATCCGTTTAAACCTTCGATATGCGGTGCCATAAATCAACTTGGCATCTTCGAAGAAGTGGACGGATAGCACCAATTAGCATCTGTCCCGAATCTCAGGCAAGACGTCCCTGCGTCGCGCCGTCATTCGGAGGGGAACAGATTCTGGCACGCCCGGTGGGACCTTTTCCTTTTTCCACTCCACACTTCGTGTGTCGTGTTCGCGAACAAATCGCGGTTTGCTGTGGTTGCCTGTAGATTCGAGGTACTTAGATTTGGTGTTTTGCTCCGTGCAGAAAACAGAAGATCAATGGTTTCAAACTGCACTACCTGCAACTGCAACTCTCGCTCCGTCCTTGTTGGAAGAGTGACTTATGGGCCCCAAGCGGCCCCCCTTTTCAAGATGCCAGTGGAGCAGGTAACTCAAGCCACCGCTGGACTATTCTTCAGGACCATGCTTCCACTGATGAGCTTCAATGCCCCAATGACATCGCAAGAAGCTCCAAAGAAGTCGATCTTCGATCGGCTTACAACTATCGCGGCTCCTCTCAACGGGTCGCCCAAGCCCAATGCCTCAGCTTTCAGCAAACTGGGCCAAAACTCATGTGGGCCCATAAAGAAACCTGCAATACCAGAAAAGGTTGTTCCGAAGAGGATAGCCATCCCTGCTCCTGAAGTCGTCAAGGCGGCTTCTCTTGCCAAAGGGTCGGTCTTCACAAGACTGACTATTCCGGCTCCCGTTCCTGCTCGAAAGTCTATCTTTGACAGATTGGATACTGCTACTCAAAAAACGTCAGTCTTCAAGGGACTGGCACCAGCAGCGCTTCATCTGAACAGGGGGTAAGACAAAGCCATCCCCATCGCTGAACCAACGCCGTCCGCTCGACATGCTCGCCGTCGTCACTGGCGCCAGGTAAGGAAGGCTGGGGGTAACTCCCCCTCTGGGATAACTCCGCCAGCTCTGATGGTGGAAATCAATGCTGCTGTTCTGACCAGGAATAGCTTTGAACCGCTAAGAAGGGTGCGCAAAAACTCGCCAACTGTCGTATTGAAAAGATCTCCTTCACCTGTGGAGAATGCTCCAGAGAAAAAGCTAGAGCAGCCCCCTCAACGGCTGTCCTCTAAAATTTAAAAAGTCTGGCGACAGGTCCAAGAGTTGATGTTTGATGAAAACTATCTCCGCCGACAGAAAAAAATGAAGGTTCGGCAGGAGAAGGGTTACTCCCTCAAGCCACCAAAAGCGACAGCTACTTGGGTACCCACTACAACAGCCCCCTCAACTTCGACCGCTCAAAAAAGAAGGAGGTCGGAGAAGACCCCTGTGTCTTTGGTAAATCGCAAAGACACTGAAGCTAAACGCCCCAAGTCTGGAGGCATGGTGGTGCACACTGTTTATATGGCTTCCGGAAAGGAGGAAAGCCATGCTTCGACGGGTTACCGACCGCTCACCCGATTCGTGACAAAGCTCATGAGCAACAACATAAGCTTCAGGAGATGATGACTGCGATGGCCGCACTCACCGGGTCAAAAGAAAGCTCGGAGGCATCATCAGAGCAGCGTCACGAGCAAGAAACCGATGCTGACTTCTTACGTAGAGTCCTCGAAAAGAAGGACAAAGAAGCCGCAGAGCAAGCGGCTACCATAAAACAAATAGCGCTCCTCTTTCAAGATATGGTAGGGATGATGTTACAGCCGAACCCTCCAGCTGAAGACCCTCCAATCATTGTTAAAGACGATAGAGGGGAGACATCTAATCCTCCTCCTGCCCTTTCAGCAGCCAAGGAGGAAACCATTTCCAAAGCTGCACTAGACGACTATTGATTTGATCTCAAAAACTATCTATTAACCGCAATCAAAAACGGCGTCGCTTGGTAGCTAGCCGGTGAGTACGGGTCGGTCCACAGGGATGTTGTGAATCTCCTAGTCGCTCATACGAGTTAATTCCGATGGGAGCCGGATTGATTTAATCTAAAAACTGAATTAATCTATATCTAAGTCTTGCTAGGGTTAGGTCTAGGTTAAGTTTGGAAAGTCTATAAATCTCACCGCTTTCTATACCCATATGAAGATCTAATTAGGTGTTATGGTAATTATTAATAAAAGGGATTAGAACCATTTGGAAAGATGTTTCTTCCTCTAAATTCTTGTCTTTCCTTTAGAAATCCTTACCCTAACCTTCATGGAAAACCATCACAACCGGGCCTTTATACTACGGCATCACCGCTACCTCGAGGGATAGGGTGCCGTAGGGAGCGGTATGTGCATGTATGCATGAAGTCCTATGAAAATATATGACGGGCAAGAAAGGGGATGAGAGATCTTCATCTCTCAAACCTTCCCCAGATCTAACCCTAACAAGCGAGGAGACTACTCGCTCATTAGGGAATTAAAATACATTTACCTAGGGCAGAGAATAAAAGATTAATTAGGGCAAGTAATTAAATTTATCTAGGGCAAGAATAGAAAATTAACCTAGAGCAGAAAATAAAGAACTTACAAAAAATGATGCTCTCCAAAAGAATGCTGGAATTTATTAATGAAGGGAGGTATGAAAAGAATACAATGATTTGGGCTTCTATTTATAGGAAATAGAAACCCTAGGTTACAATTGATTCGCATGTCTACATTTACTAAAATATCCTTAGGAAGACCTAGTCAAAGTAGACTTCCAAGCTTTGGTAAAATTTTATGTCTGGAAATTTTGGAACTGATTCTGGGCTTCTTGGGCTTTTTATTTCTTTGGATCTTTATTCAATTTGGCTTTTCTATTTCTTCCAAATCTCCAGTGAATAATTACGGTGGACTTTTAACCGTTCACTTTGTAATCTTGGACCTTGCATTGCCTTGTACTTTGTGAATTTTATTTTTGATGTAGGCTTGATCAAGAGTCTTCTGTTTGTTGGTCAAAGTCCATTTTTGTATCGTCTTTTCATCGTTTTCACTGTTTTCGCTCCAAGAACCTGTAACCTGTAATATTTAGCAGACATGCGTCAAAAGCACCTGTTTATTTATAAAAAGAATAAGAATGGGGAATATAATAATACAATATTATGGTGTGAACAAATACCCCCAAACTTATCTTTTGCTCGTCCTCGAGCAAACTTATTTTTATTCACTAAAATCCTAACCACACTTTCGCAGGGAAACGCGATTGCACTGAGCACGTGCAACAAGCCGTTAAACCTCTAGGTGTTCCTAATAGGAGGAGTGTTGTCTCCTGAGGGTTTTCAGCGGATACTACCCACAAAATCCTATCAATTTGGCTTTTCAACTTTTATTCTCCAATTAAGTTTTCCAACAAGGAATTCTATTATCGTCGACTCATAAATTATCCACCCATATTTTTCACACTTCCTCATCATTTAACTTAAGATTATATATGTTCTGCAGACCAACTTAGCTTTCGGCTTTTCTTAAGTTTTCCTTCTAGGGTTTCATCTCCACTCAGGAATTTTTATCAACTCTATTAAAGATACAAGTTCTATTTTTCATCCCTTTCTCTCATCTAAATCCCAATCACATACCCCCACGTGTGTGTATAAATCACCCCTACACTTGGAAATTCAAATCAAGCAATCATACCCTTGTCCGTTGTCCAAAGCACTTCTTAATTGGTGAATTTTTTAAATGAATTTTGCTTACACATCCTTCATGCGACCGTTAATACTTCTTGAGGTACCAATAACCGATTACAAGATGTGTTTGCACATTAAAGCATAATTCCTAGTCTTGCAACCACCAAGGCTTTAGCAGTGACTCCCAAACCAGTTGGTCTAAGGCACTAGATGATGAAGCACCCTCGCTAAATATTTTTTTATTTTTACAGCCTTAAGTAATCACAAAAACCAGTGTCCATTTTTTTTTCTTTATTCACTTTTTTTTCTTTTATTTTCATTGTACTAAGGACTTTAGACAAGAGCATTTCAAGGTCTCTTCTACTATTCCAAGTTTCAAGGTGCGTGATTGTGCATTTTGTAGGGTATACATTTTCAGAATCTAGACTTAAGCTAGGAATTATTTTTCAAACTTATACTCTAATAAGAACATCAATACTTTTCTTTCGTTTCGACTTAGCCCAAAAAGTGAACTCAAAATTTGCCTATTTCTAAATAAACTACAAAGACATATATTTTCTACCGTTAAACTTTAAGGAAGGTTATTTTTAGGGTTTTTAATTTACTAAGTCTAAAATCTAGTTTTTCCTAGCCGGTTAACCTATTTGTCAAACTCAAGTCAAATATGGCCAAAATTGAATATTATAATTTTTATAATTTTTGAAAATTTTCAATTTTTATGGGTTTTTAAATAAGTATGCAAATGCAAAAATATGTACAAATGAATGCGAAGGAAGAAGACTTATCGAGTATACCCCCAAACTGAAACTGGACAGTGTCCTCACTGTCATGCTACACCAAGAGGGTTAAAATTTTCGGCACTCCCCTGTTTATTTATTTATAAAAAAAATTATATTTTTTTAATGTTTTGAAAAATTTTTTTTTAGAGAAAAAGAAAACAAAAAAAAAATATATACATATTTACAACAAGGTCCCCCCCCCCAAACTTAAGCAAGGCCTTACATAAGCCAAAGGTTAGCACCAACCATTCAAAAATCTTATCGTGGTAATGGTGGGGTTGGTGAAAGAAAGGAGTGGAAAGAAAAGAAATGAGAAGCGCACGAGACCGTGTGCAGGTAGAAATGGTGTACGGTCTTGGTGGAGGAGAATGGCGGAGGGGAAAAAGAAATGATAGTGGTTCTACTTCTTCAAGCGCATGTTGATTAATCACAAAATCCGTGTCGTTTAAGAATGCGAGTTCGTCGGCGAAAATATCTTCGAAACTTTCATCGAAGGTCCAATTGAAAATTATTGAACTCAAAGTATCGGATTGTGATTCATCAACACTCGGTATCATGAAATGCAGAGTAGAAGAACGAATGAAAGTGGGAATACGAATTTGAGGGTGGGGATGGAGCGTATAAATTAGCACAATTTGTAATGACCGATGTGTAAAAAGCGATTGTGCTAATCTATCAACCCACGGAAAAATATGATTAAGTCCCTCAAGATTCGTGAGCAAACATGGGTACGTCGAACTTGGTATTGGAGATGAAAGCGTAACGGTCTCTTGCACAGTCGGAACGATAGGAAGGACGGAAGGAAGTGAGTGAGGAAGGGTATCAGTTAGAGATTCAGGAGGGTGTATTGGAAAATTCGACACATCAAACGAAAATGGTTCAACCTCAATATTATCCTCAATACTATCCTCATAATTCTCCTCAATATTTTCCTCAAAAGTTTGCTTATCCATGCCAATATCATCAAAATCAAGATGCATATGAAGTTCGGGAGCAACATTTAATGACTCGGGATGATGAATTGGACATAAAATTTCAATCAAATCTACTGGTTCATTATCCAAAATATTCCCGGCGTCTAAATCCTCAATCAAGTGAAAATCAATTTTTTCTGACACCTCATCAAAAGCATGGATATTTATCAATTCAGGTTCTAGATTGGAGGTGTAAAGATCGAAAGGGTTAAGTGTGGTTTCACTCGAAAGGGGTTCTTCACAATCTGGCAAATCAAAAACTACAAAGTCACACAACTCGTTTTTATTTGTTCTATTTTCAACTTGTGAATCTTTTGGGACAATCGATGGAGAACAGGAGTTGTGGGTTTCAAGTGGGTATGGGTAGGTTTGATTTGGGAATGTGTAGAACTCACTCGCTCCTCTCAAATTCTCCCTCTGTTCAACCGCCTCCTCATACATAGAAAAATTTGGAGCTAGCGGGAAACTAGCTACCGGTTCACTAGGTTGCATAAGGGCGGCCACGGACGCTTCCACATTCCTAGTCATTAGGTTTGTTGCTAAGATGTAAGCCTCCAACGACTCTTTCAAACTAGACTTGGGTGGTAAGGGGGTTTCGGTAAAAGATTCGAAATTGTTTGGATATGTGAAACTCCCTAATGGCTGTGTCGAAGCAGTGTCTAGTGAAGGTGGTAAGGTCGGGTAGGACTGATAGGAAGTGGGTGATTGGACAGGGGTAGGGTCAACATATGGATAAAAAGGTGAATAATCGTGTGGATCCCTAGAACTAGATGAGTGGAGAGGGGTGAAAGATCGGCTACGAGATTGCGCAATATGCTCAGCAATGGACATCGGCTTAGGAGTGACAGAAGGACTTGAAAAAGTAGTATCAACATGTGGAGGTGGTAAAGGTTGACTTGGTTGACACAAAGTTGATTGAAAAGTCAAACTGTTTCTTCTAGACGCCTCTATTTGATCTTTCAAAGATTTTTTAGGCAAGGAAGAATCGTCTTTAAATTGACTGAACAAATTGACGTACGACGCAAAATTAGGTTCGGGATACCAAAGTTCGGCAAGTGATTTATGATGTGGGGAACCCATGATAGAAGAAAAAGAAGAGAAAGAAGGTAGGTGGTGCAATGATTTCTTAGCGGCAAAAATTTGCAAGTTGTTTATAAAAGATTTTCCTTTTTTTCCTTTTTCTCTTTATTTGAGACTGTTTACAGAAAAAAAATTCGATAAAGGGCTTAGACACAAATGTAATCAACCAGAAATGCACAATAAGACCTAGATCTAGGGTCACCTAGGTCAGCTAGACAGCTCCTAACTGTTCCAAAGGGCTAGAAATAGGACCTCAAACCGCCTCTTCACCGCCAATTGCGGCCAGGTATGTGCCAGGTAAGTGGGAAGGAACCACACTGTGGGCCTAATTAAAAACCACTAGCCTTTGACACACTTGCCTAGACACCGCAAAGTCAGGTTAGGATAAACGGTCGATGCCTATAACTAGTCCTCTGTCCTATTGAGCTCGAAATCCTTAGGGCTGAGTCTAGTATTTTTTAATTAATAGATGGTCAATACATATGCCTTATGTGATTTCTGGGGTCCTGGGAAGGGTGATGAAATCCCCACCCAATTTGAATTGGTCAAAAGCCCCTTAAAGTCAGTTTTAAAGATATGCAAAACAGAAAAATCACTTGCAGTCAAAGATTTTTATTTTATGAATTTCAAAGTTTGCAAATTTTCTAATTAAAATTTTTCTTTTTCCGCTTACTTTTTATTTGGAAATTTTGCAAAAAGATTTTCGATAAAAGATATGCAAAACAAAAAATATTACTTGTCATCAATTATTATTTTAAGCATAGCGCAACGAATCCTGCACAAAATTTGTTATTTGGAAGGGGAAAGATTTTTTTTAAGCGCAAAAAATCCTGCAGGAGATTTTGCAGAAGATATATCAGAGATTTGCAGAGGAGGAGATTCGAAGACTTACAGTTTTTTGTTTTTTTAACCGCGCTTCTGCTGCTTTTTTTTTTTGCTCCAGATGTCGACCAGGCCGCGGCGGTTCCGCGACCAGAAGGGATGTCCCGCGGCGGTTCCGCGGCCGGAATGGGGCCGCCGGCGCTTTTTTTTTTTTGCACCAGATCGTGCGGTTGACTTGTTGACTCGGTCCTCTAAATTTTTTTCTGTTCCTCTGTTGTTGCAATTTTCTGTTGATAGGATCGTCTATTTGCTGTTTCGCTTTCTGTAGATTTCCAGATCCGAATTTGTGCGTAGATCCTGCAAAATTCACACAAAATACCCTTTCCAAAAATAACAGATGATATATTTTTATAATTTTTTGGATTTTTTTAGATTTTTATGATTTTTTAAATTTTGATTAACCCGAAATTGCAAAAAGGAAATTACTACGTCATCCCCGGCAACGGTGCCATTTGATTTGATCTCAAAAACTATCTATTAACCGCAATCAAGAACGGCGTCGCTTGGTAGCTAGCCAGTGAGTACGGGTCGGTCCACAGGGATGTTGTGAATCTCCTAGTCGCTCAAACGAGTTAATTCCGATGGGAGCCGGATTGATTTAATCTAAAAACTGAATTAATCTATATCTAAGTCTTGCTAGGGTTAGGTCTAGGTTAAGTTTGGAAAGTCTATAAATCTCACCGCTTTCTATACCCATATGAAGATCTAATTAGGTGTTATGGTAATTATTAATAAAAGGGATTAGAACCATTTGGAAAGATGTTTCTTCCTCTAAATTCTTGTCCTTCCTTTAGAAATCCTTACCCTAACCTCCATGGAAAACCATCACAACCGGGCCTTTATACTACGGTATCACCGCTACCTCGAGGAATAGGGTGCCGTAGGGAGCGGTATGTGCATGTATGCATGAAGTCCTATGAAAATATATGACGGGTAAGAAAGGGGATGAGAGATCTTCGTCTCTCAAACCTTCCCCAGATCTAACCCTAACAAGCGAGGAGACTACTCGCTCATTAGGGAATTAAAATACATTTACCTAGGGCAGAGAATAAAAGATTAATTAGGGCAAGGAATTAAATTTATCTAGGGCAAGAATAGAAAATTAACCTAGAGCAGAAAATAAAGAACTTACAAAAAATGATGCTCTCCAAAAGAATGCTGGAATTTATTAATGAAGGGAGGCATGAAAAGAATACAATGATTTGGGCTTCTATTTATAGGAGATAGAAACCCTAGGTTACAATTGATTCGCATGTCTACATTTACCAAAATATCCTTAGGAAGACCTAGTCAAAGTAGACTTCTAAGCTTTGGTAAAATTTTATATCTGGAAATTTTGGAACGGATTCTGGGCTTCTTGGGCTTTTTATTTCTTTGGATCTTTATTCAATTTGGCTTTTCTATTTCTTCCAGATCTCCAGTGAATAATTACGGTGGACTTTTAACCGTTCACTTTGTAATCTTGGACCTTGCATTGTCTTGTACTTTGTGAATTTTATTTTTGATGTAGGCTTGATCAAGAGTCTTCTGTTTGTTGGTCAAAGTCCACTTTTGCATCGTCTTTTCATCGTTTTCACTGTTTTCGCTCCAAGAACCTGTAACCTGTAATATTTAGCAGACATGCGTCAAAAGCACCTGTTTATTTATAAAAAGAATAAGAATGGAGAATATAATAATACAATATTATGGTGTGAACAACTATATAGCTCAGCAGATGCGAGTTCATCAGGCGAATGAAGCGGCTGCGCAAAGTGTTAGGACCGGACGACCCTATCCAAGCTGGTATGACCAAATAAGGTACCCGCCGGGATATACGATCCCCAAATTCTACGTATATAAGGGGACGGGAAATCCGTATCAGCACGTCGCTCAATTCAGAGCCATGTGCGGCAACACTAGAGGTGATGATAAATTGCTGCTCCGCCAGTTTGTTGGCAGCCTGTTGGAAACGGTATTTGAGTGGTACTCTGAACTCCCAAATGACTCTGTCAAGACATTCGCAGAGATGGAGTTGCTATTCACCCAGCGTTTCGCAAGTGCTAGCGAACGCACCCCAATCACGGCATTGATCAATGCCAGGGTGAAGCCTGGAGAAACTTGGGTCCAGTATGCGATACGGTGGCGTAATCTATGGTCAAAGTGCGGAAAAGCGCATCGAAGAAGCTCCTGCCGTGGGCATGTTCGTGGGTACTCTCGACCCTCAAGCGACCGTCTCCCAATTCATGATGTTCTTCAAGCCGACCGCCTTGCAGGCCTTGATTGACAAGCTGGCCCAAATGGACCAGATGGGCCATAGGCCTTCCTCTTCAAAGACAGAGCCTTGGAATGAAAAGGGCAAAGGGAAAGCAACCTTCGTTGCCAATACTCAACAACGGCCGAGCAACTTAAACCCGGTTGTTCGCCAAAACAACGTGCGTCCATGCCCATCCCTCGAGGAGAGACTGGAACGTCCTTACTCGTTTCCCCAGGATAAAACGAGGAAACTGTTCGAGCTGGAAGTGCGCAACAAACTCATCAATTTGCCGGATCCAAAACGTCCGTTGCAGCCAGGCGATGTCAACAATCCTAATTACTGCCCTTACCACCAAGCAGTAAGCCATCCAATTGAAGATTGCTTCGTCTTTAAAGATTGGATAGAAGATCAATACCAACAGGACAAGTTCGTATTATCCGAAAACTAGAAAGTGAACCCGCCACAACCTCACGCCCCTAAAAAAGTGGACGTGCCGGGGGCATCATGCTCATTCATAAGGGAAGCCCCATGGGAGGACGTTCTTTTAGCCAAGACAAAAAGAATACTGAAGGATCTCCAAACATGCCTGGCGATCAGATGGAAAAATCCACTGGAACCCGAAATCATCGGAGGAATGCTAAGGCCGCGCCCAATCCCAAAGATTGGCGGTGATAGTCAAAATGCCCACGCCCAGCCGTCAAAGTCTTCGAAGATAAAGAAGAAGAAATCCAAGAAACCCGTGAAGCCTGGTGACGAACGTACGGACCTGAAAAGGCAGATTGACGCGTTGGAAGAATACAATCAAAAAGTGCGGACTCCAATCACACTCCAAGAATTTCTCAGCCACGTCCATGAGGACGGAGATGATGGCAATGGAGAAGACTCGTCGGATGAATCTGAAGATTATGTGGCAAGCTTCCATGTGATCTCTCACTCGTCAATAAATGACGAAGAATCTCCCTACACAGAGAAGCTGGGGGCAGATCCTGAGCCAGAACTTCTAGGACCATCAGACGAAATGATTGATGCATTCCTGAACGAAGCCCGTCTTAAAAGCAAAGCTGATCGAGAGCGCGAGATGACCATATTCGAGAAAGCCAAACGCCGGCGACTATATGAAAGGGTCGAAACACTCCCACCGGATCAAAGTACATCCGACGCAAATGAAAGCAGGATCAAGACAAGGAAACGATTCGCCAAAGCCATATCGATGGGGATGAAGCTGCCCTCTTTCAGAGAAAATTCTCCTGGCGGTATACATCTTGATGAAGCGGACGTACATCCTAACTTCTGCTTATATCATCAGAAGATCGCACATCCTACTAAAGACTGCAACTCCTTTAAGTGTTGGTGGTAAGGGTATGTCGCTCACAGGCAACACTTCAACAGGACAAAGCGTGAAGCTCGTAGACAGCGGAAAAATGCGACAGATGAGCGTAAAAGAATTGCCGGCAATTGTCATAGGGTTGATCCCGGGGAATCGCGAGTTCTCACCTTCGGGAGCGACTCCGACGAAAATGTAGCCCACGGTCCTCTCTTCAAGGAATCCATCTCTGAAACGAAAGAATTGAGGAGTTGCGAGAATGTTCAGCCGTGCAATCGCACGCTACCCGGAAAGAATCTCGGACCCGCAAACAAGGGATCGAACAAAAAGGATAAAGGGAAGGGAAGAACGGCCTTCGTCGCTAACGCTCAACAACAATTGAGTGACCCTAGACCGATTGTTCGCCAAAGCAACAAGCGGCAACCCCTCTATGAGAAGTTGAAACGTTCTTACTTATTTCCTCGGGATGAAACAAGGAGGTTGTTCGAACTAGCAGTGCGCAATAGGCTTATCACTCTACCGGAGCCGAAACACCAGCTACAACTGAATGATGTCAACAATTCTAATTACTGCCCTTACCACCAAGTATTGGGCCATCCGATCGATAACTGCTACGTCTTCAAAAACTGGGTTGAAGACCAGTACCAACAGGGCAAATTCGCGCTGTCCAAAAAATGGAAGGTGAACCCACCACAACCACATGCTCCGAAAAAGATGGACATGCCGGGAGCATCGTGCTCTTTCATAGAGAAAGCCCCATGGACCGAAAAGCCCGTAAACTAGAAATTCACCTCAAATACGGCAACGGCGGACCGCAATATCCTAAAACTTGCAAATGACCGAAACGTCGTTAAACACTCCCAACCCGCGGCATTTTCAGGCTGACGTGATTAAAAAAAATGGTATGTCCATAAGCAAAATGGGCATGAATGAAAACCCGAAAGGGCTCCGTGAGTAAAAACAGCAGGGCTACCGGCGAGTCTTGTGAAAACCTGAAAGGGCACAACCTCGTTAGAAAAAAAAATAATAAAAATAATAAAAAAAAAAGAAGACGGTATGTCCATAAGCAAAATGGGCACGGATGAAAACTCGAAAAGGCTCCGTGGGTAAAAACAGCAGGGCTACCGGCGAGTGTTTGTGAAAACCCGAAAAGGCGCAACCTCGTTAAAAGACACTTACAGGATCCTCTCGACCTTGTGAGGAGAAACCACCCGCGTGCGATCCTTACGACTCACAAGGGAGCAACACACTTAGGGATCCTCACGATCCCTAAGGAGAAATTACACTTGCGAGATCCTCACGACTCGTAAGGAGAACTCTCTTATGGGACCCTCACAGCTCATAAGATTTGAAAGTCTTAAGTTACAGAAACTTAAACCTGTTCTTAAGCAACCCCCACAACCTTCGATACTGCCCTACAAGTGGCTCGATACTGACCCTTGTATACAATCCACGGGCGCGAATAAACATTTCCCTAACAAAGTCTTACCCGTGACTATGGATATGTTCGCATGGTGAACAACCCTTGTAAGTCCTCTCGACTTATAAGGAGAAAACCCTTTTGTAAGATCCTTACGACTTACAGGGGAATATGCACTTAGGAATCCTCACGATTCCTAAGGAGAAAACACACCTACGAGATCCTCACGACTTGTAGGGAGAAATACCTTTGTGAGACCCTTACGGCTCATGAAGTCAAAAGCCTTAGTTGACAGAATCCTAACCCTATTTACTAAGCCATCTTTGTTCGACATCGACAGAAGCAAATGATGATTCGCTCCTGGTAATATCCCAGTGGTAGCGATGCTGATGCCTAAAACGGTATCAAATTCCAAGTACTTTTACGGCAAATGATGATTCGCTCCTGGAAATATTCCAGTTGCAGCGATGCTGATACCAAGATTGGTATCAGATCCCAAATCCCCTACTCGCGAGAAAAAATCAGCGAGCCAAAAAAAATGCATATGAAATAGCCGAAATGATGGGGCAACTTGCAACAAAATCAGCAAGTAAAAATGTATGCATGCAAAAACAGCCGAAATGATTGGGCAACTCGCAATAAAAAGCAGCGAGTAAAAAGAAAAATAGCCGAAATGATTGGGCACCGCGAAAAATAGCCGAAATGATTGGGCAATCGCGATTTTCGCGATATAAAAAAGCTGAAATGATAGAGCATCACGGAAAGAATAAAAAAATGATGAAAGAATGAAACTTTTCGCCCTACAGGTGTGATCACATCGATCCCTGTATACAACCCAGGGGCACAAACAAAGAGGGAACCATACCTTCCCAACAGGCTCCATCAGAAAGCGAAGCCAAATATCAACGGTTCATAGACAACCTAGAGACAACCTCGACATTTGTCGCAATATTGCAGACACAATGTCAACAAATGAAGCGAAGGAAGATCCCTAGCTTCAGGGTCTCGACGTCAATATCGACAACTTAGAGATCACCAACGGCGTTTCTCCTCACTCCAACCAGATGCAGACGTGACGTCAACAATCAACCTCAGAGTCGCAACAAAACGGAACTATGGCAAACTCCCTAGTTCCAAATCTCAATGGCCACATCTGCAGCCTGGAGACCAACAACGGTGGACCTCCTCATTCCAGCATGACACAGATGTTACACTATCAAACGGAGCCATGGCAAAATCCCAGTTCCATTTCAGCATTCGTCTCGATACAGCAGACGAAAGGTCAACAATGGCATTCCTTCGTAGTCCAGCAGAATGCAGATGCGACGTCAACAAAAGACCCTATGGTCGAAACAAAGCGGAGTGATGGCAAAATCCCAGTTTCACCTTAACATTCGTCTCGATACAGTAGACGCAATGTCAACAACAGTGTCCTTCCTCCAACAGGATTCAGATGTGACAAAGCAAACGAAGCGAAGGCCAAATTCCTAGCTTCAGTGTCTTGACGGCAAGTCATATAAAGCCTGAAAGACATTCGGAGATCATCTCGCACCAATGCGGAGTGGTCACCACCGCGACATTCGTCTCGATACAGCAGACGCGATGCCAGCAAACGAAGCGAATGCCAAATTCCTAGCTTCAGGGTCTTAACGGCAAGTCATATAAAGCCTGAAAGACAATCGGAGATTATCTCGCACCAGTGCGGAGTGGTCACCACCTCGACGTTCGTCTCGACACAGTAGACGCAACATCACCAAAAGGAGTCACGGCAAAATCCCTGGTTCCAAACCTCGACGGTTCACCAGCAACCTAGAGACAACCGCGACATTCGTCTCGATACAGCAGACGCGATGCCAGCAAATGAAGCAAAAAGCCAAATTCCTAGCTTCAGGGTCTTGACGGCAAGTCATATAAAGCCTGAAAGACATTCGGAGATCATCTCGCACCAATGCGGAGTGGTCACCACCTCAACGTTCGTCTCGATATAGTAGACGCGATGTCACCCCAGCGTTCTTCCTCCAACAGGACTCAGACGCAACATCACCAAAAGGAGCCACGGCAAAATCCCTAGTTCCAAACCTCGACGGTTCACCAGCAACCTAGAGACAACCGCGACATTCGTCTCGATACAGCAGACGCGATGCCAGCAAACGAAGCGAAGGCCAAATTCCTAGCTTCAGGGTCTTAAAGGCAAGTCTATAAAGTCTGAAAGACAAACGGAGATTATCTCGCACCAGTGCGGAGTGGTCACCACCTCGACGTTCGTCTCGACACAGCAGACGCAACATCACCAAAAGGAGCCACGACAAAATCCCTAGTTCCAAACCTCGACGGTTCATCAACAACCTAGAGACAACCACGACATTCGTCTCAATGCAGCAGACGCAATGCAAGCAAACGAAGCGAAGGCCAAATTCCTAGCTTCAGGGTCTTAACGGCAAGTCATATAAAGCCTGAAAGACAATCGGAGATTATCTCGCACCAGTGCGGAGTGGTCACCACCTCAAGGTTCGTCTCAATACAACAGACGTGATGCCAGCAAATGAAGCGAAGGCCAAATTCCTAACTTTAGGGTCTTAACGGCAAGTCATATAAAGCCTGGAAGACAATCGGAGATTATCTCGCACCAGTGCGGAGTGGTCACCACCTCGACGTTCGTCTCGACACAGCAGACGCAACATCACCAAAAGGAGTCACGACAAAATCCCTAGTTCCAAACCTCGACGGTTCACCAGCAACCTAGAGACAACCGCGACATTCGTCTCGATACAGCAGACGCGATGCCAACAAACGAAGCAAAGGCCAAATTCCTAGCTTCAGGGTCTTAACGGCAAGTCATATAAAGCCTGAAAGACTATCGGAGATTATCCAATACCAGCGCGGAGTGGTTATGACTCATCGGGGCTCTCCAAAATGAGCCTAACCTCAAGTAAAAAGTGGCATGGCAAAATTCCTAACGCTTGCTCTTCCGACGGTCAAACTGCCTAGGAAGATTGCTTGAAGAAGTCTTGTCCAGCCTCCGAAGGGATCAGAGACACGGCAGTCGCAGGGCTACTCGAACAGCACGACTGCCTATCGAGGAATACATCAGCCGATACGACGGTACGACGGCCAAAACCCTAAGTACCACAGACCCTAACGGACCTCTGTCGTAAAGAGCAGAGGTTAACTGTGACATTAGGATATTCTTGCGAGAAATGCTCGATTTGTCTCGACTCGTGAGGAAAAGCCTTAGGCAGCGGGGATTAAAAAACCTGTTTTCTAAGCACTGGGACCCTGCAAGTCGATCCAAAATGGTCTCTTGCATACTATCCACGGGTCACACTCTCCAAAGTCGAATCTCGACAAAGAGGGAAACAATCGCTTACGGGTCCTCTCGACTCGTAAGAGGGAAAAATTCTCTTATAAGATCCTTACGACTTATAAGAAAAAACACACTTAGGAGCCTTCACGACCCCTAAGGAGAAAATACACCTACGAGATCCTCTCGATCCGTAGGGAGAAAAGTCTTTGTGAGACCCTCACGGCTCATAAAGTTGAAAAGTCTTAAGCTACAAGAACCCTAAACTTGTCTCCTAAGCCCTCAATTCCACAGCTACTCATAACTTTGCACTACTTCACCCACGTATATACTTACGTGGGCAAAGTAGTGGGGGGCATTTGTTCTCGCCGAAAATTTCTGCGCAGAAGAGTCCAAGGTATCAAATGGCAGCGATACGCTTAAGGAAATATGAACCAGTATATTCTGGCCTGTATTTTGATAAACTCCCGAAGGAGGAACTATTAAATTCTGATGGTATTGGAATCATCTCGAAAAACCCTTCGATTTGATATATTATGGGCTTCATAATTCATTCGGGATCAAAAGTTATGGGCAAATACACTATGCACTGTTCCCTGATTAAAAATCAGGAATTGCCTCAATGAGGTATCACGTGCTCACACGTGATCAATGATCCCGTGTGAGCACGTGATAGCTAGAACAAAAATAACAAACGGCTGAAAGATGACCCAATTTGGGGTCACGTGCTCACACGTGACCAAGGGTCACGTGCCAGCACGTGACTAGGTTTGAAAGCCTCACAGTTTAAAAGAATTTAATTCTAAAAAGTCAGAAAATACCTCAACGAGGTATCACGTGCTTATACGTGACCAATGGTCACGTGTTGACACGTGATGGTTAAAACAACAACATAGACAAGCGGCTGTTAAAGGAACCAATTTGGGGGTCGCGTGCTCACACGTGACCAAGGGTCACGTGCCAGCACGTGACAGGCTTTGAGAGCCTTACAGTTTAATAGAATTAAAATTATAAATTTCTCTAAAATCTTTCGAAATAGAATTAAAATTCTAAATTTCTCTAAATCTTTCCAAATGGAAAAGGATTATGGGGACCGTTGGATTAAAAATCCAATGGTGATTAAAGATCACCAATTTATGGAAAGATTTGATACAAGGAAAGATTTCCCTAAAATCTCACCAGAAATAACAAACATAATATCTTTGGATTTAAAATCTAACGGTGAATAAAATTCACTGAATGATCTAAACGATCATATTAATTATGAAAACAAGCAAAATCTTTCAATGAAAGATTTGCTAAACAAATTGATTCTTTTCCTTCTCCTATAAATAGGAGCCAAGAAGAGAAAAGAGGGATCTACCTTTTGGAGAGAAAAACAGAGAGAGGAGAATTTAATTCTCAAAGGAAAAAAAAGAAAGGGAGAATTTAATTCTCAAGAAAGAAAACCCTAGGTGAGAAAAGAAAGGGATCAAAACTTCAAAAAAGAGAATTTAATTATCAAAATCTAAGAGTTTAACTCTTTTGCAAAAGAACTTAGTTATTTCTCTGGTTGAAGATCTGCAAAGAGCACATCTCCCCATAAGTTAAGAATTCAATTCTCATCGGGTTGAGATCCTGCCATGCAGATCCAAAACTTAGAGGGGGGATTGAGTTTAGAGAATTTAATTCTCCCAAAACAAAACTAGGGTTCAACCCTATATGAGAATTTAATTCTTCTGAAAATATAGGGATTTAATTCCTTCAAGATGGACAGAAATTAGGGTTTAACCCTACATAAGAATTTAATTCTTTCATAATAGGAATTTAATTCCTCCAAAATCATGATTAAGGTTTAACCCTACAGAGAATTTAATTCTTAAAATAAAGTGACTTGAAAGATCTCCATGCACATAAAGAATATTGGTCACGTGATGATACGTGACCCCAATCCGCAGTGATCAGAAAAGAAGGAATAAAACTAGGTCACTTATCCCCACGCGACCCCTGAAGAGATCCCCAGAAATGAGAAGGAGAACAGGCTTTGAGGCAATGCCTCACGTGCTCTCACGTGACCTCCAAAACAAAGGGAATAAAAGCAAGGGAAATCTAAGCTTTGGGCGCTCTCATGTGTTACCACGTGACCCCTTAGCAAACGCTTTAACAGTCAGCGTACAGATGGCCATCACGTGCCAACACGTGATGCTCAAAACAAAAATATAAAAAGTGTTTAACACTTAATTGCAGAACAAAGAAAAGGAATCTGGTCCCACCTTTGGGCGCCCTCACGTGTCCACACGTGACCCCTTTTTCTCTAGTGTTTAACACTAATTTGAGAGTTCTACCTCCAGTGTTAAACACTGTTGTTTTTTAGTGTTTAACACTACTTTTAGCCAAATTGGCAAGTTCTCCAGAGGCAAAAGTCCCTCCTCCAAATGAATCTCAAAATTGAGGAAATCAAAGACAAAATGTTGTCAGAACTCCCAAACCTCTGTTTAGCACTGCTGAATGATGAGGGGCTGAACCCAGATAAATGTCTAATGGCCCAAAGGGCCAATATTTCAAACATAATTGGACTTAGCCCAAATTGGCCATAAGTCCTTAAATCATCTTGAACTGAGCACATCTGCTCTTTCAACCAACTCATTGGTTCAAGGGTACATTTCTGAACTCCTCTGATATTTGTCATTGTAATCCTTCAACGTCTTCAGAGAGGTGATGGGTTCCGACAACCATACATTTTAATGGACCACCACGTCCCTAAACTGGCGATGGACCACTATGTCTTTAAACTGGCATTGGACCACTATGTCCTTAAACTGGTATTAGACCACCATCTCCCTAAACTGGCAATGGACCACCATGTCCCTAAACTGGAACAATAGAGCCCCTAAATTCTCTTTTGTCGGATCTAAACGATCCCGTTAAGTCGATCTTAGTCCCAAATTGGACTAACGTATCCTTAACAACCGTTTAAGTTGATCTTAGCCTCAAATATGGCTAACGTATCCTTAAACCTTCAAACAGACTTTAGTCCCAAATTGGACTATAAATCCCCCAATCAACTTTGATTCAAGGGTATATCTCTGAACTCCTCTGACATCTGTCGTTGTAATCCTTCAACGTCGTCAGAGAGGTGACGGGTCCCGACGGCCATACATGCAATGGACCACTATGTCCATAAACTGGAACAACAGGGCCCCCTTAATTGCTCTCTTGTTGGATCTAAACGATCCCGTTAAGTTGATTTTAGTCTGAAAACTAAACTAACGTATCCTTAACAAATATTTAAGTCGATCTTAGTCTCGAATGAGGCTAATGTATCCTTAAACCCAAACCCCCAAACCCAAATCTAAGATAATACGGATTTGGACTAGTCCATGCCCTACGGGCGACAACATAACTCATTCTCCGTATACAATCCACGGGCAACCAAACACAAAACAAACACACACGACACGAAGTGATCATCTGGAGAAGGAGAAATTTGTTATCGCAAAGCGGTAGCATAATTAACTGCAGGGGCTTGCGCCTGCAGGGAAGAGCGTCCCCACAATCAAAAACCCCTCAAACGAGGGGGAATCTGACGAAGTCTGCTACATCGGACGCATCCGTTTAAACCTTCGATATGCGGTGCCATAAATCAACTTGGCATCTTCGGAGAAGTGGACGGATAGCACTGATTGGTCTAAAAAACTATCTATTTACTACAATCAAGAACGGCGTCGCATGAAGCTAGCCGGTGAGTACGGGTCGGTCTACAGGGATGTTGTAAATCTCCTAATCGCGCTAACGAGTTAATTCCGAAGGGTGTTCGGATTAATTATTAAATCTAAAAACCTAAATTATTCTATCTACGATTATCTAGATCTATTCTTGCTAGGGTTAGGTTTAGGGATGGTTTGGAAATGCAAGTAAATCTCAACGCTTTCTATACCCGAATGAAGATCTATGAGGAGTTATGGTAATTATCAATAAAGGGGATTAGATCCATTCGGGAAGGTGTTCCTTCCTCTAGGTTGTTGTCCTTCCTTTAGAGATCCTTACCCTAACCTCCATGGAAAACGCGCGCAACCGGGCCTTTACACTACGGTGTCACCGCTACCTCGAGAGATAGGGTGCCGTAGGGCGCTGTGTGTGCGTGTATGCATGGAGTCCTATTCAAAATGTATTATGGGTAAGAAAGGGATGAGAGATCTCATCTCTCAAAATCCTTCCCCAAAGCTAACTCTAAACAAGTTCCTAGGGCATGAAATTAAATCTACCTAGGGCAAAGAATTGAAATCTAAACTAGAGTAAGGAATTAAATCTACTTACAGATGCATTTCTCCAATCATCAATGCAGGGTTGTCAGATCTGAATTTCTGAGTTGAAGAGAGGCAACGATGCTCTCCATAAAGAATTCTGGAATTTATTATTAAAAGGAGGCATAAGAATTACAATCATTAGAGTTCCTATTTATAAAGAATAGGAAACCCTAGGGTTACATTTGTTTCGCATGTCTGAAATTACAAAAATAGCCCTTAGGAAATCTTTTCAGAGCCGCAAACGAATTTTGGTAAAATTTCTCGAAGCACGGGAAATAGACGGCCGCGGAACCGCGGCAATGGCAGGCTTGGGCCGCGGTTCCGCGGCCCTTTAGAGAGATCAAAGTGTGAGGTTTTGTGGGCTTCTTGGTTCTTTGGGTATTTTATTTCTTCAGTTCATTTCTCTGTTTGGCTTCTGGTCTCCTTCAGATCTTTCAGTGAAACTTGTAGTGAACTTTTAACCGTTGCTTTATCATCTTGGACTTTGTAAATTTTATCTTTTATGTAGGCTTTATCAAGAGTCTTCTGTTTGTTGGTCAAAGTCCACTTTTGCATTGTCTTTTCATTGTTTTCACTGTTTTCTGTCCAAGAACCTGTAACTTGTAACATGTAGCAGACATGCGTCAAAAGTACCTGTTTATTTATAAAAAGAATAAGAATGGGGAATATAATAATATAATATTATGATGTGAACAAATACCCCCAAACTTATGTTTTGCTCGTCCTCGAGCAAACTTATTTTTATTCACTAAAATCCTAACCACACTGTCGCAGGGAAACGCGATTGCACTGAGCACGTGCAACAAGCCGTTAAACCTCTAGGTGTCCCTAGTAGGAGGAGTGTTGTCTCCTGAGGGTTTTCAGCGGATACTATCCACAAAATCCTATTAACTCGGCCCATTGACTTTTGTTCTCCAATTAAGTTTTCTAACAAGGAATTCTATTATCGTCGACTCGTAAATTATTCATCCACATTCTTCACACTTCCTCATTATTTAACTTAAGATTATATATGTTCTATAGATTTACTTAGTTTTCGGCATTTCTTAAGTTTTCCTTCTAGGGTTCCATCTCCACTTGGGAATTTCAATCAACCCTTACTAAAGATACAAGTTCTATTCTTCACTCCTTTCTCTCATCTAAACTCCAATCACATACCCCTACTTGTGTGTATAGGTCACCCCTACACTTGGAAATTCAAATCAAGCAATTATACCCTTGTCCGTTGTCCAAAGTACTCATTAGTAGGTGAATTTTTAATTGAATTTTTGCTTACACATCCTTCATGCGACCGTTAATACTTCTTGAGGTACCAACAACCGATTACTAGATGTGTTTGCACATTAAAGCGTAATTCCTAGTCTTGCAACACCCAAGGCTTTTAACAGTGACTCCCAAACCAGTTGGTCTAAGGCATTAAGTGATGAAGCACCCTCGCTAAATATTTTTCTATTTTTGCAGCCTTAAGTAATCACAAAAACCAGTGTTCATTTTTTTTATTCTTTATTCACATTTTTTTTCTTTTATTTTCTTCGTACTAAGGACTTTAGACAAGAGCATTTCAAGGTCTCTTCTACTATTCCAAGTTCAAGGTGCGTGATTGTGCAAATTGTAGGGTATACGTTTTCAGAATCTAGACTTAAGCTAGGAACTATTTTTCAAATTTATACTCTAATAAGAACATCAATACTCTTCTCTTGTTTCAACTTAGCCCAAAAAGTGAACCCAAAATTTGCCTATTTCTAAATAAACTACAAAGACATATACTCTCTACCGTTAAACTTTAAGGAAGGTTATTTTTAGAGTTTTAAATTTACTAAGTCTAAGATCTAGTAGTTCCTAACCAGTTAACCTATCTGTCAAGCTCAAGTCAATTAGCCAAAATTGAATACATAAATTTTTATAATTTTTGAAATTTTTCAATTTTTTGGGTTTTCAAATAAGTATGCAAATGCAAAAATATGTACAAATGAATGCGAAGGAAGAAAACGTACCGAGCATACCCCCAAACTTGAACTTGACAGTGTCCTCACTGTCATACTAAACCAAGAGGGTCAAAATGTCGGCACTCCCCTGTTTATTTATTTACATTTTTAAAAATATTTTTTAATGTTTTGAAAATTTTTTTATTATTTTTTTTTATAGAAAAAGAAAACAAAAATATATATACATATATACAACAAGGTTCCCCCCAAACTTAAGCTTGGCCTTACACAAGCTAAAGGTTAGCACCAACCATTCAAAAATCTTATCGTGGTAATGGTACAGTTGGTGCAAGAATAGGGTGTGGAGGAAAGAAATGAGAAACACGCGAGACCGTGTGGAAAGAAGAATGGTAGAATATGGTCTCGGTGGGGGAGAAGAAGGGCGGAAAGGAGAAAGAAGAGTCGCGCGATCTTGAGGGTGTAAATCGAGTGAATAAATTAGCGCAATATGTGATGACCGATACGTTATAAGCGATTGCGCTAACCTATCAACCTGTCGAGAAATGGGGTCAAATCCCTCAAGATTCGCAAGAAAACATGGGTACGCCGAACTTGGTATAGGAGATGAAGGCGTAACGGTCTCTTGTACGGTCGGAACAATGGAAAAGACGACAGGGAATGAATTAGGGATAGTCTCATTCTCACCGTAGTAAACTGTCTCGAACTTGAAAGATTCCATTAATGGTTCGAAACTACTGTAAGCAACCGAGTCTGATGGTTCAACTAACTCATCTGAAAATGTAAAGGACTCAAACTCGGGCGGTGAGTCATCAATATCGTCCGAAAAAATGAAACACTCGTACGTGTTATCGGCTGTGAGAACCGTGTCGGATTCAAAGGAAAAGTTTTCAAGCTCACAGTCGTCGAGCGTGGTCGGAACGATGTAAAGGAGGGAGGGTGATATAACAGTCAAAGGTTCAGGAGGATGAATAGGAAAATCAGACACATCAAACAAAAATGGTTCAACCTCAATATTATCCTCAAGACTCTCCTCAATACTATCCTCAATATTTAACTCATCCATACCATTATCATCAAAATCAAGACGCATATGAGATTCGGGAGAAACATTTAATAACTCAGGATAATGATTTGAACATAAAATTTCAATTAAATCGACAAGTTCATCATCCGAAATATTCCCGGCGTCTATATCCTCAATCAATTGAAAATCAATTTCTTTAGACACCTCATCAAAAACATGGATATTTATCGATTTAGGTTCTAGAGTGGAGGTGTAAAGGTCAAACGGATTCGGTGTGGTTTCACTTGAAAGGGGTTCTTCACAATTTGGCAAATCAAGCACTACAAAATCACACAACTCATTTTTATTTTCAACAGGTGAACTATTTAGGGCAATCGATGGAAAACAGGAGTTGTGGGCTTCAATTGGGTAAGGGTAGGTTTAATTTGAAAATCCTCTCTCATTCTCACTCTGTCCAACCGCCTCTTTATACATTAAAAAATTTTGAGCTAGCGGGAAACTAGCTACCGGTTCACTAGGTTGCATAAGGGCGGCCACAGAAGCTTCCACATTCCTAGTCATTTTGTTTGTTGCAGCAATATAAGCTTCCAACGACTCTTCCAAACTAGACTTAGGTGGTGAGGGGGTTTCGGTAAAAGATTCGAAATTGTTTGGATATGTGAAACTCCCTAATGGCTGTGTAGAAACAGTGTCTAGTGAAGGTGGAAAAGTCGGATAGGACTGGTAGGAAGTGGATGATTGGACAGGGGTAGGGTCAACATGTGGATAAAAAGGTGAATAGTCTTGTTGATCCCTAGAACTGGATGAGTGGAGAGGGGTGAAAGATCGGCTGCGAGATTGAGAAATATGCTCAGCAATGGACATCGGTTTAGAAGTTACAGCAGGACTTGGAAAAGTGGTGTCAACATATGGAGGTGGTGAAGGTTGACTTGGTTGACACAAGGTGGGTTGAAAAGTCAAACTGTTTCTCCTAAACACCTCTATGTGATCTTTCAAAGATTTTTTAGGCAAGGAAGGATCGTCTTTAAATTGACCGAACAAATTGATGTACGACGCAAGATTAGGTTCGGGATACCATAGTTCGGCAAGTGATTTATTATGTGGGGTACCCATGTTATAAGAAAGAAAGGTGACAAGAAAGAAGGTTTGTGGTGGTGTAAGGATCTATTTGCGGCCAAAAATTTTGTAAGTTTCTATAAAAGATTTGTCCTTTTTATTTTAATTCTTTTTCTCTTTATTTGGAAAATTTTGTTGCAAAAAGATTTTAGAGAAAAGATACACAACAGCAAAATATTACTTGCAATCTATTTTATTTCAAGCAGGGTTCAAAAGTCCTGCACAAGATCGTTATTCGGAAAGGAATATATTTTTAAAGTGCACAAAATTCTGCAGGCATTTTTCAGAAAATATATTTCAAAAATTACAGAGGAGGAACAGAAGATCTTACAAAAAAAATTTCAGAAGAAGATGCCACCAGATCGCCGCCCTTCCGCGGCAATAGAGCTCTAACACCGCGGTTCCGCGGTCTTCTTGATGGCTCAGATCCCCACAAATTTTTTGGTGTGACGAATCGAAAAGACGGCCGCGTTTCCGCGGCCTAAGGTGGGTTTTGGCCGCGGAAACGCGGCGTGGTGGGCGGCTCAAGAGTCCAAAATTTTTCTGCTGTTCTGCTGTTTAAAATCCCTTCTATTCCGATAGCTCGTTTTCCGTTTTGCTTGCTGGAAATTTCCAGATCCGAATTTGTATATCCTGCAAAAATTCAAACAACAAAGTATCCCTTCCAAAAATAACAGATTATATATATTTTTATATTTTTTTGATTTTCCTGATTTTTATGATTTTTTTAAATTTTGATTAACCCGAAATTGCAAAAAGGAAATTTCTACGCCATCTCCGGCAACGGCGCCATTTGATTGGTCTTAAAAACTATCTATTTACCGTAATCAAGAACGGCGTCGCATGAAACTAGCCGATGAGTACGGGTCGGTCCACAGGGATGTTGTGAATCTCCTAATCGCGCTAACGAGTTAATTCCGAAGGGTGTTCGGATTGATTATTAAATCTAAAATCTAAATCTATCTATCTAAGATTATCTAGATCTATTCTTGGTAGGGTTAGGTTTAGGGATGGTTTGGAAATGCAGGGAAATCTCAACGCTTTCTATACCCGAATGAAGATCTATGAGGAGTTATGGTAATTATCAATAAAGGGGATTAGATCCATTCGGGAAGGTGTTCCTTCCTCTAGATTCTTATTCTTCCTTTAGAGATCCTTACCCTAACCTCCATGGAAAATGCACGCAACCGGGCCTTTACACTACGGTATCACCGCTACCTCGAGGGATAGGGCGCGGTGTGTGCGTGTATGCATGGAGTCCTATTGTAAATATTTGATGGGTAAGAAAGAGATGAGAGATCTCATCTCTCAAAATCCTTCCCCAAAGCTAACTCTAAACAATTTCCTAGGGTATGAAATTAAATCTACCTAGGGCAAAGAATTGAAATCTAAACTAGAGCAAGAAATTAAATCTACTTACAGATGCATTTCTCCAACTATCAATGCAGAGTTGTCAGATCTGAATTTCTGAATTGAAGAGAGGCACCGATGCTCTCCATAAAGAGATCTGAATTTTATTTCATTAAAAGGAGGTATAAGAATTACAATCATTAGAGTTCCTATTTATAAAGAATAGGAAACCCTAGGGTTACATTTGTTTCGCATGTCTGAAATTACAAAAATAGCCCTTAGGAAATCTTTCCAGAGCCGCAAACGAATTTTGGTAAAATTTCTCGAAGCACGGGCACCAGACGGCCGCGGAACCACGGCAATGGCAGGCTTGGGCCGCGGTTCCGCGGCCCTTTAGAGAGATCAAAGTGTGAGGTTTTGTGGGCTGCTTCTTGGTTCTTTGGGTATTTTATTTCTTCAGTTCATTTCTCTGTTTGGCTTCTGGTCTCCTTCAGATCTTTCAGTGAAACTTATAGTGAACTTTTAACCGTTGCTTTATCATCTTGGACTTTGCATTGTCTTGTACTTTGTAAATTTTATCTTTTATGTAGGCTTTATCAAGAGTCTTCTGTTTGTTGGTCAAAGTCCACTTTTGCATTGTCTTTTCATTATTTTCACTGTTTTCTGTCCAAGAACCTGTAACCTGTAACATGTAGCAGATATGCGTCAAAAGTACCTGTTTATTTATAAAAAGAATAAGAATGGGGAATATAATAATACAATATTATGATGTGAACAAGCACCAATTATGTAACACCCGAGCCCAATAATACTATTTCTGTTACTAGTTGAGTGTTAGACATTGCTCATTTCAATTATCTTGTTTGTTTGATTCTTGTTGCAAAATTTTAACCGGTTAAGTCATTTTTGCCTATAACAAATTTTAACACCTAAAATGAAATTAAAAATATCCATATTGGCCTACTCGTCACCACTGGTCGCGTGGTAGCGTCCGCGCGTCGAGATTTCATCTCGTTCGGTGAAACGGGCAAGTTTGGACGATTACGCGCGCGTGCAAGTGTCCGACTTGGGGGCATGCATTTTAATCATAAAACATCTCATTTTAAAATTTGGAACCCGCTTAAAATCCTATTATTTGAATTTGAAACATTTGGAAGCAATCCGGGCGCGATTTGAAAATGTTTCATTTAGCGCCAAAATGCCCATTTAATTAAATATATTAAAACTATATAATATATATATTTCTGTTTCATAATAACGTACAGATACCTATAAATCTTTTAAAATTTCCTTTTAAAATTTCTTTTACCACTCCCAGCCAATCACGAGGGGCTAAATCCCTCGTGGGCCCCACCGTAACTCTCTCTCTCTCTCTCCGTCTCTCTATCTCTCTCTTCTCTGTCTCTTTCTCTTCCTTTAAATCCTCTCTCTCTCTTCATCAAATCTCTCTCTCTCTCCCTCTATATTTATTCTCATCACGTCCTCGACCTCGCGAAGAACCACCACGAGAACTCCCTCACGTAACCCTAACCCCACCGCAGCGAACCCTAGCCATCTCGTCGCCGTCGCCGCCGCAGTCCCCGCGCCGACGAGACCACCACCACCATCACCCTGCCTCCGCAACCTCGACCGCACACCCCCTCCTTCCTCCGTTCTCTTTCCAGCGCTGCAGCCAACGCCACTGTCACCTGCACCGCCCACCGCCGGCGACCCCACTTCCTCGTCGGCCTCCGCTCGTCCTCCTCATCACCTGCGCATCAGCCCCGACCTTCCTCCTCCTTCCCTCACCGGCGCTACATCAGAACCCGACGCCGAATCCTAGCAACTTCTCTGGTTCGCCGGAGATCGCCGCCGTCGACTCTCGTCGTCGTCGCCAGTGCACCGCCGACCACCTTCTCTCCCCCCTGCAACCCGGACCAGGCCAGTACCTCTCCCCTACTCACTGCACCCCGATCCAGCCACCTCCAAACCCTTGCCGCGTTCCCTGTTTGCCGCCGGCGCCCCATCGCCGTCGAACCCGTCGCGTTTGCACCCTTGCTACCCCTGTAAGCCTCCCTTCACCATCTCCCTTCATGTATCCCTTCTCTGGTCGATTCTCGCTTTGATTTGTATTTTGCTAACATCGTCGTCGTTTTGACATTTCGCCGGATTCCGGCCGTGCCGATGACTTGACCCGAGTCTCCAGCGAAGTACTCCAGTCCGTGTGGTCCCGCTGTTCGTCGTTTGGACTCGATCCGTGGCCCGTGCAACCGTCACGTGTTTTCCGCCGACGCTACGTTCGTGTTTTCCGGTTTGCGAAACCGTCGAGACAAGTATCCGAATACTTGCTCTAACATGCTAATATACAAGATCGAGTCTTGCTATACATTTAATTATCATATTATTTAATATAACAACACAGTTGATGGTAATATCGATATTATAGTATAACTTAGAATTGACGGTTGCAATTATCATTAACATTGAATCATTATAGTAGATTCATGTAATTATCTGGTCTGCTATTAATCCATGCTTTTAGCTAACTAGATCCTTTAGATCGTCCTTGCTTTTAATTGTTAGATCATCTATGTGACAATTATTTATGCTTAGTTTAATTTCATATATCTTCATTACTTTCTGTTATTAATATTGCGCTACCCTGTGATTATTGCACCCCAAGGGTGCGTGAACCTGTTAATAAGATAATACAAAGCACCATTGTGATTAAATGAACTGTTATTGTTATTTACTTTATTTCCTGCTGTTGTTCCTTATTCGCTTCTATACCTGTCATGAGCACACATTCGATTGCATTACATATTGACCTGACCTTGCTACCCATGATATATATATATATACCGACTCAACCTGTTGTACCATGACCTGACTTATTACCTGATCTCATGCCTAATGCCAACAAACCTGACTTGGGGTCCTCATGGACCATTCCTATTGTCTACCCAGACAAACCTGCTGTTACCTGATCTTGTGTTGGCATTAGTTCTTGATTACTGAATACCTGACCTGACATACATAACTTAGGGGTATGGGGAAATCAAAGGTGAAACCGACGTGTAACTCAACAGTTCGATACCTGTTCTGATCAGTCTTACGGGCTTGGCCAGCCCCGGAGTGATGATGCTGACATCACTCGCCTATCCTGCTACTTGTTACTGCCTAGCGGCACGTCTCGGATTCAGCCCCGAGAATCTTGACCGTGGTCCCGGGCACGCACGGGATACTATTGAGTTACATCGACGAGTCATCAATTGATTTCAAAGACTTTAGGATAGAAACCCGATAGAACAATTTAGTTACCCACTGCCCACTACCCTGCACTACTTGTTTTATATTATTGTTTTATTCATGTTCATCCCTGCATTGCTTATTACCATGTTCATATTATATTATTGGTTGACATGACGCGCTGACGTCTGGGTTTTGCATGGCCCAGATTCTTTACCACTATCGACGACCGAGCAGGAGTACTTCAGCCAGCAGGCTGATCTGTGAGTCCTATAGTGATTAGTTCATTTATTTCATTTCATTTCCAGATGTGAGCCCGCATTATGGGACGTGCTATTTATTTATTATATTGGATCATTTGCTTCCGCACTTATTGTTCATTGACTCTTGTTATTATGGATTTGGACATGTGTTAGATTAGTTTATTTATCTTGTTCTTGATATCTCTACAGCCGTAATGTGACTGTGGATGGATACTTCCTACCCACAGGTAGCATGGTTGGCTATGTCACGTGCCCAATCTTGCGTACTCTGGGAAGCGGGGCGTGACAAATTAGCATCTTCCCCGAATCTCAGGCAAGACGTCCCTGCGTCGCGCCGTCTTTCGGAGGGGAACAACAGCAAACCCGACTTCCTTCTAGATCTGAACCAACGCCTTCAAAACTACAATCTAAGAAAGTGGGGAAGAGAACACAAGTGTCGTTACCCACCGTTACCTAGATTATAGAATCGAAGAACCCTAGATTTTCTTAACCTTTCTCTGATACCAGTTGTTGGGAGGGAGAGTCGATCCACGGAACAGTGCTCGCGACAAAACCCAAATCACGCAAAAATACAATCACGCAATTAAACGACGAAAGACAATATAAATTAAAGTGCAGGAATAAGAAAACAATCAATCACAAACATGATAGATTTGTTAACGAGATGCACCCACCGTATGGTTAGTCTCCAGCAGAGCGAAATCTACAAACGTCTACTATATTTGAATTAAGTTTACACACAAGAACAACCCTAGGAGATTTCTCTCAAATCTCTCTATACAAATCTCTCTTAGCTTTTGCCTCTTGTGATGATACTTGTGATTGATACTTGTGATGGATACAAAATGCCTCACTCATAAGATGTGCTTTTATAGCACCTGGGACCATGTCACTATCTAACAAAGTCACCACCTATCATTGTCATCGCCTAAAAATATCATGGATGTCAAAAGTAGCACCTAACAAAGTCACCTCCTATCATTGTCATCACCTAACAATGTCATGCATGTCAAAAGTAGCACCTAACAAAGTCACCACCTATCATTGTCATCACCTAACAATGTCATGGATGTCAAAAGTAGCACCTAACAAAGTCACCACTTATCATTGTCATCACCTAACAATGTCATGCATGTCAAAAGGTGGCACCTAACCATAGACTTTAATTTGCATCAATTTTCAACAAAAACAACCGAAAATGGATTTGGGTTTTCTTTAATTGCAACAACTGTTTTTTCTATTACCTTTTTTTTTCTTTTCTTTTCTTTTTTTTTGCAACAAAAGGCTTAATCTATGATTGTTCACTTGCAGCACAAAATTAGGATGTTTTAAACTCAATTCAAACCCCAAAAGGGAAACAAAGGAAAGATTGTTACCTTTGTTGAAAAGGAGGCAAGAGGGGGATTAGAGTTTGAGGAGCGTCTGTCGTTGGCCAAAAAATAAAAAGTTTTCTAATGCCTTCAACAAGTTGAAATGGATCAGACAAGGGAGGAGGTGAAATTTTTGAGTACGGTATTTTTGATGACCGAACAAATATGACGGAGAGACCTAAGAATTTTTCCTTTTTTAAAGCCATGTTCGGTATAATTTTGGAGCTGACATAACTGCACTTATCTAAACTCCAATCTAACAAGAATTTTCAGAACTATATTTTTTCAAACGCATCACTTACACCGGATTTTATTCATAAGACTTGCAAACTGAAGTTTGCATAACTAATGATATAGATCGGGTTGGTGTTGTCTGAACCTAACCCGATATCCTATTCCAATATCCACCACTCCTGCTTCCATATATACCATAAAAAATTAATTCTTAATATTGATATAAATGTTGTAAGTTATGGTACGAGTATTTAGTTGATGCAATTTCTAGGTTTAATCTATTTATCTATAACCTATAATTTAATACAGCTATGTCAAAGTATATTGTATTGCACATATATTTGTTAAAACTCAACTTAAATTCTATAATTTCTATTTTTTTTAATAACATATAACGAGCCAAGTATGAAAATCCCAGAAAACCCCCGGCATTTGAAACCAGTCCGAAACTAGAATTTGCATGTTCAGATATAACAGATTGTAAACATGCTGGGTTTATACTTTGGTTTTAGGTTTTAATTTCGGGATATAAAAATTATCAAAAACCCGGCCAACCCATTCGGTTCCGTCTATTTAATTTTTCTTCCACTTCTTTATCTTTCAAAAAATTTGGTGACTATAAGCAGTCATTTTATGACAAGTTGTTTTTAACTTTATCTATCAAAATAGTTAAAAGTTGACATAATTGTAAACCTATATATGTTAACAACATTTTAGAAAAGGTCTTACCTCAAAACATTCTAGAAAAGCATACAAGAGAAATATATTATAGATCTTGTTGGCTCTTCTCAATCATAATGCCTCCGTATCTTAGTTTCGAAATTTTGATTAAAAAGATAAACAATCTATTATTTTTGAATTTATTTTTTATTTTGAAGAGAAAAACCTATTAATATAGACTGAGGTGTTATTTATCAGCGAATTACCTCGACTCGGTTAATGAAAAATTAGAGAACTAAATGGGAGCATATAGTATGATGTTTATTGGCCCTCTCTTCTGAAATTGATCTAGCTGCTACCAATAGTTAATTAGCCTTGTTAGAGAATGGTTGGAACATAAAAAGTTTGATGAAATATATGGGTTAATAAGATTAAATTCTCTAGGCATAAATCAATAATACAAGGCTAAAATAAATGGAGAAAATGACATTTATTATTTCCATAGCGGGACCATCGCAATCGTCGTTGGCTATGGTCATCATCACCATCATTGTTTCTACCACGTTATTGTCGCCACCATAATAACCATAAACCCAGAGACGGAAGCAGGGGACCAGCAGGGGCCTCAGCCTCCGGCAAATGCTTCATAAAGCATTCATTGGTTTGCTTCTATACCTACCATAAATAAAGAAACAAGTGCGATCATACAACATCGATAAAATTTTCAGAATCATAAAATATTACATTGAAAATTTGAAACGACAGAGATGTTAATGATGGATTGGCCTGCTCATGACCAAACTTTGAATGCATATAATAATAATAATAATAATATTTCAGAACTTGGATACTGTTTCTTTCTATTTACTGTTTCAAAGTCAACATTTGCAAAATCTTTGTTCCAAAACAAGAGACCAATTGAAATGGGCTTCTTTTTGTCTTTTCCTCCCTTTATTTTTGCCTCCTTTGCTTCCCAACCCAAGAGCTACAGGGACCCATTTTGTAAAAATAATTAAGGGCCCATTTGACATTGAATATTTGTACAAGTTGCTTGGATTTTGTTGATTTTGTTTCTTATCATATTGTCACTACTCATAATCTATTTCTACCAATAATAATAATATGTATTGTCTCATATGTACGACTCTTTGTGAGTGAACAAATATGGTTACCAAATCAAAGGGATTTAGAAATAAAGAAGGATAAATAATAGGATTATATATTAATTATTCTTTCATTTAGTACTAATTATACCTTTTGCACTTCAACACACTACATAGCGTGGAAAGAATTTGCTTTGCTGGATTATTTTTAGAGTTATTTTCTTATGCGTGCTTACCTTTTCGTATGTACTTTATATATATAGTTCCAATAAAACAAAACAATTAACATGTTTAGCTTTCATATGTATAAAACATTTCCCCAATCTAAAGTATATCCTAGCCTTAAAACAGTAAAAGAAATCTCCACAAGATAATAAGAGAAAAAGAAAAAATTAATAAATAAAGCTTGCTCTCAATCATGTATCCTGAAAAAATGGGTATAATTAAGTTCATGCCAACATCTGGTCACGGAATCCCTAAAATAAATGCATGGGTGCAAAGATCAAAAAATTGTCCCATTATATCATCTTTTGCTTAATTAGTTGTATATGTAAGAAGTGAGGTTTTTCCTTTTCTTCTGAATAATATATTGGTCGTAATCAGCTGCAAGAGGGAGGTTGAACCCAAACCTGTTTTGGTCAAATCCAAAAATGCCTTTACCGCCAATGCAATAGCGACACTCGCATAAGAAATGAATTTTATGGTGGCGTGGTCGATGGCAGCTCCAAAAGGGTAAAACATCATGATGGGTTTTTACGGTTTAGTTCGGATGAGACCTGGCTGCATCCGGATTGGGACATCATGAGACCGCAACCAACCACAATCATGATTATCTATGGTAAAGCTTAAATTTCATATATATTTTTTAATGTTAGGTCTTATATGGATCCGACACGATGAGAAAAACGGGTATAAACTACGGACCCAAATTTTATATGCATCTGACCTGCTAAAAGGATATGCATACAAGTATAAAATGATTTTAGGGTTTGGGTGCGCTTTGAGATTTGATTTGTTACAGATTTGGGGGCTTCACTTAATTAATTTCTTGTGAGTGCTAGGGCTACAGTTTCTTGCTTCTTCCACTTATGATTTCTGGTAAAATCTTTTTTGTTATTTTTTCTGCTCATGGAGGAGATGAAGAGTATTCTTCAAACAATTAATTGCTTTGTTTCCTTCCTTTGTGTGCTGTTTTCAGTTCATTCCATAACATCTTGCAAGATCTCTATCATAGTTTTTTTTTGGGTTCAGATGATATACTCTCATTTACAGTTTTTTTTTAACCTTACATCCTCATGTTACACACCCTACCATTTGAATCTTTTCGGCCTAGCTAGTTTGCTTTTTCGTCTCTCCAAACCCTGGTTTCGTTCGGTTTGCACACATGCAGACTACGGTTTCATAGCATCAGGGCTTTGCAAATCGAGGGACATTTGAAAACATAGTTTATAAAACCAAGGATTAGTTTAAGTAGTACTATACTCAAGGCAATTACAACCGACAATTCCTCGAAGCAGTGATCAGTTTCATTGACTGCATGGACCAAAAACTTTTTCACATAAAACTTGGACCTTATATATAATCTACTAATCATTGAAACAAACTAACTATAGATACCTAAGGATTATAATTATACTAATAAAAAAGAAAATTACAAATCAATGCATGCAGTAGAGGTACCTAGCATTTCTCATCACATGTTTGCATCAACATATACCATGAAAAATGGATATGCATGCTCCCTGTTATGATCAAGATATGTAGCATATCACATTTATAACATGATTAAATTGCGTGCAATCCATTTGTAATGAAGAATTAATATATAAAATATAATCTATGTATATATAGAGAGGTTTACTCCTGCAGATCGTTTATGTGCAAATTAGGCAAAAAAAAAATTCCTTTCAAAATATTTTTTCTTGGAATCATGAGCACTTTCCTCTTAATTTAGGCTTCAGCATAAAGAATATTTGTTGCTCCTGATCATGTTATAAGTAACACATCATCTATATGCGTGTTTCTATTCCTATTTTAGAATAACACAAAATATAATATATATAGTTAATAAAGTATACATTTTCTTCTATATTCCTTAACACATGCCAAGGTTTTAAAAATTTAAAACTTAAAGTATATAATTGAAATAAGCAGAAACAATGATGCATGTTTCTACAAGGAAATGAATGTCTTGGATATCCAACAATCCATATTAAGATTTTTGTGCCTTGCATTAAACCAATAGATTGTTGGGAAATAAATAAAAAAAATATCCATTCATATATATTGACATACCGTATATATCGATGCCATTTTAGTAATTTCGCATGATTATTTAACAATATTGCTGATTACCTTCTTTTCCTTTGAGAAAAATGCTTCATATAAAATATAAAAAAAAAAGCAGTCAAGCATTTGACATATTATATATATAAGAATTTCATTCTTAATATAATAAATGATCGATAATATATAGGTAGCCATTGATCATCTTGCATATTTATCCTACATAAAAGGATATATAAAGAGAAAAAATAAAAAGAATACAAAAGGGAATCGAAAAGCACATAAATTATGTAGAACAATTGATCAAGTAATTAAAATAATAATTAAATATAAAATTAGAACATTGATTCATAAACGCACATTTACAATCATGGTCCAACCACTGATTGCTAAGAAGAAGAAAAAGTTTGCCATCTAATTTATCAAGCATAAAGACTAATTAAAGAGGTGGAAACATATAAATTTTTTGTTGTATTTCAATAAATAAATTTGAGCTAAAGAAAAAAGCGATGAAAGGCCTTGTACATATGCAGTAAATAACTTATTAAGGGCTTACAATGCTACTACCACCTTAAAGCATGTTGATTTGTTCTAATGCATATCCTCTCTAAATCTCAAAGCTACAATCCGCTATTAAAAGAAAATTTGCTATGATATTGTTCTCAAAAAAGAAAACAACTTATATGCATCTAAAGCATTAACGGAGAAATTAAGATCGAAAAGTTGTAAATGAACTGAATAATACAATCTCTATTACTTATGAAATCATTGGTATGAAAATGTGTCATAGAGAAAAATGAACATAATCACAGGTTAATATCATGGATATGCACATATAAAAACTAAGAAATATATATACTCATTGGATCTAATTAATATACAACAAGATATAAATAATTAAATTTTAGATCTCCTACACATGCAAAATGTTTAAGCAATTACCTAACAAGTCTAGTTACTATTATTTACATGTCATCTTCAACAACACAAATCAAGCTCATTTTTCAACTCCAATTATAAAGTTTTGCACTATTCTTTCATGGCCATTTCTTGCAAGTTATTGAAACTCAACAAAGCATATGTAGCATGCAGACATAAGGCATTCCCCACTTTACCCTAAAAATATAAATCAATTCTCCAACTTCGTTCTTCTTGTGCATTCATGTCGATCTTCATATATAGTACTTAATTGCTCTATTTCCATAATATTCATTATCACGTTTAGATTTATATTTTGTATAAAAAATACAGTTCCAATCATGATCTTAATTTGTTAGCCAAATGGATGTCTAATGTATCTGAAGTATTTTGTAACTAGTACTGTGCATGATGCAGGTACAAAAGAATGCATATCAATTAAATAATTGGTCCATTATCATATAACACTATATATATTGAACATATATTTTAATATTATATTGTATATCACATATAGCTTAAGTATAAATTGAAGTCTAAATCCAAATTGCCGTTTGCTATTAAAGATATTGTTGCACTCACATAAGAATATATCTGAAAATATGATAGTAATTAACTATTTGTTTGTAATGTTGATATTGAAATTTAAGGAAGGTTTTAGAAAGAAAAATTAGAGACAATACTTAAAATTATCGCTACAATACAACTAATCTTCCTAATGGGAGCGTGCATGAAACAAACGGAGACTAAAATGTACATTAATGACGTTTGCTTTACTTGTTCCTATAGTATGTTTAGCATGATATATATGATAATCTTCAGAAATGGTACTAGTTAAGTCTTGAAAGATTTGCATGATACCATATATATCATAATAAAACACTATATCACCAACATTGCCACCATCATTCATTACCTTAATCTCACAAATTAATTTAAGGATACCCATTTATTAGTTTATTTGATTTCCCTTGATAATAACTGTAGTGTAGTGAGATCCCTATAGTTATATCATTAAATAATTTCGAGGTTATTTTATATAAAATGGGCAGTATTCTACTCAATTTTTTTCTCAGACAGCTTGTTTGCCTCAACATAGTATTCTATTCTCAAAGGTCTTCTATCAACATTATCCTCCTTCATAAGTAAAATATGCTTAATAGCAATGTAATAACAAATAAAGGAAGAGACACAATTAATAGCATTAATAATGGATTAAACTCATGTGATCAAACTTTAATTTTTAGAGCATTATTTATGTGTGTGTGTGAGTGTGAGTGAGTGAGAGAGAGAGAGAGAGAGAGAGAGAGAGAGAAGAAGAAGAAGAAGAAGAAGAATTAGTGAGAGAATCGTTAGAGAAGGTTTTAGGCAGGGTTTGCTTAGAAAATCTCAACACCATTAGCCTAAAAAGCCAAAATGCAACAATTTTTATCTCCCTCAAGTGAAATTCCCCTCATGATTTCTTCTTTCCTTGTATTGAGGCATAAGCAACGGAGCAGATGAGGGTCACATCCATCCATCAAATCCACTCCCCATTTAATATAAATAAAAAAAAGAGTGGAAATTGAATGACAACAAAAATAATATTTAGTCCCCTCAAATAATAATTACGCATGAAGGAATGAATGGGAGAGGAAGGGGAGATGAGAATTGTTTGCAAAGAGTTTTTAATGTATATATCTACTAGTTCTTGGGTTTTGTACTTGGAAAATGTCATGCATGGCCAAATAATGCAACCCCCCTCAATTGGTTAAAGATCTAAAACAAATTCACACCCAAACAAAACCCACCTCATTCTTGCTCTTGAAGAATATATTTTCAAAAAAATACAAAACTCATGTAGATCATGTTGCTTCCTCTAACAAAGCAAACCAAGATCAAATGAGAATCCCAAGAAGCTAGCTAGGGCTTAAACAAGAAAGAGGGAGGAATATTAATGAGAAGAGGTATATATATATAAGCTCAATCATCTACTGATTCTTCGATCCTAGATTCTTAATTCAATCAATAATGCATGAGAGAAGGAGTTACTAAGAGTTACACTCACTAAAATGCCACCTACAACAAAGATAGAATTTTTTTTCTCTTGCTCAAGTCATCATATATAGATAGAAACTAGAAATAGAAAGATCTCTAAAATTAAACCTATATGTGTCTTTAAATTAAGGCCTTGGATGATGAGGAAAGAATTGAGTACCCGCCATGAACGCACTCAACGGTGTCGGATACACCGAAGGATCGATTAAACCCGCAGAGACCGAACCCGAACCCGAACCCGAACCGCCGGCGGCGGTGCCTGCATTGAGAGCAGCTTGAGAAGCAGCTGTGATGTTTATACCCTCCGCGCCGCCGGAAGAAGCTTCCCCATGAAGCTGTTGCTGATCATACTGAGCTTCGGGCCCATGGTCATATAAAATGCCCCTAAACAAATGCCCTCCGATGTTCACCGCGGTCTGATACGCGTACTCGTCGTCGCCTTCGTCCAGCTGGCTCACCCTCACGCATCGGAACACCGCCTCAGAGCTCACCTCCGGCGGGAAATTCGCCGCCTCCATCGCTCCTGCAGACAATCAAGAATTAAAGAATTGGTTACAAGCTAATAATAATTATGGACAACATGCTGTTTCGTATCACAAATTAATTTTACGTACCGGAAGTCGTGGCAGCGGCGGCGAGGGCCGTGGGGAGCTGCGTAGCGAGCTCCCGGGGCCGCTTAGATGGCTCCCCGCCGCCGCCGGCTCTTGAATGTGGGGCCGCCGCGAGCTGCTGCTGCCGCTCGCGGCGCTTCGACGCGGGGACCCACGTGCTCCTCAAGTGGGTCGGGCAGTTGAACCCTCGGCTCTTGCAGCAGGTCCTGCACCTCATATGCACGCAGTCTTTCTTGGCTTGGTTGCCGCAGTCCTGGCAGCTGATGGCCCCGGCCGAGGCGCGGCCTCTCCGGGAGCCGCCGCTGCTGCTGGGCCCCGCGGCCGACAGCTGGTGGTGGTGGGGCTGATCATCTGTGGAGAACCCGAGCATGGTGGGGGCCGAGGAATAAAACTGGTGGTGGTGCCTCTGGATTTGCTGTTGATGCTGCCATAGCTCGAAGCTGCCTCTCGTGGCGGCGGAGGAGAGGAAGAGATTTTCCTGGGGGATCTGTTCCTGGTTATCGTTGCCGCCGCCGCCGCCGCCTAGATCGAAGCCTGCCATTGTTGTTGTTGTTGGTGGTGATGATAGAGATAATGATCCATATATAAGAGAGAAATTAAGAGAAGGAGGATTGATTAATTATCAAGAAGGCGCGCGCTCCTCTTTAAGCATGATGGTATGTTTGCAAAACTCTCTAAATTTCTTTTTTTTTCTTGGTTTGTGTTGTGTGGTTTAGCTAGGGAGTAGATCGATTGCTTGCTGGATTTGGGCAAACAGGGCATGGGGTTTGGGAGGGGGGATTACCACTTTCCCCCGGCCTCCGCCTTTTTTTTTGGTGATATATATATATAGATATATATATATATAGATATATCAGATCGAAGCAAGTTCTGACTTCTGTGATAGAAAGAGGCGGAGGCGGCAGCGGCAGCGGCAGCGGCACAAGCACAAGGGGAACAGTCGCTGCAGCAATTAATTGGCAAAAGCTGTAGCTTCTTGAATTGAACTTTATTTTGCTTAATTGGCTCTTCCTTTGTTTCTCTCTCTTGGGTTGTTTGGAGAGAGAGAGAGAGAGAGAGAGTGGGGGGGCGGCGGGGCGGGGCGGGGCGGGGCGGGGGGGGGGGGGGGGAGGTTGCGCTGGCTTGTTTTGAGAGAGATAATTGAAGAGAGGGGGAAGGGGGGATATTCAAGACATGGAATTAGAGCCCCTGCAACGCCGCCATGGTGACTGCGAACATTGCTGCCACAACCTCAAATTCCATTTATGACTCTCCACTCTCCCTCTCTCTCTCTCTCCCCACAACTCCTCTAGCTTTCTCTTTCTACACCGATAATCTACTGCTTACTTAAAAAGACGTTAGTATCCGGATGGAAGCCGGGTATACATTGTCGCCGTATGGCAAGATACAGACTGTCCTTTCATCCATGACATTTAACTTTTTCCAAGCTTGCTAGTCATTTAAGATGCTTGAATTTGTTAAACAAAACCTAAACATGGTTCAATGAACTATAATAATAGGTTGCTCCTACGGATTTAGTCATAGGGGCAAACCACTGCCGTTCCGCAGGGACACAAAATTCCCCTGTAAATCCAAAGACCGTAGTTGTAAGTTTTCGTCCTGAATATGCTCCTACGGAGTAATAATTGCCCTTACACCTTACTCCGCAGGGACATATATCCCTACGTATTAATCCGTAAGGACAAAATATTTATTTAATTTATTGGTTTATAAAATAAAATACTTGCCCATACGGATATATTCGTAGGGCCTGATACTTATCCCTACGGATTTATCCGTAGGTCCAAATAAATACCCCTACGGATTTATCCGTACGTAGGGGCAGGTTTTATCTTTATTACTGAGTCCATAGGGACAAAATATCAGGTATCTTGATATTTTGACCTTACGGCTAACTGTGTAGAGCCAAACATTACACCTACGGTTTAATCCGTAGGTGCAACAGAGAGTCCTACGGATTAATCCGTAGGGACAAAATATCAGGATTTTTTTTAAAAACGGACTTCCTGTTTTTCCCCCGCCCTATGCACAATAATATATACATCATATAATCAAATACAGAATTATTCATAATCAACATCTCACGTATAATATATAAAAAAAATAAACAAACAGAATACGATATCAATCTAAATCATCATGAACAAGCAAACAACACCAATATCGTCCAAAATATATACAATATGTATCATATAAGTATATGCATCCTCAAAATATAAAAAAAAAGCTACCCTAACTCGGTCCGGCTCCTCCACCTCTGATAAACGCCGTAATCTGGCGCATCTGCTTCTCGGTGCAGCCCTGAGTCGTCAAAAACTCGTCTAATGAAGGAGCGGACTGTGCGGGTATCTAAGCGGGCTGTGAAGTTGCAGGAGTGGTCTGCACAACCGCAGCCGAGGTGGTGGCTTGCGGAGCCGCAGCCGAAGGAGATGCATGTCTAGCCGCAACCGAAATAGCCTGTCACATCTGTTAAATTTTGTGTGTAATAAACGAGTAAGAATAGTGTATTAGATTTTAGTCAAATTTGTATCATTATCAGGTTATTGCGAAATCCTAATCTAAGAATACTTAGGGACTTAGGCCTCATTTGAGTATCTAGTTTGGAAAATCGTAGTGTATTTTAATTAGATAGTTTTATGTAAGTATGATTAATCAAAACTAAGTCTACAACCAAATAAGCTCAGGCTACTAATATTGCATATGTTCTATATATAATGTGATATAATATTTTACTATTAAATAGTAAACATACCAACATCTCCTTTAACTTCTCGACGGTAGTCTTCAAGACGGCAATATCATACTTTAGACGTCGCTCACGAGGGGTAGGGGAAGTAACCGCCGGAGTGGAGTCCGACCTTTTATGAGCCCTGCTAGGATCCAGTCCCCGGCCTCTCTTCCAACCTCCGTGGTGCTCTCCGTGTACGGCGTCTAGGACTGGGGTCAGTAGCATTGGATCAGTCTATCCAGTAAAATTGATCATTGATGCCTCCGCCTGTTCCACCACCTGCTCCTACACCCACATTAACCATTAAAATATAAATATATCATTTAAATTTGAACTTTTCAAAACAAAAATTTCAAACCTTTTAGAATAAATATTAACACTTACACAGTACTCCTGGGCAGCAGTGTCGTAGAATCGAAACTCGTCCGTGGCGGGATCTGTCGAGGTGCCGTGGACGGCAAGATACGCGGTCAGCACGCTCGGTGTACCACTCTGCGCTAGGGTCTGAGCTCTCTGCAATTCGCCAAAAATTTACATATATTATAAAATAACTCTTAATATTACGTTATATTAAAATAGATCTATTGTAATTTACCGATACCTCCATGGCACGGGTAATATTCCTTGAGTTTCCTGTATCGGTGGGACGACCCTTCTTCGCCGACTTCCTATTCTCTTTATTTTGATCGATATATTTCTGCGCAACACATTCAGATTTAGTTTTCTAATTAAGCAATACAAAAAGATAAATTATATACTAAATAATGAATTAAATTTAAATTACAAACATGTTTGCGCTAAAAGTCGAAATAATGGCACAGGAGAGGCCATGTATTTACGTCGACTCTTGCAAAGGCTGGAGTATGTAGCAGAGCCGCTCTCTCTGCCCCGGGGGTCGCCATCCACAGGGAATAGCAGTCGATTTTCAGCCCGTTCCTATTGTATCGAACTTTTGATTGCATGTTCTTTATCAGGCCCTGGTACAGAGCATGAAGATCGAGCGCTCTCTTAGGGTGATCAGGGTCGGGTACAGACTGAAAGTCGTAATCCAACTGCAAATACAAAAAAACAATGTATTTAAATTGCAAGTGTTAAATAATAATAAATATATTGGATAAGCCAAATGAAAATATATATTAATACCCGAACCTGATCCTAGAAGAGGGCAAATGAGCGCCGGTACTGATCGTCCCACTCAACGTGAAGTGGATACTTCTTTAGGATGCGGCTTTCATCCTCCATATACCGGTCGAACCTCTCGGTCTAATCGCCGGTATAGCGATAATTGGGGGTAAAGAAGAGGGGGATGTTGCCTCCCCCTAGCTCTGTCAGGCCTCAGCCTGTGGGACTGATTCGGTCCTCGAGTCCCCCTCTCGGGATGGGGCTGCCCTGCATCTACAAGAAATATCAAGACATGCAATATTAAGATAAAGTGGTATTAAGAAATCGAGGATTAACGAAAATTGAAGTGCGATATATACCTCCGGTGACAGCAATATGTGCCTGGGCCCGGGCAGCAGCACGAGCGGGACGACAGTTCCTCTAGTGAGGAACAGTCGGTGACCCGGACGTGGACACGTCCCTTCCAACTAGAAAATAAACATTGACGATAAAATTACATTGAGTTCATGTTTATTCTTAAAGGATATGTAAAATGAATAAATATTTTATATTTATTCATACTAACCTGCAGACTGAGCGGAGGGTACGGAAGTGACGGGAGTGGTCTCTGTGCCAGATGTGGACGCACCACTTATAATTAGACAATTAAAAATAGATATAAGTAATTGCAAAATGAATGTATATATCAATAATATAACATTCTAAATCAATATGCATATACTATAGGATATATAAACATACCCGCAGGTGCCGTGGTGGCCTCTGCCCGAGATGTGGAGGCACCGCCTACAGCTAGACAATCAAAATTGATTATCGAAGTAAGAGCAAAAAGAATGTGTGTATATTTATGATATAATATTCTAAATCAATATGCATGCAGTATAAGATATATAAACATACCAGTAGGTGCGGTGGTGGCCTTTGTCTCTGATGTGGACGCACAACCAACAGCTGGACAATTAAACATTGACTATATAAGTAATTTTGAAATAAATATGTGTGTATATTTATAATATTATATTCAAAATGAATATGCGTGCAATATACCTGGAGGTGTGGCAAAGTCCACACGGAAGGAGTCATCCGAAGAGGATACCGATCCACGTGCAAGACCGGCCCTATGAAGCTCCCTAGACAGCTCTCCGGATAACAGAACTACTTTGCCTCTGCCACTGGTGCAGCTGGTGCTCCTGCTTCCCCTCACTGCTCCGGTCGACGTCATAAACCTATATAATAGTACAGTCATTACATATACATGCAATATATGTATAGATCGTAGAAATATGAAGTAATAATATAACATTACTGATAACCTTTTTCATTTCGTGGACGCATTAGACATATCTACTTATCATTTCTAACCCACGTAATTTCACGATGAGCCGAAGACAACCTGTCTTTTGAAACAGACAATCGAAGCACTCTAAGTCTTCTCTCCTCTTCATCTCCATCGTTGTCCTCCATACGATCCTCGAATTCTGGGACATCGTAAATATCTCTGGGTTTCCAACGGCATACGACACTCCATCCCGGATGATTCAAGCATTGTGAGTAGTATACTTGGAACGCTTGGTTCGGAAAGATAAATGGATCGTCCTGATCGTAAAATCGAAGTGTGTTTACACTAGTCAATCCATATTCATCTTTCCAAGTCCCGAATTGTTTCTCCACTTATCTATATCGGTTCGTGTATCGTACCAAGTACAATGAAATATATAAAACGGTTCTGATCGTCTGGGATATTGGATGCCAAGTATGCAATTTAAGTATCCATAATAAATCACACCATCCGATCCTACCGTCACAATCCCAATATTCCGAGTGGTTCGAGATGTTTCTATATCCTTAATTTCAAATTTGTATCGAAGGACACCGAATCCTTTATAATATGTAACATCCATACTAGAAAACTGAGCTAAACATCTTGAATCTCTTTCTAATAATGCAAACAAGTTTGGATCGGGGATCTAACAAAAATAAATTTTACGGCAAATACATAACGATATAAGTTTATATTAAAACTCGTAGCAATAACACGTTATTCGAACAACTTACATGATCTGCAACCCAATCGCAAAAAATATCCTGATGATATTTTTCCAATCGTTCATCATTCCAATCAGGTTTCCCCTCACATACCTCATTAATATGAATTTTGTTCTCAACAATAAATTATAATAATAATATTATATCATTTCATACACACACAAACACAAATATAATAATTAATCCAAAAAAACTTACTCTCTAATTTCTTTAGGACATACGCTGTTGAGGAGGATAAACCGATATATTCTGTTGATAAATATAGTGTCTACTCTCTTATAGGACGCTTTACCATATGGTCCGTCCTAAATTCTCTGAGGACGGTTAAGTTTCGTCTCAATGTTCTCGTCCAAATAACGGGAACAAAATGTGGTTACTTCATAAGATAACCTTGCATGATAGAACCCTCTGGTCGATTTCTATTGCGTATATAATTTTTTAGATTGTAGAGGTACCTAAAGAAAATATATTAAATAAATAAATACGGGTATATAGGACAACAATAATTTTACAAATTGCGTGAAACGAAAAATTCCACGTACCTTTCAGGGGATACATCCATCGATATTGTACCGGTCCGGCTAACTTAGTCTCGATTGCAAGATGAACCGTCAGGTGTATTATGATATCGAAGAATGACGGTGGAAAAATATTCTCAAGCTTGCAAAGTATCAACGAAATAGAATTTTCTAGATTCTCCATCGTCATAACATCCAGAGTTTTAGCGTACAATTCTCTAAAAAACCAACAAAGGTCATTGATTACTAGACTTATCAATTCGGGAAGAGAACTCCTGAGAGCTAATGGGAAAACGTGCTCCATAATAACATGGTGATCATGACTTTTCAGCCCATCGATCTTGCTTTCATAATTTTTATCTTTTTGCTAAATGATTCTGAGAAACCTGTGGGAACTTTCAAATCATGCAACACCTGCAGGAACTTTTTCTTCTCCGGTTGCGACATATAATACGTGGCATTGGGAAATATAAACTTGCCTGGTTTACCCGCTATCGGTTTAGAATGCAATTCACTTATAATTTTCCAAACCTGAAGATCCATCCGAGCACGAAGCTTGTCTTTTGATTTTCCGTCTTTACAAAGAAGTAAGATGAGCACGTGCTCGGATACTCATTTCTCTATATGCATGACGTCCAGACAATGACGCACTAAATTTGTTGACCAGTACAGAAGTTCGTAGAAAATGCTTAACTTGTTCCAGTATGATACTTTGACCTGTTTTGCCAGATCTATCCGAAAGTCACATTATTGTAACTATCCTATTGAGCAGTCACGTCCTCTCTGGACAATGAGGCTGGAGCCCCAAGAAACTCCTGATGACCATTAAAGCGAGCAACGTTTAATCTGTAGGGATGGTCTACTGGCAGGAAACGTCGATGACCGCAATAACAAATCTTCCTACTAAAATTCAACCATTTCGATGTTGTATATTGGCAATAAGGGCATGCTTTATGACCATGTACGGACCAACTTGATAGCATTCCATACGCAGGAAAGCCATTAATTGTCCACATTAAAGCCGCCCGCAGTGTGAAGGTTGTATCTGTGTTTGCATCGTAAGTCTCTACACCATAAATGAATAAAGATTTTAATTCATCGATCAGAGATCGGAGATAGACGTTGATATTGTTTCCCGGTGAGTTTGGTCCGTCAATAAGAACATGCATCATAAAGTAGGATTGATGCATAGCCAATCAAGACGACATATTATAAATTATCATTACAACGGGTCATGTGCCGTGGCTTCCAGCCATATAGTTGGATGAGCAAAAACTATCACTAGCGAATCCGAGCCTAACATTGCAAGGATCACTACTGAATATTTCGTGCCTCCTATCGAAATCCTTCCATGCCGGTGAATCTCTTGGATGACACATTTTTCCATCTTCACTGGGAGCAGCACGATGATGCCAAATCATTGCTTCGGCTGTTTTCTTGCACCAGAATAGCCTCTGCAGCTTCTGTGTTATGGGAAAGTATTGTGCTATCTTGACAGGTATATCGGGCTTCTTATCATATTCTTTCGGCTTATAGCTATCCTCTCCACATGTTGAACACTGTTTCAAATCTGAATTCTCTTTCCGGTACAACACGCAATTTTTAGGACATGCATGAATCTTCTCACACTTTAGACCCAAATCAGACACCATCATCTGGGCTTCGTACCAGTTGTCGGGCATGTTATTTCCCGGGGCATAGAATTTTTCAGGAACTTCAGAAGTATCGTGAATGACTTGTTGCTCCATCCATTTAGGCACTTAATCTGGAAAATTTGGACGAACCATGATAGGGTGGAATACTTTGCATTCTCGTAAATTGGACTTCTAGCATCATTCATGAACTTTTCATACTTATCCGTACGCGGTCCTTGGCGAAAAGAAATGTCATCTTCGGTAGAAATACTATCACTTAGGGTAGCCTCTACCATATCCTCCATTTCTTTTCCTGAAAAGAAGTTAGCGTGTTCTTCTTCTTCTGCCGCATTACCGTTTTCTTCTTGCCTTTTCCCGTGATATAGCCAAGTTGTATAAAGTCTAGTAAAACCATGTTTAACGATATGAAGCTCTGCGATTTCTACCTTCTGTCAGAACTTATTCCCACATTAATCGCACGGACATAGAATCTTCTCTAACACGATCTTGTTATGTGCGCGTACAAATTTAATGAAAGCAGCAACTCCTGCGACAAATTTAAATTGCATGCGTTGTTGCCAATCCATGTACATCCAGTTCTTAACTCTGATGTACTCATGGGCCATGTTAGACTGTATAACATATAAATTGTAGGTTATGGTGACTATATTGAGAAATCTAAGAATGTGATGGTTACTGACAAAGAAGAAAATCCGCAGTGGAAAGTTTGTCGTTGAAAAGAATAAATTATCGATAAACAAACTTAGATTTGAAGATACCCAAGGATGAGTTGTATCCTGTGTATGTGTGTTTCAATTTATGATTTCGTTTAAGTGTAGAGTTGTTAGCGTGTATGTGCTTTGTGTGTGCGTTTCTTGTGTATTCATGTTGTATGTGTGTGTTTCGGCTGTCGGGGGTAAGGCTTCTATCCCATTAAGAATGTATAGAGCAGACACCCATTCGCTTGTGCTTTCATCTGTTTCGAGTAAATTTCAGCAGCACCTCCCCGCTGTTGTCCGACTACACTGTAATAGAATAGATAATCATTTTAATACTGTGAAACAACGTTGAAATGAACATCTAATCCATCCTTGTACATGGAGAACCAGCGAAAAAGTACCAACGAAATAACTCGAAACGAATGAAAACACAAGTGAATGCAGGTGTTTGCTTTATACATTCCTAACTTGTCCACACTGGACAAATCTATCGGTTATCATACGATTGAATCTTCTCGTCACATAGACTACACGACGGTTATTAGTACCGAACTATACCGTCCGATATTTAACAACCTTCATATAGTTCTATATCACGACGAACATTGAACGTATGTTAACCGATAGACTGGGACTAAGTCACGCTTTGATTTTCACATATGAGTATCGATGAGAATATGAAAGTTTCATATTATCATCGTGTTGGGATACCTACAACGGCAGTAAGGTTTTGGGTGGCATCTCCCATGCCAATTTTAAAATTTGCCATTATAGATAACCCTAAACCTAGGATCTTAAACTAGAGAATCAAACCAAATAACCAAGTAAACAACTTTACTTCTAAGAGTTAGGAATTACAACCTTCGTAGTCCGTTCTTTCGCTTCATAAGCTCCGAGTTGAAATCCCTTCGTTGCGATCATCAAGAACCCGAACTCTAGAAAGCCTCCATGAGGTGAATGAGGCATCTTGCTTGAAGTCTTGCTTTTCTAAGATGATCTACCTTAAAGCAACACTAACCCAAGCTCACACTTCTCTAATTAGGTATTAGTGAAGTGCACACCCTAATCTAAATGGTTAGAATGGATGAGGATGATGAAGTAGGAATTTTTCTCTCTTTTGTTTTCTTTAATTCACTCTAAATCATCACAAACCAAAAGCTAGAAAAGCTTTTCCATGAGAGGAAGAAGAAGATGAAGTTTCTTTTGTGATGAATAATGAACTATTGTTGTGGTTACAATTGCAATCTAGGGTTAAGCATGACATGCTTAACCCTTGTAGAGAATAAACCATGGGTTAAGGTTTGGGTTGGGTTAACAAATATCTTCCAAAAATATCAAAGAAAGTGGACTAAGTGAAACCATCATGAAGCTTCCTCAAATCTCATCCAAAACTTAATCCAAAACATTAACCCTAATCCAAAGCCTAACATGGTTTAATCTCATAGCCCTAGTTGCATTTGTAACCCTAACATGTTACAATATTATATATCACATATATAATATTTAATATAACAAAAGAAAATAACACATTTAACATATATCGTATATATATCAATGTATTACCAAGTGAGAAAAAGAATCAATAAAGCGAACTTATATTAATTAATGCAATATAATATATTACATATATAATTATACATTAAATTATCGAATCAACACTTGATCCGATAATCCGGCTATATTACATATAACCAACTAATATAACATGTACCGTTTTATTGAATCAACACCTGATCCGATAACCCGGCTATATCACATACACCCGGCTGATATCACATATCGCGAGAATCGAATACGGTATCTCATATCGTATTAGTCTCGGTCCCGCACATATCACATATGTGCTCCTACTCTGTTTTGCCTGAGCCAGGAAACCTCTGTGTAGGACTTTAAAGAATCGTCAATACGCCGGCAGTAGGTGGTGATCATATCAAACACCCACAAGCTGCAAGCGGTCAGCTAAACGTAACAGCCACCCAGGTATTGAGCGATCATAAGATCAACAAGCAAGTCTGTACATTCTCCTATGAATCCAACCAGTAACACTCCCATACAGTCCGGTCTCTTCGTCTGATATGTCGTATATCCAGTCTAGGGGTGGTAAACGTCAGACCCCAGTAACCGATAAATCGTGTCGATGTGAGGCTCATAACGGGTCGAGAAACTACCGATAACATTTACCAGTAGGTCTCCATATCAGCCCTGGCCAGGAACTTCCAGTTATAGCCAATCGAACACAACGCAACATCAACTCTCAATACCGGGAGAAACGAAACCCCTCCTATCGCTCATTACCTCCATGCGATTGGGACTGTACCCAAAAGGCACCGTTTTACACGTTCTCGTGAACGTGGTAAGGTGGAAATCAAAGCACAGTGGGAATCACACAAGACTCTATGACGATCTCGGGTCTACAGACTAACCTGTACCAGTGTCACCAGAGAACTGCTATTTGACGATAGGTATAATACCATCTAGGAGTTCTCGGCGAGTCCGTTCAGTGTACCCAGTCTCCACTGAGCACCCGTACACCTTCTCTGATATCAAACACCAATGGATATAGGATCATTCATCGCCCATCATATGGGTCGAGAAGCGTATACGTTAGTCTACTTTGGAGTATCAATGCCCTGTCTCGATACTCACTCGACTAGGAACAGTTATAGGATGTACTCTTGGACTACCCTAGCCCCACTAGTATGATCTGCATCATAGTCCCAGTAGTCGAGTACATATCCTAAGGGCTTTATCAACATGTGAGAGTAAGACAGTAAACTAATACGAGTCAACATGTTAAGACAAAGTAAAACCAAATAGCATACTATCATGTCGAGCAAGAAAGTCCTCTCTATATATATCCAAGCATCCACTATAATATACATCATATGTACAACAATGGCCTCTAGGGCATATATACAACTAACAATCTCCCACTTGTACTAAGGCCAGCTGTGTTAGTATCTCATACCCAACATCCCGAAGAGTCTCTCAACTTGTATCTGGGGTATGGCCTTCGTGAGTGGATCCGCAGTGTTGTCCTTCGTGTTAACTCTCCTGACCTCAATCTCACGGCGATCAACTATCTCCCGGATCAGGTGATATCACCTTAGAATATGTCTGGATCTCTTATGGGATCTGGGTTTCTTGGCTAAAGCCACAGCTCCATTATTATCACAATAAAAAGGTATTGGATGCTCAATGGATGGAACCACACCAAGTTCAATGATGAATTTCTTCATCCAGACAGCCTCTATGGCAGCATCGTTGGCAGTGATGTATTCAGCCTCCATCGTCGAGTCTGCCACGGTTTCTTGCTTGGAACTCTTCCAACAAACCGCCCCTCCATTCAGGGTAAAGACAAATCCCGAGGGCGACTTGGAGTCGTCCTTATCACTTTGGAAGATCGAATCGGTAAAGAACTCCACCTAGAGTTCTCCGTTACCATACACCAAGAAAATCTCCTTAGTCCTTCTCAAGTACTTGAGAATGTTCTTCACAGCTGTCTATTGATTCTCTCCTGCATCTGCTTGATACCTACTCACTACACTTGGTGAGTATGCTACATCGGGTCTGGTATATAGCATCGCGTACATGATAAAGCCTATTGCCGAAGCATAGGGTATCCCTTGCATGCGAGCTCTCTCCAAATCAGTCTTGGGAGACTTCTCTTTGGAGAGAGTGGGTCCAGAGATCGTGGGTAAATACCCACGCTTGGATTCTTCCATACTAAACCTCTTTAGTATGGTGTCAATGTAGCTGGATTGGGACAATTCCAGTATCCTTTTAGATCTATCTCTATAGATCCTAATCCCCAAAATGCAGAAGGCATCACCTAGATCTTTCATTGAAAATCTTTGTGATAAGAAGAGCTTGACCGAGTGCAGCATAGGAACATCATTTCCTATCAAGAGTATGTCATCTACGTACAATACGAGGAAGATAACCTTACTCTCTGCAATCTTTCTATATATACATGGTTCATCTACGTTCTTGATGAAATCAAACTCTTTGACTACAACATCAAAACAGATGTTCCAACTCCGCGATGCCTGCTTTAACCCGTAGATGGATATAAGCAGCTTGCACACCTTTTGTCACGCCCCGCTTCCCAGTGTACGGCGAAGGGGACGCGGCGAGGTCCGCTACGTATGTACTCAGAAGTACATACGCTAAGCGTAGCTAAGCAATATAGAAATAAATACACAAGAGACAAGAGTATAAAAAGAACAGCAACTTTATTTATTAACATTCTTTGTACAATACATGAAAAGGAAATACAATTGAAATAAAGATTCCTAAACAGTGGCAGAACAGGAAATGGAAAGTACTGAAAAGAAAAGTGTACAATGAAATTATACTGCAGGGTCTTCGGTAAATTGCTCCAAGTCTTCTTGTGTTGGCTCAACTTCTGCCGGGTCCAGATCACCTGACGACATTCAAAGAAGAGAGAAACAGAATGTCGTCAGCGAACAGGTCGCTCGGTAAGTCCCAAAGGTAAGAGGGAAGCAGAGAAGACCGAATAAGAAGGTACATTTTTAAAATGCAAACTATTGTTGTAATGTTATGTTATCGCAGTTGTTTGTAGCTTGGTACAGAAGGATGCCAGTGTATACGAGGGGGGTCTCTATATGCTAGAGACCAGGGCAAACGGAAAGTACAAGGAACCGTTAAGCCACGGTACAACAGCAATGGAATATAGGTTAGGTGTCTTAATCTGACCACCTCGTGCCACCTTTAACACCTTCCGTACCAATCTACCCCTTAAACCCCGCGATATCTTGTTTGTATAGTTATCTTGTAAAATTGTATTGATTGCATGATTAATTGACTGACTGACCGAAACCATGATATCAGGAAACGGTTATAACCGTAGATTCATGTAAAAAGAATACTGAGAATCATGTAAAAGGAATATATATCCATGATTCGGTTCAGTCAAGTTGTGTAAATTGATGATTGTATTCATGGATTCATGTGTTCATATTGACTTAGAATCTTGTAGATTATAGATTGACTTGAATCATATTCAAGTCAGATTAATCAGACTCAAACCCAAGTCAGACAATCAGAAATGTGAATCGAAGTCTTATAATTGCTAAGGTCCTTAGGGTAATTTATAAAACTTGAGGGGGTTTTATGTAAGAATACTTTTGTAAGTTTTCAAAATATAACTCAAGTATTTAATTACCGTCTTTATGTTCATACAATAATTTAATGATCAAGATAAATATGTATACATGTTCAAATAGCATGAAATGAGTCAAGTATATTATTCGAGTAACTACCATAAACAATGCTGTAAAGAAATATTATGTACGACTAATTAATCAAGTTGAACGAATGCGGAATATAAACAGAAATATGGCTCTAAATGTTTTGCATGCGTGAGTTCCACTTTCACCTAAATACGACTACCGGTTTGAGAGATATATATGTTTTCGTATCGTCGCGCAAAACAGATCAGAATCTATTCGGCACCGTCACATATTTTTAAAACACAGTTTGAGTTAATTTCTATCGGTTTTCAGGTTATGAAAAGTATTAGAAAATTGTAGGTATTTCGATGAAATTATCGGAAACACCAAGATTCACATGATTTGGATTTCTGAAGCTCCAGTTATGATCATTTTAATATCAGCGTTTAAAACAGAAATTCAGATTTCTGGACAGCAACTATATATTCTATTGCAAAACCTATATCAGGTTGTTTCATGCATTCCTAAGTAATATATTACAGAAAATTATATTTCTATCAATGGTGCATCTACACATCTAAATTTTTTCACAAACGGACATCGGGTGTTCGAGTTATGTCCAATTTAAAAACAGTGTGCGAATCGGAACAGATTCTGTCCAGATCCGTCACTTAATATTGTAACGCAGTTTTCTTTATCTTAGATGGGTTTTCAGTAAAACTATAAAACTAAGAAAATCTAGATCATTCGATGTAGATATCAAAAACACCTGAGTTTGGTCAATTTGGATACCGGTATACCAGGTTATATGTTCTAGGAGTTGACCGATAATTGCAGTTTTCTGTTTTACGATCAGTGAATAAATACGATGTAATTCCTAAACCGTTATGCGGATCAATCTAAAATTTTTACAGCGTGTAAAAAATAATATATTCTATCATATGTAAATTTCATGAAATTTTCAGAATTAAAAATTAATTTATAAAAATTATTTTAAAACTAAAGGTATTGATATGTCATATGTGAGAAATGAGAAAACCATGGTATTTATTCGTAACTTCATTTTTTTTACAAACTTTAAATAAAGTGATTTAAAATAAACCAACAAACATGCAATCCTAACAAGAGAAATGAAAAAGACTTTACAACATGTGAATTGAGAGTAATGAAAAAGACTTTACAAACTATATATGTGTGTATGTTTGTGTGTTCATTATTTATATATGTATCCATTTAATTAATTATTTAGGAACTATGATATGTCAAAGGAAGTTTTTCATGGCAATATAAACTAAGAGAAATATAAAGAGAAAAAGAAAGAGATGGAGGGAAGGAAAGAGAGAAGAGACTTACATACACAAACCGGTATTGTCACCGGGCTTGTCTATCCGCCGATAGTCTCGCGTTACCAGCGAGACCTTCTTGAAGACTTCTTCATGTTTTTCTTCTTGGACTTTAGGTGAAGAGAGAGAAGTGAGAGATAAAAAATGTGAGGAAGGAAAAGATAGAGGAGGCCAAATAAAGATGGTGTAATGGTGAATTATGTATAATAATATATGCATTCAACATGATAATTAAAGGAGAAATGAAAGGTCGCCATTCATTTTGGAAATGAAAGGTCTCATTTGTAGGTTATGAGAAGAATAAAAAAATGATAAAAAATAATTGCAAGAATGGGGATTTGAACATGTGACTTATGGATAACAATGTAAGGACTTAACCAATGAGCTATAAGGTTGTTCATGCACATATTTAATTAGAATTAAATATATGATGTTGCTTAAAAAGAAAATGGGCTTTTTAGATGGGCTGTAGAGAATAAGAATAATGGATTTGGGTTAAATATTTATGAAATGAAAAATAAGAATGAGAAGTTAAAAACTTAAATATAAGAAAAAGAAATTGTACCTAGAAAAAATACATAATAGATTGAGGAATAAAATAATAATAAATTTAATAGAAAAAGGAAAATACCAAGTACAAATAAATACGGTATATTATTGAAGAGAGATAATACAAATGTATAAAGATTTTGGGGTCATTACATTCTACCCTCCTTAAAAATAATTTCGTCCTCGAAATTACTCAAGAAGGATGATGTAACAGAGTAAGGAAACAGGATTAGGATGATATCTTCTTCTAGCTCTGTCGATTGATACTCTAACCAATTGAGCTAATAAGTCTACAAGATACAAATAGAAAGGATGAATAAGAATTAAGGACTCAAAAGTGGAGAGATGGACTTCAAGGAAACCGAAGGTGGAGTTCAAGATGGATTCAAGGAATATGTAATGTAAATAATATTTTCAGTTGCTGTTTCTTGTGTTATATTGCTTAGGTTGTTCACGCAGACCAGAACTGCATGATAGGGATTCATACAGCTCTGACCTGCATGGGCCACCAACAAACCTGTCACGCCCCGCTTCCCAGTGTACGGCGAAGGGGACGCGGCGAGGTCCGCTACGTATGTACTCAGAAGTACATACACTAAGCGTAGCTAAGCAATATAGAAATAAATACACAAGAGACAAGAGTATAAAAAGAACATCAACTTTATTTATTAACATTCTTTGTACAATACATGAAAATGAAATACAATTGAAATAAAGATGCCTAAACAGTGGCATAACAGGAAATGGAAAGTACTGAAAAGAAAAGTGTACAATGAAATTATACTGCAGGGTCTTCGGCAAATTGCTCCAAGTCTTCTTGTGTTGGCTCAACTTCTGCCGGGTCCAGATCACCTGATGACATTCAAAGAAGAGAGAAACAGAATGTCGTCAGCGAACAGGTCGCTCGGTAAGTCCCAAAGGTAAGAGGGAAGTAGAGAAGACAGAATAAGAAGGTACATTTTTAAAATGTAAACTATTGTTGTAATGTTATGTTATCGCTGTTGTTTGTAGCTTGGTACAGAAGGATGCCAGTGTATACAAGGGGGGTCTCTATATGCTAGAGACCAGGGCAAACGGAAAGTACAAGGAACCGTTAAGCCACGGTACAACAGCAATGGAATATAGGTTAGGTGTCTTAATCTGACCACCTCGTGCCACCTTTAACACCTTCCGTACCAATCTACCCCTTAAACCCCGCGATGTCTTGTTTGTATAGTTATCTTGTAAAATTGTATTGATTGCATGATTGATTGACTGACTGACCGAAACCATGATATCAGGAAACGGTTATAACCGTAGAGTCATGTAAAAGAAATACTGAGAATCATGTAAAAGGAATATATATCCATGATTCGGTTCAGTCAAGTTGTGTAAATTGATGATTGTATTCATGAATTCATGTGTTCATATTGACTTAGAATCTTGTAGATTATAAATTGACTTGAATCATATTCAAGTCAGATTAATCAGACTCAAGCCCGAGTCAGACAATCAGAAATGTGAATCGAAGTCTTATAATTGCTAAGGTCCTTAGGGTAATTTATAAAACTTGAGGGGTTTTTTATGTAAGAATACTTTTGTATAGTTTTCAAAATACAACTCAAGTATTTAATTACCGTCTTTATGTTCATACAATAATTTAATGATCAAGATAAATATGTATACATGTTCAAATAGCATGAAATGAGTCAAGTATATTATTCGAGTAACTACCATAAACAATGCTGTAAAGAAATATTATGTACGACTAATTAATCAAGTTGAACGAATGCGGAATATAAACAGAAATATGGCTCTAAATGTTTTGCATGCGTGAGTTCCACTTTCACCTAAATACGACTACCGGTTTGAGAGATATATATGTTTTCGTATCGTCGCGCAAAACAAATCAGAATCTATTCGGCACCTTCACATATTTTTAAAACGCAGTTTGAGTTAATTTATATCGGTTTTCAGGTTATGAAAAGTATTAGAAAATTGTAGGTATTTCGATGAACTTATCGAAAACACCAAGATTCACATGATTTGGATTTCTGAAGCTCCAGTTATGATCATTTTAATATCAGCGTTTAAAACAGAAATTCAGATTTCTGGACAGCAACTATATATTCTATTGCAAAGCCTATATCAAGTTGTTTCATGCATTCCTAAGTAATATATTATACAGAAAATTATAGTTCTATCAATGGTGCATCTACACATCTAAATTTTGTCACAAACGGATATCGGGTGTTCGAGTTATGTCCAATTTAAAAACAGTGTGCGAATCGGAACAGATTCTGTCCAGATCCGTCACTTAATATTGTAACGCAGTTTTCTTTATCTTAGATGGGTTTTCAGTAAAACTATAAAACTAAGAAAATCTAGATCATTCGATGTAGATATCAAAAACACCTGAGTTTGGTCAATTTGGATACCGGTATACCAAGTTATATGTCCTAGGAGTTGACCGATAACTGCAGTTTTCTGTTTTACGATCAGTGAATAAATACGATGTAATTCCTAAACCGTTATGCGGATCGATCTAAAATTTTTACAGCGTGTAAAAAATAATATATTCTATCATATGTAAATTTCATGAAATTTTCAGAATTAAAAATTAATTTATAAAAATTATTTTAAAACTAAAGGTATTGATATGTCATATGTGAGAAATGAGAAAACCATGGTATTTATTCGTAACTTCATTTTTTTTTACAAACTTTAAATAAAGTGATTTAAAATAAACCAACAAACATGCAATCCTAACAAGAGAAATGAAAAAGACTTTACAACATGTGAATTGAGAGTAATGAAAAAGACTTTACAAACTATATATGTGTGTATGTTTGTGTGTTCATTATTTATATATGTATCCATTTAATTAATTATTTAGGAACTATGATATGTCAAGTGAAGTTTTTCATGGCAATATAAATTAAGAGAAATATAAAGAGAAAAAGAAAGAGATGGAGGGAAGGAAAGAGAGAAGGGACTTACATACACAAGCCGGTATTGTCACCGGGCTTGTCTATCCGCCGATAGCCTCGCGTTACCAGCGAGACCTTCTTGAAGACTTCTTCATGTTTTTCTTCTTGGACTCTAGGTGAAGAGAGAGAAGTGAGAGAAAAAAATGTGAGGAAGGAAAAGATAGAGGAGGCCAAATAAAGATGGTGTAATGGTGAATTATGTATAATAATATATGCATTCAACATGAGAATTAAAGGAGAAATGAAAGGTCACCTTTGTAGGTTATGAGAAGAATAAAAAAAATGATAAAAAATAATTACAAGAATGGAGATTTGAACTTGTGACTTATGGAATAACAATGCAAGGACTTAACCAATGAGCTATAAGCTTGTTCATGCACATATTTAATTAGAATTAAATATATGATGTTTCTTAAAAAGAAAATGGGCTTTTTAGATGGGCTGTAGAGAATAAGAATAATGGATTTGGGTTAAATATTTATGAAATGAAAAATAAGAATGAGAAGTTAAAAACTTAAATATAAGAAAAAGAAATTGTACCTAGAAAAAATACATAATAGATTGAGGAATAAAATAATAATAAATTTAATAGAAAAAGGAAAATACCAAGTACAAATAAATACGGTATATTATTGAAGAGGGATAATACAAATGTATAAAGATTTTGGGGTCATTACATTCTATCTCTTTTTTTTTCTCTTTATATTTCTCTTAGTTTATATTGCCATGAAAAACTTCCCTTGAGTTTGTAAAGTCTTTTTCATTACTCTCAATTCACATGTTGTAAAGTCTTTTTCATTTCTCTTGTTAGGATTGCATGTTTGTTAGTTGATTTTAAATCACTTTATTTAAAGTTTGTACAAAAAATGATAAAAAATAATTGCAAGAATGGGGATTTGAACATGTGACTTATGGAATAACAATGCAAGGACTTAACCAATGAGCTATAAGGTTGTTCATGCACATATTTAATTAGAATTAAATATATGATGTTCCTTAAAAAGAAAATGGGCTTTTTAGATAGGCTGTAGAGAATAAGAATAATGGATTTGGGTTAAATATTTATGAAATGAAAAATAAGAATGAGAAGTTAAAAACTTAAATATAAGAAAAAGAAATTGTACCTAGAAAAAATACATAATAGATTGAGAAATAAAATAATAATAAATTTAATAGAAAAAGGAAAATACCAAGTACAAATAAATACGGTATATTATTGAAGAGGGATAATACAAATGTATAAAGATTTTGGGGTCATTACACCTTTCCGCTGCTCCCACTGTCTACGAAGCCCTCTGGCTGAGTCATGTACACACACTCCTCTAAATCACCATTTAGAAAGGCGGTCTTAATATCCATCTGCCAGATTTCGTAGTCATGGTACGCAGAAATGGCAAGTAGGATCCGGATGGACTTAAGCATAGCCACTGGAGAAAAGGTTTCGTCATAATCCACACCTGGTCGTTGATGAAAACCCTTTGCAACAAGTCTAGCTTTGAAAGTCTCAACTTTTCCATCTACACCAAGTTTCTTCTTAAAGTTCCATTTGCTCCCAATGGGTTTAATCCCTTCAGGAGTAACTTCCAAAGTCCATACTTTGTTGGTGTACATGGATTCCATCTCAGATCGCATTGCATCCAGCCATTTCACAGAGTCTCCACTCGTGATGGCTTGCTCGAAGCTAGTCGGGTCATCATCTTCCATGATGCAATCCTCGCTCCCAACATCAATGAGAAAACCGTAGTATCTCTCAGGTAAATGAGGAACCCTACTAGATCGGCGGAGCGGCTGAGGTTCGTCGGGAACTACTGAATCCTCTGGTTCCACCAAATCCTTTATTGTAGTTTGTGTAGCTGGAACTTCTTCCAGTTCTACCTCATTGCCACTGATTTGTTTCATAAGAAAACCCTTTTCTAAGAAGGTGGCATGACGAGAAACAAATACTTTTTGTTCCTCGGAGTGGTAGAAGATATACCCTTGCGAGTTTTTGGGATATCCTACAAACTTGCACAGGACAGACCTTGCCTCGAGTTTGTCTGGATTGTGCCTTTTGACATAGGCCGGATAACCCCATATCTTAACATAATTAAAAGATTGTCTCTTCCCCTTCCATATCTCATATGGAGTGGTAGGCACTGATTTGGTAGGAACCATATTCAATAGATGTATGGCTGTCTCAAGCGCATACCCCCAAAAGGAAATAGGCAATTCAGCAGTGCTCATCATAGAGCGCGCCATATCTAATAGGGTGCGATTCCTCCGCTCTGATACACCATTGTGCTGTGGTGTATAGGGAGGAGTAAGCTGAGAGAGAATCCCATTCTCTTTTAGATAGTTCAGGAACTCATTGCTCAAGTATTCTCCTCCTCGATCAGATCGAAGGATCTTAATACTTTTACTTGTTTGGTTCTCTACTTCGTTCTTATATTCTCTGAATTTCTCAAAAGTTTCAGACTTGTGTTTTAACATGAACACATGTCCGTATCTTGAGAGATCATCAGTGAATATAATGAAGTACGAAGAACCATCCCTGGTATATGTAGACATGGGCCCACATACATCACTATGTATCAGTCCCAATAGTTCTGTAACTCTTTTTCTGTGTCCACTAAACGGAGTTTTGGTCATTTTGCCTTTGAGACATGACTGGCAAGTGTCATAAGATGAAAATTCGAACGGATTCAAATATCCATTCTTATGTAACTTAGCTAGTCGTGTCTTATTGATATGACCTAGTCTACAATGCCACAAAAAGGATTCGTTCATTTCTGAACTTTTCCTCTTGTGTGTGTTTTGTACATTAAGGACTGTAGTTTGATTCAGAACGTATATGCCATTATTTAACGAGCCTGATCCAATCAAATTTTGATTTAGGAAGATATTCATAACATTATCCTATACTACAAAATTAAATCCTTCTTTACTCAATAAAAAAATTGATATAATATTGTATATCAGGGTCGGAATGTAATAGCATTCGTTCAAAATCAATGTATTACCATTTGGTAACATAAGGTGATATTCGCCAACAGTTTTGGCTGCAACATTTGCACCATTCCCTACTCTTACGGAATGATCATCCTCTCCCAGTTCCCTACCTTTCTATAGCCCATGTAACATATTACATATGTGGGATCCCGATCCGGTATCTAATACCCAGGACGTAGTCTGAACTGAGAAACAGTTCTCGATAACTAACACACCCGAAGAAGATGTATCAGCATACTTATTTTTCGTTTGGGCGGCGTGAGAATCCGGATGTTCTCCTATTTCCTGCTCCGACTTATAACAATTATAAGTTGGAGCGGGACCAACGTTCCCCTACTCAGTATAATAAGCGGGTTCAGTCAATACATCCATATTATTATCTTGATTAAGGCCTGACATGGTCTCTACCTGGAGAGAGAGAGAAGAAAACACTTTAGCGCACTCTTTTGCAAGATTAGATTGGTTATTATCTTATCTAATCAGGATGGCTCCCACTGTTTTCATCAAATCTTCCTTCAAATTCTAAAAGGTAAGACTAGCCGGGATTAATTACACCTTACAAGTTCGCCAATGTTTCACCCAGGTCAGTGTTGGTACTTTGAGGGAGCTTCCCCGTGCTTTCGCACGGACTTAATTAGAATAAACCTCATTTTCCCAGAGGCATAACCCCGTTAACACCTTTTTAGACACCTACTTGATCCGCTAATTGTCATGTGTAAAACTCTCCCAGGAGTAACATTTACTCGCAGTGGGTATCAGGATCCAACTATCTCATAGAAAGTATGCAATCTCATTGCAAATTTCAACAGTTAAAATTCCCGATAATGCTTTTGCCCCTAACGTGCTATGATCTTGACGAATGCCAAGCAACCCATAGCCCACTAGTCAAGTTCAACCCGTACATTTCTTGATTGAATTAAACCTACCCGCACGACTCTTGATGAAAGCCAAACAAAGCCGCACGAATACCCTAATCCAATCGCATCATATGCAGCAGATAAGCAGTAAATAGCTACCGCACACTACGCCTTGACGAAAACCAAACTACCATAGCACGAATACTAAATAATATTTATCTGAAATGACGGAGGGTTACGCAGGTTTTTCAGAAAACCATGAGCGTAATGAACTTGATATCGTTGTAGAAGCAAGTGATTTTGAAAAAGGAGTGTTTTTGAGGCTTTTTCTAGTTATACTAAAGAGGTCACTCCCGGTGAAGAGATCTCGGCTCTTTCCTTATCGAATAAGGTGTAGGATATTTCAAAAATACCGCTATGCAAAGCAAAAACTATAGAAGAAATCAAAAACTAAACCGTGAGTTTGTAGTATCTGCTAGTTTCGCTAAAGAGATAACTCCCAGTGAGGGGATCTCGGCTCTTTCCTTATCGAATAAGGTGCTGGATATTCTACAAGGAATACCGCTATGCAAAGCAAAACTAGAGCTACCCTTTTTATAAATTTGATTCTACAACATCTTTTAGGTTTCTTTTCTTTCATTAATCTCATTAATGAATCCCATCATTTAAGCTTCCTAAGTATCACAGAAGAAACGAAAATACAACGTACGCTTATGCCATCCGCATTCACCACAGTGTCCCGTTATGCACCGTTAGGTTACTTAACTAACGGCATACCGGGACGGGACTAGCATGGGTGCAAAACATAAGTAACGTTTATTATATATCATATATACAATAATAAAGAATTCGTCTCACGCATATAATATGATCACATCACAGTATATCAGCAGCAGAAGAAACATATGAAATATTAGATATAGTAGGAGGTCCGTGTTTTTTTTTGAGCCTGTATAAAACACGGATTCCACGGTCGCGATGAATAGCCAAACCCACATCCCTAGACCCCTATGAGAGCGGCAAGCAACCCTACCAATTCTAGGGTTAGGAGACCCGGTCTCGACTCCTCGAGATGGCCTCCCATTGGACCCTATAACCCGGTTACTTGTGCTCCCCTCCTTAGGTCTATTCTAATGCAGAAAAGTAAATAATATACAATTGTGATATCATTCTCAACCCGGAAGTGCCCCAATAAAAGAATATTACATACATAGAATTTTACATGAATGAAAATAAAAACCCTCATCTCACATAAAACCCCCGGCTATTCAAAACACGATGATCTAATATAATATATCACAGCAACACATAACATCACATGTCATCAACGTAAATAAATATGCCTATCATAATTGTCGTTGACATATAGCAACGAAAACGGCGATATACCACATATTACACTTACGGTCGCAGAAAAGAAAGTGAAAAACTACAACATTTGGAATCCACAATCATCTTAGATATCGTAAACCCGAAATATCACATACTTCGCATTTCATGCCTAACTATATGAATTCCACATATTGTATCACATTACAGAAAAAATTAGACGATGTTAAATATTTCGATCGAATCAACAAACACCCAAAATTTTCCTAAATGCTCAACACTTGAACTTAGTTTAAAATCATCCATCACATGCCACAGTACCAATGGACCAGCCGTAGAAGAGTCAAACCAACGCCTCACATGTGGCAACGCTGAACTACCATAAACCCTAGGGTTTAGAGGCGGTTCTGACGATCACATAATCGAGTTAAGGTTTTCTTTCTTCTAGAGGGTCCACCGCGTCACTTGCACGCTATTTGAATGTTCTTTAACTATGAAAAAGATCCAACTCTTGAAAAAATTTCAGCAAGGGAAAAAGTGGGTATTTGATATCCGTTCGAACTTTTTAATACCGTCTAAAATAACCGAAACAATAGCTAGAATTACGAATACGAAACACTCAGAATTTCCTTTGCTAAAAGATAACATCACATGCAAAATTAGCAAAGACAAACAACACCTAAAGTATCAAAACCCAGAGCTTTAAAAACTGTGCAAATTCCAGCCTAATGGGGTTCGATCTGGCCGGTTTTTAAGGGTATGATCTCGACCAAATTTTTTTGGAATGGGATGAAATTTGTACGGTGCTCATATTGTATCACATACATCACTCTTCAACTGTTTGGAACATTTTTTGACACTCTGAAAAAATTTACAGAAACTAGGGTTTTTCGTCGGGTGTTTCGGAGTTGTTTCTATTTCGTAATCCTACACTTATCCGTTCAATTCTCTAGTTAGGCTCTGATACCACTGTTGGGATACCTACAGCGGCAGCAAGGTTTCGGGAGGTATCTCCCATGACAATTTTAAAATTTGCCATTATAGATAACCCTAAACCTATGATCTTAAACTAGAGAACAAAACCAAACAACCAAGTAAACAACTTTACTTCTAACAGTTAGGGATTACAGCCTTTGTAGTCCGTTCCATCACTTCATAAGCTACGAGTTGAAGTCCCTTCACTGCGATCATCAAAAACCCGGACTCTAGAGAGGCTCCATGAGGTAAATGAGGCATCTTGCTTGAAGTCTTGCTTTTCTAAGATGATCTACCATGAAGCAACACTAACCCAAGCTCACACTTCTCTAATTAGGTATTAGTGAAGTGAACACCCTAATCTAAGTGGCTAAAATAGACGAGGATGATGAAGTAGGAATTTTGCTCTCTTTTGTTTTCTTTAACTCACTTTAAATCATCACAAACCAAAAGCTAGAAAAGCTTTTCCAAGAGAGGAAGAAGAAGATGAAGTTTCTTTTGTGATGAATAATGAATTATTGTTATGGTTACAATTGCAATCTAGGGTTAAACATGGCATGCTTAACCCTTGTAGAGAATAAACCATGGGTTAAGGTTTGTGTTGGGTTAACAAATATCTTCCAAAAATATCAAACAGAGTGGACTAAGTCAAACCATCATGAAGTTTCCTCAATGCTCATCCAAAACTTAATCCAAAACATTAACCCTAATCCAAACCCTAACATGGTTTAATCTCATAGCCCTAGTTTCATTTGTAACCCTAACATGTTACAGTATTATATATCATATATATAATATTTAATGTAACAAAAGAAAACAATACATTTAACATATATCGCATATACATCAATGTATTACCAAGTGAGAAAAAGAATCAATAAAGCGAGCTTATATTAGTTAATGTAATGTAATATATCACATATATAATTATATATTAAATTATCGAATCAACACTTGATCCGATAATCCGGCTATATTATATATAACCGACTAATATAACATGTACCATTTTATCGAATCAACACTTGATCCGATAACCCGACTATATCACATACACCCGGCCGATATCACATATCGCGAGAATCGAATACGGTATCTCATATCTCGGTCCCGCACATATCACATATGTGCTCCTACTCCGTTTTGCCTGAGCCAGGAAACCTCTGTGTAGGATTCTAAAGAATCGTCAATACGCCGACAGTAGGTAATGATCATATCAAACACCCACAAGCTATAAGCGGTCAGCTAAACGTAACAGCCACCCAGGTATAGCGATCAGAAGATCAACAAGCAAGCCTGTACATTTTCCTGTGAATTCAACCAGTAACACTCCCGTACAGTTCGGTCTCTTCGTCTGATATGTCGCATATCCAGTTTAGGGGTGGTAAACGTCAGATCCCAGTAACCGATAAATCATGTCGATGAGAGGATCATAACGGTTCGAGAAACTACTGATAACACTAACCAGTAGATCTCTATATCAGCCCTGGCCAGGGACTTCTAGTTATAGCCAATCGAACACAGCGCAACATCAACTCCCAATACCGGGAGAGGCGAAACCCCTCCTATCGCTCATTGCCTCCATGCGATTCGGGACTGTACCCAAAAGCCACCGTTTTGCACGTTCTCGTGAACGTGGTAAGGTGGAAATCAAAGCAAAGTGGGAATCACACAAGACTCTATGACGATCTCGGGTCTACAGACTAACCTGTACCAGTGTCACCAGAGAACTGCTATCTAACGATATGTATAATACCATCTAGGAGTTCTCGGAGAGTCCGTTCAGTGTACTCAGTCTCCACTGAGCACCCGTACACCTTCTCTGATGTCAAACACTAATGGATATGGGATCATCTATCGCCCATCATATGGGCCGAGAAGCGTATACGCTAGTCTACTCTGGAGTATCGGTACCCTGTCTCGATACTCCCTTGACTAGGAACAGTTATAGGATATACTTTTGGACTACCCTGGCCCCACTAGTATGATCTGCATCATAGTCTCAGTAGTCGAGTATATATCCTACGGGCTTTATCAACATGTGAGAGTAAGACAATAAACCAATACGAGTCAATATGTTAAGACAAAGTAAAACCAAATAGCATACTATCATGTCGAGCAAGAAAGTCTTCTCTATATATATCCAAGCATCCACTATAATATACATCATATGTACAACAATGTAACACCCTAGTTCATTTATACCAGTTCTAGTCAAGTATTTCTTTATTTATGGTAGTTTCTTGATTTACTGTGTTTTGGGTGCGAATAGTGTATTTGACATCTGTATTTGTATCCGACCCGACCCGCTTGCTTGAAACCTATCTTGATTCATATTTATGATTTATCCTGACCTGTTATTTGGACTCGTGCACTTTCATTTTAATTTATACATCTTGCATACTGGCATTTTATCTGGCATCTGCATATTTTTACATAACATTTTAAGTCACATAAAATATTTTAAAAATACATTGCATGGCCTGCATGATACCCCGGTCCCGTGGTAGCATCCGCGCATCTTGTTCGCGTCCTGTTCAGTGAAACGGACTTGTTTAAATGGCTATGCGCACGTACCTGCATCCATTCTTGGGGGTATGCATTTTCGTTATCCGGACATCCATTTTTTTTATTTTGGTCGACATGTATATTTTTTGTATTTTAAAACTGAATTTTAGACCCGACCCGGGCATGCTTTGGACTATATTTGTATTTACCAGAATATCAAATTTTATTTATATAATATTAATTTTATAAACTGATATAAATTAAAATTTAGTTAACTAATAAAAGATTTTTTAAATTTAAATCTAAACTAATTTCCAAACAAACTAACAACCCCTTTCTCTCTCTCTCTCCTCTATATATATATATTTATATATATTTTAATTATTTTTTTTCTTTCCTTATTTAATACACAGCCTCTTCTTTTTACTTCTTCATCTTTCTTCTTTCTTTTTCTTGATCTTGTTTCTTGATTCCGGTGATCACCGCCAGAGCCGTGCTCGTCGCTGACGATCTGAATAATCCAGCGAATATAGCTTGCCAGCGTGATCACCCTCTTGCATTATTTAGACCTGTCCCGCGTGCCGTGGTGCGTTGCGACGTTTTACGGACGTCGGATGTGCCGTACATATCCGTTTCGTGATCCGTCATGATCCGTCCAGCCTTGGGATGATGATGCTGACATTATTCATCTATACATATTTCATGTTTAGTGCCTAGCGGCATGACTCGGTTTCAGCCCGAGAATCTGGACCGTGGTCCCGGGCACGTACGGGATACTATTGAGTTACATCGACGATTCATCAAATTGATTTCACAGACTTGAGAGTAGTTAACCCAGTAGCACAGTTTAGTTTCACCCTGCACTTCACATATACTGTTACACTTCGCTGTTCTATATCTCTGCTCACTTATTACATTCATGTACCCTTTTATAACTCATGCATGCATGTCTTGTTACCTCATGTTCATTTATTATTGTTTGATATTATGACGCGCTGACATCTGGGTTTTGCATGGCCCAGATCCTCTACCTTTGTCACGGGCTGATCAGGAGTACTTCAGCCGTTAGGCCGAGCAGTGAAGATCCAGTTAGTATCCAGTTTAGTTATGTTTTACCTTCCAGATTATTATTGTTTATTGGATCTATTGCTTCCGCATATTATTTCTTGACTCGTTATTCTGGCTCATGGACATGTACTAGATAGTTTATTTTACTTTTCTGTTCTTGATATCTTATTGACAGTCATAATGTGACTGTGGAGGGATGTTTCCTATCCACAAGTAGCATGGTTGGCTCTGTCACGTGCCGATCTTAGCGCACTCTGGGAAGCGGGGCGTGACAGGGTTTGTTTGGTATCAGAGCCATAGGATTTATGGCTAATCGGGTTTGATTCTTTTGTAGTTGGGTATTGGACCCAATACACGAATCGGAAAATCCGTGATTAGGAACATGTCCTGCCATATTGTTATCATGATTCTTGAATCATATCTTTCTCTTTATCCTTTGCATTGACGATATGCAAACCGCTTTGCATCTCGACTTGAAATCTTTTGGTTTCTTATTGTTTCTCCATGTTCCTTGATTCTGATACTAGGATTTGGGCGACTTGAGTGGAGTTATGTGATTGTAAGTATGAACTGCAGTATGGTTACAATGCGGTACTCTATTGAAGTAACTTGGAGTCCTGGTCTTGTTTCATTTCTTTATTTCACGGTCGTTTTATTACCTTGGTTCTCTCAGTTTCATTGCTTACCAGTTCATGTTTTGCAGATTTCTTGGTGACCGATACTGGCAGTTATGAAGTTGTCTTGGGAATGGATTTTCTTGGCACTTTCCACGCTCACATTGATTGTAGGGCAAAGAAAGTGATTTTCCAGATTCCCGGATATCCGGAGTTTGTTTTTGTTGGAGGAAGCGGTTCTGTCGGGCCAGTCAAGGTTAGGGCTATGCCGACAAGCAATGTTCTTCGTCAATGGAAGTTGATAAGGAGGAAGCGCCAGCTGTAGTTCGAGAGTTCATGGACGTGTTCGAGAACATCTCGGGTTTACCGCCAAAACGAGATGTGGAGTTCGCGATCGATCTTGTTCCTGGTGCTGCACCAATCTCAAAGGCGTACTATCCAATGGCACCAGTGGAGTTGGAAGTAGTCAAAAAACAGATTATTGAATTGCTGGAGAAGTGTTGGATTCGCAGCAGCAATTCACCTTGGGGAGATCCAATTCTTCTAGTTAAGAAGAAAGATGGCACAAGGAGAATGTGCATCGATTATCGAGAATTAAACCGGGTGAGTATTAAGAACAAGTACCCGATCCCTCGCATTGGAGAATTGTTCGAGCAGCTTAGTGGCGCGAGGGTATTCTCGAAGCTGGATTTGCTGTCCGGATATCATCAGGTCCGAGTTAAATCAGAGGATATTTGCAAGACTGCGTTCCAAACTCGGTATGGACATTACGAGTATTTAGTGATGCCATTCGGAGTCACGAATGCACCGACGATATTTATGGACTTGATGTACCGAATCTTTTCACTGTGAATGGACCAGTTTATAGTGGTGTTCGTCGATAATATTCTGGTCTACTCAAGGAGCCCAGAAGAGCATGCAGAACATTTGAAGATCGCATTGCAGACGTTGATGCAAGAAAGATTGTATGCAAAGATAAGCAAGTGGCTTGAAGAAGTGAAGTTTTTGGGGCATGTTGTAACTGGAGATAGAATTGCCGTTGATCCGAAAAGATTGCAGAAGTTCGAGATTGGCCGATTCCGAAGAACGTAGTAAAGATCAGAAGTTTTCTTGGACTTGCCGGATATTACAGAAGGTTCGTGGAGAATTTTGCCCGTTTGGCTGAGCCTTTGACCAAGCTTACGCGAAAGGAAGTACCGTTCGTATGGACAGATAGTTGTGCGTCAACTTTTGAGGCGTTGAAGAAAAGATTGATAACCGCTCCTATTTTGGCCTTACCAGACGGTTCTGAAGGATTGGTGATTCAAAGCGACGCATCTGGGAAAGGTTTGGGATGTGCTCTGATGCAGGATGGGAAGGTTATAGCCTACGCATCGAGATAGTTGAAGACCCATGAGAAGAATTACTCAACTCACGATTTGGAGCTTGCAGCAGTGATTTTCGCTTTGAAAATTTGGAGACACTACTTATTGGGCGAAAGGGTCGAAATATTCACCGATCATAAAAACCTAAAATATGTGTTCACAAAGAAAGAGCTTAACATGAGGCAGCGTAGATGGTTGGAGCTGATGGGTGACTACGATCTTGATGTTAAGTACCATCCGGGGAAAATTAATGTAGTGCCGGATGCGCTTAGTCGGTTGCCTGCAATTCGGATGTTGACTGCACAAAAGGAGCTTATAGAAGACTTCCGGAGATTCGAGTTGGAGATCGTGATACCGCATTCTTCGGGACAGTTGATGCAGCTGCAAGTACAGTCGTCGTTGATCGATAATATTAAAGCAGCGCAGTCACAAGACCCAAGATTGTAGAAGTTTCGAGATTATGTTGAAGCTGGACTTCGAACGGACTTGTTAATTCAAGAAGATGGTTCGTTGCGATATGGTAGCCGTTTGTGTGTGCCAAAAGGAGATATTCGCGAAGAAGTTATGAAGGTGGCACACAGTTCCGCGTATTCCGTACATGCAGGAGGCACAAAGATGTACCGCGATATAAGACAGCATTTCTGGTGGGAAGGCATGAAAAGGGAGATTGCTCGCTTTGTAGCAAAGTGCTTGGTGTGTCAGCAAGTTAAGGCTGAACATCAAAGCATTGCCGGTTTATTGCAACCGCTTCCGATTCTTCAATGGAAGTGGGAACATATAACCATGGATTTCGTGACTGCTTTACCGCGGAATCCAAAGGGCAACAATGCAGTTTGGGTGATTGTTGATCGATTGACCAAGGCAGCTCACTTCATACCGTTTCGAGTTGGTCAGTCAACGGAAGCGTTAGCAGAACGGTACATGCAGAAGATTATGAGATTGCATGGAGTACCTGTGAGCATCGTGTCCGACCGAGACACCCGATTCTTATCACACTTCTGGAAGAGTTTACAGGAAAGTTTGGGGACACGATTGAAGTTTAGCACAGCTTATCATCCTTAGACAGATGGCCAGTCGGAGAGAACGATCCAAACTATTGAAGACATGTTGAGAGCTTGCATGTTAGATTTCAAGGGTTCATGGGAGGATCATCTACACTTGGTGGAGTTTTCTTACAACAACAGTTGTCAGGCGACTATTCAGATGGCTCTATTTGAAGCATTGTATGGTCGCAAGTGTCGTTCACCTGTTTGTTGGGACGATACAGAGAACGAAGATTGTTGGGACCGGATCTTATCGTGCAAATCGTGGAGAAAGTTAATACTATCCGAAATCATATGAAGGCAGCACAAGATCGGTAGAAGAGTTGGGCCGACACATCGAGAAGACCTCTAGAGTTCGCTGTTGGTGATCTGGTATTCTTGAGGATATCACCGACTAGAGGAGTGATTCGTTTTGGGAGTCGAGGCAAGCTTAGTCCTCGATTCATAGGGCCTTTTGAGATTTTGGAGCGTGTTGGAGAAGTGGCTTATCATTTGGCATTACCACAATCTTTGGCGAATGTTCATGACGTATTTCATGTATCTCAACTCCGTAAGTATGTTCAAGATGAAACACACATGCTGGATCATTCGGAGCTGACTGTAAGAGAGTATTTGATCTTTGAGGAACGACCGATGTCGATTGTTGATCGAAAAGAAAAGGTTCTTAAGAACAAGGTTATCCCTCTCGTACTTGTTTCTTGGGAAAATCGCTCGCATGGAGAATCGACTTGGAAATGAGAAGACGAGATTCGACAGAAGTTTCCACACCTATTCTTGTAGTTTCATATTTGTTTATCTTTTCTTGTTTTGGGAATTTCGAGAACAAAATTCTTTTTGTACTTGGGTATAATGTAACACCCTAGTTCATTTATACCAGTTCTAGTCAAGTATTTCTTTATTTATGGTAGTTTCTTGATTTACTGTGTTTTGGATGCGAATAGTGTATTTGACAACTGTATTTGCATCCGACCCGACCCGCTTGCTTGAAACCTGTCTTGATTCATGTTTATGATTTATCCTGACATGTTACATTGACTCGTACACTTTCATTTTAATTTATATATCTTGCATACTGGCATTTTATCTGGCATCTGCATATTTTTACATAACATTTTAAGTCACATAAAATATTTTAAAAATACATTGCATGGCCTGCATGATACCTCAGCCCCGTGGTAGCATCCGCGCATCTTGTTCTCATCCCGTTCAGTGAAACGGACTTGTTTGGATGGCTACGCGCACGTACCTGCATCCGTTCTTGGGGGTATGCATTTTCGTTATCCGGACATTCATTTTATTATTTTGGTCGACATGTATATTTTTTGTATTTTAAAACTGAATTTTAGAGCCGACCCGGGTATATTTTGGGCTATATTTGTATTTACCAGAATATCAAATTTTATTTATATAATATTAATTTTATAAACTGATACAAATTAAAATTTAGTTAACTAATAAAAGATTTTTTAAATTTAAACCTAAACTAATTTCCTAACAAACTAACAACCCGTTTCTCTCTCTCTCCTCTGCATATATATATTTATATATATTTTATTTATTTATTTTTTTCTTTCCTTATTTAATGCACAACCTCTTCTTCTTCTTACTTCTTCTTCTTTCTTCTTTCTTTTTCTTGGTCTTGTTTCTTAATTCCGGTGATCACTGCCAGAGCCGTGCTCGTCGCTGACGATCCGAGTAATCCAGCGAACGTACCTTGCCTGCGTGATCACCCTCTTGCATTGTTTAGACCTGTCCCGTGTGCCGTGCGTGCGTTGCGACGTTTTACCGACGTCGGACGTGCCGTACATATCCGTTTCGTGATCCGTCGAGGCAAGTTAATCTTGCTACATGCTATACTACTATATTCTGTATTCATTTGAATAATAACAACACATAATGATTAGTTATGCATCCCACATTATCATTTTGTATGTTTCACCTTTTTCGGATATCCGTGTGCATCCGTGCAAGTTACTTCATATCTAATGCATGCAAATTTATCTTGATACATGCTAGACTACAATATGCTGCACCCAATTGAATATTTACATTTCATATTGTTTAGTTGTATAACCCGCATTTACCAGTTTATCATTTTACTGTTATACGACGTCCGTGTGCATCCGTATCATTATTTACATGTCTAGTCGCATGCTAAATCATCTTGCTACAAGCTAGGTATAGTATTATGCATCCATACTGAAGTTTTACTGTTTTCAGATACCCGATTGCATCCATATAATTTAAAATATATATCCTCGTAATATTTCTTATTATTATCTTTAATTAGTTTATAATCTGTATTTTATAATGTTATACAAAATATAGTTTGAAAATATTATACTTTACACATGAAACGTTATTGCAAAGCGGATACGACAAATCTGAAATTTATTGTATACCTTACCTTATAAAATTCATTATAAATCATAGAAAAATTATTAGTATACTATCTTTAGTTTGTTACGAAGCTAACTCAGATTACTATAACTATATAAAATATTTACTTGCAAAATAAATTGTTTAAATAACGTAAAATGCAAATGAAAATATCTCTAAACTGCTGTCCAGGTAAATTCCAGCAGCAAACTTTCAACTTCTAATGTTCATAACTTTTTGTAGGAACAACCTAAGATAATTCAACTTATAAAAATGAAAACCTTATTAAATTATCTATGTTTTGGTATAAGACACGTTCCTTTTGGAGAACGTTTGTTATTTTTAAGCTATTTTACAAATCAGGGTGACGCTGAATTTCTGAACGGAACTTTCTTGTGCATGGTTAATCAATACCACTTTTATAGTTATTAATCGGTTTGAATATGTTTTCCATGTTAATATTATTATATCAATATCTATTTAATAAATAATAGTGCTTGTGTTTTAATATTCAGCAAATTTTACCGATTTACAGTTTTATAGTATCCGTCTGTATCTGTACGGTTTATTACATATCTAGTTGCACGCCGAGACCATATCATTTCATGTTACTGTTGTATTAGTGCACCATACTTGATAATGTGCATCCTACATAGTCATGATGTAACTCCTGATAGATGTTTGTGCATCCATGCTTTCACCGTATATCCATACCTTTACCGTGATTGGATACTTGCTACATTTTCCTATTAGCCATCCGCTTGATACCTGTGCACTACCTGACATGACCTGATATATCACTACTTGACATGTTAATTGATCCTGTTTCTGATGCCGACAATCCTGAGATATTATCCCGATGGACATATCCTATTGTCTGTATAGACAAACCTATTCCTGCTTGACCCTGTATTAGTGCACCATACTTGATAATGTGCATCCTACATATCCTATTGTCTGTATAGACAAACCTATTCCTGCTTGACCCTGCACTAATCAATGATGAAACCTGATTTATAACTCGACAGTTCGCTTGGTTATACTGATCAGTTTTAGAGGCTAGGCCAGCCTTGGGATGATACTGCTGACATCATTCATCTGTACATATTTCCTGTTTAGTGCCTAGTGGCATGTCTCGGTTTCAGCCCGAGAATCTGGACCGTGGTCCCGGGCATGTATGGGATACTATTAAGTTACATCGACGATTCATCAAATTGATTTCAAAGACTTGAGAGTAGTTAACCCAGTAGCACAGTTTAGTTTCCCGCTGCACTTCACATATACTGTTACACTTCACTGTTCTATATCCCTGCTCACGTATTACATTCATGTACCCTTTTATAACTCATGCCTGCATGTCTTCTTACCTCCTGTTCATTTATTATTGTTTGATATTATGACGCATTGATATCTGGGTTTTGCATGGCCCAGATTTTCTACCTTTGTCGCAGGCTGATCAGGAGTACTTCAGCCGTTAGGCCGAGCAGTGAAGATCCAATTAGTATCCAGTTTAGTTATGTGTTACCTTCCAGATTATTATTGTTTATTGAATCTATTGCTTCCGCATATTATTTCTTGACTCGTTATTCTGGCTCATGGACATGTACTAGATAGTTTATTTTACTTTCCTATTCTTGATATCTTATTGACAGCCGTAATGTGACTGTGGAGGGATGTTTCCTATCCACAGGTTGCATGGTTGGCTCTGTCACGTGCCGATCTTAGCACACTCTTGGAAGCGGGGAGTGACAGGGTTTGTTTGGTATCAGAGCCATAGGATTTAGGTTAATCGGGTTTGATTCTTTTGTAGTTGGGTATTGGACCCAATACACGAATCGGAAAATCCGTGATTAGGAACATGTCCTGCCATATTGTTATCATGATTCTTGAATCATATCTTTCTCTTTATCCTTTGCCTGGACGATATGCAAACCACTATGCACCTCGACTTGAAATCTTTTGGTTTCCTATTGTTTCTCCCTATTCCTTGATTCTGATACCAGGATTTGGGCGAATTGAGTGGAGTTATGTGATTGTAACTATAAACTGCAGCATGGTTACAATGCGATACTCTATTTAAGTAACTTGGAGTCCTTGTCTTGTTTCATTTCCTTATTTCATGGTCGTTTTATTACCTTGGTTCTCTCAGTTTCATTACTTACCAGTTCATATTTTGCAGATTTCTTGGTGACGATACCGGCAGTTATGAAGTTGTCTTGGGAATGGATTTTCTCGGCACTTTCCACGCTCATATTGATTTTACGGCAAAGAAAGTGATTTTCCAGATTCCCGGACATCCGGAGTTTGTTTTTGCTGGAGGAAGCGGTTCTGTCGGGCCAGTCGAGTTTAGGGCTAGGCCGACAAGCAATGTTCTACGTCAATGGAAGTTGATAAGGAGGAAGCGCCAGCTGTAGTTCGTGAGTTCATGGACATGTTCGAGGACATCTCGGGTTTACCGCTAAAACGAGATGTGGAGTTCGCGATCGATCTTGTTCCTGGTGCAGCGCCAATCTCAAAGACGTACTCTCCGATGGCACCAGTGGAGTTGGAAGATGTCAAGAAGCAGGTTATTGAATTGCTAGAGAAGTGTTGGATTCGCAGCAGCAATTCACCTTGGGGAGCTCCAGTTCTTCTAGTCAAGAAGAAAGATGGCACAAGGAGGATGTGCATCGATTATCGAGAATTAAACCGGGTGAGTATTAAGAACAAGTACCCGATCCCTCGCATTGGAGAATTGTTCAAGCAGCTTAGTGGCGCGAGGGTATTCTCGAAGCTAGATTTGCGGTCCGGATATCATCAGGTCCGAGTTAAATCAGAGGATATTTGCAAGACTGCGTTCCGAACTCGGTATGGACATTACGAGTATTTAGTGATGCCATTCGGAGTCACGAATGCACCGACGATATTTATGGACTTGATGTACCGAATCTTTTCACCGTGAATGGACCAGTTTATAGTGGTGTTCGTCGATGATATTCTGGTCTACTCGAGGAGCCCAGAAGAGCATGCAGAACACTTGAAGATCGCATTGTAGACGTTGAGGCAAGAAAGATTGTATGCAAAGATGAGCAAGTGCGAGTTTTGGTTTGAAGAAGTGAAGTTTTTGGGGCATGTTGTATCTAGAGATGGAATTGCCGTTGATCCCGAAAACATTGCAACAGTTCGAGATTGGCCGATTCCGAAGAATGCAGCAAAGATCAGAAGTTTTCTTGGACTTGCCGGATATTACAGAAAGTTCGTGGAGAATTTTGCTCGTTTGGCTGAGCCTTTGACCAAGCTTACGCGAAAGGAAGTACCGTTCGTATGGACGGATAGTTGTGCGTCAGTTTTTGAGGCGTTGAAGCAAAGATTGATAACCGCTCCTATTTTGACCGTACCAGACGGTTCTGAAGGATTGGTGATTCACAACGACGCATCTGGGAAAGATTTGGGATGTGTTCTGATGCAGCATGAGAAGGTTATAGCCTACGCATCGAGACAGTTGAAGACCCATGAGAAGAATTACCCAACTCACGATTTGGAGCTTGCAGCAGTGATTTTCGGTTTGAAAATTTGGAGACACTACTTATTGGTAGAAAGTGTCGAAGTATTCACCGATCACAGAAGCCTAAAATACGTGTACACACAGAAAGAGCTTAACATGAGGCAGCGTAGATGGTTGGAGCTGATGGGTGACTACGATCTTGATGTTAAGTACCATCCGAGGAAAGTTAATATAGTGCCGAATGCGCCTAGTCGGTTGCCCGCAATTCGGATGTTGACTGCACAGAAGGAGCTTATAGAAGACTTCCGGAGATTCGAGTTGGAGATCGTGCTACCGCATTCTTCGGGATAGTTGGTTCAGCTGCAAGTACAGTCGTCGTTGATCGATAATATTAAAGCAGCGCAGTCACAGGACCCAAGATTGCAGAAGTTTCGAGAACAGGTTGAAGCTGGACTTCGAACGGACTTGTTAATTCATGAAGATGGTTCATTTCGATACGGTAGCCGTTTGTGTGTGCCAAAAGGAGATATTCGCGAGGAAGTTATGAAGGAGGCACACAGTTCCGTGTATTCCGTACGTCCAGGAGGCACAAAGATGTACCGCGATCTAAGACAGCATTTCTGGTGGGAAGGCATGAAAAGGGAGATTGCTCGCTTTGTAGCAAAGTGCTTGGTGTGTCAGCAAGTTAAGGCTGAATATCAAAGGGTTGCTGGTTTATTGCAACCACTTCCGATTCCTTAATGGAAGTGAGAATATATAACCATGGATTTCGTGACTGCTTTACCGCGGAGTCCAAAGGGCAACAATGCAGTTTGGGAGATTGTTGATCGATTGACCAAGGCAGCTCACTTCATACCGTTTCGAGTTGGTCAGTCAGCGGAAGCGTTAGCAGAACGGTACATGCAGAAGATTGTGAGATTGCATGGAGTACCTGCGAGCATCGTGTCCGACCGTGACACCCGATTCTTATCACACTTCTGGAGGAGTTTACAGGAAAGTTTGGGGACGCGATTGAAGTTTAGCACAACTTATCATCCTCAGACAGATGGCCAGTCGGAGAGAACGATCCAAACTATTGAAGACATGTTGAGAGCTTGCATGTTAGACTTCAAGAGTTCATGAGAGGATCATCTACACTTAGTGGAGTTTTCTTACAACAAAAGTTGTCAGGCGACTATTCAGATGGCTCCATTCAAAGTATTGTATGGTCGCAAGTGTCGTTCACCTGTTTGTTGGGACGATGTTGGAGAACGAAGATTGTTGGGACCGGATCTTATCGTGCAAACCATGGAGAAAGTTAATACTATCCGAAATCATATGAAGGCAGCACAATATCGGCAGAAGAGTTAGGTCGACACATCGAGAAGACCTCTAGAGTTCGCTGTTAGTGATCTGGTATTCTTGAGGATATCACCGACTAGAGGAGTGATTCGTTTTGGGAGTCGAGGCAAGCTTAGTCCTCGATTCGTAGGGCCTTTCGAGATTTTGGAGCGTGTTGGAGAAGTGGCTTATCGATTGGCATTACCACAATCTTTGGCGAATGTTCATGACGTATTTCATGTATCTCAACTCCGTAAGTATGTTCGAGATGAAACACACGTGCTGGATCATTCGGAGCTGACTGTAAGAGAGGATTTGACCTTTGAGGAACGACCGATGTCGATTGTTGATAAAAAAGAAAAAGTCCTTAAGAACAAGGCTATCCCTCTCGTACTTGTTTCTTGCGAAAATCACTCGCATGGAGAATCGACTTGGGAACGAGAAAACGAGATTCGACAGAAGTTTCTACACCTATTCTTGTAGTTTCATATTTGTTTATCTTTTCTTGTTTTGGGAATTTCGAGGACGAAATTCTTTTTGTAGTTGGGTATAATGTAACACCCTAGTTCATTTATACCAGTTCTAGTCAAGTATTTCTTTATTTATGGTAGTTTCTTGATTTACTGTGTTTTGGGTGCGAATAGTGTATTTGACATCTGTATTTGCATCCGACCCGACCCGCTTGCTTGAAACCTGTCTTGATTCATGTTTATGATTTATCCTGACCTGTTACATGGACTCGTGCACTTTCATTTTAATTTATACATCTTGCATACTGGCATTTTATCTGGCATCTGCATATTTTTACATAACATTTTAAGTCACATAAAATATTTTAAAAATACATTGCATGACCTGCATGATACCCCAGCCTGTGGTAGCATCCCCGCATGTTGTTCTAATCCCGTTCAGTGAAACGGACTTGTTTGGATGGCTACGCGCACGTACCCGCATCCGTTCTTGGGGGTATGCATTATCGTTATCCGGACATTCATTTTTTTTATTTTGGTCGACATGTATATTTTTTGTATTTTAAAACTGAATTTTAGAGCCGACCCGGGCATGCTTTGGACTATGTTTTTATCTACCAGAATATCAAATTTTATTTATATAATATTAATTTTATAAACTGATACAAATTAAAATTTAGTTAACTAATAAAAGATTTTTTAAATTTAAACCTAAACTAATTTCCTAACAAACTAACAACCCCTTTCTCTCTCTCTCCTCTGCATATATATATATTTATATATATTTTATTTATTTATTTATTTATTTCCTTATTTAATACACAGCCTCTTCTTCTTACTTCTTCTTCTTCTTTCTTCTTTTTTTTTTCTTGGTTTTTTTTCTTGATTCCGGTGATCACCGCCAGAGCCGTGCTTGTCGCCGATGATCCGAGTAATTCAGTGAACATAGCTTGCCTGCGTAATCAGCCTCTTGCATTGTTTAGACTTGTCCCGTGTGCCGTGCGTGCGTTGCGACGTTTTACCGACGTCGGACGTGCCGTATATATTCGTTTCGTGATCCGTCGAGGCAAGTTAATCTTGCTACATGCTATACTACTATATTCTGTATTCATTTGAATAATAACAACACATAATGATTAGTTATGCATCCCATATTATCATTTTGCATGTTTCACCGTTTTCGGATATCCGTGTGCATCCGTGCAAGTTACTTCATATCTAGTGCATGCAAATTTATCTTGATACACGCTAAACTACAATATACTGCACCCAATTGAATATTTACATTTCATATTGTTTAGTTGTACATCCCGCATTTACCAGTTTATCATTTTACTGTTATATGACGTCCGTGTGCATCCGTATCATTATTTACATGTCTAGTCGCATGCTAAATCATCTTGCTACAAGTTAGGTATAGTATTATGCATCCATACTGAAGTTTTACTGTTTTCGGATACCCGATTGCATCCATATAATTTAAAATATATATCAACATAATATTTCTTATTATTATCTTTAATTAGTTTATAATATGCATTTTATAATGTTATACAAAATATAGTTTGAAAATATTATAGTTTACATATGAAACGTCATTGCAAAGCGGATACGACAAATCTGAAATTTACTGTACACCTTACCTTATAAAATTCATTATAAATCATAGAAAAATTATTAGTATACATTCTTTAGTTCGTTACGAAGCTAACTCCGAATACTATAACTATATGAAATATTTACTTGCAAAATAAATTGTTTAAATAACGTAAAATGCAAATGAAAATATCTCTAAACTGCTGTTCAGGTAAATTCCAGCAGCAAACTTTTAATTTCTAATGTTCATACCTTTTTGTAGGAAAAACCTGAGATAATTCAACTTATAAAAATGAAAACCTTATTTAATTATCTTTGTTTTGGTATAAGATACGTCCCTTTTGGAGAACGTTTGTTATTTTTAAGCTATTTTACAAATCAGGGTGACGCTGAATTTCTGAACGGAACTTTCTTGTGCATGGTTAATCAATACCACTTTTATAGTTGTTAATCGGTTTGAATATGTTTTCCATGTTAATATTATTATATCAATATCTATTTAATAAATAATAGTGTTTGTGTTTTAATATTCAGCAAATTTTACCGATTTACAGTTTTATAGTATCCGTCTGTATCCATACGGTTTATTACATATCTAGTTGCACGCCGAGACCATATCATTTCATGTTACTGTTGTATTAGTGCACCATGCTTGATAATGTGCATCCTATATAGTCATGATGTAACCCCTGATAGATGTTTGTGCATCCATGCTTTCACCATACATCCATTCCTTTACCGTGATTCGATACTTTCTACATTTTACTGTAAGGCATCCGCTTGATACCTGTGCACTACCTGACATGACCTGATATATCACTACTTGACATGTTAACTGATCCTGTTTCTGATGCCGACAATCCTGACATGTTGTCCCGATGGACATATCCTGTTGTCTGTATAGACAAACCTATTCCTGCTTGATCCTGTGTTGGTATTAGCTTCAGATCTATCAATACCCGACTTGAACACATAACTTGGGGGTATAGGGAAATCAATGATGAAACCTGACTTGTAACTCGACAGTTCGCTTGCTTATATCGATCAGTTTTAGAGGATAGGCCAACCTTGGGATGATGTTGCTGACATCATTCATCTGTACATATTTCCTGTTTAGTGCCTAGCGGCATGTCTCGGTTTCAGCCCGAGAATCTGGACCGTGGTCCCGGGCATGTACGAGATACTATTGAGTTACATCAATAATTCATCAAATTGATTTCACAGACTTGAGAGTAGTTAACCCAGTAGCACAGTTTAGTTTCACCGCTGCACTTCACATATACTGTTACACTTCACTGTTCTATATCCCTGCTCACTTATTACATTCATCTACCCTTTTATAACTCATGCCTGCATGTTTTCTTACCTCCTGTTCATTTATTATTATTTGATATTATGACGTACTGACATCTGGGTTTTGCATGGCCCAGATTCTCTACCTTTGTCGCAGGCTGATCAGGAGTACTTCAGCCGTTGGCCGAGCAGTGAAGATCCAGTTAGTATCCAGTTTAGTTATGTTTTACCTTCCAGATTATTATTGTTTATTGAATCTATTGCTTCCGCATATTATTTCTTGACTCGTTATTCTGGCTCATAGACATGTACTAGATAGTTTATTTTACTTTCCTGTTCTTGATATCTTATTGACAGCCGTAATGTGACTGTGGAGGGATGTTTCCTATCCACAGGTTGCATGGTTGGCTCTGTCACGTGCCGATTTTAGCGCACTCTGGAAAGTGGGGCGTGACAAACAATGGCCTCTAGGGCATATATACAACTGACACATCGAGTAATCATATAATGGTTTTAACTTGAACATTTAACTTGAATAAGTTTTACGTTTACGTTTTGTTATTAAGGGTTCGAAGTTTATAGTTTAGGGTAAATTTTTCTTACGTTTACGGTAAAATTGTACGTTTACGTTATCATCGAGTATTCTACTGAAGGAACTAGTGCATCCTAAACCATAATCCTAATTAACCCAAATTAGCCCTAATAATCACCCTAACTCAAATTATCCCAAATTAATCCAAAATTAACCTAATTAATCCAAATTTAACTAATTAACCCTAATTATCACCCTAACTCAAATTATCCATAATTAATCCAATTAACCCAAATAAACTCTAATCAACACCCTAACACAAATACACTCTATTTTACCTAATTAACCCTGGCCCAAACCTTAACCCAAATTAACCTAACCCTAATCATTACCCAAACCCCAACCCAAATTAACTCTAGCCCTGACCAAAATTAACCCTAATTAATTTAATTAACCCTAACCCTAATCATACCAACCCTATTTTACCTAATTAACCCTAACCCTAAACCGAACCCTAACCCGAACCCCTAACCCTCACCCTAACCGTAATTAACCCGGAACTAACCCTGATCCTAACCCTAACCCTAAAATCAACAATAACACCAAAAAAACATAATTATAAGTTCAAAATTGAATTAACTTATCTTAGTTGTAGTTTTGCCGGCGGATGGAGCTCGACGAGGTGGAGGCGGCCGGGGATCGACAAGATTGTGGTGGCGGCAGGATGGCGACGAGCGGGAAATTTTGACGAGACTGTGGCGAAGAGACTGTGGTGGCGACGACGACGGGAAATTTTGGCGACGAGAGGTGGATCCGACAGGTGACGAGAAATTTTGGTGATCGATCGCGTGGAGGAGAGTTGGTGGGAAAATTGGGGGAGGTGGGAAATTACCGTGGTTTATTTTTTTTTATAAATAATCATTTGATACCCCTAACGGATTAATCCGTAAGGCCTTCTTTTGCGGCTCCGTAGGACCAAATTAAAAATTACATTTTAATATTTTTTAATTAATCCATATGGCACTGTAGGGACAAACGGATGACCCTACGGATTAATCCGTATGAGCAATAAAAAGTTGCCCCTACGGATTCCTATCTTCATAGGGATAATCCCTTATTGTAATAGTGTGCCATGTATAAATATATACCTGCATCGGTCATATGTAGTCGTTTTCTCTAATTAATTTCACGCGGCTGATTGTGGATTTGTATATATGTAGTGTATTTTTCATATGAAAAAAAGTAAATTTAAGTAGATATATTTGTTCATCATGTTTCAATATTTACTATTTGCTCACTAGACATTAGAGAATCGTGTTTAGAAAGGTCCATGGATTAAAATCCAACTGTAGAGAACTCGGTTCCATATTAGCATGATGTGTTGTGTTAGTGTTTCAATAGGAATGCACTTTATGGTCTAATTAATCCAACCTAAATCTAGTAATCCATCGTTAATAGAAGAAAACCCTTAATTTCCTTACACTAAATTAGGGTTTAACAAAATAATTACACCAAGTAAAACTTAATGAGTATGAGGATTTAACAATAGAATATTATAATTACAAATGGTTAAGTATTAAGTAGGTCCATTTTTTATTAAATAAAACCCCCCTTGTAATACTAGATGATGATGATGATGATAAAGAAAAGTTAAAAAAAAAATCTATCAAATCTTGCCTCCTTCGCCTCACGTTATTGTACGTCCAATCACCCAACTGTCCAATCTCAACCGTTGGTTTCTAGTTCAACGGTGAACGATTAAGCCACGTGTCGAGCACAGTAACAGGACTGTTCTGTGCTTGTCCTTGCTCCGCAAAACCCGCTGCTTTTATGTGGGCCCCTTCACTTTTATTATTGCCACTGTTATTTGCTCCGATCCTTTCTCCTCTCCTTCTCCTCGCTTCAATTTGAAAGTTAAAAATTAACAAGTCACCCTCATCCATTGAATAGTTTTAAGACCGTTTTACTTTCCATACTTTAATTGTGGTGAAATTATTTGCACATTAATCATATGTGTGAGCGTGATTACGACATCCAGATCCGTTTTATAGATGTCGACGGTAGCGTCCAACTCGTCAGGCAAAAGCATATATGTAAACATTGGATATGTTTATTTAGCGTCCAACTCGTCAATATGCATGCATGTCTTGAGCCGAATAACTCTTGCCATAATCATATAGATACAATTACATGGCTGCTGTTTTGAGGAAATGCATGCCGAGAAAATGTGTAGTTAAAGAGAGATGCATTTAGTAAAGTGAACGCTAATTAATTAACATTTTAATTAACTGTACTTATTATTGGAACACAAAAGATTGATCAATCTAAGAATGCACTGCATTTGCTTAAAATTAATAGGAGGCATAGCTAGGTGCAACTGGCTAAACAATATATTAATCAAAAGGCGAAATTAAAATATGAAAACGAAGAAATAGAAATAGAAATAAAAATAAAAATAACCCTTGCCATTTAATGGTTTTACTAGTACTACTCCTTTATGCATGCTTGATAAATTTTCTTAATATATAATTTCAATCTGTACTATTAATAGGATTTATTGCAGTAGGATTTGTTTGTACCTATTGCCCTAAAAAGTGTGGGATATATATGAGGGGCACAGGCGAGGGGACAAACTACGTATCGTTCCCATTCCCATCCTTTTCTCTCTTTTTACAGCGGCATTAATTGCAGTACAAAATTTGACCGTGCGGTAATTTAGAAAATAATCATATAAAGCTATACTTAAAAATTACCATAGTAAATTAATATATAACATATAAAACTGTGTTAGGGAGAATGGCAAATTAGGGATCATGTACAATTTGTATTTGACATTTTAAGATTGAAGCCGGTAATCCATTATTCCAAAATGTAATATATATATGTATGACACCATTGATGATGGATATGGAGATCCTTCTTTAGAATGTCAAATGAAACTCTTGCCCCGGCAATAAACCGTAACTCATGCCTGTTAGCACACATGCACGATAAAAAGCCCAAGTGACGGAGAGCTAAATTGGGTATGCCATAGACATCAAATGCGGAAGACTCATCTGATCTTACTGTCCACTTATAAATAGACGGTAACACGGCAAGATGAATTTTGTATCCGATCATTTATTAATAAAATGAATGGTGCAATTGGATATATATATCTGTGTGTCTCAACTAAAATAAATTGTGAAGACACCTTGAACCCATTTGAGGCTCCGGGTGTCTAATCCGTGACGGCCTTCGTCTTTCCTTAAATCATGGATCATCCTTGGTCAATCAACTTGAAGATATTTTTTTGTGCCATTCTTATTCCCTTTGATAACGCTTCAAAGAGTGTTGATATCCTGCAGCTTCATAGAATGATGATCAAGGCAAATTAAAAGAAAAGTTTCAGGTTTCCGATAAGGTTCATTTTCTTAGGTGACCAAGGCATCGAGCCAAGAAATTTTCACCGTGCACATGTTGCTCAATTGACATATCCGACCATCTCCTCTTGCGGATTTGCAAGATCTATCGTGTGCAATCGGACTCAAAACCCAGACAAGGCCTACCTTGATGAGGATTTGGCTATAATACAGTTGCCCTCCTCACCAAGTACGAACTATATGTGCCTTTTAAATGGTTGACTTGGCTCATCTCACTTTCGAAGCTGGATCAGTTCGTGATTGGTGTTGGACGACCATATGAATAATATTTGCTTTCTGGACTTTCTAAGTAAATACTTTAACAAATGATATGGTATGAAAGAAAGATACATAAATAAGATTAATGGAGATCAAGATCTAACTGAGAGGGAAGAAAAACATATATTATTTGAATGAGCGGTGATGCGCATATTCTTATCTTGAGCATCATTGGACATTTTTTTATATGATTCTTAATTAATAAATAAATTCTTAACTTATAATAATAGAGATATTTGAAGAGTTTTAATAGAGATTGAGATCGATTTAAAATTTTAAAAAATATATTATTAAAAGAACAGCTACAGGTATTTGGGTATTAAAATGGGGAACAGTAAAGAGAATGGTGCGAAAGCAGTGACTCAACTGTTAGACCTGCTCCCCCCTCGTATTCCGTTCCATTTCATAATCTCTCTCTCTCTCTCCTCCCTCCTTTTCTCTCTCATGAAATTGTTTATTATTATATTTTTTAAAGGAAAGTATTTACTATATGAGATTAATGGAGGAAAGAGGCTATAGGAGGGGATTTCCTCCTATGGCGTGGAAAAAATACAACCTCCGCCATTTTTTCCGACGATCGGCACCTATCATCATCATCGTTATCATCTAAGATGTGCGTACACCAAATTTCATGTGATTCCAAAACTTTTTCACCGTTGATTTAGTGGGTTCAAAATTAACGGTTTACCGACAATAGAACATTTTACAGTGCTAAATCAACGGTGAAAAAGTCGTGGAATCACATGAAATTTGGTGTACGCACATCTTAGATAACAACGATGAAGATGATGGGGGCCGATCGTCGGAAAAAATGGCGGAGGTTGTATTTTTTCCACGCCATAGGAGGAAATCCCCTCCTATGGCCTCTTTTCTCCATTATTCTCTTACTATATATAATTAAGGGTAAATCGTCAAAACCCCTCAATCAGTTTTTCCGTGACAAAAATCCCCGTTCAGAAACGTTTGCCAAAATCCTAGGGAAGAAGTTTTCAGTTATCAAAAAAATTCATGCCTTCGGAATATGTATAGTTGCCTGCAATATCTAGTTATTATGTGATATCTATGCAGTTTCCTGCGAATGTATGGCTTAATTAGATATATCAGGAAACTTTACAGATACGGTATGAATATTTTTCAGGGGTTTCTGACAACCGTTTCGAGACCAGAAGATTTTTTTCAGCGGAAAAACTTGCTTTTGGTGTTTTGATTAATATACCCTATTATTTATATATAGGTTTCGGGGCTTTGGCATCGTAGAGCACACTGTGCATGATATGTATTGGTATATATATTGTTGCATGTGTGTTTGGCGACATACTAACATGCATGCAGTTGTTTGACAGATCGTTGCTCGGCGATGACACAAGAGACCCCGCAGAATACGGCTCCACGGTCACCTTCGATTTGGAACGCGTGCCCCTCACTCAAACCCCTCTCTCCGCCGCCGCTGCCCCCCACCACAAAAACATTTATCATTATGCTTTTCACTATTCATTATACATTGCTTATAACACCGCCGTCTAAGGGACTCTTTATTTGCACAGAAGTAACATGGAAATATCAGATGTAAACCTACTTCAAGTACTTGTTTGTTTGCACGGAAGTAGAAGGTGAAAGTTATTTAACGGTGATGACGCGTGGATCCTATGTGGTATGGTTATTTCCAAAATTCCCTCTCTCATTTTGGATAAAAAGTAACTATAAAGCACATGGAATAAGAAAAGGAAATAATTATTTAATACCTCTCTTTTCTACTTTCAAAAAGCAACAATTTATTGCTATTAAAAAAGTATATTTTGTTTGTTTGTTTTGCTTATGAAGAAACATCGGAAGTTGTTTAGTTTTTTACTTCCTTCAAAAAATATATACAAACGAACACTAGAAGTATTCACATTTTTTTTTATGATAGCTACTTCAAGATTGCTTTCGGCTTTTCCGTTACTTCCGGACAACCAAACATGTGCTTAAATTAAATGTACTAGACTGCTTTCCACCACCTTGATCAACTTCCGCGATTAGGATCCATTGTTTTTTCTTTCCTTGCTATGTAAATATTGATTACTAGATCTCTTTTATTAGCATCACAAACATGGAAAATTTTATTGAGTGCAGACCATATTTGCCTGGTGGCGAGAGAGAAGGAAACAAGAATACGGACTAACCAATATGTCCAAAAAGTGCCTGAAATATTCCATCACCTTTTCTCTCCTACCGGGGTGTATTACACCAGGCACACTCGACACGGCGTCAAAATTTTTCCATTGATATCCATGGTTGGATTTGCAGATGCATGGGTGGATAGTCACCACGTGCTCATTTGATTATGCGTTGTATTAAGACCATGAATTTATAAGATTTGGTTATATACATAGGAATTAGAAAGTATTTACTTTCTATATGGATCAGAAGAATATTGATTGAGGCTATCTAATAATAAGGTTAATAACCTCTGATTGAGGCTGTGATCTTCTTCAGATGTTGTCCTCCGTCAATTCTGTGACGGCGGTCTTTGGCGGTTGAGATTTGGTTTGAATGTTGTTGAGCGTGTGGATCTCAATGGGTTGGTGTCACGTTCCGCTTCCCAAAATACGGAATATGAGGGGTGATTAGGCCAGCCATGCTCCTACGGTCAGGAAATAATCCCGCCGTAGTCATATTTCGGCTTCTAGTATTATATGGTAGCCAGTAAACAGTACAAGAGTAAAGCAGATCACAATTCACAACTTTATTACATTACAATAAAAAGAGTTCGAGATACATTTATTTTGCAGAATAAAATAACTAACCACAAAAAACAACGTGCTCAAAGCAAAAGGGAATGATGCTGATGTTGCGGTCTAGATCTCCGCGATCTCGAAGGGCAGGTCATGCTCCTTGACTGGGTCCACTTCGTCCTCTGAGCATGCACACTCAGATCGTCAGGACGACACATATAGCAATATATATATATATATATATATATATATATATATATATATATATATATATAATGGGTACAATACTATTAAACATGAAAGGCGCAATAGAATACAGAACATGAGAATAATGAATATCAAATGAATATGAACAGTGCGATATGAGTATCATGTCAGTAAACCAGGCAATGCGTATGTCACTACTTATCAGTCACTAAGTCAATGAAATCAATTGATGGAAAAGATGCTCGTGTTTAACAAGGGTCTCATGCATGCCCGAGACTACGGTCCACTATTGCCCGGGACATAATCCTGCAGTTGTGCCGCTAGGTCCACGACCTAATATGTGTGTGTGTGCGCGCGTGTACCGAATGATCATCCTCTAAATTACTGTACCTCGCTAAAAACGAGTTCAATTCTATCTTGATTTCCCCATTCCCCATATTATAATATATATTCAAGTATTAGATAGGTTGTGAACAAATACGTATCACTTTCACTTTCAATCACATTTCCACTTATCAATATCACTTTTGTATTTGTCACAACCTAATCACTAACACTTATAAATCGACAATGCACAACAGTCGTTAGGTCTCAGTGTAAGAAATCACTATGCCGAAGGTATAAAGTAAGAAAAAAATAGGCAAAAATGTACTAAACAAATATTCATTGAATTACGACAGCCAACGCCACATGACTTGAAAAATTCACCATAAATCACACGTATAGAATCGACCGAAATAATATAAAAGGCGTACAATGTATATTTGATTATATACGCAGTAAAATTAGTTTCATGTCAAACGGAATTCAGATTAGGGACTTATCATCATTTTAAATTAGCGATCAGTTGCTGGAATTCCAGTTTCAGAACTGGAAGTCTAATTTCGTGCGCTGTTTACTAGCTATTATTTTTAGATTCAGATATTACCCCAGTTGAATAAAATCTAGATCTATTTGTTAGCTTTCCAACGCATCAAACGGATTAATAATATCCTTTCTATATTAGAAGTTATGTTCTGTTTAATGTGAAGGTGTAAGAATTGTTACTGCAGAAACTGCAGAACACGTCGATACTCTAAAATACAAACTAAATATCAAACGACGGTGAAACTGAATGGGCCTAGATTCATGTGTTATCTAACTAAGTTATCTACGCGACTATATGGGTCTCCATGCATTTTCAGTTTTAACCAGATATGTACAGGTATTTAAATTCGGGTATCCTTGAGAAATGCCGTCCCGGACAGCAGTCCAGAGTCGTATTCCCAGTCCATTCTTGTTGCCGTAATCTATCAGTATCGAAAAATAAACTATGGATGGTTCTATATTATCGAGTCGTATTCGATATGAGCCATAGAACATTACATTCCAAACTGTATTGAATTTACGATGATTACAATGTATATTTGATTATATACGCAATAAAATTAGTTTCATGTCAAACGGAATTCAGGTTAGGGACTTATCATCATTTTAAATTAGCGATCAGTTGCTGGAATTCCAGTTTCAGAACTGGAAGTCTAATTTCGTGCGCGGTTTACTAGCTATTATTTTTAGATTCAGATGTTACCCCAGTTGAATAAAATCTAGTTCTATCTGTTAGCTTTCCAACGCATCAAACGGATTAATAATATCCTTTCTATATTAGAAGTTATGTTCTGTTTAATGTGAAGGTGTAAGAATTGTTACTGCAGAAACTGCAGAACACGTCGATACTCTAAAATACAAACTAAATATCAAACGACGGTGAAACTGAATGGGCCTAGATTCATGTGTTATCTAACTAAGTTATCTACGCGACTATATGGGTCTCCATGCATTTTCAGTTTTAACCAGGTATGTACAGGTATTTAAATTCGGGTATCCTTGAGAAATGCCGTCCCGGACAGCAGTCCAGAGTCGTATTCCCAGTCCATTCTTGTTGCCGTAATCTATCAGTATCGAAAAATAAACTATGGATGGTTCTATATTATCGAGTCGTATTCGATATGAGCCATAGAACATTACATTCCAAACTGTATTGAATTTACGATGATTTTAATAAGGAAACATGCGTGGTAAAATTCAGATTTAGTGTCATCTTTAGAAGGCGACTTTATATGATTATACACGATATTTTGCATCCGAATTTCTACACAGTATTCGTAATCAATAAAGGGATCTAACTATCACAGGTTCCTCCATAATAAGATATGTTTCGGTTTATAGTTCACATCAAATATTAGGGTAGCATTTGGTAATCGGTCGATAACACACATCTATACTACTATATAACAAAATAATCCAACATTATTATCTATCCTAGGTATTAAAATAGCATGAATAACAAGAGATGGGTTTTCTCTTGCCTTTGGAGAAAATAGCATGACTGAGGCGGCGGCACGACATGGGCTATAACCACGGCATGGAGACGTCACGACACGATACACGCGCGACTAGCATGGCTCTAGTGATGACTTGGGGAGGCTCGGCACGATGCAGAGATGAGCATGGGCACTGTGACACGGCGGTGAGGGGCAGCGGAGCTCCGGGGTGATGCAGGCAGCGAAGGGAGCTCGGTAAAGTGTTGGCAGTGTCAGGAGGGTGACGAGGAGCAGTGGGTAGTGGGCGTAGGTACAGTGGGTGTTGGGGGAGGAGCTCGGAGCTTGTCGGAGAGGTAGAGCTGGTGGTGGCTGCGGTGATGGATGCAGGGGCCCAGTGGGTCGATGGAGGTGGCGAGGTGGTAGTGGGTTCAGGGCGTTGGTGAGCTTGAGCTGAAGGAGGAGGAGCTCGTCGGCTGCGAAGGGGGAGCTCCGAGTATGGAGTTGGGTCGGCTTGCGAGCTCGAAGGAATCGGTGGTCGCCTGAGGTGGTCGTTAGCGATTTGACGAGGCGATGATGAAGATGCTGCTCGGTCGAGGTTGGGGATCTTGGCTGGGGTGATGGGTGCGGGTGGTGGGCAAGTTGGCGGAGGTGTGGTAGTGCTCAGGTAGTCACGGTTAGGGGGATGGGGTCTGTCACGCCCCGCTTCCCAGTATACGGGCGGAGTACGTGACGAGGCCGCGACGTATTTACTGTGAAGTAAATACGCTAAAGTATCTAAGCAATATAAAAGTAAATCCACAAGAGACAAGATATAATAAAATAGCAACTTTATTTATTCACATTCTTTCTGTACAATGCATGGAAAAAAATAAATACATCTGATAAAAACAATGCCTAAACAATGGCATAACAGAAAAGGAAAAGTACTGGAATGAAATATGTACAATGAAGCTAGAGCTCTGGGTCTTCAATAATCTGGTCCAAGTCCTCGATGCTGGGCTCTGTCTCCAGAAGGTTCGAAACACCTGACGACATTCAAAGAAGAAAGAAAGAGAATATCGTCAGCGAACAAATCGCTCGGTAAGTCCCAAAGATAAGGGAGAAGTAGAAAAGAAGAAAGCGAGAGTGTAGCTTTTAAAGTTATATTATATTGTTATAGTGTTAATGCTGTTGTTATCGTAAGTTCAAAGGTGAATATCAACTAATCTCAAAAGTGTTCTCAAACCCAACAGGCCACAGTCCAGGGGTAGGGAATCACGGGCCCAAATGATATGTTAGTAGCGGGACTTCGACCGTCGTCGAAATATTCCAAACTCAACAGGCCATAGTCCAGGAGTATGGAAACACGGGCCCTCATGATTGCTTGCTTGTGTTAGTAGATATGGATTTCTGATCTAGGGGTACTCTTGAGATTATGTTGGATTCACGAATGAACTACCCCAATACCCCGTGTATTTATTGTATTGATAGTAATGATTGTATTGATGATATTGTATTGTATTGTATTGTCTTGAAAATTGAATTGTATAGATGATTTGCTGAAACCATGATATCAGTAAATAGATGTAACTGTAGAATCATGGATGTAACTGGAGAATCGTGTAAATGGAAGTATATCTATGGTTCGGTTCAGTCAAGTTGTATAGATTGATAAATGGATTCATGAATTCATGTTGAATTGTAATATGGTAGATTGTAGATTGTAGATTGTACTTGAATCATATTCAAGTCAGTTTATTAATGAGCCCCGGTCTGAGTCAGACAATTAGAAAAGAAATTGAAGTCCTGATTATTTTGAAGTTATTAGTAACCGCTGCACATGGGCGGCAGAATTTGTGTCTTTTTCAAAGACGATTACCGTGTTGATAACACCTTTGTTAAGTTGTCTACCTTAAATAGGTAAGAACCCACTTCTCCGGCTCTCTGAGGCTCAAGAGATTGGTCCCACTTAAACCTATATTTACTAGGGGTCCTTAGGGTAATTTATAGAACTTGAGAGGATTTTATATAAAAATACTTTTGTATAATTTTCAAAATACACTCCAAGTATTTATTTATCGTCTTTGGAGTTGTAATAAAGATAGATTTTATACGTGTGACATTTCTAATGAGAATAACCTAATTTTCATAATATATGGTATTAAATTGTAATATTGAACTTGTATTGAATTCATGGTATTTTAATGTAAACTGATTCTTCGATTTGGAAAAGTTTGAATATTTATATTATAACAAAAATAGGTATTTTGATATTACATATATATATTTATTTATAAAAATAAATTTTAATATATATTATAATTCTAGAAATCTCATTTTCTTAAGATTTTCGTATTTTAAATCTTTCGAGACCGAATACTTCTTGCGGAGGTCTGCATCTCGTACTACTAAGCCCAGGGATGTGCGATAATCCGCACCATTCCAGTCGAGTTCCCTAAATGGGTTGTAGCGGCGCTTTGCAAAGATTTGTATAAAATACTTAATCCTTTAGAAAATGGTTTTATTAATTCATGGTATTTATTTGAAATGTTTCATTTTCCCGTATTCTATGTTCCCGAAAGGTATTGTGCTATATTGCATATGAGTGTTGTGAGGAGATAGGTCATTATCTCGTGATCTACTTAAAAGTATAGCAAGATTAATGATGTTTTAAAGGCGAAACTAAACTACATGGTATTTTACTGAAAAAGAGCGGTAAAAGTTACAAAATGAAATTTTTTATTATGAAACTTGTTCAATATATTTATTAATGTTTAATAGCCAACATGTAAGAGTTTTATGTAAATGTATTTAAGAAAATGTTGGATTTTTAGAAAGAATCGAATCGGAAATCGGTTTAACATCGATTCCGTCGGGTTTTGAAATTCCGTATTTTAGAGCAAGATTAGAGAAGGGGGAGGGGAGGCCAAGAGGCACAATTTACCTGTTGACGACTCGGCCGAATCGGCAACTCCGGCCGGTGGCGGCAGACCGAGTCGGCCGGTCCGCCTGCCGAGTTGGCCGATCCGGGCCAAGTTCGATGGTCAGTGGGTGCCATGTTGGTTCATGTACTCACTGGTATGTTTAACTTTTCATGTGCAGTGGGGTTTTTTGTGAGATATGCACGTGCAAACTGTTGGTATTCTAAAAATCTAAAATAAAACAATATTAAAAATAATGTGGGATATGGGATTTGAACTCTGATGGCTTATTTCAGCAGTGCAAGGTATTACCAATGAGTTACAAGCTCCTTCTTGTAATTAAGTAGCTAGTTAATTACTTATCTTGTGCTCAGGCAATAAATACCCTTTTATGGATTTTTGAAAAAATATTTGTAAAAATTTCATAGTAAATTTGGGGTTGTTACATTCTACCCTCCTTATAAAAATTTCGTCCTCGAAATTTGTAAAAGGAAAGTGTAACATATTCAAGGAAAGTTTTGTGATAGTGTATGAATAATAACAAAGTGATACAAAGATGTGAAAAAGGTTGAAGAGAATTACCAGGGTTATCCTGGCCAACCGTCTCAGCTTCTACGGCCGCCAAATTATAAACCTGGCGTCTCGGCACGTTTCTTCGTGCAAGCTGGTACAATGCTGATTGTCAAGATAAAGGTGGTCCACGTAGAGGTGGTGCAGGAAGAGTTAACTGGGTAGATGGGGCTTGGAAAGCTCGTCTAGCTGCGGAATTAGGATTAATTCGATTGTGTGGGCAAGTTCCTATGGTATGTGAGGATGATCCACATATCAGGCAAAGACCGTTTGCTCGTCGGCAAACTTCCAACAGATGTCCAGCTCTCTTGCAGTAGGTATAAAAGGCTGGGTTGGGCCTGTTGATTGGTATTCCCAGTCCCCTTGGTACAAATGATGGTCCTGATGCTCCTCCCGTCATCTGGTTGGCAGGACGCTTCACTCCTGCAGACTGAGGTCTGCCCCTCGCCTTCACCACCGCCTCATATTTTCGGGCTGCTTTCAAAGCCATATCATGGGTTGGGAAATCCCCTGTAGCTAATGCAGCTTGGATTTCCGGGTCCAACCCTTGTTGAAATCTTCTAGCTCTGATCTCAGTAGTAGGTATGAGATGGGCCGCAAACCTGTTGCACTGGTGATGAGGGTCGGAGCTTGGAGATGGAGAGTTGAGTTTGAAAGAGGGAGAGTGAGAGAATGAGAGATGAAACGAGTAAGATAGAATAAAAGTGAGAGGGGTTCAGTTGGAGGAGACAACGTTGAGAAGATCGTGGGGTCGGCGTTCAGATCGCGCGACCGTTGGCGATGAGAATCCGTCGTAGGTGGAGCGGTTCTCGTGGGCGTGAGAGTGAGGAAGGAGAAGCCGTTGGCGAGAGGAAACGAGAGGGGACAGAGGTGGGGCGGTTGCGACGTGGCGAGAACCGGGTCGTGGGAGCGGGTCTCACGGGCGTAAGCACGAGGAAGGAGGAGACGTCGGGGAAAAGAAAAAGAGCGGGAAAAGAAATGAGCGAAGAAGAAGAAGGAGAAGGAGAAGGGAACTCGGGTCGGGTCGGGTAGAGTTAGGTTAGGTTTAGGTTTTAGATTAGGAATAATTATTAAAATTATAATAAAAATATATTAAAAAATGAAAAAATAGGAAAAAAATAGGGAAAATATACGGAAAATATATATATGGAACTGGGGATTTATATCATACCCTCCTTACAAAAATTTCGTCCTTGAAATTAAAGAACGAAAACAACGAAAAAACAACACTACTCAAACAGGTGGGGAAAACGTGAACGGATGTCTTCCTCGCGTTCCCAGGTAGACTCTTCTGGTGAACGACCGCCCCAAGCAACTCGAACCAAGAGAATGACTTTGTTTTTTAGCACTTTTTCCTGACGATCGAGAATGATGGCAGGCTGCTCCTCGTAAGACATGATCGGTGCCCAACGTTGATCGGTGCCCAACGTTAACTACGAATGGTCCAGGATATGGCTGTCATCCCAAACGTAGCGTCTCAATTGAAATACATGGAAAGTATTGTGCACACCAGCTAGCGATGGAGGTAAGGCAAGCCGATAAACTACCTCTCTTACTCGCTCTAACACCTTAAAAGGTCCGATGAATCGGGGATTGAGTTTTTCGCGACTACTAAACATGATCACTCCCTGAGTGGGAGATATCTTTAGAAATACGTGGTCACTAATACCAAACTCCAACAAACTTCTGCTGGAATTTTCCCAACTCTTCTATTGGTCCTAAGCCGCCTTGATCCGTTGCCCGATTGTCTAAACTTTGATCACTGTATGTACTATATGCTTAGGGCCTAACAACCTTCGTTCACCCACGTCATCCCAACTAAGAGGGTATTGACACTTCCGTCCATACAGAGCCTTGAACGGTGCCATCTGGATGCTAGCTTGGTAGCTGTTGTTATACGAAAACTCTACCAGATGGAGGTGATCCTCCTAAGAACCCTGAAAATCAAGCATACATGCCCTCAGCATATCCTCGAGCGTCTGAATAGTATGCTCGGATTAACCGTCCATTTATGGATGATAGGCCGTGCTGAACTTAAGACGCATGCCTAAACTCTCCTGTAGGCTCTTCCAGAAATGGGAAATGAACCTGGTGTCTCGATCAGACATGATACTAATGGGCACCCCGTACAGTCTCACAATATCCTACATATATTTCTCTGCAAGCGACTCCATCGATTGTCCGACTCGGAAATGTATGAAATGTGCTATTGTTAGTGATATATGCCTTAGATGCCATTATTGTATTATACTAGTTTGTATATTATATATTGGAAGCTTGGAATATACACGGATATAATAACAGTCTTACTCGAAATGGTAGTATGCTACCTGGTTTGTTTCTACCTCAATATGTGCATGTGTTTATTTTAGCATATTGCATATACATATTGGTAGAGCCTTTAAGATGTTTGCTTGATTACTAGCTGTTCCCCGCCGAAAGACGCGGACGAAGACGCGGTGGATGTCTCCCCTGAATTTCGGGGCAGATGCTAATTGGTGCTATCCGTCCACCTCTCCGAAGATGCCAAGTTGATTTATGGCACCATGTATCGAAGGTTTAAACGGATGCGGCCGATGTAGCAGACTTCGTTAGATTCCCCCTCGTTTAAGGGTTTTTTTTATTGTGGGGACGCGCTTCCCTGTAGGCGCAAGCCCCTGCAGTTAATTACGCTACCGCATCGCGGTAACAACTTTCTCCTTCTCCAGATGGTCACTTCGTGTCATGTGTGTTTGTTTTGTTTGTGGTTGCCCATGGATTGTATACGAAGACTAATTTATGTTGTCGCCCGTAGGGCGTGGATTAGTCCAAATCCGTATTTTCTTAGATTTGGGTTTGGGGGTTGGGTTGAAGGATACGTTAGCCTCATTTGGGACTAAGATCAACTTAAACGTATGTTAAGGATACGTTAGTCTAATTTTAGACTAAGATCAACTCAACGTTTGTTAAGGACACGTTAGTCTAATTTTAGACTAAGATCAACTTAACAGGATCATTTAGATCCAACAAAAGAGCATTTGAACTCTATTGTTTAGTTTAAGGACATTGCGGTCGATTGCCAGTTTAAGGACATGGTGGTCCAAGGTTAAGGACATCATAGTCCGTGGGTTTAAAGGGACCCCACAGTCTGAGGTTAAGGACATCATAGTACATGGGCTTAAGGACCCCACAGTCCAGGTTAGGGACATCATAGTTCATGGGCTTAAGGACCCCACAGTCCAGATTAAGGACATTGTAGTCCATGAGTTTAAGGACCCCACAGTCCGGTTTAAAGACATCGTAGTCCGTGAGTTTAAGGACCCCACAGTCCGGTTTAAAGACGTCATAGTCTATGAAATGTATGGTTTTCGGGATCCGTCACCTCTCTGAAGACGTTGAAGGATTACAACGACAAATATCAGAGGAGTAAAGAGATGTACCTTCGAACAGGTGTGAGTTGGTCGAAAGATCTGTAGTCCAATTTGGGACTAAGACCTGTTAAATATTCATGAGCAGATGGGCTCAATTAAATATAAGTTGAGGACTTATGGCTAATATTGGGCTAAGTCCAATAAATGATTAACATTTTTATTCTGGCTATTGAGCCTTTATTTGGGCTTGGCCCTTTTAATAATGCTGAGCATTAGATCTTGACATCTTTTTTGTCTTGTATTGAATGCAGAGGATTCATCAGAACAATTTATGTTCTGTCAGCGCAACACGTGGCGCACCAGGCACTTTGCGCCAGTTAAAGAGCGAAGTGCGCTTATGCCAAGTAGCACACACGAGAAGGACATGTGTCGCGCTTGGCGCTAAGCGCCAGATGATGGGCGCATTGTGCCAGTTTATGAGCGCTAAGCGCTAGTCCATGAGTGCATTGCGCTGTCAATTTAGTGGCGCACATGTGAGTGACACGTGGCGCGCTTGGCGCAGAGTGCCAGCCCATGAGCGCAATGCGCTATTTCAGAAGCGCAAAGCGCAAGTTGTATACGTGATTGAAACGTGGCGCATTTTGGCGTAGAGAGCCGGTCCAGAGAGCGCAGAAGCCCAGTTCAATAGCGCAAGGCGCATTTCAATAGCGCAAAGCGCATTTGATCAATTTTTATTATCTGTGAACAAATTTATGTTCTTTTAAAAGAGACTTTGTCTCAAGATTCAAGAATAACAGTTCTTTTTTTTGAAAGGGTTTGTTTTTATAGATCAATGATCTGGGTGAAGAATATGTTCTTCTTTTATTATGTGATGAGATCTTTTGATCTCTTTATAAAAGACCTTGGTCTTTGTAGATCTATGATCTTTTAAGAAAATTCTTCTTCTTTTTATGAGATGATTTCATCTCTGTGTTTATCCTTCATGATCTTTACCTTGAAGAAATAATCTTCTTTTGCTAAGAGCTTGCTCTTCTTTGTTTGAATTTCTCAAAGTTTATAGGGGGGTCTCTCTATATCAGACTTGAAGTCTTGGGGCCTTTATATAGGGCAAGTTGATTTGTTAAATCAGTCAAAGAGATCTTTCTCTGATTGATTTGGGGATATTTCCCACCGTTGGATCTTTGATCCTAGGGTTTCTGTTTTATAGAAGGCAATCTTCTTGTTTTTAACAAGATTGAGAAATCTTTCCATAACAGAATTTTAATTCTGGTTAATTAATGATTTATCATTATTTATTAGATTTTTTGATCTAAGGATGGGGAATTTTATAATTCCAGCGCTGGTGCACCCGTGTTTTGCACGTGGTGCGCTGCTCAGAGCGCAGCGCACTTTGCGCTAGCGCACCTGTGTTTGACACGTGGTGCACTACTCAGAGCGCAGCGTAGCCTGCGCTAGCGCACCCGTGTTTGACACGTGGCGCGCAACGCGCCTAGCGCTAGCGTACACATGGTGTACTGCCTAGGGCGCAGCGCATCTGGCGCTAGCGCATCCGTGTTTGACACGTGGTGCGCAGCGCGCCTAGTGCTGGATCTGAAGCGTTGCTTCAATTTTTGAATTTTGAATTTCAAAATAGAGATTTGCTCTGATTGGGGGAAACAAATGCCCCCCCACCGTTGCGCTCACGTGACGCATACGTGAGTGCAGCGGTGGCAGCATCTGCGCCCTTGGATCAACTCAGAAATTGAAGAGATGTTTCAATGCCTATAAATAGGACCTTTGGTCCCTTAGATGATTTTCATCTTCTTCTTGAGAATTATCTCTTCTGAGAATTTCATTCTCCCACAGAGCATAGCACTCTTGTTTAAGAACTTTTTAAGAGTCAGAACTCTGTCAAAACTTAGGTAAAGTTTAAAACTTTTAATAAATTAGGGTTTCACCCATTAATCAGAGCCTTGCTTTTCATAGATCTTTGATCTAAAGAAAACCCATTTAGGGTTTCATTAACAGAGCTTTGCTCTCTTGAACCCATAGATCTTAAAGAGATCTTTTCTTGGGGTTTCTTAGCCCATGAACAGAGCTTTGCTCTTTTGATAACATGTAGATTTCTTAATCTTTGATGAAGAACTCTTAAGAGTTTGTTCATGGATCTTGAAGATCCCAGAATTTTTTTTAATTCATAAAAATTAATTTTAATTAATTCTTTTCTGATGGGTTTTTCCATCATCATTACAGAGCCAGGCTCTCGAGGAATTTTATTCTTTCATGATCAGAGTTTGACAAGTGTCACTCTGTCATAGAGCTTTGCTTTCAAAGGGAGATTTTCTCCTTTTCCCAAGGGATCTCTCATTTAATGAGAATTTTTCCTGAGGATTTCCTCATTTAAATGACAGTCTCAACAAATGATGAGACTGTTTTATTAATTGATGCATTGTCATCTAGATTTTGTGGGTCCCCCTTTCGTCCCCTTTCCACTGCATTGCAGTGTGGTACAAATTTTAAAGTACCGAGTGTCAAAATTTAAAATTGAATTATATCATTGACAGTTGACTTTCGTCCCTTTTTGTGCAGGCGACATGTCTTTCGACACCTCCTTTCCGTTCATCCGATCAGAAGGCGGGTTTCCTGAGGCGCCTGTGGACTGAGAGGTTCTCGCGCTCATCAAAGACCATGACCCAGAACACAACAGTCTTCACTTGTGGGGTAGATGGTACGACCAGATTATCAGTGGTCATCAAAGTTTCTCTTGTGCGACGCCTTCGGAGCCTATCTCGGCGATCCCGTACGCAGATGCACCCCCGGTGAACTATACCGTGGAGATGGTTAATTGGACTTCGGAGGGTCTCCTTCAACCTTCGATCGCCGCCGTACCCATGCAGCCGGCGGCGGCTTTGGACACCTTAGGGCGGCGCATATGCCAGGGCGAGTCGCGCCCTTGGGGACAGCCCTACAACAACGGGCTAACTCCCCGTCATCCGGCCGGGTACTTGCAGTGGGCCCGGTATATCTTGTCGGCGAAAAAATCGCAGCTGCTAAAGCTCGGCCTATACCCTGCGGTCTACGCTTCGTTGTTCCAGTATTTTGCACCTCCTATATGGTGGATTAAGGCGTTTTTGGAGCAGTGGAACATCTCGACCCATACCTTCCTTCTATTGGATAGAGAGGTCTCCATTTCCTTGGAAGAATTCGCCGAGGTTTCTGGTCTACCGGTCAGGGGGGATTACTACGAGGAGCTGCTTCCTCCGGACGAATATGTTTTTGCCACCAAGCCAGTGATAATGGGCCTCACGCCAGAGAACGCCATTCAGCACCAGTTCCCCAGTCTGATAAAGGTGTTGAACATGTACGAGAGCCTCTTCCTTGAATCCGGAGGCCGGGGGGTCAGTTTTGCGGACTTCATTGCCCGTTTTCTTCGCCCAGAGATTTTATCGCGACAAGGTGAAAAGTTTGCTAAACTTGATGATCCCTTCAGTTTTGGCTTGGATCGTCGGCCGGTACTGGAAGCTGATCAGAAGGGTTTCTTTTTCCTGACGTCGCGATTGTCCCTCTGTCAGAAATCGCTGCCCCGGGTATTGATGAAGAGGCATTCTTTCTTGGGTTTCTTGGGCTATGGTTGAGCTGGTTCACGCTCGCTATGCATCCTTGTTACATGAGGCTTCCGTCTTCTACCCCACGCATTGCATGGTCCCCGGAATACAAGTGGCCATCGGGATCGCCGGGTTAGCCCACTTATACCACAGTCTTAGCGTAGCGGCGGATACCACTGAACCAGGGGTGTATCCTGCCAACTTCCTGATGCATTATTTCACTTCATGGATGGAGCTGCACGTGCTCGGGGTCTTTGGCATTCACAAGAGACCTTCGTTTTAAGAGAGATGCAAGTTACCTCGGATTATGCGGCTGGTTGACGCCTCCATCATGAGTCCGTCACAGCGGGAAGCTAGGGGCTTGCTCCTTCGTCCATGCACGGTCGGAGATGGTATGTCTTTCACAGATAAAGTCTTGACCATCGGCCAGGAAACTTCAAAGGCGGTGCTGTCACTGCAAGACATTTTTAAGGACGGAGCATCCGTGTTGAAAGCCCGGGAGATTCTTCATTTATACTCCATCAGGCCGGGCTTTCTTGTATTCAGGAAAAATGATGCGGCGTTATTCATGAGATACAACCCTCATCGTTTTGCCCAGCAGCTGAGTTACAATCAGGGAGTCCCGCTGGAGGCTTTATCGGTAGACCCCGATGCCACTGAAGAGGGAATGCGGGGCGCGCTGCATCATTTCATGCGCTTGAATACGGGATCTCATTTCTTTATCAGCGAACCGAGTTGTGTCCCGAGGGCCCTTAATGTACACGTGGCCTGGTATCAACATGCAACGGGTGCTGTTATCAGGGAGAAGAAGCGGCTGCTACTCGACCGCAAGGGTGCACCCCTGCTAGTGACCGAAACCTCCCCTTGAAGCGACGGACCATTGTCCTTCCTCCGCTCAGAGAAGCTGCCGTGATTGAAGTCCCCGATGACAGGCCTGAGCTACCGGTGCCCTGTGCTCCCGTGGAGACGGCGGATGTACTACCAGTACCCCGTGCTCCCGTGGAGACGGTAAATGTAGCTTCCCCCGAATATGGCGTGGGCTCAGATATCGAGACTCGTCGCCCTAAAGTGCCCACCAAGCGTAAGCTTGTGCTGGCTGCGACTGGAGCTCGCTCGCAGAAAAGGAAGAAGAAGTCGGTCCTCTCTCTAGACGCTGTACTCGGCCTGGAGCCTCATGCCCCTTATAACGAGGGCCTGAGCGGAAAGAAAGCGCAGAATGCGCGCGGCAAGGGAACGTAGTGTTGCCTTGGCTGCGGGTGCAGGTTCTAGCACCGCTACCCCTATCCCTACTCCTTCAGAAGATACTCCGGCTGCCTTGTCTACCGCCTACAGACGGGCAGCACGTGCGGCTCGGGAAGCAATCGGAAGACCAACTCAAGGTAATGTGACATTGGGTTCTGTTGTCAAAGTTTTAACTTTCAGTTCTCATATATCCTATCTTTCATGGCCGATTCTTACCGAAGAGGTGGCGTCGACCACTGAGCCTCGGGTAGTGGTAGAAGAGGTAGCCACGAGCGCCAAACCCGAGGCAGCGGTAGGCGAGACGGCTACAATTGCCGAGTTCGAGGTAGCGGTGGATGAGAAAATCATGATCGCCGAGCCCGAGATGGCGGTAGGTGAGATGGCTACCACCATCGAGATCGAGGTAGCGGCGGGTGAGATGGCTACAGCCACCGAGCCCGCACTCTTTCGCAAGAGTTGGGCACTGCCCCGATCGTCGATCTTTCCCCTTGCGGCTCCCTGCCGCTACCGGGCGCTGCGAGTATCACGACGATTCTCGTGGAGTCGGGGGATGAAGCCACGGGCGGCGAAACCATCCCGATGGAGGAGGGTGAAGCAATTGCTGTATCAAGTGACGCCCTCGTCGTGGTTCCGACCGGAGACTCACCAGGTAGATTTTGGGTCATCGCTTTTCTTTTTATTCTGCAATCCTTTTCAATCTTTCCTGACAGTATTTATCTCGTTTCTAATGCAGGCGTGGCGAGCGTTGAGGTTGCGCTACCCGAGGCAGCGCCATTAGCTACCACTTTGACGGTGACCACTCCTCTACCTTCTTTCGTACCATGTCAGGTGTTGGAAGGTGCGGATTTGTGACCCATCAGTTTCATTTCTAGGCTGTATAATTTATGTACTGACATTACATTACTGCGTCCTTACAGGAGTCCTTTTTGATCACATGTATCAGGTGCTGCACCCACACTTCTCTTTCCAGTCAGAGATTAGTCCGCCCGCTGGTGTCGGTGAGTATCTTTTCTAACCGACGTCCTTTCTTTAACGGGTAGTCACATTATCGCTAATTCTTCTTTGCATTGCTTGTAGCCTTACAAAATGGGGGAGGGGACGAGGGTATTGTTGCGCCACCAGTACTCCCAGCTCTGCCCCCTGTTGCAGTCGGTATAGTAGACTCTATTGTTCGTGTATTTTCTTTATTTCTTGAGCCGACATCTGACTATGATTTATTTTGCAGCAATCACGTCGACTCTAGCTCCATTCGAGTCTCGCACCATAATGCCAGCCGACCCTTTTTCTCGACGTGCATCCTCGAAAGGTGCCGCGAATAGTTTGCGCATGTTGAGCGACTATATTGAGGAGCTTAACGTGGAGACTCCCACCTATGCTGCGGATTTTGCCGCGGAGGTTAACCCTATGCTGGCGACGCTCGTGAACTTTTATAGTGAGTGCGTCGTTGAGTCTTGGGTTAATCACTGCAGGAAAATTGAGGCTTGCTTGCATGAACTCGAGGTCGGACGTCCTGCTCCAGAAGTCCTGGCTGTGAACACCCAGCGGGCTGCATGGGTTGAGCAGAGCACTCCCTACTTCCGTCATCTTGAATAAGAGGCGGTATTAAAACGTAAGGAGTGCGGAGAGACTTCAAGCGAATCTGCTCGACTGCATGCTCAGGTTGATGCGAATGCTGCCCAGTTGAAAGTTATCTTTGAAGGCCTTCTGCGATGCATCTCTGACGGGTTAACACTGAGGCAAAAGCTCGACGTCGTCGAGCGGGATGCATAAAATCATGAGGCAGCTCAGTGGGCCGTCGAGGAACAACTTTCGTCTTACTTGCAGCAACGAGCCCAAGTCGAAGCAGAGTTGACTGCGGCAGCTGATCAAGAAAAGGGGCCGAGGGAAGTGCGCGAGCGGCTGATCGGACTATTGAAAGTGTTTCCCTCTCAATAATTGTTTTTTGTACCATTTGTAATTTTGAATAAAATGTATTCATTCTTTTATTCTTTCATATGATGTGTTTTGTACCCAATTGAATTCATGAATAAAAGATACATTTCTTTCGCAATGTGTTGTGTTATCTCCTGCTTTCTTCTTTCTTTTGTTATCAGCATGTCACCTTAGCAAGTATAGCCGGAAGATGATAGAGTGGACATCTTGTTTTGGCTTCTTCGAGGGGTAGTGATGGCTTAGGAAGCAGGTTCAGATCTGCTGCCTAAGACTTTACATTTCATGAGTCGTGAGGGTCTCATAAAGACTTTCTCCCTACGAGTCGAAAGGATCTCGTAGGTGTATTTTTTCCTTAGGAATGTGAGGAGTCCTAAGTGCATTTTCCCTTATAAGTCGTAAGGATCTTATAAGAGAGTTTTCTTCCTTACGAATCGAGAAGACCCGTAAGTGTTTAGTGAGATTGACATATAGATGACGTATTTCCGCGACGGAATCATGTGGATGACGTGTTTCTGCAACGGGGTCATGTGGATGACGTATTTCCGTGACGGGGTCATGTGGATGACGTATATCCGCGACGGGGTCATGTGGATGACGTATTTCCATGACGGGGTCATGCGAATGACGTATTTCTGCGACGGGGTCATGTAGATGATGTATTTCCGCGACGGGGTCATTTGGATGACGTATTTTCGAGACGGGGTCATGTGGATGACGTATTTCCGCGACGGGGTCATTTGGATGACGTATTTTCGAGACGGGGTCATGTGGATGACGTATTTCCGAGACGGGGTCATTTGGGTGACGTGTTTCCGCGAAGGGGTCATGTGGATGAAGTATTTCCGAGACGGGGCCATGTGGATGACGTATTTCCGAGATAGGGTCATGTAGATGACGTATTTCCGTGATGGGGTCATTTGGATGACGTATTTCCGAGACGGGGTTATGTGGATGACGTATTTCCGCGACGGGGGTCATGTGGATGATGTATTTCCGAGATGGGGTCATGTGGATAACGTATTTCCGAGACGGGATCATGCAGATGACGTATTTCCGTGACGGGATCATTTGGATGACGTATTTCCATGACGGGGTCATGTGGATGACGTATTTCCACGACGGGGTCATGTGGATGACGTATTTCCGAGACGGGGTCATGTGGATGACGTATTTCCGTGACGGGGTCATGTGGATGACGTATTTCCGTGACGGGGTCATGTGGATGACGTATTTCCGCTACGGGGTCATGTAGATGACGTATTTCCGTGACGGGGTCATGTAGATGACGTATTTCCGAGACGGGGTCATTTGGATGACATATTTCCGCAACGGGGTCATGTGTTCCGCGACGGGGTCATGTGGATGATGTTGCGTCTGTTGTAATGAGACGAATATCGAAGTGGTCCCCAGGTTGTCTGGGAACCATCGAGATTTGGCTTTATTTTCTGATGGAGCCTGGGGAGGGAAGGTGTGATTCCTTCTTTGTTTGCGCCCCTGGATTATATACAGAGATTGATGTGATATCACCTGTAGGACAAAAAGTTTCATTTTATATTTTTCTTTCCGCGATACTCTATCATTTCAGCTTTTATATCGCGAAGGTCGCGATTGCCCAATCATTTCGGCTATTTTTCGCGGTGCCCAATCATTTCAGCTATTTATTTTATTTTTACTCGCTGCTTTTTATTGCGAGCTGCCCAATCATTTCAGCTATTTTGCATGCATAAATTTTTACTTGCCGATTTTGTTGCAAGTTGCCCCATCATTTCGGCTATTTCGTATGCATGTGTGGCTTGCTAGTTTCTTGCTGCAAACTTGGAATTAGACACCGATTTCGGCATTAGCACCGCTACAACTGGGACATTGCCAGGAGTGAATCATCATTTGCCTCTGTCGATGTCGAACAGAGGTGGCTTAGGAACCTGTCGACTAAGGATTTCGACTTTATGAGCTGTAAGGGTCTCATAAAAACTTTTCTCCCTACGAGTCGTGAGGATCTCGTAGGTGTCTTTTCTCCTTAGGAATCGTGAGGATTCCTAAGTGTGTGTTCTCTTATAAGTCGTAAGGATCTTACAAGAGTGTTTTCTCCTTATAAGTCGAGAGGACTTACAAGGATTGTTCACCGTGTAGACATATCCCTAGTCACGGATGGGACTTTGTTAGGGAAATATTTATTCGCGCCCGTGGATTGTATACAAGGGTCAGCATTGAGCCGCTTGTAGGGCAGTGTTGGAGGTTGTGGTGGCCGCTTAAGAACAGGTTCAGATCCCTGTAGCTTAAGACTTTTGAATCTTATGAGCCGTGAGGGTCCCATAAGAGGGTTCTCCTTACAAGTCATGAGAATCTCGCAAGTGTAATTTCTTCTTAGGAATCGTGGGGATCTCTAAGTGTGTTGCTCCCTTGTGAGTCATAAGGATCTCACGCAGGTGGTTTCTCTTCACAAGGTCGAGAGGACCTTGCAAGTGTCTTTTAACGAGATTGCGCCCTTTCGGATTTTCACAAAACTCGTCGGTAGCCCGCTGTTTTTACTCACGGAGCCCTTTCGGGTTTTCATCCGTGCCCTTTTTTCTTATGGACATACCGTTTTTCTCTTTTTTTTCCTTTTCTCTTCTCTTTTTTTTGTATCAGCTTTGGGATGCTGCAATCCACCGTACTTTATCGACATCTCGGTCAACAGCTAGTTTTAGGACATAGTGGTCCATCGTTAGTTTAAGGACGTTTCGGTCTGTTGTTAGTTTTAGGACATTTCGGTCTGTTGTTAGTTTTAGGACATTTTGGTCCGTTGTTAGTTTAAGAACGTTTCGGTCCGCTGTTCCGGCTACTACTTATAGAGTTTGGGTTTAGGAAGATAGCGAGCGGACATCGGCATCGTCATCTATCGTTAACCTAGGCTGTGACTCGTCAGGCGTAGTATTTTTTCAGGAAGCGACTGTTTATTGGCCTGAAGGGCCTTTTGCCATGCATGTCCATGAGTAGATAGGCCCCACCGTGGTAGACTTTGTCTACGATATATGGGCCTTCATAGTTCGGCTCGAATTTCTCCCGCTTGGCGCGATTAGGGATCATAGGTCTTTTAACCACTAGCACGAGTTCGCATTGGCGGAATGTTCTCGGCCTAGTCAATCTTTCTTATGAGCGCGTCATCTTTGCTTTGTAAGCCTCCAGATTTTGTCGCACTATGAGCCGGGTTTCATCAAGGGCCTCGAGCTCCTCAAGCCGAAGGTGAGCATTCTCTTCGTCCGTTAGCTCGTAATGAACTGCCACTCGTAGAGAGGGTAACTCTATCTCAAGGGGGAGTACCACTTCTGTACCGAATACCAATGCGTACGGCGTTGTGTTCGTGGCCGTTTTGAACGTAGTTCGATATGCCCAGAGAGCTTCATGCAGCCTCTTGTACTAGTCCTTCTTATTTCGGAACACCTTCTTTTTCACGATCTTTGTCAAGGTCTTGTTGAAAGTCTCAGCTAGATCGTTAGCTCGGGGATTATAGACTGAGGAGTATCTCCAGTCTATGTTATGCTGTTGTGCGAAGTGGCTGATCTTGTGGCTTCTGTAGGCTGGCCTGTTATCGAAGATGATCTATCGCGGAGTTCCAAACCGATAAATGACGTGCGTTTTGAAGAAATGGAGGATATTCCCCTTTTTCACTTCCCTCAGCGGTATTGCTTCTGTCCATTTGGAGAAGTAATCAGTTGTCGCCAAGATGAATCGATGTCCTCTGGACGATGCTGGTTCGATGGGGCCGATTATGTCAGTCCCCCACATTTCAAACGGCCAGCTAGCTACAGTTGGATGTAGTGGATTTGGATGCTGATGGATAAAGTCCCCGTGAATCTGGCACGAATGGCACTGCTTCGCGTATTCGAGACAGTTTTGGATCATCGTGGGCCAATAATAACCCATCCGTTTGATCTTCAGCTTCATCTTCGGCCCGGCTTGGTGAGAACCGCAGAGTCCGTCGTGAGTTTCTTGGACGACTCTCTTTGCCTCTTCAGGCCCCAGACATCTTAGCCACAGAGAGTCAAATGACCTTTTATACAGAATATCATTGACGAAAGCAAAATCAGAGCTCGTTTCATAAGCTGATGTCTTGAGGATGCATCTTCAGGTGTTCGATGGGATTTGAAGTAGTCTATAAAGACTTCCCTCCAATCCTTAACATTTTCCTGGTCTTTTATTTGTAGAGTCATTTGCTTGGTTGCTCCCTTTTCTTCGGACGAATCTGGAGATATTTCTGCCGGTGAGAGAACCCGATGGTTTTGCACAACGATCCTCACGTCATCGAGGTTTTCATCAGCCAGTTCTTTAGCGAGCTTGGCTAATGCATCTGCTTTGGTATTTTTCGCACGCGGTATGCTTTCCAAGGTGTAGGAAGGGATTTGAGTCAGCAACTGTTGTACTCTCTCACCGTACTTTACCAGCTCCGGTTTGCATGTTTGATAGCGTCGTTTACTTGACTAACGACTTGTTGGGAGTCTTCGTATATGAGGAGGTTTTCAATTCCCATGTCGATGGCGATCTCAAGACCTGCTATCAAAGCTTCATATTCGGTTTCATTGTTCGTTCTCGGCTCTGTTAAGGAGAAGGCGACGCGCATTATCCCTTCCTGTGGAGTCACGAAGATGGGGCCTATCTCTGATTTGATTATGGGGGTGCTTTGTTTGCGCTTCTTCATGGAAGACACTCCATCAAAATAGAGTTCCCACCGGGTATCATTCCCGTCGATCGTGTCAAACGCATGTTCGTCTGGCAATTCGCAGTTCAAAGGAGAATCGGCGGGTATCGGGTGCTCAGCGAGGAAGTCGGCGATGGCCTGGCCTTTCACTGCCTTGAGAGGAAGATAAGTTATCGAGAACTCTATCAATAGCAGGGCCCATTCAGCGAGTCGTCCTGTTAGTATGGCCTTCGACATCAAATACTTGAGAGGATCCACTTTTGATATGAGATGGACCTCATGCGCCAATGCGTAATGTCTGAGCTTCGTTACCGCGAAGATCAACGCTATGCAGTGTTTTTCAATGGGAGAGTAGTTGATTTCTGCCCCCAGTAGAACTCGACTCAAATAGTAGAGGGCTCTCTCCTTCCCTTGGTCGTTCTCTTGTGCCCATAATGCGCCTAAGGAACCTTCAAGGGCGGTTGTATACAGAATGAGAGGTTTTCCTTTAACAGGAGCGGCCAGTACTGGCGGATTCTGCAGGTATTGCTTGATTTCGTCCAGTGCGTTTTGGCATTTGCAATCCCAGACGAAAGGGGTTCCCTTCTTCATCAGGTGACTGTAAGGACGGCACTTGCCTGAGAGATTGGCTATAAATCGCCGGATATACGCGAGCTTCCCTTGGAGAGACCGCAATTGCTTGAGAGTCCTTGGCGGGGGCATTTCCATAATCGCCTCGATCTTTGATGGATCTATCTCGATGCCTCGGTGTCGGACAATTAATCCTAGGAATTTGCCCGAGGAAACTCCGAACGCGCATTTAAGAGGGTTCATCTTCAAGTTGTATTGCCGAAGGCGTTGAAATACGATCTTCAGATGCTCTAAATGTTCCTCGTATGATTTTCTTTTTACCACAAGGTCGTCGATATGGCATTCGACAATTTCATGTATGAGGTCATCGAAGATCTTCGTCATGGCCCTCTGGTAGGTGGCACCGGCGTGCTTCAGACCGAAGGGCATCACCTTGTAACAGAATATGCCCAAAGGAGTCCGAAAAGCGGTATACTTCTGGTCTTCGGGATGCATCTTTATCTGATTATATCCTGATGAGCCGTCCATGAAGGAGAAAACTTCGTGAGCGGACGTGTTATCTATCATCAGCTCAGTGATTGGTACTGGAAAGTCGTCTTTCGGGCAGGCTTTATTGAGATCCCGAAAGTCCACACATATGCGCATCATCCCATTCTTCATCATCACTGGGACGATGTTGGCGATCCAGTCAGGATATTGGACCTCCTGGATGAAGCCGGAGTCAATTAGTTTCTTGACCTCGGTGTTGATGTTCATCTCAAGCTTGAGCCGCATTCTTCTCAGTTCCTGTTTGATGTCCGGGGATATCGCCAATTTGTGCACAGCAATCTCTGGATCTAATCCTGGTATCTCGGAATAGTTCCATGCGAAGCAATCTTTATGCTGCATAAGCACGTCCTTCAGCGTAGCTACCCTTTCTTTAGACAGCAGCTCGCTGACGAATGTCGGCCGCGGGTCACTTGCCATCCCCAAATCAATTTTCTTGAGGTTATCTGCAGTGGTATGTATTCTATCTTCCAGATCTTTTGGCGCCGGTGGAAACTCTGAGATGACCTCGCCATCATCATTTTCGAAGCACCAGGAAAGGTCATCCACATTCTCGGGCTCTTCTTCTGACAGCATTAACACGTGGCAGGTACGAGATCGCTTCCAAGACCGATGTTGATCTGGTTCTGCTCTCACGTCTTTGGGTTCATGCTTCTGCGGCGGGGTTACCCTCCAGCTGCTGGATAGAGCGAACCTGCCTTGTTGATACCATTCTTCTACCTAATCTTTAAATGTGAAGCAGTCTTCGAGAGGATGTCCTATTGCTCTGTGATAGGAGCAATAGTTCGGGTGAGAGACTTCGCCTGTTTGCTCGGGGTGCTTGGACTCCGGGAGTATCATCATTTGATGTTTTATGGCACGATCAAGTATCTTCTGTGTTTTATCCTGGGGAAAAGAGTATGCTCGACCCATTTTCTTCATAAGAGACGAATCCGAGCTGCTTGATTCCTGATCGCATGGCTTCTTGGACCCGCTTTGTCGCTGTCGAACGCCTTTCCCGTTCTTTGGTTTGTTTCTGCCTCTGCGTCGGTCCTTTTATACAACGGGTTGAAAAGGAGGAGCATTTTCATTTTTCACAGCCTGTTGAAGGAGGCGCTGCGTCCTGGCTTTCTCGTAGATGGCCATTTCGCGATTATGATCGTCTCGAACCTTTTGACCCGCTTCCCTTATAAGCTTGTCCATTTGTTCTTCGAACGACGGACTGGGCATTTTCATAGCGGGAACTCTTTCGGTTCAGGGTTAGCGTCTTCCCACAGAGCATCTCCTTCTTCATCAAAGTCGTGTATGACGTAGCAGTCGCGGAGTAGCTCCCGTTTCTTGGATTGAACATACCCAAGCCCGGTCGTTTCCATTCTCCCGTTAGGCAACTTTCGTTGAGTTCCGGAAACGTTCCAGATCCTGTTATAGAACCGTGCTTGTCGCGCAGTTTGCTTAAGGGGTACACCTTGGTGTCTCAAAAGTCTCTTTAGTACGTCCGTGTAATATCTGGGCAAACGGATGGGCTCGAACCTGTCAAGTGTAGAATTCGCACCATGCCAGATTTCTTTCTCCACTTTGGTTTCCCCGGATCGGTAGAATAGGATCGCCTTTTCACCTTTTCGCGTGGGAGGGACATAGAATGTCTGCAGTTCTTCCACACTGTAGGTATCTAGCGCATCTAGTCCTTTATGATGCTTAGGCAGAACCATGGCCACTTGCAAACTTTGATCTTCATCAACGAAGGTTTGTATTGATGGCCGAGCAGAGAATATGGCATTGACCTCATCTTCCGAATCGCTGCCGAAGATCAACATAGAAGTGGACGGTCCCGGCTTGTTGCACTGAGGCGGACCAGAATAAACTATTTTCTCCTCCTCCTCGGTATCACTCCCGAAGACCGGAATGGTGGTGATAGATTTGTTCTTCGGTTTGTGACATCTTTCCGTGTCCTCAAAGTCTGGTAAGAAGTATTTTGCATTTTCGTACTTGCGGACTTCGTTCATGGAGAATGGGTTTAGCTCTCCTGTCACAGTATACTCGACACCATCCTTGAAATATTTCATACACTGATGTTGTATAGAGGGGATGATATTGTACTCGTGTAACCAGGGCCGGCCGAGTGATTGATCTCAAAAATTATCTAGTAACCGCAATAAAGAACGGCGTCGCTTTGCAGCTAGCCAGTTAGTACGGGTCGGTCCACAGGGATTTTGTGAATTTCCTAATCGCTCTTACGAGTTAATTCCGAATGGTGTGAACGGATTGATTAAATCTAAAAACTAAATTAATCTTGATCTAAATCTTGCTAGGGTTAGGTTTAGGTTAAGTTTGGAAAGTCAATAAATCTCACCGCTTTCTATACCCATATTAAGATCTTATTAGGAGTTATGGTAATTATTAATAGAGGGGATTAGAACCATCGGGAAGATGTTTCTTCCTCTAGCTTCTTGTCCTTCCTTTATCAATCCTTACCCTAACCTCCATGGAAAACACGCTCAACCGGGCCTTTATACTACGGTATCACCGCTATCTCGTGGGATAGGGTGCCGTAGGGAGCGGTGTGTGCATGTATGCATGGAGTCCTATGAAAATATATGACGGGCAAGAAAGGGGTGAGAGATCTTCATCTCTCAAGCCTTCCCCAAATCTAACCCTAACAAGCGAGGAGACTACTCGCTCATTAGGGAATTGACAAATATTTATCTAGGGCAGAGAATAAAAGATCTAACTATCTAACTAGGGCAAGGAATTAAATTTAACTAGGGCAGATAAGAAATTTAACCTAAGGCAGGAAAATAAATTAAAAACTTACAAATTGATGCTCTCCAAAAAAGAATTCTGAATTTTATTAATGAAAGGAGGCATGAACTAATACAAGAAATTGGGCTTCTATTTATAGGACATAGAAAACCCTAGGTTTACAATTGCCGCATGTCTGCATTTACCAAAATACCCCTAGGTTGACTAGTCAGAGCCGCTTTGAATTATGGTAAAAATTTTACTCTCTACAGGCTTCACCCTGCCACGGAACCGCGGCCGCAGGCCCTATTTGGTCACGGTTCCGCGGCCAAACAGGAGGCTTGGGCCTTCCGTTTTCTTGGGCTGGTTATGTGCTTGTTTGTATTCCTGTTTCCGTAGGTCTTTTCTCAGATTGGCTTCTATGTCTTCTCCAGATCTTCACAGTGAGTAGTGTAGTGGACTTTTAACCGTTCGCTTTGTGTCGAACTCTTGGACCTTACGATGCCTTGTATTTTGTGAACCGATCTTTGTGTAGGCTTGATCAAGATCCTTCTATTTGTTGGTTGTAGTTCCACTTTTGCATCGTCTTTTATCTTTTTCACTGTTTTAGATCCAAGAACCTGTAACCTGTACTTATGTAGCAGACATGGGTCAAAAACACCTGTTTATTTGTAAAATACATAAGAATGGGGAATATAATAATGAAATATTATGGTATGAACAAATACCCCCAAACTTATCTTTTGCTCGTCCTCGAGCAAACTTAGTTTTATTCTCGACAAAAAACCTAACCTCACTTTCGCAGGGAATCGCGATTGCACTGAGCTCGTGCAACAAGCCGTTAAACTTCTAGGTGTCCCTAGTAGGAGGAGTGTTGTCTCCTGAGGGTTTTCAGCGGATACTACCCACAAAATCCTATAAATTCGGCTTTTCGACTTTAATTCTCCAATTAGGGTTTCTAACAAGGAATTCTATTATCTTCGACTTGTAAATTATCCACCCATATTCTTCACACTTTCTCATCATTTAACATAAGATTATATATATTCTGCAGACCTACTTAGCTTTCGGCATCTTTTAAGTTTTCCTTCTAGGGTTCTATCTCAACTTAGGAATTTTTATCATCTCTATTAAAGATATAAGTTCTATTCTTCACTCCTTTCTCTCATCTAAACTCCAATCACATACTCCTACGTATGTGTATATATCACCCCTATACTTGGAAATTCAAATCAAGCAATCATACTCTTGTCCGTTGTCCAAAGCACTTCTTAATTGGTGATTTTTTAAATAAATTTTGCTTACACATCCTTCATGCGACCGTTAATACTTCTTGAGGTACTAACAACCGATTACAAGATGTGTTTGCACATTAAAGCGTAATTCCTAGTCTTGCAACACCCAAGGTTTTAGCAGTGACTCCCAAATTAGTTGGTCTAAGGCACTAGGTGATGAAGCACTCTCGCTAAATATTTTTCTATTTTTGCAGCCTTAAGTAATCACAAAAATCAGTGTTCATTTTTTTTCTTTTATTCACACTTGTATATTTTTTTTATTTTCTATCGTACTAAGGACTTTAGACAAGAGCATTTCAAGGTCTCTTCTACTATTCCAAGCTTCAAGGTATGTGTTTGTGCAATTTGTAGGCTATACATTTTCAGAATCTAGACTTAAGCTAGGAATTATTTTTCAAACTTATACTATAATAAAAATATAAATACTTTTCCTTTATTTTGACTTAGCCCAAGAAGTGAACTCAAAATTTTTCTATTTCTAAATAAACTACAAAGACATATACTTTCTACCATTAAACTAAAAGAAAGGTTATTTTTAGGGTTTTTAATTTACTAAGTCTAAGATCTAGTTGTTCCTAGCTAGTTAACCCTTTTGTCAAAGTTAAGTCAAATACGGCCAAAATTGAATACATTGATTTTTATAATTTTTAAAATTTTTAAATTTTTATAGGTTTTAAAATAAGTATGCAAATGCAAAATGTACATATGAATGCGAAGGAAGAAGGCTTACCGAGCATACCTCCAAACTTAAACTTGACAGTGTTCTCACTGTCATGCTACACCTAGAGGGTCAAAATTGTCGGCACTCCCCTGTTTATTTATTTATAATAATTTTTTTGTACTTTTTTTATTGTTAAAAGAAAACAAAATATATATACAACAAGGTTCCCCCCAAACTTAAGTGAGACAGCGTTAAAGTTCAGAGTTAGGGAGGAGAGAGATCAAACTATACAAGGCCTTACACAGACCAAAAGTTAGCACCAACCATTCAAAAATCTTATCGTGATAAAGATAGAGTTGGTGAAAGAATGGAGTGTAAAGAAAAGAAATGAGAAGCACACGCGACCGTGTGGGAAGAAGAGTGGAATATGGTCTCGGTGGAGGAGAAGAATGACGGAAGGGAAAAAGAAATGGTAGTTGTTCTACTTCTTCGAATGGAGGTTGATTAATCACAAAATTCGTATCGTTTAAGAATGCGAGCTCGTCGGCGAAAATATCTTCGAAACTTTCGTCGAAGGTCCAATTGAAAATTACCGAGCTCAAAATATCGGATTGTGATTCATCAACACACGGTATCATGAAAGGAAGATTAGAAGAACCAAAGAAGGTGGGAATACGAACTTGAGGGTGGGGATGGAGCGTATAAATTAACACAATTTGTAATGACCGATGTGTAAAAAGCGATTGTGCTAATCTATTAACCCGCAGAAAAATGAGATTAAATCCCTCAAGATTCGTGAGCAAACATGGGTACGTTGAACTTGGTATTGGAGATGAAAGCGTAACGGTCTCTTGCAAGGTCGGAATGATAGGAAGGACGAAAGGGAGTGAATTAGGGATAGTCTTATTCTCAGCTAAGTATTTTGTCTCGAACTCGAAGGATTCCATGAATGGTTCAAAATGACCGTAAGCAACCGAGTTTGATGGTTCAACTAATTTATCTGAAAATTCAAAGGATTCAAACTCGGGCGGTGAGTCTTCAAAATCGTCTGAAAAAGTGAAACATTCATAAGTGTTATCGGCTGTGAGAACTGTGTCAGATTCAAAGGGAAAATTTTCAAGCTCACAGTCTTCAAGCATTATCTTTGGCGTGGTCGGAATGATGGAAAGGAGGGAGGGTGATATAACAGTTAAAGGTTCAGGAGGATGAATTGGAAAATCCGACACATTAAACAAAAATGGTTCAACCTCAATATTATCCGCAATACTCTCCTCAATACTATCCTCATAATTCTCCTCAAAATTTAGCCTATCCATGCCATTATCATCAAAATCAAGACGTATATGAAGTTCGGGAGAAACATTTAATGACTCGGGATGATGAATTGGACATAAAATTTCAATAAAATCTACGGTTTCATCATCCAAAATATTCCCGGCGTCTATATTCTCAATCAAATGAAAATCAATTTTTTCTGATACCTCATCAAAAGCATGGATATTTATCAATTTAGGTTCTAGAGTCGAGGTGTAAAGTTCGAAAGGATTAGGTGTGGTTTCACTCGAAAGGGATTCTTCACAATCTGGCAAATCAAGCACTACAAAATCACACAACTCGTTAGATGTTTTATTTTCAACTAATGAATCATTTGGGACAATCGATGGGAAACTGGAGTTGTGGGCTTCAATTGGGTAGGGGTAGGTTTGATTTGGAAAGGTGTGGAACTCACTTGCTCCTCTCAAATTCTCACTTTGTCCAACCGCCTCCTCATACATTGAAAAATTTGAAACTAGTTGGAAACTAGCCGCCGGTTCACTAGGTTGCATAAGGGCGGTAATGGACGCATCCACATTCCTAATCATTTTGTTTGTTGCTAAAATATAATCTTCCAACAACTGTTCCAAACTAGACATAGGTTGTGAAGGGGTTTCGGTAAAAGATTCGAAATTGTTTGGATACGTGAAACTCCCAAATGGCTGTATAGAAACAGTGTCTAGTGAAGGTGGGAAAGTCGGGTAGGACTGGTAAGAATTGGATGGTTGGACAGGAGTAGGATCAACATTTGTATAAAAAGGTGAATGGACTTGTTGATTCCTATAACTGGATGTGTGGAGAGGAGTGAAAGATTGGTTACGAGATTGTGCAATATGCTCAGCAATAGACATCGGTTTAAGAGTTAAAACAGGACTCGAAAAAGTGGTATCAACATAAGAAGGTGGTGAAGGTTGACATGGTTGACACAAAGTGGGTTGCAACGTCGAACTGTTTCTCCTAGACGTTTCTATTTGATCTTTCAAAGAAATTTTGAGCATGGAGGGATCGTCCTTAAATTGACCGAAACAATTGACGTACGAGGCAAAGTTAGGTTCGGGATACCAAAGTTCGGCAAGAGATTTGTTATGTGGGGTACCCATGATGTTAGAAGGAAAGGAGTAAGAAAGTTGGGGTGCACGAATTTCTTAGCGACAAAAAGTTGCAAGTCTTTTAAATTTTTTTTCCTTTTTCCTTTTTCTCTTTATTTGGAAATTTTTGCAAAAAAGATTAAAGGTATGCAAAACAGAAAAGATTTCTTACAATCAATTTTTATTTTAAACGCGGCGCAAAGAATCCTGCACAAGATTTATTATTTGGAAGGGGGAAGATTTTTAAAGCGCAAAGAATCCTGCAGGCAAATTTACAGAAGATATATCAAGATTTACAGAGGAGAAAGAGGGAAGCTTACAGTACAAATTCCAGAGGCTGACGTCGCTATGAAACCGTGGTTCCGCGGCTATATGCGCGTTCCGGCCGCGTTTCCGCGGTGAAGGAGAAAGCTCAAGTCCCCAGAAAAATTCGCAGAAGATGATGCCACCTCCCTGCCGCTTTTCCGCGGTCAGAAGTAGGTTACGACCGCGTTTCCGCGGTTGGATAGAGTGTTTAGATCGCTGGAAAAATTCTACTGGTCTGTTTTTGAAATCCCCCTCTGTTCTGATCTCCCGATTTCTGTTTTGCACTCTAGAGTTTTCCAGATCCGAACTTCTTTGTTGTTCCTGCAAAATTCATACAAAAATACCCTTCACAAAATACAAAGATGATAGACTTTTATATTTTTTTTTGATTTTTCAGTTTTTATGATTTTTTAAATTTTATATTAACCTGAAATTGCAAAAAGGAAATAACACGCCATCCCCGGCAACGGCGCCATTTGATTGATCTCAAAAATTATCTAGTAACCGCAATCAAGAACGGCGTCGCTTTGCGGCTAGCCGGTGAGTACGGGTCGGTCCACAGGGATTTTATGAATTTCCTAATCGCTCTTATGAGTTAATTCCGAACGGTGTGAACGGATTGATTAAATTTAAAAACTAAATTAATCTCGATCTAAATCTTGCTAGGGTTAGGTTTAGGTTAAGTTTGGAAAGTTAATAAATCTCACCGCTTTCTATACCCATATTAAGATCTTATTAGGAGTTATGGTAATTATTAATAGAGGGGATTAGAACCATCGGGAAGATATTTCTTCCTCTAGCTTCTTGTCCTTCCTTTATCAATCCTTACCCTAACCTCCATGGAAAACACGCTCAACCGGGCCTTTATACTACGGTATCACCGCTACCTCGTGGGATAAGGTGCCGCAGGGAGCGGTGTGTGCATGTATGCATGGAGTCCTATGAAAATATATGACGGGCAAGAAAGGGGTGAGAGATCTTCATCTCTCAAGCCTTCCCCAAATCTAACCCTAACAAGCGAGGAGACTACTCGCTCATTAGGGAATTGAAAAACATTTATCTAGGGCAGAGAATAAAAGATCTAACTATCTAACTAGGGCAAGGAATTAAATTTAACTAGGGCAGATAAGAAATTTAACCTAAGGCAGAAAAATAAATTAAGAACTTACAAATTGATGCTCTCCAAAAAAGAATTCTGAATTTTATTAATGAAAGGAGGCATGAACTAATACAAGGAATTGGGCTTCTATTTATAGGACATAGAAAACCCTAGGTTTACAATTACCGCATGTTTGCATTTACCAAAATACCTCTAGGTTGACTAGTCAGAGCCGCTTTGAATTATGGTAAATTTTTTACTCTCTACAGGCTTCACCCTGCCGCAGGCCCTGTTTGGCCGCGGTTCCGCGGCCAAACAGGAGGCTTGGGCCTTCTGTTTTCTTGGGCTGGTTATGTGCTTGTTTGTATTCCTGTTTCCGTAGGTCTTTTCTCAGATTGGCTTCTATATCTTCTCCAGATCTTCACAGTGAGTAGTGCAGTGGACTTTTAACCATTCGCTTTGTGTCGAACTCTTGGACCTTGTGATGCCTTGTATTTTGTGAACTGATATTTGTGTAGGCTTGATCAAGATCCTTCTATTTGTTGGTTGTAGTTCCACTTTTTCATCGTCTTTTATCTTTTTCATTGTTTTAGATCCAAGAACCTGTAACCTGTACTTATATAGCAGACATGGGTCAAAAGCATCTGTTTATTTGTAAAATACATAAGAATGGGGAATATAATAATGCAATATTATGGTATGAACACCGAGCAAAGCATTGTAGCATGTCTTGGCGTCAATGACGTGGAACTTAATGTCCGTGACAAGCAGCCCAAAGCGTAGTGTCAATATTACAGACCCAAGCGTCCGTAATGACTGGGAGTCAAATCCGGAGATGGTGATTTTATCACGAGTAAGGTGTTGAACGCTCATGCAGATTTCTTTTAACACCCTCACGTTAAGGAGATTGATGGAAGACCCATTGTCGACCAGGATTTTACCTATCTTGATTTCATGACAGTATCTGGAGACATATAGGGGTCGGTTGTGCTCGCATGTCCCAAGGAGGAGATCTTCATCGTCGAAGGTGATATCGGCTGTGTGTACTTTTTCCAGCTCGTCCTTCATCTTTTCTTCGGCGAGAAAAGCTTGGAATTGCTCGGGCTCTTGCAGTGCCTTGATCAAAGAGTCTCTTGCTTCTTTTGATAGCAGAAGGGCGTCGAGAATGCTGAGCTGCGAAGGAAGCTTTCTCAAGTGTGCAAGAACGTTGTAGTCCACCTTGTTTTTCTTTGGCGGGTCCTTAGCTGTCAGCTCTTTGACGTCTTGGTCATCAAGGATGATATCCTCAGAGACCTTTTCTTTTTCCTTATCTTTTCTATTCGACCATTGTTCGAGGGCCCAAGATTCTTTTCGAGCAGCGTACGATTGCGCAGCTGAATATTTTCACAGGTCTTCGGTTCTTCCTCTTTTCCCAAGGTGGACTCTTTAAAGAGAGGGCCAAGAGTAATTTCTTCATCAGAATCGCTCCCGAAGGTGAGAACTTACGATCCCCCAGCGTCGACCATGTGACAGTTGCCGGTAGTTCTTTTATACTCCTCGGTCGTATTTCTTTGCTCCCGACGAGCTTTGCGTTTCATCCGCTTGAAATGTTGTCGGTGGGCAACATATCCCTGCCACCATCTTTGAAAAGCGTTGCACTCTTCAGTGGGGTGCGCAATCTTTCGATGATATAAGCAGCAGTTAGGATGTGTTTCTGCTTCACCAAGAGCGTTCACTTAAGAGGGTGGCAGCTTCATTCCCATCGATATGGCTTTAGCGAACCTTTTCCTCGTCTTGAATTTGTTTTATTTGTGACGGATGTACTTTGATCTGGCGGGAGTGTTTCAACCCCTTCATCCAGTCGCCGGTGTTTGACTTTTTCAAATATGGCCATTTCACGCTCTCGAGCAGCTTTGCTTTTAAGATGAGCTTCGTTCAGGAATGCATCAATTATTTCGTCAGACGGCTCTAGAAGTTCTGGTTTAGGATTTGCCCCCAGTTTCTCGGTGTAAGGAGCTTCTTCATCATCTATCGACGAGTGAGAGATCACATGGCAACTTGCTACGTAATCTTCAGATTCATCTGACGAGTCTCCCCATCATCTCTGTCCTCAAAGACGTGGCTGAGAAACTCTTGGAGTGTGACTGGAGTCCGCGCTTTCTGGTTATATTCTTCCAGCGCGTCAATCTGCTTTTGCAGGTCCGTGCGCTTGTCACCAGGCTTCACGGGCTTCTTGGATTTTTTCTTCTTCTTCAAAGATTTCGACGGCTGGGTGTGAGTGCTTTGGCTATCACCACCGATCTTTGGAGTTGGACGCGGTTTTAAAATTCCTTTGATGACCTCGGGTTCGAGTGGATTTTTCCACCTGATCTCCAGGCATGTTTGGAGATCCTTCAGCATTCTTTTCGTCTTGTCTGAAAGAGCAACCTCCCATGGAGCTTCTTCTACGAAAGAGCATGATGCCTCCGGTGTATCCGTCTTCTTGGGAGTGTGTGGCCAAGGCGGGTTCACCATCCAATTCTCGGATAATACGAACTTGCCCTGCTGGTACTGATCTTCTATCCAGCTTTTGAAGATGTAACAATCCTCGATCGGATGGCCCAACATTTGGTGATAAGGGCAATAGTTAGGATTGCTAATGTCGCCTGGTTACGCTGGGCGTCTTCGCTCCGGCAGAGTGATGAGCCTGTTGCGCAGTGCTAACTCGAATAACCTCTTCGTCTTGTCTCGAGAGAACGAGTAAGGGCGTCTCATTTTATCTTCGAGAGATCGAGTTCTATTATTTTGGCGATCAACCGGTCTTAGACCACTGGGCTGCTGTTGAGCTTTAGCGACGACGGTCGCTTTCCCTTTTCCCTTCTCATTCCGTGGCTCCGGCTTTGGAGGAGACGGTTTATGACCCATCTGGTCCATTTAGGCCAGCTTATCGATCAAGGCTTAGAATGTGGTCGGCTTGAAGAACATCATGAATTGGGAAATGGTTGCATGAGGGTCCAGAGTGCCCACGAACATGCCCACCGCTGGCGCTTATTCGATGCGCTGTTCGCATTTTGACTACAGATTCCGCCATCGTATTGCGTATTGAACCCATGTCTTGCCTGGCTTTACCCTGGCGTTAATCAATGCTGTGATTGGGGTGCGCTCGTTAGCGCTTGCAAATCTTTACGTGAATAATAGCTCCATTTCTATGAAAGTCTTGACGGAGTCATTTGGAAGTTTAGAGTACTATTCAAACGCTGTCTCCGACAAGCTGCCAACAAACTGACGGAGCAAAAGTTTATTATCACTCCCGTGTTGCCGCAAAGAGCTCTGAACTGAGCGACATATTGGTGGGGATTGCCTGTCCCCTTGTACACATGGAATTTGGGGATCGTGTATCCCGGCGGGTACTTTATTTGGTTATACCAGCCTGGATACGGTCGCCCAGTTTTAACAACTTGGCCGGCCTCTTCATTCACCTGGCGAGCTCGTATTTGCTGAGCAATATAGTCATCCAGAGCATCCTTGGAAATGGTTTCCTCTTTGGCTTCTGAAAGAGCCGGAAGAGGGTTCGATGTCTCCCTTCAGTCGTCTTCAATAATGATCGGAGGGTCTTCAGTTGGAGGATCCGGCTGTAACATCATCCCGACCATGTCTTGGAAGAAAAGTGGCATTCGTTTTATATTAGCCGCTTGTTCTGCCGCTTCTCTGTCCTTCTTTTCGAGGACTCTGCGGAGGAAGTCGGCATCGGTTTCTTGTTCATGACGTTGCTCTGATGACGCCTCCGGGATTTCTTTTGGTCCGGTGAGTTCGGCCATTTGCGTTAGCATTTCCTGAAGCTTCTGTTGCTGCTCCTGGGCTTTTGTCACGGATCGGGTGAGCGGTCGGTGAACCGTCGAAGCACGGCTTTCCTCTTTTCCGGAAGCCATGTAAACAGTATGCACCATTATGCCCCCAGACTTGGGGCGTTTGGGCTCAGCGTCTTTGTGGTCTGCCGTAGTCACAGGGGCTTTCTCTAGCCTCCTTCTCTTTTGAGCAGTTGACGTTGAGGGGGCCGTTGCAGCAGGCACCCAGGTAGTTGTCGTCCTTTGTGGCTTGACAGGACGGTTCTCTTCCTGTTGAACCTTCACCTTTTTCTGTCGACGAGGGTAATCTTGATCAATTACTGAGTCCTGAACCTGTCGCCAGACTTTGTAAATTTTGGAGGACAGCCACTGAGGGGACCGCTCCGGCTTCGTTTTTGTAACATTCTCCACAGGTGAAGGAGATCTTTTCAGTACGGCGGTAGGAGAGTTCCTGCGCACCTTGTTCAGAAATTCAAAGCTGTTCCCGGTTGGAACAGCAGCATCGATTTCCACCGTTGGAGCTGGTGGAGTAAATCCAGACGGAGAGCTGCCCCCGGCCTTCCATACTCGGCACCTATCACGCCCCGCTTCCTAGAGTACGCTAAGATAGGCACGTGACAGAGCCAACCATGCTACCTGTGGATAGGAAATATCCTTCCACAGTCACATTACGGCTGTAGAGATATCAAGAACAATAATAAACTATCTAACACATGTCCATAAGCCCGAATAAACGAGTCAAGAATAAAATAATGCGGAAGCAAAAGATCCAATACAAGAATAAACTGGAATGTACGTCCCATAATGCGGGCTCACATCAGGAATAAAAATGCATAAATAAAACCAAATACTAACAGGTCCTCACTGCTCGGCCTGTTGACTGAAATACTCCTGCTCAGCCTGCAGCAAAGGTAAGGAATCTGAGCCATGCAAAATCCAAACGTCAGTGCGTCATAATATCAAGCAATAATATAAACAGGGGTAGCAAGACATGCAGGTATGGGTATAAACGGTAAAACAGGTATAACAATAATATAAATGAGGACAGTGAGGGCAATGTGTAGTGAGTAATCTAGACTGGTCTATTGGGTTAACTACTCTCAAGTCTTTGAAATCAATTTGATGAATCATCGATATAACTCAATAGTATCCCGTGCATGCCCGGGACCACGGTTTAAGACTCTCGGTCTGAATCCGAGACGTGCCGCAAGGCAGTAAAAGGTAGTATGTAATGACGAATGATGTCAGCAACATCATCCCGGGGCTGGCCTAGCCCGTAAGACTGATCAGTAAAAGTATCGAACTGTAGAGTTACAAGTCAGGTTTCATCATTGATTTCCCCATACCCCCAAGTTATGTGTTCAAGTCAGGTATTGATGAATCTGGAGCTAAAGCCAACACAGGATCAAGCAGGAAAAGGTTTGTCTGAATAAACAACAGGAAATATCCGTAGGGACAACAGGTCAAGATTGTTGGCATTAGTAACAAGATCAGGTAACAGGTCAAGCTGTGGTACATCAGGTCGAGTCAGGTAGTGTATATCAATCCAATCATGTCAAGAAGTGCACGGTATCAAGTCGTATCAATTAGTAGTGTATCAAGTCATGTCAGGGGTGCACAAGTATCACGTGGGTACTCATAATCAAACTATACTAAGCATGGGTACACAAAAACAATTATGGGGTACCAATGTAACAATAAAATGGAAAAATGTGATGTGGTATGCAAAATAGGTATAGATTCAAACATATGGATGCATAGTTATCGATTAGGGTTAAAGTTATAGTTCCAACATTAATTAGGATACACTTTATCAAACATGAAATGTTAATATTACATTATTATGTCTTAATATGATCTGTGGATGCAATTATCTATATTCTAAATGAAATGGATGCAAATGGGTATCCGAAACATTATAAAAATTATCAAATGGTAATGTGGGATATACAACTAAGCAATATGTGATATAAATATTAGTATGGATGCATTGTAATGTAATCTACTATGTAACAGGATTATTTTCATGATCTAGATCTAAAATGATATAAGCGAAAGCAAATGGAACATCGAAACATGATAAAAGAAATATGTGGTACTAGGTTTACACTACAGGTATGATATATATTTTAAAAGGTATATAATTTAAATAGCATGTAGCAAGATTAACTTGCCTAGACGGATCAAGAAACGGGTGTGTACGGAACGTCTCAGTCGGCGAAATGTCGCGACGCGCGCACAGTACACGGAATGGATCCAAACAACGCACAAAGGTGATCACACAAGCAAGGCATGTTCGCTGGCTCGTCGGGATCGTCGACGTCACGTCCGGTTCCGGCGATCTACTATAGACAGAAACAGATAACGAAAGGAAAGAAAAGAAAGAAAAGAAAGAATGAAGAAAAAAGAGGGGAAGAAAGGATTGAGAAGGAGAGAAGCTCACTGTGCTTCAGAGAGGAGTCGTGAGGTGTCGACGAGATCGACGGACCTCTGGTGAGGCGACCTACAGAAGACAGAGAACATATATCGTTAACGGCAGAAGAAAGGAAGAAAAGAAAGAAGGAGGAAAGAAGAGGATAGAGGAGGAAGGAATGGCTCACTGGAGTGTACTGGAGTCGGGGGTCGAGAGGCGACGACGAGAGCAACTCCGGTGATCTTCGTCGGCGGTGTAACGCGCGTGCAGAGATGGCTCGGGTTTGGGTTCCGGGTGTGTGCAAGGCTCGGGAAAGACAGAGGATGTTGTGGTAGGGATGAGGGTGAGGAGGCGGCAACGAGACGGCGATGGCGACGACGACGGCGACGAGGTAGGCGAGGGGGCGACGGCTGCGGCTAGGGTTCGTGCAGGATATCGTGGGTTCAAAGGAAAAATGAGGAGGGATGAAGAAATAAATAAATAGGGAGAGAGAGAGAGTTAATATGAGAGAGAGAGGAGATCGAGAGGAGAGAGAGAGAGAGATTGAGAGGAGAGAGAGAGTGCGGTGAATAGTGAGGAGAGATAGATTTGGAGGTTAGTGGAAGAGAGAGAAAGAGATAGCGGTTGAGAGAGAGAGAGGGAGAGAGAGAAAGAGATAAGGAAAAAGAAAAAGAGAGAGAAGTGGGGGCCACGAGCCAGAGAGGAGAGAGCTGGGGAAGGAGCTGTAGCAGTTGGGGAAAAGATTTAAATTTTTTTAAAGATTTTAATTTGTTGTCGAAATTTTATGAACTGTTAAAAATATTATAATTAAATTTTAAAATTTAAATAAATTGAATTTTGGCGGGATACAAAAATATTTCAAAACGCGTCCAGGCCGGGTCTAAAAATTCAGATTTAAAATGCGAAAAATTTACGTGACTTTCAAAATTCAAAATGAATGCTCCGGTAACGAAAATGTATACCCCCAAGAACTGATGCACGTACGTGCGCGTAGCCACCCAAATACGTCCGTTTTACTGAACGGGACGAGAACAAGATGCGCGGATGCTATCACGGGGTTAGGGGTATCATGCAGGCTATGAAATGCAATTTTAATTTATTTTACATGACCTAAAATGCTATATGTAAAATATGCGGTGCTAGATGAAATACCAGTATGCAGTATACACTAGATGCACGTGTCTATGTAACAAGTCAGGGTAATTCATAAATATGAATCAAACAAGTTCAAGCAAGCGGGTCGGATCGAATGCAATGTAAAATATAAAATACCATTCGCACCCAAACTGTAAGTGCACGGCGGCGCCCCGGCCGTCAATCCGACGCCGGAATGCGGAAGCGGTGAAAAACTTAAATTTTGCGGACTTAGCAAACCGGCACCACCGCGCACTAAACACCCGGATCGTAACCATTAACAAGTCTAAGCTACTTAGAAGATGGGTTAGAGATATACCGACGATCCAAGTCCTCCGGTCTTCTCGCCATCGTCCCGATCTCCTGCGGAATGTCCCGTCTCCTCCTCATCGCCGGAAGTGCACCACATCGCCTACTTTGTTTACGGGCTCCCACCTCAATGCCGAGGCAACTCGGGTGCGAAGTTGGCTAGCCGACGCGCCCAAGATTTGCTGTAGAATAATGTAGAACCGTTGTCTCTTTGGGGTTTAAGAGGTTGCCATTTATGGAGGAATTTGTATAAGGATTTTTCATGAACACTTGATGAAAAATGGAGCTTGCCATGGGAAAAATGAGCTCGGCCAAGCCAAATGTGCTCACTGGAAATCAAAAAGAAAGCAAGCACTCTCACACTTGCTGTGAAAAGGAAATGAGCCCATTCTCAGCTACTTCTTTTTCAAAGCAATCAAAAGTATATATTAATAAATTAATCCTCATGAAAAACAATTCCAGCACACTCTAATGCATAATGTAGCATCTTAATAAATTAATCCCACATCCTTTTTCATTCCAGCAATGCAACAGTGGCCGGCCCCCCATTTCAATTTCCAACACAAAATTCACATCAAAAACCCATACCTCCTCATGTCATAATAAATGCAAGTGATGGAGCATGGCAATATGCAAAGAACCCCTCCACAAGATGTTATTTGCACAAATGCAAATAACCCCCTCCATCGGAAAAGTCCGGCCGGGAAAGAACAAAGGAAAACCGGCCGGAACGGAATGCAAACTGGCAACTCCAGAAAACTGGTCCCGTAATAAATTACAGGAAAACCCCAATACTGTGCATACACACCCGCATCTGTATTCCGTCCGGATACAAATGCAATGAGACAAAATCTACACTGTACTAAACTAGGACCGGCTTAAACCAAAGCCGGCTAGTAATATCCGTCCGATCCTGATCCGTGCAATACCGCACGTATCTGATCGAACCCTGCCATATAACCATACGGCTACCAGTACAAACCGTCCGATCCTGATCCGTGCAATACCGCACGTATCTGATCGGACCCTGCCATATCTCCATACGGCCTCTACAACGTTTCGCCCGAAAGCTGAGTAACTGAAAGTGGGGGACTCTAAAGACTCGTCAACACCTTGGTTGTGGATTTAACCACTAGCACGTCAGAGGTATAAGCCAATACGTAACGGGCTACCAGGTATTGACTAAAAGGGACGTCTGTGAGTGAACTCAGCCTGACAACCCTACTGAGCCTGTCAGTGACAATATCCGTGCAGTCCGGTCCGTTCGTCTATGAGTATCGCATGGCGGGCCTAGGGGGTTGGTAAAAGTCAGACCCCCAAAAGCGGTACAAGTCGTGTCGGAGTGTAGCCCAGAACACCCTTAGATACTACTGGAATACCTACCAGTAAATCTCCTTGCCTTGGCCAAGGACTTTGTGTAATGGCTCTCCTAGACACAGCACGACCTCACCCCCAATACCGGGAGAGACGAACCCCTGAAGATACGCTCACTGCCTCCATGTGGCTCGGGACTGTACCCAACTAAAACCTGTTTGCACGACTCCTTTGAGCCGTGGTAGGGTAGTAATCAAAGTACAGTGGGAATTCACACGAGACAAATGACGATCCCCAGGTCGATGAACTAACCTGCACACATGTCACCAGGGAACTGCCATCTGACGTCTGGTATATGACCAACTAGCATGTTCCCGGCGAGTCCTGTCCGGTGTACTCATAACCCAATGAGCACCTGTATACATCTTAGGTGATCCAACTGACACCAGTGGCTTGTGAGACCGGCCACCGCCCCTCGTCGGGGTCTCGACTGTATACACTAGTCTACTAATGGAGTATCGATGCCCAGTCTCGAAACTCCCACGACTAGGGACCTTTTAAGGATAAGCTTATAGACCCCAGCTCCCACTTATATGATCGCCCTCATACTGCTGGTGGTCAAGCAAGAATCCTAGGGGCTCTATCAACGTGTAATAGCGACGTGTCAGGTCACCTAAAGCAGTACACGATGATAAAGGTAAACCAGATAGCATACTATCATCTCGAGTAAGACTGTCCTATCGGGATAGGTCCTCCCTCAATCATTACAATCACGTACCTGTGACCTAATAATTGACTCTGAGGGCACTATCTCCAACACAAACACGATAAATCAATAAAATACCACGGATAAATAAATACGGGAACTGGAATTGGTATAAGTGAACTAGGTTGTTACATTATACCCAACTACAAAACGAATTTCGTCCTCGAAATTCCAAGAATAAGAAAGGATAAACAATAAAGAAACTATAAGAAAAGATATGGAAATTTCTGCCAGATTTCATCTTCTCGTTCCCAAGTTGATTCTCCATGGGAGCGATTTCCCCAAGAAACAAGTACAAGAGGGATAACCTTGTTCTTAAGAACCTTTTCCCTTCGATCTACAATCGACATCGGTCACTCCTCAAAGGTTAAATCTTTACGTACAGTCAACTCCGAATGATCCAACACGTGTGTTTCATCTCGAACATACTTACGGAGTTGAGATACATGAAACACGTCATGAACATTCGCCATGGATTGCGGTAACGCCAATCGATACGCCACTTCTCCAACACGCTCCAAAATCTCAAAAGGTCCAACGAATCGAGGACTAAGTTTTCCTTGACTTCCGAAACGAATCACCCCTCTAGTCGGTGATATCTTTAAGAATACCAAATCATCAACGGCGAACTCTAGAGGTCTTCTCGATTTATCTTCCCAACTCTTTTGTCAGTCTTATGCTGCTTTCATATGATTCCGGATAGTGTTAACCTTCTCAACTGTTTGCACGATCAAATCCGGTCCCAACAATCTTTGTTCTCCAACATCGTCCCAACAAACAGGTGAACGACACTTGCGACCATATAAAGCTTCGAATAGAGCCATCTGAATAGTCGCCTGGAAACTGTTATTGTAAGAAAACTCCACTAAGTGTAGATGATCCTCCCATGAACCCTTGAAGTCTAACATGCAAGCTCTCAATATGTCTTCAAGAGTTTGGATCGTTCTCTCCGACTGGCCATCTGTCTGAGGATGATAAGCTGTGCTAAACTTCAATCGAGTCCCCAAACTTTCCTGTAAGCTCCTCCAGAAATGTGATAAGAAACGGGTGTCACGGTCGGACACGATGCTCACCGGTACTCCATGCAATCTTACAATCTCCTGCATGTACCGTTCTTCCAAAGCTTCCATTGATTGACCAACTCGAAATGGTATGAAATGAGCTTCCTTGGTCAATCGATCAACAATCACCCAAACTGCATTGTTGCCCTTTGGACTTCGCGGTAAAGCCATCACGAAATCCATGGTTATATGTTCCCACTTCCATTGAGGAATTGGAAGTGGTTGCAATAAACCAGCAACCCTTTGATGTTCAGCCTTAACTTGCTGACACACCAAACACTTTGCCACAAAGCGGGCAATCTCCCGTTTCATGCCTTCCCACCAGAAATGTTGTCGTAGATCACGGTACATCTTCGTGCCACCTGGATGTACGGAATATGCTGAACTGTGCGCCTCCTTCATAACTTCTTTACGGATATCTCCCTTTGGCACACATAAACGACTACCATAACGCAACAAACCATCTTCATGAATCAATAAGCCCGTTCGAAGCCCAGCTTCAACCTGTTCTCGAAACTTTTGCAATCTAGGGTCCTGTAATTGCGCTGCTTTAATATTCTCGATCAACGACGACTGTACTTGCAGCTGCATCAACTGTCTCGAAGAATGCGGTAGCACAATCTCCAGATCAAATCTTCGAAAGTCTTTAATAAGTTCCTTCTGTGCAGTCAACATCTGAATTGCTGGCAACCGACTAAGCGCATCCGGCACAACATTAACTTCCCCCGGGTGGTACTTAAGATCAAGATCGTAGTCAGCCATCAGCTCCAACCATCTACACTGCCTCATATTAAGCTCCTTCTGCGTGAACACATACTTCAAGCTTTTATGATCGGTGAATACTTCGACCCTTTCACCCAATAAGTAGTGTCTCCAAATCTTCAAAGCGAAAATCACAGCTGCTAGCTCCAAGTCATGAGTTTGGTAATTCTTCTCATGGGTCTTCAACTGTCTCGATGCGTAAGTTATAACCTTCCCATGCTGCATCAAAACACATCCCAATCCTTTCCCAGATGCGTCGCTGTGAATCACCAACCCTCCGAAATTGTCTGGCACGGTTAAAATAGGAGCGGTTATCAATCTCTGCTTTAACGCCTCAAAAGCCGACGCACACTTATCCGTCCATACAAATGGTACTTTCTTGCGCGTAAGCTTGGTCAAAGGCTCAGCCAAACGGGCAAAATTCTCCACGAACCTTCTGTAATACCCGGCCAGTCCAAGAAAGTTTCTGATCTCCGCAACATTCTTCGGAATTGGCCAATCTCGAACTGCTGCGATCTTTTCGGGATCAACGGCGATTCCATCTCCGGATATGACATGCCCTAAAAACTTCACTTCTTCAAGCCAAAACTCGCACTTGCTCATCTTTGCATATAATTTTTCTTGTCTCAACGTCTGCAGTGCGATCTTCAAGTATTCTGCATGCTCTTCAATACTCCTCGAGTAAACCAGAATATCATCAATGAACACCACTATAAATTGCTCCAAGAATGGTGAAAAGATTCGGTTCATCAAGCCCATAAATATCGCCGATGCATTCGTTACTCCGAAGGGCATCACTAAATACTCGTAATGTCCATTCCAAGTTCTGAACGCCGTCTTGCAAATATCTTCCGATTTAACTCGGACCTGATGATATCCGGATCGCAAATCCAGCTTCGAGAATACCCTCACGCTACTGAGCTGCTCAAATAATTTGCCAATGCGAGGGATCGGGTACATGTTCTTAATAGTCACCCGGTTTAATTCTCGATAATCATTGCACATCCTCCTAGTGCCATCTTTCTTCTTGATTAGAAGAACTGGAGCTCCCCAAGGTGAATTGCTGCTGTGAATCCAACCCTTCTCAAGTAATTCAGCAACCTGTTTCTTGACTTCTTCCAACTCACTGGTGCCATTAGATAGTACGCTTTTGAGACTGGCGCTGCACCAGGAACAAGATCAATCGCGAACTCCACGTCTCGTTTTGGCGGTAAACCTGATATGTCCTCGAACACGTCCATGAAATCTCGAACTATAGCTGGCGCTTCTTCCTTATCCACTTCCATAGACGAAAGAACACTATTTGTCGGCCCAGCCCTAAACTCGACTGGCCCAACAGAACCGCTTCCTCTAGTAAAGATAAACTCTGGATGTCCGGGAATTTGGAAAATTACTTTCTTTGCCCTAAAATCAATGTGAGCGTGGAAAGTGCCGAGAAAATCCATTCCCAAGACGAATTCATAGCTACCTGTATCAATCACCAAGAAATCTGCAAATAGCTCCCGTCCGCAAACAACAACAGAACAATCCTTACATTCTTTACTATATATGATCTTCCCATTCCCAGTGTGTATGTCCCAGCAACTAGACAGGGTCGTGCAAGCAATCGAGTGTGTAGCAATAAACTTGGACGATATAAAACAATGGGATGCACCAGAATCGAATAACGCTAATGCGGGAAAACCATGAACAAGTAGAATACCGTAAACAACTTCTCCTGAAGCCTTAGCTTCATCAGCCGTCAGGGTAAATGCTCGAGCCTGATTGGGACCCTGAGTTAGCTGCTTCTGTCCCTGAAACGGTTTCTGCGGTGGCTTCTGAACATCATCTTTCGTGCGAAGCTTTGACGGACAAGCGTTGATAGTATGATCCGCTGATCCACAAACTAAACAGAGTCCCCGCATCCTCCGACATTCCTTTTGCACGTGCCCAGGTAAATGGCAGTAGTCACAAATCACGGTCCTTCTTTGATCAACAACAACAGGCGTCTTCATCGGTGTTACGCCACGACGGTTCATCGGAATACCTCTACGTACATGCGCTCGGTTCGGTGCAAATGTTGGCTTCCGCACTGTAACTGCTGGCTGCTGCATACTCCCAGTTTTCATAGATAGGCTCTGCTGCTCTCGGGCCGCTGTAAGTACTTGTGAGAAAGTGGTCAAACCCAGGGGTACAATTTGCCTCTGGATGTCCACATCCAAACTGCGCATGAACCTCCTTACCCTATCAGCATCGTTAGCAACCAAAGGTCCAGTGAATCTACTGAGCCGCGTCCACTCAGCTGCATGTACATCCACAGGTGTGCCATTCTGCTTCAAACTGATGAACTTCTCTTCCATTTCCTCCCATGCAGTCTACGGGAAGAACTTCTCCAAGAAACTTTTCGAAGAATCTGTCCAATTGATCGGCTTGGGCAAGCGGGTCTCTTCTACAAGCCACCATTCATGGGCATAGTCCACCAACTGGATGCGTACCACATCCACTCTCTTATCTTCTGAAATCTGTGCCGCAACAAGCAAATTCTCCATGTCAACCATCCACTGCTCCGCTGGCAACGGCTCTTCCAGGCTAGTAAAGACGGACGGACCAAGTCTCCTGAAATCCGCCACGGTACCCACACGATCAACTGGTCTGTCCACAACATTGTTCACGGACTGCTGGACGGTCCGCAAACCTTCCTGAAAAGCTTCAGCTTGCTGCTGGTTCAGCTCGGTCTGCCGCTTTTGGTTCTCCAGCATCCCACGGATTACTCCAAGCAAAGCAGCTTCGTCAACACGCCTCTGGTACGTTTTCAAATTCTTGTCTGCCATGTTCCTGAAATCAAAACACCGAAAGGATTAGTATGATAATAGATTCAAAATATAGATCAAGGGTATGAATCAAGGCTAGAACTCCAAGTTACTTAAATAGAGTACCGCATTGTAACCATGCCGCGGTACATAGCTACAATCACATAACTCTACCCAAGTCGCCAAAGTTCTAGAGATAAACAATAGGAAATCAGGTTTCGAGTCGAGATGCAAAAGAGGTTTGCATATCGTCAAAGTAGAATCAGGAGGAAGTTAAGATTCAAAAAAATGGTAAGACGGTAAGGTGGCAGGACATGTTCCTAATCATGAGTATTCTAATTTGTGTATTGGGTCCAATACCCAACTACAAAAGAATCAAACCCGATTAACCTAGATCCTATGGCTCTGATACTAAACAAACCCTGTCACGCCCCGCTTCCCAGAGTACGCTAAGATAGGCACGTGACAGAGCCAACCATGCTACCCGTGGATAGGAAATATCCTTCCACAGTCACATTACGGCTGTAAAGATATCAAGAACAATAATAAACTATCTAACACATGTCCATAAGCCAGAATAAACGAGTTAAGAATAAAGTAAAAGATCCAATACAAGAATAAACTGGAATGTACGTCCCATAATGCGGGCTCACATCAGGAATAAAAATGCATAAATAAAACCAAATACTAACAGGTCCTCACTGCTCGGCCTGTTGATTGAAATACTCCTGCTCGGCCTGCAGCAAAGGTAAGGAATCTGGGCCATGCAAAACCCAGACGTCAGTGCGTCATAATATCAAGCAATAATATAAACAGGGATAGCAAGACATGCAGGTATGGGTATAAACGGTAAAACAGGTATAACAATAATATAAATAAGGACAGTGAGGGCAATGCGTAGTGAGTAATCTAGACTGGTCTATTGGGTTAACTACTCTCAAGTCTTTGAAATCAATTTGATGAATCATCGATGTAACTCAATAGTATCCCGTGCGTGCCCGGGACCACGGTCTACGACTCTCGAGCTGAATCCGAGACGTGCCGCAAGGCAGTAAAAGGTAGTATGTAACGACGAATGATGTGAGCAGCAGCATCCCGGGGCTGGCCTAGCCCATAAGACTGATCAGTAAAGGTATCGAACTGTCGAGTTACAAGTCAGGTTTCATCATTGATTTCCCAATACCCCCAAGTTATGTGTTCAAGTCAGGTATTGATGAATCTGGAGCTAAAGCCAACACAGGATCAAGCAGGAACATGTTTGTCTGAATAGACAGCAGGAAATGTCCGTAGGGACAACAGGTCAAGATTGTTGGCATTAGTAACAAGATCAGGTAACAGGTCAAGCTGTGGTACATCAGGTCGAGTCAGGTAGTGTATATCAATCCAATCATGTCAAGAAGTGCACGGTATCAAGTCGTATCAATTAGTAGTGTATCAAGTCATGTCAGGGGGTGCACAAGTATTACGTGGGTACTCATAATCAAACTATACTAAGCATGGGTACACAAAAACAAGTATGGGGTAACAATGTAACAATAAAATAGAAAAATGTGATGTGGTATGCAAAATAGGTATAGATTCAAACATGGATGCACAGTTATCGATTAGGGTTAAAGTTATAGTTCCAATATTAATTAGGATACACTTTATTAAACATGGAATGTTAATATTACATATTATGTCTTAATATGATCTGTGGATGCAATTATCTATATTCTAAATGAAATGGATGCAAATGGGTATCCGAAACATTATAAAAATTATCAAATGGTAATGTGGGATATACAACTAAGCAATATGTGATATAAATATTAGTATGGATGCATTGTAATGTAATCTACTATGTAACAGGATTATTTTCATGATCTAGATCTAAAATGATATAAGCGATTGCAAATGGAACATCGAAACGTGATAAAATGAAACATGTGGTACTAGGTTTACACTACAGGTATGATATATATTGTAAAAGGTATATAATAATTTAAATAGCATGTAGCAAGATTAACTTGCCTAGACGGATCAAGAAACGGGTGTGTACGGAACGTCTCACGTCGGCGAAATTTTGCGACGCGCGCACGGTACACGGAACGGATTTAAACAACGCACAAAGGTGATCACATAAGCAAGGCACGTTCGCTGGCTCGTCGGGATCGTCGACGTCATGTCTGGTTCCGGCGATCTATTGTAGGCAGAAACAGATAAAGAAAGGAAAGAAAAGAAAGAAAAGAAAGAATGAAGAAAAAGGAGGGGAAGAAGGGATTGAGAAGGAGAGAAGCTCACTGTGGTTCAGAGAGGAGTCGTGAGGTGTCGATGAGATCGACGGACCTCCGGCGATGCGACTTACAAAAGACAGAGAACATATATCGTTAACGGCAGAAGAAAGGAAGAAAGGAAAGAAAGAGGAAAGAAGAGGATAGAGGAGGAAGGAATGGCTCACTGGAGTGTACTGGAGTCGGGGGTTGAGAGGTGACAACGAGAGCAACTCCGGCGATCTTCGTCGGCGGTGTAACGCGCATGCAGAGATGGCTCGAGTTTGGGTTTTGGGTGTGTGCAAGGCTCGTGAAAGAGAGAGAATGTGGAGGTAGGGATGAGGGTGAAGAGGTGGCGACGAGACGGCGATGGCGATGACGACGGCGACGAGGAAGGCGAGGGGGCGACGGCTGCGGCTAGGGTTCATGCAGGATATCGTGGGTTCAAAGGAAAAATGAGGAGGGATGAAGAAATAAATAAATAGGGAGAGAGAGAGAGTTAATATGAGATCGAGAGGAGAGAGAGTGTGCGGTGAATAGTGAGGAGAGATAGATTTGGAGGTTAGTGGAAGAGAGAGAAAGAGATAGCGGGTGAGAGAGAGAGAGGGAGAGAGAGAAAGAGATAAGGAAAAAAGAAAGAGAGGGAGAAGTGGGGGCTACGAGCCAGAAAGGAGAGAGCTGGGGAAGGAGCTGTAGCAGTTGGGGAAAAGATTTAAATTTTTTTAAAGATTTTAATTTGTTATCGAAATTTTATGAACTGTTAAAAATATTATAATTAAAATTTAAAATTTAAATAAATTGAATTTTGGCGGGATACAAAAATATTTCAAAACGCGCTCGGGCCGGGTCTAAAAATTCAGATTTAAAATACGAAAAATATACGCGACTTTCAAAATTCAAAATGAATACTCCGGTAACGAAAATGTATACCCCCAAGAACGGATGCACGTACGTGCGCATAGCCACCCAAACACGTCCGTTTTACTGAACGGGACGAGAACAAGATGCGCGGATGCTACCATGGGGTTAGGGGTATCATGCAGGCTATGAAATGCAATTTTAATTTATTTTACATGACCTAAAATGTTATATGTAAAATATGCGATGCTAGATGAAATGCCAGTATGCAGTATACACTAGATGCACGTGTCTATATAACAAGTCAGGGTAATTCATAAATATGAATCAAACAAGTTCAAGCAAGCGGGTCGGGTCGAATGCAATGTAAATGTAAAATACCATTCGCACCCAAACACGATAAATCAATAAAATACCACGGATAAATAAATACGGGAACTGGAATTGGTATAAGTGAACTAGGTTGTTACAGCGCCAGAGACGACGGCGAGCGTGTCGCGCAGATGACGTTGGTTCGGCTATGGGGATGGCTTCGTCATGCCCCCTGTTCTGGTGAGACGCTGCTGGTACCAGCCTCTTGAAGACCGACGTTCGTCGAGCAGCAGTGTCTAACCTGTCAAAGACAGACCTCTAGGCGGGGGAAGTAGCTTTAAGGACTTCGACTGGCGCGGGAGCCGGAGCAGTTAGTCTTATGAAGACCGACCCTTTGGCAGGAGAAGCAGCCTTGACGACTTCGGGAGCAGGGATGGCTATCCTCTTCGGAATAACCTTTTCTGGAATTGCAGGCTTCATCATGGGCCCACATGAACTTTGGCCTAATCTGGCGAAGACTGAGGCGCCGGAGCTGGACTACCCGTTGAGAGGGGTCACAGTAGTGGTAAGTCGATCGAAGACCGACTTCTTTGAGGATTCTTGCGGCAACATCGGGGCATTGAAGCTCATGGGTAGGATCATAGTCCCAAAGAACAACCCAGTGGTGGTCTGAGTTACTTGGTCCACCAGCATCGTGAACAAGGAGGCCACTTGAGGCCCCTAAGCTATGCCTCCAGATGAGACGGAACGCGAGTTGCAGTTGCAGCTGGAATACTTCGCGCAAGTAGACGCCATTGATGTTTCGTTTTCTGTGCCAAGCAAGAAACCAAATTTTAGTACCTCGAACCCAAGGGCAACCATATCAAACCGCGATTCGTTCGCGAACACGACACACGAAGTGTGGAGTGGAAAGAGGAAAAGGTCCCACCGGGCGTGTCAGAATCTGTTCCCCGCCGAAAGACATGAACGAAGACGCGGCGGACGTCTCGCTTGAATTTCGGGCCAGATGCTAATTGGTGCTATCTGTCCACCTCTCCGAAGATGCCAAGTTGATTTATGGCACCATGTATTGAAAGTTTAAACGGATGCGGCCGATGTAGCAGACTTCGTCAGATTTCCCCTCGTTTAAGGTGTTTTTGATTGTGGGGACGCACTTCCTTGCAGGCGCAAGCCCCTGCAGTTAATTACGCTACCGCATCGCGGTAACAACTTTCTCCTTCTCCAGATGGTCACTTCGTGTCGTGTGTGTTTGTTTTGTTTGTGGTTGCCCGTAGATTGTATACGGAGACTAATTTATGTTATCGCCCGTAGGGTGTGGATTAGTCCAAATCCGTATTTTCTTAGATTTGGGTTTGGGGGTTGGGTTTAAGGATACGTTAGCCTCATTTGGGACTAAGATCAACTTAAACGTATGTTAAGGATACGTTAGTCTAATTTTAGACTAAGATCAACTCAATGTTTGTTAAGGACACGTTAGTCTAATTTTAGACTAAGATCAACTCAATAAGATCATTTAGATCCAACAAAAGAGCATTTGAACTTTATTGTTTAGTTTAGGGACATTACGGTCGATTGCCAGTTTAAGGACATGGTGGTCCAAGGTTAAGGACATCATAGTCCGTGGGTTTAAAGGGACCCCACAGTCCGAGGTTAAGGACATCATAGTCCATGGGCTTAAGGACCCCACAGTCCAGCTTAAGGACATCATAGTCCATGGGCTTAAGGAGCCCACAGTCCAGGTTAAGGACATCGTAGTCCGTGAGTTTAAGGACCCCACAGTCCGGTTTAAAGACATCGTAGTCCGTGAGTTTAAGGACCCCACATTCCGGTTTAAAGACGTCATAGTCTATGAAATGTATGGTTGTCGGGACCCGTTATCTCTCTGAAGACGTTGAAAGATTACAACGACAAATATCAGAGGAGTAAAGAGATGTACCCTCGAACCGGTGTGAGTTGGTCGAAAGATCTGTAGTCCAATTTGGGACTAAGACCTGTTAAATATTCATGAGAAGATGGGCTCAATTAAATATAAGTTGAGAACTTATGGCCAATATTGGGCTAAGTCCAATAAATGATTAACATTTTTATTCTGGCTATTGAGCCTTTATTTGGGCTTGGCCCTTTTAATAATGCTGAGCATTAGATCTTGACACCTTTTTTTTGTCTTGTATTGAATGCAGAGCATTCATCAGAACAATTTATGTTCTGTTAGCGCAACACGTGGTGCGCCAGGCGCTTTGCGCCAGTTAAAGAGCACAGTGTGCTTCTGCCAAGTAGCGCACACGAGAAGGACACGTGTCGCGCTTAGCACTAAGCGCCAGATGATGGGCACATTGCGCCAGTTTATGAGCGTTAAGCGCTAGTCTATGAGCGCATTGCGCTGTCAATTTAGTGGCGCACACGTGAGTGACACGTGGTACGCTTGGCGCAGAGCGCCAGACCATGAGCACAGTGCGCTATTTCGGAAGCGCAAAGCGCAAGTTGCATACGTGATTGACACGTGGCGCATTTTGGCGCAGAGCGCCGGTCCATAGAGCGCAGAAGCGCATTTCAATAGCGCAAAGCGAATTTGATCAATTTTTATGATCCGTGAACAAATTTATGTTCTTTTAAAAGAGACTTTGTCTCAAGATTCAATAACAACAGTTCTTATTTTTGAAAGGGTTTGCCTTTATAGATCAATGATCTGTGTGAAGAATATGTTCTTCTTTTATTATGTGATGGGATCTTTTGATCTTTTTATAAAAGACCTTGGTCTTTGTAGATCTATGATCTTTTAAGAAGATAATTCTTCTTTTTATGAGATAATTTCATCTCTGTGTTCATTGTTCACCTCCGAATGACGGCGCGACGAGAGACGTCTTGCCTGAAATTCGGGGCAGATGCTAATTGGTGCTATCCGTCCACCTCTCCGAAGATGCCAAGTTGATTTATGGCACCATGTATCGGAGGTTTAGACGGATGCGGCCGATGTAGCCGACTTCGTCAGATTCTTCCTCGTCTGAGGGGTTTTTGATTGTGGGGACGCTCTTCCCTGCAGGCGCAAGCCCCTGCAGTTAATTACGCTACCGTATCGCGGTAACAACTTTCTCCTTCTCTAGCTGGTCACTTCATATCGTGGGTGTTTGTTTTGTTTGTGGTTGCTCGTGGATTGTATATGGAGACTAATTTATGTTGTCGCCCGTAGGACGTGGATTAGTCCAAATCCGTATTTTCTTAGATTTGGGTTTGGGATTTTGGTTTAAGGATACGTTAGCCATATTTGAGGCTAAGATCAACTTAAACGTTTGTTAAGGATACGTTAGTCTAATTTGAGACTAAGATCAACTTAACAGGATCATTTAGATCCGACAAAAGAGCATTTGGGGGCTCTATTGTTCTAGTTTAGAGACATAGTGGTCCATTGCCAGTTTAGGGACATGGTGGTCCATTGCCAGTTTAGGGACATGGTGGTCCAACATTCCCATTTTGGGGACGAATATTAGTTTAAGGACACGTTAGCCATATTTGAGGCTAAGATCAACTTAAACGTTCGTTAAGGATACATTAGTCCAATTTGAGACTAAGATCAGCTTAACAGGATCGTTTAGATCCGACAAAAGAGCATTTAGGGGCTCTATGGTTCTAGTTTAGGGACATAGTGGTCCATTTCCAGTTTAGGGACATGGTGGTCCAACATTCCCATTTTGAGGACGAATATTGGTTTAAGGACATCACAGTCTATGAGTTTAAGGACCCCACAGTCCGTAGCAATATATGGTTGTCGGGACCCGTCACCTCTCTAACGACGTTGAAGGATTACAACGACAGATATCAGAGGAGTTCAGAGATGTACCCTTGAACCGGGTGTAAATTGATTTGAGGGAGCAGTTATGCTCGGTTCAATTTAATTTGAGGACTTATGGCCAAAATTTGGTTAAGTCCATTTGAAAATGTTTAACATTTTGTTCATGATTGGCCTGTTTAGGCCTTTGCTTGGGCTCTGGCCTTTTTAAAATAATGCACAGCATTGAGCTTTTTAATTAAATGCACAGCATTTGGATTAGGCATGTTAGGCCTTTTAATTGGGCTCTGCCCTTTTTTAATAATGCAGAGCATTTGTCTTGGTCTGTTAGACCTTTTAATTAGACTCTGCCCCTTTTTAATAATGCAGAGCATTTAATGGTCTGACAGTACACCACGTGGCTTGTCAGGCGCTCTGCGCCAATTAAAGAGCGCAAGGCGCCAGCGCATGTGGAGGTGACACGTGTCACGCTCTGGTGAGCACAAGTCTGTTAGCGCAGTGCGTTGCTGACACGTGGCGTGCTCTGGTGCAGTGTGCCAATGCAAGAGCGCAACAGCGCAAATCAAGAGTGCAAGGCACTGTACAATAGCGCAAAGCGCATCTTGATCAAATTTAGATCAAAGAAAAGAATCTTTTTAGAGGTTCTACCTCAAGATTCAAGAACCGATGGTTCATCAAAAGGCAATGCCTTTATATAGATCAAAAGATCTAATAATAAAAAAGAAGTAAATTACTTCTTTATTATTATTATTATTATTTTTATTCAAGATCTTGATCTTGTTCTTAGATCTTTGATCTTCTTAGAAGAACTTCTTTTTTTCAAAGGTTTACCTTTTTCTCTTCGAGTTCTTCTCAAAGTTTTTAGAGGAGTTTTGTATCTCTGAAACTTGGAGTCTAGGGGCCTTTTTATAGGGCCAATTAGTTTGTTAGGTTAGTTACAGAGATCTTTCTCTGATTGATCCGGGGATTTTCCCCACCGTTGGATCTTTGATCCAAGGGCTCTGTTTTACAGAAGATAATCTTCATGTTTTTAACAATATTTAAAAAGATCTTTCTAGAATTTTAATTCTGATTTAGTGCCGGCACAGTTAGCACAAGCGCACCTGCGCTTGACACGTGTCGCGCAGCGCAGAGCGCAGCGCAACTGCGCTGACACGTGTCGCGCAGCGCAACTGCGCTGACACGTGTCGCGCAGCGCAGAGCGCAAATCATCTGAAGCGTTGCTTCCTTTATTATTTGAATTTTATTTTAAAAAAGAGCCTTGCTCTGATTGGGGTGCGCTGCCTTGGGCGCAGCGCCCCTTGTGCTGGCGTGTCTGTTTTTGACACGTGGCGCTCTGCACGTAGCGCAAGAGATCTGAAGCGTTGTTTCACCTTTTAAATTTGAAATTCAAACAGAGCTTTGCTCTGAAAGGGAGATTTTCGCCTTTATTATTTATTTATTTATTTATTTATTTTTTATTTTATTGTTATTATTTTGTACGGAGCGGGTGTTGAGCCAAAATTTTGGCGGGAACAAATGCCCCCCACTACTTTGCCCATGTAAGTATGTACGTCGATGAAGTAGTGCAAAGTTATGCATGGTCACCGAATTGAGGGCTTAGAAGACAAGTTTAGAGTCCTTGTAGCCCAAGACTTTTCAACTTTATGAACCGTGAGGGTCTCATAAAGACTTTTCTCCCTACGAGTCGAGAGGATCTCGTAGGTGTATTTTCTCCTTAGGAATCGTGAGGATTCCTAAGCGCGTTTTCTCTTATAAGTCGTAAGGATCTTATAAGAGAATTTTCCCTCTTATGAGTCGAGAGGGCTCGTAAGCGGTTGTTTCTCTCCTTGTCGAGATTCGACTTTGGAGAGTGTGGTTCGTGAATAGTATGCAAGAGTCCGTTTTGGACCGACTTGTAGGACCCCAGTGTTTAGGAAACAGGTTTTTTAATCCCCGCTGCTTAAGGCTTTTCCTCACGAGTCGAGACGAATCGAGCATTTCTCGCAAAAGACACAAATTTCCTCACGAGTCGAGACGAATCGAGTATTTCTCGGAAGAATATCCTAACGTCACAGTTAACCTCTGCTCTTTACGAAAGAGGTCCGTTAGGGTCTGTGGTACTTAGGGTTTTGTCCGTCGTACCGTCGCGTTGGCTGATGTATTCCTCGATAGGCAATCTTGTTGTTCGAGTAGCTTTGCGATTGTCGTGTCTCTGATCCCTTCGGGGGCTGGACAAGACGTCTTCAAGTAATCCTCCTGGGCCCGTCGGAAGAGCAAGCGTTAGGAATTTTGCCATGCCGCTTTTTACTTGAGGTTAGGCTCATTTTAGAGAGCCCCGATGAGTCATAACCACTCTGCACTGGTGTGGGATGATCTCCGATAGTCTTTCAGGCTTTATATGACTTGCCGTTAAGACTCTGAAGCTGGGAATTTGGCCTTTGCTTCGTTTGCTGGCATTGCGTCTGTTGTATCGAGACAAATGTCGCGGTTGTCTCTAAGTTGCTGGTGAATCGTCGAGGTTTGGAACTAAGGATTTTGCCGTGGCTCTTTTTGGTGATGTTGCGTCTGCTATGTCGAGACGAACGTCGAGCTGGTGACCACTCCGCACTGGTGCGAGATGATCTCCGATTGTCTTTCAGGCTTTATATGACTTGCCGTTAAGACCCTGAAGCTAGGAATTTGGCCTTCGCTTCGTTTGCTGGCATTGCGTCTGTTGTATCGAGACGAATGTCACGGTTATCTCTAGGTTGCTGGTGAACCGTCGAGGTTTGGAACTAGCGATTTTGCCGTGGCTCCTTTTGGTGATGTTGCGTCTGCTGTATCGAGACGAACGTCGAGGTGGTGACCACTCCGCACTAGTGCGAGATGATCTCCGATTGTCTTTCAGGCTTTATATGACTTGCCGTTAAGACCCTGAAGCTAGGAATTTGGCCTTCGCTTCGTTTGCTGGCATTGCGTCTGCTGTATTGAAACGAACGTCGAGGTGGTGACCACTCCGCACTGGTGCGAGATGATCTCCGATTGTCTTTCAGGCTTTATATGACTTGCCGTTAAGACCCTGAAGCTAGGAATTTGGCCTTCGCTTCGTTTGCTGGCATTGCGTCTGCTGTATCGAGACGAATGTCGCGGTTGTCTCTAGGTTGCTGGTGAACCGTCGAGGTTTGGAACTAGGGATTTTGCCGTGGCTCCTTTTGGTGATGTTGCGTCTGCTGTATCAAGACGAACGTCGAGATGGTGACCACTCTATGCTGGTAGGAGATGATCTCCGATGGTCTTTCCGGTGTTATATGAGTTACCGTCAAGACCCTGAAGCTAGGAATTTGGCCTTCGCTTCATTTGATTTGGTGTGTCCGAATCTCCGCTTTGTTTTGATACTGCGCTTGCATCCTATTGGATTGCGAAGGAACGCTGTAGTTGACATCTCGTCTGCTGTAACGAGACGAATGCTGAGGTGGAGTTGGGATTTTACCGTCACTCCGCTTTGCTGACCATGGGGTCTTTCGTTGATGTTGCATCTGCGTCCTACTGGACTGCAAAGGAACGCCGTTGTTGACATTGCGTCTGCTGTGACGAGACGAATGCTGAAGTGGAGTTGGGATTTGGCCGTCACTCCGCTTTGCTGACCATGGGGTATTTTGTTGAAGTTGCATCTGCATCCTGCTGGACTGCAAAGGAACGCCGTTGTTGACATTGCGTCTGCTGTAACGAGATGAATGCTGAGGTGGAGTTGGGATTTGGCCGTCACTCCGCTTTGCTGACCATGGGGTCTTTTGTTGACGTTGCATCTGCATCCTGCTGGACTACAAAGAAACGCCGTTGTTGACATTGCGTCTGCTGTAACGAGATGAATGCTGAGGTGGAGCTAGGATTTTGCCGTCACTCCGCATTTTTTCGACCATGGGGTCTTTCATTGACGTTGCATCTGCATCCTGCTGGACTGCGAAGGAACGCCATTGTTGATTCTTGGGCTGTAGATATTGTCGTTAAGATTTGGTACTAAGGACTATGCCGTGGCTCCGTTTCATTACGACTTTGAGGTCGGTTGTTGACGTCATGTCTGCATCTGGTTGGAGTGAGGAGAAACGCCGTTGGTGATCTCTAAGTTGTCGATATCGACGTCGAGACCCTGAAGCTAGGGATCTTCTTTTGCTTCGTTTGTTGACATTGTGTCTGCAATATTGTGACATATGTCGAGATTGTCTTTAGCTTGTCTATGAACCGTTGAGATTTAGCTTCGCTTTCTGGTGGAGCCTGTTGGGAAGGTATGGTTCCCTCTTTGTTTGTGCCCTTGGATTGTATATAGGGATCGATGTGATCTCACCTGTAAGGCAAAAAGTTTCATTCTTTCATCATTTTTTTTATTCTTTCCGCGATGCTCTATCATTTCAGCTTTTTATATCGCGAAAATCACGATTGCCCAATCATTTCGGCTATTTATTTTATTTTCACTCGCTGCTTTTTATTGCGAGTTGCCCAATCATTTCGGCTGTTTTTGTATGCATACATTTTTACTTGCTGATTTCGTTGCAAGTTGCCCCTTCATTTCGGCTATTTCGTATGCATGTGTGGCTCGTTGGCTTTTTTATCGCGAGTGTGGAACTTGGAATCTGGTGCCAATCTCAGCATCAGCATCGCTACAACTGGAATATTGCCAGGAGCGAATCATTATTTGCCATTAAAGGACTTGGAATTTGATACCGGTTTAGGCATCAGTATCGCTACAACTGGGATATTGCCAGGAGCGAATCATCATTTTCCTTTGTCGATGTCGAACAAAGGTGGCTTAGTAAACAGGGTTAGGATTCTGTCGACTAAGGCTTTTGACTTCATGAGCAGTAAGGGTCTCACAAAGGTATTTCTCCCTGCGAGTCATAAGGATCTTGTAGGTGTGTTTTCTCCTTAGGAATCGTGAGGATTCCTAAGTGTATGTTCTCTTATAAGTCGTAAGGATCTTACAAGAGTGTTTTCTCCTTATAAGTCGAGAGGACTTACAAGGGTTGTTCACCATATGGACATATCTCTAGTCACGGGTGGGACTTTGCTGGGGAAATGTTTATTCGCGCCCGTGGATTGTATACAAGGGTCAGTATTGAGCCACTTGTAGGGAAATATCGAAGGTTGTGGGTGGTGCTTAAGAACAGGTTCAGGTCTCTGTAATTTAAGACTTTCAAATCTTATGAGCCGTGAGGGTCCCATAAGAGCGTTCTCCTTACGAGTCGTGAGGATCTCGCAAGTGTAATTTCTCCTTAGGAATCGTGAGGATCCCTAAGTGTGTTGCTCCCTTGTGAGTCATAAGGATCTCACGCGGGTGGTTTTTCCTTACAAGGTCGAGAGGACCCTGTAAGTGTCTTTTAACGAGGTTGCGCCCTTTCGGGTTTTCACAAACACTCGCCGGTAGTCCTGCTATTTTTACTCACGGAGCCCTTTCAGGTTTTCATCCGTGCCCTATTTTGCTTATGGACATACCGTCTTCTTTTCTTTTTTATTCTTTTTATTCTTTTTATATAACGAGGTCGCGCCCTTTCGGGTTTTCACAAACACTCGCCGGTAGCCTTGCTGTTTTTACTCACGGAGCCCTTTCGGGTTTTCATCCGTGCCCATTTTGCTTATGGACGTACCGTTTTTTTTAACACCACGTCAGCCTGGGGATGCCGCGGGTTGGTAGTAGTTTAATGACGTTTCGGTCATAGGTCAACGTATGATTACGCAGCTAAATTTTGCCGCAAATCTTCACATGTTTTGTGCCGGAGGTAGATTCCTTAAAAAGAGGGCTGAGGGCGACTTCTTCGTCAGCGTCGCTTCCAAACGTGACAGCTTGCGATCCCTTGGTGTCGGCTATGTGACAGTTGCCAACAGCTCTTTCGCGCTCATCTGTCGTGCTTTTCCGTTCCCGACGAGCCTTGCGCTTCACTCGTTGAACGTGTCGTCGATGGGCAACATATCCCTGCCACAAGTTTTTAAAGGCTATGCACTCCTCGGTGGGGTGTGCAATCCTCTGATGGTATAGGCAGAAGTTAGGATGTATGTCTACTTCATCAAGACGTATATTGCTAGGGGAATTTCCTTTGAAAGAGGGCAACTTCATTCCTATTGCCAGGGCCCTAGCGAATTGATTCCTTACTTTCAACTTGCTTTTGCTGGCATAGGGACGCTTTGCTCCATTCGGGGCGTCTCGACCTTTTCCTCCAGTCGTTGGCGTTTGGCCTTTTCAAGTATAGCCAGTTCACGCTCTCGATTGGCTTTACTTTCCTGACGGGCTTCATTTAGGAATGCATCAATCATTCCGTCTGACGGTCCTAGAAGTTCTGGTTCGGGACCTGCCCCCAGTTTCTCTGTGCGAGAAGCCTTTTCATCATCTGTAAACGAGTGAGAGATCACATGAAAACTTGCTACGTAACCTTCAGATTCATCCGACGAGCTTTCTCCATCATTTTCCTCCTGAAAGACGTGGCTGAGGAACTCTTGGAGTGTGATGGGAGTCGGCGCCTTCTGATTATATTCCTCCAGCGTGTCGATCTGTTTTTGCAGGCTCGTGCGCTTGTCACTAGGGTTCACGGCCTTTTTGGACTTCTTCTTCTTTTTCGAAAATTTTGACGGCTAAGTGTGCGCATTTTGGCTATCACCAATCTTTGGAGTTGGGCGCGGCTTCAGCATCCCTTCGATGATCTCAGGTTCCAACGGGTTCTTCCATCTAATCGCCGGGCACGTCTGGAGATCATTCAGCATCCTTTTGGTTTTGGAGGATAGCACAACCTCCCACGGAGCTTCTTCTATAAGGGAGCACGTTGCCCCCGGCATATTCACCTTTTTAGGGGTATGAGGTTGCGGCGGGTTCACCTTCCATTTTTCGGACAACGCGAACTTGCCTTGTAGGTATTGGTCTTCAATCCAGTTTTTGAAGACGTAGCAATCTTCGATCAGATGACCCAATACTCAATGGTAGGGGCAATAATTGGGATCATTGACGTCGTTTGGCTGCAACGGACGTTTTGAATCTGGCAGATTGATGAGTCTGTTGCGCACTGCCAGCTCGAACAGTCTTCTCGTTTTATCTTGAGGAAACGAGTAAGGACGTCCTAGCCTCTCCTCGAGGGATAGGCGTGGACGCATATTGTTTTGACGGACAACCGGCTTCAAGTTGCTCGGCTGTTGTTGAGCATTGGCGACGACGATCGCTTTTCCTTTCCCCTTTTCATTTCGAGAGTCCGGGTTTGGAAGAGACGGTCTACGGCCCATCTGGTCCATTTGAGCTAGTTTGTCGATCAAGGCCTGGAACGTGGTTGGTTTAAAGAACATCATGAACTGCGAAATAGTTGCATGAGGATCTAAGGTGCCCATGAACATGCCCACCGCTGGCGCTTCTTCGATGCGTTGTTCGCATTTTGACCACAAGTTCCGCCATCGGATTGCATATTGAACCCAAGTTTCGCCCGGCTTTACTCTTGCATTGATCAAAGCTGTTATTGGAGTACGCTCGCTGGCACTTGCGAAACGCTGGGTAAACAACAACTCTATTTCAGCGAAAGTTTTGACGGAGTCGTTCGGAAGCTCGGAGTACCATTCAAACGCCGTCTCCGATAAGCTGCCGACGAATTGGCGAAGCAGGAGCTTATCATCGCCGCCGGTGTTGCCATAAAGAGCCCTGAACTGGGCAACATGTTGATGGGGATTGCCTGTCCCCTTGTAGACATGGAATTTTGGGATCGTGTAGCCCGGCGGGTATTTGATCTGATCATACCAGCTCGGATATGGTCGCCCTGTTTTAACGACTTGACCATCCGCCTCAGTTGCCTGGTGAACTAGTATTTGCTGAACTATATATTCATCCAGGACAGCTTTGGAAATTGTCTCCTCTTTGGCTGTTGAAAGGGCCGGAGGAGGATTAGATGTCTCCCCTCTATCGTCTTCAACAGTGATCGGAGGGTCTTCAGCTGGAGGATCCGGTTATAACATTATCCCGACCATGTCCTGGAACAGAAGGGCCATTCATTTTATATTGGCTGCTTGTTCCGCAGCCTCTTTGTCCTTCTTTTCCAGTATTCTCCGAAGGAATTCGGCATCGGTTTCTTGCTCCTGTCGCTGTTCTGATGATGCCTCCGGGCTTTCTTTTGGCTCGGTGAGTGCGGCCATTGTAGTCAGCATCTCTTGAAGCTTCTGTTGCTGCTCCTGGGCTTTCGTCACGGATCGGCTGAGCGGTCGGTGACCCGTCGAAGCACGGCTTTCCTCCTTTCCGGAAGCCATATAAACAGTGTGCACCACCATGCCCCTAGACTTGGGACGTTTAGATTCAGTGGTCTTGCGATTCACCAAAGACACAGGGATCTTCTCCGACCTCCTTATTTTGTGGGCGTTCGAAGTTGAGGGGGCCGTTGTAGTGGGTACCCAAGTAGCCATCGCTTTTTGTAGCTTGACAGAGTAGTCCTTCTCCTGTCGAACCTTCATCTTTTTCTGTCGGCGGAGATAGTCTTGATCCATACGGAGCCTTGGACTTGACACCAGACCTTGTAAATTTTAGAGGACAGCCATTGAGGGGGATGCTCCAGCTTCACCTTTGGGGATTTCTCCATAGGTGGAGGAGATCTTTTCAGCACAGCAGCTGGTGAATTCCTGCGCACCTTGTTAAGTAGTTCAAAGCTGTTCGGTTGGAACAGCAGCGTCAACTTCCACCGTTGGAGCTGGCGGAGTCAGTCCAGAAGGGGAATTACTTCAGCTTTGCTCACTCGGCGCCAGTGACGACGGCGAGCATGTCGCGCGATTGGAGTTGGTTTAGCCGTAGGGGAGACCTCCTCATGCCCCCTGTGTTGGTCAGAATTTGCTGGTATCAGCCTTTTAAAGACCGACGTCCGTTGAATAGGGACGGTCAACCTATCAAAAGCAGACTTCCGAGTAGGGGAAGCAACCTTGGTGATTTCGCCTGGAACGGGAGTAGAAATAGTCAGTCTTGTGAAGACCGACCCTTTGGTAGGAGAAACCGCCTTGACGATTTTGGGAACAGGGATGGCTATCCGCTTCAGGATAACGCCTTCTGGTATTGCAGGCTTCTTCATGGGCCCGCTAAAGCTCTGGCCTAGTCTGTTAAAAATCGAGGCAGTGGAGTTGGGCGACCCGTTGAGAGGGGCCGCGGTAGTTGCAAGCCGATCAAAGACCGACTTTTTTGGAGCTTCTTGCGACGTTATTGGGGTATTGAAGCTCATCGGTGGGAGCATGGTCCTGAAGAATAGTCCAGTGGTGGCCTGAGTCACTTGTTCCACCGGCATAGCGAAGATGGAGGCTGCTTGAGGCCCATAAGTCACTCCTCCGGACAGGACGGAGCGAGAGTTGCAGTTGCAGGTAGTGCAGTTTGAAGCCATTAATCTTCTATTTTCTGCACGGAGCAAGATACCAAATCTAAGTACCTCGAATCCACAGACAACCATAGCAAACCGCGATTCGTTCGCGAACACGACACACGAAGTGTGGAGTGGAAAGAGGAAAAGGTCCCACCGGGCGTGCCAGAATCTGTTCCCCTCCGAATGACGGCGCGACGAGAGATGTCTTGCCTGAAATTCGGGGCAGATGCTAATTGGTGCTATTCGTCCACCTCTCCGAACATGCCAAGTTGATTTATGGCACCATGTATCGGAGGTTTAGACGGATGCGGCCGATGTAGCAGACTTTGTCAGATTCCCCCTCGTCTGAGGAGTTTTTGATTGTAGGGACGCTTTTCCCTGCAGGCGCAAGCCCCTGCAGTTAATTACGCTACCGCATCGCGGTAATAACTTTCTCCTTCTCCAGCTGGTCACTTCATATCGTGGGTGTTTGTTTTGTTTGTGGTTGCCCGTGGATTGTATACGGAGACTAATTTATGTTGTCGCCCGCAGGACGTGGATTAGTCCAAATCCGTATTTTCTTAGATTTGGGTTTGGGATTTTGGTTTAAGGATACGTTAGTCATATTTGAAGCTAAGATCAACTTAAACGTTTGTTAAGAATACGTCAGTTTAATTTGAGACTAAGATCAACTTAACAGGATCATTTAGATCCGATAAAAGAGCATTTGGGGGCTCTATGTTCTAGTTTAGGGACATAGTGGTCAATTGCCAGTTTAGGGACATGGTGGTCCATTGCCAGTTTAGGGACATGGTGGTCCAACATTCCCATTTTGGGGACGAATATTAGTTTAAGGACACGTTAGCCATATTTGAGGCTAAGATCAACTTAAACGTTCGTTAAGGATACATTAGTCCAATTTGAGACTAAGATCAGCTTAACAGGATTGTTTAGATCCGACAAAAGAGCATTTGGGGGCTCTATTGTTCTAGTTTAGAGACATAGTGGTCCATTTCCAGTTTAGGGACATGGTGGTCCAACATTCCCATTTTGGGGACGAATATTGGTTTAAGGACATCATAGTCTATGAGTTTAAGGACCCCACAGTCCGTAGCAATATATGGTTGTCGGGACCCGTCACCTCTCTGACGACGTTGAAGGATTACAACGACAGATATCAGAGGAGTTCAGAGATGTACCCTTGAACCGGGTGTAAATTGATTTGAGGGAGCAGTTGTGCTCGGTTCAATTTAATTTGAGGACTTATGGCCAAAATTGTGTTAAGTCCATTTGAAAATGTTTAACATTTTGTTCATGATTGGCCTGTTTAGGCCTTTGCTTGGGTTCTAGCCTTTTTAAAATAATGCACAACATTGGGCTTTTTAATTAAATGCACATTATTTGGATTAGGCCTGTTAGGCCTTTTAATTGGGCTCTGCCCTTTTTTAATAATGCACAGCATTTGTCTTGGTCTGTTAGAACTTTTAATTGGGCTCTGCCCCTTTTTAATAATGCAGAGCATTTAATGGTCTGACAGTGCGCCACGTGGCTTGTCAGGCGCTCTGCGCCAATTAAAGAGCGCAAGGCGCCAGCGCATGTGGAGGTGACACGTGTCACGCTCTGGTGAGCGCAAGTCTGTTAGCACAGTGCGCTGCGCCAGTGCGCTGCTGACACGTGGCGCGCTCTGGTGCAGTGCGCCAATGCAAGAGCGCAACAGCGCAAATCAAGAGTGCAAGGCACTGTACAATAGCGCAAAGCGCATCTTGATCAAATTTAGATCAAAGAAAAGAATCTTCTTAGAGGTTCTACCTCAAGATTCAAGAACCGATGGTTCATCAAAAGGCAATGCCTTTATATAGATCAAAAGATCTAATAAAGATGTAAATTACTTCTTTTTTATTTTTATTATTATTTTTTATTCAAGATATTGATCTTGTTCTTAGATCTTTGATCTTTTTAGAAGAACTTCTTCTTTTTTTTCAAAGGTTTACCTTTTTCTCTTCGAGTTCTTCTCAAAGTTTTTAGAGGAGTTTAGTATCTCTGAAACTTAGAGTCTAGGGGCCTTTATATAAGGCCAATTAGTTTGTTAGGTTAGTTATAGAGATCTTTCTCTGATTGATCTGGGGATTTCCCCCACCGTTGGATCTTTGATCCAAGGGCTTTGTTTTACAGAAGATAATGTTCTTGTTTTTAACAAGATTTAAAAAGATCTTTCTAGAATTTTAATTCTGATTTAGTGCTGGCACAGTTAGCGCAAGCGCACCTGCGCTTGACACGTGTCGCGCAGTGTAAAGCGCAGCGCAACTGTGCTAGTGCAACTGCGCTGACACGTGTCGCGCAGCGCAGAGCGCAAGTCATCTGAAGCGTTACTTCCTTTATTATTTGAATTTTTTTTAAAAAAAGAGGCTTGCTCTGATTGAGGTGCGCTGTCTTGGGCGCAGCGCCCCTTGCGCTGGCGTGTCTGTTTTTGACAAGTGGTGCTCTGCACGCCGCGCAAGAGATCTGAAGCGTTGCTTCACCTTTTGAATTTGAAATTCAAACAGAGTTTTGCTCTGAAAGGAAGATTTTCTCCTTTATTATTTATTTATTTATTTTTTTTTTATTTTATTGTTATTATTTTGTACGGAGCGGGTTTTGAGCCAAAATTTTGGCGGGAACATTCATCCTTCATGATCTTTACCTTGAAGAAATAATCTTCTTTTGCTAAGAGCTTACTCTTCTTTCTTTGAATTTCTCAAAGTTTATAGGGGGGTCTCTCTATATCAGACTTGAAGTCTTGGGGCCTTTATATAGGGCAAGTTGATTTGTTAAATCAGTTAAAGAGATCTTTCTCTGATTGATTTGGGGATATTTCCCATCGTTGGATCTTTTATCCTAGGGCTTATGTTTTACAGAAGGCAATCTTCTTGTTTTTAACAAGATTGAGAAATCTTTCCATAACAGAATTTTAATTCTGGTTAATTAATGATTTATCATTATTTATTAGATCTTTTGATCTAAGGGTGGGGAATTTTATAATTCCAGCGCTGGCGCACCTATGCTTTGCACGTGGTGCGTTGCTCAGAGCGCAGCGCACTTTGTTCTAGCGCACCTGTGTTTGACACGTGTTGCACTGCAAAGAGCGCAGCGCAGCCTGCGCTAGCACATCCGTGTTTAACACGTGGCACGCAGCGCGCTTAGCGCTAGCGCACACATGGTGCACTGCCTAGGGTGCAGCGCACCTGGCGCTAGCGCATCCGTGTTTGACATCTGGCGCGCAGCGCGCCTAGCGCTGGATCTGAAGCGTTGCTTCAATTTTTGAATTTTGAATTTCAAAATTGAGCTTTGCTCTGATTGGGGGAAACACTAGCGTTGTGATGGCAGTCATACTAATGGGAGCTGGGAGTCTATAAGCACATCCTTATACAAGTTCCTAATCGTAGGATTATCGAGATGGGGCATCGATACTCTAGAGTAGACCAGTGTATACGCTTCCCATCCCAGCAGGGGAGATGGTATGTCCCATAGCCATTAGTACGTCATATTGGAGATAGTATGCGGGTGCTTATTGGGTTATGAGTACACTGGACATGACTCGTAGGGAGCTGTTGGTGGGTATTATACCTATCATCGGGTAGCAGTTCCCAGGTGACATGAGTACAGCTTAGTCCGTCGACTTGATATTGCTACTTCACCTCGAGTTTGTTCCCACTGTTCTTAGATTACTACCTTATCACGGCTCAAAGGAGTCGTGCAAACAGGTAGTAGTTGGGTGCAGTCCCGAAGCACTTGGAGGCAGTGGCGTTTAGATATGATTCGTCTCTCCTGGTATTAGGGGTTGATATCGCGCTGTGTTCAGAAAGCCATTACATAAAGTTCCTGGCCAGGACAAGCAAGATTTACTGGTTGGTACTCCAGTAGTTTCTTAGGATGTTTTGGGCTACACTCCGACACGACTTATTGCGTTATTAGGGGTCTGACGTTTACCGCCCCCTAGGCCCGATATACGATACTCTTAAACGAACAGACTGGACCGTACGGAGATTGTCACAGATAGGCTCAGTAGGAGTTCGGATGAGTTTGCTCTTCGGCCTTCTTATCGACAGATACCTGGGTAGTCGTTACGTGCAGCTAGTACCGCTGACGGCTTGTATTTAAACCCACTGCCAGCGTAGTGTCGAATCTTTAGAGTTCCACACAGAGGGTTTCCTTACATTGGGCAAAAGATGTAGAGGCCGTATGGTTTTACGGCAGGGCTTCGATCACATACGTGTACTTGTGCACGTATGGAGTTCGGGCGGATAATACTGGTGGGGTTTGGTTTAAGCCGGATCCTGATATTAAATTGATGGATTATTTTTGTCTCTTTTTATTCGTATTTTTCGAAATACGGATACGGGTATGTATATACGGTGAGGGGTATTCTTGTAATTTGATCAAGTATACTTTTAGAAGAAGACACCTCATTTTGTATTTAATCTTTTGATTAAAAGATAAATAAGGTGGATGTATGAGGTGGGGATTTACATTAAATGAAGCATGGCTCTTAGGTGAATCATGAGGGTGACTCACTATGTGACTATTCAAGTATGCTTGATATTTTGCATTTGCATTATTGGATGCTTGATATTATCACAACTCTTAGCCATCTTCATTCTAATGTTCTTGCTTCACTCTCTTTTCCTCAAGCTCCCCTTCTTCTTACTCTGACCTTACATGTCTCATGTGTTGAGAAACCTAAGGTATTTAGAGACAAACTAATCTATCTTCACTTTCTACATCATCTAGGACATCTAGTTTAGCGAACTAGGTGCCTTAGTTACCTCAGATTTGAGGTTGGAGCTCGGACTATAGACTCTCGGGTGGATCATCTTTGACTTAAGAGGACCGATGAGGAGGCCCGATCTGTGTACGATCCGATGAGCCTATGACGAGGAGGAGGATAGCAAGAAGACCCAAAGGACATAGTTCTATGAGGTATAACTTTCTATCCGAGTAGTTAACCTCAAAAAGTTATGCTAGTTAGGGTATAATATTGATTCTAGAGTTCATGTCGGTGTTGCAAAACTCGTAAAAATCATTTTTTGCGTATTCCGCCTCCCCACGAACCCGTGGGGTGTGCGACATCGACTTACAGTGGTATCAGATCATACTAAACCTTAACTAACAGTTTAGACAACGTGTAAAACTACGAAACCGAAATAACTTCGAAACATCGAAACATAGATCCAAGTTTCTTTCGAATTTTTCAGAGGCTCTAATTTTTTTTTAAACAATTGCAGATTGCTCCTTTGCTTATGCGATGAACACAAAAGAAAAACGAGTCAATTCCACCTCACCTTGGTCGACCAAACTCTCAAAATGACCGGCCTCACCGGTTTTGTAGTGGGGAATTGGGTTGGGTTTTGTTCTGTGTTCTTTTCATTTGGATTTAGGGTTTCAGGTGATGTTTGATTTTGCCAAGTTTGCATATACTGTTATCTTTCTGTTATGGCAATACGGAGTATTTCGAAGTCCCAGTTTTAACGTCGTTTAACATGTTTCAGTTGTTATATGTGTTCGTAAACTTCCGCTAATTGCTATATGTTGGTTTGTTGGGGATTTTACATATCTGTGATGTTGCTTTGTGGATATGGAATATTGGATCGTCGATGATGAATAGCCGGAGGATGCAAGAAGCGAGTTTTCTTTATTTCCTTTGATGTAATGTTAATGTGATGTAATATAATTTTGTGGGGCACATCCGGGTTGAGGTTGTAGCTACCGTTGTATTATTTCTTTTACTGTTTTCTTCTCTTAGGATAGACCTAAGGTGGGGTGCATAAACTACCGGGTTCTTGAAGTGCCGAGTGGCTTACTCATTTTACCGAGGGAAGCTGATTCATTTCGGGAATTTGGTGGGTAGTTTGCCGCACCCGTAGGGGTCTAGGGTGGGGTTTGGCTATTTATCACGATCATGGAATCCGTCTTTCGTTACAGGCTTAAATGAAACGCGGAATTCCTAGTATATATAATATGTTCATCTGTGATATGGAATGCCTATTATTGCGTGAGACGAATGTATATTATATATATGCTATATTGTAGACGTTGCTTATGTTTTGCACCCGCGCTAGTCCAGCCCCCGCCCTGGCGTTAGTTAAGTAACCTAACGGTGTTAGACGGGACCCAGTGACGAATGCAGATGGCATAAGTGTACGTGGTATTTCATTTCTTTCTACAATGGTAGGTGTAAATGATGGGACTGTATTATATGATTAATGCAAAGCAAACAAACCAAAGCTGAATCGTTGGAACAATTTCAAAACCACTCGGTTTTTTCAAAAAGCAAACTTTTAAATGCAGATCTTAAACCACTCTTTTAAAATCTATCAGGTTCCTTTGATTAAATCAAGTTACGTTCACAGTTTCGCCAAAACCATTCGTAGCTCTCAATCATTTCAGATGGGTATTCAGTAGTATTCAAGCTATGTATTTTGACCTTCGCTAAGGCATAGTGATTGGTAGCTACTGGGTATTCATCTGTAGCATAGATAGATGCGTTGGTTTGGGACAGTCGTACTACTATTTTGGCCTTCATCAAGGGTATGTATGGATGAGTTCAAATTAACCTGGACAATGACGGGTAGAACTTGATTTGCGACTTATGATATATTGGTCTTCGTCAAGGTCATAAGAGCTTGGGGAAAAAATTCTCATCGGGAGTTTCTAAAGAAACTAAAACTTGCTAGTGTTGCATACCATTTAGTGTGTGATAATTTTGGTAAGATTCCTTCAGGATTATCACACAATGATATTTGGATCCCGATCCTACTGTGAGTATCCGCTACTCCTCGGGAGATTTTTTCACTAAATCATCAATGTTATAAACCAAGTAGGTGTCTAGAACGGTGTTAGCGGGGCTACGCCTCCAGGGAAAAGAGGTTATGTAATTAAGGAATTTCACAAAAACGTTGGAAAACCTCTCTCGAAGTACCAACACCAGCCTGGCCGAAAAGTTAAGCAAGTATTGTAAGGGTGAGATTAATCCTGACTAATTCTTCTTTTATGGTTTGAGGAATGATTCGAGATACAGTGGGAGCCATCATGTTTAGATAAACTAAAAACCAGTCTAAACTTGCAAGAGCATCATGCTGAGTGTTTCTTCCTCTCCGTCTTAATTGCAGCGACCAGGTGACCAAACTTAGGTTACAGCTAGATAATAAATTGACCGAGCCAGACTATATTGATTGGCAAAGGTTTGTCCAGATGTCCATTACCTATGACAAGTAGGGCAACCTCCTTACTACTAAAGCCCCCTCCATCCCAGGTCCAGTTTCCACCGTCGTGGATGTTGATATCCATAAGACAAGGGAAAAAGACTGTGCGAATGCCAAGTGCCTCGTTTTGGCCTCAATGGACAGTGAACACCAGAGGTAGCATGAGAAGATGGACTTAGCTTCCATCTTCCTCCATAACAAAGATTTATATGGAGAGCAATCTCGTATCGCAAGATATGAGACCTCGAAAGAATTGCTTCTAGTGAAATTGGCTGTCGGGTCATCTGTAGGGGACCACGTCCCTGCAATGATCAGTTATATTAAAGAGCTCATGGAGGACCACATTGGAGAACGAGTTATGTACTAATAACTTGATTCTACAGTCCCTGCCTTCTACTCACACCCTGAAGGAAACCAGGGAGACACCCGCTCTGGTTATTGGGGGAATCTTCCTCTTCTAGATCTAAAGCGAAAGCCAAAGGAGAGAAGAAGATGGCCTTCACCAAGTCGATAGGCGGTGTCAGTAAGGTAGAAGGAAAGGGAAGGGCAAAAGTTTCGGGGCTAACAATGGAGAAGGAGGGTTTTTCCTATTGTCACGGGAAATGACATTGGCAGAAGGAATTCAGGGCTTGGAAAGCCCGAATCCAGGATCCGAGGCACGTTGTGGCTTCGGCTTCGGGTGTATTTGTGATTGAAAACTGTATGCCAATTAACTCTATTTCCTGGATACTAGATACCGGATCAGGATCTCATATCTGTAATTCATTATAGCTTTTGAAAAACCGTAGAGTTATCAGGGCAGGTGATATGACTTTCAGGGTTGCTAATGGAATGAGTGTGGACGCTATATCCATAGGGGAATATCACCTAGGATTGACAAGTGGGCAAATATTGATTTTACGTAACTGTTTGTGTGTACATAGTCCAGCTTGTAATATCATATTTGTATCTTTACTTTCTAAAGAAGGATATGATTTTACATTTGTAAGCAATGTGGTCCACATCCACCTTAATCATAGTTTGATTGGGTCAGGTACACAAGAGGACGGTATATACGTGTTAAATCAAGGTCAGGTTTTCAATGTCCAGAACACACTTAAAAGAAAGTCTCCAGAATTAAATAAGGCTTTCTTGTGGCATTATAGACTGGGTCACATCAATGAAACACGGTTTACGAAGTTACATTGAGAGGGATACTTGGATCCATTCGAATATCAGTCTTATGCAACTGCTCAATCTTGTCTCAAATAAAAGATGACAAAGACTCCGTTCACTGAACACGGAGTAAGAGCAAGCGAGCTCTTGAGACTCATACACAGTGACGTGTGTGGTCCAATGTCTACAAATGCACGAAGTGGTTATTCGTATTTCATTACTTTTACGGATGATTTCTCTAGGTATGGACATGTCTTCTTGATAAAACATAAATCTGAGGCTTTTGAGAAATTCCGGGAATATAAGAATGAAGTGGAAAAATAAACAGGCATAAGTATCAAGACACTTAGATCTGATCGAGGTGGTGAATATTTAAGTGCCGAGTTCATGGGTTACTTAAAAGAGAATGGAATTCTCTCTTAGCTTACTCCTCCATACACACCACAACACAACGGTGTATTAGAAAGGCGGAACAGAACCCTATTGGATATGATACGTTCCATAATGAGTAACGCTGAGTTACCGCGATCCTTCTGGTGTTATGCACTAGAATTGGTTGCATATCTTTTGAACAAGGTTCCTATTAAGATTGTGCCTGCCACACCATATCAGATGTGGAGTGGGAAAAATCTTATCGTTAGTATCTAAAGATATGGGGATGTCCAGCTTTTGTAAGAAAGCAACATGCGGACAAGCTCGAAGTACGCTCAGTACTGTGTAAGTTTGTGGGATATCCAAAGAACTCCAGGGGGTATCTTTTCTATTACGCGGAGGAACAAAAGGTCTTTGTTTCTCGTCATGCCCACTTTTTGAAAAATCAATTTTTGGAAAAAGAAACTAGTGGGAGCGCAATAGAACTGGAAGAAATTCCAGAACCACAAGTTATTACTGAAAGAATGGTAGAACCAGAGGTTTTGAAAGAACAGGACATCCCCGCGCCATTCCGCATGACTAGTAGGCAGTCTCATCCGCCCGAGAGATACTATGGTTTTCTCATAGACGGGGATAGAGAGGATTGCATCATTGACAATGATGAACCAACTAGCTTCCAGCAAGCCATTCAGAGCGGTGACTCGGTAAAATGGCTGGATGCAATGCGGATCGAGATGGAGTCCATGTACACCAACAAAGTATAGACTTTGGACATTGCTCCAGAAGGGGTAAAACCCGTAGGCTGCAAATGGATCTTCAGAAAGAAGATTAGTGTAGATGGACAGGTTGAAACCTATAAGGCTAGACTTGTTTTAAAAGGTTTTCATCGAAGACCTGGTTTGGACTATGATGAAAATTTTTCTCCAGTTGTTATGCTCAAATCCATTCGGATCCTTCTTGCCATTGCTGCCTTCCACAATTATGAGATTTGGCAGATGGATGTAAAGGCCGCTTTTCTAAATGGTAATTTGGAAGAGTGCATCTATATGAACCAGCCAGATGGTTTCATTCAGAGTGGAAGCAGCGGGAAAGTGAGCAAGTTGCTTAAATCCATTTATGGATTAAAGCAGACTTCGCGGAGTTGGAATATCTGTTTTGATGAGACGGTCAAAGAATTCGACTTTATCAAAAATCCAGATGAGCTATGCATCTATAGTAAGATTGTAGCGAGAACTGTGGTATTTCTCGTCTTGTACGTGGATAGAATTCTCTTGATAGGAAATGAAATTCCTATGCTACAATCAGTCAAATGATTCTTATGACAGAGGTTCTCCATGAAAGACCTGGGTGATGCCTCCTACATTTTGAGGATCCAGATCTATCGTGATAGATCTAAGAGGATATTGGGACTTTCGCAGTCCAGGTATATCGACACCATACTAAAAAGATTTAGTATAGATGATTCAAAGCGCGGTAGTTTACCGGCTTGTCACGGAATCGCCCTCTCCAAAGAGATGTCTCCCAAGACTGATTTGGAAAGGGCTCGCATGTCGATTATACCCTACGCTTCTGCGATAGGATCTATAATTTATGTGATATTATGTACCAGACCAGATGTTGCTTACGCACTAAGCGTGGTAAGCAGGTATCAGTTAAACCCTGGGGAGAACCACTGGATAGCAGTAAAAAACTTCTCAAATACCTGAGAAGGACTAAGGAGATGTTCTTGGTGTATGGCGAAAAATACTTTCAGATCGAGGCCTTTGCTGACTCCAGCTTCCAGAGTGACAAGGATGACTCCAAGTCCATGTCGGGTTATGTCTTTACCCTCAATGGAGGGGAGGTCTGTTGGAAGAGCTCCAAGTAGGACATCGTTGCTGACTCGACGATGGAAGCGGAGTATATCGCTGCTTGTGACGCCGCGAAAGAAGCAGTCTGGATGAAAAAGTTCCTAACAGAACTTCAGGTGGTTCCATCCATTGTAGATCTAATACCTCTGTATTGTGACAACAACGGCGCTATAGCTTTAGCGAAGGAACCTAGGTCCTATCAGAAGTCCAGATATATGTTGAGGCGGTACCACCTGATCAGGGAGATCGTTGATCGCCGGGAGATCGAGGTGCGAAGAGTTGATTCGGAGATCAACATTGTAGATCCACTCACAAAAGCCATCCCTCAGACACAGTTCGAGAGGCTATTCGAGATGATAGGTCTGCGATATGCCAATACATGGCCTTAGTGTAAGTGGGAAATTGTTAGTGATATATGCCCTAGAGGCCATTATTGTATTATACTGGTTTGTCTATTACATATTGGAAGCTTGGGATATACACGGATATAGTAACAGTCTTGCTCGAAATGGTAGTATGCTACCTGGTTTGTTCTACCTCAATATATGCATGCGTTTCTTTTAGCATATCGCTTATATATATTGGTAGAGCTATTAGGATCTTTGCTTGATTACCAGCGTTGTGATGGCAGTCACACTAGTGGGAGCTGAGTAGTCTATAAGCACATCCTTATACAGGTCCCTAATCGTAGGATTATCGAGATGGGGTATCGATACTCTAGAGTTGATTAGTGTATACGCTTCTCATCCCAGTAGGGGAGATGGTATGTCCCACAGCCATTAGTACGTCGTACTGGAGATAGTATGTAGGTGCTCATTAGGTTATGAGTATACTGGACATGACTCGTAGGGAGCTGTTGATGGGTATTATACCTATCGTCGGGTAGTAGTTCCCAGGTGACATGAGTACAGCTTAGTCCGTCGACTTGATACTGCTACTTCGCCTCGAGTGTGTTCCCACTGTTCTTAGATTACTACCCTACCACGGCTCAAAAGAGTCGTGCAAACAGATAGTAGTTGGATGCAGTCCCGAAGTACTTGGAGGCAGTGGCAGTTAGATGGGATTCGTTTCTCCCGGTATTGGGGGTTGATGTCGTGCTGTGTTCGGAAAGCCATTACACAAAGTCCCTGGCCAGGGAAAGCGAGATTTACTGGTAGGTACTCCAGTAGTTTCTCAGGGTGTTTTGGGCTACACTCCGACACGACTTATTGCGCTATTAGGGGTCTGATGTTTACCGCCCCCTAGGCCCGATATGCGATACTCTTAGACGAACAGACTGGACTGTATGGAGATTGTCACAGATAGGCTCAGTAGGAGTTCAGATGAGTTTGCTCATCGGCCTTCTTATCGACAGATACTTGGGTAGCCGTTACATGCAGCTAGTACCGCTGACGACTTGTGGTTAAACCCACTGCCAGTATAGTGTCGAGTCTTTAGAGTCCCACACAGAGGGTTTCCCTGAATCGGGCAAAAGATGTAGATGCCGTATGGTTTTACGGCAGGGCTTCGATCACATACGTGTACTTGTGCACGTATGGAGTTCGGGTGGAAAATACTAGTGGGCTTTGTTTTAAACCGGATCCTAGTATTATATTGATGGATTATTTTCGTCTCTTTGTATTCATATTTTTTGGAATACGGATATAGGTATGTATATACGGTGAGGGGTATTCTTTTAATTTTCTCAAGTATACTTCTAGAAGAAGACACCTCATTTTGTATTTAATCTTTTGATTAAAAGATAAATGAGGTGGAGGTATGAGGTGGAGATTTACATTACATGAAGCATGGCTCTTAGGTGACTCATGAGGGTGACGCACTATGTGACTATTCAAGTATGCTTGATATTTTGCATTTGCATTATTGGATGCTTGATATTATCACAACTCATAGTCATCTTCATTCTATTGTTCTTACTTCACTCTCTTTTCCTCAAGCTCCCCTTCTTCTTCCTCTAACCTTGCATGTCTCATGTGTTGAGAAACCTAGTGTATTTAGAGACAAACTAATCAATCTTAACTCTCTACATCATCTAGGACATCTAGTTTAGCGAACTAGGTTTCTTAGTTACCTCGGATTTGAGGTTGGAGCTCGGACTATAGACTCTTGGGTGGATCG